>OY986439.1:8844318-11244318 GCA_963920525.1 Dichetophora obliterata | reverse complement strand
TACAGCCAATAAAAGTCCAGCAATCATGATTTTATTTCCAGCCCCGAACGACTTAGTTTAAAAATCTTGAACAATTTTTCAATAAATCCTTAAGAAAGTGCAACATTCAGACTTTATTTAAAAAAAAAGAAGGTATCAAATTCCATGTACAGAAGCGGAGATATGAGCGTAAGTATGATGGGTTCTTTCATTGGTCGAAAAAACGACCAGCGGTAGAAAATGGGTTAAAATTTTTGTTTTTTGAACCTTCTTAAAGTATCATTAAAGTCATAAAAATATAAAATAAAACTAAATTTATTTTTTGTCCGGTTGATTTACTCTTATAAAATATGCCAAAAAAATTGTTTCCCTTTCTTTACCACAAAATCGAAAATCCAACTGACTTCTGTGTCAAATATCTCTCTAAGTTTATTTTTTATCATGTTGTTTCATCTTTTTTTCATAGAACCAAACGATTTTATTTACAAAAAGCGTTGCAAAATAAATATAAGAATTACTTTCTAGCGTGTCCAATATATTGGGCAAGTCCACTGAAAGGATAAATTTTAATTTCTCATTTGTCATCATTCAGAATAGAGCATACAATTTGTATTCAAATAAATGCTATTTAATCACAAGGCAAGCAATTTCAAAGGATTTTTTATTCATTTCACTTTTTTTTTTGTTTACACGCATCGGTGCCGTTTACACATTCATTCAAGTTCAGAGATTAATCAAAATGTGTTATTGTTTTTATAAAAAAAACAAAATATGAACTCTCTGTGAGAGCGAAATGAACTTTTAGCTTTTCATCGTAGCAATCAAAATTTGATTGAGCTACAGATCTACATTTTACCTAAGAAAAACTTAGTATTATGTCATACAGGACATTGTGGAGCAATGCATTAAGAGCTATTCACCCCCCCCCCCCCCTAACCAGCAAAATTTTTGATGCAAAAGTGTCATCCATTCTTAGGGACTCTGCTTCCAGAAGACATTCTATAGATCAAACTGTGCTTCTCCTTAGCCTTATAAAGACGTTCTTTGAAGAGGCATTCTTTGAAGAGGTATTATAATCTACTTCTGGAAGACATTCAAATGGCATTTAAATTCAATTAAAGTAAATATATGGTAAATATATGGTAAGTAAATATATATATGTTTAAGATATTTTCCGTGGGATTTTTAAAACCCTCAATTAAACCCAACACTTACTACTTCCAACACAAAAATGATTTAAAAATTGGGGGAAAATATAGTTTACGTGGACTTTTTCAAATCCCCAACAAAACCCATACACTTCTTCAAGGGCGTCCGCAGAACTTTTTCTAGGGGGGGGCAAAGGTGTGCACATATATGAGAATGAACGTGAAATGTTACCTATGTAATTTTATTGTTTGAGATTTTCGGTGAAAATTTTGTGAACACTGCACGTTAATGCACTCCACATATGCAACATATTAATAAAAACAATAGATGCACAACAGACGACAAATAGAAAAAATCTATTGTTAATCGTTAATCGCTGATCAGGGCTGCTTAAGGGCCATATAGACTGCACAGACTATTTGCGCAAACAAGACTTTTTTTCTCGTCATAGCGACGACCATACACTTCACAGACTTTATTGGTCACATTTTTTCGCAGACTTTTAATTTGTATTAATTTTTTCTTTTCTGCTTTCAGTTTTATATATTTTCCTTCACAAAAAGTGATTCACAGCTTATTCTATGCGGTGCATACTTTCAATTTTAGGGCTTTATAACAACGAAACTAACAGGAATAGAAAAAATAATATGGTAGCATTTAAAAGAACAAGATGTTTAGTTTAATAAATTAACTTAATTTATTGTAAAAGTATATATTAAGTTGGCTTAAAATTAAGAAACCAGAAAATACTGTTTAATTTTATATCACAGCTTATTTTATGCAGTCACTTGTCATTTATAAATTTTTCGTATTAATTAATGATATTTGATATTTTTATTATTTGGTATGATAGCCCTTGTTGTCCACAACAGATCTGAGGTAGTTTGGCATTGATGCGACCAGTGTTTAAGTGATAGTTGGCAAAATATTCGCCCACTTCGTTTTCAATATCTCTTTCAGGTGGTTTTTGTTTGAAATTTGATGTTTTCGGATTTTATTTTCCAATAAAGACCACACATTTTCAATAACATTAAGGCCTGGCGACTGTGCTGGCGGCGTCATCAATTGTGGGCAGTTGTATATTAGCCTGGTTTGCACAATACCCGCTTTGTGCTTTCGATCGTCATCCTGGTAAAATCGGAAATTCAATTTTATACCCAGAACCTTTGCACTCTGCAACAAATTGTTGTTCAGGATCTGTAGGTACTTAGATTTGTCTATTGCTGTTTTAATAAACGGCAACTTCCCAGTACCAGCAGCTGACATTCAGGCCCAAACCATGACGCTGCCACCGCCATGTTTCACGGTTTGTTTTAAGTTTTTTTTGTTGACTTCGGTATTCGGTTTTCGCCACATATAGCACATACCATCTGAACCGAATAAATTGATATTCGATTTATCTGCAAAAATATTTGAATTCCAGTATTCTGGAGCCTTGGACATATGTTCTTTGTCGTAGTTGAGTCTGCATAATCGGTTTTTGGGGATAATAAACGGCTTGTTTCGTGTTACTCGGCCATGAAAGTTCTTTTTGCGCAAGACACGTCGAATAGTTTTAGCACTACTCTGTTTGCTCAGGTCAGTTTGATCTTCAAAAGCCATTTTCGGAGCTGAGAGTCTCGGATTAGCCTTTATCTTCCGTACAATATGACGCTCGTCGGTTGCATTAAAAATTTTGTTTGGTGCTTTTTTGCTCTTATTGTGCAATCGATTCTTATGAACGAAGCGCTCGTTGATTTTTTGCACTGTAGAGGAATTGCTATTAACCATTTCAGCCATTTTTCACTCCGAGCTGCTGTTTTTAAAATAGTATATAACCAATTCTCGTTGTTGTAGCGTTGTGCGCGCTCCTATTTTAAATAATCATAGAAGCAGACACTTGAAGCAATAAAATCCGACTAAAAAGCTAACACAAAGCAATTATAGAAATATAACGATGGCATAGCTAACGAAAGTACCGTTAGACAGCGCAGCATTATAGTACCGTAACAGAGAGAAGTGACTGCATAAAATAAGCTGCGAGATGAAATTAAGCAGTATTTTCTGTTCTCTTATTTTTTAAACATCTAAATATATGTATTCACAATTAATGGAAAACCTTTATTTAACTAGACTTTTTGCTCTTTTAAATGACACCATATTATCTTTTGTATTCCTGTTAGTTTCGTTTTTATAAAGCCCTAAAGTTTAAAGTATGCACTGCATAAAATAAGCTGTGAGCCACTGTACGTCTTCACTGTATAAAACTTTCGATATTATGGCAAGTTTGCGCAAACACAACCAAAACTTAAAATATTTTGTAGCAGACATCAGCACAAACCTAAAAACAGCCAAACACACTGTCGAATAGAGTGCGCAAACACTTGTTTGCGCAGACAATCTGTGTAGTCTATTTGGCACTTTATGCAAACGTATTGGAGCGTGTTGTAGCGCTACACAAAATTGCTGTATGACCAATGCGTATAAGTAGTTAACGAAATCGTAACAAAACGTGACAAAACTAAGATTTTTACCAAAATATTAAGATATTAGGACTCAGGCTTAGAACTTTTTATTTTTTAAAATTTTTTATGACTATATAACATATACACATTAAAAATAAATATTTATAAAATTTTTCCCGTCTAGGGGGGGGGCAAGTGCCCCCCCTGCACCCCCCTGTGGACGCCTATGCACTTCTTATTTCTAACACCGTGACATTGCGAGAATGTCGGGAAAAGGGATATTTTCCCAGGGATTTTTTTAACCTCCAAACTCCCATAGAATGCCTTCTTAAAGATCTTTTGGAAAACACCTACTAGAATCCTTTCACTGAAGGGTTCAAAGAAATCTTCCATTGAAAAAGTTCTGGAAGCCCTTCTAGAGAAGACTAAGGAAAGTATTCTTCCCAACGACATGCATATGCTAAAAGAATGCCTTCTATGAAAGTGGAAAGGATGGAATGTAAGACTTTCCCTTCCACTTTAGCTTCTTTTGGAAGAATTTTTTTATGAGTATATGCCCATTTATCCTCCATACCTTCCTCCTATTCATCCGATCTATTCCCTTTCCTACACCCTCCCAGCCCGCCCTATGGCCCGAATCAAGGTGTCATGCGACTCGTGCCGATGGTGTACTAGGCTGGAGACCAATTAAATATAGTCCAGTCGATAAAGGAGCGCATCGGAAACCAGGCGACCTTGAATACTATTGTGCCTTACCCGCACACAGGAACCCCTGTGGGGGTGAACCATCTATTGTGCCATACTCGTGTGAACAAAATATCGTCGGCCTAATTCTAATACGACGTAAGTCTAAATTATCTAGTGTTCAGGAGGCAAAGAAAACTGTTTATTATTTGTATGAAGTTCATACGATAATGTATTGTTTCAAACGTTCTACCTCTCTTTTTTTATACAAACATTAAAAACTAAAAAAGGACATAGATGTAGTTTTGACCAATTTACCTAAACCGCTAATAAACGTTACTTTGACCAATTTTGACATACGTCCTATTAGAATTTGGGCGACGCTATACAAGTGGAGGCTTAAGCCAAGGCGTCAAGATGCGGTGTTAATAAGGTGATCTTTGATCCAGTCATGAGCTCAAAGCCGGAAACATTCTGAAAATGTTCCAGACCTGTAACCCAGACATGCATACTGAAGGCTGGGCGATCGGCAAGATAGAGGAGCCTGTTGGTCGCTCAAGGCAGGTCCTCCTACTGCTTAACATGAAATCGCTAAAGCCGCTAGAAGAAACGAAGGCAGTTCTCTAGTACTCCCCCTCCAAAGTCTTCCTAAAGGCATACAGTAAAGACAAGCAGTCCAGGGGCCCTGCAACAGAAGCTAGACTGTAGCTGAAGTTGCTGAGCCCCAATGCTGTACGCTAGGTTCAAACCTGGAGGAGGTGGTGTCAGTGGACTCAGTTGACTTTTCCGGGGTGTTGGGTTTCTACCAAGAGTATGCTCTTCTGACGGAGAATGCTTTTAACGTGTAAAGGTGCTTTGCTACCGCCTAGCCAACCAATGAAGCATTCTCAGGGAGACCAATCCGAAAAATATCATCATACCTGACATTCAATAAGATTGGCCTCAACACTGACCCTTGTGGGACCCCTCGGGAGACTTTATGACGCTTGTCGCCATTGTCAGTGTCATAAAGCAGCATTTTAAAGTTGAGATAATCGGCGATAATTCGCTGAAGATATCCCGGAATACCGAATGAGCATAGCACTTGCAATATTCATGGTCAACTATCCGAAATAAAGGCGTTTTTAAAATCGAGTGCTACCACTGCGCAGTGCTGCTAATTGCCCTACTTATACCTAATGCCACTTGTAGCGTCGCGAGTTATTGTCATAACTGCCTGCATAGCATCGATTGTCGATTTTTCTCGTCAAAACCCAAATTGCTAGGAAGATATTCCGATTGGTGATTCAAAGGTATCTTGGAGTCGTCTGACAATAATGTTCTCTTGTACTTTTCTCAGCGATTCAAGCATGCATAGTGGTCTTTATGTCGAGGTTTGATCGGGCTGTTTCCCTGGTAAAAGCAGCAAAACTAATCTCTGAACTTTCCAGAAAGACGGGAATGTTCCGTCGTTCAGGCAAACTGTGTACATTCTAGCAAATACGCCGAGATCTGCTCTTATAACGGTTTTTATCGCCACGTTAGGGACACCAATCCAGGCATTTTGGTGTCGGAAATTTTCTGCAATTCATTTCTTCCGATGTCACAGGAGGGATATCTCCTATGTCTTTAATTAGGCTATAGCCATGTACCGGTGCTAGCTGTGGTGGGAGAGTTTAGATATCACACTGTTCATAATAGCTGGTTCCGAATGATGTGGCGCTTTAGGTCCTCTAAATCTGTTCATCACCACCTTTTACGCCTTGCCTTACGGGCCAATATCTGCTATGTCCCGAAGTCTTTGGAAGCTGAACTCTTTGCGGGTTTCGATCGACTTCTTTAGGTGTCTCCGGCGTTTCTTAAGGTTTTCATGCAACGATTGCCACTTTGGGCGATTCCTGCATGCCTCGATGCATCGTTTGAGTTGAGATGCCTTTACAGCCTCAGCCACCTCCCACCTCACTTTCATTCTCCGACTGTCCAATAAAATTCCACACATTTTATTTATGAATACTGACGTTACGTCATCTTTTGGGTGAAATGAACGTTCAGCTTCACCAAAACGGAACTTTGTTAACCACTCTTTAACAATTGATATTGATGGTGCAGATTCTTCATACACGGAGAAAATTCATTGCTCACAAGTCATGATCAAACTGATCATAAAATACAAAATATGTTTCTTTTAGCGATATATAAGTTTTGATCATGTATTATGGACTATGCTCATAATTCTTGCTATAATTCTGTATAAAACACTGATCATATATTATGATCAATTTTTAGTTTCCATAATTTTTATGATCAACTTGTATCAATCGCATATATTATGAATGAATTAAAAGCGTTTACAATTTATAAGCATTGATCATAAATTGGTATCAAGTGCATTATAACAGTGACCACAATTTATTTATTAGAATTTGTATTTATTTATTAGATCGATTATGTTGACATATAAGAATAATCTTTTACATGCCGCATGAACGGGTAGATAACAACTAAACATTGTTTAATTAATTTAAATAAATTAATAGAAAAAAATATTATATAAATGAAATTAAAAATAACAAAGAATTGCATTGCAAATTGAGAGAAAATAACAAGAATATGACTAGTGTAAAATTAAACTTAAACACTATATTACTATAAAATAGAAATAAAAAGATGTTATATACAAAGTTTTAAAAAAGAGCAGAAATTCAGAAGAGCCAATTAGCGAGAATTAAGAAATGTATTCGAAAATTAAATGCTTCAATTACTTATTATTTGAGAGACTTTTTAAATTATAAGGCAGTGAATTCCAAAGTCTTATCGCACTAACGAAAACAATCAGACAGAATTGTAGCTTTTTAAGAAGATATCAAGGACAGCACGAGTGTATGATTCTATGTAAAAAATACAATCAAGGTAATTGGGGAAACTTCGATCTAATATTTTATTAGAAAAAGATGAAATATGATCAAACTTCTTGAGACCGTAGATATACATATAGCGCTGCGTTGTTGAAAGCAACTAGAAGTTTGTGCAAAGATCTCGAGTTGAGTTTGCTAAAAACAACTTCCGGATAAGTTAAAATTGGCAATATCAGCTGCAAGACGAGTTTATTTTTAGTTTCGACCGGATCAAATGCTGCAGTCATTCGAAGATTTCTTAAGACATAGTGGATTTTGCTTACGCTTGAACTAATGTGATCTTCACTAGACAGGGAAGAGTTGATTCTATATCCAAGATTAGTGGCGTTACTGACAAATTTTAATTTAATGCTATTGAGAAAAATTGGAGAAACATTACTATTTCTACAAGGTGTCTGATAAATCGGCAGGACAAAAGATTTAAGAGGGCTTAACTGAAGCATGTTTTCTCTGGTCCAGTCAGCTACTTTATTTAGATCTTCGTTTACTTTTGCACATAGCTCATCAACAAGTGCGATGGGCCTTGACATATCCAATTGTAGGTCATCAGCATAAGCACGCATGCTAACATGACTGCATTTACTGAAAATATTATAAATAAGCATAGTAAAAAAAAGTGGGTCAAGAACTGACAATTGCGGAACTCAACTCTAGGTTCTTTTAAATAACGAAAAATTATTCCCCACTTTGACTCTTTGAGATCTACCACACAAATAGTTTTCCAAAAAACGAGATGCTGTACCTGAAAATCCAAAGTTTTTTAAGCTTTCTAAGCAAAATTGTATGGTTCACAGTATCAAATGCCGTAGAGAAATCTAAAAGACATAGCAAGCTTAATTGGCTCATATCATATGGCACTCTTATGTCATCCAGAACTTTTACCATAGCAGTTGAACAGCTGTGCCCTTGACGAAATCCAGATTGAAAATAGGACATAAGCCCAAATGTGCTTATGTGTTGGAAAATTTGTTCAGTCATTAGAGACTCACAGATCTAAGAGATCGAGGATGTTTTTGTATAGTGGAGATGCGTACTGCGACCTAAATGAGATCTATTGTACCTCCTTCTCAAAGCTCCGCTGGGTTTGCGGATTACAGAATTTCATCCAGCCCTATTTCTCTTATGAATTTGAGAATATTCTTAGGTTCCAGAGATGAAACCTGCTCTAGACTCAGCTCATAGTTGCCCCGTGCTAGTTTACGTCTGCGAGCCACGGCGTCGCAGTTTGTAAGTAGGTGTATTGGAGTCTCCTCTGCTTCTTTACAGAAACGGCAGTTACTATCGGTTTCTATGCCCAATTTCATCAGGTGGTATTTGAGTTTACAGTGTCCTGTAAGGAACCCCGTTAGAATCCTTAGACTGGGTTTGCCTAAACTTATGCACAATTTTGCTCTCCGAGTGTTAAAATCTCTGAGGAGCAATTTGGATTGTCTTAGCTTTGGGAGGCTTTTCCAAAGGTTTAAACGTTTATGCCTCTCCTCTCTCTTAGTTCTTCTTTTATAGAATGTGTGTCCAATCCGCAGAATGGTTCTGGTCCTATAAATTTTGTGGCTGCACATTGTCGTGCTAGACCATCGGCTTCTTCGTTACCCGGTATTCCTTTGTGTCCTGGGACCCAAAGTATAGTAACAGTGTTATTTTTGCCTAGTTCGTTGAGTTTTGTTAGGCATTCCGATGTTATTCTCGATGATATCTCACAGGAAACTTTGCTGCTTGGCTGTCTGACATCACAACTATATCCTGACCTTTGTATTTACTGTCCAGATTGAATTGTGCACACAGCTGTATTGCTAGAATTTCCACTTGGAAGATGCTTGGTGTTGTCCCCATAGGTTCAAAGTGCTTGGTTCTTGTCCCGTACAACCCCTACGCCTATACCTTCCAATGTCTTGGAGCCATCTGTATACCAGGACATACTGTGTAGTTTCTTGACCTGCGATATCATCTCGCTGTCCCACTCTTTCTTGGTACTAAGCTTAATTTCGAAGTGTTTTTCGAAGTTGTACCTTTTTACTATATCGTCTCTTGGTAGATCGATGTAGGGAGTGTGCTTTGCAATATCCTCCATCTTTCTACTGCTGATAGTTTTACCTAAACCTGTCCCCTCTCTTGCAATGCACAACAGAGTTCGCTTGGCTATTCCCTCTATGATAAGGTATAAGGGTGTTAGATCCAGAATTACTTCTAGTGCTGCTGTAGGGCAGGTCCTCATGGCCCCTAGAGGTCGAGGATAGTATGATTATTGGTCGGAAATAAAAATAAGGCAACTAAGCGGAAAATCCCAAGTCACTAAGACTGCCTACGTACTTGAATTTTAAGTATATTGAGTTTATTTCTTATCCCTTCTTACTTTATGGAATTTTTTTTAGTTGTTTTATGCGAATGTTATAAATTTTTTTAACATTACGTTGTTTTTAATTGTTGATGAAATTCATAAGACAATGATTAAAAAACTGCTAATATAAAAAAAATATTCATTAAGTTTTCTGTTTAATTCAGTTTTCATAATCCCGAAGTAAGCACTGGATCCCGGAGTTCGGATTTTCCATACCAATAATCCCAGGATTTGTGCAAACGCTTCCAAATTGAACTCCAAATAGTTCATGCTTTAAATTTGAATGCAGATTAAACATCTTGCAATCAATGCAAATTGCACCACATTTACACGTTTTTTAGTTTTTCATTTGTTTTTTGTGTTTGAATTAGAATCTTAACACCATTCACCGGCTCTTTTTATTTCTAAGGCATAGATGAAATTGTGGTTACGCAGCTACATTTGCAATCGTTTGATCAGTAGATCAAAATCTGTACCATTAAACCTCGCACGCCTTACCAACAATTTAAGCCACAGTCTATAGATATCAATAACAACAAAAGCAAATCTATCTTATATATTTTCACAATTTTGACAATATTGCATCAGTGAAGTCTGTGCCAATATTGCAGGTTTCCTTGCCGATGCCTACTGCATCAAATGTCATTTTCATGCAAATCATGAAACAATCGACTGTCTTGCTTCAATTTTTCCCATTCAGTCTCTATATTGTCTAAGATGCCGATTATACATTGAGTTTTTTTTTCTGGGCGTAGGTGTTGACTAAAGATTAAAACGCTTGATTTCAGTCAACCGCATAAGTTGCAGAATTCACTACGGTTTACTAGCAAAAGCCACACCATCATGAACTGTGTCATTTGTTGTCTACCATTTTTATTTGTACTCTGCCAAATTTCTGCCACTCAAAGACGAAGAACTTCACTATCGGCAGTCAGACATCGTGGTTGTCGTACTTTTATTGAGCAAGTGCCTTTTTGCAGTTTTACTTCATGATTTAAGTTGCTTAATAGCTCTACCAGATAAGTTAAGAGCTCCCTAAGTGTATGAAATTAGTGACAGTAGATGTTTGAATCAAGGTATCTTGGTATTATTTTGTGTGCCACGTACATTTTATCGTCTATCTGTTGTATCCCAGTTGAAAAACAAAGCAGACCTGCCGATGGAAGGAATTTGGCAGGTTAAAATTTTAATGCTAAGAGGTATATTTTTTTAAGTTTTAAAACTTTCTCTTTATTTTTAAATGAGTTGCATTCTTATTATTATTATTTGAAAACAAAAAGCATCAATACAGTAAGAACTAAGTTATTTTCTAGTACAACATAAATACATTCAATATAAGTCTAATAACAACTGTATCATAATAAAGTATCATGTTTGCTAATGCGAAATTCCGGTAAATTTTAAGAGACAAAAACTTCAATATTTTCATGGTTGTTGTAATTATCCGACACTTTGTGTTTTCGTTGAAGCACTTTTGATAGCAACAATGTTGTTATGTATATTATTTCAACAAAATTACAGCAGTGCGATGGCTCAGTTGACCAGGGCTTTAGTTTTTATTCATGTATTTTGGAATCTTGAGTAGTGGGTTCAAATCCCGTCAGAGACATAATTTTTTTTTTCTTAACCTTAAACGGTTGTTTGTGTAATTTCTTTTCTATTTATAAGTTTATCAAATCGAGCTAAGATTTTGGCTCATTGTAAAAATCGTATGGAAAATTTATGTTTCGAGGTTTATTTTAACGCTAGGGGTCGCTGCTACCCTATAGAAAAAATTTCCCTAATAGGTTCTAGTGTGTAAAATGCACACACCTTAATCTAGGCGCGCCTATGTCACTGTTCTTCTGCTTTATTGTGAATTTTTGTTTCTATATTTTCCCAAATTTTCATTTTTTTTTAAAAAAGCTGACACCCGACTCGTTACTACCACGCCCCTTTGTCCGACACCCACAAAATGTTATGAGTGGAACGGCACGTGTAAATTATGGCCGAATACCGAATTTCGAGGCTGTGCATTCTGTAATCTATAATTGCAAAGCTATTCGTTATAGCAAATTTGGGTTGTTTAGGAAGTGTCACGCCCCCTTTTATAATGCAAAACCCATCCTTAGTATGCGTTAAATAACTTCCTAAAGTTTCACGAAACCGATTTCCGATGCTGTGCGACCTATTATTCCAAAGCTATTCGATAGCGAAAACTTTGGGGTATATTCGAGGAGCCACGCCCCTTTTTTCAATCAGCACAAGACTTCACAAGAACATTTTCAAGACTTTGCTACCGTTTCCCTGAAAATTTCATAAAAATTGGTTCAGCGGTTTCGGAGTCTTTACGTGATATACACACATATTTTTTTATAAAGGTAAAGCGTAAAAAGTAGGCGTGGCAACATTTATATATATAGTGATCACTACTTGGTCCCATTGCACCTACATACCAATATTTACTATTAAAAAGTGAACATTTTAGGAATTAGCATGATTTCGAAAAAGTGGGCGTAGATATATTGCGATCATAGTAAACATATGAACTAAACTATCAAATTTTAGTTTTATTCGATCAAAACCTTCTTATATATAGACGTTTTATTGATTTGTGGGTTGAAAAAGTGGGCGTGGCAACATTTATATATGATTCACTATCAAAATTTGTACATTTAAGGAATTGGCATGATTTCGAAAAAGTAGGCGTAGATAAAGTGCGAATGCGCGCATTTTTAGTACAGTTGCCGATAGTAACCATCTAAGAAAAATGTTAGTTTTTTACGAATAAAACCGTTCGATAATAGTATTTTTATGGTTTGTTGGCGATACAGTACATTTGAGTTGTATGGGAGGTATCACGCCCCTTTGTCCAATCGACACCAAACTCTCACTAACTAGGAGCACTCTCACGATGTTGTTTCAATTTCCCTGAAAATTTCATAAAGATCGGTTCAGCGTTTTCTGAGTCCATACGTGATATAAATAATACATATCCACATACATACATCCACTTTCATATATGGATTTTATACTCGATTAATCGATTCAAAAATATTTTTTTTAATTGAATAAAATAGTGAATAATTAATTACTTTTAACGAGAAAATTGCATGCATTTCAGTCATCAATAAACATATTGGTCCTGGAAAAAGTGTCTAAAATTTACACACAAAGAACCTATTCATTTCTAGAAGTAAGGGACCAATGGATGTTAATGGCTTTCAGTTTTGTTTTGGTTTTTTTTAGTTTGTTCTGTTTTTTTAGTGATTTCGTTCAGTATTTTGCTGTAATTGCTTATAATAATAAAGAAAACGCGTTACTGTTCTTACTCTGTGCTCATACGTTTATTCTTAATGAAGCAAATTAAGCTACGATTAGTTAACAGCTGTGATAGTCGAAAGGATAAGCAAATGCACTTACACTCACGCAGCCGAGGTTCGTTTCCTGATAATGGTCATTTTCAATTGCCGGCAACATTACTTGGAAATTCAGCAAATTCAGAAATTCAGAATGTCTTATGACGGCTTGTCTGGCAAATTAACTGCCGTAGCAGCAATGCAGCATGCATCTCATGGTATGAATGCAGTATTAATGCCGAGAGATGCATGCAGCATTGCTGCTAGGACAGTTCATTTGGCAGCCATGTAGACCTTATGCATTCATACCATAAGATGCATGCTGCATTGCTGCTATGGCAGTTCATTTTCCAAACATGCAAGTTAAAGTTAGCACTTGCTGGTAACTTTAATAGATAATATAAACAAAAATTATTATAAATAAGATTCACATTAAAGTATGCTTCTAATCATACTTCTTTGTTTATAAGTTTAATCATATTTCATTGTTTATAACTGATTCATGGGAATATTGATCGGATGATGTTTACGATCAAATTTCTTTATATGATTAATTCTTAAAAGTATCTAAGTGTCCAAATACATTAATAAATGATATGTAATACATAAGTTTTATGTAAAGATGTAAATAAGGAATTTAAAGTATAAAAGAAGTATGAACTTAGAATACTTCTTCAGTTCAGTTCAGTTCAGTTCAGTTCAGTTTAGTAGTTTCAGTTTTTGCTTCAGTTTTGCTTCGAGAGTTTTAAGAGCTTCAGTTGTAATTTAGATCTTAAGAATATTTTTGATTGTTAGGTTTTGATGAATTAAATAAAGATTTTTTTTTAAAAAACTTAACGTCAAAAAATTAATTTGCAGGCCTAGGACATGCCTATACAAAAAATATTTAAGCGGGTATGGCGGCGACCATGTCTGCTGTCTTTCCGAGGTATGCTGCCGGCAGGCATACAGAAGAGTTCCTTTTCCAACTGGGATAAGTCATTTTATGTTTTTCTTTTAAAGATTACATAACAGTTTTTATGAAAAACTTCATAAGTTTATGATAAAAAATTGAACTTAAAACGTTTTTGATTGATAGCAAAAATTAGTGCAGTCGTCATTATTTTCAATGTTTGATTAATTTATTAAAATAAAAATATCAAAGAATACATTTAAAACACTTGAAAATGCTTACTGTTGTCCAATTTGTGAAACTTTTGCTTAAGTACTTATCTTATTCTCATCTTATTAAAAATTAATTTCGTAATTTCATTCAAAATTACGCTAATATATTTAGCAATAATCTGTTAAATTTAATGCACCCAAAAGTTAGATTGCATTCAATATAACTAAGGCGTATGTTAAATTGTAATAAAACAATATGCATGTGTTCAACATGTGCAAATAGTTTTCCCAGCACAAAACAAGTTCAGCACACAGTCGCGTGATTATCTTGGCCCAAACCCAAACGAAAAGCACGTAAATTATTTGCTTATAATGCGCCATAAAAACATGTTAATGTTGGCCACATTCGAATGCGAGTTTAACAAAGTTGTGCATCGACATTTTTTTCGCACCAAAGTTGGTGTGTTCTACTGAAAAATTAAGAAGCTTTTTTAAAGTAACCAAAAATGCTTATCACATGCAAAATTACGTATAAAGAAAATTTTATTTTTTCTCAGTGCAACAAGCTAAAAGAATTCCCCTTAATTTTGGTTAATTCTTGCCCGCTTATTGTGCTGGTTGTTGTTAAGGCAACACATTTGAAATTTTGGCTAGAAGAGCATTGAAGCGTGTTCAATTATGAGCAACTGTACAGTAGCTGCTTTGTATTAAATTCTTGTTGTCTGCCCGTCGATTGGGTTAACATTCTGCTTCATGCACAGGATATTGTTGGGCAGGTTTATCGTCTGACGGCCAGTTATTTATTTTGTTAGTTGTGTATATATTTTTTTTTTTCTTCACTGCCATTAATTGGCTTTTCAGTCTATTCTGGCAGACCCAAATAAACCCAAATAAAAAACAAACGGCGTGAGTTAAGGTAAAATTTGGGTTGGTTTTTGCAAGTGATAAAATTCACCTGTTTCTTTAATGGCTGGTTTTTGCTACTTATAAGATTTATTTTCAGAAAAATAAGTTTAATTGGGTTTAGCTTACCTGCAAAGAAGTTGTTTTTTGTTGTAAAATTCTGGGCAAACAATACAGCGATGACTGAAAACAAAAAGAGGGGAGTGTTCAAATTAGGCTTATTTAAATGAATTATAAAATAATTAGATATTGTATCAAAATCTACATAAGCACTAAAAATAAAATAAACATTTTTATGTTTTTCTACTAAAATAGTTGAACTTTCCATAAAAATAAAGGCGTTTCCTATGAACTCAGATAAAATGTATATGTAGAGAAACAAGTGAAAAGTCAAGAAAAAATCGTTCTATGCAACTTTTTCTTTACCTTATTAATTTTTCCGTCTTATTTGTTGTAGTTTAAAGCCTAAAGATGTATAAGAAAATTGTTCTAACTTTTCGGTTTTGATATATAATTTTGTAAATTATTTTTCATATACTTTGAGTACTTGTAGTTCAAGAAAAAAAATACTATTTGCAAAACTATTTGCAAAAGATACTCAGGATTTAATAAAAGTAGTGTTTAATATGTCTAATATGTCTAATATGTTTAGATGTCTTGGAAAGATACAAAGCTGATATCACTGCTATCCAAGAAATGCGATGGAAGGGACAGGGTTGCATTCGGCATGCACCCTGTGATATCTACTACAGCGGCCATGCGGAGAAGCACGAGTTTGGATGCGGATTTGTAGTTGGCAAGAGACTACGGCCCCACGTCCTGTGATTCACACCTGTGAACGAACGACTTGCCATAATCCGCATCAAGGTTAGATTTTTCAATATAAGCCTAATATGTGCGCACGCTCCGACAGAAGACAAGGACGATGAGATCAAGGAAATTTTCTACGGGCGCCTTGAAAATGCTTACGAGCGCTGCCCCCGCCACGACGTAAAAATCGTTCTTGGTGACTTCAACGCTAAGGTGGGCAAGGAAAATATATTTGGTCGTAAATAGCACTAGATTCAAGCATCTCAATATTCATAAAGCCACCTGGATGTCCCCTGACCAAAAAACAAAAAATCAAATTGATCACGTTTTGATCGACGGAAGGCACTCTTCCAGTGTATTGGATGTACGCACGATCCGTGGTGCAAACATTGACTCGGAACACTATCTTGTTGCAGCCAAGATCCGTACACGTCTGTGCGCAGCTAAGAATACACGCAACCCTACACAGAGAAAGCTAGACGTCGACAAGCTGCAATCGAAACAGACAGCCGATACTTTCGCCACTCGACTCTCACTCCTGCTTCAAAGCACTCCTCCAATCGATGATATATGCGCGCAGTGGACACACATTTCCAACTCCATGCGTGCGGCTGCTGAAGAGTTGATTGGCTACCAACGCCCTCGCCGAAACCAGTGGTACGACCAGGAGTGTCGCGACGCCACTGCAGAGAAAGACGCCGCCTACAAAGCCACCCTGCAGTCGGTTGTAACGCGCGCTGCGAGGAGCGATACAAAGAAAAGAGGAGGGAAGAGAGACATATTTTCAGGCGGAAAAAAAGAGAGGCAGAAAAGCGCGAGCAGGAGAAGATTGAGATGTATGGTGACAGGAATGAGGCCCGAAAATTTTTCGAAAAAATAAGACGGCTTGCCGATGGTTTTAAAACCGGGGCCTCTTCCTGCAAGGATGAAAACGGGAATCTAGTGACAGATGTCCAGAGTGCACTGACGTTATGGAGGGAACACTTCTCTAATCTTCTAAATGGCGACGCTGACAATAATCCCGCCAATAGAGATGATATTCCGGAAACCCCAATTGCGGATGACAGCGTCGAGGTTCCGCTGCCCGACTATGATGAAGTTCTGACAGCTATAGCTCGGCTTAAAAATAACAAAGCCGCGGGAGCTGATGGCTTACCTGCTGAGCTCTTTAAGAACGGAGGCGAAGCTCTACTTAAATGCATTCACGAGCTTCTATGCAGAATATGGTCGGAAGAATGCATTCCGAACGATTGGAATCTCAGTGTGCTCTGCCCAATCCACAAGAAAGGCGATCCCACTATCTGTGCCAATTACCGTGGGATAAGCCTTCTTAATATCGCATATAAGGTCCTGTCGAGCGTTTTATGTGAAAGATTGAAGCCCATTGTAAACGAACTGATTGGACCTTATCAGTGTGGAAAGTCCACCATCGACTAGATTTTCACGCTACGACAAATCTTGGAGAAGACTCAAGAAAAACAAGTCAACACCCACCATCATTTTGTCGACTAAAAAGCCGCCTTCGACAGCCCAATAAGGAAGCACCTGTACTCCACCATGTCTGAATTTGGTATTCCTGCAAAACTAATACGACTTTGCAGGATGACACTGAGCAACACCAGCAGCGCAGTTAAAATCGGGAAGGACCTCTCCCCACCATTTATTACCAAACGAGGTTTCAGACAAGGTGATTCCTTATAGTGCGACTTTTTCAACCTAATGATGGAAAAGATCATCCGAGCTGCTGATCTGAGACGTAGTGCCACATTATTCTACAAGAGTGTTATGCTGCTTGCGTATGCTGATGACATCGATATCATTGGCCATAATACGCGTGAAGTCAGTGCAGCATTTTCCAGATTAGAAAGAGAGTCAAGTCGAATGGGTCTGGCAGTGAATGCAGATAAGACGAAATACTTAGTGTCAACAAACAAACAGTCCCAGCGTCTTGGAACCCACGTTACCGTTGACAATACCTCATTCGAGGTTGTGAAGAACTTCGTTTATCTGGGATCCATCATTAACTCAACCAACGACATCAGCATTGAGATCAAGCGAAGAATAACTCTTGCCAACAGGTGTTACTTTGGGCTCAGTAGGCAATTGAGAAGCAGAGCCCTCTCTCGTCGAACGAAAATCACGCTCTATAAATCGCTCATCATGCCCGTCCTACTTTATGCATCACAAACCTGGACGCTGAGCAGTTTAGATGAAAAGACTTTAGGAGCATTCGAGAGAAAGATTCTTCGTAAGATCAACGGACCAATCTGCGTCAATGGCGAGTACCGAATACGGTGGAATGATGAACTGTATGAGCTGTACGCTGACATCGAAATAGTCAAGCGCATTAAAATCGAGCGGCTTCGCTGGCTTGGTCATGTTCAGCGAATGAAAGACGATGCTCCAGTGAAGAAAACATTCGATTCGGTACCCAGCGGCGGTCAACGCAGAAGAGGACGACCGCATCTTCGTTGGAAAGACCAAGTAGAGGACAACCTGACGAAGCTTGGAATTTCCAACTGGCGCCAGCAAGCGAAAGACAGAAATGGCTTTGTCTCGATACCTGAAATTGAAATAACAACAGAAATGATTCGTATGATATACATAAATACAAAATGGAGGCAGAAATAAAAACTGTTCTATAAGTGCTTTTTTGAAAAAATATTTTTTTCTTTATTACTTTCAGAAAAATGTTTTAAAAAAATTATACTATGAGTAGTTTGCGACACACACACACATAAGTACTAAGACGACGACATATTTTCCTTGTCGTAGTCCTTGTGCCAATTCTTATGCAAATCCTTTAAAAATTCTCTGAAAATTAGTTATCCAAAGCCTTGTTCTAATTTTTGTTCTTATCCCTGTCCAACACTCTAACAAAACTTCACGAGAATTAACTACAATAATTGTCATAGAGCAAAATTATAAATATTTCACGCTAGAAATGCGTGAATCTTCACCTACAATTATTTCCTTCGCGCTCTTGTAAAAACTCTCTTCTAAAATTGTCTCTTTTAATCTTGTATTCGCTTATAAAAACGCTAGAAATGCGTGAAATCTGTCAAGTAAGTTATAAACAAGGCAACAACAACTCTATATAAAGTCAATAACTTAGCAGAAGGCGTTACTTTTTCCAACTTCAGTAGGCTTGAGTAAATAAGCTGTGACGAATCTACTGTGTAAGTTTTACATAATTTGACACTTGCTCGAATAAACTCTTCGAAATCATATGACGTTGAAACAGAGGTGTTTATTTAAGGTCAAGCGCATAGCAGAACTAGACAAGGTAGTGTTAGGGCTGAATGTGTTCTCTTTCTAAGTGACCATAACTGTCAAACTCATTCATTTTGGTATATTTGCCAATTCTTGCTTTCATATTGCATTCTCATTGGTTGCAGATTTTGTATGAAATTCCAACTTTGTTTTGACAGTTTCAGTCACCGGCTCTCCGCCCTAACACTACCTTGTCTAATTTTGCCATGATCAAGCGTAACACCCGCACCAATAGCGTAAAACACCGCTGCTAGAGCGTTTTAAGAGCTATCTGAGCAAAAACACGCTAAACTAGCGTGAAAAGTAGAAAATATACATATTTTATACTATTTTAATGTACCATTTTATTGTACGCAAAAGAAAAGCTATTTCTTATATACTAATATATGAATAAAGCCTAAAAATAAAGCCTAAAATTTAAGGGCTCTCTGAGCGAAAACACGCTGAAATAGCGGAAAAAGTAAAGAATATACATATTTTAGGACTCTCTGAGCGAAAACTCGCTGAAATAGCGTGAAAAGTAGAGAGAATATGCATATTTTAAGACTCTCTGAGCAAAAATGCGCTAAAATAGCGGGAAAAGTAAAGCAAATATACATGTTTTGGAAAAAGATGCTGATTTTCAGACAGAATTGAAAAAACTCGTTGCATAGCGTGATTTTTTTACGAAATTGCTAATAAAATCGTGAAATTTCACAATATTTAATGTAGTGATTTTTTTCAATCAGTTTTTAGAGTGCATTTTTTGTGAAAATCCTTGCAATACTCCCTATCCTTATGCTTGTCCTAGTCAATCTCCAAGTCCGTATACAAATTCATGTCCTATTCCTTGTACTTCGCCTTGAGCTAATCATTCTCCATATCCTGGTACTACTTCAAGTATCCTGGTACTTGTCCTAATTCTTGCTTTGATCATTATCTAAATCCTTGTCCATTTTTAATAAGAACCATAAGAGCCAGTATCATTCTGCTATTGCTTTTGTTTAACTTTTGTGCTTGCTTTATTTTGATTTTGTTTTTGATTTTGATATATTTTCTGTTTTTACGTTTGTTTTAGATCTTACAAGTGTTTTACTTGTTCTTAATTTGGTTTGTGTTTATTTTAATTTTTGCTTCTTTTTTTGCTTTTGCTTATGCATATGCTTATGCTAATGCTGATTCTTATGCTTATGCTTATTCTACCCTCCTAAGTAGAAAAAATCATATCTCCATTTGAGTAGTTTTGAGCTATTTAGCTGTTGTTGTTTATCTTTCTAAGAAATACACTAGAAGTTACTATTTTATTTAACGTTTTTCAGTCATTTGCAGTTGAAAAAAGGTAATCTTAGCTTAACATGAAAATCAGAAACTCATTCACGGTTCTGAATTTGCCATTATCTCAATTTTGGAATTTTGGCGTTTGTGACTTCCTTTCTTAGGGCGCACAGTGCGCTTTTTTTATTTTAGGATGACATTTGCATTATCTTAGAAACTATAAATGCTGGGGCCATGAAATTTTGTTCAAATGAGTTAGAATTCTAGGTCAACTGCATCGCCTACCTACCATACAAACCATATTTTTTTTAATAAAACAAACCCGCATAAAATTGCTTATTTATGTTTTTAAAGAGTAAATTTAGTTTATTTAACTTCACTTAAACGTCATGCTAAAAATATTTCAAATCGGATAACTTTTAGCCTATAAAACCTATAAAACAATATTACCAAATCAACGAAATTTAAAAAAAAACAATTTTAAGTTATGGTTGCTAATGCAAAATAAGGTCACAACTTGGTTTAAATTATGAATTCTATTTTATTTTTCTTTAAATTTAAGAGTACCCACAAATTGTCTTGGAAATCAGTGCATTTAAGGCTTTTTTCAAATTTAGTGGTTTTTCTTAATAGCAGCTAGATGCAGCAGTTTTTTACAGAAACAGAAGGTTGAAGTACGATATTTTATGATAGTTATAGCCTTTGACTTTAATAATGCTTAATTAGCTAGATATTTTCTACTAAATTTTACTTAAATTTTTATTCCTTGAAAAATTTACTGTCATATTGCAACGATTTTTCCATTTTTATTTCATATATGGATTTTATACTCGATTAATCGATTCAAAAATATTTTTTTTAATTGAATAAAATAGTGAATAATTAATTACTTTTAACGAGAAAATTGCATGCATTTCAGTCATCAATAAACATATTGGTCCTGGAAAAAGTGTCTAAAATTTACACACAAAGAACCTATTCATTTCTAGAAGTAAGGGACCAATGGATGTTAATGGCTTTCAGTTTTGTTTTGGTTTTTTTTAGTTTGTTCTGTTTTTTTAGTGATTTCGTTCAGTATTTTGCTGTAATTGCTTATAATAATAAAGAAAACGCGTTACTGTTCTTACTCTGTGCTCATACGTTTATTCTTAATGAAGCAAATTAAGCTACGATTAGTTAACAGCTGTGATAGTCGAAAGGATAAGCAAATGCACTTACACTCACGCAGCCGAGGTTCGTTTCCTGATAATGGTCATTTTCAATTGCCGGCAACATTACTTGGAAATTCAGCAAATTCAGAAATTCAGAATGTCTTATGACGGCTTGTCTGGCAAATTAACTGCCGTAGCAGCAATGCAGCATGCATCTCATGGTATGAATGCAGTATTAATGCCGAGAGATGCATGCAGCATTGCTGCTAGGACAGTTCATTTGGCAGCCATGTAGACCTTATGCATTCATACCATAAGATGCATGCTGCATTGCTGCTATGGCAGTTCATTTTCCAAACATGCAAGTTAAAGTTAGCACTTGCTGGTAACTTTAATAGATAATATAAACAAAAATTATTATAAATAAGATTCACATTAAAGTATGCTTCTAATCATACTTCTTTGTTTATAAGTTTAATCATATTTCATTGTTTATAACTGATTCATGGGAATATTGATCGGATGATGTTTACGATCAAATTTCTTTATATGATTAATTCTTAAAAGTATCTAAGTGTCCAAATACATTAATAAATGATATGTAATACATAAGTTTTATGTAAAGATGTAAATAAGGAATTTAAAGTATAAAAGAAGTATGAACTTAGAATACTTCTTCAGTTCAGTTCAGTTCAGTTCAGTTCAGTTTAGTAGTTTCAGTTTTTGCTTCAGTTTTGCTTCGAGAGTTTTAAGAGCTTCAGTTGTAATTTAGATCTTAAGAATATTTTTGATAGTTAGGTTTTGATGAATTAAATAAAGATTTTTTTTTAAAAAACTTAACGTCAAAAAATTAATTTGCAGGCCTAGGACATGCCTATACAAAAAATATTTAAGCGGGTATGGCGGCGACCATGTCTGCTGTCTTTCCGAGGTATGCTGCCGGCAGGCATACAGAAGAGCTCCTTTTCCAACTGGGATAAGTCATTTTATGTTTTTCTTTTAAAGATTACATAACAGTTTTTATGAAAAACTTCATAAGTTTATGATAAAAAATTGAACTTAAAACGTTTTTGATTGATAGCAAAAATTAGTGCAGTCGTCATTATTTTCAATGTTTGATTAATTTATTAAAATAAAAATATCAAAGAATACATTTAAAACACTTGAAAATGCTTACTGTTGTCCAATTTGTGAAACTTTTGCTTAAGTACTTATCTTATTCTCATCTTATTAAAAATTAATTTCGTAATTTCATTCAAAATTACGCTAATATATTTAGCAATAATCTGTTAAATTTAATGCACCCAAAAGTTAGATTGCATTCAATATAACTAAGGCGTATGTTAAATTGTAATAAAACAATATGCATGTGTTCAACATGTGCAAATAGTTTTCCCAGCACAAAACAAGTTCAGCACACAGTCGCGTGATTATCTTGGCCCAAACCCAAACGAAAAGCACGTAAATTATTTGCTTATAATGCGCCATAAAAACATGTTAATGTTGGCCACATTCGAATGCGAGTTTAACAAAGTTGTGCATCGACATTTTTTTCGCACCAAAGTTGGTGTGTTCTACTGAAAAATTAAGAAGCTTTTTTAAAGTAACCAAAAATGCTTATCACATGCAAAATTACGTATAAAGAAAATTTTATTTTTTCTCAGTGCAACAAGCTAAAAGAATTCCCCTTAATTTTGGTTAATTCTTGCCCGCTTATTGTGCTGGTTGTTGTTAAGGCAACACATTTGAAATTTTGGCTAGAAGAGCATTGAAGCGTGTTCAATTATGAGCAACTGTACAGTAGCTGCTTTGTATTAAATTCTTGTTGTCTGCCCGTCGATTGGGTTAACATTCTGCTTCATGCACAGGATATTGTTGGGCAGGTTTATCGTCTGACGGCCAGTTATTTATTTTGTTAGTTGTGTATATATTTTTTTTTTTCTTCACTGCCATTAATTGGCTTTTCAGTCTATTCTGGCAGACCCAAATAAACCCAAATAAAAAACAAACGGCGTGAGTTAAGGTAAAATTTGGGTTGGTTTTTGCAAGTGATAAAATTCACCTGTTTCTTTAATGGCTGGTTTTTGCTACTTATAAGATTTATTTTCAGAAAAATAAGTTTAATTGGGTTTAGCTTACCTGCAAAGAAGTTGTTTTTTGTTGTAAAATTCTGGGCAAACAATACAGCGATGACTGAAAACAAAAAGAGGGGAGTGTTCAAATTAGGCTTATTTAAATGAATTATAAAATAATTAGATATTGTATCAAAATCTACATAAGCACTAAAAATAAAATAAACATTTTTATGTTTTTCTACTAAAATAGTTGAACTTTCCATAAAAATAAAGGCGTTTCCTATGAACTCAGATAAAATGTATATGTAGAGAAACAAGTGAAAAGTCAAGAAAAAATCGTTCTATGCAACTTTTTCTTTACCTTATTAATTTTTCCGTCTTATTTGTTGTAGTTTAAAGCCTAAAGATGTATAAGAAAATTGTTCTAACTTTTCGGTTTTGATATATAATTTTGTAAATTATTTTTCATATACTTTGAGTACTTGTAGTTCAAGAAAAAAAATACTATTTGCAAAACTATTTGCAAAAGATACTCAGGATTTAATAAAAGTAGTGTTTAATATGTCTAATATGTCTAATATGTTTAGATGTCTTGGAAAGATACAAAGCTGATATCACTGCTATCCAAGAAATGCGATGGAAGGGACAGGGTTGCATTCGGCATGCACCCTGTGATATCTACTACAGCGGCCATGCGGAGAAGCACGAGTTTGGATGCGGATTTGTAGTTGGCAAGAGACTACGGCCCCACGTCCTGTGATTCACACCTGTGAACGAACGACTTGCCATAATCCGCATCAAGGTTAGATTTTTCAATATAAGCCTAATATGTGCGCACGCTCCGACAGAAGACAAGGACGATGAGATCAAGGAAATTTTCTACGGGCGCCTTGAAAATGCTTACGAGCGCTGCCCCCGCCACGACGTAAAAATCGTTCTTGGTGACTTCAACGCTAAGGTGGGCAAGGAAAATATATTTGGTCGTAAATAGCACTAGATTCAAGCATCTCAATATTCATAAAGCCACCTGGATGTCCCCTGACCAAAAAACAAAAAATCAAATTGATCACGTTTTGATCGACGGAAGGCACTCTTCCAGTGTATTGGATGTACGCACGATCCGTGGTGCAAACATTGACTCGGAACACTATCTTGTTGCAGCCAAGATCCGTACACGTCTGTGCGCAGCTAAGAATACACGCAACCCTACACAGAGAAAGCTAGACGTCGACAAGCTGCAATCGAAACAGACAGCCGATACTTTCGCCACTCGACTCTCACTCCTGCTTCAAAGCACTCCTCCAATCGATGATATATGCGCGCAGTGGACACACATTTCCAACTCCATGCGTGCGGCTGCTGAAGAGTTGATTGGCTACCAACGCCCTCGCCGAAACCAGTGGTACGACCAGGAGTGTCGCGACGCCACTGCAGAGAAAGACGCCGCCTACAAAGCCACCCTGCAGTCGGTTGTAACGCGCGCTGCGAGGAGCGATACAAAGAAAAGAGGAGGGAAGAGAGACATATTTTCAGGCGGAAAAAAAGAGAGGCAGAAAAGCGCGAGCAGGAGAAGATTGAGATGTATGGTGACAGGAATGAGGCCCGAAAATTTTTCGAAAAAATAAGACGGCTTGCCGATGGTTTTAAAACCGGGGCCTCTTCCTGCAAGGATGAAAACGGGAATCTAGTGACAGATGTCCAGAGTGCACTGACGTTATGGAGGGAACACTTCTCTAATCTTCTAAATGGCGACGCTGACAATAATCCCGCCAATAGAGATGATATTCCGGAAACCCCAATTGCGGATGACAGCGTCGAGGTTCCGCTGCCCGACTATGATGAAGTTCTGACAGCTATAGCTCGGCTTAAAAATAACAAAGCCGCGGGAGCTGATGGCTTACCTGCTGAGCTCTTTAAGAACGGAGGCGAAGCTCTACTTAAATGCATTCACGAGCTTCTATGCAGAATATGGTCGGAAGAATGCATTCCGAACGATTGGAATCTCAGTGTGCTCTGCCCAATCCACAAGAAAGGCGATCCCACTATCTGTGCCAATTACCGTGGGATAAGCCTTCTTAATATCGCATATAAGGTCCTGTCGAGCGTTTTATGTGAAAGATTGAAGCCCATTGTAAACGAACTGATTGGACCTTATCAGTGTGGAAAGTCCACCATCGACTAGATTTTCACGCTACGACAAATCTTGGAGAAGACTCAAGAAAAACAAGTCAACACCCACCATCATTTTGTTGACTAAAAAGCCGCCTTCGACAGCCCAATAAGGAAGCACCTGTACTCCACCATGTCTGAATTTGGTATTCCTGCAAAACTAATACGACTTTGCAGGATGACACTGAGCAACACCAGCAGCGCAGTTAAAATCGGGAAGGACCTCTCCCCACCATTTATTACCAAACGAGGTTTCAGACAAGGTGATTCCTTATAGTGCGACTTTTTCAACCTAATGATGGAAAAGATCATCCGAGCTGCTGATCTGAGACGTAGTGCCACATTATTCTACAAGAGTGTTATGCTGCTTGCGTATGCTGATGACATCGATATCATTGGCCATAATACGCGTGAAGTCAGTGCAGCATTTTCCAGATTAGAAAGAGAGTCAAGTCGAATGGGTCTGGCAGTGAATGCAGATAAGACGAAATACTTAGTGTCAACAAACAAACAGTCCCAGCGTCTTGGAACCCACGTTACCGTTGACAATACCTCATTCGAGGTTGTGAAGAACTTCGTTTATCTGGGATCCAGCATTAACTCAACCAACGACATCAGCATTGAGATCAAGCGAAGAATAACTCTTGCCAACAGGTGTTACTTTGGGCTCAGTAGGCAATTGAGAAGCAGAGCCCTCTCTCGTCGAACGAAAATCACGCTCTATAAATCGCTCATCATGCCCGTCCTACTTTATGCATCACAAACCTGGACGCTGAGCAGTTTAGATGAAAAGACTTTAGGAGCATTCGAGAGAAAGATTCTTCGTAAGATCAACGGACCAATCTGCGTCAATGGCGAGTACCGAATACGGTGGAATGATGAACTGTATGAGCTGTACGCTGACATCGAAATAGTCAAGCGCATTAAAATCGAGCGGCTTCGCTGGCTTGGTCATGTTCAGCGAATGAAAGACGATGCTCCAGTGAAGAAAACATTCGATTCGGTACCCAGCGGCGGTCAACGCAGAAGAGGACGACCGCATCTTCGTTGGAAAGACCAAGTAGAGGACAACCTGACGAAGCTTGGAATTTCCAACTGGCGCCAGCAAGCGAAAGACAGAAATGGCTTTGTCTCGATACCTGAAATTGAAATAACAACAGAAATGATTCGTATGATATACATAAATACAAAATGGAGGCAGAAATAAAAACTGTTCTATAAGTGCTTTTTTGAAAAAATATTTTTTTCTTTATTACTTTCAGAAAAATGTTTTAAAAAAATTATACTATGAGTAGTTTGCGACACACACACACATAAGTACTAAGACGACGACATATTTTCCTTGTCGTAGTCCTTGTGCCAATTCTTATGCAAATCCTTTAAAAATTCTCTGAAAATTAGTTATCCAAAGCCTTGTTCTAATTTTTGTTCTTATCCCTGTCCAACACTCTAACAAAACTTCACGAGAATTAACTACAATAATTGTCATAGAGCAAAATTATAAATATTTCACGCTAGAAATGCGTGAATCTTCACCTACAATTATTTCCTTCGCGCTCTTGTAAAAACTCTCTTCTAAAATTGTCTCTTTTAATCTTGTATTCGCTTATAAAAACGCTAGAAATGCGTGAAATCTGTCAAGTAAGTTATAAACAAGGCAACAACAACTCTATATAAAGTCAATAACTTAGCAGAAGGCGTTACTTTTTCCAACTTCAGTAGGCTTGAGTAAATAAGCTGTGACGAATCTACTGTGTAAGTTTTACATAATTTGACACTTGCTCGAATAAACTCTTCGAAATCATATGACGTTGAAACAGAGGTGTTTATTTAAGGTCAAGCGCATAGCAGAACTAGACAAGGTAGTGTTAGGGCTGAATGTGTTCTCTTTCTAAGTGACCATAACTGTCAAACTCATTCATTTTGGTATATTTGCCAATTCTTGCTTTCATATTGCATTCTCATTGGTTGCAGATTTTGTATGAAATTCCAACTTTGTTTTGACAGTTTCAGTCACCGGCTCTCCGCCCTAACACTACCTTGTCTAATTTTGCCATGATCAAGCGTAACACCCGCACCAATAGCGTAAAACACCGCTGCTAGAGCGTTTTAAGAGCTATCTGAGCAAAAACACGCTAAACTAGCGTGAAAAGTAGAAAATATACATATTTTATACTATTTTAATGTACCATTTTATTGTACGCAAAAGAAAAGCTATTTCTTATATACTAATATATGAATAAAGCCTAAAAATAAAGCCTAAAATTTAAGGGCTCTCTGAGCGAAAACACGCTGAAATAGCGGAAAAAGTAAAGAATATACATATTTTAGGACTCTCTGAGCGAAAACTCGCTGAAATAGCGTGAAAAGTAGAGAGAATATGCATATTTTAAGACTCTCTGAGCAAAAATGCGCTAAAATAGCGGGAAAAGTAAAGCAAATATACATGTTTTGGAAAAAGATGCTGATTTTCAGACAGAATTGAAAAAACTCGTTGCATAGCGTGATTTTTTTACGAAATTGCTAATAAAATCGTGAAATTTCACAATATTTAATGTAGTGATTTTTTTCAATCAGTTTTTAGAGTGCATTTTTTGTGAAAATCCTTGCAATACTCCCTATCCTTATGCTTGTCCTAGTCAATCTCCAAGTCCGTATACAAATTCATGTCCTATTCCTTGTACTTCGCCTTGAGCTAATCATTCTCCATATCCTGGTACTACTTCAAGTATCCTGGTACTTGTCCTAATTCTTGCTTTGATCATTATCTAAATCCTTGTCCATTTTTAATAAGAACCATAAGAGCCAGTATCATTCTGCTATTGCTTTTGTTTAACTTTTGTGCTTGCTTTATTTTGATTTTGTTTTTGATTTTGATATATTTTCTGTTTTTACGTTTGTTTTAGATCTTACAAGTGTTTTACTTGTTCTTAATTTGGTTTGTGTTTATTTTAATTTTTGCTTCTTTTTTTGCTTTTGCTTATGCATATGCTTATGCTAATGCTGATTCTTATGCTTATGCTTATTCTACCCTCCTAAGTAGAAAAAATCATATCTCCATTTGAGTAGTTTTGAGCTATTTAGCTGTTGTTGTTTATCTTTCTAAGAAATACACTAGAAGTTACTATTTTATTTAACGTTTTTCAGTCATTTGCAGTTGAAAAAAGGTAATCTTAGCTTAACATGAAAATCAGAAACTCATTCACGGTTCTGAATTTGCCATTATCTCAATTTTGGAATTTTGGCGTTTGTGACTTCCTTTCTTAGGGCGCACAGTGCGCTTTTTTTATTTTAGGATGACATTTGCATTATCTTAGAAACTATAAATGCTGGGGCCATGAAATTTTGTTCAAATGAGTTAGAATTCTAGGTCAACTGCATCGCCTACCTACCATACAAACCATATTTTTTTTAATAAAACAAACCCGCATAAAATTGCTTATTTATGTTTTTAAAGAGTAAATTTAGTTTATTTAACTTCACTTAAACGTCATGCTAAAAATATTTCAAATCGGATAACTTTTAGCCTATAAAACCTATAAAACAATATTACCAAATCAACGAAATTTAAAAAAAAACAATTTTAAGTTATGGTTGCTAATGCAAAATAAGGTCACAACTTGGTTTAAATTATGAATTCTATTTTATTTTTCTTTAAATTTAAGAGTACCCACAAATTGTCTTGGAAATCAGTGCATTTAAGGCTTTTTTCAAATTTAGTGGTTTTTCTTAATAGCAGCTAGATGCAGCAGTTTTTTACAGAAACAGAAGGTTGAAGTACGATATTTTATGATAGTTATAGCCTTTGACTTTAATAATGCTTAATTAGCTAGATATTTTCTACTAAATTTTACTTAAATTTTTATTCCTTGAAAAATTTACTGTCATATTGCAACGATTTTTCCATTTTTATTTATTAAAATTTTTTATTGTATTTTATATTGAATTAAATGGCGATTAAGGCATAAAAAAGTCCAAAACACAAAACCTTGAAATATACTTTGTGCTTGAAGTTATTATTGTTTAAACTTGACTTTATTTTTTGGGTCTTATTGAGCTATTTTTTGTTAAAAAAGTTGCAACTTTGACGAATTTTATAAAAAAAACCCATACAATACATTAAGTTTTTAATACCGCATTCATAATACATGTTTAATAATCTGATGAATAAAAATATTTTTTATAAAATTTAACAAACAAAAAACCCAAATGTCATCCTAAATTAAAAAAGCGTCTTTGATTTTACTTTTGCTTATGCTTTTGCCTTTTTTTCACTTTTTCTAGTGGTTTTGCCTCTGGTTTTACTTTTAGTCGTGTTCTTTTTCTCTTGCTCTGGAATTTGTTTTCACTTTCTATTTTACTTTTTTTTCGCCGTTTTCCTTTATGCTTCTGTAATTGGTTTTGCTTTTTATTTTGATTTTGCTTTTACTTCTGCTTTTGAATGTCTGTGGGTTTTGCATTTGCTTTTGCTTTTTGTTTTTGCTTTTGTTGTTGCTTTTGCTTTTCTTTATCCTGATGATTATGCTTTTAATTTTACATTTGCTTTTGGTTTTGCTTTTGCTCGAGCTATTGCGTTACTTCATTGGCTGTATTTTTCTTTTGCATTTTGTTTTGGTTTTGCTTTTCTTTTTGCTTTTATTTCTACTTTTGCACTTTATTTCTCTTTTGCCTTTGTTTTTGCTTATACTTATTTTTGTATAGCTTTTTGTTTCTGCATTTGCCTTTGATTTTACTTTTGCTTGTTTGTTTGCTTCTGGCTTTGCTTTTGCATTTGCTTTTGCTTTTTTTTATTTTTGCCTGTGCTTTTGCTTTTTATTTTGTTTTTGCTTCAGTTTTTGCTTTTTATTTGGTTTTTCTTCTGCTTTTGCCTTTGAGTTTACTTGAGTCTCTGAGTTTTCTTTTGCTCGTGCTATTTCTTTTGCTTTTTATTTTATTGTTTTGCTATTTTTATGCTTCTGCATTTGGTTTTTCTTTTTATTTTTCTTTGGTTTTGCTGTTTGTTTTTGCTTGTTATTCTGATTTTGCTTTTGCTCCTGCTTTTTTTCTTTTTCTTTTTGTATATTATTTTTTTTTTCTTTGTCTTTTGTGCCAGTTTTTGCTTTGGGATTGCAATTTTTTGCTTTAGTTTTGCTTTTATCGCTGACTTAGTAGCCTGATCACGTCAAACTTTGTTTTAATTTCAAAACATGGGGCTACTAGTTTTGCTTTTTATTTTGATTTTGCTTCTGCGTTTGATTTTTTTTTTTGCTTTTGTAGTTGCTTGTGCATTTTGTTTATGCTCTTGTTCTTGCTTTTGCTATTTTTACTTATGCTTATGCTTGTAATTTTACTTTTACTTTTTGTGTTTGTTTTTGCTCTATCTATTGCGCTTATAATTGATTTTACTTTTATTCTGGTTATGCTTTTTTTTATTACTGTTTCTGTATTTGGTTTTTTTTTGCACTTTATTTTGCTTTTCTTTTTGCTTTTATTTCTGTTTTTGGACTTTATTTTTCTTTTGCCCTTGTTGTTGCTTATACTTATTCTTGTATTTTGTTTTTGCTTGTGCGTTTGCTTCTGGTTTTGCTTATACATTTGCTTTTTCTTTTTCTTCTATTTTTACTTGTGCTTGTGATTTTGCTTTTTTCCTTTTGTTTATTATTTAGTTTTTCTGCTTCTCATTTTGCCTTTAATTTTACTTGTGCCTCTCATTTTTGCTTTTTATTTCACTTTTTCTTCTGTTTTTGCTGTTTTTTCTGCTTCTGGAATTGGGTTTTTTTTTTGCTTTGGTTTCGCTGTTTGTTTTTGCTTTTTATTCTGATTTTGCTTATTCTTCCACTCTTTTTCTTTTTGTATATTTTTTTTTTTTGCTTTGTCTTTTGTGCTATGTTTTGGTCAAGGGTTGCCTGATCACGTCAAGCTTTATTTTAATTTCAAAACATGAAAGCAAACCATATTTACTATCGCAACATACAATTCGACGTAGTGTCTATGGTCACCGGAATAAATTTCCATGCAATGCCGTTGCAGTTTCAATTTTTTTGATAACTTGAATGCTGTCACACCGAAAAGCCTCAGAACTAGCCAAAAATATACTTTCAATAAATTAATTATTAAGCAATAAAAAAGAAAAAAGTTGTATTTAAAGCAATCAAAATATCATGTTTGCTCCAAAAAAAAAGAGAGTTAAAAATTCTAAAAATTAAAATTGGTCTATTAGTTTAATTGCTCGGGGAATTAACATTTCATTGCAGAGTGTGTAAAGTTTTTTCTTATTATCTCTTTTTTTGTCACATAATTTAATCAATGTAACAAATATGAACTCATACTTATGTCTAGAAAGTATGTCAAGGTCGTCATTATGACCTAAATCAACACCCACCCTACCAAAGCCATATACTTAAGTTGTCAAAAACACATTGTGCCTGTATATTTATTTAGACAATTGTGTGCAGTATGCTAGAAACCAACTTAAATTAGAGCGATAAACCAGAAAATAAAAAGAACTATAACTGGTCAAGACCGATAACAGGAAGGCATAACAGAAAATGTAATATAGAATCTTCGTTTGTTTTAAAGGTATCATTTTCTATAGCAAAAAATTGTGAGACCAACATAAGAAATTTTAATTATAGCACACATTCAAATCTTCTAATATATTCTACAGTTCAATTCCTTATTTTGGCTAAGCCATCTTTTTGTTAAAAAGTCTTCTATTTGCTGTAGCGAATTTGCACCTTGCTGCTGTAGGGTATTTGGGAAGCATGCTATACTTAAAGCGGTTTTTTTTCTACTCTTTTATGCTGCTAACTTTTCTTAACTTACCGTAAAATTTTTGACAAAGCCATTTAAATAGTCATGTTTTTAATTATTTCGTGGCTGCGCCAGTAATTTAGTCGTTAATCTTTTATCGCTGCTTTTGTTGTTGTTGTGGAACTTTTGTTGTTGGCACTTTTTTGAGCAGCATAATTAAATATTTTTTTGGCAACGAAATTTCAAGCCTAGCATAAAGCGGGCTAGATGGTGGGGCTGAATCCAAGAAATTGCGCTGTAAATTATCTATATTTATAGTATTTGCTTTTGTAACTATGCTGGTTGTTATTGTTGTTGTTTTAACTGTTTTGGTTTATTTATTTGTTGTCCGGTTTCTTATTGTTGTTACTATTCATTGCTGTTTTTGTATTTAGATAAAGGTTTTATTCGCATGATCTTTGTTCGTTTTATGTATTTATTTTTTGGGCACTTTTTATTCAATGATTTGGTGCAGTTTTAGTTCAAGAGGTCATTCAAAGGCGTTTCTTATTTTGGCCTCATTGTGTTTAAAAATCTAAGCTTTTCAATGGACCTTTTATTTAGTTGTGCAACTTTTGAAAACTGTTTTTTTGATGTTTTTATAGAAAGTACATTTTTGACTTAAAGGTCAGCCAAAGCCAGATATGTTGTAGTTTATTATATTTTTTGCTTTTTTAATAAGCAATTTGCTCCAAATTCCATTGCTAAACCGTATTTAGGCATTCATTGAGTAATTACTAAAGCACTGAATAGATTTAAGCTTAAGAGACCTATAGCCAAAAACTCATAATCATTTAAAAAAAATCAGCACATTGACTATTTCTTATTTCTCAATATAAACAATCCAACTTTATTAAAAAAAGACCGAGCAAAAGTGAATATATTAATTCATAATCAGCTCAGTTAAACTGCACCAAAAACTAGCATACATATCTTTTACAAGGAATATTTAATTTGCTTATGTCACTATTAGATCGGAATTCAGTGATGTGAAGATTAGTTTGTGTGTGTGTTTTTTACCACCATCGTTATGACATCTGCATACTACACAAACAAAATCAAGAGCAAATAGTTTACACGCGTCCTTCGTGACTAAAACTCATTCTTGGCACGATATTGAAAATGTCTGAGCACAGAGTTACTTTGCATTCCTACTCCATTTGTGACTTCATTTCGATTGTTGGCAACTCTATGCGTCATTTTGCAACAACTCAAAAATGTTGCTGAGGTTCAGTCGTATAATTGTTCCAATCAAAACATGCTCTTTAAAGCTTTCTATATGTGGCGGGAAAAAAATTACTTGACATTGCACTGTTCGAACATGCTTTGAACTTGTGCTCCATCCAACGATTGCATGACTGCTGCTGTTCTGTTCCAAGATCTAGGTCTTGGACATGACCGTGCACCTTGAAATCGAAACTAGATGTCATTAATTCTTGATGTGTACATCGTGATTACGCAAAATAGCAACAAACTATAAATTGTTTTTGTACTCTGGTAGCTTGATTTATGTCTGCTACACCCATAAAAAAGGCAACTAAGCCATTTGAGGTGTTTCCCATTTTCACATTAAGTACGATGAAGGATTTAATTATTTATCTAATGCATTGCATAAATTACGACAGATTTCATATGTTCTGATTGCTTTTGTGATATGTTCTACGCCCAGATTTATTAAAATTTATGTTCTTAATCCTTTCAACGAACGAATGTTGTACACGAAATTAAAAAATAAAAACAAAAAGTTACGTAAGTATCAAATAGCATTACACCTTTTAGAGTGACCAGGTGACTAAATACCGTTTATCGAGTTGTGGTCAAGGTAGATAGAAACTTTTTGGCTTTAAAGGTTGTAGAGCTTAAAGCTGGCTTAAAAAACACCCTTTAAGCTTAGAGTGGCGAACATTGCATTGATCCCATACAAAAGTTGGACAAAAATAGAAGGAGTGCCCTATGATAATAAAATTTTATATGTTTGGTAATTTAAAGCTACTTAAGAAAAATATCAAAAATGGTTGAAATCGGTAAGTCTCCAGTGGTACCTCCCTTAAACCTATATTAATGTTTAACATAATTTTGTTTGTAAAGTATATACAAAGGTTGTCCCATCTCGAACGGAACTCGGCTAAGCAAATACACTTATATTTCTGTAGCCACAAAAATTTATTGAAATTGGTAAGATCCAGGAAAATGCAGTACCTTTCTTTGACCTATTCCTTTTTCACATTATTTTGTATGGGAGGTATATACAAGAGTTGGTCGATCTTAACGAAACTTGGTCAGAAGGCTAGCCAAATATATTAATAGATGTGAACTGAAAATTGTCGCAATCAGTTAGACCCAAAGAGTTCCTCCCTTGGAGATTTAGTAACAAGTTTGTTGAAGCAAGTAAAAACAAATACGAAATTATCATTTTTGACGTTTGCACAAAATTCCTTTCTTCAAAAGGCGGACAAATTATTAAAATATTATTCTATTACTCAAACTCTATTACCTGAACTCAAACACATTATTGTCTTAAAAAAAATTAAACGAGTAGTAGACAATCCCATTTTTTCGACTTTTTCGAAAAGTTCCCGGGACACTTTGATTTTCGATTCTACTCTTAAAAACATGAATTTTGGTATATAACACTTTAATATTAACTAACGGTAAATAGTCGCGCAAACGGCTTAAAGGCTTTTCGGCTAAAAATTCATTTTGTCGAATGAAAAAAACAAGAAATTTCTTCTTCAGTATTTTGCATATAACTACGAAACCAATGAAACATTTTTTATCAATTTATACTTATTTAAAAGCTAATAAAATTTTCCATCTTATGTTATAAGAAACATTGCATTTTGTTCATTACTTTTTTTTAAAAAAAAAACTCTGCAAAGTGAAATTTTGATTAAATTTTTTTCGAAAATTTGATAACTTCAACTCACATTACCCCACGTTACAAGAGCATGAAGGAGACGTATTTGATTATGTAAACTTCATATTTTGAGGAATTTTACAGCCAAAATTGATCGATCTTGGACATAAGGCAGTATTATGTAGTATATAGTGCAGAAAACTTACAAAATCAAAAAAATTAGTTTATATATTCAAGAATATCTCTTTAAATGGATTTTTCGAAATTCGAATTATTTGAAAAGTTATAGCCATTTTAGTGTTGTCAGTTAGACTGTCTGAAAGTTAACTTAATAACTTGAAACGCGCTTTTCTCGAAACGACTTTTTCCAATACGTTTGACATATTATCTCAAGTTCTAATTAACCAATTAAGTCAAAATTTGGTGTGTTCTAGGGAATCCAATCACGGAAGCTTTTCTCGATCCCGGGATTATCGGGATTGAAAATCTCAATCTGCAGAAGGAAGAGAAATTATGGCTCTTCTAAAAAAAAGGAAAAAAACGCAACGAAGCGCATTAGGGTTGAACAGTACCTTGGGTTTTTCAAAAAATTTGGAACCATTTTCAAGAAGTGAAGTCTGTGGTTCCATCATATCACTATTTTTATGATAATACGGAAAAAATGAAGGCGATTCAGTTAATAGCCCTATATCATTCTTCACTGTTATTTTCATATCTTTCTCTTGTTTTTGTTAATATTTTGAATAAAATCGTCAATGAACTCACAGAGATCTTTATTTTACTATTGAATAAAAAGACCTATCTTCTGATTTTAAAAAAGAAAAAATATTTGATATACAAAACTAGTGTGAGAGGAATAGTATGATTTTATAAAATTTTTTCTGCTTTTAGCAACTTGTTATCCTTTAACAAAGTCATGTCATATGTCATGTCATATGTCATGTCATATGTCATGTCATATGTCATGTCATATCATACGAAAAAGAAAAATTACATATGTGAAATATGCAGACGATTTTATCATCACGGCTAATGAATTTATGTACAAATTGTTTAAATTAATAAAATGAAAATGTTTTTTATGACAAAATATTTTATGACATGACATTTGACATGACATATGACATGACATATGGCATGACATATGACATGACATATGACATATGACATATGACATGACATATGACATGACATATGACATGACATATGACATGACATATGACATGACATATGACATGACATATAACATGACATATGACATGACATATGACATGACTTTATACAGTTTGAACGGTACCGTTAGGTTAGTGAATACATTTTTTATCTTTTTTTCACAAATATTGACTTTTTACTGAACAAATTACTGAAAATAAAATCAAGTAAAAGTTACATATCTATGACATAACATTAATTTGCAAAAATTCTTCCAGTCTTGAGCAAAAATTCTTTTACTGTTTTTGCTATCAAAACAACAAGGGATCAAAACCCACGACTTTTTGGCAAAATTTTTTCCAGTATGTTGTTTTTATATTTTTTACAAAAAAAAAACAAGTCTCAAAAATAATTTATGTGAAAAAATTATCCCAATCAAAAGTTATGGCTTAAAATATATTCTTATATACCACTGACTATCTATAGCAGACATGAGCTTCCAGAAACTCAATTAGCTCGGTTGTTGGCTCAGCTACAAATTTGTTTTGTTTTATCAACTTTGTGTTTGCACTTTTCTAAAAACAACAACACGTACAAAAATAACAACAAAACCGACGTTTACCAAGCAACAAATGCTAACAACAACAAATGCATGCAAAGGCAACAAAAAGCGATCCTTACTCAATGGCGCTGCGCTTGAGATGCTTGTGAAGTTACATGTGTTGCACACATATACACATGATTTGTTTTTGTTTAGCTGGTCAATTTTTTTATTTAAAAATAAAGTTAGGGTTTTTTATTGCATTTGCATTTTTTACTTTGTCCTTTTTTTTTTGCTACGATGAGCAAAAGCAATAATGAGGATAATTTTGTGTTTGTTTAAAAAAAAAACATTGGTCACTAAATTTATTTTCCTGCTCATGACTGGCCTATAGTAATAAAACTCATTAGTGTATTGAAATTTTCTATCCTTTCAGCCCCCTCCCTTCACCCTTCTCTACAAATAAAATACAAAGGAAAATATAAAAACATTTTAAGCGAAAAAATTAATGCCGTGTACATTTCAATGCTGGCTGGCTTACATGCATTACGTACCAATTTGTTCACAAAGTGTCTAATATACCGTTCAAAACCCCATGGGTTCGGAGATATTAGACATCTCCTGCTTAGCCTTACCCTCCCTTTACCTTCATCCTCATCCCATTTACAGTTCTGAATTACAATAGGAGCAAGGCATTGTTTGAGATCGTCTCTAAAGCAATGATTTAAATGAAATTGTTTTGTATTCAGTCCTTTGACGCTAGACTTTCAGAATATAACAAAAACACTTGGGCTGATGTAGCTTTTGTGAAGAAATATAATTTTTTATTAGAATCATTAGAGTTTAAAAAACCAAATTGTAACATTGTGTATTGCAAATTAAAGGAACATAAAATATTGTCCGGAAAAATTCAATTTATTGCGAAAACGAAAATTGTTTTTAAAATTTATTCTACAATTATAAAAAAATTCCTTTTATTTTTCATTGATAACAGGGACCAGCAAAAATGGCATTTACAAAAACAGCAGAGTCGTAGTCTTCCTGAATGATTTTTGCTTGCCAATCACATTTCTTTCTTTTCGTTTCATTCGTTTTAATCTGGTGTAAATTTCTTGGATAGGTTAGGTTTCAGAGATATTCAACATTCTATGAATCAGGTAGACTTTAACGTTTTAATTTCTGATTTCTAAGAAAATTATTAGAATAATTTTTGAAACAATTATTAAAATTGTCGGGTCCGCTACCGAAAACAGCTGATCTTATAAAGAAAATTCTGCTCTTAATGAAATTTGTGGGTCCTAAGATCATAATATTGCTTTTGTTTTCATGTCACAGACGAGTTTCATACCTTTACTTAGATTTTCATCGTTTATTGAACTGGAAATCTATGAAAATGCAAAAACCTCTGCCGAGTGTCCAACGTGACGCACCACTTTTTTAAGCTATTTAATTTTAGTGTGTACCACCACTTTTGTATTTGGTGTACCTGTTTACCGTAATATTTGCAGTAATTAATAATTGATGCTATAAATTTTTTTTATGACTTGAACAAATAAGCCGCATCTCAAATTTAGTGTTATTTCATGTTTAAACTCCTCTTTTTGGCTACCAGCAAAAACATTTATCTTATAACACGTTGGGAAGTAAATTGTTTACTACATTTGAGGTATGCATTTTTTTCAACCAGTATGCATGTTGATAGGTTTTTGTTAGCTTTAGCTGTTAAATTATTTTTTTTCATTTTATGATTACTCTTTGGCTTTAAATGTGGGCGCCCAACAACCAATTGCCAGAAACGCTCTAATTATTTCGATTTGTTCACCTTAATTTTTTTTCCTTAATTTTTTTGTTCAATATGTAATAGGTATCTACCTTTAAAAGAATAGGTATCTAAGCAAAGCTAAGAAAAAAGTAAGCCACTAAAGTTAGAAAGGAAATTTTTGCATGTAATGCAAAATGTCTGTGGGGGAGGGGGGAATGGAGGTGGGGGATATATGATGGAAAAATTGTAAATAAGAGTCACAAGAGTTTTTATAGTCAAAGAATAAGGCTGCTTCTTAAGCACTTTACCAACAGTTTTTCGATAAAGTCAATTTTAGTTTTGTTGTTATTATGCTCGATGGAATTGGATCAATATGCTTGAGTATCGCTGCCAAAATTGGTGTGTATACGTATGTGTGTGTGTTTGCTCCTCTGGCTGTTTGCAAGTCGTTACAAATGCCTTTCGAGTTGGCGGTTTTAAATTTTGGGTTGCACCATTAAGCAGTAGGAAAAAAAACAACAACTCAAGGAAAAAACTACAATAAAAACTCATTGACTCTAATCGTTGGCTAATTGAATTTTTCCGTGTTTGCCCTGCTGGTACCTAGTCTGAAGTTAGCCAGCATATGGCTAACAATATGTAGAAATATTTTGGGAAAAAAAATAAAAAGTATAAACAGTTACATTTTTGCTTCTTGGAATGAAGTATTTGAAGGTTTTTTTTTTATTTACAGTTGTTATAGATACACCTGCAGGTATGCATAACTTTGCTGTTAATTAACTAGCTATTAAAATATGTATTCAACTTCCTCATCAAACTCATACTCATGATATTTCAAAAGTGTTCTTTATTAATGAAAGCAAAAATTAGTCTGACAAGTTTTTTTTTTTTTTTGTTTTGTAACATAATCTGCCTGTGTGAATTGATTAAATTTTTCAAAAATTTAAAATGCTTCTATAAACCGAAACAAGTCGCTTACATTGCCTTCAAAAAGTAATAGCTTAAATTTTTTCAAAAACTACGCCACATAAATTGCTGCATCGTCTAAATGCAATCAATTGGAACCCACGATATTGATTATACTTACAGATACAGATACAGCTAATTCAAATGTTGCCAAACAACGAACACAGCAAATTTAAACAAATACTCAACTGATAAAAATTATTTTTAAGCCACAGAAACAACAACAAAAACAACTACATTTCGATTCCATTCAATTAAACTCAATTGAATTGCAAAAAAGTTATGAAATGAGCTCAAATTGAATTTAATTACAACCTGCTTGCAAACTGTTCGAGTTGGTGTGATTGTTTGAGTTGCAAATGAAAATAAATTCGATGTAAGTGATGAGTTGATTGAATATCAATTAAATGCAAACTTAAAACGAAAAAATAAATAAGTAGTCTATCAAAGATAGTAAAGCAAAAAAATGTGTCTGGCTTAACCCACCAGTGCACTATGGGTAAAACGTGGCTATTTTTGGCATAAATTCAATTTTTTTTTGTTTAAAATTTAAAATCTGCTTTCGTTTTTTTGAATTCGTATACTCTAACGGTTACATAAACGTTTTTTTTATAATTTTTATGTTACACCCTGTTATTTTATGAAAGGAAAAAGTCAGCTGTTTCAAGGTTGCATTATGAACAGAAAATGCGCGCGAAATTTTTACTAACTTTGATCGTGAGTAAAACATTTATTGTAAACATTGTGAAAAAGTTTTAATATGGAAGAAGTTAGACAAGGTATGTAAAACAATTTGTGATATAGTTTAAAAAATAGTTGTGTGTTATTGTCTAGTAATTCAGTGTTTTGTTGGTGTGTTATTATAGGTCGAAACTAACAAACATACGTGTGTTGTGTGGAATATAACTTCTGTGTATAGAAAGGTATTTGCAATATTTCTTTTAAAAGTTATTAATCAAACTGTATATAATCAAACATCATTAACACTTTTTGTTCCTTTTTGTTCCATTTGGGAAAAAACTTCATTTTGTAGTTTCATACGAGTTTTGCCATTCGACACTGCTTGAAGTTTGGAGCAGCAAAAATCGACAAGCAGATAGTGTAAAAGAATTTATTTCGGAGAACATTAAACAGCAAAACTTATCAGATGAGCAATATCAGTTAATTACAGAAAAAGTCAAGCAATTTATTGCTTTCATAAAATTAAATTTGCCAAAATGCAATCGATTACTTGACCGATTTAAAAAAAAAAACACTCGCGTTGGCTTGCATCCAATATAACTATTGAAATAAGTGATTGCGGCTTGCCCGGCAATAAACGAGGTCGGAGGCATTTAGACTATACTGATGCAGGGCCCCGTTTGAAGAGAAAGTTAGCATCTGAGCTTGCCGCAGATCAAAAACATTCAACACCTCTTTTATTGTACCCTGCTTCCGTTTCAGCTAAAAAATCAAACGAAAAACAAACTGCATTTGTGTTGAAAAAAGCTGTTACAAACGAGAACATAACAGGAATTATAAGGAAACTGGAAAGGAGTGATCCGTTGCCAATAAGTGCTGATGAAGCCTTAGCTTTCTTAATTGAAAATGGCTTTACAAAGCAGCAATACATTAACATGAAAGCATTCAATAAGCAGCACGGATGTGACATTTATCCCCCTTACTCTGAGATTGTAAAATCAAAATTGAAATGCAGACCTAAGGAAATCAGCTATTGTGATACTAAAACAGAAGTAACAAAGCAAAATTTACTGGACCATACAGCTGATCGCATACTTGAAATGCAGAAGGACGTCCTTGATGTTGCTGCACCAACACATTGCAAATTAATTGTAAGTTATGGGTTCGATGGTTCGACAGGACAGAGTTCATATAAACAACGTTTTGAATTGGATGAACATATTGGACTAGACCAATCACTCTTTGTGACAACCATAGTTCCATTAAAATTAATAGATGAGCTTAATAGAGTTATTTGGCTAAATAACTCTCCACAGTCTGTCAGATTCTGTCGGCCTCTAAAAATGTAATTTATAAAAGAAACTACTGAACTTATTTTAAGTGAAAATAGTAAGTTAGATATTCAAATTAAAAACATCCAAGAACACATCTATGTACACAAGGGCAAAAACATTCTTGTTAAATATGAAGCACATATGACTCTTATAGATGGTAAAGTTCTGAATATTTTAACTGGTACCAACTCATGTCAATCCTGCCCACTATGTGGTGCTAAGCCAAATCAACTGTTAAAAACCGATGACTTCAACTCGAAAATCTTTGGCGTTAAACCAAATAATCTTAAATATGGCGTAAGCCCTTTACATGCATGGATAAGATTTTTTGAATTTGTATTAAAAATCTCGTATAGAATGGAATAAAAGATATGGCGTGTTAAAAATGATGACAAAGTCAAAATCTCTTTGCGAAAACAGTACCTTTTTTGTACAGTACAAAATTTTGGTACATGGGCACCAAATAATGGATACTTGCATACTTCCTGTTGGAGTTCTAGGAGAAAATGCATCAGAAGCGAGAAACAAGCTGTATAAAAGCGACAGGAGATCGCATGCAAGAAAATGTAGCCGATTGGATAATATGACAGACGTTTTTAATAGAGCATTGGATTCTTCAGACCCATTAATGTCCACCCTAAGTTTAACAAAACGAAAAAATATCAACAAAAAGAAGAGCCTGCCCAGAGAAGTCATTGCCCTTTTCAAAACACCTGGTATTGACTTTTCAGACACATTAGAAGGTGATGAAAATGAAAATGAAGCGGAAGACGATGAGGCCGACGAAATTGACAGTTTTGGACTGGAGAATATTGAGTTGGAAGAAGAAAATGAAGACGATTAACTAGAAAATCTATATTCATATATGGTTTGTAAAATGACAAAGGCATATTAGAATTTGTCTCATATGATTTTTTTTTTTCAGTGATCCGGTTGTGCCAACCTTACTTTAATTCAACTTACCTTTATTCAACTATCTTATTCAATAATTTAAGCTTTAACAAAGTTTCTGGAAAATAAAATGTACGCCTAATTTAAATATCCCCGGTCTTTGAAGGGTTAATGAGCAGTTTTATACCTTAACAAAAAGGCTGAAGCCTTGTCTATCATCTGACTCTGCCAAAAAATAAACACATTGAATTTAAGTGGTTTTTCCAAAAAGTGAGGTTAAGAAATTGTTTTTTTAGTACTGGCCCCTAATGGGTTAATATAATAAAATATTTTTAGATGCAAACTTACAGATTCTTGAAACAGCTTTCTAGTGATATATATTTCAAATAACGAAAATAAAAAAAGCCGAGGTGCACCCGTGCAGACTTTATGCCAAAACCTGACCTAATGTTTTAATGGGTAGGCGGAAGAAGACGTGGTCCAAATAAAAAAAAAAACCAAAATTCCATTTTGATGTTAGTTAAATTCGTGCAAAATTTTAAAATTCTAGCTTTAAAACTACAATTAATGCCAAAAATATCGCTATTTTGCCCATAGTGCAGTGACTGATGTTAGCTATATGTATGTATGAGTGTATGTGCAGCCTGGTTCTAAACTTAACAGAAAAATAATAAATTTGAGACATCCGTCATAAACTTATAGCAATTTAACAAAAATGGGCATTATTTTTATTAATTCAAATGAGCTTTTTATAAGCATCAGGGCCGTAGCCAAATGGGGTTTTTGGAGTTCAAACCCCCCACCACCAGAGGGTCAAAATTTTAATGAAAATTAATTTATTTAAATATTTGTTTCATTGAATCACTTTAATATGTTCTAAAAAAACTTAACAAATCATATACTGAAGTTGCGTTTACGTGTAAAAGTCATTGTTATGAGTTGATTCGTGTAAAAAACCAAAAGTGAAAACAAATGTATAGTGATTTATCGGATCGACGTGATACATTCAAAATGACCATCACTATTGTTTTCACTACCCTTGACATCGGCAGTTGTAGATGATGGTAGTGATGATAACAGTGAAGCCAACAACCCAGCAGGCAATTAAGCGAGTGCTCCGCAAAAGGAGTCATGCTAACACTGCTATTATTGGCGTCAATAGACATTCCATGATCACAGCATTGATGGGTGCTTTTGTAAGGTCTACCTTTTGAAGGCTTTGAGTCTTTTCATATTATTTTATATAAAAAAAATTATAAAAAAAACTAGAAAAAATTATATATGATCAGAACAGGTCTCTGAAATCTAACACATTACATATCGTCGCCCTAATTCTAATAGGACGTAAGTCAAAATTGGACAAAGTAACGTTTATTAGCGGTTTAGGTAGATTGGTCAAAACTGCATCTATGTCCTTTTTTAGTTTTTAATGTTTGTATTAAAAAAAAGGGAGTTAGAACGTTAAAAACAATAAATTATCGTATAAACTTCATGTAAAAAATAAACAGTTTTCTTTGCCTCCTGAACAAAAGATAATTTTGACTTACGTCGCATTAGAATTAGGCCGACGATATCATGTTATATGAAAATAATTATATGGAAAAATTCAAAGTCTTTTCTTTATATTTTTGTATAAAGAAATTTTAGAAAAAAATTTAAAAAAAATTTTGAATGAACAGAAAAATTTGTAAAAAAATTTAGATTTTAAAAAATACAACGTAAAATTTTTTTTGTCCGAGCTGAGTCTCGAACCCGAGCTCCCGATAGTTTACTTTCATTCGTTATGATGAACTGTGGTGGATTGGTGGATAAGATGTCGAACCGTCACATGAGAGGACATTGGTTCAAATCTGGAATGTGTTAGTCGTTTTTTATTTCAAATTGATATTTATATTCGTCGGCCTTTGTAGTCTAGTGGAGAGTGCGCTAGACTATCAACCCAGAGGTCCCTGGTTCAAGTCCGGGCGCGGGCATGGTTCTTTTCAATTTCTTTATTCTTTCCTACATTTAAGAATTATGGAATACTAAAAATTCGCAACTATAACTGTGGAAAATTTGGAATTAAAAAGACAGGAAATAACTAGGGACTTGATATGCTTGCTAAGGTGAAGGCATAATACTAGCCTCGGTTAAAAGCAATTCAAATTGTCTTTCATGGTTGTTTCGCCTAATCAATAATTCGTATGGTTCCAATCAATTCCTCTAAATTTTCTAAAATTTATCTTTATCAGTTATCAGGAAATAACTAAGGGCTGGAAATGCTTGCCGAGGTTAAGGCATAACACTAGCCTCGGTTAAAAGCAATTCAAATTATCTTTCACGGTTGTTTCCCCTAATCAATAATTCCGTATGATTCCAATCAATTCCTCTAAATAAATCTATCCCTTTCGTTTCAGGTCAAAGACCAAACCTTGTTTGTATAAGGCGCATGCCTTGTTTCTTTGATCTCTTAAAAAAAAACAATATTGCTCTTTAGAGTCGCGAGAGCGAAAGGCTTGAAAAGTTTTCTCGTTTCACAGAAAAAAGAAAGTATACTTTGAGATGATGAGTGTGGAAGCACTTCGAAATCCATATGAAGGCCTGCTAGTAGTGCTTCAAACTCCTGCCATTGCCGACTGAGAAGAATGACATACATACACATGTATACTGAAAAACCTTTCTATTTCGAACCGCCTCAAAAGGCTTAAAATTATACTTCAGCCAACAACTGATTTAAATTTTCCCTCGAACGGTTCTCGAAAATTTAAATTTCAGCATCCATGATTTTGTGGCTGGAGTTAGTTGGCTGACTCTTAATATGCAAATGGAGCTTATTGCAAGTTCTGCATTTTTTTTTAGCTCTGCTTATGGCGACATGGCATCACAGCCTCTTCGTAGTTTCCTTCACAAAAAAGTTTTTATTAAATAAATTGTTCTGCTCCTTTCATTGTTGCTGTTTTATGTCAAGAGTTTTTAAACAATAAACTTTCGAATCAAAGATATGAGTTGAAACCTGGTATAATTTTTGAGGTATGTTTGAAGTTACTCGTGAGTTATAAAAAGTTGATTTACATTATTCAGAATTCGGACCCGAGGAAAAGTTTTAGGTCAATCAATTAAGTCAAAGTAATTTTGTGAATTTACGGTTTTAAGATTTATGAAGCTTATGAAAAAGTTTGTCTGTGTCTCAAGTTTTATTAATGAGATAAATGAGATATGGTTCTCATCCCTGAAATTTATTAAAACATACCTTCGTGATTCAATGGGCGAGATCCGTTTGAACGGATGTGCATCCCTTAGCATACACAGTGATTGCACAGTAACAGAGCAGGATATGTTGCTAGAACTTGCAAAAAAAGAAGACCTAATTTTTGATATTTTTTATTCTATTTAAATAAAAAATCTTCAAAAATTCAAATAACTTAATTTTTTTTTTATTTCTTACAAAATTTTTTCAGAAGGTGTTTATTGTATAATTAATATTTTAACTTTAATATATATGTTAGAGCAAAAGAAAAATACTTGCTCAATTCAGTTTGAAGTGCTTTTCAATTTTGTCATAAAGAATTTGACGTCAGATCTGTACACCTGGAATATATAAAAGGGAAAAGTTAAACTGAAAAGTTTGTCATTTTATGAAAATCATTGGTGGTGTACAGAATTGAAAAAAAAGAAGTGGTTTCTATCATCAGAAGTGGGATAACTTCAACCTACACCACACTCTATTGGAAAGATGGCTGAAGATGACTCCAATCTAAGAGGTCAGATTCAAGAAAATTTGAATCTGCAGGAGGAAAGCCCAGAGTCGAGATCTAACAATTTTGTAATTACGGTGGAAGCAATTAATAAAATTTTAGAATCCACACAATGGTCACAATCAACCGGCGCGTTGGTGGGTTTTCCGAGTTTTGATCCGGATCACACCCGCGTTGATATTCAGAAGTGGTGCACGGATATTGATGCAAGGGTACAACGAGACGGTTTGCAGAATTTTGACATTTTGCCTAGAATACAAGTTTCTCTGCTTGGGAGGGCAAAATTATGGTTCAACAAGTACGGATATCAACTTTATAGCTGGCCGGATTTACGTGCTTCTTTGATACACGCTTTTTCTAATGGTACAGACATTATTACACAACTCAGGAAGGTTGCCAACTCAGAAAGCAATGAATATGCTTCCTATACGGAGTTCGTAATGGAAAAGGTTTGCCAAATTAATCAATTACCTTTTGAAATTCCAGAAGACAAAATGGTCAAAATTGTTATCGGATGCATTAGTGAGGTGAGTTTGAGAAATTCTCTTACATTTGTTATGCCATCTACTGTACAAAGTTTGATTAATCATTTGTCTTCGATACGAGAAAAACCTTTGCGAAAAGTAGAAAATATACCGCGCCATTTACAAGAGAATAAACCAGTATCCCATGTTGAAAAAGAAGACAAGTTACCTAATTCATTGAAACGTAGGCGCGTAGAGGATGAGAAACGTTGCTATGGATGCGGCAAAAAGGGTCATATTAGAGCTCATTGCACGGAAAAACAAAAGACAAGCGAATTGGTTGTACAGAAAATACCAAGCAAACCCATAGAAACCAAAATTAAGTGTTCTTTTTGCGGAAAATCTGGACACGATGAACAAACCTGCTGGGCTAAACAAAGAGCTGACCGAAAACAAATAAATCTATGCAAGATTTCGTTGGTATCAGATAATTACACTCCAGTGGTTATTAAGGGAAAATCATATCATTGTCTTCTCGACACGGGATCTGATTGTTCGTTGATAAGATCCGACATTGCTGACAAAATATCTGCAAAAAGAACTACAAAATTACTGTCTGTGCAAGGTATTGGGAGAGAACCTATTTTACTATCTGAAAGGCTTGAAACATTTGTAGAATTTGAAGATCTTATTGTTGAGGTAAGCCTTTATTTGATTGATAAAAAACATTTGCAAAATGAAATTATTATTGGAAGAGACATTTTGAAAGATCCTACGCTTACAATTACGGTTACTGCCAATGGATCGTACTTACATCGCAGTAAGTCAACTTTTTGTCTCAAAAGCAAAAATATTGCTACCACAATTGGTAGTATGTCAAAGCCTCGTACAAAGGAGCTGAATGTTATTTTGGATAAGTACTCCAAACACTTTATAGCGGGTTTTCCTACGGCAAGGGTAACTACGGGATCCCTAAGTATACGTTTAACGAAAGATGCCAATATTTTCTTTAGCCCATATAGGATGGCACACAGTGAGCGACAGATAACAAAAGAAATTGTTGCAGATTTGATAAATAATGGTATAATAAGAGAGAGTCACTCACCGTTTGCGAGCCCAATGATTCTTGTCAAAAAGAAAAATGGACAGAATCGCCTTTGTGTAGATTTTAGAGCTCTAAACAAAATAACTGTAAAGGATCGCTATCCTTTGCCGAGGATAGAAGATCAGTTAGACGAATTGTCTGGAAATAAATATTTTACATCATTGGACATGGCATCTGGTTTTCACCAAATTCCAATTGCTGAGGATTCTATAGAAAAAACTGCTTTTGTCACACCCGATGGACATTATGAATATTTGTGTATGCCATTTGGTCTCGCTAATGCACCTGCAGTTTTCCAGAGGGCTATAAACGTGGCTTTGGGTGAGTTACGAGGCAAATTGGCTTTGGTATACATGGATGATGTGTTAATAACATCCAAAACCATTGATGAAGGTCTTGAAAAGCTTGATATTGTACTCAAGGCATTAGTTGGAAGTGGGTTTTCCTTAAACGTGGATAAATGTAAATTTCTTCAAACTACTATTGATTACTTAGGACGAGAAGTATCTGGAGATGGTATACGACCAAGCAAAACCAAAATTGATGCGTTAGTGAGTTCCCCGACACCAAGTAATGTTAAACAAATACGTCAATTTATGGGGCTAGCGAATTATTTTCGAAAATTCGTACCAGAATTTGCTGCAAAAACTGCCTGTATCACGGCATTGACTAAAAATAATACGGAATTTGTATGGAGTAATGAATGTCAAGCAGCAAAAGATTACATAGTAGAACAACTTACAACTCGACCATTATTAGTATTGTTTAATCCTGATCTTCCAACAGAGCTGCATACGGATGCAAGTGCAAGTGGATATGGAGCTATCTTATTTCAGCGAGTTAATGGAAGATTGCATGTAGTTGCTTATTATAGTCAGGCAACCAAGTCGTATGAAGCAAAATATCATAGTTATGAGTTGGAGACACTTGCGGTGGTAAATGCGATGAAATATTTTAGGCATTACCTTATCGGTGTTAAGTTCTTGTTAGTTACTGACTGTAACGCTTTAAAGGCAACAAAAGAAAAAAAAAATTTACTTCCTCGCGTTGCTCGTTGGTGGATTTTTCTTCAAGATTTTGAGTTTGAGATTGTATACCGAAAAGGGAAGACTTTATCACATGTAGATTACCTTAGCCGAAATGTGCCAACAAAATTTTGTTATCAAATTGAGAGTTTGTCCGAAACATGGTTACATATTGAGCAGCAAAATGATCCAGGTACATTAGAAATCATAGAGAAAATTAAAAGTGGCGATACCAACACATCAACGCAATTCAAACTCAAAAATGGATTGTTATACAAGAAACTGGAAAATACTAACAAACTTTATGTACCCCAACAATGTCGATTGTCATTAATGAGACGTTTCCATGAAGAAAACTGTCACGTCGGATGGGAAAAGACTCTTATGAAGATACGAGAACATTTTTGGATGCCGCATATGACTAAAAATGTCAGAAAATTTGTGAACTCTTGTTTAATCTGTCTGGTGGCTAAAAGGCCGTCTGGAAAGAAACAGTGTGAACTTCACCCAATAGAAAAGAAGCCAATTCCATTCGATGTGGTTCATGCTGATTTTATGGGACCATTTGACGGAAAAGACCACCGTTATATATTCATTTTGATTGATGCTTTTACAAAATTTGCAGTTTTATTCCCTTGTAAAACCCTTACAGCTGCGGAAACAGTTCAAATGTTTTATAACTATGTAATGCTATTTGGAGCTCCAGCCAAACTTGTAAGTGACAGAGGCACTAATTTTACTAGTGCTGAGTTTAAAAACTTCTGCATGTCGTTGGGGATAACACATCATTTAATTGCTCCTGGTGCTAGTAGAGCTAATGGCCAAGTGGAACGTTATGTGGACACTGTTGCTAACTTGTTGAGAACTAATTTAGATAAATGTGGCGAATGGACTGGTTATATCAGTCGTGTACAACTAGCTCTTAATACAACGGTTAATAAAACAACTGGATTTTCTCCGTTGAAGGTATTAACAGGTATATCGGGACGGACTCCAGATATTAGTGCATTTTTAGCAGAGCTCGAAATTGAGCCACAATTTGACGACGTAGAAGAAATACGAAAGCTTGCCAGTAAACGAGCAGAGTTAAATGCAACTCGAATGAAAATCAGATTTGATCAAAATAAATGCAAACCAACTCAATTAAAAATTGGACAAAAGGTTGTCTATTGTAGTAATCAGAGGCGCAAATCGAAGTTACAGCCGTATTATTGTGGTCCTTATGAAATAGTTGGTGTCCTTCCCAATGATCGATATAAGTTGAAGAAAGATAACCGCAAAACTTCTATTGTTGCAGCAAGAGAGGTCATTCGGCCTTTAAGACGAGACGAGTGTGAAGACGAGAAGGATGTTAGTAACTAATATAAGGTAACATTTTCTGCAAAATCCCTTATTCAATAAGAATCGAATTCATGAGCAAGCTTAAGATTGTCTCTGAATCATAACTTTTAGTTTATGTGTTGAAGTTTTAAGCAAGCTTAAGATTACCTCTGAGCCATAACTTTCAGTTAGGTGTTGAAGTTTTGAACAAGCTTAAGATTGCCTCTGAGTCATAACTTTCAGTTTAGGTATTGAAGTTTTGAACAAGCTTAAGATTGCCTCTGAGTCATCACTTTCAGTTTAGGTGTTGAAGTTTTGAACAAGCTTAAGATTGCCTCTGAGTCATAACTTTCAGTTAAGTGTTGAAGTTTTGAACAAGCTTAAGATTGCCTCTGAGTCATAACTTTCAGTTTAGGTATTGAAGTTTTGAACAAGCTTAAGATTGCCTCTGAGTCATCACTTTCAGTTTAGGTGTTGAAGTTTTGAACAAGCTTAAGATTGCCTCTGAGTCATAACTTTCAGTTTAGGTGTTGAAGTTTTGAACACGCTTAAGATTAACTCTCAGTTAAGTGTTGATTTGCAAACAAGCTTAAGATTGCCTCCGAGTAGCGATTCAAGAAGTAACATCTGAAATAATGATTCTGTTTACAGCTCTGGATATCTGGTGGTTAATTATACAAGAGGACAGATTACTGCCGTGGAATTTGCAATAATGAATTTGTGGTTTCTGTAAACTGTTGTTTTCTTGTGATTTTAGCTTTTTCTTTCTGTAATAAACAAATGATTGTTTTGAAAACAAGAAGTTTTGAATTCATCGAGAGCGATGATTTTACAGGATGGCCGTGTTAGAGCAAAAGAAAAATACTTGCTCAATTCAGTTTGAAGTGCTTTTCAATTTTGTCATAAAGAATTTGACGTCAGATCTGTACACCTGGAATATATAAAAGGGAAAAGTTAAACTGAAAAGTTTGTCATTTTATGAAAATCATTGGTGGTGTACAGAATTGAAAAAAAAGAAGTGGTTTCTATCATATATGAATTTTAGAAATTCTGATCATGAATGCAAGCACTCAAAACCTTTCTAACGATGTCTAGAAAGTGAGGATCGCATTAGAAATAATGAAATTATTTCAATTTTAGTGAAAATAAATTAAAAAAATTAAAAAAGAGCCATTTAACAGCATTATCTCTAATGCCGTTGCAAAACTTTAACATTTTTTGATGCAGATTTGAAGAGCCTTTTCCGGCCTTTAATATTTGACTTTTTTTAAAAACTATTTTACGAGTTTTGGAGGTTAATATTTACGAAAAACATGATTTTGGAGGTTATTGCAAAATGTTTTAGCTCTTGTAAAATTTTGGAAATCGTTATAAAAAAAGACCTAGGTTAATTTTTAGAGGGGTACAAAAGGAACTTTTTTCCATTTGAATAAAAAAAATGTTCATGAAAACCCCCCATGGGAAAATCCTGGCTACGGCCCTGATAAGCATACCATAAATTTTTATGACATATGACATAATATATGACATAGTATTAATTTGTGCACCCCGGTTCTTGAAAAACCGCTTGTATAAATTTTTTTTTGGTTTTTCCAGTGTCGGTTTTCTTAAAATTTGCAATTTCCGGTTATTCGAAATAGCGGTTTTTTGAGTTGTACTTTTTTACTCGTGAATACGTTAAGTTCTTTTTAACTGGGTTTTGGTCATCTAAATCAAACACTTTAACCGATAACACACACATAATCATGTCATATATCATGTCAAATGTAGTGTCATCAAATATTCGACGAAATGTACAAATCGGTTTCTCGAAAAACCCGAAAAATTTTTTAAAACCGGTTTTTCGAATATGTATATAAAAATAAATAACCGTTTTGGTTAAATAAATATATGTTTTTAAATTTAATAAAAAAATTATGGAAAAATAAAAGCCATCGCATATATTTTTATGTATAGTCCATTTAAATCAAGGTTTGATTAAACGTATTTAATAATTTTCAAAGCACTTCTACCCGTACTGCTACCATTTATTAAACACATTTTTAACACAATAATAACTAAATCAGAATTCCCCGCTATTTGGAAACAAGCCAAAATAATTCCCATTCCTAAAACTGGAAACGATTACCGCCCAATAGCAATTTTGCCATATTTATCGAAAGTTTTTGAATCGCTTATGTACAAACAGACAAACAAATATTTATTGTGTAACAAACTTTTAACTGATAGACAATCAGGTTTCCGACCAAAACATAGTTGCGTAACTGCTCTACTAGACGTGTCCGACGAAATACGAAATAATCTTGATCAAAATGAAGTTACTTTTTTGATTCTTCTAGATCACTCGAAAGCTTTCGACACGGTCGATCACCAAATTTTATGTTCAAAATTGTCCTACATGTTTAATTTTTCCGAAACAGCCACTCGACTAATGAGTTCATACCTTGCTAATAGAATACAAGCAGTGAATATCGGCTGCGCGACCTCAAGTTTTTTAAGTGTGAGCCGTGGAGTACCTCAGGGATCTATAATGGGTCCGCTCTTATTCTCAGTTTATATAAATGACTTACCCTCTATTCTGCATAGTTGTGGCATACAAATGTACGCTGATGATGTGCAATTGTATACTAGCTGTCGCAAGTCTGATGTTCACTATTGTGTCGCAAGTTTGAATGAAAATTTACGTAAAATTCATGATTGGGCTTCTGCTAATGGTTTATGCCTCAATCCAAACAAGTCAAAATGTTTAGTTATAGCTAGGAAACATAATTTCACTTCAACTCTACCTGAAATCATACTAAACGGATCATGTATTGAGGTCGTGAAGTCGGCAAAAAATTTGGGCATTACTTTCAACAGTACCTTGAATTGGACAAATCATGTCAATATCACAGTGGGAAAAATCTTCGGTATGCTCCGCAGCCTGTGGGCTACACAATATTTCACCCCCTTTAACATTAGAATGCTACTGGCAAAAACGTATCTCGTTCCCACCGTACTATATGGATCTGAAATTTTCGCATACTGTGACTCTGCAAGTAAGCGCAAGCTGAACGTTGCTTATAACAACATCGCTCGTTATGTCTTCGGACTTAAACGAACTGACCACATATCACAGTATGCAAAACAAATATTCGGTTTGACTTTTGACCATGTCCTGAACATGAAGGCGTTAGTCTTCTTGCATAAAATCATTTTTACTAAGGAACCTCTTTATTTATATGAAAAATTAAAATTTTTAAGATCTCAGCGCGGTAACAACTTGGTTCAACCTAGACACGCCTGCTTGGCATCAGAACGGCAGTTTTTTGTTAATTCTATACGTCTTTGGAACTCGCTTCCATTCTCTTTACAGCGTATTTGCAATGCAACCTTGTTTAAATCTAAGCTATCAGATTATTTGTCCTCACTTTAACTTAAGCTATATTATTTCGTTTTTTTTTTTTTTTTTTTTTTCTCTCCTTTAATCTCCTTTTAATTTTATACTTTATATTTATCCCCTTTTTTTAGTTTTTTGATTGTCTTATTATTTATATTTGTTATAAATCTCAGTTGTTACCTATGGTTCAATTTTAAAAAATTGTTAATGTTTTAACTGTTTCCGATATGTAATTTTAACTTTAAATTTTATTCAAGATTATGTTTTATATCTCATATTTTTGTGTTGATATTATCGCCATATATGTAATCGGTGCTTAATTATAAGTTTATTCTTGCAAGCGCTTACATTTAATTAAATAAATAAATAAATAAATAAATAATACATACAGGACAGACTCTCATGAAGCTCGACCAAGAAACTCGATTACCTTCTTTCGATAGATTATGATGTGTATCATATGTTCCCAAAGCGAAAAAGTCATTTACCAAATCTTAAAACGCGTTTTCTGAAAAATTATGTTTTTTAAACTGGCCTCCATAATATCTCAAGAACTACTTCTACAGATTGACTTGGATTTTTTTATTTATTTTAGAGTAGATAAAATTTATTGCATCCTAAGCCTTAGTTCAGATAATATTGGCTGCTTGTTTTTTTTTTTGTAGCATTTAGAGAGCGACATGTCTGCTTTATTTATAATTTTCAACTATTTATTGATATTATAGGTTCAAGCTCCAGTAAATATAATATAATTTATAAAATTTTTGGTTTTTTATATCAGATGTTATGAACGTATGCTCCACAATGGAGGCCATTTGGGTACCTTTTTTCTCAACGAGTCGCACAGTGGGTTGGATGGATCCGAAAACGAGGATTAATTCACACACGAGCGATAAATTATTGATTTTGAATTTTTAAATTTTTTATTTGTATACGGACAGCTAATTTCAAAGTATAATTTACAATATTTTAGTACTAATAATTTTCTTTTATTATTTTTAGATGTATGGTATTTAAATTTTTTTTTAATTCAGTTGAATAGAGTTTAAGTTTCAATAATCAAAGTTATCATTACCATCATCATCATCTTCCACATCACCATCTTCAGAGCCATCATCATCATCATCATCATCATGACCATCATCATCATCAGCATCCTCTTTATCATATCTATAATTGCCATCACTTTCCGGAACTAATAGTTATAATGCCAGTTTTGGTAAAAGTTGAATGTTTTTTGTTAAGTGCTTGCTTTTGCTTGAAATAATAGGATCAAAGCTTAAAAGGAGTCTGCTAAATACATCTACATTTGAATTTTTATGACTGCATTTATGAGAGAAATTCTCTCTATAATTTTGTAAATCTTTATTACGAGCTTCTTCTGCTTCCTCCGACAATAGGTCAATGGGTTCATGCCTTATAATTTCTGGTCCGTGTATAAAAAATTTACGGAATGTTGGAAGCATGTTAAGCCAGCAGTATTTTTCAACAAAATACCGAGCGTAAAATATTCAAACTCGAAATTTCTAAAAAGGCATACTTCTTTAAAAAAATTTTTTTACCGATCGAATTATTCAACGTAATCACACAAATTTTTATGAAAATATTTCCAACACCCAATTGAGCCTAATTTTTTTTAAATTTTAATTTTTTCGATTTTTTTGATACTACAAGAAGAAAATAAGATTTTTTTACAAAAGTAAAAACTCATAACTCTGTTAGTTTTAGACTTATTTTCATGTTAAAAAGAAACATTAAATGAAAAATGAAAAGCCTACCAGTTTTTAGAAAGTTTGAGCTTAACAATTTTTTAATATAGAGGTCACTAGAGGCACGTTTAAATATCAATATTTTTCCCTGAAAATTTAACAGTTTATTTTTTATATGTAAAGGAAAAATCAAGGCCCATGCACATTTTGAATTTGTAAAAAAGAGTTTCTTCCACACGCATTTATATAACCAGATACCAAGTAACATATATGCACAATATTTACAATACTTTCGAAGACAGATAAACCTTAAGCAAAAAAAAATGCAATAAAAATACAAAAACAGGTACAAGAAAAACACATTTGTTATTGTTTCTTCTAAAAAAAACAACAACAACCAAAACAAAATATTCGCCAAAACAAGCAAACTGGAAAAAACGTGTATGCTTAGTAAATGCAATGTTACTAGAAAAGCAACAATATGTTTTTAGCAGAGTTGTTTCACATAAAATAGTTTATTTTGAGTTCGCGCAACTATGCGCTCAATTTCAATTCTGATTCTGAAAGTTAAAATGCCTTTTTTGTAAATATATAAGCACTTTTAATAAATTATTGTCAATTCACATTTAAAACTCAGCATGTACATGAAAAATTCCGTAGCATGAGAACTTTTTTAAAAAATAAATGTAAAATATTTTAAACAGTTTTTCACACCACTTTTTTTAATATATAGATAAATACCTGACGTTGAAGGCTCTATTTAAAAAATATAATATTTTTTGTTATTTTACGAAATAACCAATACAAACAATGAGTGAACTTTGACAGCGTGCAGTTGCATTAATAAACACATAAAAAAAAAATACTTAGTGATTTACGCATCTTCTTATTCATTGTGCGTCGTTTGACGACGCACTGACACTTCACATTACACTTTAAGAATCAATAAATAACTTTCAAAAAACTCAAGGTGTTCATTTACTTCCTTCTATGAAAAAAAATCAAGAACATCACCGTGTTCTTGGAACTCTAGATGAGAACCTGCACTTAAAAAAAAAATAATAATATCAAAATAAAATATAAAGTATATGAAAAAAAATTAACATATTTTTAGTTTTTCTATTAATTGTTGTCATGCTTCCATTTACATATTTTTTAATAGACAAGTCCGTCCATTCGTCGACAATGATAGAAACTCGACCATTGTGTGCTTTCACTTCGTTAAAAAGTTCGATGAACTCATGCACCTCGAAGATTTTTCCTTAAATAATCGTTTATTTTATAAATATTTTTATACGCTAAAAATTCAACACAAAAAAATAAAAAATAAAATAAAAAGTTTATGTATTCGTAAATGTCAAAAAATTCACAAAAAAAAATAATAATATGTTTATGTATTTGTAAATGTCGAAAACTCCGGTTATTCGAATAATCCGATATTGTTAATAAAAAAAACCGAAATCGAAAAAACCGAAACGTCAATAAAAATCCGCTTTCTAGAATAACTCGAAACCAGGAATGACAACACTAGTCATATGTCATGTCATATGTCATGTCATATGTCATGTCATATGTCGTTTTTTTTCTCATTCTTAGGTTATGATGTTTTATGAAAAAGTCGTTGTACTAAAAATTTCTGCAATTTTGAAGATTAGTGAATGTTTTTGGTGTCTACGTAAAAAAATTTTAAATGAAATTGACAAAAAACTCTAATAGCAAAAAGTATTACAATAACAAAATTAACGTTATTTGCCAAAACCCAGTATGTAAATAAAACCGAATTTGACCGAAATCCGTCCAGCCGTTTAGATTTGTATAAAGGTCAAACAAACAAACAAACAGAAAATGAGTTTTATTACTATAGATATCTTTGTGTGCTCCATATTTTTTTTAAGCATACTTGCCTTGTCGTGATAGTAAAATTGTCACCCACACTAGCTGTGCGTTAAAATAACTTTAATTCAAAGAAATATCTATAAATGACCATCAAAAGAACGACTGACAGTAAGGCAAATTAAAATTACACAACTTTTGTGATTGCAGTTAACAAGTTTTTGAATTGCATACATCTTAAAACACATATCTATCTAAAGTGTGGTTTGACATATAATTAAAAATATTATAACTTTTGTGCCAATATTTGGCAAATGCACCGTTATAATGTCAAACACATTAATAGCAATTGTTTTGAGTTATACAGTTTTTAAATATTACAATATTTTGCTACTCACTATATTGATTTTTAAGCAATACTTGTTATTTTAACTCTCATTTAAACTCGCAAAACTGGAACTCGGAACATAAAAATTATAATCTCAGCGACAAATCGTGTGTTTTTTTTTTCATAGTTCTGTTGTTTTTAACAAATTAAGCACAATCCGCAAGATAAAGGCTTTAAGCATTTGAAATATTAATAAATCAAAATTATTTCCAACTACCACGAATGTGTGGAGAACGCTGTTAAACATGATGTGAAGTTAGGCAAACTCATAGAATGTTTTTTGCATAGCTTATAGCTAATGACAGCGGCAAATACGCTTGGTCTTAAGCCGCAACAAATTATATTGTTCATGGCCTTTTGGCTTACAAGCGCTTTAAAGTATCTCAAAGTTTGACAGATATATTTGGACGTTGCAGATTGGATTTTGGTATGACAGAAGCTCACTCAATCATTCAATCCTTCAATCACTCAGTCGCACTCATTTACTCAACTCATTGTAAGAAAATCAAATCAAAATGTAATTTGAACTAATTTTCAATATTCAGAATTTTTGATTACATTTGGTTTTTGTGGCGGTTCTTTTAAACAGCTCACCTTTGGACATAAATTAATTCTCTGGCCGTTGGCATGCAGAACAACAAAAACAACAAACAACCACAACAGAATTGCTGCTACCAAGCTTCAAGTGGCAAAAAATCCAAACGTTGTTGCACGCAAAAATTTTAATTGCTGCAACACCTTGGCTAATACAAGCGAGCAACAACAATGGATTCAGTTAATAATACAGCAGCAACATGAACAATAATAATAACAACTGAATAGAAACAAAAAAAACAACAAATAATAAAGTCTTGCTAATCATGTTTAAATCGTAACGTAATCAAATAAAGCGTTCATTGGTGCGGCGCATTAAACGGGCCTTTTCAGTGGCAGCTCAGCTCGTGCAGCGTGTTCAATGAAGTATTTTGCAAAATATTACCAGCGCCTCGATTTTTTTCTCAAACAAAACTCTTGCTACATAATGATTTTAATTAAAAGCGCATTATTGGAAATTTCAAATTTGCTGGATCGATTTGGTGTTTTTTAATTGATCTAGATAATTCTGTTTTTTAATTATAAATAAAATTAGTTGCTTAATTATTCTTAGGGTATAAGATTGAATAGCTACAATGTAAAAAATAAATATGATGGGTCTTAAAAAACACCTTCTGTTTAACCCTTTCAATGGCTATGCTAAACTAAGAACAAAATAATTTTTTTTAGGAAATATTCTTATCATATTTATAACATAACTAATGAGCGCAATAAAATAAAAATATAATAGTTCATTATATTTAAGAGCGTTGTCGAGAAAAAAAAGTTTCATTTCACGCCTTCATTCCGACAGAAGTGAAAATGTATTGACGTTTGTTAAACACAACCAATTAGTAAGTCAGGCTGCTTTCTGCTCATGCAAGAAAATTGGCAATAAACCGTCCCACGCATCATTTATTCTCACAGTAGCTGCTGAAGAGTTTGCAACTGTTCTGAGCTCTTATCTGTGGGCTGATAATATCTTTGTTTCTGAGTTTAAGCCTAAACACAGGTCTAGAAGGACGAACAATATTGCCAGTCAGACCCAAAAAAACTAAATAGGCTTTCCCTTTCCTATCAAAATGTAAGGGGATTGCGTTCAAAGACGCGCGACATTTTTTTGTCAACTCAGAATTTTTCTGAAGATATTATCGCGTTAACTGAAACTTGGTTGAACGGAGAAATTACTGACTTAGAAATGTTTGACAATAGTTTTCAAGTATATAGGAAGGACAGACACGCTGACAATACTTAGCTGTAAGGAACTCTTGTGTTTATTCCTTTATTGTTATTCCCTGCTCTGCTAATATCGAAATTATAAGAGTTAAGGTTGTACATTGCAATTCTAATGTATATGTTATTAATGCATATGTTCCTCCCAAGAGCAGTGTAGAGGTCTATGCAAGCCTTGCGGATTGCATAGAATTTATCTTAAATTTACTTGACGTTAATGACGACATTTTACTGTTGGGCGATTTTAATTTGCCTGACTTAAAATGGCATTCTTCTAACGATGAAACACATTTTTGTGCATTTAATTCGAAGATACGCCAGAACATATATTTGTTTACAATATATATTCTGACTTACAGCAAGTTAGTTGTATTTATAATAGTCTGGAAAGGCTGCTTGACCTTGTCTTAACTGCAGACAGTAACAATGTCATTGTTCAGAAGGCACTTCATGCTTTGACAACTATTGATAATTACCATCCACCTTTGAGTATTTTTTTAAATCCGATAGGGAGAATATGCTAAATTCAAGCTCTGTTGACACAGTTTATGAATTCAATTTCAAAAAAGCTGACTTTTTGAAGTTGAATCATTTACTTTATAGTAAATTAAATATAATTACAGAATACACGGTCCAAAATCTTGGACTAATTTTTAATCCAATCGTTGGAATCATGCATTTTTTAATACTCTTTCTATTAGAATTCAAACTCTTCAAAATACTAGACATTTTTTAATAAAACCTGGAATAATATTTAATACAGGTTGGATTAGTCTTTAAAAACAGCGTTCGACTTGGTTCGGTTCTTATGCATGTTTATCATTTCTGTATACATGTGGCTTCATAGAGCAGTTGGTAGAGCCAAGAATTTATAACCTAAGCGTAGTGGGTTCGAATCTCACATGTTTCGATAATTTTTTATTTTTGTAAAAAATATTTTAATACAAGCATGTATTAAAATTAAGTCCCATGAGAGAATTAAAATCAATTGTAATATATACCGTTGATTTAATTTTAATACAGTTTCGGTGTCGTCATATATACTATACAGGATTTATTAGAATTTAGTCCAAGATTTTTGAGCGTGTACATAAATAATAAAAGTCTTAATAGTTCAATAAGTTTTTTCTATACGGAGCTTGAAGAAATGAGTGAGGATTGGATGCCAGTGAAATGGTGAAGCAAGAGATTTATCTATAAATGAAATACTCAAATCAAGTTAATTTGAGTTTAGCGAAATGAAAGAAGTGGGTGTAAGTTTTAGTTTTCTGAAACAATGGATTTATTTACAAAGATTTGTGGATGAACTTACTCTGGATGTGGTTGCTCGAAAAGTGAACGAGTACCAATCTTGATACAAGAAAGGAAGTTAACAATTATTAAATATAAGCAATTTTGACATATTAAAGCGACAGGAAATAGATAAATTGTAGTTTGTATAGATGAACGTGAAGCGCCATCTAGGTTTCAATATAACTTTATCGTAAGGATAAATTAAATGAAAGCTTAGCTTAAATATAAATATAATGTAAAATGTTCACCTAAACAGAGCTCTTTGCCATGTTTTCTCAGTCTGTACCATATAGTCTCAAATTTGCGAAATATTCTGCGTACCCTTGGTACACAAAGGATTTAAAGACTCTTCGCAACAATAGGAATAGGGCATGGAAGAAATATGTTTGTAGTTTTGACTGAAATGACTTAGAAACATACAGACGTTTGTTTCTGGAATTTGAGAATTGCTCAGCTGCATTATATAATGAGTATTTGGATAATATGAAGCTGACTATTTTGTCTGATCCAAGAAAATTTTGGGGATTTATTAATGTTGAGAAGACGACAGAAGGATTTCCTTCTTCTTTCAAACTTCAGGATGGATTTACTGACGATTCCACCATTATTTGTGGCTTATTTGCCAATCTTTTTAAAGAATCATTTTGTTCAGATTCTTTTAATCCTGATTTAGCGTATTTTGATTATATGAACAACGCATCCAGAGTTTCTTTGGGGCATATATCTTTTATATTTTTAAGTATATTGAATCAATTGATGAGGTTTTTAGCGATGGACCAGATGGAATTCCTGCCGCAGTGTTAAAATAATGCGGCTCCATTTTATGTCAACCACTCTCGTTACTTTTTAATAAATCAATTAATGAAAGTAATTTTCCTCTTTTTTGGAAAAAATCTTATATCAGTCCAATTTACAAAAAAGGTTGCAGGAGTGACGTCACTAATTATAGGCCTATCGCTAAGTTGTCTTCGATTCCTTAACTTTTTGAGCGAATAGTGTACGATAGAGTGAAAATTCACTGTGGGCAGGTCATGACAACTCGTCAGCATGGTTTTGTTGCTGGCAGATCCAATGTGTCTAATCTCCTTGATTTCACTACATTCCGCTTAAAATCTATTGATTTTGGTAGCCAGGTCGATTGTATTTACACTGACTTTAGCAAAGCTTTTTATAAATTACCACATAATCTAATTTTACTTAAACTTAAACTAATGGGATTTCCACAATATTTTATTTTGGCAATTAATGATGTTACCCACGTCATCAAACACTCTCATTTGCTTATTTATGCAGATGATATGAAAATATACAGAACAATTAATTCTAATGACAATTCAGACCTGTAGCGGAATTCCTGCAATCTTAACGTGCCTCAATCGCTAACGTTAACTAACAACGTTTAAAGCTTGCAGTAACGTTTGCCGTATTCTCATTTCGAGGCTTAGCTACAACAATAGCTAAGAGTAGCGTTAGAAAAGTTAGCGTAAATATTGTTAAAAATTTTTTAAAATATAACAGCACTGGCGTTTGACAGCAAAATTTTGGGAAAGGGTTGAAAGAAAAATATTAGATTAGAAAGAAAAATCGAAAAATACGTTCGTAGATGGCGCGAACTAAAGGGTAAAAATGGGTCGCTGAATACGAATCCATGGTCAGAATTTCAAAATTATAAAATTTTGAAATAAAAGGGTTACTTTTACTTTTGAAAATACTTATTATTAGGTGGCAGCCCTATTATTATAAAATTTTATCATTTTGAAATTCTGACCACGGATTCGGATTCAGCGACCCATTTGTATCTTTCAGTTCGCACCAGCCCTGAATTCATAAAAATAAAAAAATTAAGGTGGCAACCCTATTTACCATCTTGAATTTTAAAATTCTGACTTCAGATTCGAAATCAGTGACTCCCTAACACTGTTAAATGATGTTTAAAATTCTAAAAAACACATATTATAAGGTGGCAACCCTATTATTTCAAAACTTTATCATTTTGAAATTCTGGCCACGGATTCGGATTCAGCGACCCATTTTTGGTATACCATTTTTTTTGGCAGCATTCGTAAAAATTTAAAAAATTAAGGTAGCAACCCTTATCCACCATCTTGAATTTAAAAATTTTGAGTTCAGATTCGAAATCAGTAACCCCCATTACTGTTCCCTCATGTTTAAAATTCTCAAAATAAAACATTTTTAGGTGGCAGCCCTATGTGTACAAAAATTTTCGAATTTCGAAATTCTGACAACGGATTCGGATTCAGCGACCCATTATTACCCTTTAGTTCGCGCCAGCCCCGAATTCATAAAAATAAAAAATTATGGTGGCAACTTTATGCAACATCTTGAATTTTAAAATTCTGACACCAGATTCGAAATCAGTAACCCCCAATACTGTTTCCCTATGTTTAAAAATCTGTATTTTTAATATTTTGACACCAAGTAAATAAAAAATATTAAAATGAGAGTGATGAGAAGGAATTAAAAATCTTAACTCACCAATTTTCACGAGTTAAATATTTCTGGAGTTAAGCTATCTCGCCACCATTTTTATCTCCAGCCTGAAGAGTTAAATGCTTAACTCACTGTGAACAAATAAAAAACTGTACAAATCATGGAATTAACTCGGGGATAAATTTATCTCTCTGTGAACAAAATGGCCCTATTAGGCTGTGAGCTGTCTCTGGGGTCAAGCGGTAAAGCTTTATAAATTTGGATTGCTCCAAATCAAAGGGGCTGTCCATTTGGCGAAGATTAGCACTGTCCCTTGCGCTGTCGCGCACTTCTATTTCGCTCTCCAACACAGCTGCATCCATTGCCAAATATTGAAATGTCATTAAATATTTTTATTTTATTAAAAAACCACTTAAATTTACGAATAAAGTAAAAAATATGGCACTAAATTTCTTAACGTTGTTATTTTTATAGTTAACAACGGCTAAAAATTCGTCGTTAAGCGAGCAACAGATATTGTTAAATAACTGTCAAAGTTATCGTCAAAAATAGCTTAGGCTTAGTTTGGGAATACGAGTTAACGATAATTGTAGACCAGTTAACGTTAACGTTAACGTAAGTAATGTTAACATGTTTGGGAATCCCGCTACTGCTCCAGTCAGACTTAAACTCCTTTGAGGTTTGGTGTTCTAAAAAAACCATGTTTTTAAGTCCAGATAAATGCCAAACTATGACCTTTTCGCGTAAAAGGAACAATTTTATTTTTGATTGCAAATTCAAAAAATCAAGATACTGCATTAAGTCGTGTAACTACCGTCAAAGACCTTGGTATATGCATGGATTCTAAATTGTCGTTTAACGTGCATATTGATAGAATTTGTAAAAAAGCGTCTTCTATACTTGGTTTTATAAAACGGTGGGCCAAAGAGTTTGATAGTTTAATAACAACTACAACGCTGTATTATTCAATTGTGCGTTGTCACTTGAAGTACGCCAGTCAAGTATGGTCCCCACATTACAATGTGCATGTTGATCGTATAGAAAGAATTCAAAAACGTTTTGTTCGGTTTGCTCTAAGAGTCTTGAGAGGAACTGACACATTTAAGCTTCCTCCATATGAAATTTTTAAAGTTGCAATCTGTAAGTGAGAGCAGGAAATCTGCTGATATCGTCTACTTACACCAACTCATAACTGGTGCATTCGATTCTCCAGAACTTCTTTCTCTTATAAATTTTAACACTAACCGTAGAAGCAGTAGAAACTCTAACAACTTGATTTATTTACCATTTAGTAGAACAAATTATATGTTATCTGCTCTATTAAATCACCTTTGTTAACAACTGTAGCGTGTTTGATGTTAACTTGTCGAAAGGTCAACTCAAAAGTAGATTGAAAACTAATGTATGATTAGATCTATGTAAACGCATGGTTAGTTGTTATGTCTTGTGTTGTCCCTGAGCCCAACCCATATTATGGTGGGTAAATTTGTCCCCCTTTTTTTTACCACTTTTATCGATATCTTTGAGATATTTCAATGATATTGGGTTGGTTCTTAAAATGATCTATTGCGGAGAAAGTGTGAAAAAGCTGTAGTAGCTGAACTCTATTTGTTATTGCAATATATAGGTCCTTAAAAGATGAAAAAACATACCTTTGATTTTTACACAGAAAAAATTGTTTTGCTCCTGTTCGGCACAATATTTTTTTAATCCCTTTAAGGTTATTCAACCCTTTAGATACTTGTTTTTTAAACCCTCTACTCTAGAATATTATTCTTTTCATTAAAAAACTTAAAAGATAAAAAAAAATATAAATTTGAATCTTGTCCGGTTGATTTGCGGGCGTCCATTAATAACGAGGTGATTTTTGCGATTTTTTGACCACCCCTCCTCCTTAGTGAGCTATCTTGAGATTTGGCTCGACCCCCTCTCCCCCCCCCCTCTAATCTCACGTGAGATATGTCAAAATGCATGTTTTCAGTGTAAATATGTTTATCTATCCTTCATTGTATTGGATTTATTAAAAAAAAAAGTCATATATTTAATTATTTTTTATTTTTATTTAGGACTAGTTGAGAATAGTATTTAAGATTACTGAGATCGTAGTTTTAAATCAATAAAAAGAATCGAACAACAAAATACTTATTAAATAAAAGTAAGTAAAAGTAAGTCATTTAAAATGAGAAAAAATTACGTCATCTTTGCGAGAACCCCCTCTCCCCACGTGAGTGTGAGTGAGATTCGGCTTAACACCCCCGCCCACCTAAACGCCTCACGTAATTAATGGACGCCCCATTTTTCTTATAAAAAAGGCAAAAAAAATTGTTTGCTTTTCTTCGGCACAAAATCGAAAATCCAACTGACTTTAATGTCAAATATCTATCTTAATTTATTTTTACCATGTTGGTTCATCTTTTTTTCATAGAACCAAAGGATTTTTTTAAAAAAACAGCGTTGCAAAATAAATACAAAAAATTACTTTCTGACGTGTGCAATATATTGCGCAAATCCACTGAAAAGGTTAAATAACAACACAATATCAACAATAGTTGTGTTCAAAACTCTGCTGCTAACTACACCTTAGTTTGAACTTGAAAACGTATGCAGTTCTCTGGCGTGAACGCACCCACTATCAATTGCATTTATTCGCCATAATTTAATGCTAATTAATTTCTATTTTGAATTGTGATCGCAGTGAAACCGCTGACTTTGATGTATGTTTAATTTAGAGTAGGTTTTTTCTTTATTTGCTTAACTGAATTTATAATTTAATGCGTTCTATTTTAGTCGCATGAAACACATTTGTCGAAAGATAAATGCATATTAGGTCTGTTCCCGTACTCGATTCAAGTAGCTTAAAGTTGCCTGAAAGCTGTATTTTCAAGCTCGAGAGAGAGGAATAACATGCAAAATGACACTCTCTAATCTATTACAATTAATTAAAGTTAGTACGGAAACAAACCTACTAATTGTTTGCTCTTGAACTTTTTTTTTAAGAAGATGTTTTCTTTTTCTTCCATCTCATGTTTAAACTGTTTTCGTTATTACTTTGTTATTTATGTTATCGATGAACGAACACAAGTCGTAAGCGTTGAAGATTTTTCGACAAACTATGAACAGCAAATTCGTCAAAGATGCAGCGGACTACTGGGAGATAATTGTTTATTTTATACACGAAAATCATGCCATTAACACAGTTAAATTTAGTAGCAACAACTTTAATGTGCTTGTAGCTTCCGTTTGAAAATAAAATAAAGCTCATAAACGATCCCCAACGTTTAACCAACACAATTTTAAGCTACTGCAGTGAGAGAGGTTAATTTGGCTTGAATGTGTCATTGTCATTGACTACATTTATGTATGTTGACATACATGCAATTATGAGACATATTTTTGGAACGAAATTTCAAATCGAAGTTACGATATCGTCACGTAACAGTGAGATTACTATGTGTATAGGCGAGTGCGCAACTCTCCGCGTATCAAATCATACGTGAGAATCTTTATTGCAATTAAGTTTTAAGAAATGGAACTGCAGCAATTGTGTGTAATACAGTGTAATCTGATGTTCAAATTTAAAAAAGTTTTTTGACACTAGGGTGGACCCTAAAAATGTGTTTTTTCTTTTATACTTTTTGTCTGATATCGGATATAGGGGTTGCTGATTTCAAATCTGATGTTAGAATTTAAAATAATTTTCTTGTCACTAGGGTGGACCCTAAATATATGTTTTTTTGTGTTGGACATAAGGGCACAAGGTCCATGGACATTATGTCATCCCACTGTTTTTTTATACTCTTTATGGATCCGCTGATAGGTGACTTCGAATTTACTTTAGAAATTTTAAAACTTTTTTACACTAGGGTGGACCCTATATATTTGGCCAGGTCGGTCTCCACACAAAAAAAGTGTTTGATAAACTCGGTCTAAAATATTATTTTGCTTATTGTTGTACTCTCCATGGAAAGATTTCACCCGTAGAATTCTTGGAATTTTTTTAAAAACGTTCCTTTTTTGGGCAAATCCCCACTTTATGTATGAGAAAGATTAAGAATTTTCAAAACAAAAAAATTTAAATAAAAGCTTTTAAAATGATTAATAACAGCAAATAAAATTTTGAAAAATTTTCCGCTTTCCAAGGAAGGATTTCACAATGTGTTAACCCGTAGGCTTCCTGGAATATTTTTAATAAGTTACTTTTTTGATCAAAAACCTAAAAGTTTTTTGTTCCTAAGAATTTAAAAGAAAAACAAAAAACAAAGTTAAAGCTTCAAACATTATTAATATCAGCATAAAAAATTATGAGAAATTTTGCGCGTTTTGGATTTTTTTTGTGACTTTTTTGGATGTGTTTTTATGTGATTTAGACCTCAATCGGCATAATTATGCCATTTCTGGTCCGATTATCTTCGGTAAACCAACGTTGCAAAGTTACTACCTTTGCAATTCTCTACACTCATTCTATTTGAACATTTTTGAAAAAAAATTACCCATTGTAAACGGATAAAAGATCCTTCTCTTCAGAGGGTTCAATTGGTACCGTGTTTTTTATTGTTATTTTTTTATTGTGATAAACTTTTGTTTATAACCTTCCTTGCATGATTTCAGATATGTGTAGAAAATTGTATTACCTTTCCAACGGTGGTTTATTGAAGATAATCGGACCAGAAATGGTGTAGTTTTGCCGACTGAGGTCTAAATCACATAAAAACGCATCCAAAAAAGTCACACAAAAAATCCAAAACGCGCAAAATTTCTCATAATTTTTTATGCTGATATTAATAATATTTGAAGCTTTAACTTTATTTTTTTTTTTAAATTCTTAGGAACAAAAACTTTCCCATAAAAAATTTAGGTTTTTGACCAAAAAAGTAACTTATTAAAAATATTCCAGGAAGCCTATGGGTTAACACATTGTGAAATCCTTCCGTGGAAAGCACAACAATAAGCCAAAGAATATTTAAGACCGAGTTTATCAAACACTTTTTTTTCGAAACGGCCTTATACACTTTGTAGATGCGCTGGTCGCTGATTGAAGTTGATATAAGAATTTCAGAAGGCTTTTTGATACTAAGGTGAACCCTAAAAAAATGTTTTTTTTTTGCTTTATGCTCTTTGTGTAGGTGCTGGCAGTGCTTTTGTCTAAATTTGGGTAGTATTCCTTATAGTGTTAATGTTTAATTAAATTTGGCGAATTAATAATTTGCATATTTTATGCATATGCATTTTCATGTTTTTGATAAATATATGTTTGAATGCAATTTTTTAAATTTTTCAAAAAAATATATATAAGATATAATATCTCGTGTATCAGATGGATGCCAAAGATCATTTCTTCACTTTGGTTTCTTCAAATATTTTGTAATGAAACTCTGTTCAAAAAATATGTAAAATATGAAATTATGTAGAATATCTACCACTATACTTTAGTAGTATTATAATATTTATTATATTAATTACTTCGAAATAATATATTATATTTATTTTAATATTTTAATTTAATAATTTATATACATAGTTTTAAGATACATGTTAGTATTATTTAAGTAGATGCATATCGATTGATTTTCCTCCTTAGATGGACTATAAAAGTTAAGTCTTAATGTACAATTCTCATTAATAAATAATAATAATAATAATAATAATAATGATAACTATAATAATAATAAAAATAAAATAATAATAATAATAATAATAATAATAATAATAATAATAATAATAATAATAATAATAATAATAATAATAATAATAATAATAATAATAATAATAATAATAATAATAATAATAATAATAATAATAATAATAATAATAATAATAATAATAATAATAATAATAATAATAATAATAATAATAATAATAATAATAATAATAATAATAATAATAATAATAATAATAATAATAATAATAATAATAATAATAATAATAATAATAATAATAATAATAATAATAATAATAATAATAATAATAATAATAATAATAATAATAATAATAATAATAATAATAATAATAATAATAATAATAATAATAATAATAATAATAATAATAATAATAATAATAATAATAATAATAATAATAATAATAATAATAATAATAATAATAATAATAATAATAATAATAATAATAATAATAATAATAATAATAATAATAATAATAATAATAATAATAATAATAATAATAATAATAATAATAATAATAATAATAATAATAATAATAATAATAATAATAATAATAATAATAATAATAATAATAATAATAATAATAATAATAATAATAATAATAATAATAATAATAATAATAATAATAATAATAATAATAATAATAATAATAATAATAATAATAATAATAATAATAATAATAATAATAATAATAATAATAATAATAATAATAATAATAATAATAATAATAATAATAATAATAATAATAATAATAATAATAATAATAATAATAATAATAATAATAATAATAATAATAATAATAATAATAATAATAATAATAATAATAATAATAATAATAATAATAATAATAATAATAATAATAATAATAATAATAATAATAATAATAATAATAATAATAATAATAATAATAATAATAATAATAATAATAATAATAATAATAATAATAATAATAATGATAATAATAATAATAATAATAATAATAATAATAATAATAATAATAATAATAATAATAATAATAATAATAATAATAATAATTATAATAATAATAATAATAATAATAATGATAATAATAATAATAATAATAATAAAAATAATAATAATAATAATTATAATAATAATAATAATAATAATAATAATAATAATAATAATAATAATAATAATAATAATAATAATAATAATAATAATAATAATAATAATAATAATAATAATAATAATAATAATAATAATAATAATAATAATAATAATAATAATAATAATAATAATAATAATAATAATAATAATAATAATAATAATAATAATAATAATAATAATAATAATAATAATAATAATAATAATAATAATAATAATAATAATAATAATAATAATAATAATAATAATAATAATAATAATAATAATAATAATAATAATAATAATAATAATAATAATAATAATAATAATAATAATAATAATAATAATAATAATAATAATAATAATAATAATAATAATAATAATAATAATAATAATAATAATAATAATAATAATAATAATAATAATAATAATAATAATAATAATAATAATAATAATAATAATAATAATAATAATAATAATAATAATAATAATAATAATAATAATAATAATAATAATAATAATAATAATAATAATAATAATAATAATAATAATAATAATAATAATAATAATAATAATAATAATAATAATAATAATAATAATAATAATAATAATAATAATAATAATAATAATAATAATAATAATAATAATAATAATAATAATAATAATAATAATAATAATAATAATAATAATAATAATAATAATAATAATAATAATAATAATAATAATAATAATAATAATAATAATAATAATAATAATAATAATAATAATAATAATAATAATAATAATAATAATAATAATAATAATAATAATAATAATAATAATAATAATAATAATAATAATAATAATAATAATAATAATAATAATAATAATAATAATAATAATAATAATAATAATAAAAATAATAATAATAATAATAATAATAATAATAATAATAATAATAATAATAATAATAATAATAATAATAATAATAATAATAATAATAATAATAACAATAATAATAATAATAATAATAGTAATAATAGTAATAATAATAATAATAATAATAATTATTATTTATTTATTTATTTATTTATTGGCCAAACAAGGCAATGCAATGCAATTTACTTATTCTAACTTATTCTAACAGGTTTTGTTTACTTATTACTAAGTTTAGATTACTAAGTTTTTTGTTTTTCTTCTCCCCTTTCCTTGTTTTTATTTTATTTTTTATTTGGTGCTCTTAGTGGGCATACTCCGCCCACCGGATTGACATGATTTCAAAAACCATGTCTATAAAAAATAATAATAATAATAATGATAAAAATAATAATAATAATGATAAAAATAATAATAATTTTAATAATAACAATATCAATTATAATAATAATAATAATAATAATAATAATAATAATAATAATAATAATAATAATAATAATAATAATAATAATAATAATAATAATAATAATTATAATAATAATAATAATAATAATAATAATAATAATAATAATAATAATAATAATAATAATAATAATAATAATAATAATAATAATAATAATAATAATAATAATAATAATAATAATAATAATAATTGTTGTAATATTGTGAATGTTTCAACAGCCTAAATTGATACGTTATACACAAAGTAATCGTAGCGCCAACTATGATCCATATATTGTATTACTCTAAATGAGTCTCGAACTGATAAAGAGATTAACTAATGTTTAATGTATACTCACTAAGTAAGTTTAGTCTTAAAGAAGGTTTCTAAGTCTTAGCACGCAAATAAATAGAATACATATTTTAGAACTGAATAAACCTGTTTTATTTCCAACATGGTAGCAGAGCAAGGTTAGAACACCTAAGACCACGTGAAGTTTTTTGCTTTTTGTCAATGGATAATGATCACAAAAAGTTAAGCAGTGAAGAAAATATTAAGAGCGAATATTTTGCAAAAACGATACCAAGTGAAGTTTTTGTGCTGAGTAGAGAACAGAGAAATTATTTAAGAAAAAGTTTTCTTATTATATTTAAGAAAGTTCTGGCTATTAAACTTGCAGTAGATGATCTTTTGAAAATTAAAGAAGGAAAAATGGCAAAATTAGCAAAAGTTGATGATGTTACTATACCTATTTTCGATGGTATTAATTTTTCAAGCTGGAAATATAGGTTAATGAATATTCTAGAGTACAAAGAATGCAAAGCACCAGCAGAAAGAGCACGAGGTTCAAGTGATGATGAAGCTGCTTGGAAGAAAAATGATTTGAAAGCAAAAACAATATTAATTAGTGCTATCTCTGATAAACAATTAGAATACATTAGTGAATGCACAAGTACTTGTCAAATGATGACGAAACTAGAAAAAATGTACTCTACGAAATCAACGGCACTGCAAATAATCAATAGAGGCAAAGTAGAAGAAGTCAAACTAAAAAATTATAACACTGTTGAAGAATTTTTCGTCGAGTTTGAAACAGCATGTAATCAATTGAAATCATGTGGTGGAAAGTTATCAGAAGAAGAAAAAATGAATTATTTAATAAAAGCTCTACCAGCAAACTACAGCAATATTGGTGATTTTATTGATTTAGTGCCGCAAGATCAAAGAACTGTGGAATATGTCAAATCGAAAATCAAAGAAAAGAGCATGAACAAAAACGATTTGGAAAAGAAGACTAATGTGAGTACTTTTAATGTGAAAGCAAAAGGAAAGTGTTTCCAATGTGGAAAAATTGGGCATTACAAAAAGGACTGCTGGCAAAGGCAAGGGCAGCTAGGCAACCAAAACAGAGGAGCTCATTTCAGCCAGGTCAGAGGAGCTCATTTCAATCAACGAGGTCCGCAGAGAGGTTACGGCAGAGGTGCTTTACAACGTGATTATGGTCGAGGTAAAAGTTATAATCAACAAAGAACTGAATCATCTGGTGAGCTGCACAACGACTATTCAACAGAGTCTTGGATAACTCAAGTTATTAATCCAAGTGTAAATCAGGTAGAAAAATCCGAGCCTAACAATGCTAACAACAATTGTAACGAGATCGATTGGTTATTAGATAGTGGCTGCACTGATCACATCATAAAAAGTGATCAATACTTTTGTAATTTTATTTGTTTAAAAAATCCTATTGATGTAAAATTACCCGATGGCAAAAAATTGAAAGCTACTAAATTAGGTACAGTGAAAACATATTTTAAAAATTATTACGATGAGGTAGAAGTAAATTTAAAAAATGTCTATTTTGTTGAAGGAATTATGCAAAATTTATTAAGTTTTTCTAAAATAACTGAAGTGAATACTATTGTGGCTAAAGACAAAAATGCTAAAATTTATAATAAAAATAGAAAGTTGGTAGCAGTTGCTGATAAAGTAAATGGTTTATATAAAATTAAAAGTTTCTTGTATGATAATCAAAATTGTATTTATGCAGACGTAGTTAAGCTAACAGATAAAGAAAAATGGCATAGAGCCTTAGGTCACGTAAATTTTCAATATTTGAGCAAATTAGTTAACTGTAAATTATTAGATGGTTTGCCAGATAAATTAGAACCAAATATAATGAAGTGCGCAAACTGCATCCAGAGCAAAATGGCCAATGTGCCATTTAAAAATAATAGAACTGAATCTCGTGAAATTTTAGAACTAATACATACTGACTTAAATGGTCCACATAGAACTACAGGTTACGGTGGAGAAAAATACTTTTTAACGTTCATCGATGATTTCAGTAAGTGTAGTAAAATTTTTTGCATTAAGAGTAAAGATGAAACAGCAAGTTGCTTTATTGAATTTGTTAATCTGATTGAAAATCAACTAAACAAAAGAATAAAAAAAATTCAATGTGATAATGGAAAAGAATACCTAAACCGTGAGATTTTTAATTTTATTAAAGGTAAAGGCATTGAACTATTACCATGTCCTCCGTATGTACACGAATTGAATGGGGTCGCGGAAAGATTTAATAGATCAGCTATGGACATAGGTAGATGTTTAGCAAGAGAAGCTAAAACTAGCAGCAAGTATTGGCCTGAAATTATGAAAACAGTTTCTTATTTGAAAAACCGCACAATAGCCAACACGTCGGAGAACAAGACTCCTTACGAATTGTTTTTTGGCAAAAAACCTAATGTTCAACATTTGAAGATTTATGGTAGCAAAGTTTTTGTGAGAACACCAGAGTTCTTGAGAAAAGGCAAATGGGATGATAAGGCGAAATTGGGCGTGTTAATAGGATATAATAATAATAGTTATAGAGTGTTGCTAAACAATAGAATAGTCAACGCTAAACATGTAAGAGTAATTGAAGATGATACTGAATTGATTTGTTTAGAACAAATTAATGATAATGATGAAAGTAGTGACGATGAGGATAATTTTATAAATTTAAATATGCAAAATGAAATTGATGAAAATAACAAAGATTCTAATGACGAACTGAATCAAAATATTGAATGTGAAGAAAGTAATTTTTCTGAAGTTGATACTGAGGATAGATTAGAAATAAATAATGAGTCAAATAATTTGCGAAGTAAAAATCAAAACGAACAAAATCTATTTGTACCAAATAAATCTAATAGAAAGAAAAGCCCTGTTGAGAGATACGGTAATCCTGTAGCACATTATATTTACGTAAACTATGTCAACGCTAACGTACCGAATACATTTGAGGAGGCGTTGAACTCCAGAGAGACAAGAGAATGGAAGAAGGCTATGAACTCTGAAATAGAAAGCCTAAAGAAAAACAATACGTGGTTAGTTGTTGATAGACCTGAAAATAAGAAAATAATTGATGTTAAATGGGTCTACAAAAGGAAAAGTGACCATACTTTTAAAGCTAGATTAGTAGTTAGAGGTTTTCAACAAAAAGAATATATTGAAAATGTTTATTCGCCTGTAGGAAAAATGCAAACTTTGAAAATTTTATTAAGCTATTGTTGTGCAAATAATTTATTTATCGAGCAAATGGATGTTGAAACGGCATTTCTCAATGGTACCGTAAAATCCGAAGTTTATGTTCACGAACCTAAAGGTTTTGAAACAGGCAAAAATAAAGTTTGTAAGTTGCAGAAGGCACTTTATGGCCTTAGAGAAAGCCCTAGAGCTTGGTATGATTGTTTTAATAAATATGTCGAAAAAATGAATTTTGTTAGAAGTAACTTTGATTATTGCTTATACGTTAATAATACAAGTAAAGATTCAATATATTTATTAGTTTTTGTTGATGATCTTTTAATTTGCTGTAGAGATAATGATCTTTTAATTTGCTGTAGAGATAAAAGTAAAATTGATGAAGTTAAAGCTTGTTTCATGCAAAGATTTTCAATGAAAGATCTAGGTAAGATCGGTAGCTACATTGGTATTGATATTGATTATAATAATGAAAGAAACGAAATGACATTGAGTCAAACAAAATATATTGAATCTTTGGCTACAAAGTACAATCTGGAAAATGCCAAACTATACGATACTCCTATGGAAAGTAATCTTAAGCTAAATCAAGCAAAAGAGATTGATGAAAGAATCAAATATAGAAATTTGATCGGTGAATTATTATATATTAGTACAGGCACGAGACCAGATATATCTTATAGCGTAAATTATTTGAGTAGATTCCAAAGCTGTTATGATCAAACGCATTTTAAATACGCTATGAGAATTTTAAAATATTTATATAAAAGTAAAGATTTAAAATTGACCTATAATGATTGCTTAAAAAATGAAACCTTAGATTGCATGGTAGATTCTGATTACGCAGGGGATAATATTGATAGAAAATCGACAACAGGTTTTGTAATCAGAATGCATGGCAACTTAATTTATTGGAAATCTCGTAAACAAAACGCAGTTACAAAATGTTCTACTTTCGCAGAATATACTGCAATGTCAGAGGCAGTGAGTGAGGTTATATTTATAAAAAATTTATTAAATGAGTCTTTCGATTTAAAAACTGATATACCAATTAAGTTGTATGAAGATAACTCAGGAGCGGTAGCAATTGCAAAATTTGGCAACTTTACAAAAAATTCGAAGCATATTGAAGTACAATATCATTATGTAAATGAAAATTTTGAAAACGGTATAATAGATATAATAAAAATAGATTCAAAACTAAATTTAGCTGATATGTTGACAAAAAGCTTAGACAAAGAAAAATTTATAAAAAATCGAAATGCCTTAAGATTAGTTTGAAATTATTTAAATATTTACTGAATTGAAAAATAAAAATGTTAAATTAGATATATAAAAGAAATATAAAAATAAAAAATATATTATACCAAATTTATGTTTAAGAACGAACTGTTTAAAATTCAAGGAGGCGTGTTGTAATATTGTGAATGTTTCAACAGCCTAAATTGATACGTTATACACAAAGTAATCGTAGCGCCAACTATGATCCATATATTGTATTACTCTAAATGAGTCTCGAACTGATAAAGAGATTAACTAATGTTTAATGTATACTCACTAAGTAAGTTTAGTCTTAAAGAAGGTTTCTAAGTCTTAGCACGCAAATAAATAGAATACATATTTTAGAACTGAATAAACCTGTTTTATTTCCAACAATAATAATAATAATAATAATAATAATAATAATAATAATAATAATAATAATAATAATAATAATAATAATAATAATAATAATAATAATAATAATAATAATAATAATAATAATAATAATAATAATAATAATAATAATAATAATAATAATAATAATAATAATAATAATAATAATAATAATAATAATAATAATAATAATAATAATAATAATAATAATAATAATAATAATAATAATAATAATAATAATAATAATAATAATAATAATAATAATAATAATACTAATAATAATAATAATAATAATAATAATAATAATAATAATAATAATAATAATAATTATAATAATAATAATAATAATAATAATAATAATAATAATAATAATAATAATAATAATAATAATAATAATAATAATAATAGTAATAATAATAATAATAATAATAATAATAACTATAACAATAGTAATAATAATAATTATAATAAAAATAATAATAATAATAATAATAATAAAATTAAAAATAATAATAAAAATAATAAAAAAATATACTATTTGAAAAATTTGAAAAAATATGCAAAATATTCAACATGCAAACTATGAATATTAGAGTGGCCCTTATTTTTTTCGAAAGTAACACATTGCGGGACGTAGTTTTATTTCTTTACTAAACAGAAACAAGCAGTGAAATTTTCAGAAAAAAATATTTATATTTAATCGTGCCGCTTACGACCTTAAGTGGAAAATCTGATTTATATGGGGAAAAAGTGCTCCTTTTCTAAAAAATTCCAATAAATATTTTTAAGTGCATATTTTCAAAAAAACTGGTACTCGTCTTGTTTTTTATAAAATTTTTCTTCAAAATGTGATCTGCAGATTAAACATAGACAAAAACTACTAGAGTAGTGATTTTTTTACTTTTCGAAAAAAACTAATTTGTTTCCTTGTTGTATTAAAAAATCGAAAAAATCCTAATTTTAAAAAATTTTATTGAAATGCTGTGTAAATATTTTCTTAAACTATATTTCAAACAAATACTAAAAATTTGCGGTATTTCGTTAAATAACCTGGTCATTATGAAATTTTTTGGTAGAAGTGTACCTTTTTGGAAATTTCGATTTTAGGTATTTTTACGAAAAAAATTCCCAAAAATTTAAAAATGCACATTTTGAAAAAATTACCAAAAAACGGATTAAGGATAGTTGAGAGATATTTTTTGCAAAAAATTAAAAAAAAACCAATTCGGATACCAAAGTTATAGCTTTTGAAACTTGACTTTTTTCCAAAAATTCTCAAAGTGCCTGTTTCTGGCATATCGAACACAAAAAAAAATTATAAAAAAATCGAAATAACTATGTTTCTCATTTTAAAGTACTTTAATTATTTTAATAAATATAACTGATTTTAGTTTAGAATTCCAGGGATGCCAATATATCACACCTTGGTCTTAGGAGGGTAAAAAATATGAAAAAGAAACCCTAAAAACCAACAAATTTCATTGGTTGGCGATACACTGTATAAAAATTTATTTATAAAGACATCAGTAAAAATTCACTTTAATATTTGTGCGTTTATTATAGGTTTCTACATAAGCGCTTGGTTAAAATGAACATTTCACCAAAATTACCAAAAATTAACAAAAAAGCTGAAGTTCAAATAAATAAACAGCAAATAGTGAAAGCTTAACACAATATACAGAGAATATACAAGTAGCAGCAGTGAAAATTAAATTTGTTGGTTTTTGGAGTTTTTTGAATATTTTTTACCCTAAAACCAGGGTATGATATGTTGGCATCCCTGGAATTAAAAAAAAAATTATTTAACTAAAAACATTTATATATTTTTAAATAATTGAAGCCATTTAATGTGAGAAACATAGTTTTTTAGATTTTTGTATGACTTTTTTGTGTTCGAAATGCCAGAAACAGACACTGTGAGAATTTTTGTAAAAAAAGTCAAGTTTCAAAAGCTATAACTTTGGTATCCGAATTTTGGTTTTTTTAATTTTTTGCAACAAATGGCTCACAACTATTTTTAATCTATTTCTTGGTAATTTTTTTTTCAAAAAATGCATTTTCAAATTTTTAGGATTTTTTTCGTTAAAATACCCAAACTAGAAATTTCCAAAAAGGTACACTTCAACTAAAAAATTCATAACGACCAGTTTATTTAACGTTATCCCACAATTCTTTTATTTGTTTGAAATATATATATAGTTTAAGAAAACATTACCTCACAATTTCAATGAAATTTTTTCGAATTTGTTTTTTTCCAATTTTTTAAGGAAAAAAATTAGATTTTTTACGAAAATTTAAAAATCACGACTCTGTTAGTTTTTTATAATTTTTATTTAGAGATAAAAATTTGAAAAAAAATAAAATACGAGACGCATACCATTTTTTAAAAATTATGCACTTAAAAAAAAGTTATTGGGATATTTTAGTAAAAAGATCACTTTTTCCCCATATAAATCAAATTTTAGTAAAAAGATCACTTTTCCCCCACATAAATCAAATTTTCAACTTAAGGTCACAAGCGGCACGTTTATATATTAATATTTTTCCTGAAATTTTCAGAATATACTTTTGACATGATAAGAAACAAACGATGCCACCGCACATTTTCAATTTATAAAAAAGAAAAATTCCCATACAGCTAAGGGCCACCCTAATGTATATAGCTATACAACTACAAGCTAGCAATGTTGACAAACGAGTAAACCAATAATTGTTTTCTGCCAATCAGACAATTTCTTAGACATCTGCATGCCATTTATTTTAAAATAAAATTTTGTGAAGCTAAATTGTTCTAGACAAAACACTGTAATATGCTTACATTAAAAATTGCTATTTCAATAATTTGTCAAGGGAACAGCCTTCGTAATTTTTGCAACATGATTTGCATTATTCATGACAAAAGCAAACAATAAAAAAGATTTAGACACATCTGACAAAAATCTGACATCTGATCTTCTTAAAGTAATTTTTCATTTGTCTTTAAATTACCTCGTTAACAGACAACGAGTGCAACGTTGTTAGCAGCAAGCAAATATTACTGATGCAAATACTTAAAAAATTGCCAACAGAACTTTGTAAATTATCATTTAAGCTGCTGTTAATTACAGAGTATTTGTCAACAACCGTCAAATTACTTAAATAAGATGTCTTCAAGTGACAAATTTAGCTCATTTATAAAATTTTTGTTACCTCCAATGTTAGCGTATTAGCGTTTTTATTCGCATGATAGTGTCATTAGCGACATAGAAAAATTATAAAATACAAAGTAGGTTTGCCACAATTCTAATGATCTTTTATTGCAGACCATTAAAAGTTGATTACTGTAAAACCTTCTTCATATCTGACATTTAAATGATACATAACTCGTATTGCGCTTTTGACATGCAATAAATTGTATCTGATTACAAAAAGAATCTCATATCAATTAGATGTTATCGAATCCGAGTACGAAAAATTTACAAAAAAGTGGGGGAAATAACCTAATATTCACTTTTTTTTCTTCTTATGTGGAGCACATAAATTCTCGAAAAAAGTAAACTTTTGTCACTTTTTCAATTGCGAGCATTAAAGTCTAAAAATTGATAGAAAAATCTTACTCAATGGGTTTAATTTAACCGAATTAAGTTAAGTCAAAATCTTTTTAATAACAGTAGTATTTTGTTGGAGATTTAGATGCCTTTTGATTAAATTGTGTTTAAACTTATTACAACACATCCACACTTGACTGATTGAAAAATATTGAAAGCCAACTTATTGGAAGCACATGAGTTAAAAACCATCTACATCTAACAAGAAGGTTTACCGCTCAATATGTGGAAACTCTTCGCCATTCTTCACAGCATGCGCTGAAAACAACTCGCGTTACTCAAAACTAGCCTTTCATATTTCATGCTAACCCTCAAAAAATCGCAAATCATATCAATTTTTTTCGCAACTGCTGACATGCATATTTCTAGGATGCAGGTTCAAAAGGTTAGAGTTGCAAAGGAAAAACATAAAAATATTTAACCGCTACTTGGCTGCAACTTCGCATATGTTGCTTGTTGCAAGCTGCCAAAAAAATATTTCATAATTAATTTGTCATAATCAGCGGCAACAAATCGTTGTAGCGTAAAAGTTGTGCGCGCAACGCCCATGTAAATGTTGCGGGTAGGTATTGCGGTTATCTTTGTTTGGGTGTGAGCTTGATTATAGCCTTCACTTATTGGATTTCTTTTGTTGCTGTCTAAGTTTTTTGGTATTTTTTTTTTTTTTTTTTTGTTATGGTACTAATAAAAAACTAAAGTGTTACACTATTTTGCTTAAAATATAGTAACTATTGCATGTGAGTTTTAGGGTATCTACGTAGATCAAAGTGTTATAATTTTACTTGCTGCACAGCAGCAGCAGCAGCCAAAGAACACTATAAAGAGGTTGCCACATTGCATTTTTAATGGGAATATGCTTGATTGCGCTTAAGATTAAGAAGGTTTTTCGGTATTTTTTTTTATTTCATGTTTTCTGCTGATTGGATTTTAATGCCATGACACAATTCTTTTGGTTTTGTAAACATTTTTTTTTTGCCTTTGTAGTCTAGTGGAAAGTGCCTTAGACTATCAACCCAGAGGTGCCTGGTTCGAGTCCGGGTTCCGGCATGCTTCTTTTCACTTTCTTTGTTCTTTCCTACATGGAAGAATTATGGAAAACTAAAAATCCACAGCTAAATTGTGGAATTAAAGGACAGGAACAACTAAGAGCTGGAAATTCTTGCCGAGGTTAAGGCATAACACTAGCCTCGGTTAAAAGCAATTCAAATTGTCTTTCACGGTTGTTTCGCCTAATCTAAGTAAGTAGATTACTATAAGGAAGATTTTATATATAACCAAAATGTTTATAATTACTCTAGACACACAACTTCATTCTTAGAGATAAATGAGGAAGCTCAAATTATATAGAGAATTTTAAAACAAAACTCAGTTTTATTAAAAGTCTGGTATAAAAAAATAGATTTTTAAGCCATAACTTTTGATTGGAAAAAGATATTGGGGTTATTTTTTCACATAAACTATTTTTGAGACTTGACTTTTTTGCAAAAAATATAAAAACAAAATTTTGGAAAAAATAAATTTCGCGAAAAAAATCAAAGGGTGACAAAAACAGGAAAATAATTTTTGCGCTTAGCTGGAAAAATTTTTGCAAATAAATGACTTTATGAAAGGTAGCTAGATGTGCAATTTTTAATTGATTTCATTTTTACAACAACAACAATTTTTGAGTCATTTTTGGAGTAAAAAGTCAATATTTTGGATCTTTTTTGACATAATCATAAAACATATATACACTGACTTAACGGTACATTTCAACCTGTTTTTTTAAGTGATTTTATTGAACTTTTAAACAAAAAAAATTTGAATAAAATATATTAATGGACAGCGGAGATATTTGCATCGAAAGACCAAACTTTGATTTTCATGTCGTATTTTTCTCATTCTTAGGTAACGATGCTTTATGAAAAAGACGTTGTACTGAAAATTTCTCCAATTTTGAAGATATGTGAATATTTTTTATGTCAAAATAACAAAAAAAATTATTAAAATTATATACACAAAAATCTCCGATACTAAAAAGTTTTACAAAATTACCGTTAGTTGAAAAATTTCAGAGGGGGCGTGGCAAAAACTAAGTATGTCACATTTTAAGTTGGGATGCACTTAATATGTATACTTAGTATGAGCAAAATCCGTTGAGCCGTTTAGATTTGTATAAAGGCCAAACAAATAAACAAACAGAAAATGAGTTTTATCACTATAGATAAATATATATAAATTATATTTTTATTTTATCAGTGAAGGCAAGTGTAGTTGTGTGTGGCTCAAATTGGTTGAACAATGCTTAATTACGACTTTTAAGCAAAAAAAGCCAACGATTAAGTGCCAAAAAGCACTTTAAGCTGACGATTAACTGCCAAAAAGTGATAATAAATCAAGAAGTGCAACTTGAAAGCGGCGCATTTAAAGCATTTCCTGCTTCAATGAGGTGGGTGTACGTTTATTTTTTTCTGCATTATTTTTATCATATAAATTTTAAGCATTTAGTAAAGCGAATGATAGATTAGCTCAACTATAAGGCTCGCAAAAATCACAGCTTCAAATGTCAGCTTTGCAAACCTTGAAAAGTGAATTTTACCTAAACGAAACCAATGACTCTTTTTTTGTAAATGTTATTAGCTGTATTGTTGTTTTTTCATTAACTATTTGAATATGCGAAAAATATGTTTGTAGCTCAAAAATACAAGACTTTAGAATAAAGTAAATTCTAATGTGTATCTGAGTGTGCTTTAGAAGGTATCGATAATTGTGACGTCACTGAGCATTATTTTAACTATTTCGCTGTATTCGCTTCTTATATTTGATAACATTTTTTGCATAGATCTCTTAGATCTTTGCTGAACACCTTGAGTTTTGTTATATTTAGCAATATTTTCTATTACTAAGTATGTATTTTACTTACGAAATAGCATTGCTATGATCATTGATTTATGATCAGCTATCATTTTTACACCTTTGTTACCTTTCAAAGGCATGGCACCCCACGACGTCTTTGCTCCAAAAATGCATTCAATATTAATTTTATCAAATTAATTCTTGGAGGTTTAACGCTTAAATAGAGATTAGCTTAATCGTGCTTGGGTCAAACATGTGAACTCTTTAAATAAACGCTGAATATTTTTATTGATATTTGTGATTATTCTGCTGATAATCACGACGCCAGACAAACAAGGTCACAGTTCACTTGAAAACTAAGAAATAATTTCAATAAAAATTTGTTAAATCTTTTTTCAGATTTAAACTTTTATTCATTCAATAAAATAGGCGCAACATATTTAAAAGCACAATTACACTAACTTTAATGGTGTTGCTTTCAAATGCACGAAACCTTGGCAAGAATTTTTCTTTGCATCAAATAGCTAGCTACATGTTAACGCAACAGTGCTACTTTGCTGCCACTCTTTTCGGTGTTTTGCTGCATAAACTATGATTTTTAATTATTTGCTGCTACAACTTAGCTAAATTGATTCAATTCTGACTTAACATTTTTGATACGCCCTTTTTTATTTTGAGCCGCAAACTTCTCAATGTAATTGTTTTAAAATTTTACAATGTGAACTTTGGAATTGAATTGTTGTGTACAATTTTATAGTTTAACGTTTCTCTGTGATTTGTAATTTGCATTTGACCTTATCTGAATGTGAGAATGCTCAAAATGAAGTTTACTGTCTTAATGGAATTACAGCCAAGACGGTCATGGGTAAGAATTGTCTATTGTTAGCAATTTATTTGTCAAAAAACAAGCAAAATTTTTAGTCTGAAAGTTGTTTATATTTTAAAATGTTCATGTTTCGTTTCAAGTTTTTGATAATTTGCACTACGTTCCGGTTTTGAAAATACCCATTTTTTTGGATTAATGGCTAAAAGTAGGGGAGTAGCTCCGGTTGTAGAACGTCTCCAGTTGTGGGATACCCTTCGTATTTTTTGACGTAAAGCAAATATCGTGGATTTGAGTATTGTACAACTTGTAGTTTGAGAGTACTTAGTTATATTGCTAGCACTGAAGTCAATACACGCATTTGTTTGCTTGATGTGAGCATTAAAAAAAAATATGGAAAAAATTAACACAATAGCCACTTCGGAATTTTTTGAGAACGTGATAAATTGAAGTAAATTAATTTAAAAAGAAGTGTTATGCATAATTTGTTTGTGATGAAACATAAATTTCTGGTATGTTCACCATACAATTTGGCGAGTCACTTACGAAATGGCTACCATTCCCAGTTGTGGGACACCTCATATAACTTGTAGTGGGACACCTTTTTTTTGCATTTTAAGTATGCGTTTGAATTACAAATTGTCAAATACCATCGTTTTTGTTAACATATCATTTTTAAAGTGTGTGTTTCTTGCATTTTTACGCATTTAGAAGATGATGACTAACATGAAATAAGTATCATTTTCTGTGCCATTTAAAGGTTTCTAAAATGCATAAATTTAAATTTGATAATTAATTGTGATCTATTCTTTGAAATTTTACATGATTTTATTTGTGAGCTATTTAGATCAAGTAAGTTTGAAAAAGCAACAACAATAACAGCAACTCTGTATAGAGTAAATCACACAGAAGACTAGACAGCCTGTTTCAGAAATCGCTACATTTCATCTTCAGTGGTCTTAAGTGATTCAGCTGTGACCAACCCACTGTTTAAATCCTTATATGATTTGACACCTGTTTGAATAAACTTCTTAGAAGTATATTCTCTCATTGGCCATTTTTTATCATACGATGATTAAAGCAGTAAGTATTTTAGATCAAGCCTAAGACTCCTCCAGGGATTGTGTGTATGTTCTTGTTGCTTCTTATTTTCCGCTAAATTTTGTTATTTTTCGAAGTTTTGGTGGTTTTATTCATATTTTCCCATTTCTAGTGGATTTTTCAAGTGGTTTCACAACTAGGTACGAATTTTTTTTTGGCAAAACCGAACCCATCATAAAATTGGTCGTAAAATTTTCCTGATTGACTAAATCAATATAATTACCTCAGAAAAAATTTTGCTTAATTAATAAGCTTTCTATACATATGTTAACATAGTATACACTTGATTAAAAATTATGAGCCAAAAACCTAACGTGTCCCATAACCTGAGACACTCCCTTACATAAGAATTACTATATTTTTAAATGCATTTTTTAATTGTTGACCTTTAATTGATTTACTCTCAAAAGTTACACACTGTAATAAGCCGGATCGATTTGTATGAAGAAAAAAAAGTTTGCCGACTCAAAAGTTAGAGGTACACCGACTCAAAAGTTAGAGGGTCTATTAAAAACTATTTCGGCATCATTTTTTTTTTGATCAGAGAAATCCCATGGAGCAGTTTTGGTTCTCCTGAACACCTTTTTTGGCCAAAAAAAATCAGGTTTTTTTCATGTAACTTTTTTTTCTTCAGAATGCATACTCGCAAAATAATAAAGATTTTGATTGTACACAAATTTTGGCTAAAAAAATTTAGAAATTTTTGTTCGTTACGTTATTTCGTCATTTTCGGATAGATGTTTTTTAAAAGGCCTATTAAATATGTATTTTTCATGGTATTAACATGATTTTTAGCTTATTGGAACGGTATTGAGCTCTTCTTGTCTTTGATATATCGTATAGTGTAGTTTTAAACATTTTTTGGATGCTATTTTTGACGCAATATTGTGTGTGTTCTTCATGCCTTGGAACAAGAGTTTTAGTAAGTCCTGAATATTGTACTGGAGCACTTCTGGTGAACACTTTACTGAAAAAAAGTTGCCAGAACTTATTTTGAGTACCCAAAACCTCATATATACCAAGATTTGTAAAAAATCGGGCAGTAATTGCGGCAAATAAATAATAATTAAACTGAAAAAAGCCCATCTTTCCGAAAATGACGAAATATCGATTTTTTTTTTTTGGAGTCTCAACTCATTTCAAAATTTTTTTTTCCCAAAATTTGTGTACTATCACAATCTTTATTATTTTGCCGATCTTTGGTATGTATATAGAAAAAAGTTAAATGCAAAAACATGATATTTTGGCCAAAACCACTCTATGGGAATTGATCAAAAAAAAAATTATGCCGAAAAAGATTTTAAGAGTCCCTCTTCCTTTTGGGTGTAAGGATAAAGACTTTTCATTGTTCAAAAAATGTAACAGAAAAGCATTTGACACAGCAACGAATTCTTTACAACAACAATGAAGTCTGTACACAATTCTTAGTCTTGGTCTTGGTCTTGGTCTTGGTCTTGGTCTTGGTCTTGGTCTTGGTCTTGGTCTTGGTCTTGGTCTTGGTCTTGGTCTTGGTCTTGGTCTTGGTCTTGGTCTTGGTCTTGGTCTTGGTCTTGGTCTTGGTCTTGGTCTTGGTCTTGGTCTTGGTCTTGGTCTTGGTCTTGGTCTTGGTCTTGGTCTTGGTCTTGGTCTTGGTCTTGGTCTTGGTCTTGGTCTTGGTCTTGGTCTTGGTCTTGGTCTTGGTCTTGGTCTTGGTCTTGGTCTTGGTCTTGGTCTTGGTCTTGGTCTTGGTCTTGGTCTTGGTCTTGGTCTTGGTCTTGGTCTTGGTCTTGGTCTTGGTCTTGGTCTTGGTCTTGGTCTTGGTCTTGGTCTTGGTCTTGGTCTTGGTCTTGGTCTTGGTCTTGGTCTTGGTCTTGGTCTTGGTCTTGGTCTTGGTCTTGGTCTTGGTCTTGGTCTTGGTCTTGGTCTTGGTCTTGGTCTTGGTCTTGGTCTTGGTCTTGGTCTTGGTCTTGGTCTTGGTCTTGGTCTTGGTCTTGGTCTTGGTCTTGGTCTTGGTCTTGGTCTTGGTCTTGGTCTTGGTCTTGGTCTTGGTCTTGGTCTTGGTCTTGGTCTTGGTCTTGGTCTTGGTCTTGGTCTTGGTCTTGGTCTTGGTCTTGGTCTTGGTCTTGGTCTTGGTCTTGGTCTACGTCTACGTCGATTTTTGCTCAGAGAATCTTTTAAAAATATAGTTAATTCCACCTTTTTTAATAATAACAAAATAGGCAAAACAAACAATTTCCATGTAGCTAAATTAATATTCATCGCTATGAAAAATAAATACATGAGCATTTAAGTAAATTCACGTGTAGTTTGATTTCTTATTTTTAAAAACAAACTTTACTCAGTTTGAACTTCCGTGTTCAAGCCTTCTTCAAAACACGTGAAAAAGCTGATGCTATAATAAATGCTCTGAACATTTATGCTATTAAATGATTTTTAAATTTTTTCTATTGATTAAATTTGAATAGATAAGCTCTTTCAACTGAGGACTAAAGAAAAAATGTGAATACATTCATATCAAAACTACTCGAGGTTTTGCTGAAAGTTAAATTAAAAGCATTCCGAAGTTATTGCTATTTTAACACCTGTCCAATTAACATTTTTTATTTAACCGAAATAGAAATCAATGTCACCGACTAACCAGTTTTCGAGCCTACAAATCATAAATAGCAATTCTTATAAAATTTATGTAATTTTTTTTTTTTGCATAAGACTCAGTCCGCAGCAAAAGAACCGCTTTATTGGTATGTTCAAGATTTGTGAAGGAAAGAAAAAACCGCTTAGCCATTTTAAACTTTTGTTTTTCTTTTTTTTTATTTATTTTTACTAAAGTACTGGGAATCGATCATTGCCAACATGTTTTCTAAACGCATTTTCTGAAATCAACTGTAGTTTTCGCAGATTTTATTTCTATGGCTTTGGCTGAAAACGGGTATCTCGAAGTGGTTATTTGAGTTTTAGAAGAAAAAAAAAACGTCGGCCTGAGCCATATGAGCTGGTTACGGTAGTTTTTCGATGGTATTTTTTGAGTTTTTGACCAGATGATATTCCTTCAAAAGCCTTGTGAGATTGGTTATCGTGTTGCAAAATCCGTGAGTTTCTTTCCACAAATCTGGTCTTTACTGACAAACCTCCTCTCTAAAATGTCGCATAATGCTAAAAAAATGTTCTTTATTTGCTTTCTGACCTTATAACCAGAACTTTAATAATTCCATGAGCGAGCTTTTTAAAATTTCAATTAACGTTACTTTCTTGACCGAATGTAATGTCTTCTTTAGTATTATATTTGCTCATAGCGCATATTTCTTTATTTTTAAATAATAATGAATGATTAGTAATAACAACAAAAACGAAATCAACAAAACAATTAATTAATTATTGGTTGATGAATAATCTCCTTCAAAAATTAAAATAAAACCATTTAGTTAAACAAATTTTTAACTTATTTTAATAAAAAACTAATAACAAAAACAACAAAAAACACTTTGCTAGAATTATTCTGACAATAGAGTTTATGAGAAAAAAAAACAATATTTGATAAATAAAGGTAACATATTGACAAATTCTTCATGCAGCAAATAAAACAAAAGACTTAAGCAACGAACCTGCTGCGAGAGCAGCAACTAAAAACTTACCCTTATCTATGCGCGCTTGGAGAGCTGCTATGAAGCTATTCAAAATTAGTCTGTTTCACTTTGTTTGTTGCACACTAAAGCCCTTTTCTTGTTTCCAAACTGATGTGCTGTTTTTTTTTGTTTGTTGAGTTAATTATTGATTTTTTTTTTCTTATTCATTAAATATTTTTTTGCAATAATTTATGCACACTTTGGCATGCTTCACGGCAACAAAAGCAACTTGCATGCACTTTCTTGGTTGTTGCTACACTTAAGTGCACACCTAACTTTGTAGACAATTAAAAAAATAAATGAAAAAAATAGAGCAACCAAAAATTAAGTAAAAGATTTAAATCACAAAAACACAACACAAGTTTTTTGAATACCACCGCAAAAGAAGCCAAGTTAGGGGGCGGCTTGACTGTTGTCACGTTGTTTTGTTGCCTTTTGCAAAGCTACACACGCGACCTGCAGCTTGTGACAAAATACACAGAACTGCAAAACAAAAACTTGCAAAATAAAACAAAAAATTGCAAATAACTTAAAACGATTTTGTACAATTTTTTATTGTTTTGGCTGTATTCGTATGTGTTCAGTTGTATGTATGTGTTAATGCTGCTTAACGCTTTTGTTTTTCTTTACCCGTTAATAGGTTAAATTTTCTCATTCACTTGGCAGGAAATTCTTGGTGTGCAACATGCGGCGGCGACGAATTGCTGCTGCGCGTGCGCAAAACTCATTGTCCAAATAAATTCCCGTCACAAATGCATTGCAACTGTGTGCAATGTTAAGTTATTGTTGTTTTTGCACAAATTTTTTTTATACACTTTTTGTTTTTTGTTTTAGTTTTATGTATTTTTGGGGGGAATATTGCTGGCTCTGGGCAAAACAGAAATAAACCAAACACAACGAAAAAGTTAAGTAAAGAGCAGAGAAAATTGTTAAAGCATGAAGTTGACACGCAAAAAAAATATATTAAAAAAAACGATTGAAATAAAGTGAAATAAAAAAGGTGAAGAAAACTTGCTCGACAGCCACGCGGTGCTGGCGGTTGACTAGCTTGACGTGATTTGGTAAGCAGTTGGCCAATATTATGCAAGCTCAACAAGCAGCTAACTTATTGGCAAGAAGAAAAAGCATTTACAATAGCTTTTCGCATGTTTTGTTTTCTTTATTTAAAACAAGTGGAAGTTAGAGTTGCAATTCGTAATAAAAACTTTACAACGCTGCCAAAAATCTTGACAACATTAACGACTACGATAATAATAGACATCTATTCTTAATTTTGAAAAAATATTTTTAAAGCTGTCGAATATCTGAGCAATTGTATGAATTTATGAAGAGAATATTTTTTTCAAATCTAAGGAATATATTTCATTTAAAGTTGGAAATAAAGTAAAAATAGTAACAAGGAAACAAAATACTATTTTAACATATTCACGTTAATTTCGTTTTCGAAATTAAAATTCAATTAAAACTAAAATTAAAAAAAAAACAAAATATTTCAGATTTAATTTATGGCCGGATAACTTATTTTAAACTCTCAGTAAAAAAAATTACGAAAAAACATCTTAAATGAAATAACTAACTTAAAACACAAGAAAATATTTAAAAATTTAAAAAAAAACAATTTCAAGAGAAAAAATTCAAATTTAAAATTTAAAAAAAGATGAAGAAGAGAAAAGATGAAAATTAGCTAAATAATGAACATAATTAAAATATTTTTCAAAGAATTTCACAAATATAATTTGTTTTTAAAGTTTTCTATATGAATTGTTATTTATTATGTTGATTTTCTATGATTTAAATACAAATTCTAAATGTTTGATAGTTTAAATCATTCTTAATTTTAATTATAAATTCTAGCCTTTTGATAGTTTAAGATCGTTTACTGAGCTTTTAGGTCAGGTTGGAACAGATAATTGCTCTAACGAATTTTTTTCAAAGAAACAACAATAACAATATTTTCAATATGAAAAGGAAAACATCACTAGCAGATTTTATTGCAATTTTGGCCCTGCTACAGGCTTCATTAGAAATTTTTGTGATGCCGGCGAGAATCGAACCCATGCCATAATCGACTTGTGCAAGCGCATTTTAGCGCACTACACCACAGAGCCGATGAGATTTCAGTGTCAATTTCTCAGTTTTTCTCCCTTTCATATTTCCTGTTGTTGTTTTATTTTTTCATTACTTTAGTTTATGCTAACTTTTTAATATGCAAAATTTTGACATGCTTTCAGTTACTTTAATTACTAATTTGCTTTCAAAAACACTTATAAATTTTACAAAAAATTACAACAAAATAAGAAAAACTGCAATAAATTCTTCCAATATTTATAGCTAGCATATTTTTATTTAGTTTTTGATAAAAACATACTGCATTAGTTTAAAGAGAAAAATAAAGAAAATGCGCATAAGGTAGAAATTTGGAAGTAACATTTATAAAGTTACAAAATAATTTTCAAAAATACTTGCTCAAAAAAGCCATAATGTTTTAATTATTATCAATTATAATAATAATTAATAATAATCTAGTTTTAATTATTTTTATAAATCATACTTTCAAGTAAGTAAAAATTGTACATAAAATGAAATCCTTGAACTTTGAAATTTGTGAAAACTTTCGAAAGCCTTACATAAATTTCCTAAATTAAACAAAACTACACTTAAGTGCTCTTAATTTCTTTTTAACCTTTTGTGACATTTTGTATACAATTATGCATATGATATTTGAAAGTCTATTGTAACGCCACGGCTTGTTAAATTTTAACGATTTGTGGCTGCAGTGATGTATATGGCTTTTTTTCACACTATTCGTGAGAAACAGCTGATAGTCTATAAATGTTAGTGTAAGAAGCTTAATTTCCAAAGCGCTCTCACCACTTTCATCACAAGTTCCGCAGCGTTACTAAGTTTTTCTTTGTTTTTTTTTTTATTTTTCAGAAGCTAATTCAGGTAAGTAAATATATTTGACTTAATAGAACATTAAGAAACAAAAAAATAAAATTTGTAAAAAACATAATCATGTTTTTCTGCAACCCTTTAGTTCGTTTGTACACAATTGTAACCAAAGTGCTTTGAGGATATTATTTGAGGATATTAAGGATATTAATACAAAATTTATTTTATGTGCTCATACAGCCAATATATACAGAATTTCATCTTCAAAAAATTTTTTATTCGCATGAATTAATGTATATCACAAAGGGTTAAAGCCTTTTGGCGTGCTTTTATCAACATTTGGAGTTTTTATATAAACTTTGAATCCAAAGAAATCTTTAATGTATGGTCAGGGACTGTTCTTAGAAATATTCTTTTTCGTACATACAAACATTGACAGACAGGGAATAAAGCCCTTACCTTTCTTAATTTTCTAAAAAAATTCCTACTGAAACCCAAAGATTTCGGACAAAAATTTACTTTTTTAAAATTAGGAATTCATAAAATTATTTCATAATAGTCTTAAAATGTTCTTTTTATTTCTAAAACACTTCTCTTCTCAAGGAATTAATGGTTTTAAAATGAAAAAAACGTTAAAAAGCCATAGAAATTATAAAAAATAGATATTTTTAAAATATTTAAAATATATATAAGCAATTTCATTTTAAACGTACCGAACTTACGGAATGACCATATCCAATTTGGGTCAAATTTTATCTGGAGCATCACTGACGAAAATAAAAAACTTAATTTGGGAGAAAAAAATTTTGGCCTGATTTTTGGTTGAAATAAAAAAATATCATGAGATAGGTCATTTTAACCTTTGAACAAAAATATTTTTAATTTCAATTTTTGTTTCCATGTTGAAGTATACATATCTCATGAACATATTGAGTTCCTACCCTAATTTTAATGTTTTTGAAAAGGTAATTTAAGAAAAAAATTTTTTGAATAGTGTTCTTCGAACCGCTACTTTGAAATCAATTACCATGCCACAAGTGATGGAACCGCCAGCCACCAAAATTTCCCAAAATAATTTTTAGATAAAATTCCGTTTAATTACTTTAATTAAATTAATTACTTTATTTAAATTTAATTAAATACTAATTTCCAACGATAGTTCAAACTTAAAGCATTTTGTTAAGAAGTGTTTGAGATACCAATTTTCGTTTAAATCAATTTTTGCCAATTGTTGTCAATTTTGTTCACTCCGTAACTCCGCCAAAAATCGTGCCAATCCTGTTTCCTACAAATGATATTTTTTATTTCTGTTAGTTATGTTCCATGCAAAATTTGAGCCAAATAGGATAATGTCATACGTAATTTTTATTTTTTCGGTACGTTTAAAATGGAATTGCTGATATTACTAGGATATCAGCTGGTATCAGCAGGATATAGCTGATATCCTAAGATATTACTTTATAATTTAATATTTAATTAAAGTGCCAGTTTTCGTACAACATAAATTTTTTTTAAAACTGTTCTAAAAAAATTATAAAAAATAAATTATAACAAAAATTAAAAAAAAATTAAAATAAAAAAAAAATCTAGAAAAATTTTTATATTCTGTGTGGATTTGTAATAATAATTATTTGAATATATAGATAGACTAATGCCTGGCTTACACTATGTCATTTTTATGACGACACAAATGTTAATCACCAAAAATATCACCTTTACAAAACTCTAGAACATTTTCTGCATAGCTCTATTTCATAATTTATTTGTTTTTAATTTTTCAAGATTGCCAAAGTTAAAAAAATTGTCAGCATGCTGTTATTTTCAATTTGAATGACAACAACTGACCACTGAAAATGACATAGTGAAAACCAAGCATAAGTTTTATCCGGTTTTGTTCTAAAGGAACTTTAAACAAAACAAATAAATCAAAACAAAACATTCGTAAGTTTAGTAAAAATGTTTTTATTTCGGCTTTTTTAAAGTATTTATTTCATTTAAATTGTAAAAACATCTTAATCATAGCATTTTTTACTATAAAATATTGACTTCTTTCTAAGCCAAGAATTTGATATGCTACTGAAGGTGCCAAAAAAAATATATGACTTTAAAGTTTTAAAAAATATATATTTTTGTGTAAAGAAATAGACTTGAAGAAGCAAATTTTTTCGAATGGGCCCGAAATTTTTTTATGAAACAGCAGAAATCTGTTCAGTAGGTGTGTTTATTATCCATTTCGTTACATCACGAACCCACAAAAACAACATTTCAAATCATGTTTCTCATCACGATATTGCAGTAAGCGCTTCAATTCTTAAAAAAAAGACTTGTCAGAAAATTTTATTATGCCAAGATATTTTTCAATGCTCTACATATTATCTTAAGACATGTGTGAAAGGTTTGAATCTCGAAAAAGAACCATACATTAATTTGATTTGAGAACAAAAGCATGATAAATAAAAAAAAATTTTTTTTCACCTTTTTGAAGTAAAATTTATTTTGAAACTTTTACGGGCTTTCCAGGTTTAAAATATTAAAAATGAAAAACTTTAATAGCTTTCATTTTTAAATATTAAAAAATTTTTAACTTATATTGCAACTAAATATTGAATTGTTTTAGTATTAATAAATATAATTATTAATCAAGACAAAATTATAGTCATTATTAATGGCTTGTTAAAAAAAAATCAAGGTTTTAAGTTTTAAAACTTTCACTTTTGTTCATGGGCTTATTCAGGATCACTGAGTAGAATGTTCTTAGAACTTAAAAAATTTTCAAAAATTCTATACATTTTTTTAAGTTTCTTTAAGTTAATTTTATCCTTTTGAAAAAAGCCACTGTAGCATGATTTCCAAAAAAATTAGACTTAATTTTCTGTAGCGTCCATTAGTTCCTAAATATCCATTATGGAGCTATTTAATCAGCATTTCTGCACTGCTTTTCTTAACTAAGCTTAAGTCTTCACATTTAATTGTTTCACTTCATTTTACGAATATGTTTTTTGTTGCACTTAAATTTTATTAAGAAGTTCGTAAAGCTTTTTCTCACATAGTCTCTTAAAACCGTTACCGTTTTTATTTTAAATTTATATATTATTACAAAAATAAACCTTAAGAAAACCAACTACTTTTGAAATAATTTATTCGTTACAACGCTGCGAGCACCCGTAGAACATTGCGTCTGCGCTGACAGACGATTGTTTACTGCAACGTTAAGTCGTAGCGAGTGTGATATTAACGCAAAACTAGATCGTTAGCAACAACAAAAATAACAGCAACAACAAGAGTGAGAATGCAAAAACGTCATTTTAGCTTTTAGCCAAGTAAACAAATAAAATAAAAACAAAGCCAAAATATGTAAATCTCACCCAACAAGTGAGCAGAAAGAGCTAGTGCAGATTTGCTTAGCAAGAGCGCACCATATAGGCTCAGTTCAAAGCTTAATAAAGCAAATCTGTGCTCTAACCAGTGTTGCCATATTCACAGTTTTAACTGTAAACTACAGTTTTTTGAATAGGCTTACATTTTTTTTTAAATGACTCGTAGAGCATATTATAGTTTTTTTTAAATTTCATATTTTAAAATTAAAATAAAATATTCAACTCATAAATACCACAATCGGAGGAAATCGGTTTGTAAATAAAACAAGACTTAGAAATAAGTTGCGATTCCCACACTCTTTGGTATTCTACTAAGAATGAAAGATATCCTAAAAAATAATGCATCAAATTGTATCAAATAAAATAAATCAACCAAAATGTACAAAAAATTTTGACAAGTCAATTTACGAAAATTAATTAAATCTAATTTCAAAAAGAAACCAACCAGACATGTACGTTAACGTTAATTTAAACGATAACCAAAATTTAATTTTTATTTCGCTGAAGACAAATCGAAAACTAAAAAAATAAAGGTATCTTAAAAAACTTATTTTTCTTTATTTGAATATTTATTGTAACCAAATCGTTCGATTGAAACATTATGGTAAAATGTATGAAGCTATATCCAAAATAATCGGGTCGAAAATTCAAAAATATATATCTCGAAAACCTATCCATAGAAAAAATTGCTATTACGATTTTCGTGTTTAGCAGGCCAAAATCTATAAGAAAAAAATAGTGACATACCGATCACAAAAATGGTGGCGCATAAAGTTATCGTACAACTATTTCTCCGACTAGCATAGAATCAGAACGGTGCTTCTCATCAGCGGGTTATATTTGTCATAATATCCGAAAAAAAACTTTCTAATGAAAAATAAGACGTGTTGATCAGCTAAATTTATTACTTTGAAAATAATTAAAACAAAAAAATTAATTTTGAAAAGTCTTTTCCAACCTGAATTTGTCTTAAACACACAAAAAATGAAGGCGATGTCTACAAAAAAAAAATTTAATATATTCAAATAAACGAAATTTTTATAATTTATTTTTTATTACAGAATTTTGATTATTAGTATCCCATGTTCAACAAAACAATAAAAATTTGTTGATTTCGTTGTGTTTGTTTGAAAAAACTCAATGTAATCAAATGCTATTCAAGAGTACAAATGCTACACAAAGTTTTTTACACTGCCTATGAAATTTTTTTTATTATTTTCAATTTAATACATTAAAAAAACAAAATAAATACCAATAAAATTCAAGCTGATTCGTTTGTAGGATTACAATTTTTATTAAAAATTCAATTTTTTTTTTTTTTGGGAATTTCAAGTTTAAAAAAATCTGGCAACGCTGGCTCTAACTTATTCTCTCTCTCTATCTTTCTCACTGGCTCTCTACTAGCTAGTAAAATTCAATCGATTCTTTAGCAATTGCATGAGAAGTTTAAAACAAATGTTAACAAGTTCGTTTTAAGCTTTTTTGTGTTTTAATTAAATTAGGCTAAGCTTGTGCTCACTCAGCTTTTGAGACAGGTGAGAGGGGCGCGCATTATGGTTTTATTGTTATTGTATTATTCCTGAATAGTTCTCCAGCCAATGTTGCAAATGTAATTATTTGCTTACGGTTAGTATGTGAGAGAGCTAGAATTTATAATTTGCAATGAGCTTTTTTTAGGTGAGCTCCACAAAGCTTTGCTCTAAAGTTGCAGAAGCACTGGAAACATTAATACAACGTCTTGGGCACTCTGTTCACACTTAAATTACCATTTTTTTCTTTTGTTGTTGTTTTTGGGTTTTTTTCGGGCGCACTGTTGTTGGCTTTGTCGGCGTGGTAATAAATTTATTTCATTCACCATCATCCTTAGTTGCAGTTCATGACGGTTATTCTTGTTTTTGTTGTTGTTGCTGTTATTGCTGTTAATGTTGCTGATGATTTTGCTCTGGCTACTACTGAATTTTTTCTTCTTTTGTTTTTGAAATTTTGTATTTTATGTGCGAATCTTTTGAAGATCATTGTAAATGTTTACTTACAAGGTCTTTTCCGGTGTCTGAACGATAGCTGATGATGATGTTGACCATTAAAATTTGAACTGATTTATGGTTTTGAATTAAAAGATTTTGTTTATCAACACGTTGCTATTAACTTTTTTGAGAGCAAGTGTTTTTATAAGCTGGAGCATACAAATATTGTATATTCGATAAGAATCAATGTAAGCAATTCGAGCAAATCATGTTTATTTAATGAGCATTCTGGTGTTGTACCTCTCTTTTTTTTCACATACAGACAAGGACATGGACGAAATTAATGTTGACAACTAAATAAATTTGTGAGTTTTTTACTTTTTTTTTCTTAGTTAAGCTTCGTATTAAATAATTATAAAGCAATTACATATAGCCTTAAGGTTCTTTTACGACTAAGAATAAACGACTTTATGCTGGCGTATTAACAACTACATAACGTATAAAAAAATGTATGCAATTCTCTAGCAGCTGCCCTCTGACTAAACAGCGCACGCGCAAACACTTGAGATTATGAATGATTTTCGTCAGTTATTTCGAATTGCGCGCATGCAGCAACTAATGGTTAACGCTAGTAAAAAAATTCAATACTCTTTTTGTGTTGAGTCTTTTTCTGTCATTTTTCCTGGCCTTTTATTTATTGAATTCAATTCAATCAATATCAGGGCGCTGCACTACTCTATATTTTGACCTTGTGCAGCGTGTTGCTGTGTAATACGAAACTGTTATAGAAACTTTTTTTACACCACGAACAACGGTTTTTAAGTAGGTTAACTTTAAGATTTTTAAACTTTAAGCTGCGATATGTCATATACATATATGTGTGTGTCTCAACACATATATGGTAGAAGTAATTGCTCCCAATGTAAGCATTTTATTGAAATAACTAAAATTTAAAGCACTGATAGTTCTGTGTATTTGGTCGCTCCTGAATTTAAAAACCCGGTTTCCATAATAAATATTAAAGGTTTCCTAACTTAAAATAAAATTTATTACAATTCTAATAAAAAAAATGACACAGTTTTGATAGTATCGTAAGTATAGACGTAGAATTCCTTTTTATACAGAAATAGAGAAAAATTATGGTTTTTTCGCTTATGAATATATCTTTCAAAACTATTTCAATTCATTTCATCTTCTAAATGAAAATTATTTAAAAACAAATTTTGTTTTGTATAATAATTTTTCGTTAGATATTTTTAGTAATGAATTTGTTGTTCTTGTTCATTTTTATGCTGGTTAAACTTTAATGCCATTCAAAGTTATGTTTAATAAATGGAAATATATATTTCGAGAAAATATGCATTATTTATTTTTCCTGTATTAAAAAGCATATCGTCACTGCGCCTACAAAAATGGTTATGTGCTTTTTAGAAACTTTTCAGGAGAGCAAAAAAACTGATTTTTTTCAAGTCGTTTCTACTACTGCGAGCACATAGCTGTTTTGATCACTTCTAAACCAAAAGGGATCTAAGAAAACGGCAAATGGAGAAATGTGGGCGATAGATAGAGTTAATAAAATAAACAATAAAAAAAATTGACAAATGTTCTACTTTGAAGAAAATAACATACTACTCTAAAAATCTGTCACTAAATGCAAGTGTAAAAACTACCTGAGTGAAAAAAAAATCGACAACAAAATCGATTAATACAAAACCATTTAAATCTTGACTTTCTGGAAACGGATTGGGCTTTCCAAGGTAATTTTCGGCCTTTGTAGTCTAGTGGAGAGTGCGCTAGGCTATCAACCCAGAGGTCCCTGGTTCGAATCTGTGCTCGGGAATTGTTCTTTTCACTTTCTTTGTTCTTTTTTACATTTAAGAATTATGGAAAACTATAAATCCACAACCAAATTGGTGGTTATGGTGAATACTATGATCAAATACCCAATGATACAAAGTAATATATGATATCAACGGTCTTCCTGATATCATTTACCTTCATAGTTAAAAAAATCGGCCTTCGTAGTCTAGTGGGGAGTGCTCTAGACTATCAACCCAGAGGTCCCTGGTTCGATTCCGGGCTCGGGCATGGTTCTTTTCACTTTCTTTGTTTTTTCCTACATTTAAGAATTATAGAAAAACTAAGAATCCACAGCTAAATTGTGGAGAATGTGAAATTAAAGGACAGAAACAACTAAAAGCTAGAAATGCTTGCCGAGGTTAAGGCATAGCACTAGCCTCGGTTAAAAGCAATACAAATTGTCTTTCACGGTTGTTTAGCTTAATCAATAATTCACGAATGGTTCCAATCAATTCCTCTAAATAATCTTTCCCTTTCCTTACAGGTCAAAGACCAAACATTGTTTTTATAAGACACATGTCTTGGTTCTTTGATCTTTTTTTTTTAAAAAAAAATAAAATAAGTACCTATTAAGTATTTGTTTTGAAATAAACAATATTTTTCCCTCCGAGTCTTGGTTATGAAACACCGATGAGCATGGAGAAAGATTTCACTGGCAAATGCAAAATATGGAGCGCCGATACTCTGTCTCCTGGAACGAGTCCATGATTGGCGACTACGCATGGTTTCTCACAAGAGAAACAAATCAAAGTGAAAACAAGAGACGAAGTAGATCCAATAATTTCTTTTAATGTCATCTATCTGTAATTTTTTTGATGTTAGCTTATTTAAGGATGTTGTCTATTGCTCCGGCCTAATTTTAAGGGTTTCTTTCGTTATTTTTTCTACAAAAAAATAAAATACAGTTTATGCAGATTTAAAAAATTTCATTAAAATATAACAAAATGGCGAACTTCTAAACAGAAGTTTTCAAAAATCGTATTTTGTTGTGGAAAAGTGGAGAAAAATAGGAAAAAATTGTTCAAAATGTTCTTAACGGATGTAAGTGTGGAAAGCGAGTCTGAGCATATTGCGAATTTATCTCTACTGCACTTAGCATATTTAATAGCTTCGTACTTAGCAATGGCTTCAGGAGAAAAAACAGTGCTATAATGGGGTAGATGTGACATTTTTATTAATTTATCAACAGCTGTGATGTTGTAACTAGTATTATCGCTACTTTTTGAGCCGTTTGTAAATATAAAGGTGTGTTTTTTAAAGCATTTTTAAGTTCTGAGAAAGTAGAATGGTATAATTCGGTCGGTGTAGAGTTTTTGGCATATTTTTGTAGGAAAGTATTACATGCTTCATCGTTGCATTTCCAGCTGGGCTTAGTATGATTTAGGAAATGTATTGGGAGATATGGGATTTGTAGTTCTTTGCAGATATTAATTGATCTGTATATTACAGAAGGAATTTTAGGCATTATGTTTGCCTTATTAATATTTTTTGTTATGGTAAATAGGGGAGTGAGTTTACTGTGTATTAAAGGTTTGAATAGTTTGGCTATGAGAATTCTTCTTTTTTTTCCAGCTGTAATATATTAGCTTCAAATAACAAGTTGTTTATTCGTGTACAGTAAAATGCACCTAAGAAAAATCTTACTGCCGAATTTATTATAGTTTTGATTTTATTTTAAATAGATTAAGAACAATGGCCGTTCATTACTTAATTACATATTTTCTTAACTACCTAATTTCTTAATTACCCAATTACACTACAACATTGTCAGTTTGTCAGGCACGTGTCATTATTTGTCTCCACGTGACGATACATAAATATTATATTAAAAATAAAAATTGTGGACTTTATTTAAAATCTTACAACGCCGTAAGCATGTTTATGAGTAATAAAAATTTGGCTTCCAAATACCTCTTCCCCATCTTAGTTGCTTTCGCTAAAATTTGTAATCGAATGCAACGATTTGCATTGTGGGTTGACTTTACCCGTCCGACACGTGACAGAAGATGGCTTATTTTTCTCTTGCAAAACATTAAAATGATTAACTTACTTAAATCTTATAACAATAAGAAATCATTGAAATAAATGAAGGAGCAACTAGAACAGATGGCAACCCTTGATAGAGTTGATGGCGGTGATCTATAAATAGCCTACTGCTTTGAAATGTCATATGATTAGCAGCCATACAATTCATAAGAATGAATTCCAGAATCTGCACATTCATATGCTAGTTTAAACAGTGAGTTTGATCACAGCTTAATCACTCAAAGACTACTGAAGAGGAAAATGTAGCGATTTCCGAAACAGACTGTCTAGTCAGCTAAGTGATTGACTCTACACATAGTTGTTGTTGTTGTTGTTGTTGCCTTCTTGAAAACTTACTTGATCTAAAGCTCACAATCTTAATTCAATAAGAAATCATTTTAAAGACAAATATAAGTTATTTTAATACAATAATGACTTAATGCTCCTAAAAACTATAGTAAGTTTAAAGTTAGGAATATAATGTATAGACTGAGTGAAAAACAGAAATCATTAGAGAAAGTACTTAGAACAAGAGTAGAGAAAAAAGATAAAATATATTGCCTAAAAGAACTTCTCCCAGTGATTTCCCTAAGCCTCCGTGGTAGAGAATTCCACAACCTAATGGCGTTGATGAAGAACAGTTGAGAAGATATTAGCGAGTTGTGCCTCGGAACTATTAAAACATGACTTCTTCTTGACATACAAAACTGAAGTTTTTGATATAGATATCTAGGTGTTTTCTCATGAATTGACAACTTATGCAGGTACATACAGTTTCTGGCATTGAGATAAGCATTCAAATCACATCCAAATATTGCATTCCGGAAACTAGACAGGTGATCAAATTTACGAAGGCCATACACATAGCGTGTGGCGTAATTAAATGCTATTTGAAGTTTTAACTGGGAGAAAGTGTCAAGTTTACTATATACCACCTCACAGTAGGTTATCACAGGTAGAATAAGTTGTATAACCAACTTAAGCCAAATACTAACTGGAGTGACGCTTGCAGACATTCTTAAATTACGCAATACTTAATAAACTTTTTTGACAATACTATTAACATGATCAGCTTATGAAAGCGAAGAATTAATATAGAAACCAAGATTTACAATTTTCGACACAACAGTTAGCTTTTTAGGACCAATCAACAAATCAGGGACATCATTAACACAGGTTTTACCTCTGCAGATAGGAAGTACATATGATTTGCAACACAAGTCATCAACCAGTCCTGTTTTTCTAGATAAATACATTTGGACAGCATTAGCATATGCATGGATAGAGGCATGACTGCTGACAGAAAACATGTCATTCAAAAATATAGAGAATAGGAAAGGGCCAAGTATAGACCCTTGTGGTACGCCACTTAAGACAGATTTATACCCTGAGGACAATTGACCAACTTTAACTTTTTGAGACCTATCACAAAAATAACTGGACATAAGATTTATAGCACTATCACAGAAACCAAATAGATAATTAAGCTTACTACACAAATGTTGATGGTTTACTTTATCAAAAGCTTTTGAAAAGTCAAGCAGACAAAGTAAAGTCAAATTGCCAGCCTCATATTCCGGTCGTATATCGTCAATGACCTTAACAACAGCGGACGAACATCCGTGTCTAGACCTAAAACCTGATTGAAAAGGGGATAACAGATTTTTATCAACTAAATGATTAGTTATTTGTTGAGCCATGAGTTTCTCACAGACTGTAGCTAATGGCGACAATATATTTATGGGCCTAAAGTCGTTGACATTTATTGACTTTTGCTTTTTTGCTACAGGAAGAACGATGGCAACTTTCCATAAGTTAGGGAATACAGACGACATAAAGCAAAAATTAATTATATGCGTTAGAGGACCAATTATGTGTGGCAACAATAATTTTATAAACTTAATGGGAATGCCGTCTTCAGAAATAGCATTAGATTTAATCTACAATATGCTATTAACTACATCTAGTTCAACTACCGGAGAGAAGCTAAAAGTTTGTTGCATGGAGTGACCGAACAGGGGTGAAATATTAGAGTTAGAAGAAGCATCCTTATCAACAAAAATGTTATTAAGAACTTCAGGATCTAAAGTGAAGTCAGTGTTATCTTTATGTCAAACTCCAAGTTTTTTTATGTTGTTTCAAAGCATTTTTGTTGGAAGAGATAGGCCAAGTTTGGCCAAGAAATACCGAGTTGTAGCCTGTCTCGTTAAAAGAACAGCCTCATTTCTCGCTAGTCTATAGACTTCCCAGTTATAAGAGCACGAATTTCTTCGCCATATATATCTAAATTTGTTTCTTTTTTTTTAGTGCACTCAGAACATGTTGCGTAAACCAAGGACAAGACATATTTTTAACACTACAAGAACGTAAAGGGACATGCTTATCAAACAAATATTTTTTGGCTCCAATAGTGAATTAAGCCCATCATTAATGTTTGTGTGAAGCCCACAATCATTAAATGATAGCAGAGATATATCACGAAAAAGAAATGGACAGTTAATGTGCTTGAAATCACGATACGAGAATGTATTAGGTATAACTAAACGAGATAGATTGACATTTAAAAAACAGAAAATTAAATCGTGATCAGATACAAAATATAATTAATTAAATAGCGAAATTACGGATGGATCAGAGACAATAAAATAGTATAGAAGACTAGGAGTGTGTTGTTAGAAAACCGCGTCGGTAACCATACCATTAATTGACAACTGCTAAACCTAAGGACGATATTTTCGCATACAGTTGTTGTCTTGGTAAGTCATTAGACAAAAGGTTGATATTAAAATCACCACTTAGCAAAACAAAGCCATAATCAACAATATATGTTCCATGTAAAAAAAATTCTTTTTAATTGTTTTAATATATGGCCAAAAAAAATCCTCAACAAGACCCTTATCTTGTGCGTCCTAACTATATTTTACTCTCTATAAAATTTTAATACTACGGGCTATACATATTTGTTTCAGATCAACGTTTAAATCTGGCGCTGGTTGAATCCTTGGGCCTTGACAAGAAAAAATTTATGTCAGGGGGTCCCTGTTTCAAATTGTAATCGAAAGTATAGCATAAAATAGCATTCATAGGTGTGATCAGTTATAATAAACTTGCAAAGAAGCACAGATAGGAACCAATTTGAAACGGCTCTAGAGCTCTAGAGCTCTCATTTCAACTTTTTCCCAGAGAATCTTGGTAAATTGAGCGATGAAACGGGTGAATTATTTCTAGTGTTGTGCAACTCATACATGCGGTACTTCAAATGTCCCATACATCAATATTAATTGTACCTTCACCCCAAAAAATATATTGAACCGCTTCAAATTTTCACTCAACTCAAACTTGACATTTAAAACTTTTGTGTTTTTATCATTCAAGGCATTATGTAATTTCACTTTTTAATATTTAAAATTAACAGATATGAAATTAAGAGTCCGTGACAAATTTTTTCCGATATAGGATTTGAATTCAACATATTTCTTCTTTTTTTTAGTCTTTGTTTCTCCTTGTATTGGGTATAAGGACACGATTTGAATACAGTTTTTTTTTTTGCATCAATTATAAAGTTTGGGTTTATTTTGTTGATTTGAATAATTGAAAATAGATTATTTTACTATTTCCATAAAGTTATAACATTTTCATTTTCCTACCTTTTCTTCTTCTCATAACAACACTTTTCAATAGCACTTTTAACACCTCACAACCTCTTTTCAAACGACATAACCTCATTTTAGTCTACTCATACCTCATTCGAAATGGGACAATGTAAACGAAAAAAAACCTAGTAGCTTTAAATGATTTCTTCTTAAACAAAATCAAGAAGAAAACCTAATGGTTGCATGAATTTTTTTTTTAACATAATCTCCATAAACAAAATTAAGAAGAATATCTAGTAACTCTATTAGATTTTCTTTTTTAAGAAGACATAGCCAATAACTTTAAGAAGAAAAGCTTTTTGGGTAAAAACTAAAACCACCGAAAAAACTTCTTAAATTTGCTCTACTTTATTAGGTTTTTATGTGGCGATTTCTTTGTGTGTAGCTACTAGGGCTTTCAAGCCTGAATGGTTTTGACGAATCCCGGGATTTCGGAATTTGAAATTCGTGATCCCGGGATTTTTTGGGATCCCGCAATGCAAAAATTTTAAAATATTGGTATTTAGCTGATTTAAAAGCAGGGGCAACTAATAACTCTTTCTATTAATTTCTGCGTTTTGGCAAAAAGAGTACCATATCACTTTTTTAAATCCAAATGTAATTGCTATTTGTACTTAAAATATTCAAAAACACTCAAAAGTTTATAAGACGTTTAAAAGACACTAAGACGAAATCATAATTTATAATGCAGACATGGGTAACAAAACAGTTGTAATGTATAAAATAAGGTAAACAATGCAACTATAATTGCAAGGCAAAGTTTTATTCTGAAATAGAATTTTGTATTTTAAGGGGAAACACTTGTAAATTTATGATTGAAAAAATATCTGACTAAGCTAGATCGAAAAAAAATTAAATTGGAAAATAAAAATTATGATATGATGATTGTAAAAATTTGCTTCTTTAATAATAATTGAAAACATTTGCTAAATTTTAAAATATTGAAATTATAGTTATAACAACTTTTTTTAACCCTTTCAGTATATTTTCCCAATATATTTGACATGTCAGAAAGAAATTTTTAAACATTTTTTGAAATCAAGTCGTTTGGTTCTATGAAAAAAAAGATGAAAATAAATTTAGAGAGATATTTGGCATTAAAGTCAGTTGGTTTTCCGATTTTGTGCCGAAGAAAAACAAAACAATTTTTTGGCCTATTTTATAAGAAAAAATCAACCGGACAAATATCAAATTTATGTTTTTTTTTTTCTTTTAATGGCTTTAATGGTAATAATATTAAGAACAACGGGGAAAAAAACAGTCAGCAAGTTGCATTATCGTCTTAGGCGGCCTCGATAGTCTAGTGGTAGAGCGCTTGACTGTCGCTCAGGGGTCCCGGGTTCGAATCCTGGCCGGGCCATAGTCGTACGCTATAACCTTTCTTTCCTTATTTCTAAACAAAGGAACTTTAAAACACATCAATTTACGACGAAAAGTTGTAGTTGGTGGTCGTAGGAAAAGTTTGTGGAGAAGAACGCTTAGTTACTTGATTTAACTCAGAGTAGAGCTTTTTCAATTTTTAATTAGTTAGAGCTTTTTAATTAGTTAACTAATATATGTTTAAGTTTTTGGGTATTTTTAACATCTAATAATTTAAAACAACTTAAATATTAAAAACATTTACTTCAGTTACTTAAAGCGCGTTTTGCAAAAATAGTTACTAACTTAATTTTTTTTTTCTAATGCAGTCTTAATCTTCAAAAAAATTCTGTAAAATTTGTTCTTGTATCAACCAGCACCAGATTGAAACGTTGATCTGGGACGCGCTCTATATGAAATCGATTCGAAAAGAGGAAATTCAAATAAAAACTATTGTCACATTCAGGAATAATTTTAAAAGTAGTTGGTTTTGAGTGAAAACTCTCATATCTTTGTAATTTGTAAATAACAATGAACCTATTTAAAATTTTTTCTCAAAACACCCATGGAAAATCCTAGCTACGACACTGACTCAAGTATATTTCAAACACGTTATTGAATAACTAGAAATTACTAAGAACAGTTAGCTAAAAGTGTTTTTACGATCCCATCCATAATAAAAAGTGTCAGCTATAAAAACGGTTTAATCTAAAGAATGATTTAAAGGCAACATATATGAAGCATTAATGTGGCATTGCTTGGTAAACACAAACCGATTCAGCTGTCGGTGCACCGTTACCATGATTAAGGTGTTGATTTATCTTTGAGCTGTACGCAGAACGCAGCTTAAGAACCAGGCTTACAGCTCAATTTTGGCATTCAACAAGTAGAGAGAAAACAAAAACAAATTCATTTTGTGTGATTTAATCAAATTAGATTAAAATAATTGAGGTATTTTGTGGTCGCACCCAATGCGCCCTGCTCACAAAAAGTCAAAACCAAAAACTAAAAACCCTGTTCGAATTATTATTTGAACATTAAAAAACGAAAAATCTATAAAAACCCAAATGTTGGCAGCACTGGTTGGCGCGTTGGCGTTAAATACGTGTAACTGCAACATGAACGCAACAACAGCAGCTCTACAGCAACAAATGGCAACATTTTTGTTTTTTTGTTTTTGCTCCGTTAGTATATTAAAAACTAACGGCAAAGGCTCGGCACACCTTTTGGCGCGAATTAGCATTAAAAAAGGAAAGTTTTTTGTAGTAGTTGTGTTTTTTTTTTAGCTCCAACTTTTAATGCCGTTTGTCCTTGGGTACAAAAGCATTGTTGCAGTTGATGTTGTTGTTGTTGTTGTTGTTGTTGTTGCTCTTGTGGCAGTTTTTGTTATTGTTTAGTAAATATTGTAAATTATGGTAAATATGCCGTTAGGTTTTTATGAGTATGCTGCCTGCTACTTCCGCCTGCGCACTTTGCCCGCATTAATTTTTGTATTCTTGTATTAGTATTGTGGCTTTTCTTGTTGAAAAAAAAAATGTTAAAGCTTAAACAACAACTAGCTTTTGTAGTGTAAAATTTTGCACCGATCTTAAAGTGCATATTTGGCAAGAAAAAAATAATTCTATAAACAAAGTATTCATGGGATTTGCGGGGCTGTTTATCTAGCCCGAGAGGTTAAAATCTTCAACTCTTTTAATTAGTATAATTACATAACATGATATCTCGTTAAATAGTTAATAACATAATTGTGTTTATTTTAAAAATATAATCGGCAGTTATATTTTAACAATATTTTTTAATAAATATAGTAGTTATGAATTCGAAATAACAGCTCGTGACAATGAAAACAATCTTGACACAACATCTTGTTCATGTTGTAAGTTTGGTAAAATATGTATATCTACGAGAATGTATATTATAACTGCATACTTGGAGTTTCGAATTAGATTCTAAAAATCTATTTTTGATATCCGAAAACCTTTTTTTTAAAAGAGCTGCTCGCATCTATACTTTATATCTCCTCTATTTCTAGAGATGTTTACAGCAACAAAATAAAAATTACAATGATGCTTATATGTTTATATTTTCCGAATAATGTAAAAGTTACAGGTATAACATATGTAGCGATTTCCGAAACAGACTGTCTAGTCAGCTAAGTGATTGACTCTATACAGAGTTGTTGTTGTTGTTGTTGCCTTCTTAAAAACTTACTTGATATAAAGTTCGCAATTTAATTCATGTTATAATTTAATTGATCATTAAACAAATTAAAACACTTTTAAGTTTTCTAAAATTTTTCTAGTTTTATTCTTAGTACAATCAATTTGTGGAAACATTTTATAGATATAAAAACAGAATGCTCAGCACATGGTTTTTCAGTGAAATTTGCTTGAAACGTAAAGCTATGTTAGAATGAAACTTTAAAAAACTGTGTGACCAATTCGAACAGATAAAAGAAATACCTTTTGCTTTTTCAACGCCACTTTCTTCTCTAGTTTCACATTTAATTTGTACATACTTCAACGACTCGTTTTGCATGAAATATATTTTTTGAAAATTCAAGTGCTTGAAAATTCGACACCCCCTTAAAAATCCTGATAATAGTACGACCAAGTGTTATTCACGACCAAAATAAGATTTGTTTTTAAATTACGTCTAAGTAAATTGACCATTAAGGTTTATAAATCAATTCTTACTAGTATCGCCTGTGGCCGAAATTCGACCAACTTTCTGCAATTTCAATAGCTTTTTCTCATTCTGAGGCGTTGAACTTGCCTTAAGAAAATGTGCTGCAATAAGAAAATCTTATTTTTCACTACAAAAATACGTTTTACTGAGAAAAGTAACAGTTTTCGAGATATCGTCATAACTTTGATGTCAAAATAAAGCCAAATTTACTATTGGTAAGAAATTTCACCATAGCAATATATAGTCACACATGTTACATAAAAAAATGCTTATTGTAGGGTATCCATAAGAGATAGCGAAACATGTTTTTTGTAAATTGTATTTATGTCTCAAATTTCCTCTTACGCCATGTTCTTCCATTTCTTAGGTTTTACTTCAGAAATATTTTTTTCAACGCAAGGGTCAAGGATCACAAAAATATTCAGTGAACTCCTTCTCCTACCCTAATTTATTTAAAAGAATTATCAAAATTGGTTAAGAAACACGTAAAAACTGTTTTTCCTACGTCTATTTCTATAAAACGAAATGGCTTGAAACATATATATAACTTTGGAGTGGTTTGAAATATTTGAAAATTTTTTTCACAGAAATTATTTCTTGAGCTGTAAAACTTTTTAAAAAAAGTAAAAACAACATTTTGAAATATTGAATTTTCATCAAAAAAATCATAGGGGGTAGCTCATGAATTTCGATGATAGAAACTGTTTATTGAATTATGTGTCAAAATGAGGCAGTTTTTGCAAATAAATGATATGTCATATGAAAGAGTGTGACAAAAACAAATTGTAATAAGAAAAAAAATTACAACAAAAAAAATGTTTGTCTTATTTTTTGAGCAAAATCTTAATATTTTAGAGGTTTTTTAAAACAATATAAAACATTGAATTGATAGGATAAGGGTTTATATTTTCTTATTTCTCTGAAGTCATTTAACTGATCTTTCAGGCAAAGAAAATTTGTTGAAATCGATTCAAAAATGGCTGGGATATTTGCTTGCAAAGTCAAAACTTGAATTTTCAGTAGATTTTTTTCTCATTCTAAGGCGATGGCCTTGCTTCAAGGAAATACGTTGTACTGAGAAGATGTAAATTTGTGGAGATATTTAAATAATTTTAAAGTCATTTTAAGGGGATTTTTTTAAACATACTATCCGTGGAAAATATTAACAAGAAAGCTTTCGTATACCGTTATATTTCTCAATTAACGACTTTTCATACAAAAATATGTTGTACTGAGAACATCTATAGTTTTCGAGATATCGCTATAATTTTTATGTCAAAATAACGAAAATTTTTCAGACTTTACTATTTGTAAGAAACCATCACCATCACAATATATATTCACTCTTGTTGTATAAAAAATGCTTATTGTAGGGTATCCGTAAGATATGGCGCAAAATGTCGGAAGTCTTCTTTGAACACCTTATCAATGTCTAAAATTTCCTTTTACATTATATTCTTCCATCTGTTACAGTTTCGCTTTTATTTAATAAATGCTCTTTTAATGCTCATATTTCAGGTCGAAGGTCACCAATCTAAAATGTAATCATACTGTGCATATTCCTAGCCTTGAGATTCCTTACTAAAAATAATATAAACTCTCAACGTTAATATTTCGGGTTAGAGGTAAAAATCTAAAAATAAAAAAAAATAAATTTAAAATCTAAAATGATTCTACACATAAAGAGCGCAGTACCTTTTGAATGATATAAGTTTCATTGCCCTTATTCTAAAATTAATATCGAAAAACATTAACATTTTATGTTTGCCTATTAATATATAAGATTAATTAATTATAATTAAGATACTCTTACTTGTGACACCTCAAAAGAATTAATTTTTCAGTAAAAGCGTCTTTATTATTTAACAGATATAAAAAATAGTTCCCGCTTCCAAAGTATCGCTATAACTCAAAATATGTAATTAGTTTTTAAATTGTTGGATCTTTTTACTTTTTGAGACTTTTTGCTGGATCTGAGACAAACCAATTTTTATGTGAGTAAATTGCAAATTTTCAGGTGAAGAACTCAAAACAAATGATTAACTCGACTTTTTTGGAATGTGACGTTATTGAATAAAACCAGCGAATATGTTTTATATTATTGCAAGTATAAAAGCCCGTCTTATAACGGGTCCTCCGCACACTTCCTTTTTGGAGACATTTGCTGAAAGCACTTTTTCTCTTTTTAAGGATTGATTTTTTATTAACTTGATTTTTGCAAAATAATACAAATATATACCACTTTAAATTAAATAAATATACTGCACTGGCTTTGCAACCATCATATGCTTAGACTAAGGTGTCGTTTCGCTGCTGATACAATTATTTTTTTTTGTAAGGCCTTTCAAAAGAATTTCATGAAATTCGTTATGACGATTTATAAAAGGTTGAAAAAAAGAAGCAGTTAGATCAAAAACGTACTATTGTAAAAACCCTATCATTGTATTATTGTCACTGATAAAGTATCAAATTAAGCTTCTATGCATTTGGCTGAACATTTTTGATGACAATAAATGTTGTAAACGCACTGTAATAATGGGAAAAGTAATAACAGTTTGAGCGATACTGTGCACGAAGCAGCATGCTTGCCTTGTATGAATTAAGATTACTCATACGCCTGGACGAACACTTAAAGGGCTTCTACAAGTTTTTGCGATTGATGGTTACTTTGAAGAAATTTTGATGGTATTGAAGAAAACAAAATGATTGTTTAGCCAGAAGTAGACATTGGTAATGCAGCAAAAAGTTATGTTCCAATTCAACAACTCAAACGCAATTGCGCCATGACGCACAGTGTTTTCCAAAAAAATCATTATCCAAAAAATGCAAAAAAAGTTTTGTTTTTTGATAGAAAACACTTCAATTTAGAAGAAGACCAAAGGGTTTTAATTTTTTTTATTTTATTTGACTACACGGAGCTCATAAATTCAAATTTTAGAAAAACTGATAGTTCAAACTTCCAAATCTAAATTTTGGTACAACTTTCGAATCCTCATATTTATAAAACTTGCTTTCAAAAGCAACTAAGAAAATTATTTGGTGTTTGTTTTGATTACAACTTTCGTGTTACGAATACTTTTTATTTTTTTTAAAAAATATCAAAAAACCAAGGCATGTGCCTTATACCATGATTCAATTATTACAGGTTGTCCATTCGTTTGACAACACCCGTAAATATGAAAACAAAATTATATTCTCTCTGAAATATAACTGACAACCAGGGTTTTGTGGTCTTCTATGAAAAAAGTTATGTTTCAGTGTTTTTTTGCGTATTTTTTTTTTAAAGTAGATATTCTATATTTTGCTGTTAGCAGCAAAAAAAAAAGAAATAGTGTGCATTGCGTTTATAATAATTATTTTTTTGATAATTATTATTGAAAATTGTTTTCAAATTTTGTTGCGAGGCGGTTTTTTTTTTAATTAAAATATAAATTGCGACTATTAAGTTGTAATTATTAAAATACTAATGCCTTCGACGTGCGGTTGTGGCAAAACAGTTTTTTTTTTTTGTGATGAAATTCGAAAATATAATGTGCCAGTGGATTCAATAAGCCGTCAGCGGTGGGAAAACATTTTCACCACAAAATATTGAAATTAGTTTTTTAAAAAGTCACTTAAATTTTCTATCAAAACAAACATGCAGTACAGAAAGTAGTTGAAAAAGCAGCAGTGAACTGTATCCTTGGTTATTTAGCACTGCGAAAAAGTATGATATTCCTGCAACTGATTACTTTGATGGCATTACAAAATTACTCTTTTGCTCTCCTCTTCAATTTTACGGGTGTATATCTTCATTCTTGTGAGTAAACGTCAAATGAATGAACAACCTATAGTAATTGAACCATGGTTTGATCCTTATACAAACAAGGTTTAGTCTTTGACTTGAGATAGATTATTTAGAGGAATTGATTGGAACCATACGTGAATTATTGATTAGGCGAAACAAACGTGAAAGATAATATGAGATGCTTTTAGCCGAGGCTAGTGTTATGCCTTAACCTCGGCAAGCATATCCAGCCCTTAGTTGTTCCTGTCCTTTAATTCCACATTTTCCACAATTTAGTTGTGGATTTATAGTTTCCTATAATTCTTAAATGAAGGAAAGAACAAAGAAAGTGAATGAACCATGCCCGAACCCGAATGCGAACCAGGGACCTCTGGGTTGATAGTCTAGCGCACTCTCTAGACTACAAAGGCCGACCTTTTGAAAGTCGTAGTGATTGTTCAAGAAATGAAAAAGTGCTTTTAAAAGTTTGAAAGGGAATAAAAAGTTATCGAGGTATATTCTAAATTTTTTTGTTTAAGTTTGCTTAAAGTATGTTTTATCGAATACAATATGTTCCAGCTGCAAGTACCTGCCTGCATGACGAAATTTGGTTTTTTATGAGACATGTTCTGGGAAAATTGGGGATATCTTCTCTGCATGGCTCGAAATGAACGTAACGATAAATCATGACCAACTAAAACTCAGTAAAAATATGTAATAGCATCATTTCAAAAGAGGTGGTGCGCTCCTCGTCGCTCTAAATGGTTATTTCATCAGAGAAAATATGGTTCCAATATTCTTTGATTGTGAGAAAGTAATAAAGCAAGTAGCTTTTTCGCTAATGAAATTTTATTTAAAAAATATACATAAAAAATGCTATGTTCACACTGAGAGCTAAATGCGATTTTACGAAATCAACATTTACGAACGGCCCTTTACTCGTTGTAGGAGTAACAGGGACAAATAAATGCGCATTTAGCTCTCAGTCTAAACATAGCATTAAACGAACTTTTAAATAAATAATTAAAAAATGTAACTTCCAAAACCAAAAATAAAAGAAAATTACATTAAAATCAGTGCTAGTAGCAAGAATGACAAAGCGATTACACATTGCTCATTTACTCGAAGACCGTCATAGCTCAAAAAACACGATTTTTTGGAAAATGGTGCATAAATGTTCTTTGTTTCATGCTTCATATTGTCTAAAATTTTCATGTTAATATTTGAAATACTCTCCGCGGGAGAAGAAAATATGCTCTTTCTCTTTTCATAAAAGGAGGAAGTCAATTGAAAACTTTAAACGCATTTTCTACAAAATCGCGTTTTTTGCGTTATGACAATCTTCAAGTAAATGCATGACATGTTTTAAACGATGTTTTTTATGTGTTTTATTTTGCTTTTCTATTTTTGAAGTAAAACTTCTTAGGCGGCGATTTTTCTGATAGTACAATTTTTAGAGTCTCGTCACAAAAAATTTTCGTACTGAAAAATATTTCGAGTCTCGTCACGTTTTTGTGTACATGAACAATGATATTTTCTAGATTGTGTATTTTTATTTGGGGACCACCAGAAGGGTGGCAGATAGAGTATATTTGTGGTTAGAATAAATGTTGAGGGGAAAAAATGAATAGGACCAGCTCATACATTTGATCCCCAGGGGTCACAGATTTTTTTGATAATAGACATTTTTTTCCATTTTTTTATGTTTTTTGTGTGGACACCACCAGAAGGGCGGTAGATAGAGCGCAGTTGCGTTCATAGGAAATGTTGAGGGAGAAAAATTAATAGTCAAGTTCATTTATTTGACGGTTCATATATTTTTTGATATGAATTTTCATAGACATTTTTTTCTATATTTTGTGTTTTTTGTATATATTGTAGATAGATCCCCACAATAGATCTCTCTACAAAATATGTAATTTTTTTACGTCAAAAATAGCAAATCACGGACATATATCTCACATTTTAGCAATACAAAAAACCATTTAATAAGTATAACCAATGAAAGAACCAGCCAGTTACAGTGTAAATATTAAATAAGCATAATATTTTTATGAAAATTTTGTATTGTATTTCTTTTAAGATGCTCTCTTTCTCTCTGTCTCTTTCACAAAAATCTCTCATATCCTTAATTTTAAGAAGTTTTACTTCTGTATATACAGCGTGTATACAGCGCTATACAATGTTTTTTTATTACTTTTTCTTGTTTTTCTTAAACTAGAAATGCCAGATAGGATAATGTTATTGTAATTGTCTATGAGCTTGCTTAAAAAAGACAAAACCTTTCTAGTTTTCCCTTTATGCTAGGTTTTCACTATGTCATTTTCAGTGGCCAGTTGTTGTCAATCAAGTTTAAAAAAACAACATTTTTGACATTTTTTCTAACTTTGGCAATCTTGGAAAAATAAAAAAAAATAAATTATTAAATAGGTTATATTAGGAAAGGTTATATTTCCGGTGATAAACTTTTGTGTCATCATAAAAACGACATAGTAAAAACCAAGCATTAGAGTTAGTCGGATTCTGTGGATGCTTGCCTGTTTTCCAGTTTCGGTTTGTACAGATTGGGGAGGTGTGGAGGGAGTGATTAACTGAATCTCGATGTACATCATGTTCGAAAATTTAATAATTAATAAACCAAAAATACACCATTGTAAAAAATTTCATTGAAATCTCTTGATGTTAGAATGTTTTTCAGTTTCGGGTTGTACTGAAGGGGAAGGGGAGGGTGAGGGGAGGGTGAGGGGAGGGTGAGGGGAGGGTGTGGGGTGGGTGAGGGGAGGGAAAGGGAGGGGAGGGGAGGGGAAGGGAATGTTAGTTATTCGATACACTATTTTTAAAAATTTTGCTAATAAGCCCAAAAGACGATATCGCATTAAATTTCATTGAAATATATCGACATTTTCTGTTTCCCAGTTTGAGTTTATACGGGAGGGAGGGGTTGTATTGGTCCGATATGCACCATTTTTTTAATTTTTTTTTTATAGGACTATAAACGACTCTGTACTAAATTTTAACAAAATCCGGCAATTTATACTATTTTTGGCAGAAGAATGTATGAAATGAAAACACTGTGTGACGTACATTAAAATGCTATTATTCCTGTATCAGCGGTACTTCAACGGGACTTCAGCGGCAATTCAGAGCAGTGAGATTTTGATTTGTCGATTATGAGTCTGATTTTTAACTATTGTAAGTTAGGTAGCGCATTAAACTACGTGTCGTGTAGCAAGCGCAGTTTAACCGCAAGGAGAAAAAAATACAAGGTATCAAAATCATAAGCAATATGTTTTAACTGAAGGAGGTTTTACTATAAAAAAGGAATATAGATTTTACTGGAATTGAAAGTTTAAATTTTCTAGTTTGCTTTCACTTTTCAAATAGTGTACCTCTAAATTAACACAGAAAGAATATGGTGCAAAGGTGCAATCGATAACGGTTAATATTTTCAATCAATCATTTTATAACAATTATTCTTTTATCCGAACAAAAAAAATAATCAATATTTGGCAAGTTTAGAAGAAATATTGGAGTCGGGCATCTAGAACACGTCGATTAAAATGTTTTCCCTAAATATCTCTGATTTTGTTTTTTGACTTGGCTATTTTTAATCTAAGCCTCTCAGTTATTTAACTTCGTAAAACTTTATAGTAATGTTTGCATGTTGAAAATGATTTCTCTTACAAAATCAACTAATTATTACAAGATCAGAAGTTAGCCGAAATGCAGCGCCCTGTTATGGTTTCTTAATGCAGCCCTGGTTTTTGAGATACGAGTTTAATGAATGAGAGCTTGCATGACTGAAAGAATGACTGATTGAAATTTTGGCTCATGCCCCCAAAAAACTGTATGAGTAATTTTCGAAAGGTGTGTTCAAAGCTTTGATTAAAGTTGCTCCACTTCTGTTCAAGTAAAGATTTTTTTATTGCTCCTAAGCGATTGATATTTTATATTCATGCACAAATACAACATACGCGTATGCTGTGTTCAGGTGTAAATATGTAGAAGAAATAATTGCTTTGAATTTGAAATCAATTTGATGCGTTATAAAACCCGGTTATAAAACACGCAGAGAAAAAACATCGTTGCAGCAACCATTTTATAAGAGAATCGTAGTATGATTGGGCTAATGATTGTAACTACTTTGTTCTCAAACATATTATTGTTACTATGATCATACATAGTGAAATGATTGCAACAACTTTATTTAGAAAATTTTTTTTTTTTGTAGAAACAATATTTTTTGTTCATATTGGGACGTCGAAATGCACTCCAATTTTTTAATTTTTTTTTTTTTACTTTCTTTCTATTTCCATCTCTTTGCAGTATTTAAGACAAGGCAATTTATTACACAACAGAACAATTGAAGAATTGACGAACGAAACGGCACATAAGCAGAAATCGATACTACTTGCTGTCTCATTTGCAAGAATAGTAGAGGAGGATGCCCACCTGCTGAACACGTTTCTTTAAAGCCATATTTATCAAGTTTTGCAAGTTTTTTTACATGAAGTTTTTGCTCCTTATCTCTCTCCACACTTAATGAGAGAGTAACAAAAACTTGCTGCACGCTCTTTTACATTTATTTTTTTTTTTTTTTAAAGATCAAAGAACCAAGGCATGCGCCTTATACAAACAAGGTCTGGTCTTTGACCTGAAAGGAAAGGGATCGATTATTTAGAGAAATTGAATGGAACCATACATGAATTATTGATTAGACGAAAACAACAGTGAAAGACAATTTGAATTGCTTTTAACCTAAGCTAGTGTTATGCCTTAACCTCGGCAAGCATTTCCAGCTCTTAGTTGTGTTCCTGTCCTTTAATTCCACATTTTCCACAATTTATTTGTGGAGCTTTAGTTTTCCATAATTCTTAAATGTAGGAAGGAAACAAAGAAAGTGCAAAGGCCGACTTGATTAAAATATTTTAAATTTTTGCAGAAAACTTGCTGAAGGTGATCAGTGAATCCCGCTTTAGAGGCCATAACTTTGGTTTAAAACAGCGATGCCCACGAAAATTATTTGAAGAGTGCAAAAACAACAACAACAAAACTCAACAACATCAAAAACTTTTTAAATCTTGATGCAATGACGAATTACCAATAACACGAGCGCTAGCAGAGTCCGCGACAGCGAACTTATGTATATGTACACTGTAAGAATAATGAATCAAGTAATTCCAAATGTTTCAGTTTTTTGCTAGTCAGAATACATTCTGATTTGCTCAGCTTTAACCGCGCGGAAGTTTTCGGATATCCTTTTTTTATTTTTTGTTTTATAGTTTTTAATTTTTTGTTTTTTATTTTTTAATATCTTTTTTATTTTTTTTGTGTGAATTTTTTAATATTATACTTTTTTTGCATTTTTTTAATCTTATAATAATTTTTGTTTGCTTTTAATTTCATTGTTTATATTTTTTTTTATTATCTTACTGTTTTATTGCTAACCAAACTATTATATTATTAAGATCAAAATCTTTTTAATCTTTTATTATCTATGAAAAAATAGGCAAACTCACAGTTTTCCGCAAATTCTCTTCTTGCCATTTTTCAAGGGTATAATAACCACTATAAAAATAATTTATTCTACCCACCTGCAAATATTCAATAACTTTTTCTCAATGCAGGCCTCTAGCCAGACCAAGAAGATAGAGGGAGCAGGCATAAATCTTGGGGGGGGGGGGAAATTTTTTTGTTTTCTCATTTAAATAAAAAAAAACAATTTTTTAACGTGTGAAATGAATACAAATATGTGTAAATTTATTAAAAAACAGTTAATTTTATGACCTTTTTGTACATAAGCATAATACATAAAAAATAATATAAAAATTAATTCAGGAATTTCTAATAAAATGAAGGTAAAAATACATGATTTATTTAAAGTGGCTAGAAATATAAAAAAGAGTAGCGAAATGGGCTAACATATATATAAGACATTTTTTAAGTAAAACCTATAAAAAAATTGAATTAACCCGCATCCGTCGTTTGCATCAAACTGATGCAAATTTTTTATTCAGATATTTATATTAGGAACAAACAGGCATGTTTTAATTTAAATTTTGTTTCTTTAAATTTTTGCTAGAATGAAGATTTGTAGTTTTTTATTTTAAAACGAATAAACAGTAAATACACTGAATTATGTACTCTTTTTGTATCTGCATCAAATTGGTGCACAACGTGCTTTTCGTTTCTAGAAAGTTCCTGTGGATGCGGGTTAAAAAGTTTATTATATAAAAGTTAATTAAAATTCAAATCTTATTTCTTGGTAGCAAGGGTTGGCGACCCAGTAGAAATTTGAAAAATTGTAACTATTTGTCTGAAATGTTTTGTTAAATAAATTTCATATACATATTCAAGTCATGAGTAAGGTGAATGTTTATATTTTTTTTTATTTGAAACTAAACCAATTTTAAAGCAACAAACAAATATATCAACAAAATACATATTAATTATTCATTTAAAGTTTTTCATTGTCTGATTTGGCCAGGGGGGCAAACAGTTGTACTACGGGGGTTATTTCCCCCTTTTCCCCCTGGCTACAGGCCTGTCTCAATATGTTTTCGCACAACGAAAAATATAAAAAATACATAAAATGCGAAAACAGTGCAAAACAGCGGCGACCGATGCACAGTGAATCGTGTAGAACATGCTAGCTGAACAAAATTGATTTTCTCACTTTGAAAAAATAACTGTACAAAATGATGAGTAATGATCTTTAAGAATTTTGTTTGTCACTAGAAGATAAGTATTACATAATAAACAGTGTAAAACAGGTATTTAGTTTTAATAAAGGTATATATGTATAAGAAGGTAGTGTTAGTAGATAAAATTATCTCTTGTTATGGATACCTTAGCTGTCAAAATCAGTTGTGTACAAACAAAATCATAACAAATAACAAAAGTTGTCAATAATTTGGCAATAAATAGAATTATGTTGTGATATTTTGTGTTTCAAATTAATTTTAGCAACTTTATTGTTAACAGCTTTAAAGTTCTTTCTTATCCATCCTTCTTGGCCAAACGCACAATGCAATTATAGGATTCACCCAAACGTATGATTTCGCCACAGATGGCATAGGTCTTGGAACCAACGGTCATGCAGCCGGTTTCTGCATCAACATCGACAATGCTCAATTGCACAGAGACCTGGTCCTTGGCATGAATGATTCTGTTGGATGCAAAGCACTTTCTGGGGCAGTACAAATCAACAGACTCTCCGGCGTGGTTTTCCCATGTTTATAGGTTTTTTGTAGAAATTTACAAAATAGATGACACTCGGTAATGGAGTCGAAATGGAAAGCCATTGAAATACTTGCGAGCAGTTTAAAATATTTCGCAACAGTTATCTATTTAATGATAGCTTTACGAAAAATACTAAAAAAACATTCAACACGCACAAAAATAAATACAACATAAATTTTAGAACACATTTGACAGTTTTCTATCAGCTTTTATTTATTGTCTTTTACGATCTTCTTATGTTTGACAGCTACGGTACCCACCTCTCTGTGACGACTCTACCATGTTGAATATACCTTGAGTTTTTATCATTTTATTTTGATTATCAGTGGAACGTAGTGCAGTTTTTAAGACGCAAGTGCATTTTTCCACAATACTTTTTTAAATGTTTGCAATGGAATTTCAAGTAGAAGGTATGATATATTTAATCTTATTGAAAACAAGTGTGAAAACGATGCATATTTTGGAAATTTTCAAAACTGTCAGAAGTGCTATGTTCTGCGCTATTTGTTTTTATTTTTAAATATTTAGAAGGTGGGACTTATTTGACACCGCTTGACACCAGGCTGATTTTTCAGTATGTGTTGAATACATGTGTATTCATTATTTTAAAACTGACTTGGGGTTTCGCACACGCTCGCTTCTATTTAATTTCTTTTCTTTTTTTAGAGTACACATTAGGGTGGGGCGATTTGAACATCTTAATGGGCGCTTCGAGTTTCTGATTCTTGGGATTGTACTGAGCAAAAAAGTCCACTAGACCATACGTCTACGGTGAAAATCGAGCTTCCATATTTTGACTTGCAGTTTTTTCTCAGACTTTTGTCACTTTTTTTTTGATATTTTGGCCTATAACAGCCAAAACATTGAGATTTTCGATCCAATACTAAGACAAAAATCTCAATGGTTTGGCTGTTATAGGCCAAAATATCCAAAAAAAAAACATGACAAAAGTCTGAGAAAAAACTGCAAGTCAAAATCTGAAAGCTCGATTTTCACCGTAGACGTATGGTCTAGTGGACTTTTTTGCTCAGTGCAATCCCAAGAATCAGAAACGCGAAGCGCCCATTAACACTTTTTTCCTTCCATACTAATCGCCCCACTCTAGTACACATTCTTTATCACTAAATGGGAATTGTAAGAAATGTGATGCAAATTTTCGAAGAACGAAAGAAACGAAAATCTATTTAAGTTCGTTGAGTCAAAATTTTATCTTGGCGATGCTGATATGGAGTCTTTAAGATCCATTAAAAATAAACTCACAAGACTTTCTAACAAATCAGCATCACCTCCTGAGTAGATTTGGCCATGTCCGTCTGTGGTCACGATAACAGCCGTAATTTTTTAGCTATCTTAACGAAATTCAATGTATTAGCTTTTTATTCAAAAATGAAGGTCAAGTTTGAGAATGAGCCAAATCGGATGAAAACCACTCCTAACTCCCATACAAAGTGACTTAACCCAAACGGTAAAATCTCTTTAAAATCCACAAAAATTCATATAACGACTTTAAATTTTGCACAGCGTCTTTAATATTTATTATAAACTTTGAGTATAAATTTGTAAAAATGGGATGAAAACCACGCCTACCTCCCTTACAAAGTGACTAATCCGAAACGGTAAAATCTCTTTCAATTCCACAAAAATTAATCAAATGACTTCAAATTTTGCACAAAACCCTTAACAGTTAATATAAACTGTGTTGATTTTATATGATTTAAATACAAATTCTAAATGTTTGATAGTTTAAATCATACTTGATTTTAAATACAAATTCTAGTTGTTTGATAGTTTAAAATCGTTTATTGAGCTTAAGGTCAAAGTTAGAACAATTAATTATACTGACGAATCTTTCCAAAGAAACAACAACAAAGTTTTTATTCAATATGAAAAGGGAAAAAATCACTAGCTGATTTTATTGCAATTTCGGCCGTGCTAAAGGCTTAATCAGAAATCTTTGTGATGCCCGTGCAAGCGCGCTCTAGCGCACTGCAGCACAGAGGCGATGAGATTTGATGTGTCAATTTCTCAGTTTTTCTCCCATTTCACATGCTCACATTTGTTGTTGTATTTTTGCTTTACTTTAGTCTTTATGATTATGTTATTATATGGAGTCCAACAGTCTTCTGGAAGACTTCTAATAACAAAGCATGGTTACTGAAGTTGTTTTTAGATTTTTGCTGATATATTTTCAGCTGTTTCTGTTTGGTCGTGCTCCACCATTTGATTAAAGTGTTTTCTTTGATTAATATAAACTTTAGGTATGAAATTTGGAAAAATCGTCGTCCGTGGGGGTATTTTAACTTTGGCCGAAGATAATTCCTTGCTAGTTTTTTTACAGTTATATTACATGTTTAGATTATTAATTTTATTTAAATTAAATTATTTATAAAATTGAAACGTACTTGTTCTAGGAGCCAATATTATAAAAAACTGCACAATTTAAGATCTACTTTTTTTAAAACAAAAACTTTAAACTTTTAGTAATTCTTTATTCCTTCCAGGAAATGGAAACATTCTCGGATATAAACAGGAAACATTCCATGAAATGTATGAAGCATTCCCTTCCGTTGGACACTCCATTTCTCTTTTTTAACTAGGATGTCATTAAAGAGAAACACTTCTCCGCTGTGTTAAAAATTAATGTGGAAATATTCCTCTCCGCTGTCTTAAAAAGTGAATTGGAAGCAGTCCTCTCCCTTGCTATGAAAATGCCCGGCCAGGATTCGAACCCGGGGCCAAGCGCGTCGGAAGCTGATTTCATCTGGGAGGCAGTACAAATGGGGGGGGGGCAAAAAAATCACCAAAATTTCTTAAAAGAAACATGAATATGAATAAACAAATTTTTTATTTTAGTTTCAAAATAAAAAAAATATAAAACTAAATAAAAATGTATTAAAATTTCATTACTTTTAAAAGTTTTTCCAATTTCGATATTAGAGATCATTTTTTAAAGGATCTTTCATATGGTAATATGAAAATATATAAAATATAAGAAATAATTGTTGCTTTTATTAGGCAAGACTAGGTATATCTCTACATGGTTAAAATGCAATAAGGTACAAAACGTTATATCAATTTAAATTCTTCCTAAATGTTTCTTTTTGTCCTTGAGAGAAACAAACTCTTTCACCAACTCCATCGAATTCAATTCTCTGGTTTTATCTTTGTGAATGTGTATAAGTGCTGCATCAGTGAGTCGTTTCTGTGTCAAAGTTGCTCGAAGATATGTTTTAAGTCGTCTTAACGTAAAATATTATCGTTGTAAAAAAAACTGATATTTTGAATAACTTTTGATGTTTTCTTTTTAAATTGCACTATGCGACAATTTAAGGGTCATGGAATCTAACGAAAAAGCGACCAACACAGATCGATGGTACTGATCTAGACACACAAAACCCTAAAAGGGTTTTTCAAAGTTAGCTCGCTTTTGAAAGATATAGGCATTGAAAGTTTGCCTCTTTCAGAGTATTTTTAAAAATGAAGTGCTCATAAGGGCGTATCGAATTAAAAATTTTTTTTAATTTCTCATTTTAAGAGGTCTCCAATAGCGTGGTCAAGATCTTCCACAAAAATTTTAGGAAAATAAGGATATCTCCCTCTCCCGCAAGGACAAAGTTGTGTTTTGAGTAAAAATAACCGATCTATATATGCTTTGATTTTTGTAAAAATAACAACAAATGACTACATATGTAAAGCAAAAGTAAATATAGACTTTAACTAACAATATCTCGCCAAACAAGATGCCACTCTTACTTTTTACCTACAGTGTCCTGTGTGAAGGATATTCGAATCTAAAGGTACACTGGAGATAGCATATCGAGAGAAATAATAAATTTCATGCTATTGGCTAAGGTCAGCTCAGCCGTGCCAGGGTCAAATGAATGGACCACAAACTTCCACAAAAATAAGAAAAACAGCGCAGTTTTCCAGTTAAATTCAACTTCTTTATTTATAACTTCGACTTTATATCAACTTATTATACTTATTGTAGTGCAGTGTCGTATGGGTCGGAGTGAGTGTTCGTTGATGACGGTTGAAGGTTACTGTTGGTAGTCGAGAGAGAGGGTTTTAGTGAATCGGTATCGGTGAACGGTAATCGTTAATCGCTAACGTTAATCGCTGACGGCAATCGGTGTCGGTGATCGGTGATCAACAGGAAGGGTAAAAGGAATGCTGACTTGGTTGGTTTTGTGGCACCCTTTTATATTATGTGGTGTGAAAACCAGTTAGGAATTATATGTTTGCCGCATGTATTGCTGTATTGTGTTATTTGAAGCTACTCTTTTGTGTTATTTTGTCATAAGTAAGTATGTGTGTTTGTGTGTCGTCAGTTTGTTTTATGGCGTCATGAATATGCATGTAGCGTGTGTCTGTATGTATGGTTTAGTGACGAGTGCATTAGTAAGGTATTTGTTGTTGCTGTTATTTTGTCATAAGTAAGTATTGTGTGTCGGTATGTTCAACAGCTGCAATATTATATATAGTTATAATGAAAATTATATATCATAAGTTATAATATAACAATTATTTAAATTAGTTTAAAGATTAGTAATAATGAATTGTATTTGTAATGTTTGAAACGTCATGTTACAAGAAAAATTTTAATAAAAAATCGAAATACGAAAAAGAATCGTGGTCTTAATCTGGTATTTTAAAAAAATACTTTCAGACAGTGTTTCAGACAGTGATTCAGAAATATTTTAAGAATCGAAATTCAAATGCCGAAAATATATAAAGTTGCATTCAAAATACATTTCGCGAAAACAAGAAAATGTATTTGCGAAAAATATGAAAATTTTAAATTCGCAGGAAATCGTTTAAGGAAAACGTAAACACTTCAATCAATTACAAAAACATTTAGACAATCAGATAACAATCAAAAGTTCTGTGCTATTTCGAGTGTGCTATTTCGAGGTAGAAATTGAGAGTTGCATCTTGTTTGGCAAGATATTGTTAGTTAAAGTCTGTATTTACTTTTGCTTTAAGACACATATAGTTTTTCTTACAAAAATCAAAGCATGTTAGGTCGTTATTTTTTACTATTGTTCTCAAAACAACTTTGTCCTTGTGGAAGAGGAAGAAATCCCTTCTTTCTTTATATTTTTTTTTTTTAGATCTTGACCACCATGCAACTTTTGAGACCTCTTAGAATGTGAAATTCGAAAAAACTTGTAATTCGATACGCCCTAATAAGCACTTTACTTTGAAAAATACTCTGCAAGAGGCAAGTTTTCAATGCCTATATCTTTTTAGAGCGAGCTAACTTTGCAAATTCCTTTTAGGGTTTTCTTACTATACACTAGTACTATCATCCTGTGTTATCCGCTTTTCCGTTAGAAAAATGTGTTGCACAGTGTTGTTTATCGAGCTAAATAAGTGGTGGGCAACTGCCCCCCTTTCCCCCGCTACGCCAATGCCCGGGGCCCTTGAGTGCGCTATCTCTTGACTATCGAATTCTATAATAAGCGAAACAATGGAATAGGAAACAATGATATTAATATTTTCTGTTGTCATTGCTCGACAATAAGTAAAATTTCCATATGCATTCTTAAAGAAGCGGTTTGGAAACAACATAAATACAAAACTACCCTGAAGCTTCCGAAAGATACGGTGGGGAATGTTTCTTTATCACTTTTAGATAGAAGCCTTCCGATTTTTCATGGAGAGTTCTTAACTAGATTAGAACTTTGTTTGCCGGCTTCTGGATCGAAAACATCGAAGCATTTCACATGCGTCTAATAGGAATGTTGTATATTTAGCTCAAAGCTAAGCAGTTTCCGGAGAATATAAAAGAAAATTTTAAGGTTAAGAACAAAATTGAATTCATTTCCGGTTCTGCGGCTTAAGGCAATTAATTTAAATTATATAAAGAAAAACATTTTTATTCGAGCTAGAAGCTCCAAGTACACTACAAAAGACATCATAAATCATATGAAATTTAATCGAATTCATTTTTAGACATAATTGCATTTTTTTTTTACTTATCTACAACAATGAAAGTAGAAACTGTGAAAAATCTCAGCAATACTTTCAATCACACGCTAGTTTTCGCCATTCACGCAGTACATCACATAGGTTGTGCATAAAAATTCCCATTCATTATAAAATCTTAAAAAAAATATAAGAAAACTTTTCCAAACAAGTTTTCCAAAGAACAAAAGAGTTTTGCGTTAAAAATTTCCCTCACTGACAGTTGGGGAAAATTGTATGGAAAAAATTGAGTTAGTTGGCAAAACTATGCCAAAACTGCTTAAGTTACGATAGACGGTAAAAAACCGCAACGATCAAGCAGACTTCACTGAATCCGCTTGGCAATGCAATGTCAAGGTGCAAGGTTTCGAAAGATATACTATGACTTGTGGCTGCAAAAATTAATGCTGCCATTTCACTTTCAACCCAACAACGATCTCACACTAACAACAATGGTAACAAATGCCAAACCGAGCAGCAGTTCAACCGGTGAAAATATGTATGTAGATCATCATTATCATCGTTAATGGTAGCGAACCGCATTTATTCAGCATGGTTAGGCGTGGTGATAAAAGTGCATATTGACATTAAATAATTTATCTTAAGTCTGATTTTGTACTTTGTTGCTGTGTCTGTGTTGGTGAGAGGATTTATTTAAACAATGCTGAAAAATGCACTAATTTCTTAGCACAATCCACTTGCGATATTTTTTCTTAAATCTCACTTCATTGCGTATTCAAGTTTTCTTAAAATACCCAGCAAACCAAAGTTTCCGAATTTGTCTGAATTCCAATTAGTTCGTAACTATTTCGAGAATTCTTAACGAATTCGTAACTATTTCGCAACAGTAATTGCGGAACATTTCCGAATAATTTGAAAGAGTTCCGAAATCAAATCTTCAAATTTAAATTGTGAAGTGTTTTAAATATTTCGAGTTGAAAAAATTGGTAGGCCATGATTTAGCGGCATTTTAAATAATTTTTCATTTGTAAAATAATTTAGTTTTAAACAACTTTTTCTTTAAAACAGATGATACTAGAGACGGTTTTAATTTTAATTTTTACAGATGCAAATACAAACGACATGTCAAATTCACATTTATATATGTTCCATAATAGTAGTTGCAAAGGATCTGTAATTTTTGGCATGTCATTTGTACGAAAAATGTAGTCTGGGGCATCTTAAGCGGATTGATTAACTAAACTTTGATTCGAAATTGTTATTTAATTTTGTATTACATACGGTACAAAAATCATTAAGAGCTCGGTGCAAATTTGATGCTTCTTTCGTTACAAATTCGGTGCTACAATTTGAATTACAAATTGTTATGAATTTGTTACTACAATTGTTATGAATTTGTTACGAATTCCTTGCGAAAACAATAATTCAATTGTTTACGAATTTGTTACGAAATCGATACGTCAATTCTTTACGAATTTGTTACGAATTCTTTACGAATACAATATTCCAATTCTTTACAAATTTGTTTTGAATTCGTTACTAAAATTCCTTCCGTGTCAGCCCCTCCATACGATTTTCGTTACGAAATCGGAACGAATTCGGATGCCAAACTCAGAATAGTTTCGAAAAATTCGTAACGAATTCGTTACGAATTCTGAAACTTTGGTTTGCTGGGTATGCAATAAATTTTTTTTGGTTGTAGATATGTGGATAAAATTATTTGCACACATTTAACAAAACAATTTAGTTGCATAGATTTAGCTGATTAGAAATTTATACCTTTTCCAAAATTAATACCAATAGCTCTGTTGTAGTTTCGTTTTGTTTCAACGGTTAAGCGACCTTTTCGGATTTGGGGGAGTCCCTGACTAAAACTGTGCAATTGGCTTAGCTAGATTGGAGTCAAAATTTGAAAAAAAAAATTTCCAAATGGTCGATTTTGAGCTATTCTTAGCTTATTTCTACAGCTATTTATTAAGATATCTCGCAAAATAGATGTACGATCTTGAAAAGCAGTAAAGACAATGAAAGGCAATAAAATTTTAAAATCTTATATGTGTTAACTAATTAAAAAGTTTTGAAAAACCGTTTCAAAATGGTTCCTATCTGTAATACTTTGCAAGTTATTGCGTTATAACTGATGACACCTATAAATGACATTGCTTGCCATACTTCCGTTATAATTCAAAACAGGAGGAGATGGACCTAATCTGTCATACAATATTTTTCTAATTTTGGTCCAAGGAATCAACCAGCGCCGGATTGAAATGTTGATCTGGGACCCTTCCAATCACAGATTTCTGGTATTCAAACATATCTGGCTCAAATATACCTAAACTATAGAATTTAGAGCTTTGTGCTCATAGTGACTTTTAATCAGAATGCTGAGATCTACTAAATCCTGCAATAGCTGCGTTCCTTTCGCCTTAATATAATCGCGATAACAAATTTTTTCAAAGGAACGGCAAGAAAAACGACTCGTAGAGGAAACTACCGTTGCAGTCAAAATTAAATTCAAACAAGCAATCATGATATAATAACTATTAGGTGTCATGAGAACGTGTGTCGTTCAAAACTGTTGTGAACTGTTATGATAGCGATACTTTAGTGAACGATGTTTTTCTCTGAATGTGTTTTACTCTAAACGTCAGAAAAATTGTAAATTATTTAATTTAATTATTAATATTATGCAATTATATAAATAATTAAGTGCAATTGTTGGCTCCGCTAAATGCGTCCAATGTGTGTGACACACGCCGTTTGTTTTGTTTTCTTTTGTTTAACATTCGATGGTCTCAGCTTGTGAGAAAAAAGGTAGCTGTCATGGCTACCTAATAGTCATTGTATCAAACAAACAAATAATTCAAAAAATTAAATGACAGCTCATAAAAATATACAGGTGCGGCACCTGTGTTTCAAATTTTTTAAAGGCTATATTACAATTTTATATGGATAGCAAGAATAATCCTATTTGTTATAGGATGTAAAAAAAATAATCTGGATTATTTTGAAGCGAATGGAACGCAGCTTATATGAGCAAATTCGACCGAAACCCAATTTCCATACAATTAGTGCGGGGTCCTTTGCATCAGAAAGTCAATTTCCAAAAAAGGCACATACGATAATTTCGCGCAAAAGGGTCGATATTTTAATTAATATGCCCAAAACTCAATAGTGCGTTGGATCGGTCGGCCGTTGATTGTACTTTGGTCTGCGTTGCAAGAACATTACGACACAAGGGTCAAAACGGATGACCTCAAACTTTATAAAACTTAATAGGGGTGTTCACGATTCAGTGCACTTGCCTGTGCAGTTGAAGACTTGATGCACTGAACACACTAACCACTGCACATTGGGCCAGGAATTTCAATATGCGGCCAAAAATCAAATATGTTATGTGTACAAATGATTCTTACGATACATAACGGGACACATTAAGGTACCCTGAGACGAAATATTATTAATATAAAATTTAAAATTTCAATTTGGGACAGATTTGATGTCAAAAATTTAAATTTTTTTTTTACACTTAAAATTTTAAATAATAGACAGTATTTCTTAAAGTTCTTTTAAATGTTTAGCACTTTATTAAAGACATTGAATTTTGAACAAAATATATATACATATTTTCTTTTATTATTAATACATTTTTTCCTCATACTAAATACACAAAAGATTCCCCGAGATTCCGATGGTAATTGAAAAAACGTACATGCTATTACTTTCTTTAAGATGTTTACTTGAAGAGTGATATGCACACTTTTGCACGTTTTCAATAACTTTCGAGAAATTTATAAACTGTCTCCATATAAGCGATGGACAAAACTAGATGGATTCCTCCTATGATAATGATAATGCAGTTTTGTACGCTTAATTAGTTTAAACCAATTAAGAAAAATTTTAAAAATGGCCGAAATTGGTTGGACCCTAGAGGTACCAATTTTGGAAATATTATATATTTGATTTAATTTTGTATGGGAGGTACATACAAAAGTTAGCCGATCTTAACAAAAATCCGTTAAAATACTAATCAAATAGATTTACAGATGTGCACTGAAAATAATTGAAATCGGTTTAACCCTACGGGTACCTCCTTTGGACCTATATTAATATTTTACTCGATTTTGTATGTACCTCCCATACAAAAATTGGACGATCTTAACAAAAATTCGTCAGAAGGGTAGTCAAATAGATTTACAGATGTGTACTGAAAATAATCGGAATCAATTGCACCCTACGAGTATTTCCTTTGGACCTATATTAATTTTTTACGAGATTTTGTATGGGAGGTACATACAAAGGTTGACCGATCTTGACAAAAATTAGTCAAAATGCTAATCAAATAGAGTTACAAATATGTACTGAAAATAATCGAAATCGGTTTAACCCTACGGGTACCTCCTTTGGATCTATATTAATTTTTTACGTGACTTTGTGTGGGAGGTACATACAAAGATTGACCGGTGTCGACAAAAATTCGTCAAAATGATAGTGAAACAGAGCAAAATATGTTTACTGGAAATGGTCGAAATCGGTAAGACCCTAGGGGTACCTTCCTAGGACGTATATTTATTTTTTACTTGATTTTGTATGTACATTTTTTAATTTTAAGCATATTTCCAAACAAATAGGAAAAGTTTTTCAATTCCTTATGGTACAATATATGAGGAGCATTCCACAGAAAAGTGGAAGTGGCCAAAAAACTAAAACTCATTAAAAACTTATTATTTTATTATATCATTTAAGAGAAACGTTTTAATTTTATTAGGTTTAGTAAATTCTACATAAATTCATTAACCATGATGATCAAATCGTCTGCACTGTTTCACAAATGTAGTTTTTCTTTTTCGTAAACGTTTAGTTAATGTTTCGTAAACATATTGTTTTAGTAAAAATGGAAGGCATTGGCTCAAGATAAGGGAGAAATGGTTGAGGCAAGGAAAGGACAATTTATTAAATTTATTTTTGAATTACTATATTACATAATTACTCAAATACTTACTTAATTACCTAATTAAACTAAGACATTGTCAGTCTGTCAGGTACGTGACGTGGTTTGTCTCTACGTGACGATGGGTAAATATAATATTAAAAAAACTGTGGACTTTATTTAAAATCTTTTTACGCCGAAATCATGTTAATGACTAATAAGAATTTGGCTTTTAAATACCTCTTCCCTATGCTAGTTACTTTCGCTAAAATTTCTAATCGAACACAACGATTTACATCGTTGGTTGACTGGACCCATCTGGCACGTGACAGTAGATGTCTTATTTTTTTCTCTTGCATTTAATAACATTTAAAGATAGTTTGAAATTACAATAAAGAAACAGAATGCAATTTATTTAATTATACAAAAGGGCTTCACTTCTAATGTGTAAATTTAGAACTGGCTGTACAATAAACTCACAAAAATAGTCGAATTTGTCTGTACGAGACCGTGGAATGCTCCATGTATTTTAATAATTCAACAAAAATCAATTATTTTAACATATTCTGTTTTTTTCCATCAAAATATGCTTATTTTTTTATTACTTCTCATTCAAGCATATCAAGTTTCAAAACCACTTCAAATATTTTTACAAATTTTTAATAAAACAGATGACTTTTTTATTGACACATAGACTTCTGTCTATGAGCTTTAATTCGCTTGGTTTTATTAAAAACTGGATTTTTGGCAATTATTTGTGTAAATCACCTCAAAGAGCTATGCCCATTATTAGATTACATTTCTTAAAAAAAATACTCAACTTCAAATCTTTGCAGCTCAACCAAAACGCCTTTAATTGCTCTTATATTTTGGATTATTAATTGCAGGATTTCTAAATGCTTGGAAGCGATCCTACTCACTCTTATACCAATTTCAATAAACTGGTGCCAATATTAGATGACATACAGTATTTTATTAATAGTGCCACGCCCCTTTGTTGAATCCCACCCACTTTTACCATCATGCTCGAAGAAGATCTTACCTACTACTGTATCGAGTTTGAATAAACAAGGGCCATTATTAGACGAGACACAGTATTTTATTGATAGTGCCCCGCCCTTTGTTTGAATCCCACCCACTTTTGCCATCGCGCTTGGAAAAGATGCTTTATTCCAAGTATCCTGCACCAAGTTTTATTAAATTCTGTGTATTCAACGCAAAGATATGGTTTTTGGCCACTTTCACTGCAACGACATTACGACATCTGTCAAAAAAATTTTACATGCTTTTCTTATGGAGATGGATTTGATGAAAATGTCACAGCAACATGGTAATGTTGCTTTCGTCGATGTAGAGTTATTTCTAATTTGCCGAACGACAACAACGCAAATATAAGAGTTTGTGTATGCGTGAATGAAACAATCGTATGGTTTTTTGAGATTGTTGACTGTGTTTTCATGTCGAGTCCATGATACAATTATTTTACAAGGTAGCCGTGACAGCTTTTTGGCGATTGGTAGTTGTCAAAAACAGCTAAAGAATGTTGTAGTTTGCTGCTGCTGACTTATTTTTAACTTATCTTTGATACATTAAATTTATTCGCGAAGTTGATTGAAATGTTTTTAGTTTGTTGCGGTTGACTACCTATGCTTAATTCGTCGCTTATTTTTTCACTTTTCTTTGGTTAATTGCATAAACAGCTAATTTTGACAACTACCCATCGCCGCTCGTGAGATAAAAGCCAGTCTACGCGGCTACCTTGTAAAATAATTGTATCATGGTCGAGTCGTAATGTCGTGTTATGCAGTTAAATTTTCGTGAACACACCACTATCACTATCTCAAAGCTGTCAAAATGTTCAATGCACACCTGCCCTTAAGTTTATAGCAATAGTAAAAAAGCACTTGTGCGGATTTTTGACGTACGTGTTTTTTTTTTTTTGTAAAGTGCACAAGTCATCAACTGCAATGGCAAGTGTACTGAATCGTGAATACCCCTAATGTTGCCAGATCGTGCTTCTGTCATTTCGGTGGGGAGATTACGGTTTCCGTGGAGCTTAGATCTGAAAATACAGTTTTGTAGTATTCATTGAGAATATAATATTCACCACAGGAATTATCGATAAATCGTTTAGTTATCGATTTTTAAACGATTTTAAAATTCGACTATGACTTTCCTAATGTATTACCGATCTGAATGATTCAGGTACCATTCGAAAGAAAACTGCTATGTTTTTAAGACAAAAGATAAAACAAATAGCTTTTTTACACGGTCACGCTACAAATGGGTTTTCAGTATATTATAGTTTTTGTTTGCATAAAACCGTTTTTTTATCTAAAAATTCCGTCACTAAAGGAAAACAAAACCATCATATATTAAGAGGTGAAATATTTTTTCTCCATTGTTTCTGTATTTCTCATTTTTCTTAATAACTATACTAGGTTGAACAGCACAATGACATGGGTTTTTTTATGAACTCCAGGTCAAAATGAGATTAATTGACAGATTATCGATATATAGATTATTTTAATTTATTTATAATTATTTAATTAATTATTTTATTATATTATAATTAATTAATTAATGAATCGACATTTTATTTTTTCCAAAATTTCATTTTATTATAAAATTAAATCCATTCCTTGATAAAATTATTTTCCCTTGTTCGGAATGTTTTTATCACTATTTCGTGCAAGAGAAAATCAATTTTGTATGGTATATTTTTATGATAAAATTATTTTCCCTAGTACAGAATATTTTTATTACTGTTCCATACAAAGGCAAATCAGTTTTTTTGTATGGTGATTTTTACTATAGATTTGCCCTTGTATGGAATGTTGTTATAAACAAATTTGTTAGAAGATTATGTCCTTTTTTTTTGTTTTGGCTTATGACCTTTTTCCGTTGCTAATGACAGAAAGACCGTCTGTAGCGTGACCGGGTTGGAAAGAAATGATTTTTTGATCTTTTATCTTGAAGATATATAAATTTTCTGTTTAATGGTACCCGAATTAATCAGATCGGTAAAACATTAGGAAAGATTTAGCCGAATTTTTATAAAGACTTTGTAAAATAAAATATTTTTTAAAAATCTAAAACTTCATTACTAATCGATAATTCCTTCGATGAATCTTATTTTCTTAATGAGTAGAATAAAACTGCATTTTCAGATCTTGGTGCCACGGAAACGGTTATCGTGCTATTTCGGTGATGCCAATATGAGCAGCTATACAAAAAATTCCACAAAACATCTCTTTTTCTCACAAGAAATGAAGAAAATGAATGCTTAGAACAAAGAAAAGTACAGTGACAGTGTCAAATGCCACAACCTTATAAATGAGCCTTTAGCCAGTTTCAGTTCATTAAAATTTAATTATTGCCAATGCTCATGCAAACAAATTTCTTTTATTATCAAAATGCAAACTCTGCTAAAATTCATCGCATACCGAATTTTCTTTAATCGTGTTTTAAGCTGTTTACTGCTTATTAGTCACCCTATGAAAAATTATAACACATTCAAATACTCATATCTACAAAAACCCAAAAGACAATACCGCGCGCTCAAACCATAAAAAAGAATACGGCTGTCAAAACATATATATCTGCATTTCTTTCTATTGCATAGGTATAAGGCAAGCACAATACTGCTGTTCTGTTTTAACTACGACCAATAATGAACGCTGCCACCTGTGAAAATGTTGTAAAGCTTGTCTCAAATTAGTTGGCACTACACAAAATAGCCTTTAAAAGTCTTAATACGAGCTGAGATTTTGGTCAGTTGGCATATATACAAATCTTTATAATGGCGTTTTCTTTTCTCTGCACAAAAGCTGCCTTCTGAGAGTGCAGAATTTTCTAAATTTAATCCTGAACACAAACAATTTTGACCTGCTATTAGTCGAAAAAAGACTGGTTCAGAATATTCACACACCATCACTCACAATCATTTTCTTGAAGCACACAACACACAATTTTATTTTCGTTTCTTTTTTGTGTGTATCAGAGCTGGCATGCTGTTGATTCTTCGTTTTAACATGAGTTCTTCGTTTTAATATTTGCTTGTGCATCACAAACTTAAACAAATATCGATCTCAACAATTCTCTCTGTTTCAGTTTTACACTTACAGGTATGCTACACAGGCCAGTATACTGGGTCTGTAGTTCGAAAAACTCATACATTCACACTTTTTTACAAATGCACTCACACTGGATTTGCTCTCACGCCACTTTCATCGCTACTGGCAACGAAATTTAAATTTTAGTGGATTTTGACAGCATCGGCCAGTGTATGTCAAAAAAGGGGATATCAGTGCCGTTTTATATAACTTTTGGTCGGTTTATTTCGGGTTTTCGTCGATTTCGTACAGGAAGCAACACTGATAGCTTGCTTACAATTAAAAGAAGAAAAAAACAACAAGTAAAGAACACGCAAACTGCAATAGCAGCGGGAACCTTCGTACTCGATGGAATTTTTTTAATAAACTTTCACGCTACTAGCATGAAAGGTCGAAATTTTTCGAATCATTCTAACAGTACACGTATTCTTTTGCACTTTCACTGTCACAGGCCTGTGTAACCGGCCTGTTAGAGAAAAATACATGCAATGACTGTTTTTTTTTCTGTTATTCAGAAATCGATCACTACCGTCGTGTGACGTAAAAAACGAATGCTGTTCTGGTTGCTGTGCAACGTATTGAAGTGTTCTTTGGCCATGATTCCATTTTAGAAGTCCGAATTTTTTTCGAGAAAAGAACAGAAAAAATGCAGAATTACCAAAGAGGGCAGAGAAATGCAGAATTTTTCGAGAAAAGAAAACGCCATAATTCTTTGCACGCACTGAAAATATTACATATTGAAGCCAACTGATTTCGAACAAGCCATAATTGACGTATTATCGTATATCATCATGAGACCTAGTAGAAACATTGTCGAATCAATCCACACTGCAACTTAAGAAGAAAATCCTATTTTTAAAAAAGTTTGGCACCGTTATAGCTTTAATTTTATGTAGAGTGAAATTTTTCATTGAAACGAACTATAAAAATTAAATAAGTCACACTTAAAAAAGCCAAAGTGCTATGATATGGTATAAGCTTCACGATATTAGCAATCAAAGGCAACTGTCAAGTGTTAACACTCATAATTTCCCTCACTTTGAATCTATTTAATTTGAAGTTGTTTGTTTTGAGATTATATAAGTGCTTTTGTTTGTAGACCAACAATTAAGGGGGCGGTCAGCCGAAGAACGTAGCATACTATTCAAATGTTTTATTCCAAATATGTATAACAAATTCTGCACAATTTTTATTTTGATGCTTAAGACTTTTTTCGAAACTCTGCGATACCCAAAATAAACACACATGAATATTGTTGGCTCATACATTTTCCAAGGATCATTTACTTTGCTATATTATTTATTAACATACCTCTCAAAATATCTATATCCGATAACAAAACATTAATCATAGTGCTGATCTACACTAGCCTCACTCAAACGACTCACTTTGACGTCTACCGAAGAGATGAGGAAGTGGAAGGGTGAATGAGGTGAGGTAAGAGTATTAAAAATTTGAAAAATTTTTGGACTCACTTTGATTTTACATTCGGTGAGTCGGTTGAGTGAGGCCAGTGTAGACCAGCACATAGAACCAACAAACACAAATCGCTTAGTGGCAACACTAGGTGGCAGCGCTTCAGATGTCTTGGAATTTTGCTTTTGTCATTTTCCTTTGACTTTTCAATCAAATAATGGCAGAAGTCGACGACGAAGTGAGCAAAGAAAAAAAATCGCGCAAAAAATTCAACAATTTTTCTTTGCAGAAAAAACAATTTAATTCCTGATAAGCATTTTCAGTCGTCCAAATAACCAACATTAGTGGTCATTTAACATAAAAATAATAAACAATAAAATTGTTTGACAGCAAAGTAACGAAGAAGCGTAGATAATTTTTTGTCGACGCAAAAAGAAGGGTAACAAAAAAACATCTCGAGACTTGTGACGAATCGTCTGAGAAGTCAGCGTGCGACGACGTGGTGCTTGTGCAAGGAGTCGCTAGTCGAGACAAAGAAACTTTTATAAAAAATATTAAATTATTTCAATAGCAATAATGAGCGTGGACGCATATGGGCCAAGTTCGCAGACCTTGACCTTTTTGGATACGGAGGAGAATGACTTGATTGGTGCCGATACTCAGGCGTCTGAGTTTGACTTTCGTGATTTTACAATACCATCGCAAAGTCAGACCCAAGCATCGCAGTTGGATGGGCTAGCGTCAGGTGGAGCGGTTGCTGGAGCAGGTGCCATTGGTGTTCAGGTAAGACGTCGCAACACTGCACAACACGTGTTTTTTACTAAAATCGTATGTATATATATTTTTATTTCTTTAAAGCCCTTTGGTCGTAAACTAGACATTCAATCCAAATTGGGGTCCATCACCAATGGTCTAGCTGAGCTGCAATTCGAGGAAGAAGATGACGATGCAGTGCTGGCTGTGCGGGAACTACCGCCGCATGCTTGTAAATATTGTGGCATTCACGATCCTGGCACCGTAGTCATGTGTAATAATTGCAAAAAGTGGTTTTGCAATGGACGAGGCAGTACCTCAGGATCGCATATTGTAAATCATTTGGTGCGGGCGAAGCATCGTGAGGTAACTCTACACTCGGATGGTCCATTAGGAGAGACTGTGCTTGAGTGCTATTCGTGTGGTGTGCGAAATGTTTTCGTTTTGGGCTTCATTCCGGCAAAAGCCGATTCGGTGGTAGTACTGTTATGTCGGTAAGTTAACGTTTTAATATTAAGGCACTCGTACCGAGATTTCATTACTAAGCTTGATTGTTAAAAATAAATTCTATAAATTAGAAATTCTTCTATCATTTGTTGCAAAAAGTTGGCAAAACCAGTGCACAAAATAGTTTTTACACATTTTAAAACAAACAATCAGGGATGTGTGGAAACCGAGAGTTGTCAGAATCGGTTTTGAAATTGATACAGATTTAATTTTGGTGTCATAGAAACCGATTATCGATTTAGAAACTGGTTTCATTTTCGAAATTGGTGTTCTTAAATCGACACAACCGATGGTGTTCGGAAATTGTGTTCTTAAATCGATAATCGGTTTCTATGACACCATAATGAAATTTGTGTCACTTTCAAAACCATTTCATACAATTATCGGTTTCCATAACACCCCTGATTGTTTGTTTTAAACTTGTCTGTAGTAAATGACAATTTCCGAATCATCGGTTTCGACGATAAAGTATCGGATAGTAGAACGATAATGTACCGCAAGTTAATACGCTATTGCTTTAGAAACAACTTCTTCGCTTTTGCTTGAGAACAAATTTTTTACAAGCATTGCTAAAAAAACACGTATTATTTCGACTTACTTTCTGAAGAATAAATCGCTCGTTTTCTTCAATAACGTCATAATGTAAAACTCATAAAAACTAAGTTAATTAGGTAAAAACATTTGCAACGCCATGATTTTTAATTTGTGCAATCTTGTTAACGTATTTACTTTATTTTCTTTGTGAGAGCAGAATTTGTAATAACCTCAGCTCTGTTTTTCTTTGTGTGATTATGCATGGATCAAACTATTTTCAGAGTTGGGCGTAGTGCACTAAATGTTGAGTGTACTCAGCCTTTCACTAGCACTAAAATATATTGAAAGAAATTCTATTTTTCACTATTTTTTTACCAGCTTGGTGATAGTGAAGCATCTCTTCACTATCACTAGGGATTTTAGTGGTAGTGTTATATTGTTGCACTATAACTAAATTGAGTGGTAGTTACTACATCTCCACTACACTCAAATAGTGCAAAATTTGAACAGCCACTAAATGAAAGCTGCAATTGAAAGTTTTTCCACTCAAATTTCAAATATGACTGGTTTTAAAACTATTTCAGTTAGACTCAAATAAAAAAATTTATCGAATAAAAAACTATTTTTCGAGCTTCTGGTCATATATGTTTACGAAGAAAACAACAAAAACAGCTCTGAATGAGCATCACCAAGCTAGGATCAGATAGACAGTTTATATAAAATTGGTGTTATTTAAAATAATAGTTTCATGAAAGTTAAAGTGCTTACAGCAAATAATTGTTAGCATAGCTTATTTTTCTTGTTTTACTTAATATTTTTATATTTTACTGAGATGGAAACATACAAATTTATGTGTAATATTTAAATACTCAATACTACAAGTAAACATGTTCCTGTTTTCTTTCAATTGAGTGGTAACTTTCTGTGCTGTACCACTATTAGTGCAAGTATTTTTTTTGCACTATTTAGTGCAAAAAAAATATGTTTCACTAAGCTGTAAACATTTTTTTTCCACTATTCTTACATGAATTTGAGTGAGAACTTTTTCACTATCACTATCACTCATGTATAGTGAGGGGCTTTTATTTTTCAATTCAGCAGTCAAAAATAATAGAAGATAGAGAATAATTTTACACTATCAGTACATGTAAGCTGAAACTGCAAATTTAGTGCACTACGCCCAACTTTGACTATTTTAAATATAGCAGCACATTAACCCATTTTCGCCGGCAATTTTAAACACGATCAAGATTTATATAAGGCAAATTTATAGAGGCATGTGGTGGATATTTTTTTTTAACTGTACAGGAGAGATAAATGAAAAGAACTGGGTTAGTTTTGAAAATTTTTTTATTGAACTGTTCGGGTGCTCAACTTACACACAGTAATGAATGAAATAGATATAATTATAAGTTCGAATTTACAATATATTTAGTGGCAGCAAAAAAATTAATTCATTTTGCACCGCTACCCAATTCCGTTTAGATATCGTTCTGAAGTTTTGTGTGTTAGCATTTTAGTACTTCCTGATCACATTAAAAAAATAAAAAAAAATAATGGTGACCGTGGATGACGAAAATGCAAATCACTTTTTTAAAAATGTACTCAAACGCAGTTTTCAATAGATAATTTTATGAGAAATATTAGAAAATATAGAAATTAATTATTGAATATTAATTATTAAAACCTTAAGCTCAATAAACGATTTTAAACTATCAAACATCTGGAATTTGTATTTAAAATCAAGAATGATTTAAACTATCAAACATTTAGAATTTGTATTTAAATCATATAAAATCAACATAATTATTAAAAATGTTAAAATTTGCGAATTGCACTGCTCGAAGCACTTGGATCGCAGTACAATATTATATTTTTTCACTGATATATGGGAGTGGCATTCATCTCACCTTTTTCTTTTATCGTATGGAGTTTTCCAAATCACGTGTAACTGGCCTTCTGCACGTTGAAGATTTAATATCTTACAATTTCATATCCCCTCACTGCTTTCCTTCAATGCCTTATTCTTGTAATAAAAGTAATTGGGCAGCAATTTGTCCTTTGAAAACAATTCGTCCACAAAGGCAACTACTACTTCTTACCACGAATCGCAGCACGGTAGTTAAATACAGTAGTGTCATGTAGATATGCACCTCCCATGTTTGTTGTAGTCATTGATACTTTTCAGAGTGAATGAAGTTTGAAGTAATGATGACTTCTGAATTGTCTTGCCAGCGCAAAACGAATAACCTGTAAAGAGAGGCCAGTTGCAAGGATAACATTTGCCGGTTTGATCTTACTGTTCCAGTTGCGTGAAAATTTTGTTTACTGAGTAAGCAGAAGAAATAGTACGACGAGAAAAAATTATAGCAGTATACGCATATGGCATGATTTTCTGGACTTGTAACTGATTTCAACAATTGCAAAACAAAAGATGTTCCCAAGCCAACGGTTTTGTGCCAGCAAATGGACTAGCTTCAAACAGATAGCCAGAGTCAGAACAAAGACACCAGTATTTAAAACAAAAACGTATTGGCTTACCACGGATAAACATCTTGCGCAGTTGTGCCTTCCGAAATAGGGCATCATTTCTTCATATATGGATAAATAAGTTGTGAATATATCAAACAAATTTTAATTGATCGTGGAAATAATTTCACTTTTTTGTTATAGAAACAACATTATCTAATGCAATCTTCAAAACTATTGAAAAAATTTTTAATAAAAACCTGAAAAGTAAATATTTTAATTTCCATTAAATTTTTCGAATTAACAATTTCTCGAATAAAAATGCATGCGCGAGAAAATGCTCAATTTCGTTGCTATGCATTTCATGGCTCACTAGTAGAACTGATTTGCATGCAAATGCAAATATTTCACTTATTTTCAGCATAGCGTCTTGAAGAAGTGTTATTGATTTTTCGAATACGAATTTGAAAAACATGTTTTTCGCTTGTTTTCGATTGAATTTGGTCACTCTTTATGAGCATAAATAAGAATAGTAAAATACTCTTTTATGACACTTATTTTGAATTATATGGTTTCATAAAAAACTCCTAAAAGTGACAAAAAACTGCCGAAGTTTTCTTTAAAGCAGGTGCTCTTCACGTGCTGGAATAAAACTGAATTTTTCAATCGCTATGTTAAAATTTTATTTTTGAAAACAGTGTCAGAAAAAGCTGATTACTCCTTGATATTAACTCCTATTCCTTTGTTGAATTATGAAGTTTTGCGCATATTTAAAAACACCTTATTTAAACACGATTACGAAACCGAATAAACTTTCAAGTGAATAAACAGTATTTAAAACAGTGGTCTCCATTTCATAGTTCGCGAACTCGAGTTCGAATTCGAACATTACACCGACACGATGACACGTACGAAGTCATCTTATTCAGTTGGCGCTGAGACTTCAAACGAAAAGTTTCACGCCGCTTGATCAGCTTATCCACTGTACAAAATTAAATCGGAATACGAATATATTTTTTTAAAGGCACTATAGAAATATGGATCCTCAATATTCGTTTGTGGAAAATGAAAAACGTAATGCGTTAGTTCTTAAACTAGAGAAAGAATACCTTAAAAAATTTTTTCAGGACTCATTGGAATATAAAAATTCACAAATTGATACAAATTAAAAAAAGGCTTCCATTTTTGTTTCTTTATAATAATAAAATACTAAAAATAGTTTTTTTTTAATAATAATAAAATTCTTGCTTAATACCTGCACAACAATTTGTGCCAGCGCAGAGAGTGAGAGAACTACTAGCATAAGCACAAAATCCGAAATTTGTAGTAGTATGTGTTTGGGGACCACAGATTTAAAAGCATATGTATTTTTTAAATTTCTACTCCGAAAATTCTCTTAATTCGAATGTTTTTAGGTGCTCGTTTTTTGTAAATACAGAAAATACACATAAGAAACTCATATTCAGGAGACTTTGAACAAATAACTCTTAAATTTGAGTTTTTCCAGAGCCCTTAACTGAAGTACTCCAAAAACAATCCGAAATATGTTCTTTTCAGGAGTGTACGTTGTGAAAATACAAAATATACTCTTTTAAAACTCATATATAGGACGGAACTCATAAAATCGTCCTCAATAAGGCTCTTGTTAGAGTCCGAATTATGAGAGCTCCGAACTTGGTTTAAAGGGTGGTGGCTTCTAAATTTCACGTGTTTGAAAAAAAAAAAATAAATAAATTGGATTTTCATATATTCGAGAAAAAAAAGCAAACTTACGAATATACAAAATGGTGCAATATGACATTTGTTTTCTACCAACTCTTAATTAACACAAAATACCTTACGTAAATTTTTCAATTTTAAGCCAGACTTCTTAATAGCAATTAAAAAAAAACAACACAACGTTTTAAGTGCTAACATTTGATTTGCCATATGTACGATAACAAGTGTTTTTTTGGTCACCTCAAAAAAATTGTTATTCATATTTGTTAACTTGCTTTCTTATCGACGTATACAAAATAGGTATTGAGGCTGTTACTGATGTAGAAGTAATAAATTATTTATAGTAGTTTCATCCATCGTCCATGCCCGCAGGAATTCCTTGTATACGTACCAGAGATCTGCAACGGATAGCTTTTTTGCGACTCTGAGTGTATCCGAAAAAAATAAGTACAAAAACCTACTCACCCTAAGCGCACACAACTCGACTCATATTCTCTTCTACGAAGCTAGAATGCGGCGGCTCAAATAAATATGAGTATCCTAAGTCATGAGTCGGATCAGGAAAGATCGGGTTTTTTCGGTTCATAAATACTTATGGTTGTTGTCGTCTTGCTGATACTTATCCTACTTGCCCAAATACTCATAATCGACACAAGTAGCCGAATCACTCGGCTCATCTGCCACGGATATGAAAGAGAGCGCAGTAGAGCGCAGCAGTAAATAGTGAGCGAGTTTTTTGTATTTGTTTTGTGCTATTTTTTCCTACGCATATCTAAATGCTGAATAACAGATGTGTTATTCTTGTGTTGCTTTTTGTTTTTATCGTGCACAGTGAAAGCTGCGCATGAGGTAACGTTGTTAAGGCTTAAAAATAATACGCAGTTTCGATAGTATCGTAAGTCATTCATTTTCTGCAATCAGCAATTATTATTAAATTTGTAAAGTATTTTTTTATTTTTCTGTAGCCTTCAGTTACCAAATCACATGCGCATAATATAAATTACACTTCTATTGCACGTGTTTACGCACAAGAAGCAAACAGACACTTGCGCCGCACAGTGGTTGAGCCCCATACAAAAGTTGTCAATAAATAGAAGGACTCATCGTAAACCAATTAAATTTTGTGTATTATTTGGAATTTGCCTTATTAGAATACACACAAAAATATTTTTAAATCCGCCCTCAATCACGCCTGCCTCCCATACAACACAAATATTTAAAACGCCATATTTTTTTTGTCTTAAACCAATACAAGAACCATTCTGTCAGAAATCTTCAATATATGTCTATTATAAAAAAAGTATTTTCTGCCACGCCCACCTCCCATACGAAATTTTCCACTTCACGTGTTTTTCCGTATTCAATATTCAAGTTCAATGAAGCGCTGCATCTAAACTGTCTAAATTAAAGGTTTATAGTATTCAAAAATATTATTTGTTTGCTTTTTATAAAAACAAAAAAAAAATCATCAAAAAAAAGCTTATCGTTTCGTTTGAATTCCAAAAAAAAGAGTGAACCTCATGCTTTTTGCCACAAATTGGCACTGGTTGTAAATGTGATACTATCAACAGTTAAAAAAGATAATAGCATACTTTTTAGCATTGTGATAATGTGAGCACAGGTCGTGTAGCATAAAAACATGGCTTGCATACACGGAGAAAACTGTTTGCAAAATTAGTATTGTGGTTAAGCAAAACTTGCGCTTGATTCTAAGCCACTTCAACATTATGCAAAATTTTAGCAAAAACTAATCAAAATATGCTTTTCTAATATATAACAACTAAGCAAATATTTCCTTGAATTAAGTAAGCATTTGCTCCTCCCATTTATAATAACTTAGCAAATTTTTGCTGAAATTAAGTAAAAATTTGAATGTAATCAAAATTTTGCTTTTTCCTAAATAATCGAGGAGTGATTGCAATTTAGCAATCTTTTTCTTAAATCACATTGTGATTGAGCAAAGTTTTGCTGATTTGCTTTTAAGCAAAACATTTGCTTGATTCAAGCAAATTAATTTTCTCCGTGTACGTATTCTAATTCTGTTGTTTAGAATCAAAGAATATATATTTCACTTTCAGCTAATTGAAGATGTTTGAAGAACATTTCTTGACAAGGGAATTTGAATGTTTGAATAGTTTTGAAAGCATTTTATTGCGAAATTCATTAAAATGTTTCATAGTAAGCTATAAGATAATGTGAATTAATTTAACTTTATACATATCACATTACTGTTTTACTAATTCAATTTAGTTGTAATCATTTAAAAAAATATTTAATATATATTAACATAGTAGATTAATAGATTGAGAAACACACTATAGAATATTTAAGTACTCTGCAAATATAAAGTATTGCAAAAGAAGAATAATAACATTTTTAAAGCATTTATCGTATTTAGTAAGTAAATGCTTTCACTATTTACATTAAAAATTTAACGATTTTAACTCGTAAGAAGTGATCGTTAAACAAAAAATGCCTCAAATAATACTAAAGAAAATGACTATAGCAATAAACCTTGAGACTATACATATCTATATTTTCTTCTAAACGCATTTACCAAATGTTGTTCAAGGACTCAAAAATTTCTGTCAGTTTTTTTTAATCGCTCAACTTACAGTCCAATAAAAGCATTTCTTTATTTAAAATATCGTCGACATCCATAGATCATTATATTTTATTCTGCAAAAAAATAAATTTACGTTTTTTTGTCATATCAACTTTGCATAAGAAATTTATTGCAAAAATAAAAAAAAAATATTTCAAGAATGCAAAAAACTTTTTCAATAATGTTTTGTGTACTTAAAAAAACCAGATTGCAATACGTTTTCTCAATTGTCTGTAATAACTCTTGAAAAATATCAATATTTTATGAAATTTTTTCAACATTTTTACATCAATCGTATATTAAGGCGTCTACACAGAAAACCTATATACATATATTTCTGATAAATATTTTGGAATCATGTGAGTTTGAATATTCTTAAGCAACGCAAAGAAAAAAAAATCACAATAAGAGATCATCAGTTTTGGTATTTATTTCCAACTTTTAACCACTGTGCGCCGGCCTTTTGGTTTTGTGTTATTTTTGTTTATGTCTAACAAACCAAAATCACAAGCGTTGTTATTGTTTCTTTCTCCATAGAGTGCAACAATAAAATACCAAAAACTCGTTTTCGAGAAAAAACAAACAAAAAATGAGAGCTCACATGGCCTGCAGACAAATACTTATGAAAAGTGCATATACAAAAAAAAAACTAATTAACGCTAAGAGACGTTGGCAGAGAAGGAGCAGTACTCAGAGTACACTCAAAATACATTCGGATCGAGCGCTTTTGTAACAAACTGACTCAACGCACTCATTGAAAACGGCTCGAAGTGGATCGGATCACGCCGCTCTCGGATATGAGAATGTACTTAAAACCGAAAAAATGCTAATGAGCCGAATGCCTATAAGTATTTTACACATATTATTAAGTATGGATAGAGTTCAGAACAGCACGACACTCGGGTATGATTTGAGTATCCGAATTCTGTCGGATACTCATTGCAGTTCTCTGATACGTACTCACAATCAAACGAACGATAAACTGCTGTAGTCTTCTGTTTTTATTCCAAAATTCGGGCTAGACTGCGAAATTGGGTTAGTCTTTCAGATAAATATTTTTTGATTTGTCTGAATAATTTAGTTGAATAATAGTTAGGTTTTTTTTATTGATACTACAAAACTGTTTTTGAGAATTTTTCTAGAGCATGAGATTTCCTACTGAACCCTACTTTTCCTTTAACTGAAAACCCACAAGTTTTCCGAATTTGTACACACTTTTACAGTCAACTGAAAAGATATTTAATATGCAACAAGACAAAAGTTATGAACGTCAAGGTTCAAGAAACATGATAAAGTTATAGCACTTTAAATTACTTCTCAAATATTTTTTCATTTCATTTCATTCTTTATTTATTTCGTAAGCCGGCACAACAAAGTTTAATACTTTAATAACAGTACCGGTAGCATAAGAGTATAAACATCCAGTAAAATAGAGCTTAAATTACATACCTAACATATAAAATATCATAATTAAGTTTAAGAATTATTAGAAGGAAATAAAATCAAATGTAATATAAACAAGCTAGTTACAAACTGAGATTTGAAAAGAATTGTTTTAACATTCAAAACTACTCTTAAACTATTTTATATATTTTTAAAATATTTCATAATTTAACTTATTGAAATATTACAGCGAAGAATAGAGTAAAGCTAGTTTATTTTTGAATTGCACAGCGTTATTGCACGATCTTAGACTATTAGGAAGTGCGTTCCAAAGACGAACATGGTGTACAAAAAATTGCCTTTCGGAAGTTAAACAAGAAACACGTAAAAAATTAATCATATTAGTTCGACTGGATCTGGAAAAGTTTAATCTCGAAAACAAATAATGTGTTCTGCCATGGTTAAGCCATGGATTCTTTTAGCATACTGAGAAACATGGTCTCTTCTTTTCATTCCAAACACATAACGAGCAATATTATTATAAAGAACGTTTAATTTATTTTTACTGAGACTATCACAATTAGCAAAAATTTCGCTGCCATATAGCATTGTTGGTATGAGATATGCTTTAGCAAGTAGCATTCGTATATGAACAGATGTAAAGTACTGTGTCGTCCATAGTACACGAAGCATGCTGTAGACCTTTCCGACAGTGCTACTAATATGATTATTCCAAGTCAGTGTTCTATTGAAGATAACCCCCAAACGTTTCGCAGAGTCAACATATTCTATATTGTCACCATTTAGCGTAAGGTGAGGGGGCAGTAGAAATGTCAATAACTTTCTTCGTAATCACTAGACATTTAGACTTTTTAGGATTTAGGCTTAAACCATTTTTGAGTGCCCAATCGCTGATTTTTATAATAATATTATTCAAACGAGCTATACATTCGTAGATGTTCTCACGTTTACGTTTAACATATAACTGAACGTCATCAGCATACATACGAATTTTGCAATTATCTAAAACACTTGGTAGATCATTGATATATAAGGAGAAAAACAGAGGTCCCAAAACAGATCCTTGAGGAACACCCCTTTTAATGGGAAGAAAATATGATGAGATATTATTAGCAAAAACGGGTTGAGATCTTTCGGAGCGATAAGATGCAATAAGATTAACAGCAGATAAAGTTAAATTGAACATTTTAAGAAGCTTGGCCTCTAGAATATCGTGGTCTATTGTGTCGAAAGCCTTTGAGTGATCCAAGAGAACTAAGAACCCAATTTCATTACCATCTAAACCAGTACGCAAGTCTACAAACACATCAATGAGGGCAGTAATGCAACTATGGTTGGCTCTAAAGCCTGATTGTCTATCAGTTATTAAATCATTTCTGTGAGAGTGAAAGTTGACTTGTTGACTTATTAACAGTTCTAACGCTAAGGATAAAAATGACAGTATTGCTATTGGGCGGTGCTCATTATGAGATTTAGGTACAGGAATGATTTTAGCTTTCTTACATTCTTTTGGGTAAATTGACTTTGTGAGCACAGTGTTAAAGATATGAGTTACGTAAGGAAGTACACTTGGAAGCAAAATGTTTAAAAACATTTTACTGATTTCATCATACCCCATTGCGTTCGATTTGATGGATAAGATACTTCTTTGTACACATTAGGACCTCGTATGGTCTGCTCAAATACCTTTACATTTTCATGTGTTTAAAAATTTGCATTTTTAGTGTCTTAGTTAAGCGTATGTATAATATCACAAAGGTATATTTTCGCATGTTGTTTGTTTTCAGTGTATTTTCCATATATCTAACTACCTATTCATATAAAAAATATTATCCCTTAAGACGGGTAGTTTTCTAACTCTATACTAAAACAGTTTTCTTTGAACCAATAAAAATTATTTGCTGATACAAAAGTAATCTTTGGAAGACCGGCTAACTATTATCTATGTGTTACGATAATCTTGGCTTCACCACGTCCATCTAATAACTTAAATTAAAAAAAAATATGTGTGTGGCCGACACGCACGTTAGAAGTGAAAACTGTAGTAACCATGTCATAAAACATCGTTACCTAAGAAGGAAAAAAAAATCGACTTGAAAATCAATATTTTCGACTTTCGATGCAAATATGTCCGCTGTTTTTAAATAAATTTAACTTACCTTGCTGTTAAGTTAAAAAAACTTACGAATTTTAGATTAACGGACCATTTGGTCATTAGTGCATTTTTAATACAAAAAAAATTTTCTTAACTTATTTGTTTTAGCTATTATGATTAAAAAAATGCTAAAAAACTTAATAATTATTTAAAAAAAAATAAGTAAAATTTTTTTAAAAAATAAGCTTTTATTTAAAAAAGATGTGAACTAAAAAGAAAAAAGTAAATTTAAGTGACATTTGTCATATATGTATATAGTAGGTATATTCTAGGTGCAAAAGAACTCCTCTCTTGGCTATTCATCATCATAATATAAGCGTACGTAAATTGGTAAGTTCTAAGGACTTTAGAATTTTACAAATACATTTATATTTAAAAGCTTGAAGTACCGATGTCCGCAATCCGTTATACAGGTTTACTACACATTATCAGTGGCATTGAATCTTTTAGTAAGCTTACCTGTATATAAACTGCGATCCATTATAGAGGTTTACTACACAATATCAGTGCCTTAAGCTTTTATATATTATTTGTATTTGAAAAATTCTAAATTTATATAAGTCCTTAGAACTTACCAACTTACTTACGCTTATATTATGATGAAGAGTAACCAAGAGAGGAGCTCTTCTGCACCTAGAATATACCCTACTATAAACCAGAGCTGTAAAAGAATGCATTCATTTGTGATTTAAAATCATTTAATTCCCATCAATGATTTGAAAAAGTGATTGCATTCATTTTTTCAAATCATTGATTGTGATTAAAAATTTGAAATCCCAATCAATGATTTGAAAAACTGATTGCATTCTTTTTTTTCACGAACGAATGCAATCATTTTGTCAAATCATTGATTGGGATTTGAAATTTCAAATCATAATCAATGATTTGAAAAAAAAATGCCATCGCTTTTTCAAATCATTGATTGGAAATTAAATGATTTTAAATCACAAATGAATGCATTCTTTTACAGCTCTCCCCCGGTTAAAGGGGGAGTGGCAAACATTTTCCTTAATTATCCTCTATTCGAAGGAAATTTACTGCCAAAATTTTAGCCGAATTGGCTCAGTAGTTTTACAGATATAGCATTTTTATTGATTTGTGGGCGGTAAAAGGGGGTGTAGCAAAAAATTTTATCATAATATTGCATTGTCACCGGGCTTGCATATGTATGCTAAATTTAATTTAATCGGATACGAACAAGTTGTTTAAAAATTCAGTTCAGTTTTTGCTATTCAGTTTGTGTACACATTTGTTGAAATAACCGAACAACAGTTTGTTCTATTTGTAATAACAGAAATTTTCAACCTATTACCTAAAAATTGTTTTTTTTTGTGTTCATAACAACAAAAATAGATGTTTTGTATCTTTTTCAATAAAAAATACTCTATGGACCAAATCGGCGCTGCGCCTACAAAAATGGTATGTGTACAAAAATACGAGTGAGAATACGCAACAAATGGATATATCGGAAATATTGTTATATTTACTTGGAACATCTTGAGCATGTGCCGTCGAACAAATAAAGAGCGAAAAAGCAACAATAAAAGAAACACTTTATACAAGTACAATACATTCAGGTTTTGTATTTATTTCATAAAAAAATAAAAAACAAACGCATATTTTTAGATAACTTAATGAAATTAAAAATTAGTGCACATAATATTAAAAAAAGAATTATAAAAATTACTACTGTTGGATCTGGTCATTCCTTTTTTTTACTTAATATGGTCACCCTATGAATTTTGACGTTTTGTTTTTATATTCTTTATTGTAACCTTTTTGCTTCTCAGATGGGACTTACTTTTTCTTTGAGCACATTGTCAAACAATTTTGTTTTGCATTAAAAATCATAGTTATTAAAAACAATTAGCATTTTTACTCTATCGATAATCGCTTCGGATCCATTCGGTCAAGATTATTATCAGACGGACATTCAACATTGGTGCCTCCTGTGAGGATCTGCTGCGGTTATTTTAAAACGGAGAGCAAATTTGCATCAAATAAACCTAACCTTAAAGTAACACGAGGTAAGTGCTTTGATATTTGTGCTAAAAATGGTTGGACAAAAAGACGAAGTCAGCATAGACGAAGTCATTGCGCAGCAATTAGATGTTTTTCAATCGGTTCAAACCACATTGCGAAACTTTAAAAAGGACACGGTAGCCCGTAAAACAGAAGCATATCACAGCGTTCGTTTGGATACCTTAACTTCATATCGTGCAGAATTTCGAGACAACCACCGGATTTTAATGCGGCAATCGAAAAATGCTGAAGTTAAAAGATCGTATATTGAGGCTGGAATTTGCGACCAATTTGAAGAAGCTTATCTTGACACTGTTGTTGTCATTCGGGAATCGCTTCAAGCTAAGCTAACATCATCTGGACAACAAGGGTCATCTACAGGAACATCATCAGATTCATCTTCAGGTTTCAGCAACACCACTACCGCAACAACCGGCCTGCCGCAAAACTCAGTACCTCTGCCGGAGGTAAAACTATCAACCTTTGGTGGAAACTACGTCGAATGGCCTGCATTTAAGGAAATTTTTGTGGATCGCGTACATACAAATGAAGGTTTGAACAATTTACAACGCTTTCATTATTTGAAGTCGAGTTTATCGGGCGACGCTGCTCAAGATATACAACATATAAGCCTTGTTGGCGAAAACTATCAAGAAGCCTGGGAAATGATGTGTAATCGCTACGACAACAAACGAATACTATTTACGCACTACATGGATGTCCTAGATCAACAACCCGAGGTCAATCACCACGATCCTGCATCTTTAAAGCATTTCATCCAAACATGCAGGTCTTGTGTTAACTCAATCAAAAAACAAGGAGTAGCTACTAATGACCAAGATCAAATTTTGGTTTATTATATGGTAAAAAAGCTGCCAAATTTAATTCGTACTGAATGGCAGCGCTCATTGCGCAAACAAAGTAATATTCCAACATTTTCTGAACTGTGTTCTCTTTTAGATGAGCAATATATGATGATGTTGACTACTTCTAAAGTAGGAGGAGCACAGCAGCAATCTCTATCACACTCTCGGCGTAAAACAGACTGCGCTGCCGCATATAGCAAAGGCAACATTAAATCAATGAACATCGTAAAGAAATCCACGACTTGTCCCATATGCGAAAAAGCTGATCATCCGGTACGAGAATGTCAAAAATTCATCGAACTGAGCGTTGCTGAGAAAAGAGCGGCTATAGAAAAATATAAGCTGTGTTTCAATTGCCTAGGTTACAACCATAAAGCAACAAAATGCAGTAGCCGCCGCACTTGTGGAATATGCGGAGGTAAGCATCATACATTGATACATTTAAATAAAGATGTTATTGTTTCGGCTGCGCCAACAACAACAACAATGCATGTGGCAGCTACCCCATCCAACCAAGAGCTCTGCAGCCAAGATGTAGGCCCTAAGACATACGATGTTATTTTGCCTACAGCTATTATTACGCTGAAATCTGTTACCGGTCAAACTCTCCATTTAAGGGCATTGATGGACCAAGGGTCTCAGGCTTCATTTGTGTCTGAAAAAGCCGCCCAATTGCTAGGTCTACCTCGACTAAAGGCACACATTAATATCACCGGTTTATCTGGGGCTAGCGTCACGACGGGGCGTTTTTGTGTAAACATTGTTGTGGGTTCAAGATTAGATGCCCGCGTGCAATATCATTCGTTAGCGTATGTGCTACCAAAGGTGTGTGGAGTATTACCACCAAACAAAATTGTTACGGATAGTTTTGATCACTTCATAGGCTTACAACTTGCGGATCCAAGGTACTTTGAGCCACGTTCTGTTGATATACTTTTGGGAAGTGACGTTTATGATGAGTGCATCTTGAGTGATGTTAGAAGGCAGGGGATGGGATGGCCCATTGCACAAAAAACAACGTTTGGGTACATAATATCAGGGAAAAATATTTCAAATCTTCCGATATTGAGCAACTTATCTTATTTATCAGTAAACAAAGATATCGAGTTTGACAACTTACTCAGAATGTTTTGGGAATTAGAAAGCATAAGTGATTTAACGGTTTTATCGGACGAGGATAACTGGTGCGAAAGTTATTATCAAAAAACACATAGAAGATTGGCAAATGGAAAATACCTAGTCCGATTGCCATTAAAATCTGAGATTGATTCATCTTGTTTTATTGGAAAGTCAAAGGCATCAGCTCTAAAACGTTTCTTACAAATGGAGAACCGTCTCATGAAAGACTCAAATTTAAAGAAAGTATATGCAGAACAGGTTAATGATTATATAAAATTAGGGCAAATGAAACTGGTAACAACCACTGAAGAACATCATTGTACGGTAAATGCAAACAACGACACAAGGGTAACCTGTTGCTATCTCCCTCACCACCCTGTCGTTAAGGAGTCGGCTGTTAGCACAAAAGTGAGAATTGTGTTCGATGCTTCGAACACAACCACGAACGGAAAAGCATTAAACGATATTTTGGCTAAAGGCCCAGCTCTTCAGCAAGATTTGTCTGCGGTATTAACTAACTGGCGTACCTTGAAATACGTATTTATGGCCGATATCGAAAAAATGTTTCGATGCATTGACGTCGATGATGAGGACGCTCAATATCAGCGCATTCTCTGGAGAGAGGACTCAAGTCAGCAAATTCAAGAGTACTTTTGTTCAACTGTAATGTTTGGAACCGCCTCTGCACCCTTCACCGCTCTTCGTACAGTTAAACAGTTGGTGCACGATGAAGGCGAACGTTTTCCTATGGCCGCTAGAGTTGTTAAGCAGCAAATGTACGTGGACGATATATTAGCCGGTGGGAACACCCTGGAAGCTGCTTTATGTGTTCGTGAGGAGGTTACATCCATGTTCTTGAGCGCATCTTTTGAATTGCGAAAGTGGGCAAGCAATAACAAGTTTCTTCTGGAAAACATTCCAGTGGAGCACAGACAGGTAAAGGACATGTTAAGATTTAATCATTCCGGTTCGATTAAAGCCTTGGGAATGTACTGGGATCCATGTTCAGATGAATTTAAATTTAAAGTCGGTTTTAAAGTTTGTATTGAAAACATTACCAAGCGGTCTATTCTATCCAACATCGCACGTCTTTTTGATCCCCTAGGTTGGCTTAACCCAGTCATCTTGTCTGCTAAACTAATAATGCAACAATTATGGATGACTAAAATAGGTTGGGACACACCAGTACCGGAAGGTCTTCAAAAAACCTGGAAAAGGTTTGCTGAAGAGTTAAACCACATAGAACAGCTTCGAGTGCCACGATGGCTCACGATCGACATTACCAAAGGTCCTTGCGAATTGCATTTATTCTGCGACGCATCCAACCACGCATATTCAGCTGTAGCATACGTTAGGGGATTAAATGAAAAGGGTAAATTTTCAGTGAGTCTTATTATGGCAAAATGCAAGGTAAATCCAATAAAGCCTAAGCTAACGATCCCAAGGGCAGAACTATGTGGAGCAGTTTTGGCAGCAAAACTACTAAAGTTTATCACGTCTACTTTTTGCATTGCAGTTGATAGCTCTAATATCTTTATGTGGACCGATGCTTCGATTGTTTTGCACTGGATAAGAGGGGAACCCGGTCGATGGAAGACCTTCGTATCTAACCGAATTAGTAAGATTTTGGAAACCACATCAGTAAGCCAATGGCGTCATGTTGCATCCGAAAACAATCCTGCGGATATATCTAGTCGTGGAATAAGTCCCTCCCAGCTTGCGAACTGCAATCACTGGTGGAATGCTCCAGCGTTTCTTCAGCTACCGTTTCATGAATGGCCAAAATCCACGCTGAATTATATTGACTCGTATCAATATATTGAAAATGAAAACAGAAAAGTTGTAGTTCATGTCAATGTTGTGGATAAATCTAGTCAGGCATCGATTCTTGAAAAATGGTCATCCTTTTCATCGCTGGTAAGAGTGGTAGCTTATTGTATCCGATTCGGAAGGAATTGTAGGTCCAAGGTTGCGTACAAAGGTTATTTAACTACGAATGAATTGCAGCGGAGTGTGAGCTGTGTAGTGAGCATGGTTCAACGTGAAGTTTTCCCTGAGGATTGGCATTCACTTTCATCCAGCAAGCCACTTCGGAGCAACAGTGCTCTACGTGCTCTTAATCCTTATTTTGATAAACGAGAACAAGTTATTCGGCTCGGGGGTCGGCTTAGCGAAGCACTAATACCGATGGATCAAAAGCACCCATATATATTACCATCGAAACATTATGTTACTAATCTTATTGTCAATGACAGTCATTTGAAAACTCTGCATGGCGGTGTCTCTCTTACTCTTACTCATATTCGAAGGAGATTTTGGATATTAAATGGACGAAATGTGGTTCGTTCCATAACGCATCGCTGCACTACATGCTTCAGGCAAAAACCAAGGCCATGCGTACAGCTAATGGGAAATTTACCAGCTGAAAGAATACGTCCTGCTCGAGCATTTACATCAACAGGTGTTGACTACGCTGGACCCTTCAACATATTACCATCGAAAGGAAGAGGGCGCACATCAATAAAGGGCTATATTGCCCTTTTTGTATGCCTATCAACCAAAGCAATACACCTGGAGTTAGTGGGCGATCTCACCGCGGATGCTTTTATTGGAGCTCTTAACCGTTTTATTGCTAGACGAGGTCTATGCATTAATATATATAGTGATTGCGGGACCAATTTCATTGGAGCTAATCGTAAGCTTAAGGCGGATCGTGACTCTTACCAAAAGTTTATTATAAAAAATATATATCCACATCTGGCTGAACGCGGGGTGCAGTGGCATTTCATACCACCATCCTCCCCCCACTTTGGTGGCCTATGGGAGGCGGGGGTTAAATCGGTCAAACACCACCTAAAACGAACTATTGGAGAACAGAAACTTACGTACGAAGAGTTAAACACTGTTTTAGCACAGATTGAATCCTGTCTTAACTCAAGGCCTCTCTGCCCGTTGACCAGCGACATCGACGATTTAATGATACTAACGCCAGGGCACTTTTTAGTAGGCGGCTCATTATTAACCTTGCCTGTTGGTGATGTAAAGACGAGCCTAAGAGACCGCTGGCTACATGGCCAATATTTGGTTCAACAATTTTGGAGAAAATGGAGCAATGAATATTTGTCACGTTTGCAAAGTCGTCCGAAATGGTTAAAGGCACTTCCGAATGTAAAGATAAACGACATAGTACTGATTAAAGATGAAAGGTATCCTTGCAACCGTTGGCCGCTTGCTCGAATTGTGGAGTTACACCCTGGAACCGATAACATCGTTCGAGTAGTTACGCTCAAAACACAAAATGGCATCATAAAACGGCCAATTGTAAAGATTTGTCCTTTGCCTATCTCAGAAAACTGGGACGCAGTGACAGAAACCACTGCACAATAATATCATAAGCACTTGTTCTCGGTTACAGGTTAGGGGCTGCATGGAGAAGTCTATATCACAAAACCACAAGAAGCTGTTGCTGTATCTGGATGACATTCTGAAAGAACATCATCGTCGGGCCGATATGTTGGATCTGGTCATTCCTTTTTTTTACTTAATATGGTCACCCTATGAATTTTGACGTTTTGTTTTTATATTCTTTATTGTAACCTTTTTGCTTCTCAGATGGGACTTACTTTTTCTTTGAGCACATTGTCAAACAATTTTGTTTTGCATTAAAAATCATAGTTATTAAAAACAATTAGCATTTTTACTCTATCGATAATCGCTTCGGATCCATTCGGTCAAGATTATTATCAGACGGACATTCAACAACTACAATAAAAAACCTATATCACTTTAAAGTTGACATTTTTAAGTAGGTACATATGACCGTAGGATTGACATGTGGTCGTAGAAAACAACAAAACACATTATTAACACAAAGAGAACGATCGGGAATATCCATATTGAATAGACATATTCATCTAAAAAAAAGTTAAAACAGTTACTACACTTAGTGGAACAGATAAAGAGAAAAAAGCTTACACTAGAATGAGAGCCAGAGAAAGAGATGATACGCTCTCTGCTCATTCTAAAGGTAGAATTATAATATACGTAATGTAAAGTAACGAAATGTTGTCAACTATCATCGGGACGGGACGTAATGTAAGAAAACGTTGTAGCAATTATAATACGTTCCCGTACAAGTTCAATAAAAACTTCGTCATCCATAGCTGAATAAACCGGGAAGAGTTTAAGTGTTTATTTCGAAGAAAATTTACTAAATGCATACCAATAGGCATTTAAAAATACCCCTCATACCCAAAATTTCTACCCTGCTCCTGGTTTCGGCTGCAAGAGCCGTTACCATATGGTTACCATCATTAAAAAAAATGTATATATATTATTATTAATACGCTTAATTTGTTAAAAATTTATGAAAGAATTTATACTTGTACATGGCTTTTATTATAAGTATTCAGCAAAACATTTTACTCCGAAGACAACATTGCACTTATTATAAGCTGTACGACCACTTGTTTTACAGAAATCGGAAAAACAATTTCTTCTTTTTGGGGTAGGTATCACAAGATGATCTTGCCCATCGTAGCGAAGTGTAGTAGAAGTGTAGTATGTACAGAGTCTTCTTGATGCCGTTTCTTAGGAAGCGGAGCGCATCCAGTTCGTTTTGGTTTAGACCGTAATGCTCGCAGTACTAAATGGCTATTTGACGTCAATTGACTTATTTTACCCCTTTCACTGCTATGTAGCTGTCAATAGTTTTATACACAAATGTCGAGAAGCCAAGTGAAAATGCTGCTACACAATTTTTTCCTCGATATGCAACTCGATAAAGGCTCACATTTTGATCCAAGCGATCTACTTCGCACATTTTATTGTTGTATTCTGTTACAACACATTGGCGTTGAATGTTTGTTTATTTTCTTTCCGATTTTGAATATCGAAGAGCATTTGATAATAAATAGGCACTGAAAGCTACAGATGAAATGGAAACAACTGAATTGTCCAACTACTTTGTCAAATACATTCCAATATCCCTCACAGAAACAAAAAGGAAGTAGAAAAACCACGTTTTTCCTTTTTCTGTATAACTTTTTGTCAGCTAATGGCCTGAATATTGGCCTAGTGGAAAACTTGTGAACAAATTGTCGAAGTAAAACGAAAATGGGAGATTTTGCATTATATACAACGTCTGTTCCCGTACGCGCAAGTTTGTGAAAAATTTCGAAAACTTTAAATTTTTTATTATACAATTTTTGAAATTTTTCACAAACTTGCGTGTACGGGAACAGACCTACAAATTGTATAAAAATAAAACGTATTGACAAAAAGTCTATGTCACGCCTGGCGCACCCATATGGTAAGTTTAAGAAAAACATTCGATAACTATATTTACTTGAACATGTTTTTATGCACAAATTAATAGTGCAATTTATTTATATATGTTTCAAAAATCGTTTTTCTAAAACTTAAAATAAGTCAAAACTATAACTACATATTTACTTTTTCATGTAGTTAATTTTTAACTTTTGCGCTACTTTTCTATTTTCACTTGCCAAAAACGACCTTGCACTTTCAAACACAACACACAACTGATTTGTTGCTTTGCAAAACAAAAAATATGTATTTTTATGTTGCAAAAAAATTGTTAAGCCGTTATATTTTTGAATAGTCCGATTGCTACGGTACTTTAACAGGTACTATATTTTGCGTTACCATATGGATGCGCCCAGTCTATTCGGGTTAGTAACGAAAATTTAACAAAAAGCGTAGTTCAACAATATAAAATAGCGCAATAATCGAATCTAATCTCAATGTTTAGTTGCTCTTTGAACAGACGTAATGTAAAGTTACGTAGAAATCGAAATTCAACGGATCTTTACGTTCCGTTACATTGCTTGAAACAATAAGTGAAAGAACGCACTGCTCAATTGACATTAGACCACATTACGTTATTTCTATTATAATTGGACCTTAAAGCATATGTTAAGTTCTACTCTTTGTTGTAGTTGTACCAATGATATCAGATTCCTACTTGTTGATGTCTGCTTGTACAAGTAGAATGGATGGTTCGCTTCAGACCTTAAGTAGAAATGCTCTGAAAAAATTAGTTTTTTGCTCTCCTGAAAAGTTGCTCAAAAACACAACCATTTTTGTAGGTACAGCGACGAAATGGTCCCTTAACCTAATATTTGGAACTTTTTAGCTCCCTTTTCTTTTCTGTTACTTACTTGATATTTTGAAAATAGCATTGTTTGAACAAAATGATATACAATATCTAAAGTTTCAGGTCCATATCTTTTACCGTTCGAAAGATATTGAGAGAAATATATTGAAATTTGGACCAAATGGTCCCAACAAAAAATTTTTTTTTCAAAAGTTCAATCAAAGGTCTTAACAAAAATAGTTTGAACTGTACCATTTGGTCAGTGTATATATTTTTATCTTTTTTTCAAATAAGGTTCAAACTATTGAATTTTTTTTTTAAACATGACTCGAAAGTTGCTTTTGTAGCAAAAATACAACAAGTAAAAATAGCATTGCTGTCTACCTTTCATATGACATTACATTAATTTGCAAATTCTTTCACCTTACGCAAAAGTTAAACTGTTTTTGATATCAAAACATAAAGGACCCCTTGTCATTTTTTTGTCCAAATTAATTTTTTCCAAAATTTTTTATATTTTTTTACAAAATAGGCAAGTCTCAAAAATAATTTATTTGCAAAAATTACCCCAATATCTTTTTCCAATGAAAAGTTATGGCTATCTTTGTTATAATAATACTACTAATTTTCTGTTTGTTTTTTGTTTGTTCGTTTGTTTATTTGACCTTATATTAAGGGAGGTGTTAGGCAAAAGCGGTTAAAACTGTTTTCTATAAGAATATATTAATTATATTCTATTCTAGTCTATTTCGCCCCTTTTTAATTATCGTAAATTTTGTTATTGAAATGCTCATACCATCGAATTTTTTCTCAATTAAATTTTAAAAAATTTCTGATTTTTCGACACCAAAAAATACAAATATCTTCAACATTTTTAGTACGATTTGTTTAGAAAACATCATTACCTAAGAATGAGGAAAAAATACTTGCAAATCAAAGTTTTAATTTTTTATTTTCGTTTTTAAATGTATTTAATCTTGTTATAAATTTTAAAAATGTTGTTCTTATATTTTTAAAATTCACCGCACAAAAAGGATACACACTAAGTGCGTTCATAGCGCCTTCTATATTTACGATTAACTCTTGCAAATTTTCATAAAAGCATACTCTAAATTTGTCCGACACAGTAGACTCTGAACCCATACAAAAGATGGACAAAATTGTTTTTAATAATTCTAAAAAAATAATATTTTTTAGAATTATGTACAAGCTTAATGCCAATTAAGTTCATGAAGCAACAGGTTGCAACAACAATAAAAATAGAAGGAGTGGTCCAATCTTCGTGAAGTTATGCATTTTAGTTAATTTGGAGTTGGAGATTTAATGCAAAGCTATTATTTTTCTCAAAAATTGCGTTTGTATTCCGATTTTTGAACATTTTAAAAATATTATGGAAATATAAAAACTACAAATTTCGCAAAACAGTGATTTTCGTTTAATGCCTAAATTTTCTTCTTTTCAAAACTGTTTTTCTTTTTTTAAAGTTCTTTTAGTTTTCAAGATATAATTTTTTAGGGAGTGCACTTTTACGCCCTAAAAATGCTATTTGATATAAATTATACGTTCAGGATTTCCTTCTAATCAGTTCAGAGACATAAACAAATTTATTAATTTCTTGCATTTTTAATAACTGAACTATGAGAAGGTTCTGTTCTACCACTCTTCAATTTAAGTCGAAAAAAGGTTCGTTGGACCCATGTGCCAAACGAAGAAAAAAGTTGGAAGTCTAAATAGAAAGTTTGTAGTCTCTATTATCAACAAACTGAAAAAATATTCTTAAGAACGCCATAAAAAAAATTTAGAATATCAATACATATAGTAATTTATGTAACAGCAAGAACAGAACAAAATTTTAAAATAAATAAACTTTATCAATATTTGTCCAACAATTAAACTTATTCACTAAATGAAACCTTTGATTGTTTGTCAACAGATTTTGCTGGATGATGTTATTTTGTAAAATTGTTAGTCGATGAGTTGGGAAGTCATGATATAAAATACAGGCCACATTATTAAATAATATATTAAGTGTTTTGTTCCGAGTCACGCACTAAATTTATAAAATTAATTTTTTAGCCAACCATGTGCTGCACAAAATTCGCTCAAGGACATGAATTGGGACCAAGACCAATGGAAACCACTGATAAGTGATCGTTCCTTCTTGCCATGGCTCGTCAAAGTGCCCACCGAGCAGGAACAGCTGCGTGCGCGCCAAATTTCTGCAGCACAAATAAATAAACTGGAAGAGCTGTGGAAGGAGAACATCGAAGCTACTTTTCAAGATTTAGAAAAACCAGGTATTGATACCGAACCATCACAAGTTTTGCTACGCTATGAGGATGGTTATCAATATGAAAAGGTCTTTGGACCACTCGTGCGCCTCGAGGCAGAGTATGACAAGAAACTTAAAGAATCGCAGACGCAAGAAGGCATTGAAGTGCGCTGGGACGTGGGGCTTAACAAGAAGACAATTGCCTATTTTACTCTAGCCAAAACCGATTCGGACATGAAACTTATGCACGGCGATGAACTACGTCTACGCTATGTCGGCGAGTTGCACAAGTTATGGAATGAAATCGGACACGTCATCAAGGTACCCGATAACTATGGCGAAGACATTGGCTTAGAGTTGAAGTCTTCGGCCGGAGCACCAGTTAAATGCACTTCAAATTTCGCCGTAGACTTTATATGGAAGTGCACATCATTCGATCGCATGTCGCGAGCTCTTAAAGATTTTGCTATGGATCGCAATTCAGTATCAAATTATATATATTCTAGACTTTTGGGTCATGGGCGTCATGACAACAGCGATGAAGTTGTCTTTCGTGGACCCATACCAAAGCTTTTCAGCGCGCCCAATTTGCCTGATTTGAATCGCTCGCAGGTGTATGCCGTTAAGCATGCCATCCAGCGTCCACTGAGCTTAATTCAAGGTAAGCGGAGTTCAAATTAAATAAAATATGTAGTCATTAAATTTTTGCATTTGAAATAAATATTTGTTTGCTTTTCTTTGAAGGTCCACCGGGAACTGGAAAAACGGTTACTTCCGCAACCATTGTTTATCAGCTGGTTAAGCAGCATGGCGGCACTGTACTTGTTTGTGCGCCTAGCAACACAGCCGTAGATCAGCTTACTGAGAAAATACACCGCACCAATCTGAAGGTGGTGCGCGTTTGTGCCAAATCACGCGAAGCCATTGACAGTCCCGTCAGCTTTCTAGCTCTGCACAATCAGATACGCAACATGGACACCAACACTGAGCTTAAGAAGCTGCAACAGTTAAAGGATGAAACTGGCGAGCTCAGCTCGGCTGATGAGAAACGTTATCGCACATTAAAACGTGCCTCCGAACATCAATTGTTGGAAGCGGCCGATGTCATCTGCTGCACCTGTGTAGGTGCTGGCGATGGACGCTTGGCTCGAATTAAATTCACCTCAATTTTAATTGACGAATCGATGCAATCGACAGAGCCGGAATGTATGGTGCCTGTGGTATTGGGTGCCAAGCAATTAATACTGGTCGGTGATCATTGTCAGCTGGGCCCAGTGGTTATGTGTAAGAAGGCCGCACGAGCTGGTCTCTCACAGAGTCTGTTCGAACGTTTAGTAGTGCTGGGCATACGTCCATTCCGTCTCGAAGTGCAATATCGCATGCATCCAGAGCTGTCGCAATTTCCTTCAAATTTCTTCTACGAAGGTTCGCTTCAAAATGGTGTTTGCGCAGAGGATCGCAAGTTGAAAATTGATTTTCCCTGGCCACAGCCAGATCGTCCAATGTTTTTCCTGGTCACACAAGGACAGGAGGAAATCGCTGGCTCCGGTACGTCGTATCTAAATCGTACTGAAGCAGCTAATGTGGAAAAGATAACAACACGTTTTCTTAAGGCTGGCGTTAAGCCAGAACAGATTGGCATTATTACACCTTATGAGGGGCAGCGCGCCTATTTGGTGCAATACATGCAGTACCAGGGCAGCTTGCATTCAAAACTTTACCAAGAAATTGAAATTGCAAGTGTCGATGCTTTCCAAGGCAGAGAGAAAGACATCATTATCATGTCTTGCGTACGCTCCAACGAGCGACAAGGTGAGCTATGCGATAAAATATTTTTACTAGTAACAATCTACTTCATTCCGACGATATGCCAATGTTTGGTGTCAAAGTACTGAGCTTTTTTAAATATTACTTAATTTTACAAAGTATTCTTCATGTTAATCCGAGATTTAAGAAATTTACATGAAAAGTTTTTCTAAATTTCACACAGTAGTTTACAAGTGTTTGTTTAGCAGACAGTTCCGAAAATAGCCCTATTGTTCCACACAAATTGTGTCTCTGGTAGAATTTGAGCTATCGCAAAATTTTATTTTTAAATGTTTGTAATTAATGATGTATCAATCTGTCAAGTTTTATTTATTTATATATTTTTTCATCATAATCATTTTCATGGTGTTTTTAAAAAGGTTGTATTAGTTTATTATATTTCGTGTGTTGTAAGTGTCATCACTTCACTGACTTTCTATGGACTTTTTTTTAGACTTTCTATTGAGCTTAAAACATAGAAAATGTATTCTTTACGTTGTAAATGAATTTTCAAAGAAAAAAAGAAACAAATGCAAAAATTTAAAGTACTGGAGCAGGCTCGCCCCCTAATCAAACATGTAAAAAATTTTGGTTTGTGAGCCATTTTTTTATTTTTTAATCAATTTCGGTTGGAAAAGCCAAAAGTATCTCGAACAGTTGTTTTGTCTGACTTTTTTTGAGCATTCTAACAGCTCTATTCTGGCAAATGAACAAATTGTTCAGTATTTTGAATATTTCTTTGTGTTTGTTGTTTTCAATACAAAATTTAAAGCTCAAAAAACAAAATTTTTTAATGAAATTGTCAATAACTGAAAAGCAGTTGATAATTTTTATCAAAATTTTTTATTTTTGAGCTTCAAATTTTGTTTTGAAATAAAAAAATTACAACAAACACATAGAAATATTCAAAATCCTGGTTAACAATTTGTTAATTTGCCAGAAAAGGGCTGTTAGTTTGATAAATTTTTTTGTGAAGTTGATACTTTTTAAGAAAAAATACTCCTTTTTTGATATAAAAATTTTAAAAAATAATGTATAAAAATCCAACTTAATAGATTGATTGAAAGTTCTAAAAATGAACATTTAAAAAAAAGCTTTAACAACTATGTTCGACCTTTAGATTTTGTTTCAATTTTAAAAATTTCATTGTTTGAAAAACTGACTTTTCAATACACAAATTTTACAAAATAGATAATGAAAATCCAAAATTAGGCTAGACCATGATAGAATAACCAGGTATTATAAATAGCGACTGCGCTGCCGAGCTGTAGCGATAAAGTGTCAATTAAAAGTAGTGTAAACACATTAAAAAATTAAAGGGGATTTTTTTCTGTGTTTACTTCAGCGCTTGATGAATGAATTTTTACAAGAAAGAGTAAACAAGATATTTTCTGTTGTTGGGTTTTATAAAGGTAGACACTGGGCAATTAATTGCATAATTTTCAAATAAGAAAGCATAAGAACATTCATAAATTCATAAAATTCAAAATATGAATACCCATTAACAAAAAATTCCCCGTTTCAATTATTAACATACAAGGATTATTGTTTTGATTGTCATCACGGTCTTTTGACATTCTATGCCATGCCTACAATGACAGTTGAACCCTTTCGATTTATATACCAGTGTAATTATACCATGAGCTAGACAAATTTATAGACAATATACATTCATCAAAAAACATAAGAATATTTATAAAAATTAACCTTCAGGTGCAAGTTTAGTTTTGGAATCTTGGTCAAAAATCAAAAATTGAAAATGAAAATCGAAAATCCGGCCAGTCGGAGCTCAAATTCTACAACCCGAAAATCAATTTGGGTGGAACAGTAGGGCTTTATCCCTTTTGGGATAGACATTTAAAAATGTTTAAGCTTGTCTGGATTCCAATTAAAAATTTATTTGTAATTCATATACTTTTTCATCTCATTGTATGTTTAGATTTAGAGCGTCTGTGTATGTGTTTTGTAATTGTAGATTGAATTAATTTTATCTATCCAATTTTGTCCCCAGGTATTGGATTCCTCAACGATCCGCGTCGTTTAAACGTGGCTCTGACACGTTCCAAATATGGCACCATTATTGTTGGCAACCCAAAAGTGCTTTCCAAGCAGCCACTCTGGAATCATTTACTTAATTTCTACAAGGATCGCAAAGTTCTCGTCGAGGGATCTCTCAACAATCTTAAAGAATCTCTCATTCAATTTCAAAAACCGAAGAAGATCATCAACACCATGAATATGGGTGCGCACTTTATGACAACCATGATGGCGGATGCGAAAGAGGCCATGATACCCGGCTCCATATATGATCGTTCTGGACACTTTGGCTACAATGCAAATATGCCTAATTTTGGTGGTGCTGGACCGTTCGCTGGCAATAGTGGTTTAGGGTTTGGTTCTGGTGCGACTGGTGGAGGTGGTATAGGAGGTGGTGGTGCCGGCGGTGGAAGTATTGGCAGCGGTGGCCTCGGTGCTTTTGGCTACGGCGGCAACATGGGTGGTTTCGGCAACAACTCTCACATGCAAACACCACAAAATTTAAACAATTATATGGGTGGCTATGGTCAGCAAGCTGGTCCAGCGCATCGTGGTGGTCCTATGCCATCACTTGGGGGTGGTGGAAATCAACAGTGGAGCACAAATCATCATGATTCCATCAGCTTTATATCGCCAGAGCGTGCCCAAGCAGCAATGAACAACATGCCGGTGCCCGTCGGTATGTTCATGAATATGAGCAACATACCGCCACGTTTCTACAACCAACATCAGCAGGCAATACAAGCGGCTGCCAAGCAAGGGCGACGCGTTGCCGGTGGTATTGGCGGCGGTAGCAGCCTTATTGGCGCCAAAAACAACTTTGGAGCTCCTGGTTCGGGCAAGTCACAAAGCGGAAAAGTACGTAGCAATATTGCTGCTGGCAATCCTAGCAGCAGCGCAGTCACTGGATCGACTTCAAATTCCCAAACAGCCCCTCCGCTCACCCAACGCAACATGTCGCAGAATATGAGTCAACCGGGAGGATTCACGTTATCACAGCAGCCTGAACTGTCGCAAGACTTTGGACAAATTTCGCAAATGGATGGCATTCTGTCACAAGATGTCACAGCATTCACAGCGGTAAGTGGATCGAGGGTGTCTTTTCCATGAACAATTCCGTAAATTTTGTTTTAATTTTTATTACAGGGAGCAAATATCAACAATGAACGCCTTAATTTGGGTTTAAACAGTCAGAGTCAATTCTCGCAGCCCTATTGATATAATGGTTGATTTCGATATTACAAAAAATACTAAACAAACAAATTCTTTAAACAAAAAAACTGAACCGCGCTCACACACACATATCCTGCAGAGGCAGCAGCTACAGACGAAATATTGTGTTGGGAATTTTTATAACACTAAAGGACTTCCCATATAACCGCGACATTGTAAAAGGAGGAGTAGAAGAAGAAGGAGCAGTCTGGGTGCAATTTGCGGAGCGTGTGCATAACGCGACAAAACTTAGGAAACGATCAAGAAACTATGACCAACTATGAACTGATAAATCAAATGTTGAGATGAAAGTGAAAGAAAGAGATAGAGGAGAAAGAGCGACCGAGAGGAAAAACAATAAAAGGAGAGACACCTAAAAAAACACTTAAGTTTTGCGAAACTATAAGGAACTCGCCTACTTACCAACCAACCAGTTATAATGACCAAACCTGCCGGAGTAACCAAACTAGAAGTGTTGCTTGCAGCGTCAATGCGTAAAGTGAGACAATGCCTACTGTGCAGACGCATTAGAGAATGCAACAAAAACCTTACAAATAAAAGCATTCAACAACGCTGAATTCACTCTGGATTTATATATTTCCGGCAGTTGTGGTATGCTGTAAATCATCTAAATGCATCAAGTGTACAAGATGTTGGCACACACTATTGGCTTAACTCTACAAATTCTATTCTCAAAATAGAGTTTCAAAGTGTTACTAAAGCGCTGGAAAAAACTCAAATGGCATTATGTCTTTCTCGCAGACTCTTAAGTCACAAAACATAAACAAAAACCAAAAAAGAAATCAATGAATATCCTTCATTGTTGTTTTCCCGAAGGCTTGTTTCAATTTTTATAAAAATTTCAAATTGTTTCAGAACATATTGCATACAAAATCTGTCAAAGCAGCGTTTTATTTTGTTAAATTTAAAAAAAAAACTGTTATTTAATTGTTTACTGTGTGCACATTGAAATGTCATGCCAAAAATGTGCACACACGCACACACCACATTAACATTGTTTGTTGGCATAAATATTAATTTCCGTAAAAAAAAGGAATTTATTATAGTTTGTTTTTTATTTTCATTGAATATTGATTGCATTGAAACTGATTGATAAGAAAAGCGAAATTCGTTTGTTAGCTTAAAGAAATCAACTGTGCAGCAGTTTCGTTTCAAACAGAGTAAATAAAATAAAAAAAAGGAAAAAAAAACAATAAAAAACTAAATAAAACAACACAGAGTTATGTTCGTTAATGTTTCGAAATGTAAACCTGAAATCAAAATAAAGCCGAATTTATTGCAGATTCAACAAACTCAAATTGTATTTTTATTAAATGTATACAAGCTAAGGGCGGTCGTCCATAAACTACGTTGCCAGTTGAGGGTTGGGGTAGGGGTTTTGAAATGCACTACGATAAGTAACGATAGGGGCTTCAGATATTTTAACGTAACCAAAATCTTAAAAACACTCGTAAAAATTATTATTATATATTTATTAGCTGAAATTTACCCAGTGTTACTCTGGAATGTAAATATTTTATAAAATTTCTTTTTACGGACGATTTTATTTTTGTTTAAAAATATTGAAGATTTGCTAGAATGTGTTATAAAATGAGAAAAATAAACGTCTTTTAAGAATAATAAGCAAAACTAGACAAGATAGTGTTACGGCTGAATGAGCTCTTTCTTAGTGACCATCAGAGAACTGCACAAGCCTGCTTGAAGTTCAAGAGTTTTCAAGTACTTGAATTCAAGTATGTATCCAAACTTGAAAAAGCAAGCTTTAGCCAGCTTGCAAAAATACCAAACAGATACAAGTCATATTCATGCTTGCTCGTTGGCTTGGCTTGTTTAGACTTACTTTGTCGGGCAGAAAGTTGAAAAGCTTGAAACGATCGGCAAAAGCTTGTAAGCTCGCAAGTATCCAATTGCGCCCAGAACAACTAAAATTATACAATTTTAAATAATAGGTTTGCCACCTTATACATAATCAGCCCAATCATGAAACATTTTCTCCCGGGAGCTGTAAAAGGGAGTTTCCGGTTTTAAGGTAGCAGATAAAGACATCTCATTTTTTTATTTTACACTAATGAATATTGGCTGCTGATAAACAAAATTGCATTAAAAATTTTCAAAAAGTTTTAAACTTTATCTTAAAAACGGAAACTCCCTTTTACAACTCCCGGGAGAAAATGTTTCATGATTGGGCTGAATATGTATTTTTAAGAATTTTAAACATCATTTAACAGTGCTAGGAAGTCACTAATTTCGAATCTGAAGTCAGAAATTTAAAATTCAGGATGGTGGATAGGGTTGCCACCTTAATTTTTATGAATTCGGGGCTGGCAAAAAAAAATAAAACGAAGTTGACAGCTCATACAAAATCCAATATGAAAGCAAAAATTGGCAAAAATACCAAAATGGCTGAATTTGACAGTTATGGTCACCAGAGAACTACACAAACCTACTTGAAGTCTATTTGAAGTACTTGCTTAAAATACAAGTTCAAGCTAGCTTGAGCTTGAGAATTTTGAATCAAGTATAGCTTGCAATTGGGGAACTGGGGGCGATGGAACAATGTAACATGTCTGACTGTCTCAACCTGGCGAGGCCAGCATAATCTTTGTGAAATCGTCTCAAGTCGACTCAAACCTCCACGTGGTGTTTCCTGGGCAACGTCAAAACTGACAACCGTTAGTTTGGCGGCTAATCTGAGCGGCGGGCCTCCCTAGGCTTAAAATAGGTTGTGCGTCGGGTTTGAAGCCCACCCGTAAAAAACCAATCTCAATGAAAACAAACAAGAATAGAAGAAAAATGATCCCCAAATCTGATGACGACTACCGCAAACGAAAAACTGATAATGATTTACGGATATGCATCTGGAATGTCCGAACCCTTAATTGGGAAGGTGCCTCTATCCAACTGACTGATGTCTTGGAAAGATACAAAGCTGATATCACTGCTATCCAAGAAATGCGATGGAAGGGACAGGGTTGCATTCGGCATGCACCCTGTGATATCTACTACAGCGGCCATGCGGAGAAGCACGAGTTTGGATGCGGATTTGTAGTTGGCAAGAGACTACGGCCCCACGTCCTGCGATTCACACCTGTGAACGAACGACTTGCCATAATCCGCATCAAGGTTAGATTTTTCAATATAAGCCTAATATGTGCGCACGCTCCGACAGAAGACAAGGACGATGAGATCAAGGAAATTTTCTACGAGCGCCTTGAAAATGCTTACGAGCGCTGCCCCCGTCACGACGTAAAAATCGTGCTTGGTGACTTCAACGCTAAGGTGGGCAAGGAAAATATTTTTGGTCCAACAGTCGGAAAGTTCAGCCTCCACGACAACACCTCCGATAACGGAATGAGGCTGATTGACTTCGCCGCAGCACGAAACATGGTCGTAAGTAGCACTAGATTCAAGCATCTCAATATTCATAAAGCCACCTGGATGTCCCCTGATCAAAAAACCAAGAATCAAATTGATCACGTTTTGATCGACGGAAGGCACTCTTCCAGTGTATTGGATGTACGCACGATCCGTGGTGCAAACATTGACTCGGATCACTATCTTGTTGCAGCCAAGATCCGTACACGTCTATGCGCAGCTAAGAATACACGCAACCCTACACAGAGAAAGCTAGACGTCGACAAGCTGCAATCAAAACAGACAGCCGATGCTTTCGCCACTCGACTCTCACTCCTGCTTCAAAGCACTCCTCCAATCGATGATATATGCGCGCAGTGGACTCACATTTCCAACTCCATGCGTGCGGCTGCTGAAGAGGTGATTGGCTACCAACGCCCTAGCCGAAACCAGTGGTACGACCAGGAGTGTCGCGACGCCACTGCAGAGAAAGACGCCGCCTACAAAGCCACCCTGCAGTCGGTTGTAACGCGCGCTGCTAAGGAGCGATACAAAGAAAAGAGGAGGGAAGAGAGACATATTTTTAGGCGGAAAAAAAGAGAGGCAGAAAAGCGCGAGCAGGAGAAGATTGAGATGTATGGTGACAGGAATGAGGCCCGAAAATTTTTCGAAAAAATAAGACGCCTTGCCGATGGTTTTAAAACCGGGGCCTCTTCCTGCAAGGATGAAAACGGGAATCTAGTGACAGATGTCCAGAGTACACTGACGTTATGGAGGGAACACTTCTCTAAGCTTCTAAATGGCGACGCTGACAACAATCCCGCCAATAGAGATGATATTCCGGAAACCCCAATTTTGGATGACAGCGTTGAGGTTCCGCTGCCCGACTATGATGAAGTTCTGACAGCTATAGCTCGGCTTAAAAATAACAAAGCCGCGGGAGCTGATGGCTTACCTGCTGAGTTGTTTAAGAACGGAGGCGAAGCTCTACTTAAATGCATTCACGAGCTTCTATGCAGAATATGGTCGGAAGAATGCATTCCGAACGATTGGAATCTCAGTGTGCTCTGCCCAATCCACAAGAAAGGCGATCCCACTATCTGTGCCAATTACCGTGGGATAAGCCTTCTTAATATCGCATATAAGGTCCTGTCGAGCGTTTTATGTGAAAGATTGAAGCCCATTGTAAACGAACTGATCGGACCTTATCAGTGTGGCTTCAGACCTGGAAAGTCTACCATCGACCAGATTTTCACGCTACGACAAATCTTGGAGAAGACTCAAGAAAAACAAGTCGACACCCACCATCTTTTTGTCGACTACAAAGCCGCCTTCGACAGCCCAATAAGGAAGCACCTGTACTCCACCATGTCTGAATTTGGTATTCCTGCAAAACTAATACGACTTTGCAGGATGACACTGAGCAACACCAGCAGCGCAGTTAAAATCGGGAAGGACCTCTCCCCACCATTTATTACCAAACGAGGTTTCAGACAAGGTGATTCCTTATCGTGCGACTTTTTCAACCTAATGATGGAAAAGATCATCCGAGCTGCTGATCTGAGACGTAGTGGCACAATATTCTACAAGAGTGTTATGCTGCTTGCGTATGCTGATGACATCGATATCATTGGCCATAATACGCGCGAAGTCAGTGCAGCATTTTCCAGATTAGAAAGAGAGTCAAGTCGAATGGGTCTGGCAGTGAATGCAGACAAGACGAAATACTTAGTGTCAACAAACAAACAGTCCCAGCGTCTTGGAACCCACGTTACCGTTGACAATACCTCCTTCGAGGTTGTGAAGAACTTCGTTTATCTGGGATCCAGCATTAATTCTACCAACGACATCAGCATTGAGATCAAACGAAGAATAACTCTTGCCAACAGGTGTTACTTTGGGCTCAGTAGGCAATTGAGAAGCAGATCCCTCTCTCGACGAACGAAAATCACGCTCTATAAATCGCTCATCATGCCCGTCCTACTTTACGCATCACAAACCTGGACGCTGAGCAGTTTAGATGAAAAGACTTTAGGAGCATTCGAGAGAAAGATTCTTCGTAAGATCTACGGACCAATCTGCGTCAATGGCGAGTACCGAATACGGTGGAATGATGAACTGTATGAGCTGTACGCTGACATCGACATAGTCAAGCGCATTAAAATCGAGCGGCTTCGCTGGCTTGGTCATGTTCAGCGCATGAAAGACGATGCTCCAGTGAAGAAAACATTCGATTCGGTACCCAGCGGCGGTCAACGCAGAAGAGGACGACCGCATCTTCGTTGGAAAGACCAAGTAGAGGACAACCTGACGAAGCTTGGAATTTCCAACTGGCGCCAGCAAGCGAAAGACAGAAATGGCTGGCGCAAATTCTTAGATGAGGCCAAGACCGACATACGGTTGTAGCGCCAACTAAGTAAGTAAGTAAGTATAGCTTGCAATTGAATATGAATAAAATAAAATTTTCAATCTTTTTTTAGGCGGCTTCAAGCTTTCCTTTACTTAAAACTTCGTGCCGTTCGCTTGTAAGCTAGCATACTTGCAAGTCGCAAGCTGTAGTGGGCTTATTCAAGCTAGCTTGAGCCTGTATTTTTAACAAGTACTTGAAATAGACTTCAAGTAGGCTTGTGCAGTTCTCTGGTGACCATAACTGTCAAATTCAGCCATTTTGGTATTTTTGCCAATTTTTGCTTTCATATTGCATTCTCATTGGTTGCAGATTTTGTATGAGCTGTCAACTTCGTTTTGACAGTTTCGGTCACCGGCTAACCGGCCTATCACCACCTTGTCTAGTTTTGCCATGAATGGACCCAATCGCGATACTGTCGGATTTTACGCTCGCCTAAAAGCTTTCCTCGCGACGTGAATAAAATTTTAATCAAGATTTCCGTCGGGAAGGGATAACGTAAAATAACACGACAGCACTATTCCTCTCAATTTCGATGTATTCACAATGGAGTGTTCCAAAAAATAGGGCATTTCGAACTTTTTGATTTAGAAGATATCATGGTCGTCCGCAGGATTTGTTCTAGGGCGCAAGTTCCTCCCTTTTCCCCTGCGGACGCCCATGGATGTTCCTGTTAGCTTGCAATGTTTGTTGGATCACACTACAAGGCGTCTTTTTGAAATTTTTTCTGACAAAAATGTTAAGACTACGACTAATTTTGGGTTGTGATGGGTCTTCTGGTCATAAAGAGTACAATCAGATTTTACGAACTGATGTAAGCGACAGCAATATGCTATTAGTATCGATGGTGCCTTTAACTTTACAGTCGAGTAATGAAGAGGAATACTGGCGTAACATAAGTCCATCATCAACCAGATACTGTCGTCCGATTTTTTTCGAATTAGAAAAACTGCTCAAACAGTTACAAATTCTTCTTTATCTGCCGTTTGTTATATTTGTGAAGCGAAACCCTCGAAATGAACAATTTGTTCGGATATCAAGTTGATACCTTTATCCGATCCAGTGAATTTGCTTTATAATGGAAGTGGGCGGGGACATACTTATGAGGTGGTATATATGAAAGGCCCATCCACAGATTTACTCCAAACTTTACCATAACGTTACCTATGTATAGGCATTTATCTTAGTTAAACATCATGTCGATATCTCTTTTCGTTTTCTCTAGAAATAAAAAAGGAATTTTACTTTGTATGGAAGGTAGGCGTGTGCAATAACTTATCGCGCTCATTTTTAAAAAAATTTTTATTTGGCTGTATTTGATCAAGCATGCAAAATTTCATTTTCATAGGACCACTCCTTCTATATTTTTCCAACAAATGTTGGAGCCATCTCAATGTGCGCTGTTCGGAGTTGGCATAAAACTCGTAGGTCCAGTTCTCGATCATTTCTGTTCAAACATTAAATAACTTACACTACACAATTGATCAATAGAAGCTCGGGCAAAGTCCTTTCAAGTGCTGAAATGGTCAATTCGTTTCGTTTTATGGGAAGTAGGGAATTATCAAATCTATGCAATTTCAAAAAAGCTTCGCTTTTGTCGAATGGTCAACTTGACGCACTTCTTCTTTTTCCTTTCCCTGTAAAAATATGAACCTGTTAAAAAAAAAATTAAATAAATTAATAAGGGTTCTCATCAAAGCATGTAAACATGTAAAACATTAAAACTTTTGATAAGCGCTAAAGAGTAAAAATCATAAATGTCGACAAAATGTCGACCTTTATTCAATTTTTTTTTTAGATTGAACCAACGCTCAGAGGATGCCCCCATAAATGTATAAGCATTGTGTTGACTCGGAAGATGGGTGATAGTTAGTTGGAGGGTGGATAGATGGAGGAGTGTCGTTGAAGATTTGTTTTGAATTTGCACAGCTCAAAACTGCGGGGAAACACGCTCGCAAGGAGACTATTCCACAACATAACCGTGCGACTAAAGAATGAATTATCACTGTAATGCGAGGTTCTGATGGACATCGATGCAATGGTAAAGGGGTGGGCTTGAACAGCTGTCCAAGTGGACCTGAGAGCCTCAGGCCATGTATCTCCCTTGAACACTTCCCATGGTAATACCTATACAGAAGGCTAAGGCAACCAACATTACGTCGATGCCCAAGAGAATTGAGAGAGAATGAAATACTTTCATACCCTTTCAAATATATCGTACGACGTTGAATTCGATCCTGAAGCTCCAAATAAGATTTTGAAGCCCCTGCCCAAATGTGAGAATTGTACTCCATTTTCGGCCTAATATATGATGTGTAATTTTAAAACTTTTAAAAACCTTTATTAACATAAAAAAATTAATACAACTAGAACTCGCCAGTGGTCGAAATTCGACCTTTTCACTGTGACCTTCGACCTACACTGTAATATGAAATTGCTTTCGTTATCAGATGAGCGTAGAAATGGGTTAAAAAACGAATCTATTTCTCTTTTCAGTTCTAACCAACGACTTTTCATACAAAAATACGTTGTAGTGAGAAAAGCTACAGTTTTCGAGATATCGTCATAATTTTGATGTAAAAATAAGTGAAATTTTTCAAAATTTACTGTTTGTAAGAAATTACACAATCCCAATATATATTCGCACATAATACATTAAAAAATGCTTATTGTAGGGTATCCGTAAGAGATAGCGAGAAATGTTTGCTATATTTGTTGAACATCGTAGCAATGTCTAAAATTTACTCTTATTCGTATTCTTCCATCTCTTATAGCTTTTATTAAGAAATTCTGCATTGAATGCTCATATTTCATGTCAAAGGTCACAACAAGTATTTTGTGCACTACTTCTCCCTACTCTTATTCATTTGAAAGAAAAATTACCCAAATCGGTTGAGAAACACGGGAGCAAATGGTGCCGAACTGTTTTACCTACACCTATTTATATATAGATTTGTATTTACTTCAACTACTTTGAGTATAGAGTGTGAGCTCGGAAATTATGTAAACTCACGCCCATACAAATTTTGATAGATAGTTTACGCGCATGTAAGTTCACAAGGTTTACAATGTTTACGGGTCAGTTACATACTTAGATGAGGACCCTTAGTATATCGTCATATGAAATCAAAAAAGCCGTAAGTTACAAAAAATTCAAAATCGACTTCTTGACTGATTATGCATTGTATCAAAATACACGTTCCTGCAAAATTGTACACTCCTGCAAATAAAACCGACGTTTTTTTGAGAAATTTTGAAATTTTTGCTTCTCTTGTAAAATCTTTTAAATGCTACTTACGGCTTTTTTTATTTCATATGACGGATATGTAATTATTTTCACCACTTGTTCTAGCGGTTAGCAATAAAGAACTTGATACTCACCATTTCATATCAAATTTTATTCATATTAGATCAACCTTTGGGATTGAAAATTATTTTAAGCCGAAGTCATAGATAGATCATTCTTAAATAGTTTTGGATTTGTAGCATCCGACTTACCTTAAATTCTGTAAAAAGAGATACATTTTTTTAAAAGAAAATCATACACATTTGTTGTTCTTTAATTATTTATTGAATATTATATTGGCCAATTGTTCTTTGAGCATTTTTCATTTTGATAATTTTCTTAATCTTGCTTTCACAATAGATTCTCTTAAAAAAAAAATAGCAAATAATAAGGAAAGATTTCAAAATAAAGATTTCGGTATACATTAAGTACTACGAACAATTTTTTGTATTTTTTTTTTTTTTGTTTTTGGACATTGAATAAAAATTTCGGTAGAGGATATAAATTAAATACTATGAACAATTTTTTTTTAGTTTTTGGACATTGGAAATCGTGTAACTAAATTTAAGAAAAAAAGCCTAACGTACGCGCACATAAAAGATGGCCTTTGTTCTTGTAGATTCTTATATAAAATATATAGTTAGATATGGCAGTAATTTCATAACGGAATTTAATATTAACCTTCACCTGGCATGCTCATCCTGCGTAACAAACCTGGACTCGTGGGGTACATACGAACCCCAGTGATTAAAATCTTAGTAAAAATTTAAATATTGATTATTTTGTCTCAAAAAAAATTCAGAGATCATCCTTAGATACCACTTTAAACTGTAGAATATTCCAAGTTGAAAAAAATAAAGATCAGCGTTCATAATAAAATCGAAAAACTGGAAAAAAATTCCAAACAAATCAAAACGAGAAAGAACGTAGGGTATGTACGTACCCCACGAGGCCAGGTGAAGGTTAATAACAATGATATATTTTTAATTTAAGTAGATGCAGTTTTTGTGTTCGCAGTTTTGGTTCGTATGTTTGTATGGTGATAAGCTGATGATTTTCTGAATTCGAAACTCTGAACATCCTTTAACAATTCTTGCTTTACTTAAATATGAATTAAGGCTATATAATTTTCGTTGATTTGTGTTTGTTTTTGTTGTTGTTTTATAAATAACTAATACCTTCATGGAAGGTGTACATTTTCCGCTTTAACAAATTTATTTTACTTAATCTTAAACATTTACACATTTCTTTTTTCCTTCGTTTTTGCCAACAATGCTGCGTATTTGAGCTTTTGTTTTAATAAGAGCTTTAAAGCTTTTCTATTAGTTGCATGTGCTAATGACATTTATTGTAGTGCTTCGAAAGAGTTATTTTCATACTAAATGAATACTAAAAGAATACTTCAGTTTTGAGTTTAAGAAAAATTAAGGGTACAGCTCGCAAGTTTATGAAATTAAATTATAAATTTGTAAATGTTAACTGATAGCTTAAAGGTGATCGTATCACAAGCAGCATTATTGGCTTAACAATTTTTTTTTTATTTAATTTTTAAGGTTTTACGATTTTTTTTTAATATCTTACATTTCGTAAATTTTCATTAAATCAATACATATACATTTTTATATTAATATATACATAATGCTAAATCTTCTTTAAAAAATTTTTAAGTAGTTTTTTCTTGGGTTTGTTAAAATATTATACAAAAATAGTTGCTTCGACATTATTTTTTTTTTTTTAATATTTATCTTCAATTTAAAAATATCAAGAGAGTAGAATAGATTTAGAGAAAGAAAAGGGGAGGAAGCGAGAGCGTCAGAGCGGAGAAATATGAAAAGTGCAATATTTTGTAGAGTGTAAGTCAGTGTTTTTAATTGTAATCAACTTGTATGCACCAAAAATCTAAAAAAATATATCTTTAAAGAGCTCCGATAAATAAATTGAAGATAAATTTACATAGTTACCACAAATGTTTAAGGTGTATATTTTTACTGTTTTTGTATTATTTTCAATTTACATTACTTATTTATATCAATATTATTTCAATTTCTTAAGCAGTTGTTAATTTATTTTTTGTTTCATTCGATTTCTAGTTTTTTTTATTGTTTTTAACATTTTTAATGTTTTGTTTTTAATTTTTTTTTTAAATTTTTGCCTGTTTTTTAATGAAAAATTTAACGAACTTATATAAGAATATTGATTAATAATTTTTTTATTGTGTTTTATTATATTTTCATTGCTGCTGTTTGTTCTTTTATATTCATTGTAATATGATTAAAGAAAGGTTTATTTAGTTCTGTAAAAATATATTGAACATTTCAAAATATTGATCTTGAAATGTGTTTTTGTAAAGATTTATGGCCTTTTTTTATAAAACGCACTCAATCACTTGGGACTTTTTTGTCTGGCAATTCCATTTCCATATGATTTAGAAAAAGCCCTCTCTCTCTCTCACTGAATTTTTCCTTTAAAATATATTGCCAGATGAAAAAATCTAACGCAAGTGACTAAAATAACTAAATTGACGTTTTACAAAATAACGCCATTAATTTGCAAATTCTAATGTGGTCAAGTGTATAAAATCTATTTATAAACAGTTAAGACAAAGAAATAAGAATACATAAAATGAAATATGTTTTTGTTAGCAACACTCTATTTGCTTTATATTTATCGATTACCAACACTGTTAGATTAAGTTAATTTTGCCAATGTTGTCAGCACCAGAGACCGAAAATAACAGTTATTTTCGAAATTTCTATTCAAAATGTCAGATACAAGGATTAAATACAAAAATTCTAACAAAACCGCAAAATGGAAAACAATTCAGAACCCATCATAATTGACGGAACCGATCATGTCATTCCTTCTAACACTCTTACCGAGAGTAAAATTGTAGTTTATCCAAGCACCATTCTCAAAGAAGGAATCCCTGCAGCATCAGTTTGTAAGTTGTCTGGAAGTTTAGATGAGGCCATCCGTATAGTATCTCACAATTTAGATAAAGTCTTACCAATCGATTTGGTAAATGCATTAATTTATCAATTTGGATTAACCCAAAAGGCCACATTAACATCGGATTGGAATACATATGGTGTAAGAATCGGATCGAAAAATGAAGAGATAACACCTTGGACCATCGTGAAAGTAACACAAAAGGAAGATGGTATAGCTTCTTTCCGAGATTTAATTACTCCAGCAAGCTTAACACCTAAATATAATAATCTCAGTGTTTATTATTTATTAGTTGAAGCATACAGACTTGGCTTATCTAACAGAACTCAACATCCGACACTGTGTGAACGACTCGCTATATTGGCAGGTATAGCCACTGAACCATTAGAAGCTTTTGCAATCGCACAAAAAGGGATCGAAGATAATTCTACCTATCGACGCCTAAAAAACATATCTAAATGTTTTTTACTCGATTCCCCGATGCAGAAAACGCCAAAATTCGATGGGGAAGTATTCCCTCTCGTTACAAAAATTGTGCGGGCTTAAAATCATTATATAGCTTACCAGAGTGGCTAGGTAGCAAAAATTTAGGAGAAGCAGCTAGATGGATTTTTTTTAAGGAACCGAGAAGCCAAATTGCTCAGAGTTATCAAATCCATACTCTGCATTTCCTTATCATGTAGATTTCGGTGCCACGACAAAGAGTCCATATTCTGCCTCTGTCAACATGGAGTTAGTTTACATGGTCCAAGCAGTCGGTTGCTTCCTAGGAAAGAATCGGTCATACAATGCACGAAAACTTGAAGAATCCCGAACTGGACAACTAACATTGAATGCGGCAATCATTGCTTTCGCCCATGACACTGTGATTGGAGGCGAATACAATATCGGTACCAGAGAATCTATCGATGAATACAATAGGAGGGTAGCAACTCAAGACGCTCTAGAGATTTCACTGTCTGAGGTCTCTAGATATCCAGAGGAAACCATGGCCATGAATAGATTATTCAAATGGGACGCTCCGAATGACGTTATTATACTTTTTATGAAGGCACGAGGAGAAGGGATCGTAATTTCCAGACAGGGGACTATAGGAAATTACCTTTCAAATTTCACTAAAACATTACCATGAAAAAAAAAAAATAAAAAGAATTATTCTATTCGATATTTGAATATAGCAATGTAATGCTCGTTAGCTAAGGAAAAATAATCTTTAATGATTTTAATTTTCCTGATTTTTTTCACAAGTCAATAAATAATCGTTATTTTTTGACCAATTTTATTTTAATCAAAAATAAAAGTTAAAACTTGACTTTTATTTCTTTTTATCAAATATAAAAGTTGAAATTTGACTTTTATTTTGTTGATCAAAAATAAAAGGTAAAATCTTACTATTTTAAGTAAAACTTTTCATCAAATATAAAAGTTAAAATTATACTTTTATTTTTCGATAAAAATAACAGTAAAATTTGCTTTGTATTTTTTTGATCAAATTTAAGCTTTTATTTTTGATCAAAAAAATAAAAGTAAATTGTTAACTATTTTTTTTTTGTCAAAATAAAATCGGTCAAAAAATAACGATTTGTTGACTTTTTTGAAAAACATCCTACTTTTACGGTCCCTGATTTTAATTTTTATGCTTTTAAAGACAATTCAATAAACATCGTTATTTTTGACCAATTTTATTTCGATCAAAAATAAAAGTTAAAATTTGACTTTTATTTTTTTGATCAAATATAAAAGTTTAAATTTGACTTTTATTTTTTTTTTATCAAATATAAAAGTTAAAATTTGACTTTTATTTTTTTGATCAAAAGTGAAAGTCATATTTTAATTCCTATATCATCTCATCGCAGTCGCTGTTCCAGTCGTTTGCGTAATAAATGAAAGAAGAATGTGCAATGAAAAGCAACTAAGCGATGCAATGCAACATTATGAAGATTGATAGCAATGATTTTTTTTCTGTTCAAAAATGTTCAAATATAGGTGTAAATGCATAAAAAATGTGCTCTATTAATTGTTTTAAAAATATTATAGTTAATAAGAAATAGCATTGAAAAATTTTAAATCTTTATTTTTGATCGGAAAAATAAAAGTCAAATTTAAACTTTTATTTTTGATCGGAAAAATAAAAGTAAAATTTTAACTTTTATTTTTGATCAAAGAAATAAAAGTCAAATTTTAACTGTATTTTTTAATCGAAAAAATAAAAGTCATTAAATAAAAGTTATTTTTGATCAAAAAAATAAAAGTCAAACTTGAACGCTATTGTCCCTGGCCAGCCAGTTTTGTAGAAGGATACACAAGTTATCACGAAGCTAGAAATAACGTGGTCTTTTAAGAATCTGAAATAAACTCGATAACGTGCCTAGTTTAAAGTAACAAATAAAAATAATAAAAACATTATTGAAAACCAAAACATGGCGCAGCCGGTACTGTAGTTAATGACAGCTAAATACATATAATTGACACCGAGTTAAGGATAAGATTAAAAAATAAGTGATAAAAGGCAGAGGCTTTATAGAAAATAAAATACGTTTCACTACAAAATGGAGCTTTTCAAAAAGCCGGAAGCTTAAGGCTTTGAAGTAAATCACGCAGTGTTGCTATATTTTTGTGGGTATAATTCAATAATAGCAACAAATCTCTTTTTTAATATTTTTTTATTGGATTATATATGAATTTTGGTCTCCTAAATCTAAATCTTGAAAAATTTCAGGCCGCTCGCAATTGGTTTAAAAGAAGAAGGTACAAGTTTAGTACCTATTCAATGAAGTATCAAACATGAAAATCCATAACAAACATGACAATCCATGCATACATTTTTAAGATATAACTATTCTTATATTTACAATTTGTCAGAAAAACTAGTGTTTTCCCTTTTACGAAAGCACTACACTAAAATTGGTTATATCTTAAAAAGTTATGCATGGATTGTTATGTTTGATACCTTGTTGAATAGATACTGCAATTACCTTTCTAAAAAAGTATGAGTACTACGATACTCATAAAGCGTAGTTTTGTTGACCAATTTTTGTTGAAAAATTAAAAAAAAAACATCAAGATTTGTAGGCCATTTTTCAACTTTAGAGGCCTATAACTTCGAAACCAATTGCAAGCGGCCTGCAATTTTTTCAGATTTCGATTTAGGGGGCCAAAATCCATATGATCCGCTAAAAAAATTCAAAATTAGAGTTGTCGCTATTCTTGAAATGTTCCTTTTTACGTGATTTTTACTCATATAGTTAGTAAGGGTATTCACTTCACTGCTGAAATTTCCGAAATGCTGAAATTTACGCAAACTTTAGTGCAATTGTTGTGGTTTTGGTTTTTGCGAAGTTTGCTTAAATTTAATCGTTGTGAATATGATCATTTCGATAAGAAGAACAGCATTCTGTCAAAGCCCTCCTAAGAGCTGATGCAATGTATACAAGCAAGAACAAAATTATTATTAATTCTATTGAAGCCGATCATACAATCAATATCAGGCAGAAATCACAAGTTTTTTAACATAATTATTTGTTTTGGTAACAAGCCCACCAACGAAATGAAGCAATGGCGATTTTAAACTTGACACATGCATGTGAAAAAAAACGAAACATTACACACGGTCGCTCACTTCAACTCGTCGGAAATTTCTGATTTCTAAAATTTCATCAATGAAGTGAATACCCCTAATATATGGTGGCAAGTGAAAAAGCTTCAAATCAGGACCCGGTGAAAAAAGCAAAACATTATTAAACTTTATTGGAAATGAGTCACGGAATCTTGTATATATTACGCAAACGCAAATTTTATCCGGCTTAAGGCCTTTTAAGTACAAGTCCAATCTTGATAAATTTAGTATGGTTTGGTAGGTTTAAACCTGTAAATGTGTAAACTGGACTTTTTATTACTTAAAAATTTATATTTTTTTTTGTTATGTAGCTTGTTGTAAATTGTTGCCTAAAAATGCGCCACCTATCGGCTAATAGCTATGAAACTGTTATACTGACGAATAATCTTTTATAATTTCACAGCTAAAGCTTAGTATGCTGTAGGAACATTTTTAAGGCATTTTATTCTACACGCAAAATTTTGGTGTAGACCCAACCCTAACACATACTTACTACAACCTGTTTGTTGAATGTGTTAGTTGAACATTATTGTCGAATGTCAAATTTCCACGCCAATTAAATGTACGAACATATAAAAGGCTGCGAAATTTTGACATTTTGACATCACATTCTTTGAACTAGTATACAGTAGTCTAGATTCACATTCAGCGCATAAGATACTTGTAGCCTTTAATGATGCGACTAGATATGTTTACGCACTGAGTCGTTTTGAACATATCTCTGCGATCAGTAAGAATATTTTGGGTGTAGCATAATTAGCTATTTGAACGCGAGAAACTGTATCTTTCTACACAAGCTCATTATTTACAGGACTCCTTCATACCTTTATCAAAAATTGCGCTTCTGTGCCTCAAATCGAACATGTAATGTTATAATATCGAAATTTAGTTGTTTACTATCTAAACGTCTTTTCTTCATCAACGCCATTGAACTATGGAATTCACCACAACCACTTAATATTAAATCTATCGTCCGTACGAACAAATTCAAACAATCTATTATGTTATATTTTTCGAACATCTAAAACAGTTTAATAAAAGCCTTAAAATGTTGATGTTTTAATCAATTTGATTTTAAGTATAACTAATCATATATTGTATGTATATAGGGTCAATAAATAAATAATTAGTTATCTAACTTTTGTAGTGTACTTACACAGTCACTATTACCGTACCAAACGTTACAAAAACAGTGCAACATTAAATTAAAATCCAACAACATTTTTGATGCAACTTAAAACCCAAAAATTATGACGGGCACTAAGAATCAAAAATGTCGTAACAAATGTCATTCACACTTCTAAAGTGCTGAATTGTGTTCATCCCCTCTTGCTGCTTGTATCGTTTGGATACTTAATTCTCTGCTCAAGCACAACAACAACAACGCTGTTGTTAGTGCAATGCAATTACAATATGAGCAGTGCACTGGAGTAAATACAGCGAATATATTATGTTACTCCAATGCAACTGACCTGCCGAATTTTCAAGGCTATCAACGCCAACATTGTTGTTGTTGGCTATTGCAATGTGGCTGGGAACCGATCGACTAACGGGATCGATTGGTAACCCATCGTGAAAATAAGGGCGGAGTCTAAAATACTGGCATGAATAACTTTAAGAAAAATACTGTTTTTTTAGTATATAAGAAAAAAAGAAGAACCAAATAAAGAGAATTTAATTTAAAGTCTAAGACAAGAGAAGTCTTACAATTTTACTTTTCAAATGAATTTCCCTTGGAGTGCCGGCTAGGCCCAAAATATACTAAAGCTGACGAGCTATATACGTAACTCCGTCCCGCGTCCCCAAAATATAAAGTATCACAACTCAGATATATACCAACACATGGCGATCCTGCCGCTTCCCTGGACCTTCAATAACTAGGACAAATTTTCTGAATACTAAGCAATCAATACATTTTCTTTTCATGAGCGATGAACGAGGAATTTCATAAAAAATTCGATGATTTAATAAAAAAAATACAACAGTTTCAAACAGAAGTCAAAAATTCAGAAACAGCGGCAACTTTGCCAAACACAGACGAGGCTCCATTATATATTCCGACACCCATACATGGACCAAAGAAGCTCACAATAGAAGAATATAAGCAACGTCAACAATCAAAACAGCAACAACCAAAACCTAAACCCCAACAGGGAAAAAGGAAACACACTAGAAAGGGCAGGTACGTCCGCCAGAAAGCAGAGCTCCACGAACTATACAGACTCATAGCAATCGTGAAAGGACAACAAAAAAGGGACATTGTGTTGTGGGCGGGCTGAAAAGAAAAATAAATATAATTAATAAAGTAAAATTAATGAAAAACAAACCTATCTAGAAAAATGTTTTCTGTTCAGATTGACAGATGATAGTAGAGTTTTCAACTGAATTCACAATAGTAACCTTCTTTATGTGAAAGTTGGCAGCACAGCAAGAATTGTGAAGTATTTATAAGGAAGACATCTATAATTGAAAGCTCATTAGGTGGAAGTTAAAATAATGTGGATTCTAGTGGGACAAAGAAAATTGGTGAGGAAACAAACTAGGGGTAGTTGGAACGGGAGGTTTGCGTCTGAACTTGAGAAAGTGACAGTTGACATTTTCTAGGAGGGTAATGCTAGGAAAAGGATAGCATGAATAGCTAGAGGAAAACTGTTTTAGGGATATGGACATAAAGGAAAAGCGTCAAAAATGTATTGAGTTCCGCTAAGTAGGGGTAATGCTAGGAAAAGGATAGCATGAATAGCTAGAGGGAAACTGTTCTAGGGATATGGACCTAAAGGAAAGGCGCCAAAAATGGACCAAAAGCGCCAAAATTTATTAAATTCCGCTAAGTAGATGGGGGTGGGAAAACAATGTGCTAAAGAGAATAAGAGATAGGAATTTTAAAGTTTCAGGCCGTGGAAAAGAGAAAGAAAGGCAGGAGGGCTACTGGCAAGATTTGGAGTTGGGCAAAAAGATTAGCACAGTGATTGTCAAGCAATATAGTTCAACTTGTAAAAGTCAAGAGAATATAGTAAAATTTCAAAGTTGTTCACAATTTAAATTTTAGTGAAATGAGAAAAAAAATTATATTTAAAAAAGGACGATCAGAGCCAAAAAGAAGGATATTCAGTGGGGAAATAGCTGTATATATATATGCAGTTTAAAGTCTATAAAAAAATTGTGGTCACAACTTTACGGAGCTGGACGCAAAATTACCAGGAGAGGATACATGTTAAGCTAAGTGGCCACAAATTTTTCTATATATATATATACATATAATAAAGACAGACACATATACATTATCGAAATACCTTCATAAAGATATCTATACATCTGGTCCACGTAATGGGTTTAGAGTTTTAGAGGAACCTCCCGTGGAAGAGTCGTAAACATTTTAATAATTGTGTGAATAGATTTAGACCTGTTGCAATCACATAGCAGCAGCCAAAAAGAAAAACAGCGAACCGGAAAGAGACGTGCATTAAAAAGACCTCAAACAAAAGCTCGGTCGTCAGCGAAGACTGCAACCGTCGCGGCAATATATTTAAAGCAGCTCAGTAGGCAATAAAATATTCATAGTATAAAAAATATAAATTATAGCACCTACTGCAGTGCAAATTCGATGCTCGGTCGTCAGCGGAGACAAGACCCACTGTAAAAAATAGCTTTTTATAGCTCAATATTCATTATAGTAATTGGCATATAAAAAAATATAACTTATAGCACATACTGCTCTGCGCACACGGTTGTATGAAACAAACTCCGTAGCCGTGTAAGAAGAAACGGCGAAAAATCGGCGTCGTAATAACTTAAAAATGAGATATACATATATATAGTTTAAAAAAAAATAATTTCACATTTTCCGTAAAAGTAGGAATGTAAAAAGTTTTTTTTTCGTATGCTTTATCAATTTAGTAATAAGTAATTTTTCTTTGTAAGTGTTTTTGCGATATATTTGAGTAATAAGTCGTTTTATTGTTTAATACTCTTTTTTTTCTGGCATTGTGTGCATCCGGTTATTTTATTCAGTGCAAATACTGGGTATACATGTAAATTCTTAGTTTTTTTTTTGTTATCAGAAAGAGTAAAGGAAAATACCTCAGAGAGCTCTTTTAGGTACGTTAGAAAACACCAAAAAATCTGAAAATTTAATTTGTTTTTTTTTTTGCTATGATTATCGTGAAATAAAATACCAGGGGACATATCAATGCATAATTGAAAAAGTTTTTTAAATGATGCGAGAAGTTAAATTGTATTTTTTCGTTTTTTTTAGATCTCATGTTAACATATATATTGAAGTCGAAGTACGTTAATTTTAATTTGTCAATAATTATACGTTATTCTTTGTAAAGAGCATTCTTTTTTTTTTGTTAGTGTTTTTAATGGTTTTAATAATAGTATAAGTTTATATAAATTGTCAAAAAATGAATTTATTGTATAGGTTAGTTAAAAGTAATTAAAGCTAGAGAGAAAAACAATATGATGAACTAATTTTTGTTTATTTGGGGCGAAGCGACAGGGGAATCATGGGATGGAACGCGGATATGGTTGGATTGAAAGGTTGGCGTTGGAATAACCAGAAGAAGAAGAAAAAGTAATTAAAAAACAAGTGTTTTGGTTGAAGGGCAGTGAATATGTATATTTTTGTTATGATGTCAGTTTTGAGATGTTTAATTTAATTGTAGCTTTAGGTTATTGTGAGCCCCTCGATCCGACATGGCGGGTTGGATAACCTCCCCTGCAAATGCCGAGCTAGCCGTGGTGTGCCAGGTCGGATACGCTAACTAGGGAGCATAACAATTGCTAGCAAAATAAAAGATCTGAAATACAAAATCAAAAACAAAATTAATTAGAATGCAATCTTCAACAACAAACTCAACTACAACAATCTGTTTCGCTTGTGAAGCATCAGTACAACACATAGAAGAATACCTTAACTCTCTAACAATTTTATCTACAAGAATCCAACATACACAAAAGACAGGAAAAATACAGACAACCCAAAACTGAAGCACCTGCTATTTTCAAAATACTAATAAAATTTTGTTTTTTTTTTTAAAAAACATATTTTTTTATAAATATTCATTATGTATTTAAGATACTACTGACAACATAAAACATATAAACAAAAAAATATTAAAAAAAAAACAAAAAAAAAAACCAAAACGTTACATATTGTCTCATATATTATTTTTTTACTATTTCTATGATCCCAAATTTCAGTCAACTAGTTTACAACGTCACAATGCTTGACAACAAAAACAAAGATTACATAACGATAAATGAAAATATAGAAAACAATTTAGGTTCTTCTATATCAAAGAAAGAATTTTCTACCATAAGCACAACAGCTTTGATAACACTTGCAGTAATCCTAATTTTATTTACATCGGTTACAAATTAAATAACTACTGCAAACAATATGTTCTAAAACACACTAACCGTTTGCAAAATCCAGTTTAGTTCAATCAATCGCTTACGTATGCCACACTTCATACTCCATGAGAACTCTACTTAAAATATTTAAACAATTGAAACAAATAAGAGCAAATATAAAAAAGTCCATCAACAGGGGCTACACTTCACAAACTGTTAAACTCAAATCATCACAAATAAACACATACATAAAAAATTTCAACGCTCATTTGAACGCAATACCACAAAATCTTGACACAGCTCGTTTAGCTGAACAATTTTATCTACTACATAAAGAAACAATTTCTCTATTGAGTTCAATGTCTATTAACAAAGAAACTCCACCACAAACTGCAGCAACCATGACGAATACTGCAACTTTCAATTTAGAAACTATTCTAAAAATAGTTCCTACCTTTTCAGGTAACTATAAGGAATTAGACAGTTATCTCAAAATAGTAGAATTACTATATAACTCTTTTAACAATGCAGACAAAGCAAAGCTTATTGACTTAATCATTAGCTAAAATTAGATACAAAAGTACGCACAACTATAGCAAACACGAGTAACGTAACGACACTAGATCAACTCAAGGATGTTTTGAAATCATCATACAAATCTACATTGACCACATCCCAAATCCACACAAAATTGTCGACTTTGACACAAAAAAACAACAATATCACCCAGTACAAAGACAAATTGATATCTCTCATATCAGAATTAAACAACATACAAATTTCAGAACTAACAGGTGATGCAACGCAACAATCCGTAATCATCAAGATGAATGAAACTTATGCTTTAACCCTTTCCGTGGATTGGTCGAATATATTTGACAATTCAATAAGGTATTCTTTGAACATCACTGACTAACGGTTTATTTGATCTTTATGCTTTGTTTTTCTTTCATACTCATTTCCAAACATTGTTGTTTATAAAATTGAAAGCGCAGTTAGTTGGAGTTTAAGCTTAGTATTGTTTTTGCAAGAGTTAGTGCAGTTGACTTTAGGAAGCTAAAAACTCTCAACTTTTAAACTCTACATTTTAATTTTATAGCCTTGAAATCACTTGGAAAAAAATAGTGAGTATTTATACACATGTTATAAGTCATTTTATGAAAAAAAAGAAGTGTGAATATAAAATGGTTAGATTTGATGACTCATTTATAGTTGTCGAATATATTCGACGTTGACACGCAGAGGTAGTACACATTTTATTTTACATTGCAGCTATTGATAACTAATTTTCGCGAAAAATGTCGAGGGCAAAACTTTTAACAGAAGATGAGATCATAGGGATTTTGGATGCTGACTCCGACATTGACGAGGACATATAAGATGAATTACAAATCGAATATGAAGTGCCACAGGTCCAGTGTAAGGATACTACAGCTGGTGAACATCAAGTGCCCTCTGATCTTGAGGTTATGGATTTATTAGTTCCGCACGCCGATGATATTCCGTCTTCAAGTAATTTTCTAGGGACTGACCAAATGCGTTGCACTCCGAAGAAAAACATTAGTTGGAGAAGACTTCGATCTGGAGAAATTCCGGATGAGATAATTTTTGAACCAGTTATAATGACTGAAGATTTCGAAATTGGTACTCCGTTTTCATATTTTCAAAGATATTTTTCCAACGATTTTTTCACTGACGCTGCATTTTACACGAATGTTTATGCCCAAAGCAAGGGAAATATTTCGTTCAAACCATGCTCTGTAGATGAAGTACGTGTTGTTTTTGCACACCACATAATGATGAGTGTATTAAAATTTCCTCGAGTAGAAATGTTCTACGAGCCTGCAATTGGAATGACATTTTTCACCGAAAATATGACACTTAAACGCTTCTTTGCTATTCGCAACAATTTGCACCTTGTTGATGAAAACGCTAGGGGAAAAGAATGCAAAGATCGCCTATTCAAAGTGAGACCTATTATTGAGCTTGTTCGAACCCATCTTTTAGAGTTACCATTGGAGGAAAACCTGTGTATCGATGAGCAAATCATTCCATACAAAGGCAAATTTACTGCAAAGCAATACATAAAAGGTAAGCCGTGTCCATGGGGTATAAAGGTTTTTTTTATTTGCGGCAAAAGCGGTATGCCATATGATTTCATTATTTATCAGGGGTCTACTACACCTATAAATGAGCACTGGGTGAAATCTCTTGGTTACAGTTCAGCTGTCGTACTGCACCTGGCCCAACGCATACCTGAAACTGAAACCGGCCACAAATTGTTTTTTGATAATTACTTTCCATCATACCAGCTATTTGAAGTTCTAAAGCAAAGAAAAATATGTGCGGCTGGAACAATAAGAGTTAACCGATTCGCCAATCCCCGATTGCCAGACGAAAAAGAAATGAAAAAGCAAGGTAGAGGATCATCTGCCGAATGTATCAGCTCCGATGGAAATGTTATAGTAACTCGCTGGTATGACAATAAAGTCATTAATCTTGGTTCCAATTTTGTTGGGGTTGGCGTGGAAGACCAAGCTAAACGTTGGGATAAGGATAAAGCTGACTATGTTTTAATAAACCGACCTCAAGTTGTTAGAATGTACAATGAAAGCATGGGTGGTGTTGACTTGTTGGACCAAGTCATACAATATTATAGAATAAATATTCGCACCGTAAAGTGGACATTACGAATTATCATGCATTTTGTTGATTTGGCCTAAACAGCAGCTCGGATGGAGTATCGAAAAGATTGCATCGCTAAAGGAATCGCAAAAAATAAAATTACTGATTCGATGAATTTCCGCATTAGTGTTGCTCGATCTCTGCTCGCTGTCCAGCAAAACGAAGCTGCAAATCCAACTAAACGCAAACGAGGAAGACCGAGTAAAGTTAATGTTGGCATTGGCAAGCGCTCTACGGTGTCTGGTATTAGCGAAAGCGACTCTTCCGATGACTCAGACTACGACGATCCAAAACCACAATGCTCAAGAAAGAAGGTTTATCAAAAACCGCCACCAAAAGAAGTTCGACAGGATCAAAAAATGCACTTACCATGTTTTTTAGATTCTAAGAGTGCTGGTCGATGCAAAATGGCGGGATGCAACAAAAGTTCATTTGTAATTTGTAAAAAATGCAAAGTAAACCTCTGTGTAAAGCGAGGAAGTAATTGTTTTGAGCAATTTCATACTGAGTCCTAATAACTGTATTTAAAACAATGTTTATTTTTCATCAAAAACAGTTCAAAATAAATCCAAAATTTTAATAGACCTGCATTTTTTTTGCATACTTTATATGGTAACAATACAAATTTGTACATCCATTGAGATGCTTTGTCGAATATATTTGACAAATCGTAGCACCAAAACGACAAATTTCCACCAAAAAAAAATATTTTTCCTAGAATCAGAGATCCCAAATCAGCTTATGTACAAATTTTCAGTTTTTTAACCGCACCTAAAAATATTTTTTCCACGGAAAGGGTTAAACATATTTAAAAATGGTTTAAATGATGACCTAAAGAACACAATATTTGCTGCCCAACCAAAGTCATTAACAGATGCAACAAACCTAGCACTCGAGCTAGAAAATAATAACAAAACAAACAACCAATTATTGTATTTCCAGAATAATAACTATAGCAATCAACGCAACAACACTCAAAACAAAAACACAAGATACAACTACAACGGATATCACAATAACAACAATAATTCAAGAAACCAAGGTCAAAGAAACAACAGTTTCAATAGAAATCAAATTTTAAACAACAACTATAGAAGAAACAGTAATGCATACAGATATGCACAAAATAATAATAACACATATAGAAACTCACGAAATAATAACAATAAAAATGCACATAGATATGCACAGAATAATAACAATGCGAATGCACACCGTAATTCAAATATGAATAGAAGACAGAATTACAACAACACAAACCAGCGTGATAACAGAAGAATGTTCGCTTTTGAAGCTAAAAATCAGGGAAACGACGAGCGCTCGGATGTCGAGGAAGATCATCCGGGACAGCAAAATTAAGGATATATAACCTATCGGATATCAAAACAAACTATATCATAGCAAAATGTTATAACTCCAAAAAACCACTTACTTTTCTTATCGACACAGGAGCAGATATATCTATCTGCAAATTAAACAACATTGAAGCAGACTTGAAGATGGACACTAGATGCAAACTCACGGGAATAACAAATGAACAAATAACCACTCTAGGCAAAATCACTTTAACATTAGATTTTCAACATAAAACACTTTTGCACAATTTCCACGCAGTTGAAGACAATTTTCCGATACAAACCGATGGAATATTAGGCAGAGATTTTTTATCTAAAAGCGCATGCAAAATTGACTACGAGACACAAACATTGACGATAGCAATAGAAGACATAGACATCGTGACACCGTTACACTTTAATAAACACGTGTATGACACAATACGTATACCACCAAGAACAGAAATGATACATCCCATTTCATTAAATTTAAAAGAGGATAGTGTAATTCTTAACGATGAAATACAACCCGGTGTATTTTTAGCGAACACAATAATACCAGCGACCGGTAAATGTCACGTAAAACTTTTGAACACAACAAGCACCGAAGTTAAACTAACCAAATTAACACCAAAAACAGAACCACTTTCTAACTACATTCAATTCAATCATACTAACACATTTAACAAAACACGCTTCAAAAAACTAGCCCAAGAACTACAGGTAGACACTAATCACCCTTTAACAGTCATTTTTAGGGATTTCCAACACATTTTCCATCTAGAAGACGAAAAACTAACAATAAACAACTTTTATACACAGACATTAAGTACAAATGACACAACACCTACCTACATAAAAAATTACAGACTACCTCACGCCCATAATGAAGAAATCCATAAGCAAGTACAAGAATTACTAAAAAATGACATCATTGAAAACTCAATAAGCCCTTACAATGCACCGCTATTGCTAGTACCTAAAAAAGTCAGAAGATGACACAAAAAATGGCGACTAGTGGTAGATTTCAGAAGATTAAACGACAAATTAATTAACGACAAATTCCCACTGACAAGAATAGAAGACGTTTTAGACAAACTTGGTCGAGCAAAATACTTCTCCACACTCGACATGACAAGCAGATATTTATTTGCCATCTGTTGATTATGATTTTTTTATTTTTGTGTTTATTTCTATTTTATTTTTACCTATAAAATTACTGTCTTTAAGTGCTACCTTTAATTTCATTAGTTGATTATATATTCTTATGCGTTGTACTAATTAAAGATCTTTTTGTATCTTACTGTACTAATTTATGTTCAAATAAATGATAAATTAAAAAAAAAATAATAAAATTTTAACTCTCCAATCGTGGTTGTGAACTTGGCTGCATTGAACAAATTTTTCAACAGCGTACTTAACAACGAAAAAAAATGTCGCTACCTTTTCGCTGTCAAAAACACAATGCATTTCTTACGGAAGATTTATTTTCGGTTCTACAGCATACTAAGCTTTAAACTATGAATTGATATATTCAATATCAAAGTGATACTGGAATGATTACTTACAGTTGAAAAAAAGATTTCTAAACTGTTGATCGGAAAATTTTTATATTGTTAAAAATTTACACAAAAATTTAATAAAAAATTGGAAACTGGTAAGGAAACATTTTTGTTCAAGCATTTTTCAACTGAATATCAAGAAATATTCTTACTCCTGTATATTTAAATAAATTTGGGTATGAAATTAAATATGCTAACATTATATCGTCGTTGCATGTGCAATACCGCTTATCCGCCACTTTATTAAAAAGGCCAAAATTTATTTAATTTCAATTTTGATCATTCCTGATTGATTCATTAATTCTTTTTAATTTTTCATTAAATGCTTATTTGAGAACAAAACAAATATCTAATTTCAATAAATGATTAGTTCAGTTAAAAATCTATTCAATAGGTTATAATAAAATCAGTTTTTCTGCACTCCTTAAAAAGTTTACAATCACCGTCTGTGTGTATGTGCAAGTGGCGAATGCGCGGTATTGCACGCGCAACGACGATATATTATTTATAGTTAAAACCTGCATAGTAATGCCTAGACGAGCACGCCGAAATGTAAGTGCGAGGACAAGAAGTAGTAGAAATCGTTCTCAGATACTAGAATTGCAAATACATATAAGTTAGCTCTCAGCAATGCACGACCAGAGAGAGATTGAAGAGAAAAGAAGCGTATGAGAACCCAGCAGCGGCCAAAGAGGCAATTGACACCCATTGAACTAGTTCTGGTTGTAGCTCCAAAAGATGTAGTTGCATTTGAGACCCTTTAGAGTAGGTAAATGGAGCAGTTAGTATTAGGCCTTTTACGGTTCACGGCACAACAGTCATTTCTGTTTTGATTGTGTTCATTGCTAATACTCCGTATTTTTGCGGAATCGGAAAAAAGAGTTTCTGTTTTTAAGATAAACCGTCAATATGCAACAGATGTGTGAATACGTCCCATCTATCAAGTATACTCGCCTACAGCGCTAACCCACACCAACTTCGGACTGCTCTCTCACCTTATCGGTCCGTCGGAAGCGCTAACCCGCAAAACAGCGTTCAGTCGCAGCGTGTCGCCTGCTTACCCAGGTCTTGTCAGGGCGCTAACCCGCCTTTTAATGTCATTCAAAAGATACGTGTCCATTTCTTTTTCACTGCTTTGTGCTACCCTGTGCTATTATGCCACGTCGAAGATCTTCACGATCATCTCGCGCCGCTTCTCGGCCAGGCAGTCGGTTGCACCACACAGTATGTTCCAGGCTTAGTCAGTCTGGTACCATTGCTGCCACCTCCCTTCAGATCATAACTGATCGACCCGCAAGGCTATTAAGCTGTAAGGTTGAGGTCATGTGTTCCACTGGTGCTACTTGCCAGTTTAAATTTCTCGGTTCTAATACCGAACATGTCTCTTCTTCTCCTATTGTGGTTGCCGGTCCCACACCCCGTACCTATACTTATCGTTTTCCATACAACGATTATAATAACTACTCCGCTAACGGTACGGTGATTATTATTGGTGCGCAAGGCATTTCTGCTACCAATCCTCTTGTCTCAAGCTTTGATCTTCTTGTAGCTTATGGCAATTCAGAGCGCACGCTCTGTTGACTATTTGACTTGATTGGACCCATCACCCCTCCCCACTATTGATTTTACGGTTTTTTTAGGTTCTTTCTGTAAAAGTATCATCGAACCTGGTCCCAAAATAGTTGGACCCTATAAAAAAAAATAACTAAAACCGCAATAAGTTTTTGAAAATTTTTAATGTAAATTTGTTTATCAACCGTCAATATTCATGTGTAAAAAATGTGATGTTATTATCTATCTGCTTTCTTAAAATTGGAAGCTCCTTTTTCCAATTCTTCATAGTAAGTGTGTATACTTTACTGTAGCTAAGCGGTAAGAAAGTGAAGCACTTACATTTGAAACTCCATAAAGACACAAAGTGCACTATGTTGTCTTTGCATTGAAACAGAATTGGCTGTCTTCGTAAAGTCTCTGCTAAAACCAAAACGGGACTTTTTCGTTGTCTCTGTTACACACTTCGTCAAGTACAGTGTGAAACATATGTAATTTCACAACTACTCATGTCATGTGTACTAAATCCTTGTCATCGTACTTATGTTGACCACTGTGCTTGAACACGTGCAAAGAAGAGGCAACTAAAAAGTCCCGTTTTTATCTTTTCGTTTGTTTGTTCATTTCGTTGTTTTTTTTTGCTTAGTTCACGTTTGAAATCATCGTGCGTGCAACGTAAATATAACAAATAAAATAATAATTTGATTTAAATAAATAAACAAAATACAATTAATGTGCAGTTTATCTAGAAAGTGTTTGTTTGTTTCAATAACCAAATAAAGAAATAATTTAATTTACATAAAGAAACAATATAAAAGTAATGTGCAGTTAGTGAAGAAAGTGTTTGTATATTTCGCCGGTTAAGTATTCGAAAAGAGTGTCAAATGCTGTCATACTATTCGAGCGCTTTTAACGCTACCATTTTTTTGACCTGGTTGACAGCATAAATAAGCCAGTTTTCGTACGATCGATTTGATTTAAAATGAGTTTTGTAGAAAACATGTTCCTCTTCAGCTTGACGTAGAATATTTTTAGAATCTTTTTCGTCTTTTGTTCTTAGATAAGACTAGTATGCTTTTCGTTTGTTATTTAATTGCCCCTAAAAATGAGCTTTAAAACATAAAAATCGGATAAAAATTGCTAGGGTTGTGATATTTTACTTTTTGAAAAAATTTCCTGTTTTTTGTTGGTGAAGTAAAAAAATCTTAAAAATTCAATTTTGCGTTTGTGAAACTCAAATCTGTTAGTTAACCTATGGTCAGTGGTTAACTAATGGTCGTGAAACTAATCCTAAGGGTATCTAAGCTTCGGCCTAACCGAATATAATCATCCTACTAATAAACAGTTCTTATCTTAAATAGTAAGTTTTTCTTTTAATGCATTTCTTTATTTGCAGACCGATACCATAAAAGACCTCATAAAAAATGGAGGCATCGTCAAAAACTTAACGAACATCATTTCGACTGAAATCGCTATGGCCTACAATTTGTATGGCATACACGGAAAAAAGTCTTTAAAGGACATGCAAAATGTTTATGGTGCTCTCATAGGTAAGAATCGAAATTATATTCAAATCTTCATCTTAATACTTAAAAAATGTTATTTCAAACAGGTTCTATTGTGATTCCGCCAGGCGAAAAAGAGCAATCGGCTGTCGATATTTTGCGCAACGCTTTCCGCTTGGAAAAGAAAAGGGTTTTCAAGAACAAATCCGTTCAGAATAAGAAAACTTCATGAGACTGAGTACATTTCTTACGAAGCATATTATAAGAAAACCTTACATACTTGTTTTTAAAAACTGAAATAAAATTTACTTTCTTTTATTTACATTTTACATGCGTTATACAGTTCTTTAGATAAATAGAGGAGATTCTACCACGCGGTGGGTAATGAAGAAAGGACTTACCTTTCTGACGCTTGTTACCCATTTTGATAACTAGTGTATTTACCACCTCATAGTGGGTAATGAAGAAAGTACTTACCTTTCTGACGCTTTGGAGCCTTTTAGGTAACTAGTAGAATATACCACCTCAAAGTGGGTAATAAAAAAAGTAGTTACCTTTTTGACACTTTCCACCTATTTAGGTAAGTGTTGTGACTAATTAGTCACAAACGTTAATAATTAACTTAAAACAGTTATGATTGCAATGAACACTGATCTGCCTCAATTGAAAGTGAGTAATCAGCATTCATTGCAATTCAAAAGTCAAGCTCATGGTTAATAAGCGACTAAATAGTTGAGTAAAGAATATGCGTATAAAGAAAGCCAGCTTGCTATTTTAGCTGCGCTTCTGTTAACATGACTTGACTACTGTTTTACAAAAATGCAGTCGTTGCATTTTTGGACTTTGGCTTATTAAGCGCGAGGTAAATATTTAAATTGATATTTTATTGTTGTAACCAACATGATTATGAAATCTGAGCCAAAGTTCCCATGGCTGGGCGGTCGAGTATGAATGTATGTATGTAAATGTAGATATGTATTTTTAAGAAATTGCAACAAGCATCAATGCTAAAATGAATGTATGTATGTAAATGTAGATATGTATTTTTAAGAAATTGCAACAAGCATCAATGCTAAAATGAATGTATGTATGTAAATGTAGATATGTATTTTTAAGAAATTGCAATAAGCATCAATGCTGAAATGTATGTACGTATGTAAATATTTTAAGGTATTTCCATGAAATAATAGTAGATAAAATTATTGTGCAAGATGCAGAAAGCAATCTTGCACAAATATCAATGTTACAACTAATAACCTAGGTGTTAAGTATTAGTATTTTTTAATACAAAAGTCAGTTGGAAAATAAGATAGAGGAACGAAAGTCTCTCTTAAAATAAAGCGAAGAGTCAAAGTAAAGAAACAACAAAGTAAAGAGTTTTTTTTGACAATGGATAATTTCGGTAAGTATCCTTTCGGTTTGGGAACCACTAAAAATCCCCATTAACTTAAACCTATCGCGGCAACCTCACGGCTGCCTACTGAATGGAATAAGCTACCATGCCTACCAAACAAAGAGGTGGTTAACATAATACAAATTAGGGAGACTGTATTACTTACGTGTATCCTCAGCGGAGGATACAACATAAGTAGTGAATATACCACCACACCATGGCTAATAGAGAAAGTAGTTACCAGCCCGACTCCAAACACCCAAATAGAAAGTCAATTCACCCCCTCCTAGGACATCGCCACGTTAAATGCGACAGTAGAAAGCACTGCCGGGGGATTTGCGCGGAACTACTTACTGTCACTTAAGAACTAGTTCGGAATTACCTTAGTGCTACCTCCTTTCGCTGCTGGGAGTTTGTCTTTTTAAAGCTTGGAAAATTTTATTTGAATTTTTTGAAAAGAAAAAAAATAAAGCTTTTAATAAACGCCCAACCTTTGTGATTTACCAACACACAACTATCAACAACTAATACGTCAGTGAGCGACAATGCAAAAAGTGACATCTTGTCAGATATGGAAACTGCTGAAATCATTGTGAAGTCATCGCGATTCAAGAAAACATCAAAAACGCATAAGCGCAAGATAACATCCACCAACAGCAGGGACAGTGAAGGCACCACAAAAAAATGTCCTCAAGCAATGAATTGGAAAATGAAACACAAAAGCATTCTATACAACTGCAAAAGCAGTTAAAGCAAATCGAGGAGCTAAAAAAGTTCAATAAGGAAAATAAGCTGAAAAATAATAACTTTTACGAGCTCAGTAACGATGAAGATCTGGAACACTTGAGTGATGTAGCTGATGGCGAGTTTTCCCCACTTAATGCTGCCAGAAAAACAACAACAAAGAAAACCAACAACAACAACAGGACTCCAGTAGTCAAGGCCCACCGTAAAGCTGAAGCAGAAAAGCCGCCTCAACTTATTGTATATAACGAAAACACGAAGGTACTTCATGATAAGGTATTTAATGTAATACACAACAAAAACTATTACTTTAATAAAACACAACACGACACCACTAAAATTCAAATTCTTAATATTACAGATTTCAAAAATGTCAGAGAGCTTTCCATCAAGGACAACATACAACACTACACATTCACCCCTAAATCAGATAAGCCGTTAACATTTATTCTTAAAAATTGTCCATCCTATTATGATGAGAATGATCTAATCATGCCGCAATAAATTGCAATATGCCCTACCGTTGTGTAAAGTGCGGCGGTAATCATGGGCCAAATAAATGCTTGATTCCGCCCAAGGAAATCAATAATGACATAATAACAAAAACATTAAGCGACGGCTCCATCAAGATGCAAATTGGAATGCCTGTCTATTGCGTACTTAGCAAAATGAAGGGGCATACAGCAAATTATAAGAAATGTGAAGTATACCAAAAACTAATAAAATCTATTAGTGAAGGAAAATTTGAAAAAGAAAACAATAAATTATTTATAAACAAATCAATACAAAAGTTAAGAAAACCCACAAAATCATTTGCAGATACTTTGCGTGGCAACATTGACGCTAAAAATAATATCAAATTTAAAAATAATAATAACTTCGCATTCATAAGCAATGAATGGAAATCGAAAGAAGTCTCAAAACAGACATAGACTTCGGCAAAGGAACATACGACGAAATTGGAAAAAAGTCCACACCTTATCTAAAAGATATCGGTACTACACTGAAGGCGACCACAAAACATTTGATGCACACGTCACTACCGCAATGTTACAGTTGTGCCACCGATTTTATCAACGTTGTTTCAAACAGAGCCCGGAATTACTCAAGTTGTGCAAGAAAACACTTAAAAACTTTGCACAATCACGTGATGGAGATTCCTATCGAATCAAAGGTACAAGAATGTCGGGAGATGTTGACACAGGCTTCGGAAACAGCCTCATCAATTACTACATCCTACGTCATTCCCTCCGCAAAATTGGTATACGAGGCGACGCCATCGTTAACGGCGACGACTTCATTCTTTTCACAGATCTCTTATCTAAAACACCTTGACATCTTGACTAAGCTGAATTCAGAGTTAACTCGGTTTGACATTCGCATTTCAGTTTCAACTTGGTTCTCTTGGATAAAGGGAACTGAATCTCCAAAGGATTGGAATCCTCTGTTATCTCGATTAGATAAGCCTTTTGTAAAACCTTTGTTAGTTTTCCTAACAAAATTAATTGATAGGATACAGAAGGATCAACAATCAACTTCTAGTTTTGATCTAACTCTTACTGAGTCCAACCTCTACCAAAGCTGTTCTAGTTCCCATTCAGTTGATTCTTCCCTTACCACATATTTAGACTCCTCTGATTCTAAATATAGCATTCCTGATACTTTTAATAAATTACTATTCTACTTAAACTCCAACATGGCACCTCCTTTAGCTAACAATGAATCTGGTCTTGCCGAGTTGATCCGTAGTCTGGCTTTGACAACTCCTGATTCTGATGATTCAGGATCAGATCAGGATGTCCAGTCTTTCTACGAGGAGCTCGCCAAGATTTTGGAGACTGAGTTAAATACTATTCTGGACGTTGCCCAATATGTGGGATTTAATCCTTTAGTAGTGCGTAGGATCATGAAGCAGAAGACACCCACCGCTAAGCAGCGATCAACTGATGTCTTCACACTCGTGGCCGTTAACTTACTGAGAGGGCCCTCTATCCTAAGACCAAACAAAAGAGACAAAATCTCTGATGTAATGAGAGGCCATCTCAATAACCTAGTCTCTACATATGGGATTGAGGTTGGAAAGCCTACGGGTGCCAAGAGCATTACTCTCCCTAGAATAGTCGCCTCATACCCTGATGTGGCCTGCAAGATATTAATGATGAACCCTAACTTAGAGCGTCCAGTTCCAGTGGCAAAAATTGCCAAAGACTTCCCAGATGCTGACAAGCATTCATTGATAAAAGGCCCTTATGTCTTGACAGTTATGGCTAATTCTGATATGGCAAAGGACAAGAAAGACTCGATCCTGGCTGTAGTAGTACATTATATGGTGATGGAATCCGGAACTCTGGACAGAAGAGCTGGTCCAGAAGGATTTAATCAACTGACTCAGCCTGACTGCGCTGACTGCGCCTTGTAATGCAGGTATAGTTGCTGATGTCACTGCCAAGCTAGGTGGTATAGAATCTAGCACTTTGACCTCCTGGAAAACTGCTTTCACCAGGATTTATGGTAACTCTGTGGTGTCCTGGGTGTCATTTCCTCAAGTCTAAATGATATTTTAATTTTATTTTGTTTAAATTGCATAAATGCTATTTTATCAGATTTTTGCATGTAGTTGGCCTATAATAATCCAACATATCTTAGAAGATGGTCAGAATCTGAACAATCTTCATTATTAAATCATCATTATAAAGAAGTATTTCAAAGAGAGTAGAACAAAGAAAATTGAATAAAAGTCAGTTTGGACGCAGCAGCAAAAGAAGACGGTTAGTTTTTATTAAGGTAGAGTTTACGGAGATATTAAAACATGTTTCACTGATTATGATGGCAATAGACTTAAAATAAAGTTAGATCAAGCCTATTACATCAGTCGTTATTATAAGAAATATTTTACATCAGATTTTGATTTAGATCCGTACACTACATACAATTGTAAGGGTTCTGGCAATTGTTGGCATAATGGCTGTAAGTCAGATGAGGTTAGCCCCTTATGGGTAGGTAAACCCAATGGCACATTACATGGTTATGGATGCTCAGATACTTCAATTGGCTGTAATACATGGTGTTATCACCAAAAAGCTTGTGTATGGTATAAATGGACAATCAATGTTAAAGGACCTTTATATGCTATATATGATAAGATGTCAACAGGATGGGAGGCTGTAATAATGGTTGAATACAAAGTTGTTATAACAAGCCATATAGTCAATGTTAATAATCCTAGACTAAATTTAGATGATGTTATTAACATTAAATATAGATATATTGTTTTGTATAGATATGTATTTTGTGGCGAGCACTGCGTAGTGCTACGCCCGTCCATTTCATAGGAAACTACTTACGACCAGCCACTCGCTGACACGACAGGCAAGGCACCGCCATTAGGAAAAATAGGACATAGTTGAAGTGCGTTTGGTGAGCTTAAAGCCTGGGAAGACCAGCCTCTTGCTTAGTCAAACATCCTAGCCATACGATTGGGCCACAAAAGATATAGGCTTTTTAGCGTGAGCAGCAGCAAGCACAGGAGATAATAAAAGTTTAAACAACTTATCATAATAGATATATCATTCACTATTGAAATATATTGAAATTTTGGATACACTCAACAGGAATCACACTTTATACATTTGACTTCGACTTATGTGAATGTGGAATTTCGTATCCTAAAGTACAAGACATTCAGGATTTATTAAAAGCCTTTATAGTTCTAGTGCCTACTAGGTCTACGTATTAGTGCACGTAGTCTACGTATTACTGCAGTAATAGTAAGTTAACGTATTTTTCTTTTAACATTAAAGACCCTTATGCCGACATTTCGTTCTGGTAATATTGATGTGGTTCCGTCAGTATTAAATAAAAAATTTTGTCCGCCAATTATATTGTATAATGTTAATATTAAAAGCTTAGTAGATGAATGTACAAAAAAAAATTCTAAATTTGAGTTTAAAATAATAAACAAGTTGCGAAATAAAAGCAAACTTTATCTCAACGATCCAACCATTCATTCGGAAATGATAGCGCTCTTCTCAAAGAAAAGAAAATTGAATCATTTTCATTCACGCCTAAGCAGTTTAGACAGGTTAGTCTGATGTTACGTGGCTTACACTTCTTGTCTGATATTGTTGACGTACAGCAAGAACTCGATAAAATCATTCTGGGTACGTCCAAAAAGTTGTAAAATTTACAACACCTTCCTCTTATAAAGAAAATTTTGACATGGGTCTTTTTTTAGTAACTCTTTTTCCTGGAAAGAAATTTGGTGATGTTGCCAAAATTAAAAATTTAATGTATCAAATTATAAGTTGGGAGGCTTCTAAGTCTCGAAGTGAGGAGCTACAGTGTAAGCGTTGCCAGCAATGGGGGCACATTGCAAAAAACTGCAACCGAAAATATCGTTGCGTAAAGTGTGATGTATCTCACGGTCCGGGTGAGTTTTTGTTGGATGAGAACCAAACTGCAAAGCCTTTTTGCATTAACTGTTGCGAAACGGGTCATCCTGCTCGCTGGAGAGGTTGCCCTTCCTATAAGGACTTTGTCAAGAGAAAGAAACTTCAAATTCAGGAGGCCATATTTGCGTCCATATGCCAGCAATTTTTATAATTCAACTCCTAATTTAAAAAAGCCATCTATAGTAGAAGCATTTTTGAGGGTGAGAAACTTTAATTCATTGTCAAAAGATGATGTGAAAAGGGAGTGCATTGCACTATTAAAAGAAGTAAAAGATAAGTATGGTCCGTAATATTCAGCTTAAATATTCAAGTCCACGGTATCCACAAAGCAATGGTTTGGCAGAGAAGGGAGTTGCCATTGCTAAAAATATCTGAAAGCGATGTTATGAGGTAAATGAAGTGAGCCAATTTCAATAAAGAGTTCTTGAATACAACACAACACCAATGGCAAGTATGCATTTGACTCCAGCAGAACTATTTTATGGTCGTTTGATAAAACTAAAATGCCTGTATCGGAACAATTGCTGGTCAGAAATAGTCTATCGGAACAAGTTGTTCAAGAAAAAATCAAATTAAAAAAAGAAAATCAAAAATATTACTGTCGAAGTCAGAAAGTTCCGTCCCTGAACCTTCAACTAACAAACCCACCACGGTGACCTTTCGAAACATCCCAACCATAACTCGCCATTTTTTTCCGTGCTGTGCCACTACATTTGGACATCATCACCATTTGGTAAATTTAAACCAACGTATTATTTTATATATCAACTATTCTAAATATCATTAAATGTGAATTAAACTAATGAATGTGGTGCCTTTTTTTATAATGAAGTTCTAGGCACATAAGACAAGGTCAAAACATTGGTCCTTCGAGAATAAGCGAATGCGCTTGGATTATCCCCACGTACCAAAAAGTTATTCAGAGCAAAATAAGGAACACAGCAATGTACTTACCACGCGAACGCACCCCGAAAATACAACACAAAAAGCCAGCGGGTAGGAAACCCAACTCAAGGTAATCACTCGTTTTATTATTCTCATGTACACACATACGTATTTGCAACAAAGCGTGGCAAGTGTGGTGACAACCCGTCACATAAAAGTATTCTTTTCAAGTAGATAGTTTACATGAGAAAAAAGTTAAAAAACTAAACTAAAGGGTGCATATGTGGTTTGAATTCATTCGTTTAAAAACAAAGAAATAATAATAAGTGCTTTAGTTTGTGATAAAGCAAAGATAAGTGTGTTTTCAGACAGCGTGTACGAAAAAAAAACCAAAGCGGTGACGAAGGCGTTTGCACAAATTTAATTTCGTGGCGCAAATATATGTATATTGCTTGACAGCAGCACCACGATCAGCGCAGAGTTGTTTCCATGTGCCATTGTCTGGCATTTTATTAAATGCATCAACATCAACAACAGATTGCAAATTTAAAAGATGCGGTGAGTAATTTGTATTTCATGTAAATTTTCAAGGTAATTAGTGCAATTTCAATCATTTTCCAAAGAAAGTCGCATGTGGGACTTTTAACATTAAAGACCCTTATGCCGACATTTTGGCGCAGTTCGAATATATAACTGCAATGAGACAGGACGCACTCGCGCCCACGGCGTTTGGCGCCCGATAAATTGAAAGCCGCGAAGGCGGAATTAAGGATATAAATTAAACAGGGTATTTGCGTACATTCAGATAGTAACTGTTATTCAATATTGTTCTGCTAATAATGCACCATAACCTCAAAAAACACACAATCACATGAGACCGAGCACACACAACATTCAATTGCCATTAGCTCGTTAGAATCAAGCTTGTTTAGATCAAGGCAAATTATCTAGTTTAGCTATAATCAAATTCAGCACCACCGACGTGCTTATTTGAATTTATAAAGAGTTGAGATATGCTTTGAAATATTCTCAATAATTTTACAAACTATTCAACTTGCCCATTTAATTACTTATAAAAAAAAAAACTAAGTTCTTTATATCACCAAAATATATGCAAAGTTTATTTATATTCAAACTTCAACTGAATTTTCAAATTTTTCTGCCTTGTCTGTCCTTTTATTGCCAGCGTTACATAACCTCACTTTGGTTACAGGGAAGCACAAGGGCATATTAGCACAGTGCTAGTTTTTGCATATTTTTACATATTTGTGAACATCTTTCAATCATTCTCGTGTTAGTAAGCAAATTTAGCACAACCCACGTGTTAATTTGAATTTATAAACAGTGTAGATAGGCTGTGAAATACTTGCCTAATTATATTTTTACCCCCCTTTTTCGCAATAATTATAAAATTTTTCTCGTTTATAAACAAGTTTTGGAAAATCTTTCGAAATATTACTCAACGGTTTAATCGAATCTAGTAGCCAACGTGCTAATTTGGATTTTTATAAAGATTTTTGATAATTCTTCGGAATCTTACCTTCACAATTTTAAACAATTTTCTCGTGTTTAATCAAATTAAGCACATCCGACGTGCGAATTTGGATTTTATAAAGATTTTCGCTAATCTTCCAAAATCTTTTCTCGACAAGTTAAAATATTTTCTCGTTATAATCAAACTCAACACATCCGACGTGCTAATTTGGATTTTTATAAATATTTTCGATAATCTTCCAAAATCTTTTCTCGACAAGTTAAAATATTTTCTCGTTATAATCAAACTCAGCACATTCGACGTGCTAATTTAGATTTTTATAAAGATTTTCGATAATCTGTTGAAATATTTCTCAACAATTTTAAAATATTTTCTCACTTTTAATCAAATTCAGCACATCCGACGTGCTAATTTGGATTTTATAAAGATTTTTTGATAAGCTTTCGAAATCTTTTCTCGACAATTTTAAAATATTTTCTCGTTACAATCAAACTCAGCACATCCGACGTGCTAATTTGGATTTTTATAAAGATTTTCGATAATATTTCGAAATCTTTTCTTGACAATTTTAATTTTTTTTTTATATATTCGCCACTATATTGCGGAAAAATGAATTCCCAAAAATGACAATAGAAAACTTAATCGACAATTATTATAAAACAAACAAGAAAAATATTATATTGCACAATTGAATGCTTTTAGTCGTTGTAGTTTTATTATATATGCTGATATTAAGTGTACTATATATCATGGGGGATCTTTAATATTATCATTTACACCCTGTATGGAACACGTAAATGTCCAGGATGCTTTGCAATCATATCATGCTGCTATTGATATAGGAACAGTTAAAACATATGCATTTAAAATACCATATATTAATGAGAGACTTTATAATCCACGCTTTAATAGAGCTAATTCAGGTATAATGGCTCCTAAATTATGTCCTTTAGGTGAATTTTATATTTTTGTTTTTAATCAATTGAGAGCAGTTCCTAATGTTACTGATAAAATATTTATTAATTTATTTGTAGGAGCTGCTGATGACTTTGAAGTAGCTATTCCTGTGCCACCTTTATATTCTGTTGATTATGATTATAAACCTCCATTAGTTGTTACTCATGCTTGGCCTAAAAGAATTACTCAATGGTCAGGATTGGCGACATGGCGATATATGTCAAGTATTGCAAAAAATGTTGTTGTAATAAAATATGATAAGGGTGATGATGATGTTATGCAATTTGTTAATATGAAACCATTTACTGTATATAAAGCTGCATTTAAAAAGAAAGCGACATTTGCAGATAGTGCATATACATGTGCTATTTACAATAAAGATGGTGAATTGGCTTCAGTTAATGCAAGTGTTGATTACAATGCTATGGTTATTGTTAATGACGATCATAGTACTTATTCATATGCTACACCCCCTTCTATTCGTTTGCTATAGCTAAAGATTATGTTAATTTCACCATAGTTTGTCAATGCCTCAAAATAGGTATCCTAATTCTCCAACAATGGAACAATGGTTAGCTAAATATCCAGAAAGAGAATATATGTATTATGCTATTGCAGATGGAGCAGAGGATTCATATAGACATATGAGTAGTAATTCGATTAAGGATTATATTTATGAGGAAAATTTTTCGATTGCTGTTCAAGCTCAAATGGATAATGAATATGTCATGTTAAATCCCAGTACTTCCAGTTTAAATACAACGTTTGGGGGTATGAGATTATTTGGAGAACGTTTTGTTGATTTGAAGGATTATTGTCGTAGATATCAAGTATATGGTGGTAAGCTTATGAAAGGAACTAGTACTGCTGGCAAGTTATGTAGAGTACCTTTGACACCAATAGGTTTAAATTTGTCTACTGGAGCAAATGGTGATAATAATTTTGTTGCGAGAGAAGGAGTTATACCTTTCATTGCTTCAGCTTTTCGATTTTCTAGAGGTGGATTGCGACTTAAAGTTATGCTAACAAAAATTACTAATGCAGATGCTAAATCAGTTAATCATAATCAAATTATTTATTTGCAACATAAACCAGATATTATTGAGGATATCCGAAATATTAAAATTTATGATATTTCTGTTGCTAGTGCTCCTGATAGAGTATTGCAATCTGGTTATGCATATACAGCTACGTCATTAGATATAAATAATTCCATTACAGTTGAAATTCCGTGGTATTCTCCCGCTAATTTAATGTTGCTACAGAAGCCAAATTTTGATTATAAATCTGAAATTTTGCATTATACTTTGGGTGTTTTAGATATTATGATACCTTTTATAGATAAAAATGAAGTGTACCTGCAAGTGTATTATCTGCAAATGCATTATTCAATAGCTGATGATATGGATTTCTCTTGTTATATAGGTTCTCCTCCTGTAACACCTTTATTTCGATTCAACCTGAAATGGAAGAACCTACTACATCGAAGGCTATAGATAAACCATTAGAAGAGAAACCTGTTTCTGTAACTAAACAAGTGGATAAGAAAGTTGAAAATCAAGGGTTTATTGATAGATATATAAGATATCCATGTAGTAAGGTAGCGTCTAAGTTTGCGCTTAAAGAAGTACGAAAAAGCTTAGTATTACCTGATTTGCCTAAAGGTCAAGAAGATTCGTTTGGTTTAGTGTTAAAAGAAACCCTCAAGAAATGGGGAGAAGAATACAAAGATATTTTTATTAGTGTTATTGGACTGATTGTTCAATGTGTTAATAATCCGACGACTAGTACTTTTGTTATAGCTATAATAACTTTCTTATCTCACATTGGAGTCCATAGTATTTCTTATCTGGCTAAATTTGGCAAATGGTTTGCTACATTGTTTACTAGTACAAAAGAAACTAAAAAATAGAACCACAAGCGGGCGATGATAAAACGGAAAAATCGCCAATGGAAGAAGCTAAGTCTTCCATCATCAAATCAATTGTTGAAATGAGCGCCTCGTGTTTTGAAAAAGGTAATTTTGAAAAAATGGTGCATAACAATATTTAAGATACCAGTCTACTTACTTTTCTGGGTTTAAGCTGAATATTTGTTTTGCTATTGAGTAAATCTAACAAAACATAAATTAATCAAACATGTTTTGCTTCTTTATTTTATTAATTACTATCCCTATTGCCCTATCTAAGGAAGATACGTGCACTGCTGTATGCAGAAAATCAGAACTTGGAGCCCGTGTTCAATGTGTAGGTTCCAAGTACAGCGCTGGAGCAATCACTATTACCCAGCTGGTAGCAAGTCTACAGGACATAATTGCAGACACTCCTAGTGATTCCACGTATTACTCGATTGGAATCGTCACAGGAGCTTCCACACGACTTGTGGGAGGCTATCAAAAGCATTTCCAGTTTGCGCGTTCAGCAGCGATACGTGCGAATCCCCTTACCTTAGGTGCACCACCATTGTTTTACGTCCATGCGACTGACACCCAAAAGCCCACTATCATTTTTTCTGATGCTAAAATATCAGCAACTGATTTCCCAAACACCCCATTTGGGACTAATGTGATTAGTGGGGAAGGTAGGACCAAAACCGTTTATAACTTGGGTGAAAGAGCGTTTGAGTCAATGGATACCTCCGACGGAGGATGCAAGAGTTTTATGTTGTGGAAACACGCATCGACTTATAAACGTTATAAGTCTGTTGCTGTGAATTCCCAATGAAGTTCTTTTGCGCTGATGCGCAAGTCAATTTCCACCTTGTGGTTGGCCATTTCATCGCTGAGACCATGGTTATAGGTGGATTCGCTGTGCAAGTCTTGAATCCGGAGTGGGAGACAACCAACGGATATAAAAAAAAAAAAGGAGAAAATATCTAATATATCTATTCCCTCATTTACTAAAGGAATATTTGCCGAAATACGATTTGGTGCCTTGACTGTGAATGCTGTAGTGACAATGTTTTCGAATAAGACTAAAATCGTTCCTAGAATTATTCAATGTGTTGCAAAGTATTGTAATCCTTTGAATTGGTATAGATGGTTGTTTCATGATAAAAAAGATTTCATTCAACAATGGGTAGCTGATGTTGAATGGTGTATTGATCCTGATAATGAACGCAAAGTGAAAAGTGAGATGCGATATGTTTATCATGTAGAACTTCTTGTCATTGTTGGTAAGGATATAATGTTAAAACTTGAAAATTTAGATAAGAAAGAATTTAATTACCGTTATGTTATTGACATAAATACACAATTAAATAATTTATGTAAACAGATTATTGCAGTTAATAAAGGAGCTGGCTCTTTTGGTATCGAACCATTTTGTTTTTGTATAGTAGGAAATTCACAAGTAGGAAAAACGTATGTAACAAAAGAGATTGCATCAGAATGTTTGAGAGGAGTAAATTATTAATCATTTGAAGAACCATTTTATACTCGTTCTCAAGCTGATCCATTTTGGAGTGATTTGCGTAATCAACCAGTTTGTAAGGTGCTTATCAAAACTATACGACACCAAAAAAAATTTATTGCGCACTCTTACCAAATCTATGTTGAATACAGTTAGAGGAAAGCTTAAACACAGAATGAGAGAAGAAAATGTACTTCTTAAAACAAAGTCTCGTTATCATTTCTCGTTAGATTGTGTTGAAATGCTCTCGTTGCTGCTTAATTGCAATCGTATCAAAACTATACGGCAGTCATTTGAAAGTTCATCAACAGAGAGGTCGCATCATCGTCCATCTGAATATTAACTTAAATTGTGACTACAAAATTTTTTGATTATAATGCCGCGCGGGACTTTACTATCCAAAGAAGAAAGAGGCAAAATTGTTGCATATCATGACCAGGGGCTTAATTTTTCACAAATTTCTAAAAAAATTGGTCGTACACGTTGTGTTATCGCCTCATTTTTGAAAAACCCGAAAAATTACGGCAAAAAATACAAAACAGGTCGTAAAGCTAAGCTATCAGAGCGAGATAAGCGAATGATTATTAAAAAAACCAGCAATTCAACTATATCTTGTGCCCAACTTGCAAGCAAATGCAGTCAATCAGTTTCGAAAATGACAGTTTGGCGATTTCTAAACACTTCCGAAATAATTGTAAGATCCGTTATAAAGAAAGCTCCAACATTACTTCCGCACCATAAGATGGCACGGCTTCAATTTGCAACAAATAATTTGGATACCAACTGGGACTCGGTATATAAAAATAGTCTTCTTAACTTAACTTACATTTTAACAATTTTTTTCGGAAAAGGTCATGTTTTCAGATGAAAAGAAGTTTAACTTGGATGGCCCAGATGGATACCGATACTACTGGAGAGATTTAAGAAAGGAACCGCTCATATTTTCCAAAAGAAATTTTGGTGGTGGTTCTGTCATGGTGTGGGGTGCCATTCACAAGACGAGCACACTTGGATTGCGTTTCGTGAGCTCCAAGATGAATAGCTCTGATTATATAAATGTATTGGAGAGCAGCCTCTTGCCATTTTTAGAGGAAAATAGAGAAAGACCGCATATATTTATGCAAGATAATGCAAGAATCCACACAAGTCGGCAAACAAAGGCATTTTTGGATGCGTGTTCTATTGACCTTATGGCTTGGCCAGCGTGCTCACCTGACTTAAATCCCATTGAGAACGTTTGGGGAATACTGGCTAGACGTGTTTATAAAGAAAATACAAAATACTTGTCAGTTCCAGATTTAAAAGTTGCTATTTTAAGGGAGTGGAACAAGATGGAGCCAAGTATTCTATGCCATTTGTTTGAATCGATGAGAAAGAGAATATTTGACGTTGGAATTGCCAAAGGAGGCCCTATATAATATACATGTAATAAGTTAAGTTCTTGTTGTTGTACGAAAAACATTAAAAAATATAATAAGGTAAGAAAGTCGTATAGTTTTGATACGATTGCAATTAAGCAGCAACGAGAGCATTTCAACACATTCTAACGGTACTCCTTAAAATCAAAGATAAGAGCTGATAACGAGACTTTGTTTTAAGAAGTACATTTTGTTCTCTCATTCTGTGTTTAAGCTTTCCTCTAACTGTATTCAACATAGATTTGGTAAGAGTGCGCAATAAATTTTTTTTGGTGTCGTATAGTTTTGATAAGCACCTTATATATGATGATTTTCTTCATATTAAGTTAGATGATAGAGCTGGAGCTATGATAGGTGAATTTTTACTTTTAAAATCTAAAGCTACTTTTGCTCCAAATAGAACTGATTAAATTGATAAAGGAAAGAAATATTCTCCCTTGATGGTGGCACTTACAATGAATGAAGCTTATCCTTCATTTGAGAATCTTTTAGCAAACAATGATGCTTGGCAAAATCGACGTGATGTTATGCTTGAATGTCAGTTTGTTGCACCTACTGATTATCCTGATGCTAAACGAGTTCAGGATATACAAACATGTTAAATTGCGTAAATATAAATTTTCGGCTAATAAAGCAAATGCAGAAGGTTTATTTGAAAATGTTATGGTTCCACAGGTTGATGATTCAGGTGCTTTCATTACAAAAGATGAAGAGTATCTTATGTGTGAAACGGAATGGATGAATATCGAACAGGCTAAGTATTATTTACGTCGTACTTTTATATCAAAATATGAAGAAATGCAAGATGAGTATTTGAAAGATCTTAAATTAGCACAGTCATTTTATCCTCATAAGTTTGACGAGTTTGAATTGAATATTGAACGTTGTGTTACTTATATGAAACAAAATCAAGCTATGTATAACAAAAGAGAACAGCACACTATAGATATGGCATCTAAGTTACTTACTAAAGATTTATGTACTAAATGTAATTTGAATCCAGCTATGTGTGCTTGTTGTTTTGATATGATGAATCACAAAATAGGGACGTTACAGCCAAAACAGCCAGAAATGGGAACGCCAGGATTTGAATTTTTAGATATTATTAAAGCCGATCAAGCTAAATGAGAAACTCAACCAGAAGGTAGGCAAAAGAAATTTGTAGGATTTCTTAAAGTTAATGAGTTCTTTAAACAACAACCTGAATATGTACTCAAGTTTATAATGAAACCTTGTATTCACTTGTTGCTTCTCTATATTAAAAAGGAACAGTCGTTCACTATTGTTGAAGATGATGTATATGATGCTTTAAGCACGCCAAATGAGATAGATTGGAAAATTGTATGGGGCTATGATTGGCATCCTGTGAATACTTCCGAATGTTGTAATATTAATGATACTGAGAGTTATAAAATGTTAAGTCGAGAAAGATTTATAGCTTATTGTTATGATTTGAGTAAGTTACCCAGTTATTTAAAAGTAGTTACGGCAACCAAAGTTAAAAGATCGACAGCATATACTAAGGTTTTAATAAAGCAGCGTGAGTTATTTTTTAAAGATCTTGATAAAGAAATATTGCCACAAACATGGTTAGGGAAATTTGCTAGTTGGTTTAAGAAATTATTAAAACCATTTTTATATATCATGGATTGGCTAAAGTTTGTGATTATGCAGATCATCAAATAAATAATGCTATAACTCATATTAAAAATAGGAAAAGTTTAAATAAAATACTTGCTAAAACTATTAACGATCATGAAGTTACAGAAGATTGTTTATCTGGTTTGTGCAATATATGTTCTATTAGTCCACAGATGGCGTATGATCAAAAAGTTGTTGGTGATAAGAAACTTTTAGTTACTGTGAAGCCAAAACAACCTGAAATGGCACTTGAACTAATGTATGTACTTGACCGTAAACTTAAACGTAATTATTTTTATATACGAGCTTTGACACCTATGGATCAGGAGATTATAGTTAGGTGTTTGGGTATTATAGATAATTGGTTCGTTGCTGTGGATCAATATTTTGATAAATTTTCTTCTCTTACCGAGCAAACAATATTTCAATATTGTTGTCCCAATTATACGAAGACTTTAGTGTTGAGTAAAATTTTGGTTAAGAGATTTAATAATAGTGCTCTTTATATATGTCGGTTGCCGACTGATTTTGCTAAGTTTGCTGCTATTGATAAGTATTTTATTAGTTCTAACTCAGTTTCAAATGTTCATACAATGGCACGCTTATATGTCCCTGAGATTATATCAAATGCAAAACCTATAGAAGTTTATTCTCCTACGTGGCATACTAATAGAATTCAGTTACATTCAGATGTTCTTGAAGTGCCTAATATTATTGGAGTTACCATACTAGTGGTAAAGGTTTATGTGGTAGTGTGTTAATATCAGATATGAATGTTGTTTCGCCAATTTTAGGCATACATATTGCTGGTCAAGTTGGTGGAGGTCGAGGTTATGCTGAAGTCCTATGTCGCGAAACGTTGGAGGATTTCTTTTCTAATTTGGAGAAGCCTATTATCGTTAATGATATAGAAGTAGAAGGGCAAATGTTTGATAATCATTTTATTAAATTTTCTGATAATCCAGAAACTATTAAAACTGCTTTAACAGGGAAATTTAATTTTATTGGCACAGTTCCGATTAAATATGCATATAATCCACCTACTAAGAGTAAATGTAAGCATTCATTAGCATATAATCAAATGACTCCATCTACTTATGATACACCTCATCTTTATCATCGTGATGAACGTTTTGAAGGATCACCTATGGTTAATGGCTGCCTACATCATGTTGATCCAGTTGAACCTTTTCCACAAGATTTAATAGATATTGCATATGACGATGTTAAAAATTTAATTATAAATTGTGTTAAGCCTATGAGAGTAAATATAGGAAAGCTAACTATTCCACAAGCTATAGTTGGTATAAATAATGTCCCAAAATATGATATGATATGAACAAAGCATGAATGGAAACGATAAAAGGCAAATAGTAATGAATCACGAATGTTGGCTAAGCGCAAGCAGCCACTTCTAGTATTAACAAAGAGCCGATCATATTGCAACTTGCACATGTGGGTCATTGCATGTGACCAAATATTTAGTATTGCATTTTCGCGGAAGACACAAAATGCAAGTCTGCATATTTGGTTACATCAATTAATGATTGGTCAAACTAAATACAGTGACTAAATAAGACCAAAAAGCTAACACAAAGCAATTATAGAAATAGAACGAAGGCATAGCTAACGAAAGTACCGTTAGACAGCGCAGCATTAGAGTACTGTAACAGAGAGAAGTGACTGCATAAAATACGCTGCGAGATGAAATTAAGCAGTATTTTCTGTTCTCTTATTTTTTAAACAACTAAATATATGTTACAATTAATTCACAAGTATTCACAATTAATGAAAAACCTTTATTTAACTAAACTCTTTGTTTTTTAAATGACACCATATTATCATTTGTATTCCTGTTAGTTTTGTTTTTATAAAGCCCTAAAATTGAAAGTATTCACTGCATAAAATAAGCTATGAACCACTGAAATAGAGCAATTATAGAATATAGCGTTACAATACATATACAACGCGTTGTGGTGGCATGGGCTATGGGCCCTGTTGCCTTAAAAAAAATTAGTTAGTTCTGGTGTTAACGTCTTGGCAATTAGTTCGCCATACGCTGTATAAAAATTGTTAATAAACTCTGTCGTTGAATGAAACACAATTTGATTTTAACGGATCCAACGTTTGATCGAATTGTGTTTCATTCAACGACATTTTTATGTCTTACCCTTTTAAATTTTATTTAAAGGATCACAAGCGAATTTAAGATACTACGGCTGAAGAACAACCGTGTGTAGGCTTATTAAAACAAGCGTTTTAAACAGAAAAGCGATTTTAAAGTTTTGTAGGTATCCATTTACTAATTTGGTCAATTAGAACTTTAAGGATGTCAAGAAGATACGGTTTTGTACCGAACGGCGGTAACCGTGGAAAAGGAGGACGTAATGATCAATGGAGGAGTACTGATAAATTTCAAAATAATAATAATGTTGGTTTATATTCTGGTTGGTTTATGTTGGTATATGTTGGTTTTAATAATAATTATCAGCAGCAGTATCAATCAATGCAACCTTCTACCTCGCGAGGACGAGGAAATTTTAGACGTGGCGGTATGTCAAGAGGCCCGAAACATAATGTTAGAGAGCACCCTTGGAAGGTAAAGAACGTAACGAGCTAGCAGTTGGACAGCATTTGTCAAAGACGTCGTCGGAGTTGAAGAACGACCCGCTCTATTTAGAGACTTTCTTTCCCTCACCAAGTGAAGAGATGCGGCCCATCGCGGAAGAGATCAACCATTATCCGGGGTTTGATGGTTTGACGCCTCTAGTCAATGAGACTTACGAGTACTTTTGTGTGAAAAGTCTGAATTTCAAACGTAGCATAAGTTTATCCATGTAAGTTAAGTATCCATTTGTATGATAACCATATGCTAAGAATAAACAATATTTTTTATACAAGTCACATGCACTGAAAATATAAATTATGTATGCGTTCATAAAAAATCAACATAAATCTTGTGTTCACTGATCATATGTACCCGTTCATAAGGTCCAGGTAATTATACATAGCTTGAGTGTATTCCTGCATAATCCTATGTAAATTACGAGGAAAATTTATGTAAGAATGCAGAGAAACGTTCACAAATCTGGTGAACACAAAATTCATGAATGCGAACTCTGTTTTTGAGTAGAAAGTTATGAGTTCTGTGCATTCATACTGTAAGAACTAAAACTTTTACCAAGTTTTACCCTTACATGTTAGCTTCAACTCACCTTCTATTTCTTCATTACAGATTTACCACTGGGTCGTCCACCACTCACAGTCCCACAGACCACCGTGGCAAGACGGCCTAAACGAGAACAGGAAGCAGAGATTGAGAGGGGACACGACAGCCAGTCTTAGATTAGTTGTAGCACATTGAATTAACTTTCTATATTTTTTTTTTTGTATTAGAATTAAGGCATTTTTTTTATTATTATTATTAGTGATCCGCTAGAATTTTAGGATAAAATAATAAACTTTAAGAATGAATTTAAAATAGAAGAACATGGGTATTATGTTTTATATATAGTTACTGAGGCATATGCCTAGATTTACCACAGGGTCATTTCACTGCAGTATGACTCATTTGTTTATTTTCTTTTCTTTTCGGCACGTCAACGGGACTGCAATGGCGAGGTGAACACTTACAGTAGAGACCGCAACATCACACGACGTTGTTGGCCAATCAGAACGCCGAACGGAGCGTCTGTTGCCACCGTGTGTCTGTTGCCGCAACATGAGGCTGGGCCGCCAGCAGCCAGAGGACTTTAAAGGGCCATCTGAAGAGAAACAAGAGTCAGTTGCTACCAACCACCGAGACGATAAGACGTGTGCAGCTCCGATAGTGCGAACAAAGTTTAATTGCAAATTAGTAACAAGAGTCAGTTCCTACCAACCACCGAGACGATCAGACGTGTGCAGCTCCGCTAGTGCGAATAAAGTTTTAATTTCAAATTAGTCACAAGAGTGGAGTGCCTATCAACCACCGAGACGATAAGACGTGTGCAGCTCCGCTAGTGCGAACCAAAAGGCAGCGACAGAGGCGAAAGAACGTCGACAGAGGCAGCGACAGAGGCCAAAGAAAGGACGTCGACAGAGGCAGCGACAGAGGCCAAAGGAAGAACGTCGGCAGAAGCAGCGGCAGATACCATCAAAGACACAGGCATAGTATAGACAAGAACAAAGAGTGTGAAATGGTTGAAGTATCAATGTAATGAGTATATCGAGTGTTATTGTATTATTTTGGTGCCAGGATATCTGAAGGGAGTAAATTCGCGTCGTTCGGAAACCGTTAGAATTATTACCGCGTGACGTTAGTCATCCCATCGCGACCAATTCCCGCCATAACTATCAAAGTGTCAATTCTTAATTTTCTTTCTAACCGAATCTTCAATTCGATTTCGGCCTGAACTGGGATTCATAGTCGTTAAGCGCAACCAGTTCCCGCCACAACTATCAAAGTGTCAATTCTTATTTTTCTTTCCAACCGAATCTTCAATTCGATTTCGGCCTGAACTGGGATTCATAGTCGTTAAGCGCAACCAGTTCCCGCCACAACTATCAAAGTGTCAATTCTTATTTTTCTTTCCAACCGAATCTTCAATTCGATTTCGGCCTGAACTGGGATTCATAGTCGTTAAGCGCAACCAGTTCCCGCCATAATTTTCAAAGTGTTAAATTTTATTTCCTAACCGAATCTTCAATTCGATTTCGGCCTGAACTGGGATTCATAGTCGTTAAGCGCAACCAGTTCCCGCCATAATTTTCAAAGTGTTAAATTTTATTTCCTAACCGAATCTTCAATTCGATTTCGGCCTGAACTGGGATTCATAGTCGTTAAGCGCAACCAGTTCCCGCCATAATTTTCAAAGTGTTAAATTTTATTTCCTAACCGAATCTTCAATTCGATTTCGGCCTGAACTGGGATTCATAGTCGTTAGCGCAACCAGTTTCCGCCATAATTTTCAATGTGTTAAATTTTATTTCCTAACCGAATCTTCAATTCGATTTCGGCCTGAACTGGGATTCATAGTCGTTAAGCGCAACCAGTTCCCGCCATAATTTTCAAAGTGTTAAATTTTGTTTCCTAACCGAATCTTCAATTCGATTTCGGCCTGAACTGGGATTCATAGTCGTCTCAGCGCAACCAGTTCCCGCCAAAATTTTCTTCCCTTGTCTCACGATCCCACCCTATATATTCACTCCCATTGGTTTCGTGCGGTATTTACGTATGTCAACAAGGACAACCGTGTAATAGTAGTAATCAAATCTATACCCATTCAGATAAACTGAGCAATCAATCCTAAATTCATTTTTGATAATCAGAAATAGGCCTACCATTAACAATTTAATATATTTTGACTAGAGTCGTAAGTTATTCAAATAGTAATTTATTTGTAAGCATATAGTAAGAAATACTGAATAATAAAGCTGTTGTAACGTGTAACAAGCGGGTGTTTTGACTTGGTGCCATAGTTAGATAAAGGATAAATAATTGTCAAGAACCCTGGTGTCGGCGAGCGACACCCCAGCCTAGAAGGTTCCTTACAATACATAAGGCCATGTTCTCTAAAACTGTCTTCATGATTATGTTCATGAGATAGGTGTACTCATACATGAGTCTGTGTATAATGCGCTGTCTCCATGCAACTGTACACGACCTCAGTCCGCCTATACGTAATGTTATGTATTAGTTCACTGTCTCTATGCAATTATTCACAGAGATTGTGAAAATTCTTAGGAACCGTTCGTTTTCCGAACAATTTGCAGCTGCACTCTTACTTTTTATTGCTTTGTTGTTGTGTTAACATCGCTACTATCTTGCATTTGCTTTTTTTTGTGTGTTAAATACGCCAGTATGCTTGTTGTTGTTGTTTTAATTCTTTATATATCATTAAGTCATCTCTTTATTAGCAACAATTAGGCGACAGTTGTAAAAAGTTATTTCAGTTTTCGTTGTTGCTGAGTTGGAACGGACGTGCAGCAGAAAGTAAATGTAAATTGTGCAATGTTTTGAGTTATTAATTAAAAAAATTCAACAAAGATTGCAAAAAAGTGGCATTTCTATTGTGATTTAAAAAAAGAAGCAATACTTAAGTCAAATTTTAAAATGATATGTTTTATTTGTCGGTCGAAATTCAAAAATATTTCGTTTTTAATATACCATCTAAAGAAAAGACATGCCATTGATAAGAACAGTGATATTCATTGCTTTCATTGCTCACAGATTTTTAAAAATATATCAAGTTTCAAAAAACATTCACAAAAAAAGCATAGCCCAGTTGAAAATTTGTCTCATGAAAATAAATCTGTAACTAAAAATGTTGAGAGCACTTCAACTAGCAAGGTTATTGCAGAAGTCAACTTAAAGTCAATTTATGAACAAAACGAAAAAATTTCTAGTTCCTCAGTGTTAAAGAATGCATCTCTTCCAGAAGTTTTTGAAAGATCATCTTTTCAAGAAGTTTTGGATAGTTCTTATCGAAATGAAAACAATGATAACGAAATCTACTTAAAATATATTAATGTGCTTCAGGAAAATGCCTTAAAATTTGTATTATCGTTGCATTCAAACGATAATTTTACTCGAAAGGACGTTTTTGATTTACAAAAACAAATAAGCGATTTAATTTTGATGCCCATATTGGACTTATTTAAAACATTTTTTGAATTAAATTTAACAGATAATTTTAATATAAAAATGGATTTCCAGCAGATACTAACAAAATGTAAAATGCTTTTTCATTCAGCAAGATCAGATCACATTTTATTTAAAACTTTGAAGTCATTCGATTATGCAGAAAACTTACAAGAAGTGGTAATAAGTAATGAACAAGGAAGTTTGTTAAAAAATGGTCAATTAACTCATGGTGAACAAATAATTAAGATGACTACAATGCCACTATCTCACTCGTTTAAAAAAATAATGCAAAAGGATGATCTCGTCATTAAAATATTAAATTTCATTAAGTTGACAATTGGCAGTCCTAAGTTCATAAACATAATACAAGGTGGTCTTTGGAAGAAAAAATGCGAACTATACCCAAATAAACAGTTAATACCTTACTCTTTATACGCAGATGAAATTGAAATCAATGATCCACTTGGGTCGAATTCAAACAAGCATGCAATATGTAACGTTTACTTTTCATTCCCGTGTCTACCCTTTGGTTATACAAAAACAAAAAATGTGGTGAAAACAAGAGATTTAAAAAGTTTGGAAATAGAGCGTGTTTTTCAAATTTAATTGACCAAATGGTTTTTCTTGAAGAGCAGGGCCTAGAGTTAGAAATTTCAGATGGAAGAAGATGTCGTGCATATTTTATTCCCCTTTTAATATTAGGCGATAACCTCGGACTGAATTCCCTGCTAGGATTTAATAAATCTTTCAGTGGCACTTTTTGCCGCTTTTGCAAAATTGATAAACAATCAAGTCAAAAAGTGTGTTTTGATGATCCGAAACTTAAAATAACTTCTGAAAACTACAAACTTGATTTAAAAGAAGGAGATCCTAAATTGAGTGGAATTGTGGAAGAATGCGTGTTCAATAGAATTCCATCATGTGATCAGGTGATCGTGTTAATTTTCGATACTATTTTCAAACATGGAGGGATGCTTTCGATATTCCACAAAACATTTCCGATAAAACTGTATGCTCAGCAGGTCTGAATACTCCAAAAAATTTTTATGTGCCAGAAAATTCAGAGCCTAAGTCCATAACCATTTCGGAAATCTTAAAACAAAATCGAAAGGCCCAAATAATACATAATTTTTATAAAGAAAAACAAACATTAGATGAAGAACATCGAAATATGCTTATAAGTATTATAGCAAACTTTTTCGAGGCAAATAACTTAAATATGTCGCTACAGGCCAGCTACCAGTTAGAAAAAGAGATATTGGAAATTTTTCCCACTGAAAAATTAGACTTTTACCAAACCGAAAAACGTGGAAAAATTTACACAAGAACCGCTTACTTGAAACAAACTCTGAAACCTTTCATCAAGTCATCCAAAATTTGTCAATCTCTTCAGAAGGAAACAACTGCTTTTGGTGAGTATATATTCTTAGGGGAGAGGGAAGTACTATTTTATAATAACCAAATTTATTGTTTTCTTAGTTCCAGTAAATGATGCACTACAATGCGTACAAAGCCTTAAATATGACAATTTGTCAGCAGAGGAGTTTGATAATGTTTGGCAAGCATGCACTAAATATCGGCTTAACCAAATTCAAAACGAGTATAAAAATTTGGATGATGTGTTCAAAAATTGGCCACAATATAAAAAGCCGTCAGGATTTCGTTCGGTAATTAAGACTATATTTTTAGTTATGTAAAACGTAAAAGAATTCACAGGGCATTAAAATAGTATTTAACAAATTTGTGCAAAAAACTACAAAAATCAAAATTTGGATGAAAAAGTTATAGCTGTTGAAACTTGACTTTTTTTTAAATTCTCAAAGTGCCTCTTTTTGGCATATTGAACACAAAAAAAAAATCCTAAAAAAATTTCAAATTTTCAAAATTTCAAGTTTTGCAATTTCAAATTTCAATCGCTTTAATGATCGGGTAAATGATTTCCGATTACCTAAATTTGATATTTTTATTGTTTTTATATCAAAAGGAACGATTTTACAGCCATATATCTTAAGAAAAGTAATTTTGAAAAATAAGGTCACCCTTAATATGCATATATTTCCGTTACAGATCGACAAAGATTTTGGTGTCCTCTTTAATGACTATGAAGGTCTGGTGGTAGGCTGGGAAGCCGGGGTGTTCAAAATTTATCAATTTTTTCAAAGAGACAAGAATTTGAAAGATCCATCTTCTAAAGTCCTTCTTCAATCTATCTTAGACGCTGAAATAAAAACAGGTACGATATATTTTGAAAAATATTTATTTCCAGAATTCTCTTTTTAATTCTTTTAAATTTTTTCTTTAGGAGATGAATCTTATGTTTTCAAACCCCTATGGTGCCTGCATGGATATCTTTATCCAACAACAAAGATTATAAAAACCAATACTTCAGGAAAGAAAGACGTTACGCGGTTTACAATGAAAGACTCTTAAGAATCCTTTATTTTTGTTGGGCGAAGTTTGCAGCAACTTGAAGATCATATTGATTATCTCAAAAAGCGTGGTGAAAATATTCTATATATATAACTTTTATTTATATGGATGGAATTAAGTTTAAAATTTTCAATTTAGTTAGAGCAGTTGACATATGTTTCAAAATATTTCATTTATTCAATTTAGAATACCCTAAAGCATCTTCAATTTTCTGGACATTCATTGAAAACTATTTTTATAAGTTGCCCAAAGCGAATTCGAAAATATCTTCAAAAATATGTATTTTAATAGAAGAACTTAAAAATATTACCTAAAATTTATTGTTTAAAATATCGCTATTTCGAATGTGATTCGAATACATAAAGGATCTCAAATTAAAAATTATTTAAACATTAAATGTTATAAAAAAATTTTACTAAAAAAATATTAAAAAAGACTGTCTTAAAAATACAAAATTATTGGCTTTTTCATGGGATTTTTCAGAATAAACATATGGTGAGTCATTACGCTGAATTCATTTATTATGAACGTGTATATGTACGTGGATTTTATGATATTTGTTCACTTAGGTCACGAATCATTCATGCCGACCTTGTATTTGTACATGGAATTCATGAATTGCTGAAACATATTTTATGAAATATTATTGTTGCTCTTGTATTTGTTCATGGATTTATGAAATTTTTTTACTGAATTATGAATCATTCATGACTACCTTGTGTTTGCACATGAGTCTCATGAATTGTTTATATTTATCTCTTGAACTATTCTTGCTGCCATTGTATTCGTACACGGTTATACGAATTTTGTTCACTTAATTCAAGATTCATTCACGTTTCCCTTATATTTGTTCATGACAGCTATAAAATTTTCACTTGATTCGTGTAAATTGTTATACACAGCTTATGAACTTTGTACACTAGGCTTATGAAATATTCTTGCTATCGTTTTTTTGCATGTGTATTTTGTACATGGGTTTCCTTAATAGTTCATGTGACTCATGTAATCGGTTACTGGACCAAAAAACATGAATGCAATTCACGCTGAGCAAGTAAAAATTCATATTTAATGTGTACCTTTTTGGTTCAGTGCACAAACGGAACGAAAGAACGTCGACAGAGGCAGCAGCAGAGGGTATCGATCACACAAACAGAACGAAAGAACGTCGACAGAGGCAGCGGTAGAGATCATCGAGTATACAGGCATAGTATAGACAACGTCGACAGAGTGTATCCTTTGATTTATTGGTGTAACGAACATATTTGTTTTATTTTCGTATATTTTGGTGCCAGGGTATCTGAATGGAGGAAAAAATCGTGTCGTTTGGAAGCAGCTAAATCTATTATCGCGTAACGTTAATTTCTAATCATAACTTCCAAAGTGTTAATTTATTTTATTATTGCCTAACCGAATCTTCAATTCGACTTCGGCCTGAACTGGGATTCATAGTCGTTTCATCGCAACCAGTTCCCGCCATAACTTTCAAAGTGTTAATTTATTTTAGTGTTGCCTAACCGAATCTTCAATTCGATTTCGGCCTGAACTGGGATTCATAGTCGTTTCATCGCAACCAGTTCCCGCCATAACTTTTTTCCCTTATCTCACAATCCCACCCTATAGTTTCACTACCATTGTTTCCGGGCAGTAGTTCCGTATGTCAACAAGGATAGCCGCCTAGTAGTAGTAATCAAACCTATACTCATTCAGATAAACTGAGCAATCAAGATTTAATCCATTATTGATAATCAATGATTTAAGTTTGCCATTATTAACTTTAGTATATTTTGTTTGGATTCATAAGTTATCCATATAGTAAATGATTTGTATATTTACTCGAAAACGTAGGTTAAGCAATTACTGAATAATAAAGCTGTTGTAACGTGTAACAAGCGGGTGTTTTGACTTGGTGCCATAATTAAATAAATAATTGTCAAGAACCCTGGTGTCGGCGAGCGACACCCCAGCACAGAAGGTTCCTTACAGTGAATTGTTCTACACTTAAATTTACTTTTTATTTGCAACTGCAGGATTTACGTGTATCCCCTCAGAGACAAAAAGTTTGCTGGTTTGAGGTTTAGAAAAATTTGGTCTTGTATCATTTTAGTTAACGTTCTACACATCTTTCTCTTTCGGAAGTTTTTGTAACTTTATCGACAATTTAATCGAGTTTTGTAGTATCTTCTTTGGAGAGTTTTGGGGTGACCTAAATTCGGGCACAAGGTCACCATGGCTGATCTTTTGTGGCTAGAAAGGATTTTATTGTCAAGTGCCGACAATGAGAACTGATCTAACGCAAATCGGGCTATCAGCTTTCATTGCATTGCAGCGCTTTAATTTAATTCAATGCCAAGGCCGGCATACGTAAAACAGAATAACATGAAATAAACCCTGATGCCAGTTGGGACATAAACCAAACAATTTACTTCTGTGCAGTAGACGCAGAAATGCTTACACTGCATAAAGCAGAGGTAAATTAATTTAAATAATGTTTTATTGTTGGAGTTAGCATGCATAAAAGATGCGGAAGGCAATCTTGCACAAACGCTAAGTATAGTTTAAAGTAAGAATGTATGTTTAGATAGTTTATAAATATCTGCCCTCCGCTAAAAATAGAGGTTCAGTTAATGGATACAACAAAAAGGACACTGGTCTTTCTTTCTAAAAAATTAGCGGTAGGATACAAGAGGAAGTCTCGACCAGCGGAGACAGCCCGCTCAGGACGTAGCAGTGAAGTAAGTATAACAGAGCTCAACGCCTGAATGTACCCGAGGGTGGCGGAGAAGGAAAGTTTTTTATCAGATGACAGTGGCGCTCTTAAGCGCCGGCAGCAACCATTAGGTAGGATGTCGCTCGGCGACTGCAGGATCTACGTATATCCTCTCAGAGAGGGTACAACAAAAATTTTGCTGTTTTGAGGTTTAAAAAATCTTGGTCTTGTACCGTTTAAGTTAACGTTCTACACATCTTTCTCTTTCGGGAGATTTTGTAACTTTATCGAAAAGTTAGTCGAATTTTGTGTTTACCTCTTTCGGTAGTTTTTGGGGTGACCTAAATTCGGGCACAAGGTCACTATGGCTGGTCTGTTGTGGCTAGAAATGGGAGGGCATGCCAAGGTCGATGAAATGTTATCTCACTATCGACCAAAGACGTAAGACAACGGCGCAACGCCAACTATAGGTTTTCGTGCGTGTCATTTCTCTTTTGGGAGTTTTTGTAACTTTATAGACAATTTTATCGCGTTTTTGGTTGTATACTTTCTTGTGAGTTTTCCAGGGTTTTTTCATCCTACAGGTGTTTAAATCTGATACGATTTTTTTATTCATGTCGTTTCCGCCTGTTGGACCAGACTGGTAAGAACACCACCCCATCCGGCGAGCCTTAGCCGCGCAATAAGCCAGCGTATCAGTGCTGCCAGAAGGACGACAGGGGTGCGTATCAAAGGCTGTCCTGCCATATGACGCACCATCAACCTGAAGGTAAGGAAACGTGATAGAACTGGCGCCCGACGTGGGGCCCGACCGACGTTCAGGTTTTCTGGATTAGAGTTTTGTCTCGTGAAGTCTAGCGACGTAAGTCCTGGAGCGTTTTGGCCTGTGTCTTGACTGCAGTTGCGACGTGGGTTTTTTAGGCGACAGGGCTGAAGTTAAATTTTAGTAAAACTCTTGTTTCATGCCATAGGATAAGTTTTTTATAGTTTCCATTTAGACCCAAAGCAGGTCATGGTACGATAAACCAACGTTAGTCCTACAGAGTTTTGGTTTTTGGAACCTCGACTGTAGCTGCGACGTGGTTTATCTGTGTCGACGCGACGTTTCACCGGCTCGAAGGACCGTTTTTTGTTGCGTGGAGTCAGTTGGCTAAGTGAATTGCGCGATTTTGGAAAAGAAATTTTTCTTTTGGATAAGGGGTGACGATTAAAGAACATTGAATAAACTTGTCTCAAATTCAATAAAATTAAAAATAAAAAAAAAATAAAAATATAAAAAAAATTTATAAACGTGCGCAGCGATTGCTTCATATAATAGCAAAAAAAAAAAATATACAGTGGTAACCAAACCAAACGGCAGCGGAAAAAGTGGTCATACGATCTTGAAGTGAATCCCAAGGTCAAAGCGTTCGCAGCAGACACCAAACATTGCGACGACGCGTTCACAGCAGCAGCAACCCAGCATTGCGACGTGGCGTTCACCGCACTATACGCAAATACCACCACGAGATTCCGAGTGCCCAAAAGCTGAAAAGTCTCAGGTATAGTGGATCTAAACTTGTGGGAAACCCAAGGTAACCAGGTATTTTTGCACATTCAGAACCCTTGTTTGCACCAACTCGCAAAATAAAGGTAGAAATATACACCTTCAGTACCCATTACCCATTGGGAAATTTTTGTGAGTGTACTACGAATAAAACTCTTCAAAATTTCTAAAACTTTATACATGTCAAATACCCAGTACAAAGGAACCGCATTACCCACTGGGAAAGTTTTGTTCGGGTACTACGATTAAAATTTGTAAAATAGAATTTAGATAAAAAAGAAAAAAAACCAATTTTCTAAATATTTATAAAACTTTTTCCAAACTTTATTTGCTCCATTTCAGAGTTGCCAACGCACTTTGAGCTCTGAATTGAAAAAAAAATTTTTAACAAAAATTATAAAAATCTTTAAATTTCAACAACTTTACATTTGCAACAAACCCACTAAAAAATTCTTCCCATTACCCACTGGGAAATTTTTGTGAGCGTACTACGAACAAAACTAATAAAAAATCTAAAACTTTATACATGTCAAATACCCAGTACAAAGGAACCGCATTACCCACTGGGAAAGTTTTGTTCGGGTACTACGATTAAAATTTGTTAAATAGAATTTAGAAAAAAAAAACAATTTTCTAAATATTTATAAAATTTTTTCCAAACTTTATTTCGTCCATTACAGAGATGCCAACGCACTCTGAACTGGGAAAAATTTTTTTTTGTATATCTATTGGAGCTTAAAAAATTAATTATAAAATTCTTGCCGTTCATCAACAGATTTTTTTTTTATATTTACAAAAAAAATTTTTTTCCGAATTTTTTCTCAATCTCAGAGTTGCCAACACTCTGAACTCTAAAACTTCTGAAATTTATTCGTTTTTTCAAATATTTCACGACGTTTCAGAATTGCCATTCTCGCGCAACTTCTGAAAATCTAGTCGTTAAATTTTCTCACAAATTTTTTCACAAAATTTCAGAGTTGCCATTCTCACGCAACTTCTGAATTTTTATTCTTTGCTCTCTCAAAATTTCTCGCAATAATTCAGAATTGCCATTCTCGCGCAACTTCTGAAAATCTAGTCGTTAAATTTTCTCACAAATTTTTTCACAAAATTTCAGAGTTGCCATTCTCACGCAACTTCTGAATTTTTATTCTTTGCTCTCTCAAAATTTCTCGCAATAATTCAGAATTGCCATTCTCGCGCAACTTCTGAAAATCTAGTCGTTAAATTTTCTTACAAATTTTTTCACAAAATTTCAGAGTTGCCATTCTCACGCAACTTCTGAATTTTTATTCTTTGCTCTCTCAAAATTTCTCGCAATAATTCAGAATTGCCATTCTCGCAGAATTGCCAAACTCCACGAGGAAGAAATTTAGCACTTGCGTTGCTGCATATCATCGATGCAGAGCACAAATGATGGACCTCGCTAAAATGTTTGAGAATGACATGGTGAAAGCTGCCCATAGCTCAACTCAAAATCAGTCAATTGCTCAAGACAACGCTATCGCCTGTGTCAAGGTACCGCCTTGCGATACAGAAGTATTTTACGGTAGCTATGAAGACTGTCCATCCTTTCGGGATATGTTCACGGCAGTCTACAAGAGTCACCCGAAACTCACCCCCGCACAAAAGCTATACCACTTACGCAATAAAACTCGCGGCCCTGCAGGAAATATTGTGAAAAGGTACCAGCTGTGCGATGAAAATTTTTCATTAGCGTGGGAAGCTCTTCGATCCCGCTATGAAAACAAACGGATACTGGTAGATAACCAGTTAAAGATTCTTTTCGGCATCCCTTCAGCAACATCTGAAAACAGTGTGGCAATCCAGAGGATTCAATCAACAATAAATAATTGCCTCGCCATGCTGTGCGCCCAACATGTATGCATTGATAGCTGGGACCCCATCCTTGTATATCTGTGCTCAACGAAACTCCCGGAGGACACGTTAGCACTTTGGGAGCAGTCTCTCACCTCAAGGAAAGAATTTCCAACTTGGGTGCAAGTGGATGAATTTCTGACTTCTCGCTACGAAGTAGTGGAAAAGGTTAACAGCATCAGAGGTACTAAGCCCAAAGGGCCTCAGCCCTTTTCTCAGAACAGGAATCCTCAAGTTTCTTCCAATAGCCGAGTCCCTCATTCTTTTGCTCAAAATAGGTCCCCAGCTCAACTTGTTCAACACCAGCCCCAACAAAACTTTACGAACAAGTCTCATGTGCAAACCTATCACGTCGAACCCGAAGCACAACTTAACCACTCTTGGTGCTCAAATTGCAAAGAATCTCATGGCCTTAGACTGTGCCCCAAATTCAAGGCTCTTTCCCCTCAAGAAATAAGTGAATTTGTTAAGCGAAACAAATACTGCTCTAACTGCTTGGCATCATCTCATTTAAAGAGCCAATGCAGGAGTGTTTTCTCGTGTTTCCATTGCAAGAAGCAGCATAATTCAATGCTCCATATTCAAAGTCCCGATAACAGTCGTACTGGTGTTAATAAACCATCCAGCTCAAGAAGTTGCCCCATCAACTCAATGCATATTCAAGCATGTGAACCAAGTAGTGAGTTTAATCAGCCCCTCGAAGAGACGCCGGAAGTTTTCTCTCACTTCGCATCGAATGAGGCCTTAGTTCACCTTTTTCATCTTAAGGAAGTCTTCACGGTGCGTGCTCTCATTGATCAAGGCTCGCAAAGAACATTTTTATCAGAAAAGGTTCAGACTCGCCTTAATTTACCCACGGACAAAATGTTTACCAATATCTCTGGCATGGGTGGTCAAGTGATTGGAAACTCAAGTAAAGTCTGTTCCATTAAAATGGTGACAAAAGATCTCAAATTTCAGATTGAAGTGTCAGCAATTGTTTTCCCCAAATTAACTAATTGTTTGCCCTCCTTTACTATCTCTAAACCTAATTTACACGAATTATGTGATTTAAATCTTGCCGATCCCAATTTTTACAAGTCAGGGCAGATTGACAAGATCATTGGAAGTGACATTCTCCCACATATCATGCTCGATGGTCTTAAACACAATGTCTTTGGTAGTTTAATGGCCCAACATACTGTTTTTGGATGGTACCTCAGTGGCCCCGTTAGCTCTCAAACTCTGTCATTTTCGACCCAAGTTTTTTATGCTAGTGAACCGTCTCTAAGCGATCTTCTACGGAAATTCTGGGAAATAGAAGAAGTTCCTGATGTTCATTCCATCTCAGAAGAAGATGCCTATCGTGAAGACCTGTTCAGGAAAACTACGACTCGTCAGTCCAACGGACGATATGTAGTCAGGCTCCCATTAAAAAAGGATTTTCCTTGTCAATTATCTCTTGGAAAATCTCGCTTTATCGCTTTTAAGCAGTACACTACCATGGAAAACAACTTGACGAAAAAACCCCATTTGCAATGTCAATATAATAGTGTTTGTTCTTCATGAATATTTGACATTGTCGCATATGTCTAAAACTTGTCCGCAAGATATCTGCCATGATGAGAAATATTTCTCTTTTTATTTACCTCATCATGCCGTGATAAAATCTGAAAGTACTTCCACAAAAGTAAGGGTAGTATTTAATGCCTCTAAGTCTACCAATAATGGGCTGTCTCTAAACGATGTGCTCTGCATCGGCCCAACTCTTCAATCCGATTTGATGAGCGTAATTCTCAACTGGCGACTCTATCGATTTGTGTTTAACGGCGATATAGAGAAAATGTATCGCCAAATTCTTGTGCATGAAGACGATCATGCATTTCAAAGAATTCTCTTTCGCACAAGCCCGACTAACCCGGTCGAAGTCTTCGCTCTGAAAACTATTACTTTCGGAGTCAATTGTGCACCCTACTTGGCAATTCGCACGCTGCAACAACTGGCAGAAGATTGCAAATTAACGCACCCCTTAGCCACCCCGATTCTTCAACGAGAAACCTATGTTGATGATATTCTGTCGGGAGGTCACGATATTAATTCTACTCTGAATGCCCAAAAGCAACTCATAGATGCTTTGAACTCCGCCGGACTTCCTCTCAAAAAATTTACGGCCAATCACCCAAGTCTTTTGCGCCATCTGCCCCCGGAGGATCTGCTCGATGGAAATTTCCTCAAATTTTATGATGCCAGCTCCACCAAAACTCTCGGCATTCACTGGAACGCTCTTAGCGACTCTTTTTCATACTCTATAAAACCAACGACTCAAAATACCTCTACCACAAAAAGACAAATTCTTTCCGCTGTCGCTGCATTATTTGACCCAGCAGGACGGTTGTCCCCTATCATTGTTCAAGCTAAAACCCTTGTCATTGGCAGAATGGAACACCTTTCTCGCTAACTTGCCATGCATTGGCAAAATACAGATCTCACGATGGATTGGTTTTGCACCCGAAAATAGCCTTCAAGTTCATGGGTTCTGTGACTCCTCAGAAAAAGCATATTGCGCTAGCATTTATGTCCGGAACCTAGAACCGAATGGTCATATAAAATGCTCTCTGTTAGTTGCAAAAACAAAAGTAGCACCGCTTCAAACCATCAGCTTGCCTCGGTTAGAACTCTGTGCGGCAGTACTTCTCTCGAAATTAGTGAAGCACGTTCTCGTTCAACTTAATTTCCCGCTGCATGAAATGGTTCTCTGGTCAGACTCGTCAATTGTTTTAGCATGACTTGAAAAACCTCCATACGCTTGGAAAACATACGTAGCGAATCGAATCTCTGAGATTCGAAAAAATGTTAAAAAATCAACTTGGAAACATGTACCCTCAGGAGAAAACCCTGCAGATCTAGGTACACGAGGCTGTTCGCCCCAAGATCTGAAAGAGAATTATTTATGGTGGCATGGTCCGGATTGGCTCTCTAAATCATCTGATCATTGGCCACAGTTCCATCCAGTGTCTCTAATCGCTCCTGAGGCAAAGAAAATTGAAGTTCTCCATACCTTCACCACTGATCATGATCTTCTCAATAGATTCTGATCATACCCTAGAGCCCTTAGAGTAATAGCATACGTGCTGAGATTTTTTCACAATAGTCACAAGAGTCGCAGAAATTTAAAAAAAAGGCGGGAGAATTGACTCAAAGTGAACTGAATGTTGTTAAACAACGCCTCATTATACAGTCGCAAATTTTATACTTCCATGACGAATATAAAAATTTGCAAAAATCAAAACCTATCTCAAAGACAAGTTCTCTCTTAACTTTGAATCCCTTTCTTGACAGGAGCGCCGTTATGAGAGTAAATGGTAGATTGGTAAATGCGAATCTCAGCTACAACGAAAGACATCCCGTCCTTCTATCGGAGAAGTCGCGCCTCTGCCACCTTATGCTCATTTTCACTCATAAAGCCCTGCTTCACGCTGAGCATTGCCTCATGCTCAGAATGGTGCGCCAGGAATATTACATTCCCAAACTGAAAAATAAGGTAAAGTACTGTATCATACAGTGCAAGATTTTTCCTATCCACAAGCAAAAAGTACAAACGCAGATCATGGCAGCACACCGCCCGAGCGAGTCAATTTTTCTTTACCTTTCGCCTATACTGGAGTCGACTTTGCTGGACCATTCGACATTAAATCTTCTATTCTTCGGAAAGTGCGTTATCTCAAAGGCTATGTCAGTGTCTTTATATGCCTTTCTACAAAAGCAATACATCTTGAGGTCGTCTCGGATCTGACGTCAGAAGCTTTCTGCGCAGCCTTCGCGCGATTCGTTGGCCGACGTGGGCTCCCAAAAAAGATGCTATCCGATAATGGCCGCAATTTTCCTCTTCTCAAGGATTTTAATGTGTTTCTCAAAAAATCTGCCACTGATGTATCGAAAATATATACCGCTCATGGTTTCCAGTGGTCTTTTATACCGCCATATGCTCCACATATGGGGGAATTATGGGAAGCAGCCGTCAAAACCTTCAAAACTCATTTTCAAAAGACCGCTCAAGCTCACAAGTTCACCTTCGAAGAGTTTGCAACTCTTCTTGCAAGAATCGAAGCGGTTTTAAACTCTCGGCCGCTATCACCAATGAGTGACGATCCATCCCAGCTTCTTCCCTTAACCCCAGGACACTTCCTTCGCGGCGCTCCACTTCTTGCCCTTCCCGAACCTAACAAAGAGGATCTTTCTCTTATAAATCGGTGGGAAAAGCTGAAGGTGCTTCATCATCAATTTAGCCGACGCTGGAAGGAGGAGTACCTGTCAGAGCTTCATAAGCGCTACAAATGAAAGTACCCTGAACGTAGCGTTTGCGAGGGCGACTTCGTTGTCGTTAAAAATGAACTACTACCCCCCACAGAACGGCGGCTGGGTAGAATCATTAAAACGTATAACGGTCCTGATAACCGTGTACGTATCGCTGATGTCAAGACCCAATCCGGTGTAGTCACACGGCCCATTGTAAAATTATGCATCTTACCCACTCAATAAATATACTATTTGCCGCCATTTCACTTATATAATCACTTAGTTTTCAATCATGGTTTTCTTACTTCTTATAATCGCTTTTTAATACAACTTATTCACACTTTTCTGTCCTATATACCTCCTCGCCCGTATATCCCTACTCTCCAATTATATATCCAGGCATTGCCAGAAACTAATAAACGTTTAAATTCTTTCTAGCTAGGTTTTATGAATGCAGATTGTGCAAGCAGCGCCATTCTATACGGTTTTGTGCAAAATTTAAAGCCATGTCCGTGCTACAACGTCGCCAGGCCGTGACTCGGAATGGCTATTGCTCAAACTGCCTCGCTCCCATGCAGTTGATCGATGCACCTCCCAGGCAGTATGCCAGGTATGCGGCGGTCTCCACCACACGATGCTGCACGCGACCAAAAAACGCAACCCGGACCAGTCCACTTCACAGAGGCTTGCCAGTAAAACGACTAAAAAGAGCGGCATGGCACATAGACTGGGACGAAGGGTCGCCAAGCCATCACAATCACCATCGCCATCGCCATCGCCATCGCCATCGTCACCGTCACGGCCTGAGAGCTCTGAAGCTCGCGCAAGGCCTCGCCAAGGTCCTCGGGCGCCTGTGCCTACTGGGCGCTCTCAGGCATGTACTAGGCTACCCAGACCCGAAAACAGCGTTAGTCCACGGGAGCATTTGTTGAACGCCATCCGCGAGCTCCAACGCCTACAGAGCCTGATCTAGATTGCACTCGTGCAAGGCGGGCGGCATGTCGACGCGACGTTTCACTATTAGAGTAATGGTTGCTACTGGTTGGCACGGCACATTAAAAATTATCATAAAATACGTTTTTCCATTGTTAATCAAATTCTATTGAAATCGCACTTTATTTCCAAGTTTGTTAACTGAACCCAGCTTAAAGCTGTGAATTAAAATTGTACTTTATTTTCTTTTGTTTTAACTAAACCCAGCTTAAAGCGGGGTCTCAAGCTTTAACTTAACTCTTTTTTCCTTTTTTTGTAATTATTCTCTCGCTAAGCAACCACCGAAGTGTAAGCATTAAAACTTTCATTGAAAAAAAACTCGTAATTTTTATTTGTTATTAATACCCCTGGTTAATAACTAAATTTTGTGGAGTTATTTCTGTTAAATGATACTCTTTATTTAACAGAAATCCCTACAATCTTTGGTGTTTAATGAGGAGCACCTTCTCTTCCCAAATATAGGAACAGCATCCACCGCATGGTGCGCTACCGAAAGCCTACCACCAACCGCGTGTTCATTTTCTTTTCGCGCTAAATTGCTCCCGCCCCCTATGACTGGAGCAATTTAGCGATGACAGTAGCATCGGTTTTTACAATCTGAATGATTTTACTGCTAGGGCTAATAAGGTAGAAGCAGATTTAGTTAGTAATTTAATTGTTGGTAGATCTCATCAAGTTTGCAATTTTCCGTAAGTTCTGCAGCGTAATGGTATTTGAACCACGACTGCAGTTGCGACGGTCGACTGGAGGCTGACGAGCGTTAATTTAATTTTTTTTCTTTTTGTTAAGTTTTGTATGGGCATTCTGCGTGGAATATGTAGGATGACGGGAAAAGCGCACCCGCGTACCCCAGCGAGCCCAACACGCGTCTGTACCCAGATTGGGCAGCGTGTTGGCCAGCGTCTGTTCCCAAATTGGACGGCTGTTTTTCAACACCGTTAGGTGAAAAACCCCACATGCCGGGTATTTTTAGCATGGAACCCTTTTAAAAAGAATATGTAATAATCTCGTTTGGTTTTATCACTCCTTATCGAGAAGAGCAGCCTGGCCAGAGGGGTCATAAATGGGACAGGCTGGCTATAAAAAAGAACCTCGACTCAAAGGGTGCACCTGGCGTACAACAGGGGGTAACGGCACTCTTAGGCAGCGCACACAGTGAAGCATATGAGCTGGGCTGTGAGCAAAGCGTTTTGCTTATGAGGGCAACAGCACACATTGAGTGCATCTCGTTTCTTTGCACGCATTTCTCTTTAGAAATTGTGTTTTGTCCATAAACATACCTCGAACGCCTACTGTTGAGGGAACAAAGTGTCTTAGGATCAAATACGCTATTAAAATTAATATAGTAACAATATATATAATAACAAAACAATAAAAATGAAGAACGAAGTCTGGAATTTGAACACGCAAGGTCATGCCTTCAAAGGTATGTTGCTTTCTACTATGGCTTATGCGTGGTGTAATGTTTATGGGTATCCTGTGTTCTCACTCATAATCACGCATTTAACCATGCACATGCTTTGGAAGATTTAACGTCACGTGACCAACATGTACATAATTCTCCTCCTCCTCTTATGTTTCATCAATTCAACCCAACTTTACCCCATCTTTGCCATGTTAATTGTTGCTTACGAGCAAAAACGCCTTCATCTCTCTGCTCATCGGTTTGTATCTCTTTTGCATTCTCGTATCACTGACATGCTTGGTTACATCCCAGCAGCTGGAACACCCCTTTTAGGACCCAACATCATCTCTCTTCTCAATCCATTGTGTGATGCAATATCCACCTTACAGACATGTAAGTGAGGAATTACAGGGTATTCTTACAGTGGAAAGACAACTGATGCCATTTGGCTGCGCCCCCATGGCGTATCTCCATAAAAAAAAATCGCTCCGCCTCGGGAAGAGCAGCCAAGTCATTGGGGTTATCAGAAGGACAGGCTAGCTGGAGAAAAAAAACCACGACTCGGAGTTAGGCGCTGTTGAAATAGGGAGGGAAAGAGCTGCAAAGCACGCTAGAATAGGAATAAATATAAATATAAAGTTTTTAGTTTTTAATAAATACTTCAACTCGGGATGAACTACCACAACACCATTAGGTGAAGCGAACATGCCTGAGAGACCTGAGCATAGGAAATTATTGCGGTTATTTTTTTTTTAAGAACCTCGACTCGGAGGGTGCAATTATGTCACAGAAAAGGAAATTGCTTCCGTTGGTCTCGTCGATAATTTTTTACGCCACTCTTAGTTGTTTTACGCCACCATCCAAATTTAATGCCTATATATTTGTAATTTATTATTATCAGTTATTTTATTGTTTTACTATAAAATTTTTTCTATCCTTATATATAAGGAAATAATACTCATTAAAAGAAAATTGTTTATCTCTTAGTTGGAAAAGAATAAAATTCACTTTCATCTTTAAGCCGTAATAAACCTTTTTTTATTAAAAAAATTTTCGAATAATTCAATTTAGTTGGCTAAAAGATATCTAAATATATGTATTTATATTATATAACATATATAGATATACATATATAACCCTAAACTTTTGGATTTTTTTTTTTTTGATAAATTGTGAATTTTAGACGACTCTCTTAACTCTAAAATATTTACGAGTTATTTCATCCTTTTTCTACCGTTACATATCAGTACATATTTCAATTATATTTATTTTTTTTTACCTCCATAGAGTTCATCTATTCTTATTCATACATTTACATAACTCACTTATATCTTATTAACTCTCTAAGTATAATTCGAATTTTTTCGAATACTTTACTTATCGCCTTTATTCCTTTTAACTATATCTTATCACCCATTATATTATTATTATTCTTATTATTAAAATTTGTTTGCTAAGTTTTGCAACCACTGTCCCTAATAGGACATTCCTTTCAATTTCATTTTTTTTTTCTTTGAGTGTTTTGGATGGAGCATGCCACCCACGAAAAAAGGAAAAAGGTGAGAGTGAAGTGAAGCAGCCATGTTCCTTTTCATTCTCTTCCTCTCCTTTAATGCTCCTTTTTTCGACAAAATAAATTGAAAAAGTAAAAAGTTTGTTAGTGCGTGCGTCGTGTTGATTTCGAGCTGCGTACCACACTGAGCCAAAAAAAAACACCCTTAAAACAAATACTTGTAACTTTAAAGTAAATTGTAGCTTTAAAGTATTTGTCTCAACAAAAAAAATTTAAATCAAAATTGCGCCTTTGAAACAAAGAGATTTTCGAATTTTAAAACAAGATTGTCGCACTTGAAACAAAAATGATGCCACTTTTGAAATTAAACAAATATAATAGTATTTTTTCTAATAGCAAAAGTTCTTGTCTTGAGAACTAAATATTTGCTTCACTACATTATAAGCAAAGTTGTTACGTCAAGAATTTATACTTACGCCAACAACACAAACATTTTTTACTTTGTAGGTGTTCACTCGTAATTCAAATGATTCAATCAAATTCAATTTTTTGTTGCTTTCCAACGTTTCATATACTTCAGAAAGAGTTAAAGCAAACCAAAAACGCGATATTCTTGGATCATTTGATTGACGTGTGAAATACGCCTTTACGAAGAGGCAATAGTAGTTTTGAAAACGAAAGTTTTTGACATAAAGAATTTACACTTAACGCAAGCTTATTATATTTCAACACTCTTGTCGAGTTTGTTTCTCTTGTGTTTTAAGACAAAAATAACTGTAAAGTGTTTTGATGAAATTAAAATGAGTGAAAATAAAGAAATTGAATTGGAAATTAGTGTTGACATCCTTACTTTGTTCATTGAATGGGGATTATCCACTGCAGCAATTGAAAATTTGTGCAATTGCTCTATTAATTCACTGGACGTAATAAAAGTCATGCACAGTCCTGATATTGACGAAGTGTTCCAAGCAAGGGAAAAGATCGATCGGCGATAAAATAAAGTGTCGACATAATCTAAAAAAGTGGCGCATTCAAAATAATGTAAGTATTCATTTATCAATTAAGCAATAAGGCGGTATCCCGGTTATTAATTCGCTGTAGCAATCGTTAAGAAAATTACCTTGGAAGGAGCTAGAAGCTTATTCTTTGTAAAAACAAGTCCTTATAACATTGGCGGTGCAGGCTGCTGGCTACTTCCAATAAAGTTTATTTTTTTAGCAGTGGTGGCTGCTGCCTATTGGTATTGGTGTTGGTGGTTGTCAGATGCACAACAACTTCCAATTAGTGTAATTTAATAAAAAATTTATTTTGGCAGCTTAGCAAAAGTTACGTTTATATCTCTACTATTCGAGTTTAAAATTTCGATTTATTTTAGTTCGATGTAATGTCTTTCTGTGGAAGTGATAAAACAATATCGAGCTGCGTATCAGATTGGGTCAATTCTTCAAATACACCACCACTCAGCCTCAACTTTTTGCCGACTTCAATGTGGAAGATGTTCTTTCTAACTGTTCCAGGAAGAGATGTTTTAAACAGATTTAAAAATTGTGGACAATTCGACGAGGCAGAACAAAACGCAGTTTCCAGGATTATGTTGATAACTTACTGTTTAACAATATCAAAATTAATCCAAATGTAATGACTGAAGTTGCTAAGCCAATTATAAAAACTTTTCCTTCGGAAAACGAATCGACTTACTATGTACCTCGTTGCAACAAGAAAAACCCTTCTGGGAAAATATACGATAGGTACTTTAATGTAATGTACAAACACTCTAACGAAACAAAAGATTGCAAAAAACTTAAAAATTGCGACGAAAATGATACCTCGGACAGCACTGAATTGGTTTCTCAAAACAAAGAGTTTGAAAATTTAAAAATTTGGCTAAGTCGCAATATACCAAATGATTTAACATAAGAATGGAAGGAATCTTCTCATATGCGATTGAAGGAAAATAACAATTTTGAAAAGATGTGGGAGGAGTGGCCTCGATATAGAGACCCAAAGGGATACGAGCTTATTGATATCGATTTTGAAACTCTTTTTTCCGGAAGAACAAACCTCATGTTTGAAAAAATTGAAGAAGCTGAACAAAAAATAAATGCACTTTTTTTCCAACACTCATTAGAGATAAACTCAATTTACAATAATATGCCAAGATGTTATCACCAGGTATTTCTACAAGTACAGTGGTGGCCATACAATTAGAAACGATGACTTCAATCTTATATTTCTTTTCACAACTTTTTTGTAATGAGTCTCTCTTTATTGCAGGTCCCGTTATATACTCACTCCAGTGTAATATGTTGTTAGATGTGTAAATATCAGCAAATACTTTAGACAATTTCTCACAATCGCAAAAACAGTAGCAACACGTGTTTATGAGGGTGGACACATAATTAGAAACGCGTACCTTAATTTTGGAAATTTTTTATATTTTCAACGTAAGTTGTTGTTTTTTTTATTTCTTTAATTTAGGGCTAACTAATTTTTATTATAATATAGTGTAAATATGGGTAAAAACAAGTCGTGCACGTCAGAACTTCGTAAATTAATTGTGCGCTGCTATCAAGACGAAAAACAATCAATGTCAGCCATAGCAAAAAGATTTTGCTGTTCTAAAAAAATGGTTTTTGGAGCAATAAGGCAATTTAAGAAGACTGGAAGTTTTGAGAACCCAAAAAGAATTCAAATGCCAAGAAAAACCACTCCATATGATGATAGAATTATTTGTAGAACCAGTAAAGCCAACCCATTTTTGACCTCAACTGAAATTAAAGCCATTGTAATGCCTCAAATATCGCAGAATATCTCATGTAGAACCATTAGGCGTCGATTACAAGAAGCTGGTCTACATGGATGCATTGCACGGAAAAAACCGCACGTCTCAAAAAAAAATATGACGAAGCGTTTACAATTTGCCAAAGAGCACCTGCAAAAACCTCTTACATTTTGGAAAAAGATCCTCTGGAGTGACGAATCGAAGTTTAATTTATTTGGATCAGACGGTAAATCTTATGTAAGACGGCCAGTGAACAAATCTTTGGATCCCAGATACACTATCAAGACTATCAAACACGGTGGAGGAAATGTGATGGTATGGGGTGCATTCAGTTGGTTTGGCGTTGGCCCGATACATCGCATAGATGGACGAATGGACCAACACCAATATAAAAATATACTGGAAACTGTAATGGAACCATTTTCGTTTGAAAATATGCCAGTTACGTATATTTTCCAGCAGGATAACGATCCTAAGCATACTTCCCGAGTTGTGAAGCAATGGTTTATGGATACGAATACTAATGTTTTGTTGTGGCCACCGCAAAGTCCAGATTTAAACCCAATTTAAAATTTATGGACAGATGTCGAAAGAGGTTTAAAAACAAAAATACCCAAAAAATAAGGGTTATCCTACGAAGTTGTAAGGAACACAATTTTTGCAAATTCTATTCCCACATGCCTTACTAAGATTTCTCTATTTTTTAGTTTACAACTGGGTCATGATACCCTACGAAATGCGGGACAAAGGCCCTGTTGAAACGTCCATTTCAGCCGCGCCACATCGAGACGGGTACCCATAAGGGACCTCGATGGCCGCGCGTCTAGAATTTCAGTCGAGGCAGCGAGGTGATAATATCATGAATAACATATTCATAATAATACCAAATACGCTAGCTATGATAAGACTTCATATTGAAATGAAATAACTTTTAATCTTAACAATAGAATAGTGTGAGGTAATAATAATCAGAATAAATATTAAATATACCCACGATATATGCGATAAAATGGATTTAATCCAAAGAATATTATTAAGGTTTTAAAGATAAGTTAGACATAAGTATTGAAATAAACATGAATTTATAAACTAAAACACTTCAGAGTTGTTAATTCAGGCAAACCCGCTTTTCGCCGCGGGTAAGGATAGTTACCACGGCCTGGCCGGGGTCATCGTCAGGTTAAGTATAGGACGAAATAAGCATCTCCTTATTCAGGTAGTTCTCTAGGCCCCGCCTCAAATGTATTGCCAACTGGGAGAATTGAAATAGTTACATACATATATTTTCTTTCTTTTCATGTGCTCATGGACAAACACACACACTCTGGGAAAAGGCCAGCCGGTACCCGCTACCAACGGCACAAACAGACGATTTTGCGGAGAAACCAACACGAGCACTAAGAAGAGGAAGCATGGCGTGGCATGCATGCGAGGTTATAAAAGGGCAAACAACGAACAATCTTGAGCTTTTTGTCTACCTCGAGTGTTAGCGACCAGACGTCTGGCGCAGTGAACGTGTAAAGAATTGCGACTGAGAGCGTCGACAGCGGAACAACGTAATCGGCGACAGTAACGCCGACAGCAGAGTGATCGAGACGGCGACAGCGACACCGGCCGCGCAGTAACCGCGACGGTAATAGTGAACGTCGACAGCGAAGCGACGACAGCAGCAGCAGAGACGTCGACCGCACCGCGGCAGCGACGATAGCAGCGAGCGCCGACAGCGCACAACAACGGCGGCATCAGTGAACGCCGGAGTGGAGCATAAAGATCCTGACGTGGACGACGGCCAGCGGAACAACTCTGCAGTAACTATAGTATCTAGTAGTTTACCTTACGGGAATCTTTTATAAAAATTGAAATTTCCTATTATTAAAATTATTCCTTTCCACCCTAGAAACGTAAGAGTATATTAAGCGCATCAAATAATTCTAAGAAAATAGAGAATGATAAGTCTTACACTCTTATTTACGTAGCCAGGAATCAATAGATGAAGATGCCTATCAACTAAAATAAGACGAACGTTGGGTTCCGTGGACCCGTGAAGTGGAGGACAGTCAACAATAGGTTCCAAAACAGTCAAGTCAGGTTCAAAGTATGAGGCGACCCGAAACTAGTGGACGGTTGTCTGATGAACTCGAGGCCAGGGGTGACCAGTCTCGTTTTTCATCAGACCTCTGGGCTACACGCTCGGAATTCACGGACGCTAGGTTGAACGTATGCAGCGGACGACGGACGGAACACTCAGTGATAGGAAGACAGGAGTAGGGTAGGGACGACTGGGGAAACGGAGGCCAGGGGTGGCCAGCCTCTGTCAACCCAGGGCGTCGAGAAAACCGGACACGACAGACACGATGACGAGCAGGGAGAGAATAACACAGGTTAGTACATGAGGCAAACGCAAGTAGTATAGGATACAGGAGGACACAGGTGGTGAGCTTGGAGGCCAGGGAAGGCCAGCCCCTTGCTAGATCAAAGAGAACCTCACGTCACACACTGCTTCGTTTCGGTCTCAGTGGCGGGTGAGTGGAGGCCAGGGGTGGCCAGCCCCATTCAGTACCGACCTAAGACCTGCTAGGCCATGTGTCGCCGTGAGTTTCGTCCACCGAAGGGAGGGGTTCAGTGAAGTCTAGGGCCAGGGGTGGCCAGCTCTTTGCTTCGCCGAATTCCTCGATTTCAAACCCGAAAATGTAGCTATCCGAAAACATCAAACCATAATCTAGCCGACCAGAGGGTTCGTACTAGAAGGCGTACACCCTAACCACGACCACGGGACCCAACCGACTCAAATAGCGATAGGTGGGCATCATAGCTGAAACTAAGAATTTTATAGAAATAAGAGTGTAAGCCATTAGGATAAGATAAAACACAACCATACGAAACGTATGTTTAATAGAATAGTATACGGCGGACCACCAAAATAAAGTAAGGTCAATAGCAAAATTAAGTTAGGCATTAGTGTAGGTTAAATAATCATTGTTACATTAAGGTATTGTTTAAGATCACACGAAAAGAATAAATAAAAATACTATTGAAATCGGAGACAACTGGGTTTGGTTCGGTGTTCGACATACAACAAATAATTGTGCGGACCCTGGATCCGGCGAGCGCATCCTCGGCCGGATAGGTAGGTCCTTACAAAGTACTAAGTTGTTTTTCCATTATTTTATAATACATTTTTAAAAAAGATAGAATTAAATATTACTTTTGTTATCGTTTCTAATTCCGTGACCAATGCGTTTTTTGAGTTCAATAAGAAAATCTAGTTTGCACCTTTCACAAATATTCCTACATTTCGAAATATATCTAGGATATACAGTAATAAATGAGCCTTATAACATATGATATCTATTTTCTTAATTTTCGTTGTAAGGAAGTAGTGATGATATAAAATTAAAATGCTAAGTGGGTGTTTCTAATTGTATGGCCACCACTGTACGTACCTAATAACTTTGTATTAAATTTTTAATTGTCGCTTTCATTTTTTATTACTTCATTTCAGATGCTAAGCATTTCTACTTTTTCAATTTACTTCATTCAATCTTATTGCCACCGAGGATTGATAAAAACACCAAGCCATCCATTTCGGACGCTCAAACTGACATGATAGTGCATTTGTTAAATCTCAACAATTTTAAACAAAAAGAACAAGACATGAAAGAATTTGCAATTAAACAAGGGCTTCAAGTGCAGCCAAAAGTATTCGTGAAAAGTAGTCTTATTTTTGCACACATTTTTGTAGAGAATAGCTTTGTAAGACCAAATATATCAAATCAAAAGAATATTGTAAACATCGATTTAAGAAATCTTACATATTATCAACATTTAAGTACAAATTTTACTAAAGGATTCGAAGTCGATAGTTTGTCTTTTAAAGGCATAAGTTAGGAAATAAGTAATTTTGTAAAAGTTAATACAAACATAGTTAAAATACTCAAAATATTTTGTAAGTCAACAGACGAAATTTTTATTATCGGTCAAGAAACAAGTACGGAAATTTTGGAAAAGTTTTAATCCTGTAAAATTTTGGGATTGTGTCAGTGTTATTTTCTAAAGCGAATTGAAGATTTTTCATTGCCAGTAAGACAACATACATTAAATGATATGCAACAAATTTTAAGAATTTAAATTTTTTTTAATTATATTCATTCAAAACTGTGCAAAAATTGTATTGTATGAAAACTTATTCGTTACATAATTTTTTTATCACTTTTAAATGTTTTAAAAAAAATTATTTTTTAATGCATGCTAATGACGTAGGTATACTTTAATTGTTAAGCTACCTTATTTTTTTGAAATAAATATGAATTAAATTTTTTGGTTGTTTTTATTTCATTATTTATATTTAATTTATAGAAAAAATAAAATTTAAAAACAAACCAATGCATTTTTAATACAACAAGTATTTACTCTTGTCGCAAAGGTTTCGTGGTTGGCAATCTTAAGAATAAAACTCTTAGACCAAGAGTGCCAGATTGTAATTGCAAGCAGTTTTGTTCTTATTAAACAATATTTTAGTACTTGTGCCAAATGCAAACGTTTTCGAAGCAACAATTTAACTCGTAACAATATAAACTCTTGTTTCAAATACGCTAAGTTGTTGAGTACGATATGACCAAGGAAAGTTGAGTTTAAGTGTAAAATTGTTAATTTGAAAATGTTTTTTTCTGAGTGCAATAGTTAAAATAACAAAAAAAAAACAGAATACAAATAACACAGAAAGCTGAAAAACAACAAAAATTAAAATGTCCAAAGCTGTCAGTGAAGTGTTAAGAGTGAGCTATAGATGAATAAAAGTAAAAAGCCAAAAGCGAAAAGTGTGTCAAAGGGCGATCAACCGGCAGTGCAAAGAAAGCAGCAACAATCCACTAATGAGCTACGAACGAAGCTAACGAACAGCGAGAAAGAGTTCGGCGAGAGAGATAAAAAAACAGTTTGGAACAGTTTAAAGAGCTTTAATAAATAAATAAACTCAAACATTTTAGTGAAAAATTGTACATTCATTGCAGTCATCGATTATGCTATTGTGTTCCACATTTTTTTTTGTACCTGCACGGCAACCATTTTTGGCCGCTTAGCGTCTGGGTAGTAGTCTAATTTTACTAAAAACCATTTTTGTTTTGACTAAAAGAAGACCGAAAGTTTTTCTCCCTTTGAATAATTCTTAAAAACGGTTTTAAACGCGTGGTAGATTGTTTGCTATGATGGCGACATGAAGTGCGAGAGGTTCCTCACATGGGTTCCACCTTAGTTTTCTATGTGCCTGCGGCAGACATTTTTTAATTGCTTGTACCGAGTCGGTGTGATAAGTACTTGAAAAATAAAATTTGTAATAATTCGTGTGGAAAATAAAAGTTTTTTTTTCCATTTAATTAAAAAAAAGTGTTGGTAAAATTTGTTGAAAGTCAATAAAAGCGAACGGTTTCAAAATTGATGTAAAAACAATAAAAGCAAAATAACTATTGCTGCAAGTGCTCGTTTGAGGTGCAGAAAAGTTACAGTATAGTGAAAAAAATTGAACCTTTTATACGCGCGTTTGTGAAAAAAGAAACAATAAATTGAATAAATTAATAGATAGCTTTTAAAAACTAGTGCAGTAGTTTTCCAACAGAACAGTGAACAAAAATTTAACTTGTTATACTCGCTTTTCCAACAGTATAGTGAACAAAAATTGAGCTTTTTAACACTCGCTTTTCCAACAGTGTAGTGAACAAATTGAACCTTTTATACGCGCCTTTGTGAAAACAGAAACAATAAAACGAATAAATAAAATTAATAGCTTTTATAAAACTAGTGCAGCAAGTGGAATACAAAGATTGTAAAAAAAAAAGATCATTGTTAATATGGTTTGGTCTGCGAAGTTGGTGGTTGGCGAAAACTAAACGCCAGCAAGAGCAGCAACTGAAACAGACTCAGCTGAAAGTAAATAAGATTCGGATTGACCCTTGTTGGGCAAAAGGTAGCATTAAAAATTATTTAAACTGTACCTTGGCACGAAGGCTCATTTATAAGGTTGTGGCACTTGAGAGCGAACTCGGTCAAACTGTCAGAATGGATGAAAAGAAATGAAGAAAATGAATGCGCAGAACAAGAAAAAGCACAGTGACAGTTCGAGCAAAGGAGGGGAAAAGAGTGCATTTCTCTCAAGTGCCACAACCTTATAAATAAACCTTGCTTGGCACCAACTCACAAAAAAACACACATACACACCAGAGGTCTGCATTGAATGCTTCGTCTTTGCTTTAGATTCGAAAATTCACTGTTCCTGCTATGCTTTCGTTCGTCAGCATGAACTGTGTGTCATGTTGTGCAGTGTGCGCTCTTGCTAGCTGCATTGATATGCATTGTTATTGTAAAGCAAAGATGCCCAGTAGTGGCTGATATCAGCAAATTAAACTCACACGTATACTTACGTTCTTTTGTTTGATCGTCAATCAACCAATAGAAAATCAGCATGTTGAGTGGGAGAGACAAATTGCACTTGCAGAACTTCTGTGTCTTATTTTACATTTTAATCGTCATCGAGACTGCTGTCAGTGAACACATAAATTGAAGTTATTGCGATATATTAATGATGTCATCCGAAAAGTATTTTATGTTACAAAATGCTTTTGATGACATGCAATGTCTTATTTGTCATAAGATATTTAAGAAAACTAAGAAATTGTAACGGCACAACTTTATAAAATTTAATTTGACAGCTGACAGATGGTGCACGCTGACAGCAGACAGATGGTGCCCTCTTACAGCTGGCAAATGTTCCCATTTGACAGCTGACAAAGTTTCCCATTTGACAGCTGACAAGTTTCAAATCTGACATATTTTTGAATTTGAACAGTTAACACATTTCATTCATTTGACAGCTGACCAGTTTTTTTAAGGTGATAGCTGACAATTTTTTTTTCTTTTATCCGAGTTAATTGCATTTAAAATCCTACCATGGACACCATGCATGGTGTCTGCAGCCGTTTTTTCGCAACTATTAGGTTTACTGCACAGCGTGTCGCATGAGCTAGCAGATTGTACGATATGACTCGCATAGTGTAAACACACTATAAAAGTGTAAACGTACGGACCAAACGCACTGACAAAATGTACTTTCGAAACGCACCCGGTTGGTAATGACAACGAAAAGAGCTATGGATGAAGATTTTCCGGCCATTGTTCTTTTCGTGGATAACCTTTGGAGAGGCGTGCAATTTTTGTTGGGTAAGTATCTGGTTAATCAATTATATTTTTAAATTGATAATTACCAGCATCTAACCATCACCATCTTTAACAGCTACCTATGCTTATGGGGCCACCAGCCAACTCACTGGATCTCTGCTAATTAGCAGAACTTTGCCAGCCTCGACAGCAGCAGTTCGGCCAGCAACTTAAGCTAGCGCAACCACCTCGTAGCAACCGCACAGGTAGCGCAATCAGTTTAGCGCTCCACAGCTAGCGCATTACGGTCTGCACTCCTTGCTAACGCTTCGCTGGGCCTCAATGCCCACATCACAAAGTCAGCATCACCAAATCTGCTATAACAGCCACGTCGGCAGCGAAATCGCCATAGGCAATCACACTAGGTAGCCTGAAGCCAGTGGCCAAACTAAAACTTCACCAGCATACCGTCAAGCTCCATAGCGGTGGTGCAACTACCAGCTAGCGCTCTGCTAGACGTTGCCAAGCAGCAGCCACTGCAGCTACAACAGCGGTGCTACAACCAGCTGGCTCATCCACATTACAGTGCGAAAACCACCACGTCTGGTAGGCAGCTGCGAATTAGCTCAAACCCCAGCAGCAGACACGGTCGACCACCACCACTAGCGACAACAGCGTCAGTGATAGGAAAAGAAAACCCGTGCACATAGCGCACGGCCCACCGCCAAGTCGACAACCACAGCGCTAGACACACCAACTGACACAAGTTTCAACAACCTCCGCGCCATCACCAGCGCTGAAAAGTGCAGAGTGCTCCTATGGGCACGTCGGTGCCAGTAGCCACCCCAGTACTATAGTAGCCACCAGCGGTACGAACCGAACATCACGGCAAGCACCATCATAACAGCGAGCAGCAGCAGACATGGTCTCTGCTCATCAACACCAAAAAGCAGTAGCGACAACAGCTAGCGTCAGCAATAGCAGCTAGCACTAGCACCTACAACACGACAACAAAGCTGTAGCCACAACCTCAACGGGCAGGACAACAAGTTTTTTTTATTAAGTATATATATTGTCATTAATTTTTTTTATTCAAAGGCATATGAATTGAGTTTCATAAGAAATAAAAAGCAAAAAAAAAAAAAACGTAGTAAGGACATTTAGGCAAAGGGGCAATATTATAATTTGAGTAATTAGTTCGTTTATCAGGCAGGTTGTACAGTCCTTAAAGTTGATTGTTAATTTGCAGCATGTATGTCGGCTGCAATATATTATCATACACTGCATATTTTGTTCAGAAGTTCTGAGTATAAACAAAAATTAAATATTGGTTACTTTTGTTTCAATACCAAACTTCTTGCCTCTGTCATGGGTTTTTGTTTTGGTTGTCTCTTTATTTTTAGCGGCTTCTAATATGAAATGAATTAACTTTAGAAAAATTGAAAAAACAGCAGATTGATTTGACAGCTCACTTGCGAGGCTGATATTTAAAATTACACCATTTATAAGGGTATTGCCCGTTTGCATGAATATCCTTATTAAAACAGGAAAGAGATATAAATATGGCTTATAACAAACAAAACAAAAAAAAACCCTGTCGTAAGCTAAAATCTAATTATTTTAAGCAAAACAAGTATCTTGCTTTGAAAATTTACTTAATTATAAATACATATTAGAACTCTAATTCAACAACTAAATCGTACATCGAACTAGATTTTATATTTTATATATTTATTTTTTTATTGACCTAAAACTAATCTATAGATTAAACTTGATATTTATCTTAAAGTAAAATCTAGCCGTATAATAAAGCGGAAACTGAACCGTAAAATTAAACTAGTTTAACACTATTATTTAACTATAATAAAATCTCAAAATACTAGATAACGAAAAAAAAAAGAAATTTAATGAAAAAGAATAATATAAAAATCTACATAAACTCAACCTTATAATACATCTTAAATTAGAACAAAAACGAATATAAATACAAACTAAAAGGCAATAAGAATTAATATAAACAGGAACTAACTTCAAATGCATATAACAGAAACTTAAGTTAAACCGCGATAGAAAATGAAAATAATATAACCAGTAAATGAATGCACTTGAAACTAACATAAATTTAACTAAAATCGCGATCGACTTGGAATACAAATAAACCAAAAATAAAACTAATATAAAACAAATCTCATATAAAAGAACACTAAATTTAATTAAAACTCATTAAACCCTAACTACATTTAATAATAGTATATTAAAACTTATAAATGAGTGAAAATTCTCATTACACCCAACAAATTAATACGTTTTATAATTATTTTTCTCCATTTACACTATGCAACAATAATCTTAACATAAACTTGTTGATACAGTTCAATGTTAAAACTTGTTTCGATTTACGATAATTACCCTAAGAGAAAAGTAAAATAATAATCTTTCAAATTAAAACCTTTTACACTTAGTTTTTTTTCTCAATTACCCTATTCAATAAGAATGGTAAAATTAACATTATTATGGAAACTCAATTTAATATTTATTATAATGATTGACAATTTTACTTTATACGAACCTTGTACTTAATAATACTATATTGAATTTCGATGTAACCTTTTAAAAATTTAAAGTTACTTATCATAATTTGAACCTTTTAATACTTACCTGTACTACACTACACAACAAGAACTTATATTAATTTTTTTTTTCTACTTTACCATGTAAAATTAGTTTTGATTAAACTTAATTTTTTTACACTAAGTAAATAAAACTATTGTAAGGTTAATTTATTTGGTAAAAGAGGAAGACGTCTGCGTATGGGAGGGTTTTTTTTTTTAAATGCTTTTAGCCCCTGAACCCTCAAGGTTGGGAAGGGAAGTGTGTGGGCAGGGACCATAACATCTGGTCCAGAGGTTTCGACGGGTGGAGTCAAGAAGAGGACCATCGCCCCTTTGTTTTTATAGATACTGGTTTTTTATTGTTTTTTCAGATTTAAGAGTTCAGAGGTGCTGCAACCCCAAGCACGTGAAATATTTGTACGGCGAGGGTACAAAAGGTTGGTTCCAACGAACCCCCTACATCTCCCGAACTGCTGGCATCTGGCATACAAGCACGCGCTGTCGGTGCCAATCTTTTGTCCGCGGGTCACTGACCGGAGAGGTGATGCCACCTTGGTAATAAGGCAGCCCCTGTCCGTCTGGCTCTGGTAAGCCAAGGGCGCTCTAATCCGGTGCCCTCAAAAGAATATAGACAGGGCTGTCGTCTCCCAAGATGGCAACACCGCTCCACAACGACGAGTTGCATTTTTTTCTAGATTAAAAATTAAATGGTCGAAAATTAAATCGATTTTTTTTTTTTTTTTAATTTTTTGTTTTGACGTTGTAATCACATTGGCGCTGCCAAATTGTTGACACGAAATATTCGCTGCAGTTACAAAATATAATTTAAAAAAACATTTTGAAGATGTTCACAAAGACATGAATTATTTGCAGGGGGAAGAAAAAGAAAAACAATTTAAAATTTATAAGAAAATTTTTATTGAAAAGTTGAAGGAATGGGTAAATCAATCTAAAGAAAATGATGAAGATATGGTGGAGGAGAATTTAAAAATGGGTTAATCTAACTTTATTAGTTAAGATATTGTAAAAAAGGGAAGGCCATTTGTCAAAAATATATTGAGTAAAGTTTTTGCAAAACTTCATTATAAAACTAATTTTATTGGAAAATTACCTTTATCCCGCAATAGTATAACCCGGCGTTCTCTTTATTTGGGTGCTATTGTGGAATCGGCATTAAGGGAAAAATTAAAAAATTGCGAATTTTTTTCGTTCTGTATTGATGAGAGCACCGATATTAACGACCTTTGTCAACTTGTGGTCTGCATTCGATGCGTTGATTCATATTACAATGTTTCCGAGTCAATATATTCTGTTGAAACATTTTATGGCAATGTAACCGGCAAATTATTGTACGATGTCGTCAACGAAAAACTTCTTTCCGTTGTTGATTCTAACAAATTAGCCGGAGTTTGTACGGATGGTGCGAACACTATGACAGGCAAACGTGATGGATTTGTAGGCCAGATGAAAAAAAATGAAATTGAGGTTTATACCTTGCATTGTATAATACACCAGGCTGCTCTTGCTTCTAAATTTATATCCGAGCATCCGGTCATGAAGGCTACTGAGCGGATAATTAATATGTTAAGGGGCGGCCATAACTCACTGACTCATAGAAAATTTGTGACATTTCTAAAAAATTCAAATGCTTCTCACCACGATCTATTAATGTTTACTGAGGTACGTTGGTTAAGCCGAGGTAACAGTATTAATAGATTGTTTGAGCTTAGAAATGAAGTATTTGAATTTTTAGAAGCTGAAAATATCGAAATAATCAAAAAAGAATATTTAAAAGATTATGAATTTATTTCAGACATGGCGTTTTTAACAGACATTTGTAACAATTTGAATGAGTTAAATTTGAAGCTGCAGGGAAAAGATAATATTTCTGATATGTTTAAAACTTTTTCAGATTTTAAAACTCAGCTATTTTTACTTGCAGCTCAACTTGATTCTGAAGACTTTTCGGACTTACCGAAAACTTCTGTTATTTACGACAAGGAGAAAAGGTGGGTGTCGTGAAGAAGAGGGCGCAGTTGGTGGTGCGGTCACCACCGCCCCAATGGCTGCCACTGACCCAGTCGCGCAGTGTCGAGTGCAGTCAAATTGCAACAAACGCTGTGGCAGTAAAAACGCACCAATTTTGGCACGACATGCCGGACCTGTGGTTTTTACAGATCGAGGCGTAGTTCGCCAAGCTGCGGATTAAAAGCGACCACGAGCTGTTCTATACGGTCGTCGGTGCCCTCGAAAAGGGCGTTCTAAGACAGGTGAGCGATGTCACCCGCGATCCGCCGGCTAGTGACCGCTACATCTTTCTCAAGAAGAAGCTGTTGGAAACATTCTGCGTCAGTGAGCAGGAGAAACTCCGGCAGCTATTGTCGGAGTGCGAGTTGGGCGACCGACGTCCTTCTCAACTGTTGAATGAGTTGCGTGAGCTGGGCGGAGCAAACATGAACGACCAACTATTCGCGAATTTGTGGCTCGGCCGTCTTCCCGTCCAGGTACAGGGTATTTTGCAAACAGTAACTGTCGATCTGACGCAACGGGCGGCACTTGCAGACAAGATCATGGAGACGGGTGCGTACCGGACCAGACAGGTTGCAGTGACGGCGACAGCCGCAACCCCTGTACCAGCCCTAAACAGTTTCTTAGAAAAGCGCATCAATAGGCCCGAGGACGCACTCTACAACAGAGACCATCCACGCGGCCAGGGTCAGCGCTGCGATAAATACGCATACCCCCAGCCGGAATAGAAGAAGACGACAGTAACGATTGGCATTACGTGAAGACTGGCAGAGGTCGTGGTCAAGCAGCACCACAGCTTTCTCGGTATATACCCCCGCCGCGTTTTGCGGACACCAGGAGTCAAAATTAACTATCAAATACATGGATCCTGCTTATAAAAATATAAATAAATCAAATCCAAATGTCGGTAATTGTTTATCAAACGACACTGGAGGAGATGGAGAAAGAGAATTATTTGATTACCAATCATCAACAAGGAATGGAACAACGGCTAGAGTCTATACGAGCAGAGGCTCGTGTGTTATGGCGCTCAATGAAGCGTTGGTATCGCAGATTGCCTCGGCAATTACAAATTAAAATAACTTACATAATTATGCCAGTGCTTTTAATAGTTGGGTGCATTATACATCGTTCTATATGCAGACCTATTCCTACAAACAATATAACCACGACGGAATATCAGGACGACGATTTAGAGTCTTGCGAAGACTTGAATGGATGTCAAGTGAGGGACATGTAAATGTATCCGGCGGGGAGGAAGCTTCATCCCTTAAAGAAGCAAATAAAGTGTCATGCTACAACATATTTCGCGCAGTACAACAATTACTACCGCGAACTCAAATGGGGGCTACTGTAACGCAGGAATATATTCAGGTGCAGCTGCCTACATTATACAATGTTATTGAGACTCAGATGAATAATGATGAACAGAGTTCCACACGAGCTGGAAATACTATCATCACTGTAGATAGTGATGAAACAGTAAATAAAAACACTGGTGCTCTTGATGTAGCTCAGTCAATAGCTAGTTCCGAACTAAGTTATCGGGTTCCCACTATTATAGGTAGATGGATGCCTTAGGATAATTTAGTAATTTCAACTTCATCAAAGACAGGGACATTGCTCAAAACCTATTCGCTTCCTGAGGATTTTTTATACTTTGGTTGCTTCCGCACCGAATTTGCTGCCATTTTCGATATTTATTTATGGACGTTTTGAGGTGGAAATACGAATTATCTGCAATAGCAGTAAATTTGCATGCGGAAAACTTTTGCTTAGTAGCAAGTATGTAAGCTACCAATCCGATAACGTATGTTACGGATATCAATCTGCTCTCGCTAGAAATCATATTATTGTTGACCTTGCAGAAAACAATCAGGGTGTGTTGGGAATTCCGTTTAGATACTATAAACCATGGTTACGATTAGTTAAACACACTAAAATTAGTAGCGCAGTACGTACAGGAAAGTTTGCGGGTGTGCATATGCATATGTTATCTGCGTTGCAAACAGGAGTTGGTGGTACTACCTCTATAGATGCTCGTTTATTCTTTCGTATTATTGATGCGGAGTTTACAGGGATGTCATACCAAGTAAAAGTACAAATGAATACCCACACGCAGATGGAAGCAGTACATGCGGTTGGAGAAGCAGCGGGGGGTTTAAAGCAAATATTGTCGCGTGTTGAAAAAGTATTGACCCAAGTGGGCAAATCGCGTAATCAAGACAAGCCAACATGTTTCAATACTGTAATTACTATACCACGTCCTCGATTGAATTTTTGTTCTGGTAAGGGGCCTATTGATGCGCACCCTATGAGGGTAAGTCCTACAGCATTGACAAACTTTGGTGAGGTAAGAATACCCACTGATGAACCAGTTAGTTTTATGGATTTGGCCCGTATATGGGGCGTATATAAAGCTTTTTTCTGGAGCAAGGATAAGACTGCGGGTACTGAACTATTATCTATTCGTATTGACCCTACAATTAGGAGTTATAGCTCAGGTTTTACAGGTGAGTTGACACCGCTCGAGTATGCTACAGCAAATTATTTCTTTTGGGCAGGTACTATTGAATTACGCCTTGATTTTTTATCTAATTTATTCCACAGTGGGACTGTACAGGTATCTGCTGTTGTGACTCACAACGAGGCATTCCCCAAAATATTGTCTTTCTACTAGTGGCCAAGCGCTTACAAGTTTTTGCTTAGTTTGCAATTTCGTCCTATAAAATGACACTGGCTTCTTTCCTGTGTTCATTTCAAAGTTCTACTTAAAACATGTTCAACGGTGAAGAAAACCTATTGGATGAGATGATGTTGGGTACCAGTACCACGCCAATTTTTCATTTTTATTGGAAGCTATGTTTGGCATTTTTCGTATGTTCCCATCTAACTTCGGCAATTTTTTAAAAAAAGTGTGTTGTGACGAAACCAATGAAGTTTGTAAGAGGAATGAATGCAATAAGTGCATTAAAGACATTACAGACGCTTTCGTATCTTTGATTTACATTAATCAACTCGAACAGCTTACTGAATGGAAGCATTGGAGAATCGTTGATAAAAGCATGGTCATTAGTTATACGAAAGGACCAATAACTGATTTGATTAATGAATTGGAATCTCAGTTACCTTCCTTTAAACTGCATACTTACGTTAAAAGGACTCAACAAAAATACTTTCAAGACCGAAAAATATCTATTAAACAAGACGAAGCTGTTCTGCAAGTCGATTTTGCGGAAAACTATAGGCTCCTCAATCAAAATTAAATTCAGTCTGCACATTTTAGTTACTCCCAAGTTACCATTTTTACTTGTGTTGCCTGGTTGCACAATTGCACAAGATCGTTTGCTATTACGAGCGATCAACTGTTACACAATAATTATGATGTTTATTGCTTTCTCCAGTTAATTGTAAAGAAACTTAAAGAACAAAATGCTATTTCGAAGATATTTTTATTTTCTGATGGCTGTGCAAGTCAATTTAAAAACAAGTTCATTTTGAGTATTATACCGTTTTTTAAAGAAAAATTAGATTTGACCAACTTTGAGTGGAATTTTTTTGCAACTGCTCACGGAAAGGGTGCAGTAGACGGAATTGGAGCTGTCATAAAGAGAAAAATTTGGCAAATGGTGAAAGCTCAGAATATTGTTCTTAATAACGCACATGATTTTTTTAAATTGGCAAAAATTAATATAAATGGTATTTCTATTTTATATGTAAGCAGTACATATATAAAAAATACAACTGCACTTCTTTCGGAGAGATGGGCTAACGTTAAGAGCATTCCCGGAATTAAAAGCAACCATTATTTTTCATCACTTAATGAAAATGAGCTCGAAATAGCACTAACGACAGATTCAGCAAAACATAAAATTTATTTATAAACATATATACATTAATAAATTAATTTATCAACATAAAATATGAATTAAATAATCTTATTAAAAAAGAGTTTAAATTGTTTTGTTAAAATAAATACAATTGTTTTTATTTATATACTACTGGAAAAAATTTAGCGTGCGTAACGTTGGGTTCACGGCCATTGATAAAAAACTACAAAATTTTTTGGCTGCAAGTAAGTTATTTTAGAATTCTCTTATATTCATCTTTCTTTAAGGTATTTCTTTAAGGTAAAACATACCTCAACCTTCAAAGCTACTTCCATTTTTTGTAGCGTGCGTAACAATACTTTGAGATCAAATTTTTCGCAGCTTAAACCTGTTACAAAAAATATTTTGATGACATTCGAAAGTACACTCAAATCCCACTAAACACTGTGTATAACTTGAAGGTATGTCTTTTGAAAGACCAAAAAATTGTTATATTTCAATCCGAAAACGCGTACGAATGTGGCGTTCGTAACGCAGGATTTGCCCATATGACCTTATTACACATGTTATACATGTTTGTATGTTTGTTTAGCCCAAGTTGGCATTATTAAATAAGTATGTAGGAATATATATTTAAAGTAAGAACCAATGTAAACGTACTGTAAAATGATTGCATCATAGGAACTTAATAATGAAGTTAATTTAAGATAAATTATTGTGCAAGAGGCGGAAGGCAAAATTACGCAACCGCGGATTTATCAATTAGAATGTAATATGTATGTAAAAATAAAGAAGAAGAAGCGCGGCCAGATATGTTATAAATATCTGGTCCCCGCTAAAATAAAGAGAGTTGTCAGTTAAAATTCAGTGAGTGAATTTTCAGCAGTACACAGTGTGTTTTGATTTGATTAATCCAGTCGCTGGATTTTGGATTAAAGTTTTCTGCAGTCTGCTGTCTCAAGGAGTACACGCTTAAGGCTTCTAGAGGTGTGAACCAGCTGGAAACCCGCAGGACGAAGTAAGTATGAAAGACTAACAAACTTTTCAGTTCCTTCTAGGTGTCAGCAGGTATAATAGGTTTAAGTGCCTAATATAGCCGTGCTGCAACAAATTCAAGTGCTTGTGTAAATACATCAACCGTAAAGAAAACCGCGGCTACAATAGGTTCAAGTGCCTAGTGTAGCAGGGGTTGTAACAAGTCCAAATGCTTGTTGCAACGTCGCGATAGAAACGAACAAAAGGGCCTCACCCAACAGATTCATGTGTCTGTTGGGCTATACGGCTAAAGTTTCAACAGTTAGGCAGACTATATTATAGGGCCACGATTAGGACCTACGTGCATCCTCACGGGAGGACGCAACAACTGGTAGCGCACACATTTTCAGTCAAGAGGTCTATATCCCTATCTGGATATTGTTACTATGCCGCTTGCTTGACTTGGGCTAGAATGCTCGAGGTGAACGCAAAGAATGGTGGTAAACTCACATTTGATAAACAGACGTTTATTGAGGGTTTTAAGAAATCAAAAATATTTTTTGAATTAAAAATTAAGAATTATAGCAGAACAATCATCGCCAATCATGTCAAGACAACTTATTGTGTTATCAACAATTTTTTATATATTATTCCCTATCGTAACAAAATCTGTTGAGTTTCCAGATTGTACCCCAATGCAATGTTTTTGCAATGTTTTTGCCTGATAGAGTGGAGAATTGGAAAATTACATACTGTGATGGGGAAAAGTATCTCATCACGCCATACCTACAGAACCGCAATGTACAATATTCCTCCATCTGACATACAAAGAGTTCAGAAATCAGCTCTTATTTCAGTGTTCTCTCCAGATTTCTCTCAGTTCACGATCAAAGGATTTAAAATAATTAGAAGTATAGTCACAACCAATTGTGAAACGGGCTTTTGGAATGGAAAAGAAAAGTCTATTGTGAGAAAAGTACCAAAACTTTTGACAGCAGACAATTATAAAACGATTAGAGACTTTTGTAAAAATAGAACTTGCATCTCAGATTTGTCAAAGTTGTACTTAGGTATGTCTGCCAGATTTCCGACTTCAGATAAATATGAATGTTCTTGGATGAGCAACAGAAATATTGACACAGAAGTATTAGGAATAACTGCAATTTCACTACAGTTTGACTCATCTGGAATGTTGACATTTCCTTTCGCGGGAGCACCATGCAATGTTTTTTACTCCAATGTCTGTAACCAAATCCAAAATCATTTTGCCTTAGTTTTCCCCATGGCCATGTAAAGTCAAATTAAAATTGGTCTCACATGGAATTCTCTCCTTTGATACTGCGAAAACAGAGGTAGATAAAGATACCTACATTATCATCAATGAGATGAAACTAAAATTCTGGTTCAGAGGAGATTTTTACAACCATCCTATTTTATGTACAATAGAAGGAGTTCAGCTAAGAGAATCTTCTGATGGATATCTAATCGGAATCTCTGATGGTTTAGTAAAAAATGCAGATTTAAGGAATTCATCCATTAATCTAAATGACAAAAACTTTTTACGAGGAGACATAACTGCTGTCGAAATTCCTAGGTATTCTAATGAGCAGATCAAGACTTCTAACAGACACCGACGCAGCATAAATGAAAGCAAGCCATCATTTTCATACGATTATGTGCAAAGATCATACTCAAGAGCGGAGTTGCAATATGGGCTTGAAGTGATGGAAAAATACATTAAAAATTTAGCCAAGGACATGAACTTGTGGGGGGTGAAAAATTTCTCAAACGTCAAATGGTCGTTTGACAGCTAGTGGTAGCGGAGGTTGGCGAACCAACCTTGATAAAAATGTCACTGACATAACGCAACCTCAATTTTGACAGCCAAGTCGACAGTTGTTTCCCTGCTCAGGCTTGAATTTGAATTCAAAATTCAGTTCAGCAGAGGAAACACTACGACTGATCAACCGGAAGAGTTTTTCCCATCGGCTCACCCGGTAGAACCCGTTGTGTTGTGCTCTCGGCTGGTTTGGAATTTGAATTCGAATTCAAACCTGAGCTGGGTTTCAACCCGGAAGCCATTAAGTATAACCGATGTTCTTTTTGTTTTTTTTTTGCTTGCAAACTAATTATCCATAACGTGTTAACGTGTCAGCCGTGGTTAATTAGTGCCTGAGATCGTTCAATTTGCCAGCTGACATGTTTGTTGTGCGGCCTTAATTGCTTGTTAAACAAAAGGGCTCAAACCCCGCGTCCGACAGTTTGCGCAAACATCGTTTGCACCAACTTTCGGTGTAAGCGGTCATTAAACCAGGTCGTATAACATAGCAGGTCGTACTGTCCGATTTGCTTATGTAAACGACCATACAATAGGTGACGGCTGTCAACGAAAAGAACGATGGCTGGCGAACTTCCGGCCTTTGTTCTTTTTCGTTGATGGCTACCCAGGCACGTAGTGCATAAGTTGTGAGGTAAGAAAAATAAATTTTTTTCATTATGCAAGTTATCACGCGGCATTCCCACGATGCACTTAAAGCATTCCCACGATGCACCTGAAGATCCAGTTACAATCGCACAAATACGTGCCGATGCAGTACACGCGCATCCGGCAGCGCGGCAGCGAGTGCAGCAGCGAGTTAGTCACCGTGGGAATCGCCATGTCAGCAGTCTTAGGGTAGGAGCTAAGCTAGGGCTTTTAGGCGATAAGCTTTAGTTAAGTTTATGTTAGAGTTAGTCTTATTTGGAGCTACGAAATAAACAGTCCTAAAAACTAATCTTGGAGTTTAAATTAACAGGTTGGTCTGTGGGTGTTGGTTAGCTTCGGCTAGCCAACGCGGCCTTTTATTTTTATAATACGCGTTGTGTTCGCGTTAACTTGCATATATCTTAATTTGGATCGTTTAGCCACTTTCTCAGCTACGAGCACGTCAGCCACGGCAAGTGCAACCACGTTCATAACTGCACCAGCACCTCAGCCACGGCAAGTGCAACCACATACATAACTGCACCAGCACCTCCACGGCAAGTGCAACCACGTACATATCTGCACCAGCACGTCAGCCACGGCAAGTGTGAAACTGCACCAGAGCTACATCGCCACCTACTTATGGCCCCGGTAGCCACGTCTGTGCCAACAGCAACACATCAGCTGCAGCTTTATACGAAAAGCCAATCAACATTCTTGCATCACCGGGAAACCAGGTTTTCTTCTTCGTATTTCGATGTCGATAGGCAATGCCGGATTCAGTCTAACTTCAAAGGTTACTAGCTCAGTTCTGACTGAAGTCGACTGGAACTGGTATTGCTTATGGAGACCGTTTTTAAGATATTTTGATTTTTTAATTGATTTTTATCAAATGTCCTTTTTATACACATATTTCTCTTAATTGATTTAATACAAAACAAAATTTAATTGAAACAAAATTAAATAGATTTAAATTGAAACAAAATTAACTCAATTTAAAACAAAACAAAATTTAAATTGAAACAAATTTAAATCGATTTAAAACAAAACAAAATTTAAATTGAAACAAAATTAAATCGATTTAAATTGAAACAAAATTAAATCGATTTAAAACAAAACAAAATTTAAATTGAAACAAAATTAAATCGATTTAAAACAAAACAAAACAAAACTAAACAAAATTAAATTAAAACAAAATTAAATCAATTTAAAGCGAAACGAAATTAACTTGATTTAAATCGAAACGAAATTAACTCGATTTAAATCGAAACAAAATTAACTCGATTTAAAACATAACAAAATTTAATTGAAACAAAATTAAATCGATTTAAATTGAAACAAAATTAAATCGATTTAAAACAAAACAAAATTTAAATCACAACAAAATTAACTCGATTTAAAACATGACAAATTTAATTGAAACAAAATTAAATCGATTTAAAGCGAAACAAAATTAACTCAATTTAAAAACAAAACAAAATTAAAATTGAAACAAAATTAAATCGATTTAAAACAAAACCAAATTTAAGTTGAAACAAAATTAAATCAATTTAAAGCGAAACAAAATTAACTCGATTTAAAAACAAAACAAAATTTAAATTGAAACAAAATTAAATCGATTTAAAAAAAACAAAATTTAAGTTGAAACAAAATAAAATCGATTTAAAACAAAACAAAATTTGAATTGAAACAAAATTAAATCGATTTAAAGCGAAACAGAATTAACTCGATTTAAAAACAAAACAAAATTTAAATTGATACAAAATTAACTCAAGTTAAAACAAAGCAAAATTTAAATCGAAACGAAATTAAATCGATTTAAAAACAAAACAAAATTTAAATTGAAACAAAATTAAATCGATTTAAAACAAAACAAACTTTATGTTGAAACAAAATTAAATCGATTTAAAACATAACAAAATTTGATTGAAACAAAATTAAATCGATTTAAATTGAAACAAAATTTAATCGATTAAAAACAAAACAAAATTTAAATTGAAACAAAATTAACTCAAGTTAAAACAAAGCAAAATTTAAATCGAAACGAAATTAAATCGATTTAAAAACAAAACAAAATTTAAATTGAAACAAAATTAAATCGATTTAAAACAAAACAAACTTTAAGTTGAAACAAAATTAAATCGATTTAAAGCGAAACAAAATTAACTCGATTTAAAAACAAAACAAAATTAAATTGAAACAAAATTAAATCGATTTTAAACAAAAATAAATTTAAATTGAAACAAAATTAAATCAATTTTAAACAAAACAAAATTAAATTGAAACAAAATTAAGTCGATTTGAAACTGAATCCAATCGATAAGTAAAACTAATATAAGCGGAAAACAAACTTGAATAGATTTTAAATAAAAATAATCGACATTTAACTTTTTTTGGAGAAACAAAAAATTCAATTATAACTTCCTTAGAAATTAAGACTAAGAATTAAATTAAAACTTTGTTTTTTTTAATGAAAAGTAAAATTCGACATACTGTAAATACCTGCAATTGTAAATTTGTATTTATATATAAAAATTGTTTTGAAACTGATTATAAATCCCGTGACATGGGCCACATGATACAGACCGGGTGTTAATTTCTTTTGGAGGATGAAAGGTAGGGGCATCATGAACTGCTGCACTTAGGTGCATGTATTTTTATTGCCGGGGTTAATGAAACAAATTTTTTTTTCTCATTAACAGGTTGGGTGGGTGCAGACAATGAGGGATAACAACACCATTCCTCCCTCATATATCCAGGTGCATAGGGTCAACGGGTCGGTTTTCGTTGCCTCTTTCGGGTTATTTTTCCTCTCTCCCATCCGTTTCCTGTTTACGCCCATTTGAATTGAATTCAAATAATTTGAATTTTAATTCAAATGGTCCTTTTCCGTTTCCCGTTATCGTCTGCATACATACGTCTTGTGCAGATCGCATCCCACGACTTCCTGACGAAGCAACTCCACGCCCATTTTCCCTGAGCTAAGCTGAAGCATAGCTAGGTATGCAGACGCTCGCTAAGTCAGGAAGTGCCTCGTCATCCGGTTGCGGATGTCACGACGCTGCGAGGTGGATGGTCGGTCTGTCACAAAAATGGCGCCCAACGTGGGGCCGATGAAAATACTGTCCCATAACGTGGGGCCGATGAAAATACTGTCCCATAACGTGGGGCCGATGAAAATACTGTCCCACAACGTGGGGCCGATGAAAATACTGTCCCATAACGTGGGGCCGATGAAAATACTGTCCCATAACGTGGGGCCGATGAAAATACTGTCCCACAACGTGGGGCCGATGAAAATACTGTCCCATAACGTGGGGCCGATGAAAATACTGTCCCATAACGTGGGGCCGATGAAAATACTGTCCCATAACGTGGGGCCCACGAAAATATGTATAGCCTTATTCGTAAGGTAAATTATTACTTAACTTCTGACCACCTGAAGTACTCAGTATTTTCGTTTTGCCTCAACTTAACTTCCAAAATTTTTCCTTTTCGCTTTTGATTATTTGCATGAGGCATGTTCTGGATTTAGTTCCTGGATTTTTTTTGGGATCTTACCGAACCTCTGCCAACCAATTCTTGAATTGAGTTAAACTTTTTCTTGAAAATTTCGATTTTTGCTATTGATAATCTTTTGGATCGTGTCATAATATTATTGTTGTGTTAACCAAAGGTTATTTAACGTTTAATTGGGAATTTATTAACAACTTTATACTTTTGAGATTTTTATCTTTGGATAATTTCGAAGATTTACTCAAGTATATTACCTTTCATATCTTTTCTCGTGGTTTTTGCAAATAAAATATATTTTTTCTTCATTCCTATTCTGTTAACCGAACGTTTTCTCTATGCACCTGTACCCTAAGTCTGTAGCAGTCCTGCCATGGCCTTACCGAGTAATCTCCAAAGAATTTTAATCATATCATTACATATTTACAATTGTTATATCACATTTTTTTTGTGAAATCGTTGGATTTCAGTACTTTACCACAGCATAATCTGGTTTATGCTATATTTACCTAATATTGACAACCATTTCGTATTTTTGTTGGAAAATTTATTTTTTTTTCTCGCGAAATCTTTTGGTTTTTGCTCCTTCGTAACCTCACAAAAGGATCAAAACGTTACTTATAAATCATTAATTGTTTTTCGGTTCATTATTTTTTTTTTTGCTTTCAATCATTGTTCGCTCTCGTGAAATCCTTTCGTGTTCATTTCTCCTTGACAGCATAAATTGGTTATGCGTTACCGCTAATTGATCGATTGACTTCGTTAGTGTAAAATTTTTTTTTCTCGTGAAAACCTTTGGGCTTTCATTCCGTTCAGCATCATAAACTTTTCAATGCTTACTGCATAACATAATTGATTTTTTTTCTATTTCGATGCTATTTTCTATTTATTTCTTAGATCGTAATTTCTTAGATCGTAATTTCTTAGATCCAGGTTTATTTCTTAGATCGTATATAATTTGGAATTTGTTTTTTTTTACTCTCATATCGTATAGCATGTATATGTAGTTATATATATATATATATAATTATTATATATTACTATATATTATTATATATATGTATGTATGTGCGTATATATGTATATGTATATACCTATATATATCTTTTTAATTAAACCCTAATACTACTTAAAACTTAAAATTTATATATAATTAAACCCTAATACTACTTAAAACTTAAAATTTATATATAATTAAACCCTAAGCATACTTAAAACTTAAAATTTATATATACTTAGAACTTAATACTAATTAACCCTTAAAATTTAAAGTTAAAAAGAACTTGATCTATAATATCAAATACTATTTTTAAATTTCTACTTAAACTAAACTAAACTCTAATTCTAAAATAAATTAAAACATAAAACTACCCTACCATCAACATAACTTGAAAAAAAAAAAAAAAAAAAACTAATATAAAATGAAATTAACATAAAGTACACTTAAACTAAAATGAACGTAATATAAAATTAAAAAAAAAAAAAGATAACCATTAAAACAAAACATCGTAAAATATGAATTAAAAACTAATTTTAACAATTATAAATAAACTTAATACAAAGCTACAATTTTTACATGAAAATATAATAAGAGAATTTCAAACTAAATTCACAAAACTAAAAATATATATTTACTTAAAAATTAACTAAAAACTAATCTATAAAAAAAAAATTAATATAAAATACAAATAATAAGCAACTGTAAAAATAAAATACATGCTAAGCCACAACTAAAAATTTAAAAATAACTTAAATAATAAAATACAACTTTAATTAAATACTAAAATACAACTTTAACTAAATACTAAAATACAAAACTAACTAAATACTAAAATACAAATTATAAACAACCATTAAAATAAAATCCATTCTAAACACCACTGAAAACTTAAAAACTAACAATTAAAATTAAAAATTTAAAAATCTAAAACTTTAAAAATTAAAATTTAAAATTTAAAAATTAATTTAAGAATTAAAATTTAAAATTTAAAAATTAATTTAAAAATAAAAATTTAAAATTTAAAAATTAATTTAAAATAAAAATTAAAATTAAAAATTCAATTTAAAATTTAAAAATTAAAAATTAAATTACAATTTATGTCTTGGTTTGAAAATGAAAGAAGAAAAAAATTTGTTTAAGATTCAAATTTAGTAATTAAAAATTTTTTTTATAAATGTTGAAAATTAACCAGTAAGTTTTTATTCGGTCAGGGGGAGAAGATAGTTGCTTTTGGGAGGGTTTTTTTTTTTTTGTTTGTCAGCCCCATAAACCCTCACGGAAGGGTGGGAATAGTGTGGGCGGAGCTAATCCACCAGAGCTCCTGAGTTTGGTTTGGTGGGTGATTGGGCCAGGGGTGCTCAATCGGCGACCCCGTTAGTTTTTTTTTGTTATTTCCTTATTTTTCTTAATTTTCGTTTCAGGTTTAAACATTTTTTTTTATTGTTTTGTTGTTGGTTGAATCACCGACGTGCGATGACTTATGCACGTGATTATTTGTACGGCGAGGGTACATATGGGAGGCCACAAGACCCCACCCCGCATCTCACCGAACTGCTAGTGATGGCTAACAAGCACGTGCAGCCGTGGCCAACCTAGTGTCCGCGGGTCACTGAACCGGGGCGCCCTAATCAAGCGCCCTCAAATTAAACAACCAGGGCCGCCGCCTCACAGAGATGGTAGCACCGCTCCAATACAGTAGAAAAAAAAAACTTCTTAAATGTGAATTTATTTTTTTTAGTTGACGTTTTTGAATTGCACAACGGTCGGTGCCCGAAAAACTAGAATCGCCCCGTTACAAATTGGCAATTTGTAATCTCGTGAAAACCTTTGGGCTTTCATTCCGTTCAGCATCATAAACTTTTCAATGCTTACTGCATAACATAATTGATTTTTTTCTATTTTCTATTTTGATGCTCGCGTGACATCTGTTGGTTACATTTTCTACACCACAGGGTACACTTGTGGATGCTATTCATACCTAATTTTGCTTGAAATTTTAGTTTCTAATTCCTTTTTGGTACTTTTTCTCGCGAAAAATTTCGTTTTCACGTCTCGGTAACTACACTAATTGTTGATGCACTTAAATTGCTTATGCTCTACGTGTACATTATTATTTGGTTTTTTTATTATTTTTCCAACCATTTCTATCGTTCCGCTAATTGGTCGCTTCCGCTCTGCTATAACAGCATAAAATTACTTATGCTATATTAATAAATTGTTAATTGATTTTTTTTTTCACTTTGTTTTCACGTTCTGCCAGATCGGCAAATTCTCTTGGCTATAACGGCATATAAGTCCTTTATGCTATAATTAAATATTATTGATTGCTTGTTTTTATACTTGTTATCTTTTCGACGATGCCTGAGACGCGAAGTACAGAAGACCTGTTAGGAGTGGGTAATCCTCCCAACGATGCCATTTGTGCCGTGTGCAATGAGACCATTCAACCTACGGATGAAGTGGTTGAGACCTCGTGCAATCATTGCTTCCATGCACTGTGCTTGCAGACTTGGCTAGAAACCAACAAGGCATGTCCGGTTTGTCGGTTGGCATTGGTTCCGGCAGTTGTAGGTCCTTCTCCGGCGGCGAATATTCTCGAAGTTGCTGGCAGTGTTTATCAACCAAAGCGGGGAAGAGGTGGTGGAGCACCACGGTATCGCCCCAACACGCGTCAACAAGCAAACTTTAGATCAGACCATCGTGATAGTAGGCCTGAACCGCTGGACAATGCCATCTTACCGAACCAACCGAACCAGGTTTCTGAAACCAAAGTACACCAAAACGTTGCCGACTCATTAGGCCAAATCCGAATGGAGATAAGCTCTATCATTTCAACCGAACTTCAAGCGATGCTGCGTAACTTGAACATTGGAGCTAACCCTCCCGCAATTGTGCCTAATCTTCGTCAACCAGAATGGCCACAAGTGCTGCATAAAGAAGCTCAGAGGCCTGTTCCTCCTTCATCGTCTCGGCGTCGAGCGAATCCTCCGCTTCCCGGTAGCGATAGAGACCCTGGCTCTAAGGAGCGAATTTCTAACGTGGTGCGAAATTGGAACGTGAAATTCAAGGGCACTTCTGATGACATTTCTGTCGATGAATTTATCTATAGAATTAATACTTTGACTTCTCTTCACCTGAATGGAAATTTTTCTCTTCTTTGTGAGCACGTTCACTCCCTTTTCGAAGGTAAAGCTCACCAGTGGTTTTGGCGATATCATCGCAATGCCGATGAGGTAGAATGGTTTGACCTCTGCGATGCTCTTCGGCGCCAATTTAAAGATTATACCTCCGATTTTGATATTCAAGACGACATACGACGTCGAAAACAAAGGCATTCAGAAACTTTTGATGATTTTCTTGACGCAATTTTGTGCTTAAGTGATAGACTCCGACATCCAATGTGCGAATCTGAGTTGGTAGAAACAGTTATAAGAAATCCACGCCCGGACTTACGTCATGAATTACTGCACCTTGACATTCGCAGCATTGCCATACTACGTCGTGAGTAAGTAGATATCAGTAAGTTGAAATGCTGGAATTGCGACGAAGTTGGGCATAGATATCAAGATTGCCTGAAAGCTAGGCGAATATTTTGTTACGGCTGTGGAGCTGTTGACACTTACAAACCAAGTTGTCCAAAGTGTGCCGGGAAGGCAGAAAGCTTCAAACCGGATTTTTGTCGCGAGTCGAGCAGACCCCAAATAAATCGTCCTCGGATGTAATTCCGACTAAACTTTTAGTGAAATCCGATATTTCAACTTCCTTGTCTGCCTCGACAAAAACGGCAATAGACCTTCCGGTTGATTCTCAACCTCTACCTTCTACCATCAAACCGTACCATGTTCGACTTGTTGAATATCGAAAAATTCGCGATAGAATTTTTGGAACTTCTGCTGTCAGGCGTCGTTCAGTTCGTTCTTCAGAACGCATTCGCTCATTTTGGAAACGAATAAAATCCTTACGCAAGAGTGTTGTCTCTGCCATAGTTTATCAAGGCACCGATGTTCGGCCGTATGCCAATCTGCTTATTGAGAAAAATAAATACTGTAATGCACATGTCGCTTAACTGACCTTTGTCAATTATCACATCGTAACACACAAAACTAAAAACAATTTGTTTTGGTTTCACTGCATGCTTGCATTAAAACCAATGCAAAAGTAAACAAACCAAATTTAAGTGCTACCAGCGGCGTGATTCATGTTATACATTGTGTAAGCAGATCGCTGCCAAAAGTAGAACACTTGAGTTTGTAACCTGTTAGTGGGTTACGATGGATATGATTACAGATATGCAAGCAGAATAGTTATGACAAACAGATGTGTAATAATTGTAAGCAGTTTAAGTTTATGTTATTTTTGTATATGTTAAATGTATTGAGTTAGAATTATTAAATTGACTGAAAGTAAAATGTTGTCACTTTTCACTCAATAGTTTGATTATAAAAACCCTTGCTGGGAATTAAATAAAGGCAGAGTGGTTTTTGAGAATAACTGAACATCAAGTCTTTTTTATTCAAAGTAAGCCTTGTGGCTTGGATAATAAACAAATACTGCCTTGAGGCGGAATATGCAAAAAGCCTTGCGGCTGAACATTAAAAGGCCTTGTGGCCCAAACAATAAACCCTGCTTAATACTATTAGCCTGCTGAAATAAATAATATAGCAATAACATTATATGGCGATCCTGCGGACTGAACCTGCGATACTGATGAAAGCTAAATACCATAGATCCTGCGGACTGAACCTGTGATCCTGATAAAAATACTTAAAACCTAAATGCAAAATTTTTTTTGAATCTTGCAAAACGTAAGAACAGATGTCGGAAGAATTCGACAGGATTTTTCAAAAGTGTGCTACACTGGCAGCGGATCATACATTGGAAAAATATGTACCCCTTCCTGTGACTGAACACCAGGGACAAGTTCCAGAATACAAAGCGACGTCGATTCCTGGGCCAAAGAGATTAACAATTGAAGAATACAAAGAAAGGCAAGCTCAACGGAAACAACGTAAGCAACTGTGGCGGAACCCTCTGTTCCCCCACGCCCCTGACTTTGCTCTTCTAGCCTTGGCGACACTTTGTCGCAACTTGACCCATCGATAGATTAACTTACAAACTTGCAGCTTGGCTTATCGCTAAAACGCTAAGCCAAGCGAATTCCTTGGCATAAGTCATAGCTGCCTTTCTTTGTTTATATTGGCAAGCAACATTATGACTTTTAAGTGAACGGTCATTTGAGCCGTTTATGTTGGTCGCTCGTCGTCACTGTATTGACTCACTGCCCTTCTGGCGGTTCGTCATTCAGTCAGCAATTATTGTTTATGCTGAAGTTTTTACTTGTGACAAATTACTGACGACATGAGTAAGCGACGGCAGCTTTAGTTTGTTGTACAACAACAAGCGTTGGCTGCAGCTCGCTTGGCGTTTGTGTGTGTGTGCTGGAGTAGCTAACCAGCATACAGGCAGAAACGCAGTCTGTTTAAACGGTATGTGTGACGGCGACCAATTGGTGTGTTCGCGTTGTTAGCGCTGATGACGCGGCACACAAATATAAATATACGAACACTTAGCGAACCAATGTTTAATTGGTTATTTCAAGTTATGGAAACCAATACCGCAATAGTAATTGTGCTATCGATGGGTTGCGCCGCCGCGCTATTTTTTATTGTGCAGCGGGCGTTAAATATTTTGTGGTGGCATGGGCTATGGTCCATGCTACCGTAGTCAGTGTTCTTTTCGGCGCGGCTACGTCAAGAATAATAATTTCGTCTTGTTACTTACCTTTAATCTGTAAAATTAGTATTTGTATTATAATTAGAATTTTCTTAGTTTAGAATAAAATCAAAAATAAAAACTTTTAGTGAACCTTATTTTGAGACACTATACAACCAATAAAGAAGACTCGTGCCGGGAGGCAAGCGAAACAACGAAGAGAGCTGAATGAAATCTACAAACTAATCACTATAACCAAAGGCGAAGAAAAATATTCTTTCATTAGGCAACTTAAAGATATAAAATTTAAGATTAAAAATAAAATACAGTAGATTCAATTTTATATAATGACAGAATATACCAATTGCTTTTTATGTGAAAGTAGAATAAATATAAAATATATTAAAAATCACTTTAAAAATCATAGGAATATATTTAAGAAAATAAATTGTATAAGAAAAATAAATGAACAATAAACAAAATTTGAATTATTTTTTTAATAAATTATTGTTCAAAATACTCACTTCATGAGTAAAGAAATTCCCCAATTCTTTGTAAACATAACTAATCCAAAAGAAACGACGGTTGCGATAGGGCAAGAAACAAAAATAACGGAGAATATTGCCATAAATGGAAATATTTCTACCAATTGTTAATTTATATATTTAAAAAAGCTAATGACTATTATAAAAAATATGTAATAAAAAGAATAGCAAGTGCAAACATTTAAAAATAATTTCATGGATACTTTTAAACAAGATTTAAGAAGATTAAAAGATAGCATAACAAAAGTACCATCAAGGAAATTTAAAGAAAGCACATTACTAGAAAAACAAACTTTATGCAATATTTTAGAAAATAAATTAACAACATTTGTAAACTCTCCGCAACCAGATTACAGAAATATATTAGACTGTCAAATATTATTAAAATCTGTAAAAGAATTGATACAAACCAGACTAAATTCATGTGACACAGAAGAATTAAGCAGTGAAGAAGATAATAACTATAGTGATAGCAATAGCGATAGCAGCACAGATATAAAAAACATGGCTAATTTTGAAATTACTGTAGCATCAAAAATCATTGATGAATTCAATGGAGACAATAATAAATTATCTACATTTTTAGGCACAATTGAATTCTATGCATCAACACTTAAGGATGATACACAGAAATCTCAATTGTTAAAATTTATTCTAGCAGCAAAAATAAGTGAAAAAGTAAGAAATAGACTATTACCTGTGGCAGTTCCAAATTCAATTCAAGAGTTAAAAATAGTATTGGCAAAAAACTACAAGTTAAATAAAAATCCACTAAAATTGCAAAATGAATTGCACCAGACTAGACAGGGGTCTATGAATGTTAACAATTTTGCAACTAGAATCGAAACAATAATATCATCTTTAAATGAAATTCAAATAGCCACTCAAGGAGAGAATAATAAAGAAATAATCATAAAACTAAATGACCAATTAGCGGTCAATGCATTTAAAACGGGTTTAAATGAGCCCTTCAGAAACATAGTTCTTGCAGCTAGTTAAAGAAAATCACGACTCAATATTAGGAGGACATATAGGTATCAAAAGATGTATCGCGAAATTGAAACAGAAGTATAAATGGAAAAATTTATCAAAAATGGTTAAAAAATACATAAATAATTGTAATCTATGTAATGAAGTAAAAACAACAAAATATACTAAAGAGAAAATGTGTGTGACAAATACACCAACAACATCATTTGAAATACCACCATCAGTCATACCACTAGCTGGGGAAATAACCACTAGGGCTGACATTTTTGACTTAGCTGGAGAATTAGCATTGTATTACAACGCTGACACATACGTCTTATCTCACTCCCTTGTAGAACTTTATAATTATGGATCGGGGAAATTTCAATTCACTGATGCTGCCAAATATGTCAAAGACGGAGCTGGTAAGGATGAAGCCGTTAAGACCTTGAATGGCATTGGACAAGTACCAGAGGCTTACTCTGGTATGACTGTTGGTGCTGACCAAATACTACTAGGGCAAACAATCCTAGAAATAGATGATGCTTTCCTAGGTACAAATTTTGACCTAAATGACCTTTTTGTTGAATTCGGGACCATCTGTCCAGACTTTTATACTAAAATCTCAGATAATAAAACATCGTCTAAATCACTCCAATTTGCCTGTGATGTTATTTTCAATGTGGGACCAGCAGCAAGGCGGGTACAGAAGCCAACTAATGACATGATTTGGAAATATAGGCTTTTGAATGAACAAAATGAGGGTTTTTGCATATTTGTATGCACACACAAGAATAGGGCACCGCCCAAAGATCAACCAAAGGTTGACAAAAATAAGTTGTGTCTAACAGTGAAACAGGCTGGACGCATAGCAGTCATGAAAATTTCTGAAGCAGTATTAAGCTTGGCATCCACTAGTAAGTTCTTTTTGACACCGCTTGCAGGAGCAGTCTTTTCAAGGGAAGACATACAAAGATAGCATGCCTTGTTAATAGAACTGCATCTCCATCTTTAGAACAGATATCGTCTGTTCTAATTGAGATAAACCAGAGTTGCCAATCAGGGGGGCAATACCTTCCCAACTCTAGTTGTGAGGTGGCACAAGTGGCAGCTTATTGTGCAACACGTAATATAAGCGACAAGTCCAAAAAGAGATCAATAGTCTCAAGAGTTACAGCACAATATTATGCTATAAAGAAGAAGCAAAAAAAAAAAAAAAAAAAAAATAGTAATGGACACAGTTGGACCAATGAGAGGTCAGTTAGAATGGATACCGTTACATTCTAACAATACAGTGTGAATTAACTAAATATTTAGTAGCAATACCTTTAGAAGACAAAACAGCAATTACAGTAGCTAAAGCTATTGTGGAACAATTTATTCTAAAACATGGATGTTTTAAAATACTAAAAACAGACAAAGGAACAGAATTTACAAATGAATTACTGCAAAATATTTGTAAAGAATTACACATAGAAAAAAGAACCTCTACGCCGTATCACCATGAAACTGTTGGAACAGTTGAACGAAATCATAGGGTATTGAATGAGTATTTGAGAGGAATGCAAGAAAATGATAATTGGTCAGTTTTACTCCCATACTAAACATATTGTTACAATACAACTCCACACACAACAACAACATATTCTCCATTTGAATTAGTATATGGAAAAATTTGCACGCTACCTGGTGAAATTTGGAATAATGATATAAAATTTTATAATATAGATGACTATTTGATAGAATTAAAAATGAAACTAAGATATGCACACGATAAGGCGAATCAATATTTAATAGAACATAAAAGACAGCTTTGACAAATAAAGAAGATAAGACAACAAAATATAATTTTAATATAGGAGATTTTGTATACTTAAAATTAGGAAATAAAAGAAAATTTGATAGACCATTTAAGGGACCATATGAAATAATTGAAAGAAAAGGTCCAAATAGTATAATAAAATTAGAAAACAAAACCTTTGAAGTTCATAATAATAATATAGTATGTAGTGTACTTTCATACATACATACGTACACACATCATGCAAACAACCACCTAAAAAAAAGACCTTCACTTTAATGACCTACAGTTGTCTAACATACGACAACAATAATAAGAAAACATATCAACATGATATGTTGACAAATTCCCAAATTTAACTCTAAAAAAAAACCTCAACGTAAACACAACTAATTGCAGCTTGAAGTGCATTCTTATGAAGTGCATTTAGCACCCCTTTGCGTTTGTGCCGCTAGATACCGCACAAGTTGAAACGCGTCAGCGGTGTTGTGTTACAAGTGCATTGCACAGAAAAACACACTACAACAACAACAGGCGATAAGTCGAACAAGTGCCTATGACACTTTAAAGTCAAGGCTATGAATTTCAAGCGAACCAATTAATGTTGAGGAAAATAATTAAATTAAGGGGAATAAAAAAAAAGGTTAACAAACTGAAAGTGATTGGTCGATTATCGATTTTAAAAATTAAATTGGAATAAAGGGCGGAGTCTTGGAAATAGTGGTAAAATTATTTTAAGAAAAATACTTGTATTTTTAGTTTATAAGTCAAGACTTTTAAATTGTAATAAAATTAGAATTTAAAGACGACTAATTCTGAGCTCTTCAGCTCCATGTTTTATTTAATTCTCTAACTCGGCTCTTTAGCCGAAAATAAAGCGAGGCTCTCTAGCCAACAAAAATAGCGGATTGATGCGCTTAAACATCAATCACTTTCATCACGACAGGCTTATTCGTGATAAGTGAATTATTTCTACTACTATCTATTCTTTTCACAATAAATATCAACATACCCTACAAGTATTATCAAGAGCATTAAGTTAAATGATATGAAATAACAAACTATGAACATAAGAAAATTTTTTTACAGCTAACGTCAAACCAAAAGAAATAAATAATCAATTTCAACATAATCTTTATTCAAATTCGAGAATTATAAATAAACATTATTCATTTTCAAAAGGGGAAGGATGTAATGCACATGTCGCTTAACTGACCTTTGTCAATTATCACATCGTAACACACAAAACTAAAAACAATTTGTTTTGGTTTCACTGCATGCTTGCATTAAAACCAATGCAAAAGTAAACAAACCAAATTTAAGTGCTACCAGCGGCGTGATTCATGTTATACATTGTGTAAGCAGATCGCTGCCAAAAGTAGAACACTTGAGTTTGTAACCTGTTAGTGGGTTACGATGGATATGATTACAGATATGCAAGCAGAATAGTTATGACAAACAGATGTGTAATAATTGTAAGCAGTTTAAGTTTATGTTATTTTTGTATATGTTAAATGTATTGAGTTAGAATTATTAAATTGACTGAAAGTAAAATGTTGTCACTTTTCACTCAATAGTTTGATTATAAAAACCCTTGCTGGGAATTAAATAAAGGCAGAGTGGTTTTTGAGAATAACTGAACATCAAGTCTTTTTTATTCAAAGTAAGCCTTGTGGCTTGGATAATAAACAAATACTGCCTTGAGGCGGAATATGCAAAAAGCCTTGCGGCTGAACATTAAAAGGCCTTGTGGCCCAAACAATAAACCCTGCTTAATACTATTAGCCTGCTGAAATAAATAATATAGCAATAACATTATATGGCGATCCTGCGGACTGAACCTGCGATACTGATGAAAGCTAAATACCATAGATCCTGCGGACTGAACCTGTGATCCTGATAAAAATACTTAAAACTTAAATACAAAATTTTTTTTAATCTTGCAAAACGTAAGAACATATGTCGGAAGAATTCGACAGGATTTTTCAAAAGTGTGCTACACTGGCAGCGGAACATACATTGGAAAAATATGTACCCCTTCCTGTGACTGAACACCAGGGACAAGTTCCAGAATACAAAGCGACGTCGATTCCTGGGCCAAAGAGATTAACAATTGAAGAATACAAAGAAAGGCAAGCTCAACGGAAACAACGTAAGCAACTGTGGCGGAACCCTCTGTTCCCCCACGATGTGCAGGAGTTATCGGACATGTTTTCTAAAACAAGAAAAACTATTTATAATATTTTAAATCGAATTGAAAACGAAGGTACATTCGAACCAAAGCTAGGAGGTGGCCGTAAGCGGAAAATAACTAAACGTGGAGAGCGCGCATTGGTAAGAAAACTTGAAAAAAATCCGACTGCTTCGACAAGAATACTTGCTAGAGAACTCAAGGAAGAATGTCGTTTAATCGTTTCCCATGAAACAGTACGACAGGCCATGCTTCGCAACAAGTATTCATCAAGAGCTGCTCGTAAAAAGCCACTACTTTCTGCACAGAATATTGAAAAGCGATTCTCCTTCGCATCAATGCATATTTCTGAACCTGTAGAATATTGGGATGACGTCATATTTTGCGACGAAACAAAAATGATGCTATACTACAATGATGGACCGACTAGAGTGTGGCGAAAGCCGTTGACAGCATTAGAAAATCGCAACATCATTCCAACAGTATAATTCGGAAAATTGTCTGTTATGATTTGGGGATGCATATCCAGCAGAGGAGTGGGAGACTTAGCATTTATCGAAAATACAATGGATGCCCAACAATATTTAGGGATTTTAAGAGCCCATTTGACCAGCAGTGCTGAAAAATTTGGTTTGATGAGCGGTAACAAACCAAATTTCAAATTTTACCAAGACAACGATCCGAAACATAAGGCGAATATAGTACGGATGTGGCTGCTATATAACTGCCGAAAAGTTATGGAAACACCAGCCCAAAGTCCGGATCTAAATCCCATAGAAAATGTGTGGGCCCTTTTAAAAAAGCAGGAGGCCAAAAGGCATCCAAAAAACAAACCAGCGCTTAAAACTGCAATACTTGAAGAATGGCAAAAAATACCAAGTAATTATGATATGAAAAAGTTGGTAAATTCAATGAAAAAACGGCTACAACATGTGATTGACGCCAGAGGTGGCCACACTAAATATTAAATATCCCAAACTTTAAGTTTTAGTTGCTAAAGCCCTTTTTTTAAATTTTGTGTAATGCATTTCTTGACACTTGCAAAAGGGAGTAGATTATGTTTATGTTATGTTTTTTAATTCTTTTGCTTTATATTAGTACTTTTATTTTTATTATTACTTAGTAAATACTGTAAATAACCATAACTGATAAAAAAATTGTATGTGCATTAACAAAAAATACAATTTTTTGCTAAGTGAGTTAAAAAATTCATTTTATATTTTAATGTGTAATGCAATTCTTGACATACTGTATGTGTAATAATTGTAAGCAGTTTTAGTTTAAGTTATTTTTGTATATGTTAAATGTATTGAGTAAGAATTATTAAATTGAGTGAAAGTAAAATGTTGTCACTTTTCACTCAATAGTTTGATTATAAAAACCCTTGCTGGGAATTAAATAAAGGCAGAGTGGTTTTTGAGAATAACTGAACATCAAGTCTTTTTTATTCAAAGCAAGCCTTATGGCTTGAATCTATTCAAAGTAAACCTTGTGGCTTGGATAATAAACAAATACTGCCTTGAGGCGGAATATGCAAAAAGACTTGCGGCTGAACATTAAAAGGCCTTGTGGCCCAAACAATAAACCCTGCCTAATACTATTAGCCTGCTGAAATAAATAATATAGCAATAAAATTATACTGCGTTCAAAAACAAACATATTGCCAAATCATTCCGATTTTATTCAGTTTTTTCCTTCTCCTGTAAAGTAGCTAAAAGTTTAGATACGACCTTTTCATATTAAGCCATCGAAATACTTTAGAAGACAAAATGATACATGCATTTTTTACGAGCCTGTAGTGGAAGACATTAAACTCGCCCTGCCCACCGATTTGGTAGCCAAACTTCCAGATCCAATACAATTGCCAGGAACATCTACACGCAAAGGAAAGGGAGGAGTCTGGCAAATTTGTTCGGTGACAGTCGGCAAATTTTCGCACTGCTGTTTTTTATCTACAATTATTGGAAAAATAAAAATCAATTATTTAACGTGAAATCAATAACTAAAGTGTTTTCGATTCATCATTATCGAATTGGAATCGATTTTACAGGAATTGTTCCTGTGAGCATCGAGTGCTTAATTTGCAGCCAACATAACCTCAATGGATCACGGCTGTGAAATTTGCAAATCGAAATGAAGCACCTACGACAGTTTCATTGGTTGTTCGAAGTTATTCCATTCTAAATGCGTCAACCTGAGCGTTAAAATCTGCGACGCGCTACAATCTCCTGAGGGCAATGGGCTGCAATAAACTGACAAGAATACCGGCGACGCAGAAGCCGAAACATAAAAGAGGCGGAAAATTAGTGAGGGAGATAGATGCTTTAGAGACGCAACAAACAAATAAACAAATAAATTTTTGTTTTGCATTTTTTCATATTATTTAAAATTGTAACTTAAATGAATTCATAAATGAATATTAAAAAAAAAATACGAATGAAAGTAATTCTTATTTTTTTTTTTCTTTCTTAAAATTTACCGAATATAAACGAATTCAAATATTTAGCTATTATGGCGCAATCTGGTTACAATGGTAACCAACAACGGCGTTAAAAACCAGCCAACAACAACTCTAACCAAAACCAAATGCAGCAGAACCCGAACCGCAGAGTCCGCGACCAAAGAAGGGACGCGTCGAGGATGTATAATTTTTAATCGCAATCAGAATACTGAATGGGCCAATGATCTCGAAATCGAAGAGCGATACAAAGATAAAATGGCAAGACTTCCTAAAGCAAGGCCAAAAACTAAGGAAGTAACATGAGAAGCAATTATCAGTCAAGGACCAACGACTGTGTCCACAGCTCCGAAAGATGACATCGAGTATGAGGGACCATGCCTCGCCACCACTCCTGTGTCAATGGAATTTGGACAAAATCGAGATTATGCATCTTATTTAGAATTAGTATATGAAGTCTGGCGCAACGCGTGTTCGCAGGATGGAAGGATCGAGCGGCAGATCCCCTTTCCTATGTTCCAACACGTATGTGTTGGTTTACTGCATATGAGAATATTTACTCATCAGCGTTTTACCAATGGAGATCTCTCCATTAATGGGTTAGTTGACACCGAATACGCATTTGGCGGAAAGGATTATATGGTGCCAAAAATAATTAAGGAGTATTTGGACTCCTTATGCGCAGGGATCACTCCTACAGGAGAGCGCATTAAAATAAATTTCCCAACAATAACAAACCCTAAAGGCCCAATCGCCGAAAGAACAGCCGATGACATAACATACGGCGCGGCCGAATCTGGTACATTTGGTGTCCCAGATACTGCAACTCACAATGTTTATGAGTGCTACCCATCACCTTACGTCTCCAGAAAACTGATTGAGCGGTCAGCCAAGAACACTTTGATGGGAGATTGGAACCCGTTCCCTACTAACTGGATTCCGCAATTAGGAGTTGTAAATTCAAATCTCCTGGGGTACAGATCCCTCCACCGTCTTCATCCTGATGCTGCCTCTAAACTTCGGCAGTGTGAATTCCAAGATGACTCATTTTTAGGGAAAATTTGTTATTGTCCATTTGCTAAAAAAATTAAAGAACACAAATTTTCCAGAAAAAAAAGAAGAACAATAAAAAGTTAAAAAGCCAACGCAAGACAATAAGAAATTGAAAACATTTGTTTCTCCCAATATTTAATATTTTTTTTCTCAATTCATTCTTTGGAAATTTTATAAGTACAAACATATTTTACGATGAAGTAAATCCATTTTTTCGTAATTATAATAAATTTGGAAAAATTTCTTTTTTTTATTTATATATTTTCCTACACTCATAACATTTGCATTATTCTTTTAGTTTACAAGAACAAAAACTTGTCACACTTCAACAACAATTCTTTCTTTACATATATTTTTTTTTTGTTGTTGCTTTAAACACTACACTTAACTTCAATTAAATTCATATATTTATCGAATATATGCTTAACGAAAACAACGCGCACGATTTAATGCATATAAATATAATTCTTGCATAAAAATTACCTTTTTATATTATATATAGAAGCCACGATTTATAAATTTTTTTTTTACACACTTCGCGAAAAATAGGTACGACCGCTATTATATTTCTCATTCATGAACTAAAAATTCAGTTTTGCTTTTTCTTTGCATTTTTATGCCGGCTGACACAAATTAAAAATAATAAATATTAGAGCCAGTGGCGTTTTTAAGCGCCGGCAAAATTTCGAGGCACGTCCTTTTCCTACAAAAACAAACTAAACACATCACAAATTAAATAAAGTTTTTTTTTAATAAAACTTAACATCAAAAAATTAAGTATCGATCCTGCCAGGAGTTGCTAAAACATTTCATTACACTTTACTACGAAGCCCGCAGCGTAAACTCTTGCTTGCAGTAGTCCCTCCTGAGGCATAAGTTAAAGAATTCCCAACTCTTTAATAACATATAAAAGTAAATAAATCCTGAAAAACATCTGTGACCAGAAGAAAAAGTATTCGAAATAAAAAAAAAACAAAAAAGTACAGACGATACAAGTAAATAATTGGAGATTACAGCAGCTCGAAAGGCAAAGGACCAGAAGTATCAAGTGGCGTATCAATTATGATACAATCAAATACTGGATATAAAAGCCGAACCAAAGGAAGCAGAATTTGAAGTCCACACAAAGAAACAAGAATCCAACAAGTGGAGAAAAAAATAAAAAAAATCATCAAAAAACCTATACTTAACGAAATTTCAAAGTGTAATAAAACTTATGAAAACGTGAAAAATTGTAAAAAGCAAACTATTGAATATATTTTGTCAAATCGTAAAAAAGAGAATTACCTGTCACAAATTGGCAAATAACAAGAAAGGAAAATGTAATAAAATGAAAGGTTATAATAAAAATTTGGAATTCATTAAGGACGAAACAATCCTATTAAGTGGAAATCATATAATTAACGAATTCAAAATTAATGGTATAATGATCAAATCATTATAGCAAATAAAACTTATAAAAATGAAAATAATGTAATATTTCATTATATTAAAAATTATAAATTAAACGAATAACACTTCAAATTGTAAGTATATTGAAGAAGAAACTATCTTTAATTTTGATAATATTGATTTGTTCAATATCAAAACAGATAATGTAAAAGGTATTTAGACTTTAACTGGTTTTATAACTTTTGCTATAATAAGTTATGTATATTATTTTAAAAATCATGAAATTCTTAAAGAAATTTCAAGAAAATAAATTACATAAAGAAGAACACTTTGCACTAGAAGAAATACAAATCAAAATTGAAAATTTGTCTAAGAATATAACAAATCGGGACGATTTGTATTAAACAAAGCGCGGAGTTAAAGTTAGCACTTGCTGAAAACTTTAATGATTAATCTAAACAAAATTTCTTGCAAACAAAATTTACAGCTTTTAATATTTAAGTTTGCTTTGACCAGATTTCTTTACTTACAGCTATTGTTTATAGCTGCATGATGCAAATTTCGATCGAAAGGTATTTACGATAAAATTTCTTAAATGATAATTCTAAAGGTATCTAAATGGGTTTGGTCCAAACACAATAGTAAATAATAAAAAGTATATGTAATACATAAGTTTATGTAAAATTGTAAATAAGGAAATTAAGGTATAAAGAAGGACGCAGTTAAGAGTATTGGTTCAGTTATTTGCAGTTTAAATCAGCCCCATATCTAGGGTACAGGGACATCAAACATTTCATATCGATTTAAAAAAAATATCCTTGTAAAAATATTAGGTACATAAAAGATAAGTAAAGTACACTAAAGATAAGTAAAACTACGAAAAAAAACGAAAACTGAAAGAAAAAACTAAACTGAAAAAAAACAACAACTACAAGAAGTGTTACAATTTATGCAATATTTATATTAAATATACATTTAATGTACTATACAAAATTACATGTAATGGAGACGGGTCCAACGTATGTGACCAAGCATATGTGGGGACAACAAAAAACAAACTACGGACAAGAATATCTTCGCACAAATCTGACCAAAAAGCACATAATCGACCTATGCACTATGGTTTAGAAGACCAGTTTTTGCGGCAAAAAGGAATTTTTATATTTGTTTTTTTTTGTAAAAAGTTTTTTTTGTAAAAGGTTTGAGATACTTGGAATAAGAAAAAACTAATTAGAAAAAGATGATAGCTGGCAACCCTTTTCCTTAACGGGATCTCAAAGCTGTTGTTTTGTGTTTTCTTCGTTTTGTAATTTCGTACGCATGAAATTTAGTACTGATTGAGACGCGCACTGTTACAAAAGTATTTTGAGATTGATTGTTTTTAATAATGGAAAGTGCTGCTAAAGGTATGTTAAAAGAAGTATTCATTATACTTTATTTAAGTTATCTTCGTTTTTGTGCTGCACTGCTTTGAAGTGTATCATCTTTTGCAACTTTATTTTTTCAATAATTTTGTGTTTCGTGGAGTAGAAGTAACGGGATTGTAAGGGATTGTGGAAAATTTTTTTTTTTTGGAAAGGCTATTGTATCTACTTTCTTATGATTATAAAATTATTTGCATATATTTGCCAATCATTTGTAAAATTATAATTTTTCAGAATCCATTACGATTAAAAACTCAGAAATTTTTCAATTTTGGGTCGACAATAATAAAGATAATAATGCTGTTTCTAATTGGGTCGCTTTAAAATTGAAAAGACATATTGATCATGAAGAAATGGCATTAACAAAACAAAAAGTAAAAAATTTTTGTAGTTTTGCTACGCAAAAGTGGGTCAAACATAGGAGGTGCTTATCAATGTTTCGCAAATATGAGCAAAGCTGGTTGGACATTGAGACTGAGTTTTCAGTACTTGAAAAGGAACGCAAAAAAGGCCGGCCTCATGTTGATTATAGCGATGGCAGTGAACGTCACAAAAGAAAACTTGCATCAAACCTCTCGTCTCAACAAGAAAACAACGCTATGTTATTAGTCCATGCTGCGTCCATATGTCTTAAAAGAAGCAGCTGCATCTCCATCGCGTCCAAGTAAAATTCGAAAAAGACTTACTGTTGATTTAAAAACTCCGTTGCCATTATCACCTGAAGAGGCTTTGGCATTTTTAGTGGAAAATGATTTGACTAAACAGCAATATATTAACATGAGGGATTTAAATAAAGCACGAAATTGCGATATTTATCCCGCATACTATAAATTGCTTGAATGTAAATCGAAATGCCGACCAGAGGGTATAATAGCAACAGATATTTCCGTAAAAGTTCCTCTTCAAAATATGGTTGATCATATAGCAAATAGAATTATACTTCGTCAGCAAGATGTTCTAAGTCAAATGCAAACAATAAGTGACGCAAGCTTGATTTTAAGTTATGGCTTCGATGGATCAACAGGACATAGTTTATTCAAACAGCAGTTCAAGGAAACTACACCCGAAACATTGGACCATTCGCTTTTTATTACATCGATAATACCTTTGAAATTAATATCCTCAGAAGATAAAATTATATGGCTTAATCAGACTCCTCAATCCATTAGATTTTGCAGACCACTAAAAATAGAATTTGTTAAAGAAAGCAAAGAGCACATTACAAATGAAAATAAGAGTTTAAACAAGGAAATATCCGAGTTGAAACCTTTTGAATATATTTTGAACGACGATAAAAAAATTACCGTTACATATAAACTCTTTATGACACTAATAGATGGAAAAGTTTTAAACGTTTTAACTGAAACTAAATCATCACAGTCTTGCGCAATATGCGGCGCAACTCCAAAGCAATTTATGGCAACAAAAGATTTAAATTCAAAAGTTTTTCAACCAAAACCAAATACACTTAAATATGGCATAAGTCCACTGCATGCATGGATACGATGCTTTGAGTTTGTGCTTCACGTTGCTTATAGAAAGGATCTAAAGAAATGGCAAATCAGAAATGACAAAGAAAAAGAGATTTTAAAGCAATGCAAAGCTGAAATTAAAAAAAAAATGTGGGAATTAATGAGCCTCCACGTTGATAAGCCCAAATCAAACGGCAGTGGCAACACCAACGATGGAAATACTGCGAGAAAAGCGTTTTCTAATACAGAATTGTTTGCATTTATTACTGGTATTGACATTAGGTTCTTGGACCGTTTATTTACAATTTTGGTTTCCATTTCATGCGAGTATGAAGTCGATGCAAAAAAATTTAAAGACTTCTGTGAAGAAACTGCAAAGATATATTTAAAGAAATATGACTGGTATCCAATGTCAGCAACATTGCATAAAATATTAATACATGGCTCACAAATATTAGAAGCTGCCGTTTTGCCTCTTGGGTTTTTAGCTGAGAATGCGTCTGAAGCGCGAAACAAATTTTATAAAAAAGATCGTATTGCACATGCTAGAAAGGATTCAAGAGTCCATAATATGATCGATGTTTATGGTAGAGCAATGGATTCGTCAGATCCTCTGTTATCCAGCCTGTGCTTGCAAAACCGAATTAAAAGCAGACATCGAATGCAGTTGCCGAGTGCAGTGATTGATCTTTAAAAAATTCCCGATGTTCCTTCTAATTCGGAGTTGCCATCTACATCAAGAGCATGCTTAAGGGATTTTTCTTATGATTCCGATGACAGCGTTCCAAGTCTCACAGATTATCCATTTGAATTAGACGTTGATGAAATATTGGAAAACTTCGAGGGTAAACATTAAGTTGATATCTCTTTAAAATTTTTCTAAAAGATTTTTTTATTTTTCAGATTAATTTCAGTTTGAAGTTCGCACCATTATTATTACAAATTAATTAAAAAAGAAACATTTATTAATTATTAAATTAAATTACCTTAATTTTACAGTTGGGTAATTATTTATGTTAAAAATGCACTAAATATAGTTATATCGCAAAACGTGCAATATATTTTGTTCCAAAAGTAGGCGTGGCAGCTTTTGAAACACGCCCATTTTTTATGGAGACTCTTTGACAATCATAAGAGGCAATCAGGTGAAGTTTCGTCGTTTTTTATAGGCTCCCTGAATAAACACGCTCCAGACTTTGACAACATTGAGATTTTACAGCAAGAGACAAACTACATGAGGAGATATACGTTAGAAATGCTCCACATAATAAGCGTACCGCAAGAAAGCAGACTCAACTTTAAAACAGACACAGACAAGTGTGCTCACATATACAGACGCTACATTGAGAAACAAAGAGATGACAAAAGTTGAAGAACTGACGCTGCCAACAGTGGAGGTGTTAAATTTATTGTTTTTCGTGTTTTAATGTTTATAAATATTTTTATATATATTTTTAAATGTTGTTTTGTAAAACAATAATGTTTCAATAATTTTTTTTAAATTGTGAGTAATGTGAAATGTTTTGTTTATAAAAATGTTGTCAAACTTTTTGGTTTTTAGTTTTTTTCCCTGAAGATGATCTCTGAAATTAGCAAAAAACATTTAAGTTTTTTATTTTATAATTGACCTGGAGCCCATTAAAAAGCATAATTATTATAACAACAAAGGTCGTGAAATAATATATCACGACCTTTTTATATTTATATATAATTATTTAATATATAAATGTGGGAACGGAGATATAAAATACAGAAAGGCTAGAAAACATAACGTTTGTACGTTCACACTGGCAACACTGGAACGAACGCTAATTTGAATTTAACTGACCGAGTTGACGAACCCGACGAAATAGAGTAAAACAACCAAGAAAAAACGAACGAGCGGTCAGTCAAAAAATAAGCGTCGTAGAAAACGGATCGTCCGTAAATTATATGTAAAATATATGTAAAACAGTACTAAACTACATTAACAATTATATTAAAACAAATAAAACAATTGTTTCTAATAAATGTATAAAATTATAAATGGTGTTTCTTTTATTTGACGGGAAAAAAACAACATAAATAATAAATATATATATTAAAATATAATTTTTTTTATATCTTTTAAACATTAAAATAAACAAAAATTCAAGCCTAATATTGTGTTTTTTTAAATATTATTTTGGAGACGAATTTTTCAGAATTTTCGAAAATTCAACCTTCATGAGCACCCTTTTCCTTTCAACCGAAATGAACATATGTTTAATTGTTTGAATGATGTTCTTAATGTTATTTCTATACACTGAAATAAAATGAGATTATGCATACCGTAAAGGTGTGTAACCTATTAATTTGTTTAAATATGTTGCTAATGAAAGGAACCAAAATCGTCTATTTTATAAAAGAAATGTCAAGGGTGAAATAATTAATGTACAAAGGGTCTCAACATTCCTTAGTAAAACATCACCTGACAACATGTGTCTAATAAACCCATACATTCCAAAAAAAATGTCTAGTTTTACTGAAGACAGAAAGATTATAGGCAGAAAATATGACGAAGTTAAAAACTTCTTCGACTTACCAACTCCATCAAGGGCCTTAGGGATCAGTTTAGCAAAAAAGTTTCCAACAAACAGAGAAGAAAATTTTGATATTAACGACATTAATTGCAAACTTATTAGCTTGCCATATAAGAAAAAACTATTAATAGCAATTTTACATGACTGTGTTTAGGATTACTCACAGCAATGGCCAACAGAATCAAACAATCCCAATGAATGGAGTGCTGTAAAGAAACAAAAACACTTAGAGAGGAAATACAACAACTTTCCCCCCTCTTCTCAGGTTGACAAACTTGACTTTATAACGATTATTTCTATGTTCGCTTTATTTGCTTCTTTCATCTATCTTCCACTTCGTTTCATTTTCATTGTTCTCTTTCTCGATTTAAAATGTTGTCTTTTTATACATATCTTTTCAGAATTAGTTATTGAACAGGAGGTTTTGTTGAACAATATGTCAGAACATACATTAATTTTAAACGAATATGTTCTAAAGGACCGAGAAATATACCAATGGAGCAAATGGTTTCCAATTAAGAGTATTGAAGATCTTAAAAACTTCAACGAATCGATTGATCTTACACAATTAAACTCTCTGGTAAAATACGGAAAACATAATTAGAAGAATTGTATGAAACTACAACAGGAGGTTTTGCTGAACAAAATGTCAGAACATACATTAATTTTAAACGAATATGTTCAAAAGGACCGAGAAATATACCAATGGAGCAAATGGTTTCCAATTAAGAGTATTGAAGATCTTAAAAACTTCAACGAATCGATTGATCTTACACAATCAAACTCTCTGGTAAAATACGGAAAAAATAATAAGAAGAATTGTATGAAACTACAACAGGAGGTTTTGCTGAACAAAATGTCAGAACATACATTAATTTTAAACGTATATGTTCTAAAGGACCGAGAAATATACCAATGGAGCAAATGGTTTCCAATTAAGAGTATTGAAGATCTTAAAAACTTCAACGAATCGATTGATCTTACACAATCAAACTATCTGGTAAAATACGGAAAACATAATTAGAAGAATTGTATGAAACTACAACAGGAGGTTTTGCTGAACAAAATGCCAGAACATACATTAATTTTAAACGAATATGTTCAAAAGGACCGAGATATATACCAATGGAGCAAATGGTTTCCAATTAAGAGTATTGAAGATCTTAAAAACTTCAACGAATCGATTGATCTTACACAAACTCTCTGGTAAAATACGGAAAACATAATTAGAAGAATTGTATGAAACTACAACAGGAGGTTTTGCTGAACAAAATGTCAGAACATACATTAATTTTAAACGAATATGTTCAAAAGGACCGAGAAATATACCAATGGAGCAAATGGTTTCCAATTAAGAGTATTGAAGATCTTAAAAACTTCAACGAATCGATTGATCTTACACAATCAAACTCTCTGGTAAAATACGGAAAAAATAATAAGAAGAATTGTATGAAACTACAACAGGAGGTATTGCTGTACAAAATGTCAGAACATACATTAATTTTAAACGTATATGTTCTAAAGGACCGAGAAATATACCAATGGAGCAAATGGTTTCCAATTAAGAGTATTGAAGATCTTAAAAACTTCAACGAATCGATTGATCTTACACAATCAAACTATCTGGTAAAATACGGAAAACATAATTAGAAGAATTGTATGAAACTACAACAGGAGGTTTTGCTGAACAAAATGCCAGAACATACATTAATTTTAAACGAATATGTTCAAAAGGACCGAGAAATATACCAATGGAGCAAATGGTTTCCAATTAGGAGTATTGAAGATCTTAAAAACTTCAACGAATCGATTGATCTTACACAATCAAACTCTCTGGTAAAATACGGAAAACATAATTAGAAGAATTGTAAGAAACTACAACAGGAGGTTTTGCTGAACAAAATGTCAGAACATACATTAATTTTAAACGAATATGTTCAAAAGGACCGAGAAATATACCAATGGAGCAAATGGTTTCCAATTAAGAGTATTGAAGATCTTAAAAACTTCAACGAATCGATTGATCTTACACAATCAAACTCTCTGGTAAAATACGGAAAAAATAATAAGAAGAATTGTATGAAACTACAACAGGAGGTTTTGCTGTACAAAATGTCAGAACATACATTAATTTTAAACGTATATGTTCTAAAGGACCGAGAAATATACCAATGGAGCAAATGGTTTCCAATTAAGAGTATTGAAGATCTTAAAAACTTCAACGAATCGATTGATCTTACACAATCAAACTCTCTGGTAAAATACGGAAAAAATAATAAGAAGAATTGTATGAAACTATAACAGGAGGTTTTGCTGTACAAAATGTCAGAACATACATTAATTTTAAACGAATATGTTCAAAAGGACCGAGAAATATACCAATGGAGCAAATGGTTTCCAATTAAGAGTATTGAAGATCTTAAAAACTTCAACGAATCGATTGATCTTACACAATCAAACTCTCTGGTAAAATACGGAAAAAATAATAAGAAGAATTGTATGAAACTACAACAGGAGGTTTTGCTGTACAAAATGTCAGAACATACATTAATTTTAAACGTATATGTTCTAAAGGACCGAGAAATATACCAATGGAGCAAATGGTTTCCAATTAAGAGTATTGAAGATCTTAAAAACTTCAACGAATCGATTGATCTTACACAATAAAACTCTCTGGTAAAATACGGAAAACATAATTAGAAGAATTGTATGAAACTACAACAGGAGGTTTTGCTGTACAAAATGTCAGAACATACATTAATTTTAAACGTATATGTTCTAAAGGACCGAGAAATATACCAATGGAGCAAATGGTTTCCAATTAAGAGTATTGAAGATCTTAAAAACTTCAACGAATCGATTGATCTTACACAATCAAACTCTCTGGTAAAATACGGAAAAAATAATTAGAAGAATTGTATGAAACTGTGGCGGAACCTTCAGTGACGCCATCCCTTACTCTGCAGCTCTTCAAGCTATCCAGCGACACTCTGTCGCTAAGTAACCTAACACACATAGTCGCCAACACAATGACTAATTTTGCTTGGCTTATCACGAAGTGGTAAGCCAAGTAAATCATTCGTCACATATTTAACTGCCGCTGCACTTATATTTCAGCAGGCATTCCATTTGTTTAAATTAGTTTAAAACGTGTAGACTTTCTCGCCATCTGACGCTTTGTCATTAACGACAAACCGTCAAGCATAGCGATCATATTTATGTCGCTCAGCAACGGCTCACTATGGCGGTCATATTACGTTATAACTTGGTGTACGCTTAGCGATCGTTGCCTGCCTGTTGGACTAGCTACCCAACACGCAGGCCATCGAGTCGCCAGCATGAGCTGGTATGTGCAGCGTAGGCATTTGCTTATCGCATTGTCCGTCCCGTCATTAGCGCTGATGACGACTCGGACGTTTATAAATGCCAGCGTCGATGACCGTTGACGCTTATTACATTGTTTGCCTTTTTATAAAGAATGGATAAAGTGTTGGTATTCGTGGCAGCTATGTGTGTGTTTGCGACGCTATACGTAGCGTTGCAGAGAGTATTTAATTTACTATGGTGGCATGGGCTCTGGTCCATGCTACCGTAGACAGTTCAGTTTCACTTGCGCGCTTATGAGGACTGCAGCAAAGTTGCTGCATACAAATTTTTATATTGTAATATCGTTAAGTTGTTTCTAAGTGTAAATAAATAATAACTCTAAATTTCTAGTTCGCTTTATTAATCGTGGTAAAAAAAGACTATAAACCCACACTGGTGACCCCGACGTGATCTTGATCACGATAGTGAATTTTTAAAAAAGCGCATAAAATTAAAAACACTGCTAAAAAATTTTTATTGACTTTAAGTGTATAAACAAAGTAATAAAAAGTGAACATTATGGCATAAAATAAAAATTTGATTGAAAATACCAGCGAAATTACTGAGGACGCGCCCAGTGCGTCGGTCGCTAATGCGCCTAATATTCCCGATGTTGACGCGACCCCGCCCGTAACCGCGAATCGCGTGTCCGTGCAAACACCAAATTTTTGGCATGATTCTCCAGATCTTTGGTTCCTGCAGATTGAGGCGCAGTTCGCTAAGCTGCGAATTAAAAGTGATAGCGAGCGCTTCTAGACGGTAGTGGGCGCATTAGAGAAAAACGTGTTGCGCCAGGTGAGTGACATAGTGCGCGAACCGCCGGCGGCAGACCGGTATGTCTGCATCAAAGACAAGTTGATGCAAGTGTTTAGTGCGAGCGAGCAGGAGAAGCTTCGACAGCTTCTTTCGGAATGCGAATTGGGCGACCGTCGCCCATCGCAGTTATTGAACGAAATGCGTGATTTGGGCGGTAAGAACATCAGCGATAAAATGCTCGAGAATTTGTGGACCGCCCGTTTACCTCCACAAGTGCAAGGCCTGCTACAGTCGGTAAATGTGGAGCTCGCCCAACGTGCCGCGCTGGCGGACAAAATTATGGAAACTGGTGACTACCGACCCAGACAGGTGTTGTGTGCTAACTAAAATAAAAGAAAATAAATAAAACAAAAACTGAATGACACACTGTTGTGCAATTTGTAGTGTCATAAGAATAAACAAACAAAATAACCACATGACGCACAAACCCAGACCACCAGGCTTGAAACATGATCACGGGTTGAACGTTTTGTAAACATGTGCATTTGTCAACACATGTGAATCAGCCCGCACATGTAGGTCAGTTAAATTGCATATTTAAAAATAAACTAAAACAAATCGAAAAGAAAAAGAAAGAGATGCAATGTGACTTACATGTGACCGAAGCGATAAATAAAGTTATGAATAATATTTTTGGAAAGTGAAAGTATGTGATTGGTGAAAATCAAAGATTGTTGGAAGTACTGGAAAGTAGGAGTAAGCTAGAATTAAGAATTGTAAATGTAATTTTTGGTATAAATATCTGTGCTAATGCACAAAATAAATCCGATTCTATTTGACTTAAAAATTGTGCGCTAGTCACTATTTTTATTTTATAGAACTCAAAAAACTGGGGCATTTTAATGCTCAGAAAGTCGGCATAGCCTTTGCTGCAAGCTTAACAAAAAGGCAACTCTAAAAAGCAGATAGGCAGGATATTTTAGTTTTGCTATCTATATTTAAAATTTTCCATATAAACTCACAGTCATCATTTTTTAAACACATCATTATAAAAACACATCACAGGTAGCAGCAGCAGCGTCACCTTCGGACTCGCCAACCGCAGACGAAAATCTGCTAAGACGTCTGCATCGATTGGAAGATGCATTATACGAGCGCGATCACTCGAGTTACAGCACACGCCGCTGCAACAACAACAACAACGGCAGCAGTTACAACGCAACCACCACCACCAAAACCACAGAGGGCGAACATGCTGACCAAACAATAAACATTTTACACATTTTTTTAATGACAAAGTATTTTTTATTTTCTTTCTTTCTTTTCCAATATGGAAAAGCTGCAATTAGGTTACAATACATTGTATTCTAGGAATTATTTTATTACTTTTCAATACGATTGAAACATTATTATGTCGCAACCAATAAATTCAACTATTTTATTTCGTATACAATTGCAATATTACAATGTTGCAATCTTAAGTAGGTTCTAATCAAAAATTCTGTTTATATTAATTCTGGGAATGTTTGAAGCCCAAGAACAAGCATTGTAATTTTAAATATAAATACCCCAAGAAATAAAGTGACAGTCAGTCTTAAGCATTAAACCAAACAAGTTGAGTTTTTTTTAAGTTCAGCTTTGAGTAAATACATAAGTCCCGCGCCGATTTCAGTCATCCCAGCACCACCGACGCGAGCCTCGTGCCCAAGAGAGGAAAATGCTACCGGTAGAACTCGAACCTAATCATCCTCTGGAGTATTTTTTTGATCAGGATTTCGAGCCCATGCCTGTGTATAGTGGCAAGGGTAGAGCCAACCAGTATGGACAGACAGCGGATCCGCCACGGCTACGAACCAGTTCTAATGTTCGAACAGCACCGAGGACCGCCCATCTGCCACCAGTCCCACCACGTTTCTCCGGTCCTTCGCAACAGATGCGACATGGCACAGCAGCGCATGATGATTTTACTCGCCCGCGAAGTCCTCAGAGCCCAGCTACGCGACGCAGGGGCGGCAGAGGCCAACACCCAGTATGCTGGCATCACCGCAAATTCAGCCCGTTTGCTTCTACATGTCGCCCGCCCTGCGCGTACAAGGCAAAAAACCAATAAGTAAGCCACCAACTACAGACGACTCCGGTGGCGACTTTGATGTAAGTCGTCTGTACGTGACTGACGCTGCAACCTGCAGGCGGTTCCTCATAGATACGGGAGCCGACATGTCAGTCATTCCACCGAGTGGAGCAGAGCGTTACAATGCTCCACACGAATTTAAGTTGTTTGCGGCCAACGGTTCGCATATTGCCACTTATGGTTCCAAGAGAGTCTCACTGGATTTTGGCCTTCGAAGGAAGTTTACCTGGGACTTCATAATTGCGGACGTTAAATCCCCGCTTATTGGAGCTGATTTCCTGCAAAAATTCGGGCTACTCGTCGACATGCGTAACAGCACATTGGTCGATCGTGAAACTAGCCATCAGATATCAGGCGTCGCAGCTCAGAAGGGTAAGCCAACCTTTTTTACATTTAATATAAATGACCCGTTTGCCAACATTCTCGCGCAATACAAAGGTTCGTGACCAACGGCCCTCCCACGCATGCGCGCCCCCGTCGCACAGTGTGCGAAATTCATGATGTAGGACGTCAAAACCTCCAAAAAAAATTTGCCGCTTTCAATTGAATTTTAAGTAGAATTGTTAGAAAACATTCCAGACAGCATGCTTAACCCTAGAAGGCTAACATACGTAAATTTTACGTGTAGTTTTTTTTCTTGTTGTTGCTACACGAGCATCTAGTAACCTAACGGTACCAAATTCAACAAGTGCTTTCTTCAATAGTTTCTAAGCAAGCGCAACAACATAAGCAAGGCATTTTTAGTCATTGAAATGCTCTTAGAGCGAGAACATTAAGAGGCTGTACGTAAAAATTACGTGGTGTTAGCGTTAAGGGTAAAATTTGTGCACGTAAATTTTACGTGGTGTTAGCAATAAAAGTAAAATTTTGTATAACAGTTTTAAGTAGTGACTGAAAATGGAAAGTCAAAAAGCGAATAATTCTAAGCGCGGTCTCAGCAGTGAAGATGTTGCGGCATTGCTTAACTCCAGCGACTTCAGTGATATTAGCGACGTTAGCAATATAGAGGAGGAAGATGATTTCGATAGCGATGACAGTTTTGCTGATAAGAATTGGTATCCCACTGTAAACGATGAAAATGACATTGAAAAAGAATTGGCAGAAGCATTTGATATATCACGGAATACTTCGCATTTACCAAAAACTAATAAGCGTCATAAAACAGAACTAACAGAAAACATTCCTGTAGCTAGCGCAGAAGTAGAAAAAAGTGAAATTTTAGGCAAGAACGGCTACGTTTGGAATAACTTTCCCCTACACGGTGAAGGTGGTAAATGCGCTTCAAGAAATATTATATTTATTCCGCCAGGTAAGAAAATAACAAATGCATTGGTTGTATTTTTGTATAATATTTTTGTTGTTTAATTAGGCCCAACGATCACAGCAAAGCAGTCTATAGAGCCAGAAGATATATTTAATTTATTTATGACTGAGGATATATTAAATACTATTTTGAATCACACAAATTTGAAAATTTCTCAGCTAAGACAAAAATATAAATTGCAAAACTCCACAATTTCCGACTTAAATTTGGTGGAGTTGAAAGCCTTGTTGGGTTTGTTATTGTTGTCTGCAGCTTTGAAGAGTAATCACCTTACTGCTGACCTCTTATTTGACACGTCTTATTCTGGAGATAGATACAGAACCACAATGAGTAAAGATAGGTTCAAATTTCTATTAAACGCTTTGAGATTTGATGATCCCACTACAAGAGAAGAGCGCAAAAAAGAAACTTCATTTGCTCCAATTTCAGAAATTTGGGAAAATTTTATAGACAAATGTAATATACATTTTAAGCCTGGATCCTATGTTACTATTGATGAGCAACTAGTTGGTTTTCGTGGTAGATGCCCATTTAAAATGTACATACCAAATAAGCCAAACAAATTTGGAATAAAAATTGTGATGCTTTGCGATAATTCTACAAAATATGTTATTAATGCCGAACCTTACCTTGGCAAGTCAACTAAAACTGAAGGCAAGCCATTGGCCACTTACTATGTTGAGAAACTGACGAAACCTTTGTACGGAAGCAGTCGAAACATAACAATGGATAACTGGTTCACCAGCATTCCTTTAGCACGAAATCTGTTGGAAAAACCATACAAGTTAACTGTTGTGGGAACTTTACGCAAAAACAAGGCAGAAATACCACCAGAGCTACTTGATCTGAAATCGCAGGGTACTGGATCTTCTCGATTTGTTTATGATAAGAATATAACTCTGGTGTCTTTCAAGCCGAAACAGAATAAGAATGTTTTATTGATATCAACAATGCATTTGAGTGGAGCACTTAACTCAACAACTGGAAAACCAGAAATTGTGCACACGTATAATTCGACTAAAGGTGCGGTTGACACCTTTGACCAGATGGCTCAAAACATGTGCTGCAATCGAAAAACTAGACGTTGGCCTCTCTGTTTTTTCTATAATATGCTGAACATTGCATCAGTTAACGCGTATGTTATTTATAGCTATAACGCAGTGCAAAAAGGGATTAAGCCAATGAACAGAATAAAGTTTATGCTTAATTTGCAAGAACAACTTACCAGGCCATGGCAAGAGCAACGACTAAGCACGACTATCAACTTGCCATCAAAACTAAAACAAAATATAAAAAATAATTTACAGATAAACTCGGCTTGCGAAGAACCTTCTCAGGACAAGGGAAAGAGAACATATTGCAAATATTGCCACTACTCAAAAAAGCGCATGACAACCACATACTGTCATATTTGTAAAAACGCGGCACTATGTGGAGAGCATCAGATAAAAATATGCAAAGACTGTATTAACCAGGACTGATGATATATACTTATATATAAGCATTTACTTTCTGATCTTAAAAATTAATTATATTTATTTTAAAAATTGTTTTTGTTTATTTACCTTTAAAAATTGTTTTTTTTTTACTGAGTTTAATATGAATTTAATATGAGTTTGCCTTAATATGAGTTATTTAATAAATAAAAAGCAAAAAAAAAACAAATTTTCTAACATTTATTGAAGCGCTTTAGGTTCAATAAAAAAATTCCATGGTACGTAAAATTTACGTGGTGTTAGTTTTAACGTATAATTAAATCATGTTAGTCTTCTAGGGTTAAGCAGTCAAAGCAAAGAAAAAAATTGCGCTGACTTAGTAACGGCACTTCTAGTCTCAGAATTTTTGCAGTTTCAATTCGAAGTACACGTGTTTGTAGCTCACATATAAATATTAGTGACGATAACTTTTTTTGTATTTAATATTTTCAATTGAAATTTGTTGTGTTGAGAAGGTGGGTGTCTATTTTAATATAAATTCGTGTTTTTTAAACTTAAAATTATTTCTAACTTACTGTTAAAAGAAATTAGGAATACGTTTTTAATCTGATTTTTTGAAGAAAACTTGCAAATTCTTTGGATAAGAACATTTTGTGCGGGTAAGTGCGGGAATTCATATTATCAAATTCAGATTCATTGGTTTGTTCTCTTTAAGAAACCGTAATAAGTAGCTGCAGAGAGTTGCCTACGCTCCATTTATACATAGATTTCACAATGTGTTGCCAGTTGTCATATCAGCAAATTTTTGGTGCTTGGGTGCAAGCCAAAGGGCAAAACAATTGTAGTCACGTTTTTGACTTTATTGCAGGAAATATAAGTACTGGATCAAGCAAAACTTTCGACGATTCGCTGTTACAAAATTTCGTTAGAAGGATTTGTAATGAATTCAATGATAGATGGAAAAAATTATATAGGACAAATAGAGTATTTTTAAAGAACAACGCCGCTTGGTTAACTAAAAATATTGATTTAACAACGTTCGTATGCCAACGAAAACTAAAGAAAAAAAGGCAAAGGAATTATTGACAGCTACTGACGAGAATATCTTGTTCAAAGCGGCTGAAATGCAATTGCGTTCACATGGTAAGCGAGTTTCAGCTACAATAGTTAAAGAATTGTTTGTATCATCACCTGAAAGAGGTTCCCAAATAAAAAGAAGAAGAAAATCTGCAGAACAGTCTTTAAGTAATTCTCCTGAACAGTCACTTGCTATGATAGTAGATTTGGGATTATCAACACATCAATATAAACGTCTTAGGCAATATGCAATGTCAATAAATTCAAAAATATTTCCATCTTATGATCCGGTTAGCATTTCGAAGCGTTCTTGTTATCCTGATGGAATTATTGTGACTGAATCATATGCTGAAGTAAGACTGCAATCACTTATAGACCACACTATTTCAAGACTATGTATGACATTAGAAGAGGTATTTCAACGAATTCCAGAATACTTATATGATGTTCAAATTATTATAAAATGGGGTTGTGACGGTGCCCAACATAACAAATACAAGCAAAAATTCAAAGAAGAAACTGCTTCGGACGGAAGTTTGTTCAGTATATCCATGGTTCCTATTGAAATCATTGCTTTTAAAAGATATAGCAAGCAAAAGGTTATAATTTGGAAAAATACTGTAGAAGAGGGCTTCTACTAGATACTGTCGGCCTATAAAGTTTGTCTTTGCTAAAGAGACTCGAGAATTCATTAGAGACTAAGTAAGTAAAATTGAATTACAAATATCGGCTATTATTCCAACAACTGTGGCAATAGGAGAGAAAGACGTTAATGTAAAACCCACGCTAGTTTTGTGTATGATTGATGGAAAGGTTTGCAGTGCTTTATCCGAATATTCATCTTCACAAGTATGCTACATTTGTGGAGCCAAACCAAGTTCAATGAATGATCCTATTGCTATTACAAATAAACCTATTGATGAAAAAATGTTGTCGTTGGGCATCTCGCCACTACATGCTAGGATTCGCAGCATGGAGTGCCTGTTACACATTGCATACAAAATTAATATTAAACAATGGCAAGCTAAAGGGGATAAAAACAAAGAAGAAGTGTTAAACCGAAAAACAGAGATACAACAGAAGTTTAAAAATGAAATGGGACTGTTGGTGGATATGCCAAATCAAACATCTGGAAACACCAATGATGGTAACACAGCTAGGCGTTTTTTTCGAAATGCAGAAAAGAGTGCTGAAATAACAGGAATTGACAAGGATCTTATACATCGATTCCAAGTAATACTCGAGTGTTTTGCCTCTGGATATGGAATTAACTCTACAGAATTTGATAAGTTTGCAATACAGACTCGGAATTTATATCTAGAAAAATACCATTGGTATTATATGCCTGCAACCGTGCATAAAATCTTATTTCAAGGAAAAGATATAATAAAGAAGTGTATATTACCAATTGGGCAGTTATCAGAAGAGGCACAAGAAGCCAGAAATAAAGACACCAGGAATTATAGACAAAGATTTACCAGAAAAACATCAAGAGTGGATTCAAATGCTGACTTGCTGCACAGATTATTGATTTCATCTGATCCTTTGATGTGCAGTTTACGAATGCCGCCTAAAACCAAACGTGGAGATATTCTACCAGAAGTTTTAACCTTACTACAAAACCCGGATATAATCATTGAAGACCCTGAACTTTAATATACATAATATTACTATAAAAAATTATGAATTATGAATTTTAACTTTAATTTGTTTTCTTTTTTTTTTTAATTTAATTACCATATGTATGAAATAACATTATCTTAAATTTACTTTGCAAATATTAATATGGATTACATATTTAATTTAATAAATTTAAAGATTTCATTACAATAACGAGAAATAACTTAATGATTTTCCTTGAGGTGGGCGTGGCACCTACTCGATTTCGCCCATTTTTCGACAGAAGTTTAGATTTGTCGAGAAAACCACTCACACCAAAATTTATATTTCTATCTGCATTGGTTATAAAGATACAGACTTTTGACGTCCTAAATCTTGAATTTCGCACACTGTGCGTCGTCTGGCTCCAGACAAGCTTGAGGCCGCAAAAGCAGAATTCCAATTTTTAATAGAGAATGGTATCTGCGAGCCTTCGGACAGCAACTGGGCTAGTCCTCTGCATATGGTCAAGAAAAGGCGGTTCTTGGCTTCCTTGTGGTGATTACCGGGCACTCAACGAGAGAACGCTGCCCGACCGATATCCTATTCCATACGTGCAAGATTTTTCACATATACTGCATGGGAAAAAATTTTTTTCTACCATCGATCTGCAACGAGCTTACCATCAGATCCCAGTAGAACCGGCCGATATACCTAAAACGGCCATTACAACACCTTTCGGCTTATATCAATTTAAATTCATGACTTTTGGGTTGAGAAATGCTGCGCAAACATTTCAGCGGCACATCAACCAAATATTGGCTGCCGAGACACACTACGCCTTTGTATACATAGACGATATCTGCGTAGCCTCTGAAAGTCTCGAGCAACACGAAACGCATTTACGGCGAATTTTTCAATTGTTGCGCGAAAATGGCCTCGCAATTAATGTGGCCAAATGCTCATTCGGCCAATCCGAAGTAAAATTCCTAGGGCATAAGGTAAATATCCAAGGCATCAAGCCAGCCGATGAGAAGGTACAGGCCATTAGGGATTTCAGCAAGCCTAAGACGGCAAAAGAACTAAAAAGATTCTTAGGCATGCTTAACTATTACCGGCGTTTCATACCAAACACGGCCGCCACCCAGGCGATGTTGCAATCGATGATTGTCGGCAATAAGAAAAACGACACAACGCCTTTGTCATGGTCTGCGTCAACGGACGGCGCTTTCAAAAAATGCAAAGAAGAATTAGCCAATGCAACCTTGCTTTTTCATCCAGCACCTAACGCAAAACTTTCACTGAGTGTCGATGCCTCTGATTACGCAGTCGGAGCAGTGCTACATCAGAACATAAACGGCGTGCTCCAACCTCTTGGCTTTTACTCAAAAAAATTAACAGAGCCACAGATGAAATACAGCACTTATGATAGAGAGCTCCTAGCGATTTATCAGGCTGTTAAACATTTCAAGTTTATGGTTGAAGGCCGAGAATTTTCAATTTTCACGGACCACAAGCCGATAACGTTTGGCTTTAAACAGAATTTAGATAGGGCATCTCCTCGTCAGGCACGACACTTGGACTAGATAGGCCAATTCACGACGGACATTAGGCATGTACCCGGCAAAGACAACGACGTAGCCGACGCCCTGTCTCGTATTCAGCAATCAGCAGCAAAGACCTGCATTGATTTTGAAGAATTGGCACGCGAACAAGCTAGCGACTCAGAGTTGCAAAAATTCGTCAAAACAGGGACCCCTTCGACTTCAATGATTATCGAGAAGCTAAAAGTACCTAGCTCGGATTTTTTCATTTATTGCGATACATCGCGGGGTAGAGTCCGCCCCTTGGTGCCTTGTAAACTGCGCTCAGACGTCATGGCAAAGCTGCATGGCACTGCTCACCCCGGTGCAAAGTCCACAACTAAATTGGTGAAAGAGAGATTCGTTTGGCCTAATATGAAAGCTGACATCAGCGAATTTGTACGCTGCTGTATTCCCTGTCAGCGGACCAAGGTCACGAAACATAACAAATCACAGACAGGCCTGTTCGTCAATCCGAGCGAACGTTTCGAACACATTAATATTGACTTAGTGGGGCCTCTCACGATTTCACGAGAAAATCGTTACTGCCTCACCATAATCAACAGGTATACGAGATGGCCAGAAGCAATTCCTATACCGGATATGACAGCGGAGACTGTCGCCAGGAACCTGCTTTCAGGATGGGTAGCTATTTTTGGCATACCAATTAAGATAACAACCGACCTTGGGAGGCAATTTGAGTCGGATCTATTTCGTCAGCTGAATCCCTTGCTAGGTATCAAGCATTATCGAACCACACCGTATCATCCACAAGCAAACGGAATGATAGAAAGGTGGCATCGCACCCTCAAGGCAGCAATTACTTGCCACGAAAATGACAACTGGTGCGACATCTTGCCCCTAATCCTACTCGGTCTACGCTCTGTGATCAAAGAAGACATCGGAGCGACGCCAGCAGAAATGGTCTATGGCGAAACATTAAAAATCCCAGGGGAATTTCTGACGCCTTCGGTCAAGAAAATTGGCGAGTCAGATTTCATCGTTGATCTACGTGAAGCACTGCAGAAAATTGCTCCAGCATCAGTCAAACACCACGACAAACCAAGAAATTTCGTGCAGAATGAATTGAATAATTGCTCGCATGTATTTGTCCGAATCGACAAAGTCCAACGCCCGCTACTGCCACGGTATGATGGCCCGTACGAAGTCATTGAAAGAAACGACAAGTATTTTACCATCAACATCAAGGGCAAAGCAGCGAAAATATCAATCGACAGGTTGAAAGCAGCTTTCATGTCTAAAGAGCTCATCGACTCTGCGCCAACTAAATCGCACAATCGTCGAGACGAGGTCGTGACATTTTCCGACCAACCGTTGGACACCACGGGACATGTAAAGCCCGCGCACAATCGTCAAGACAAGGTCGTGACATTTTCCGACCAACCGTTGGACACCGCGGGACGTGCAAAGCCCGCGCCCATTCATAGAAAAAAGGTCGTGACATTTTCCGACCAACCGTTGGACACTGCGGGACGTGCAAAGCCCGCGCACATTCGTCAAAAAAAGGTCGTGACATTTTCCGACCCACCGGTGGACATCGCTGGACAAAAGCCAAAGGTTAAACGAAAGACGCAACAGACTGGTGAGACACCATACACAGGAACTGCGTCACCATATCGACAGCCGGCGAAATTCTCCCAGATGACATCGCCGGTCCTTACACGAAGCGGTAGAAGAGTTTGCAGGCCGCAGCGTTTCAACATATCACGCCTTAAGCGCTAGGGGGGGAGTATTGTGACGGAACCTTCAGTGACGCCATCCCTCACTCTGCAGCTCTTCAAGCTATCCAGCGACACTCTGTCGCTAAGTAACCTAACACACATAGTCGCCAACACAATGACTAAATTTGCTTGGCTTATCACGTAAGCCAAGTAAATCATTCGTCACATATTTAACTGCCGCTGCACTTATATTTCAGCAGGCATTCCATTTGTTTAAATTAGTTTAAAACGTGTTGACTTTCTCGCCATCTGACGCTTTGTCATTAACGACAAACCGTCAAGCATAGCGATCATATTTATGTCGCTCAGCAACGGCTCACTATGGCGGTCATATTACGTTATAACTTGGTGTACACTTAGCGATCGTTGCCTGCCTGTTGGACTAGCTACCCAACACGCAGGCCATCGAGTCGCCAGCATGAGCTGGTATGTGCAGCGTAGGCATTTGCTTATCGCATTGTCCGTCCCGTCATTAGCGCTGATGACGACTCGGACGTTTATAAATGCCAGCGTCGATGACCGTTGACGCTTATTACATTGTTTGCCTTTTTATAAACAATGGATAAAGTGTTGGTATTCGTGGCAGCTATGTGTGTGTTTGCGACGCTATACGTAGCGTTGCAGCGAGTATTTAATTTACTATGGTGACATGGGCTCTGGTCCATGCTACCGTCAGTGTTGCCAAGTTAGCTTTTTAAGAGCTAGATTTAGCTTTATTTTTTGTCATTTAGCTTGAAAATTTGATTTTAGCTTTTATCTTTATTTTAGCTTTTTTTTTAATTTAAACAGATATTAAAAAGTTTAAAAATAAATTTGAACATCCTGACTGATAATCGCTTACATGTTTTATAATGTGTACTAGTTTTTTTACTACTTCATTGCACCCTGTGTGAGTACAACTTTTTTGAGACCACCCGTATTGAATGCACCACTGCTATTAACTTGTCGTTTGTGGTTATAATTTTTGCGCGAAACAAAATTTTATCAATGCTGAAAGTTTTAAAGCAAACTTTGCATAGATTAAACAATACAGAATGGAAAGGTAATAAAGAAAAGAATTTGTAGATTGCAATTGTGATTATTAAACATTAAATGCAAAACTTTCAGATATTTCAATAAACTTTGTAAAAGCAATGAAAGTCGAGACCCACAAAACAAAGTGACAGAAATGAGTATAAGTGATTACACTGAGAGTGATTCGGATGAGGTTCCTTGTTCAAGCTCGAACAAAAGGTAAATTGGTTGTTAGTATTTATTTAAAGTATATTCTTAATAAAATATAAATTTCAGAAAATATAAACAAAAATTTCGAACAAGTTGGTTAACGGATAGGAGATTCAAAATGTGGCTTTTAAAAGAAGACAACAAGTTAAGCTGCAAATATTGTTTGTGCAGATTAGTGCCAAAACTTTCCGGCCTGATAGTACATTCAAGATCATCAAAGCATATTAAAGCCATTGCTCCTTTTTCAAGTGGAACGATTTCTTCTTTGCCGATAGTAAAGTTAAGTTCCAATAGCAACTTAAAAATAGCTGAAATTAAAAATGCAATATACGCTGCATGTCACACGTCAATTAGATCGATTGATCACTTGACCATTATGCAAAAAAGTGTGTTTTCGGACAGTAAAATAACGGAAGAATTGCGTCTAGGTAGAACGAAATGCAGTGGCATATTAAAAAATATCTTATATCCATTTTTTAAAAAGCAGCTGCAATTAGACATCGAAGATTCATCGTTATATAGATTATAGATGAATCAACAGATGTTAGCATTAAGAAATATTTAGGTATAGTAATACGTTATTACAGCAAAAATCTTAAAGAAGTCATAAATACATTTTTAAAATTGGTTGAGCTTAAAAATAGCACTGCAGAAGGCATTGTATCAGCAATACTAAAAACTTTAAAAGAGTTTAATCTCGAAATAAAAAGTTGTAAAGGACTTGGTACCGATAACGCAATTGTTATGGTCGGTGTGAATAATGGAGTGATTACACTTTTAAAACAGTATAACCCAAATATAATTCTTGTGTCATGTATTTGCCACTCCATTCAATTAGCTGTTTCTAGTGCTTCAAAGAGCCTTCCGAATGAAATAGAGTTTTTAATATCTGAGACCTACAACTGGTTTTCAAAATCAGCATCTAGAAAAAATGCGTATTGTAAAATTTTTGCAGCAATTAATGACGGACATGAGCCTTTAAAAATCGTTAAAGCCTGCGACACGAGGTGGCTTTCCATCGAAACAGCAGTCAAGCGAATTGCTGACCAGTGGCTCGAATTAAAGACGCATTTTAAGATAGCATGTTTGAATGAGTCCTGTCATAAAGCAAAACTTCTGTCTAAATTATATGTTGATGAAAATTTAGCATACCTCCAATTTTTGAAACCGGTTTTAAAAGAAGTGCAAACAATTAATCAAATGTTTCAAAGTAATAAAGCTGATCCTACAAAACTTTTTGCTGAAGTCAATGTATTGCTAGCTTTCTTATGTAATATGATAGTCTATGATTGTGAAGATTTCGATCCATTAAGTTCTGATTTGCATCCTTTTCTTATATCTTATCCAAATTTTTCATACAATTTCGAGGAATTTATTAAATCTAAAATAAGAAAAAGTATCGATATTGACACAGAAAAGAGAATAAGGGAAACTTGCCAGACTTTTATAATAAATTTAATTAAACAACTGCGTCAACGATTACCTAAAAACATCGAAACTTTAAAAAATATAGATTTTTTCTCTGTTGAAAACTCTTTAAAAATTATAAAGCCTAGCGTATTTTCATACATAGAAAATGAAAAAGATAATTATAGTGTTGATGAAGTTACAGCTATTAACTTACAGTGGGGAAAACTTCCATCTTTTAAATGGACAAATTTAATTTCTACAGTTGAATTTTGGATCGAGGTACGACAGTATAAAAATGCACTTAACGAAAATCCTTTTATTGAATTAGTAAATTTTGTATTTAATTTTCTTATCTTGCCATTAAGCAATGCTGAAGTTGAGCGCATTTTTAGTGCTATGAACATAGTTAAAACAAAACATAGAAACAAAATGAAACTACAAATGCTCAATGCACTTCTAATGGTAAGATGTTCACTTAAAAGATTAAAAAATGCTGTCATGATTTTCAAATTACAGAAGAGTTATTAAAATTTTTTGAAAAGCGTATGTCAGTGTATTCACAGAATGATTCATCTGACGATGAGGAAGTTTTATCCGATATAGTTTTGGATCTATAAATATAGATTTATTAATTTAACCGCTTGTAATTTTATTTTGGTCCTATGCTTTCGTTAATGAATACATTGAAGTTAAAAAATATTTTTATCTCTTGGCTTAAATTATGAAGACCGCTTTAACCGTTCTTGTTTTCTTTTTAATTACATCGTTGGCTTAAGAAAGCGGATGTTTTGTAAAATTTTTCCTTTAAATTAAAAACTTTTACTGCCTTTTTTAAACTTACTTTTATAAAAAAAAGGAAAAGTATTTTTTCAGTAAACTGACAATATTATTCTACATTTATATTATTTATATTAATATATAAATATTATTTTATTATGATTTTTATGTGATTTTTACCAAAGTAATTAAGAACTTGGATTATTTAAAATAATGAATTGTTATTTATGTTTTAGCTAGTCAAAACCATGTGATTTTAAATTTATGTTATTGTTTTGTTTTTATTAAAACGTTTTTGTTTGAGAAAACTGAAATATAAGGTTTTTTAATTTTTAGCTTTTTTCTACTTGTTATTTTTTAGCTTTTTTTTAGCTTTTTTAATTTATTTTTTAGCTTTTATTAGCTTTTTTTTTTTGCCTTTTAGCTTTTTTTGTAAAAAATTGTTGGCAACACTGGCTACCGTAGACAGTTCAGTTTCACTTGCGCGCTTATGAGGACTGCAGCAAAGTTGCTGCATACAAATTTTTATATTGTAATATCGTTAAGTTGTTTCTAAGTGTAAATAAATAATATCTCTAAATTTCTAGTTCGCTTTATTAATCGTGGTAAAAAAAGACTATAAACCCTTAAAACTATAATGTTTACAACTACTTACAAGTCAATTGCATCAGAAAGATTTTAGGACCAAACGGCCTCCAAAAAAATTTCACAAAACTTTTTGCAGTAAGCATTCTAATAGAGTACAATGTTTATTGAAATCACCACAAAAAGTCCTTCAAAGATTTCAACAATATTTGGGAAATTTTATTCAGTAAATACTTTTTTTTGTATTGAAAGTTAAAAACTTATAATAATGTCTTATTTTAAGGAGCTGTTTCACACCATATGGAGACTGAGGACCATTTTGTGAAAGCAATGCAAAAAACATTTAAAGCAGCTAAATATAAACATTTTAAAAATATATGCGCTAAAAAAGCAATAAAACAACCACTTTAGTATTATTTTCAGTTAAATTTAACAAGTTTTCGGCGAAGTTCGATGTTGGATGTATTCGGTGGAATGGCAAAAGAGAGGATTACCACATGCCCATATTTTGGTATGGTTAGTCAACAAAATAACAAGCGATCAAATAGATGACATCATCTCAGCAGAAATTCCTGATCAGGAAATCGATCCAGGTTTATTTGATGTTGCTACAAAAAGTATGATTCATGGACCATGTGGTGTTCTAAATATTAATTCGCCATGTATGCAAGATGGGAAATGCACGAAGCGGTATCCCAGAGATTTGATTTCCGAGACAATTACTGGAAATGATGGTTACCCATTGTATCGCCGACGCTCAACAGAGGATAATGGGAAATCATAAATCTACGAGTCAATAATCAAGATATTACAGTTGATAATAGGTGGGTTGTCCCCTATTCGCCAATACTATCAAAAGCATTCAAAGCTCATATCAATGTAGAATATTGCAATTCTGTTAAATCGATTAAATATATCTGCAAGTATGTAAATAAAGGCAGCGACATGGCTGTTTTTGGTGTTGCAGAGAACCGAAATGATGAAATAACACAATATCAAATGGGAAGGTATATCAGTAGCAATGAGGCAGTTTGGAGAATATTATCGTTCCCAAATCATGATCGAAATCCGGCAGTTATTCATTTGTCAGTACATTTGGAAAATGGACAACGTGTATATTTCACAGTTGATACTGCACAGCAAATTGCAGAGCGACCACCATCAACTACATTATTATCGTTTTTCGAATTGTGTCAAAATTATCAATTTGCTTAAACATTGCTTTATTCACAAGTACCAACATATTACACTTGGAATGTATCTGGAAAGAAATGGAACAGACGTAAGCAAGGAAGACCAGTTCAAGGTTATGCTGGCATTTTTGAAAGTGATGCCATTGGACGTCTCTACACAGTGCATCCCAGTCATGCTGAATGTTTTTATTTGCGTCTATTATTGATTCATGTTCGTGGGCCTACATCTTTTTTGAGTTTGAAAAGAGTTAACGGCCTACAGTGTCACTCTTTTCGTCAAGCATGTCAGGAATTGCATTTACTCGAAGATGATAATCACTGGGATGCGACACTTAGGGATGCATCAGCAACAGGTTCTCCTCATCAAATACGAACATTATTTGCTATTATTATTGCAACATGTTTTCCATCTGATCCATTGCAATTATGGGAAAATTTTAAGGATTTTATGACCGAAGACATTTTGCATCGAATGCGCCGAATTGCAGGAAATAACGATTTAATGATTACACTTGAAATGTTTAATGAGGCATTGATTATCATTGAAGATATTTGTTTGGTAATTGCAAATAAAGCATTGACATAATTGGGTTTGCCAGCTCCAAATCGACCAACGCATGATGCATTCAATCAAGAAATAAATCGTGAAAAACAATATGATTTGAATGAGTTGACCACATTTATAAATTTGAATTTGTATAAATTGAATCCAGAACAGAGACACGCATATGATACCATAATCGAATCAGTACGAAACGAAACTGGAGGAATGTTTTTTTTAGACGCTCCAGGAGGAACTGGCAAAACATTTCTGATTTCCTTGCTATTAGCGACAATACGATCACAGAGCAATATAGCATTGGCACTAGCATCGTCTGGAATAGCTGCGACGTTATTAGATGGTGGTCGGACAGCCCATTCTGCACTAAAATTACCACTGAATATGAATGTAAATGAAAATTCCACCTGTAATGTTTCCAAAAATTCGGGAATGGGCAAAGTCTTGCAACAATACAAATTAATAGTGTGGGATGAATGTACAATGGCCCATAAGAAATCAGTGGAAGCGTTAGACAGGACATTGCAAGACTTGCGTAGTAATGATCAACAGATATTTGGTGGCGCTTTGATTCTGTTGGCTGGTGATTTTCGTCAGACATTGCCTGTGATTCCCCGTTCAACACCAGCAGATGAATTAAAAGCATGTTTAAAGTCATCTCATTTATGGAGACATATACAAATACTCAATTTGACTACAAATGTGCGAGTACAAATTCAAAACGATACATCGGCCGACACATTTTCAAGGCAACTGTTGGCAATAGGCAATGGTCAACTTGCTGTTGATCGTGAAACTGGCTTAATCACTTTACCAGATAACTTTTGTAATATTGCACCGACAAAAGAAGAATTGGTGTCAAGTGTTTTTCCAAATATTGCAGAAAATTATCGCAATCATAATTGGTTAGCTGAAAGAGCTATACTGGCCGCTAAAAATAAAGACGTTGGTCAAATGAATGCAGACATTTTAACCCATGTTCCTGGCGAGGTTGTAACATATCAATCAGTTGACACGGTTACGAATCAAGACGACGCTGTTAATTATCCGACAGAATTTTTGAATTCATTGGATTTACCCGGATTTCCACCTCATCGTTTACAATTGAAAGTGGGTGCTCCCATTATTATGCTTCGAAATATAAATCAACCACGATTATGCAATGGGACAAGATTGGCGGTTAAAAAGGTCATGAACAATTTGATCGAAGCAACAATTTTAAAGGGGAAGTTTAAAGGTGAAGATGTATTGATTCCACGAATTCCAATGATTCCATCAGATTTACCTTTTGAATTCAAAAGACTTCAGTTTCCAATACGTCTTGCATTTGCTATTACAATAAATAAAGCGCAAGGGCAATCGTTGGAATTGTGTGGAATTGATTTAGAATATCCTTGCTTTTCACACGGCCAGTTATATGTTTCGTGCTCACGTGTTGGCAAGCCTTCAGTTCTCTTTATCTACACAACAACTCATGGCAAAACCAAAAATGTTGTTTACGAAAGAGCTCTAAGATAGTTTAAGTGATACATAGTCTAAGATTGTAAGAAACTAGAATTAAAAGTTGAATAATAAGGAACAAAACCAACTTTATTAAAAACAAGTGTGTTTCTTTTCTTATTTTGTTTTGCCGTGCGAAGCAGGCACCGGGCCCGCTAGTTAGATGTATACAACTTCTCCAAGATTTGCAACACGGAGAAGAAAAATTGGTGGAAGGAGGCAGAAGTCAGATCAACTTTTATGACGAGAAGCCCCCTCGATCGCAAGCATCAACTTATCCAGCAACTGTTGAAGGAAGTAGCATTGGAAATAAGCAAGCATCCGAATGTGCAAAAGGAGGAAAGGTTGAAAACATCATTCAATTCCTTCGGCAGCACCCAGTTTCGCCGATAAACCACATTTTCAGCCTCAATATATGGTTGACTGGTAAATAAAAATTTTTCAACAAACTATCGCCAATCATGAATAATATAATAAAAATTCATGCAACATTTAATAATGACATGACATGAGATGAATTATATACACATTTCATGAGTGTTGAACCACAACATTTGATTTTCAATGCATCGAATAATACATCAAATTATTATATGAACATTGAGGAATCAGTTGATGCATTAGAAAAACTTGTACAATATCAATTTTATAATAATGAATTAGATATAAGAAATTTTTATTATTCACTTTTTAATGTACTTGATAAAAAAATTCCTAAAAAAATACTCTCTTTATTCTTTCAGCTCCAAATGCCGGAAAAAATTTATTTTTTGATGCCGTAGTATCTTAATGTATAAATTATGGACAAATGGGAAATTTTAACCGATATTGCGCTTTTCCATTAATGGAATGTGTAGATAGAAGAGTAATTCTATGGAATGAACCACTTATGGAACCGGCCGCTACCGAAACTCTTAAATGCATTCTTGGTGGTGACACATGCAATGCAAAAGTCAAATACCAAGGAGATGTGGAGCTTAATCATGGCTAACCATGGCCTTCGGCCGGTGCCGATAAAGCCACACCTTCGGCTGTATGGGGGGGGGCGTAGCCCCCATGTTATAGAAATCTCTACCATGCAGAACTTTTTAATTATATTTGTATTAGTGTATTGTTGATAATAGTTGCTATAAAAGCTGGGTAAATTTAAAATCAAATTTAGTTCAATGTCTGATGATAAAACAAATTATTCGCGATCTTCGAGTAACAGCGAGTGTTCCTATGCGTATAGTAATTCCGAAGAGGAAAAATATGAATTCTCGATCAGCAAAAGTTCAAAGGAAACAGGTGGATATTCCTGCCAAGATGAATGTAAACTTGTCCAGCGACAGCGATTTAGAAGCAGAAGTCAAAATTCAACCGGGTCAAGTTCTGAAGACTCAGGAAATAATGGAGGATATTCTGAACGGAACACCAGTTGTCGAGTTCGACAAAGACAAAGAGCCATCGTTATCACAGGTAATAAAATTAGTGACAATTATGGAACTGATCGAGTTACTTTGGGATCAGAATTTTACGACAATAATAATGTTTGGCTGATCAGCCAAAGCAGTACTAAACAAAATCTTCGACCCGCATGAATTCAGCGATTTATCTAAACTAATCATCAGTCGTCTCCTCGCATTTGTGAAGAGCGGATGCTAATCGTGTTCTATTTTAAAGTAATTTGTTCGGCCTAAATTTGTTGATATGGAGCTAGCTTGCGGATTTCCATTTCTTTCCACACACATCGACGACCTCAAAATATCTAAAATTTTTTCAAGATTGAGAATATTGTACTTTCTGTGCTAAAAAGAATAGGATTTCCTATCTGTCTGAGTGAGATTACTAAACTTCTTCGTTTGCCACAGCCGAGTATACACTCATTGATTTCCTGCGTAAAAGAGAGTTATTCATTTCTACATCTGATTATAAGCTACTGTCACCCCATTTAAAAATCTGCAAGTGTCTTAAATCACCTGCAAACTCAAATTGTAAAGCCTGCGCATTAAAAGCATCAAAAAGGATAATAAAAGCCTACAAATCTGCTTTTAACATTTCTGATTCTTCTTCAGGGACTAGTATCAGAACAATGACTGACCAACAACCATCCGGTTCTACTCCTCGCACTAATTTTAATCTAGATGCCTTCCTTGGGGAAGCAGCTGGTACACCGTGTGTAGTAGCAACTGAAGCAACACCAATAGTTCTATCTAACATTGATGGGTTCATAGCATCAGTAGTAAAGATGCTAAAAGAGACCACAATATGTGATCTGCTGTCGTCTGCAGTGGTATATCAAGGATTTGATATACAAGCCATTCAAGGCTTAATGCAATATTATGAAAATTATGAGAATGCCAGGATCAAGGATACTATCTTTCTCATCATTGTTGTGCTATCTAGAGGGACCTCAATCATAAATAAGGCAAACAAGATAAAAAGCAATGCCTATGCACGACTACAAGTGGCTATAAGGAAATACCACATCCAACAGAAGTTGGGTAGCAACTCCAGTAGGTTGACAATGACATTGCCTCGGATTGCAGCTGCATTCTCTCAAGTTTGCTATGAGGTGTGCAAACAAAACCCAAGTTTAAGTCGACCTGTTCTTACCACTACTATGATTGGTAAAGGTTATTCTAGATTTCCTCCATCAATGAGAGGAAATTTCATGTTTGCCCTATTCAAAAGCACAACACACAAAGCACTCTTTAAGGCCATGCTTTATTATATGGTTGAAGAAACTATTGCCCTGACCACTAAGACTCCGGGACCAACACCATCTCCAGAAGATCTACTTAACAGAGTCTCTGTCTTTGCTACTGCAATTTACAGTAACTCTCAAGTACCAGCTGAGATTAAAACTGAAATAACTAATGAAATATCCAATTTGAATCTACCATTTGCCGAATGGGAGTCTACATTCAATGCTAAATTTCCAGAATTCACTGATATTGCTATGCTATTCAAATAAATGATTTACTGAATATCAAGATTACATCAATCACATAAAGACTCACATCATATAACAATTGTCTAATAATTATTTCTAGTTCTTTAGTTACAGTCATGAAATGATCTTATTAAATTACTTGAAAAATTTAATTGTTAAATGAGGTCGGTCTTTGTGTTTAAAAAAAAAAAAAAAAAAAAGTGTGAAAGAAATTTTTCACGGAACGATAGTCTGGTGGTTCCTTGCAAGGGTTTCTGTGGCAGGGTTTTCCATGGAGGATGCTGTGAGGTGAAGCTGTCAGATTATGATGTTAGGCTGCTGGAACGTAACCGCCATTTGGGCTATTATTGTGTAAAGTGCATAGATGTTCCTGCAAATATGGTTCAAGGTCAGGCTGAAGTGTTGTCCACCGTGAAAGCTGAAATGAAAAGTTTAGGCCTGGTTGCTGTAAAGGCCGAATTGAAAGTACCGGCCTTAACCAAATAAACGCACATGATGTACATCATTATAGCCTTAACATAACAACATAACATAACAAAATATAAATTTATATCATCAGATTTTCGTTTTACCATTAATACAAAAAAAAAGAAATGAAACACAAAATGCAATAAAACCATTTCTCCCTTTTATCGAAAATAAGCAATAGGTCAGCAAAAGCACATTGAAAGAAAGCGAGTCAGCATTTCCTTCGAAAACAATTCCATATAAAAACACCTCCCCATCACAGTTGAAGTCACTTCAAAGTTGACTATCGTAACAAAACTAAGCCAAAAAAATCACTCCCGCCCACAAAGTTAAAGCAATGAAGATGGTTTGGGAAATCTTTCGACGACGGGACCGGGCCCAACTGCGGAGGATTACGACAACCAGGACTCGGTGTTAGAAGAAACTATGGAGATGGTTAAGGTCTCGAAGGAGCTGGAGACGATAAAGTAGGTTGTATAAATCAATCTCTAGTTAAAGTAAGAATAAGTAACGTGGAATAACGTTTTAACAACCAATGGGTTTGAGATGTGTAACGTTTTTCCATTTTAAGCAATAAAAATACTTGATTTACTAACTAAATATTTTTAATACACTTTTTTTACTAAAATAGTTTATTTACCTAAGTATTCACATAAGTAAAGTATTATTTACCTAAGAATTCAAAATGTATTAAAAACAAGTATCTAAAAACACCCTTTATATTTTTGTATTCAACTTCATTAACAATTCAGCATGTTTAAGATCGAGTGAAGACTAATAGAAAAAGAAATTGTTAACATGAACACCATAACCAGGGTCTTTCTTGAAATATGCCCTGCGGGATCAACAACGTGAAGGTTAATAGAGTCAACTCATGAGAAGGATATAACAACGGAATATGCATGTATTTCTAAAGAGGACGTATGCAACAGAATACAAAAATTACACCTTAATCATAACGAAATGATGCATGCCGGATTCGCTTCTGAGCTGACACTGAAAGTCCAATACATATACAAAATTATTTCTTCTCACAAACACATAAGCAGAATTTTTTTTAGTCCAATTGACATCACACGAAGTTCCTAGTTAAATAACCCAACATCTTATGGGTACCAATAGCGCACTTTTTATTGAAGTTGTCAACTTACAGTATGTCACATTTAATAGCTTTATCTCGTTTTGGCGCGTTCAAACATGTATACGAAATCAATCTATGTTCTTTTCAGTCTTTTGATAGAAGAAACGATTATAGCAAACTTTAAACTTTATAGAGATGTCTCTTTCTTGCTAAGGCCATGTGTGTCGTAGTTTTGCAACTCTGAATAAATCACAAAATATATTTTAAATTTCGCAGAAGCCGAAAACGTGGTGAAACCTTATTTGATTGAAAAGTAAAGTGTTTGAAGTTATTCTTAATTAAATAATATTTAAAATTAACAAAAAGACTCTTAGAAATTTAATAACTAATGAAAAGAAGGATTTTGAGTCAAGTGCTGCAAAATATTTAAAAATTGATATATTTGCAATAATACAACACAAAATTTTCAATGATAACTTAGTTATTTTTCTTTGTATAATTTTATATTGCTATTTCTTTGAATTTAGAAGATTCAAAGATTGTCACGATTGAATTACAAAATTATGTATGAATTAAAAAATATTTTTGAATTAGTTTGACAAATACATTTATTTAACATCACATGAAATGAAAACTATCTAATAACATTAATATTTAGTTATAAGATTAGTACTAGTCTTCAGGGACTAGTATCAGAACAATGACTGACCAACAACCATCCGGTTCTACTCCTCGCACTAATTTTAATCTAGATGCCTTCCTTGGGGAAGCAGCTGGTACACCGTGTGTAGTAGCAACTGAAGCAACACCAATAGTTCTATCTAACATTGATGGGTTCATAGCATCAGTAGTAAAGATGCTAAAAGAGACCACAATATGTGATCTGCTGTCGTCTGCAGTGGTATATCAAGGATTTGATATACAAGCCATTCAAGGCTTAATGCAATATTATGAAAATTATGAGAATGCCAGGATCAAGGATACTATCTTTCTCATCATTGTTGTGCTATCTAGAGGGACCTCAATCATAAATAAGGCAAACAAGATAAAAAGCAATGCCTATGCACGACTACAAGTGGCTATAAGGAAATACCACATCCAACAGAAGTTGGGTAGCAACTCCAGTAGGTTGACAATGACATTGCCTCGGATTGCAGCTGCATTCTCTCAAGTTTGCTATGAGGTGTGCAAACAAAACCCAAGTTTAAGTCGACCTGTTCTTACCACTACTATGATTGGTAAAGGTTATTCTAGATTTCCTCCATCAATGAGAGGAAATTTCATGTTTGCCCTATTCAAAAGCACAACACACAAAGCACTCTTTAAGGCCATGCTTTATTATATGGTTGAAGAAACTATTGCCCTGACCACTAAGACTCCGGGACCAACACCATCTCCAGAAGATCTACTTAACAGAGTCTCTGTCTTTGCTACTGCAATTTACAGTAACTCTCAAGTACCAGCTGAGATTAAAACTGAAATAACTTATGAAATATCCAATTTGAATCTACCATTTGCCGAATGGGAGTCTACATTCAATGCTAAATTTCCAGAATTCACTGATATTGCTATGCTATTCAAATAAATGATTTACTGAATATCAAGATTACATCAATCACATAAAGACTCACATCATATAACAATTGTCTAATAATTATTTCTAGTTCTTTAGTTACAGTCATGAAATGATCTTATTAAATTACTTGAAAAATTTAATTGTTAAATGAGGTCGGTCTTTGTGTTTAAAAAAAAAAAAAAAAAAAGTGTGAAAGAAATTTTTCACGGAACGATAGTCTGGTGGTTCCTTGCAAGGGTTTCTGTGGCAGGGTTTTCCATGGAGGATGCTGTGAGGTGAAGCTGTCAGATTATGATGTTAGGCTGCTGGAACGTAACCGCCATTTGGGCTATTATTGTGTAAAGTGCATAGATGTTCCTGCAAATATGGTTCAAGGTCAGGCTGAAGTGTTGTCCACCGTGAAAGCTGAAATGAAAAGTTTAGGCCTGGTTGCTGTAAAGGCCGAATTGAAAGTACCGGCCTTAACCAAATAAACGCACATGATGTACATCATTATAGCCTTAACATAACAACATAACATAACAAAATATAAATTTATATCATCAGATTTTCGTTTTACCATTAATACAAAAAAAAAGAAATGAAACACAAAATGCAATAAAACCATTTCTCCCTTTTATCGAAAATAAGCAATAGGTCAGCAAAAGCACATTGAAAGAAAGCGAGTCAGCATTTCCTTCGAAAACAATTCCATATAAAAACACCTCCCCATCACAGTTGAAGTCACTTCAAAGTTGACTATCGTAACAAAACTAAGCCAAAAAAATCACTCCCGCCCACAAAGTTAAAGCAATGAAGATGGTTTGGGAAATCTTTCGACGACGGGACCGGGCCCAACTGCGGAGGATTACGACAACCAGGACTCGGTGTTAGAAGAAACTATGGAGATGGTTAAGGTCTCGAAGGAGCTGGAGACGATAAAGTAGGTTGTATAAATCATCTCTAGTTAAAGTAAGAATAAGTAACGTGGAATAACGTTTTAACAACCAATGGGTTTGAGATGTGTAACGTTTTTCCATTTTAAGCAATAAAAATACTTGATTTACTAACTAAATATTTTTAATACACTTTTTTTACTAAAATAGTTTATTTACCTAAGTATTCACATAAGTAAAGTATTATTTACCTAAGAATTCAAAATGTATTAAAAACAAGTATCTAAAAACACCCTTTATATTTTTGTATTCAACTTCATTAACAATTCAGCATGTTTAAGATCGAGTGAAGACTAATAGAAAAAGAAATTGTTAACATGAACACCATAACCAGGGTCTTTCTTGAAATATGCCCTGCGGGATCAACAACGTGAAGGTTAATAGAGTCAACTCATGAGAAGGATATAACAACGGAATATGCATGTATTTCTAAAGAGGACGTATGCAACAGAATACAAAAATTACACCTTAATCATAACGAAATGATGCATGCCGGATTCGCTTCTGAGCTGACACTGAAAGTCCAATACATATACAAAATTATTTCTTCTCACAAACACATAAGCAGAATTTTTTTTTAGTCCAATTGACATCACACGAAGTTCCTAGTTAAATAACCCAACATCTTATGGGTACCAATAGCGCACTTTTTATTGAAGTTGTCAACTTACAGTATGTCACATTTAATAGCTTTATCTCGTTTTGGCGCGTTCAAACATGTATACGAAATCAATCTATGTTCTTTTCAGTCTTTTGATAGAAGAAACGATTATAGCAAACTTTAAACTTTATAGAGATGTCTCTTTCTTGCTAAGGCCATGTGTGTCGTAGTTTTGCAACTCTGAATAAATCACAAAATATATTTTAAATTTCGCAGAAGCCGAAAACGTGGTGAAACCTTATTTGATTGAAAAGTAAAGTGTTTGAAGTTATTCTTAATTAAATAATATTTAAAATGAACAAAAAGACTCTTAGAAATTTAATAACTAATGAAAAGAAGGATTTTGAGTCAAGTGCTGCAAAATATTTAAAAATTGATATATTTGCAATAATACAACACAAAATTTTCAATGATAACTTAGTTATTTTTCTTTGTATAATTTTATATTGCTATTTCTTTGAATTTAGAAGATTCAAAGATTGTCACGATTGAATTACAAAATTATGTATGAATTAAAAAATATTTTTGAATTAGTTTGACAAATACATTTATTTAACATCACATGAAATGAAAACTATCTAATAACATTAATATTTAGTTATTAGATTAGTACTAGTCTTCAGGGACTAGTATCAGAACAATGACTGACCAACAACCATCCGGTTCTACTCCTCGCACTAATTTTAATCTAGATGCCTTCCTTGGGGAAGCAGCTGGTACACCGTGTGTAGTAGCAACTGAAGCAACACCAATAGTTCTATCTAACATTGATGGGTTCATAGCATCAGTAGTAAAGATGCTAAAAGAGACCACAATATGTGATCTGCTGTCGTCTGCAGTGGTATATCAAGGATTTGATATACAAGCCATTCAAGGCTTAATGCAATATTATGAAAATTATGAGAATGCCAGGATCAAGGATACTATCTTTCTCATCATTGTTGTGCTATCTAGAGGGACCTCAATCATAAATAAGGCAAACAAGATAAAAAGCAATGCCTATGCACGACTACAAGTGGCTATAAGGAAATACCACATCCAACAGAAGTTGGGTAGCAACTCCAGTAGGTTGACAATGACATTGCCTCGGATTGCAGCTGCATTCTCTCAAGTTTGCTATGAGGTGTGCAAACAAAACCCAAGTTTAAGTCGACCTGTTCTTACCACTACTATGATTGGTAAAGGTTATTCTAGATTTCCTCCATCAATGAGAGGAAATTTCATGTTTGCCCTATTCAAAAGCACAACACACAAAGCACTCTTTAAGGCCATGCTTTATTATATGGTTGAAGAAACTATTGCCCTGACCACTAAGACTCCGGGACCAACACCATCTCCAGAAGATCTACTTAACAGAGTCTCTGTCTTTGCTACTGCAATTTACAGTAACTCTCAAGTACCAGCTGAGATTAAAACTGAAATAACTAATGAAATATCCAATTTGAATCTACCATTTGCCGAATGGGAGTCTACATTCAATGCTAAATTTCCAGAATTCACTGATATTGCTATGCTATTCAAATAAATGATTTACTGAATATCAAGATTACATCAATCACATAAAGACTCACATCATATAACAATTGTCTAATAATTATTTCTAGTTCTTTAGTTACAGTCATGAAATGATCTTATTAAATTACTTGAAAAATTTAATTGTTAAATGAGGTCGGTCTTTGTGTTTAAAAAAAAAAAAAAAAAAAAGTGTGAAAGAAATTTTTCACGGAACGATAGTCTGGTGGTTCCTTGCAAGGGTTTCTGTGGCAGGGTTTTCCATGGAGGATGCTGTGAGGTGAAGCTGTCAGATTATGATGTTAGGCTGCTGGAACGTAACCGCCATTTGGGCTATTATTGTGTAAAGTGCATAGATGTTCCTGCAAATATGGTTCAAGGTCAGGCTGAAGTGTTGTCCACCGTGAAAGCTGAAATGAAAAGTTTAGGCCTGGTTGCTGTAAAGGCCGAATTGAAAGTACCGGCCTTAACCAAATAAACGCACATGATGTACATCATTATAGCCTTAACATAACAACATAAAATAACAAAATATAAATTTATATCATCAGATTTTCGTTTTACCATTAATACAAAAAAAAAGAAATGAAACACAAAATGCAATAAAACCATTTCTCCCTTTTATCGAAAATAAGCAATAGGTCAGCAAAAGCACATTGAAAGAAAGCGAGTCAGCATTTCCTTCGAAAACAATTCCATATAAAAACACCTCCCCATCACAGTTGAAGTCACTTCAAAGTTGACTATCGTAACAAAACTAAGCCAAAAAAATCACTCCCGCCCACAAAGTTAAAGCAATGAAGATGGTTTGGGAAATCTTTCGACGACGGGACCGGGCCCAACTGCGGAGGATTACGACAACCAGGACTCGGTGTTAGAAGAAACTATGGAGATGGTTAAGGTCTCGAAGGAGCTGGAGACGATAAAGTAGGTTGTATAAATCAATCTCTAGTTAAAGTAAGAATAAGTAACGTGGAATAACGTTTTAACAACCAATGGGTTTGAGATGTGTAACGTTTTTCCATTTTAAGCAATAAAAATACTTGATTTACTAACTAAATATTTTTAATACACTTTTTTTACTAAAATAGTTTATTTACCTAAGTATTCACATAAGTAAAGTATTATTTACCTAAGAATTCAAAATGTATTAAAAACAAGTATCTAAAAACACCCTTTATATTTTTGTATTCAACTTCATTAACAATTCAGCATGTTTAAGATCGAGTGAAGACTAATAGAAAAAGAAATTGTTAACATGAACACCATAACCAGGGTCTTTCTTGAAATATGCCCTGCGGGATCAACAACGTGAAGGTTAATAGAGTCAACTCATGAGAAGGATATAACAACGGAATATGCATGTATTTCTAAAGAGGACGTATGCAACAGAATACAAAAATTACACCTTAATCATAACGAAATGATGCATGCCGGATTCGCTTCTGAGCTGACACTGAAAGTCCAATACATATACAAAATTATTTCTTCTCACAAACACATAAGCAGAATTTTTTTTTAGTCCAATTGACATCACACGAAGTTCCTAGTTAAATAACCCAACATCTTATGGGTACCAATAGCGCACTTTTTATTGAAGTTGTCAACTTACAGTATGTCACATTTAATAGCTTTATCTCGTTTTGGCGCGTTCAAACATGTATACGAAATCAATCTATGTTCTTTTCAGTCTTTTGATAGAAGAAACGATTATAGCAAACTTTAAACTTTATAGAGATGTCTCTTTCTTGCTAAGGCCATGTGTGTCGTAGTTTTGCAACTCTGAATAAATCACAAAATATATTTTAAATTTCGCAGAAGCCGAAAACGTGGTGAAACCTTATTTGATTGAAAAGTAAAGTGTTTGAAGTTATTCTTAATTAAATAATATTTAAAATGAACAAAAAGACTCTTAGAAATTTAATAACTAATGAAAAGAAGGATTTTGAGTCAAGTGCTGCAAAATATTTAAAAATTGATATATTTGCAATAATACAACACAAAATTTTCAATGATAACTTAGTTATTTTTCTTTGTATAATTTTATATTGCTATTTCTTTGAATTTAGAAGATTCAAAGATTGTCACGATTGAATTACAAAATTATGTATGAATTAAAAAATATTTTTGAATTAGTTTGACAAATACATTTATTTAACATCACATGAAATGAAAACTATCTAATAACATTAATATTTAGTTATAAGATTAGTACTAGTCTTCAGGGACTAGTATCAGAACAATGACTGACCAACAACCATCCGGTTCTACTCCTCGCACTAATTTTAATCTAGATGCCTTCCTTGGGGAAGCAGCTGGTACACCGTGTGTAGTAGCAACTGAAGCAACACCAATAGTTCTATCTAACATTGATGGGTTCATAGCATCAGTAGTAAAGATGCTAAAAGAGACCACAATATGTGATCTGCTGTCGTCTGCAGTGGTATATCAAGGATTTGATATACAAGCCATTCAAGGCTTAATGCAATATTATGAAAATTATGAGAATGCCAGGATCAAGGATACTATCTTTCTCATCATTGTTGTGCTATCTAGAGGGACCTCAATCATAAATAAGGCAAACAAGATAAAAAGCAATGCCTATGCACGACTACAAGTGGCTATAAGGAAATACCACATCCAACAGAAGTTGGGTAGCAACTCCAGTAGGTTGACAATGACATTGCCTCGGATTGCAGCTGCATTCTCTCAAGTTTGCTATGAGGTGTGCAAACAAAACCCAAGTTTAAGTCGACCTGTTCTTACCACTACTATGATTGGTAAAGGTTATTCTAGATTTCCTCCATCAATGAGAGGAAATTTCATGTTTGCCCTATTCAAAAGCACAACACACAAAGCACTCTTTAAGGCCATGCTTTATTATATGGTTGAAGAAACTATTGCCCTGACCACTAAGACTCCGGGACCAACACCATCTCCAGAAGATCTACTTAACAGAGTCTCTGTCTTTGCTACTGCAATTTACAGTAACTCTCAAGTACCAGCTGAGATTAAAACTGAAATAACTAATGAAATATCCAATTTGAATCTACCATTTGCCGAATGGGAGTCTACATTCAATGCTAAATTTCCAGAATTCACTGATATTGCTATGCTATTCAAATAAATGATTTACTGAATATCAAGATTACATCAATCACATAAAGACTCACATCATATAACAATTGTCTAATAATTATTTCTAGTTCTTTAGTTACAGTCATGAAATGATCTTATTAAATTACTTGAAAAATTTAATTGTTAAATGAGGTCGGTCTTTGTGTTTAAAAAAAAAAAAAAAAAAAAGTGTGAAAGAAATTTTTCACGGAACGATAGTCTGGTGGTTCCTTGCAAGGGTTTCTGTGGCAGGGTTTTCCATGGAGGATGCTGTGAGGTGAAGCTGTCAGATTATGATGTTAGGCTGCTGGAACGTAACCGCCATTTGGGCTATTATTGTGTAAAGTGCATAGATGTTCCTGCAAATATGGTTCAAGGTCAGGCTGAAGTGTTGTCCACCGTGAAAGCTGAAATGAAAAGTTTAGGCCTGGTTGCTGTAAAGGCCGAATTGAAAGTACCGGCCTTAACCAAATAAACGCACATGATGTACATCATTATAGCCTTAACATAACAACATAACATAACAAAATATAAATTTATATCATCAGATTTTCGTTTTACCATTAATACAAAAAAAAAGAAATGAAACACAAAATGCAATAAAACCATTTCTCCCTTTTATCGAAAATAAGCAATAGGTCAGCAAAAGCACATTGAAAGAAAGCGAGTCAGCATTTCCTTCGAAAACAATTCCATATAAAAACACCTCCCCATCACAGTTGAAGTCACTTCAAAGTTGACTATCGTAACAAAACTAAGCCAAAAAAATCACTCCCGCCCACAAAGTTAAAGCAATGAAGATGGTTTGGGAAATCTTTCGACGACGGGACCGGGCCCAACTGCGGAGGATTACGACAACCAGGACTCGGTGTTAGAAGAAACTATGGAGATGGTTAAGGTCTCGAAGGAGCTGGAGACGATAAAGTAGGTTGTATAAATCAATCTCTAGTTAAAGTAAGAATAAGTAACGTGGAATAACGTTTTAACAACCAATGGGTTTGAGATGTGTAACGTTTTTCCATTTTAAGCAATAAAAATACTTGATTTACTAACTAAATATTTTTAATACACTTTTTTTACTAAAATAGTTTATTTACCTAAGTATTCACATAAGTAAAGTATTATTTACCTAAGAATTCAAAATGTATTAAAAACAAGTATCTAAAAACACCCTTTATATTTTTGTATTCAACTTCATTAACAATTCAGCATGTTTAAGATCGAGTGAAGACTAATAGAAAAAGAAATTGTTAACATGAACACCATAACCAGGGTCTTTCTTGAAATATGCCCTGCGGGATCAACAACGTGAAGGTTAATAGAGTCAACTCATGAGAAGGATATAACAACGGAATATGCATGTATTTCTAAAGAGGACGTATGCAACAGAATACAAAAATTACACCTTAATCATAACGAAATGATGCATGCCGGATTCGCTTCTGAGCTGACACTGAAAGTCCAATACATATACAAAATTATTTCTTCTCACAAACACATAAGCAGAATTTTTTTTTAGTCCAATTGACATCACACGAAGTTCCTAGTTAAATAACCCAACATCTTATGGGTACCAATAGCGCACTTTTTATTGAAGTTGTCAACTTACAGTATGTCACATTTAATAGCTTTATCTCGTTTTGGCGCGTTCAAACATGTATACGAAATCAATCTATGTTCTTTTCAGTCTTTTGATAGAAGAAACGATTATAGCAAACTTTAAACTTTATAGAGATGTCTCTTTCTTGCTAAGGCCATGTGTGTCGTAGTTTTGCAACTCTGAATAAATCACAAAATATATTTTAAATTTCGCAGAAGCCGAAAACGTGGTGAAACCTTATTTGATTGAAAAGTAAAGTGTTTGAAGTTATTCTTAATTAAATAATATTTAAAATGAACAAAAAGGCTCTTAGAAATTTAATAACTAATGAAAAGAAGGATTTTGAGTCAAGTGCTGCAAAATATTTAAAAATTGATATATTTGCAATAATACAACACAAAATTTTCAATGATAACTTAGTTATTTTTCTTTGTATAATTTTATATTGCTATTTCTTTGAATTTAGAAGATTCAAAGATTGTCACGATTGAATTACAAAATTATGTATGAATTAAAAAATATTTTTGAATTAGTTTGACAAATACATTTATTTAACATCACATGAAATGAAAACTATCTAATAACATTAATATTTATTTAAATTTTTAGGCAGTTATAACTGTTTTGGAATATACTGGTTATTTCCATGGTAGCTATAACTGGATTAACTAACAAAATTATTTGGTGAATTTACTGGTTATTTCCATGGTAGCTATAACTGGTTTAACTAACAAAATTATTTTGTGAATTTACTGGTTATTTCCATGGTAGCTATAACTGGTTTAACTAACAGAAATATTTGGTGAATTTACTGGTTATTTCCATGTTAGCTATAACTGGTTTAACTAACAAAACTATTTGGTAAATTTACTGGTTATTTCCAAGGTAGCTATAACTGGTTTAACTAACAAAACTATTTGGTAAATTTACTGGTTATTTCTACATAAGTCATAACTGGTTCTACTGCTAAATAGTACTCGGTTATTTTACTGGTAATTTCCATAGCAGCATAAACCGGTGCGAGTGAGATGCCTATATGTATTCTATCACTAATAAACTATGCGTTAGAAAAGGATATAAAATCACACGTATATGAGAGTTTCAGTCAGCTTTTTCCCGATGCTCTGTATAAAATGATGGGAAGTTTTCATTTTTCTGACTGAAACTATCCGTAGTGCTACCAAGATATTTACAAGTCTTTTGACCAGTAGTGTTCTTGCAGGGTAGCCTCTTGCTTATTCTACGCTTTATTTACCTACATATTTACTTGAAATTTACATTAACGTTTTTTTATTGATTTTATTTATATACTAGTTGAACAGCAGTAATGGAACTAATAAAGTACAAAGTACAGAAATTGATTTGAAAAATGTACTAAGTTCAACGATTGCTGGGCAAGGCATATTAGACAATTTTGCGATTAATAAATTTTTAAGAGAGGCTGACCAGACAATAATTGCTCGATTAGTTGTGGAACAGTATCAATTGCGACACATGAAAATGGACCCCTCAATAATGAGACGCGCTGCAAAAGCGATCGTTGAATTATTTCCAACTGGGGTAGAGGCCACGTATTATATTCCACGTTCGCAAAATATAAGACCGTCAGGAAAATTATATGACAGGTACTTCAACACGTACAAAACAAACAAAAAGCCCACATCTACAGAAGAATTGCCACCAAAGAAAATCAGAATCGAAAACTGTAAGGACAATCCGAACTACGATGTATTTTTAAAACAGAAGTCATTTCTGCAGTTCAACACACCATCAAATTTGAAAAAAGTATGGGAAGAAACATCGAAGTTGAGGATGCAGGAGTCCAAAGAAAATCTTGAAAATGTTTTCAAAAATTGGCCAAGGTACAAGGACCTTAATGGTTTAGATTTAATAAACATTGATTTCCAGACCCTCTACCCAAACAAATCAAATTTATTATTTGAGAAAATTGAGACATTTGTAGCAGACGTGTGCAAAATTTTCCTCTCACTCATCAAAGACAAACTCAACATGAACCTCTTCGATACATTGAATAAATGCTCAAATTGGTCGTCAGGTAAAGAGTTTCAGTCATTTTAAAAAGATAACTTATAATGAAATTTTCCTTTTTTTATTTTGCAGATACAACACATTTTCATATTTTTAACCTTCTGCACGCAGTAATTTTACCACCGCGACTAACCAAAACTCACAAACCCACTATATCGGAAGCGCAGAAGGCCATGATGGTGCATTTAGTAAATATTAACAATTTTAAGCACATGGAAGATACAATCACAGTTTCAGCGTTAGAGGAGAAGTTGTCGGTGCAACCCAAAGTTATTGTTGTTGGTGAAGACGTGAATAATTTAAAAGAATTTTTCGTTTATTTAAATGGCTCTATATACAAAGTACCTACGTTACTAGCGGCTATCGACGCAGTCGTGAAAATCTGTTTTGTTTTCGATTTAAAATATTCAGCAAAAAGTAAATATGTATGGACGTTCTTGCAGGAATATATTTATGAAATGCCATCAAAAACTAAAGTTTCGAAAGTTCAAAATTTTATTAATATTATTCAAAAATGAACGTTGAAAATCGAACGTTTACACATATTTGCTTTATTTGCGAAAAAACGCATGAAATCCCAGAAAATTTATTAAGCCATTTAAGAAATGAACATAAAACGTCAAATTCATATTGTTACGAATGCAAGTTCCGTGGTACTACACAATGCCAAAGAACTTATCAATATTTTTTAAATTTAAGAAACATATATTACAGCATCGATCTCTATCTCATAGCGAAAACTTATCAGAGCAACCTCCACAAAAAAAGTCATGTGCAAGAGGAAGATATTGTCGATGATGTGCAAGTCGCTATTAATGATAATAATGTAATACCAGTACAAGAAAATTTAAGAAATAATGAAATTATTATGACTTTTTTGAAAAATACTATCAACAAAAATGTTATCAAATTTTTATTAAGTTTTCATGCTAAATCGAATATGGCTAGAAAAAATATTCCGGAATTTTTACAAAGTATGAGAGAAACTGTAATTTCGCCAATTGCATCTGCATACAAAGCATTTTCACCTTTCTTATCACCTGAAAAACAGCAAGAGTTCCATGAGCTGGATACATTTGTTGATAACATTTTTCAAAAAATTGACACAGAATATAAGTTTTTTAAGTTTCTGCGTACGCACAATCTAAACAGTAAGCCAGAAATGTTTGTCATAACTGAACAGCTGGATGAAGTTTTCGTGAATGGATGTCCAACATTAAAAGAAAAGTTAATCCAAGGCTGTTTTAGTGACATAAAATTTCAGTTGAAGGCCTATTTTTTTGAATCACCGGATATTTTGAAAAAAACATTTGAAAACATATAAAATATTAATAATTCCTCAAATATTTACCATTTCATTAAAGCTGAGTTGTGGCAAACCAAACTGCAATCACATCAAAATAAAATAATATTTCCATTATTTTTATATTTCGATTCATTCCAAATCAATGATGCACTAGGATCGCACCCAAAGTCTGTGTGTGGTATTTATTATACAATACCAGTAGTTCCACAACACCATTTAGCACATTTAAATAACATATTCATATTTGGCTTTATAAATTCAGATGATAATAAAAATTTTGGTAACCACATGAGTTTACAACGTTTAATTGCAATTTTGCAGGAATTAGCGGATGATGGTATCGATGTTTTTTTTTAATGGAAAAGAAATAAAGATTAATTTTTTTTTGGGACAAATACTCGGTGACAATTTAGGCCTCAACGAAATTTTAGGATACACAAAAAGCTTTAACAGTAACAGCTACTGCAGAATATGCACAAGTAAAAAGACAGAGTGCCAGAAAGATTCTTTTGAAAAAAGCGAAAAAATTCGTAACAAAAACACGTATGCAGAAGAATGCGCATCTATTGACAATAATACAGCAGTTGTTGAAAATTCCATCTGGAGTAGTCTTCGAGATTTTCATGTAACGGACAATGTTGCATGCGACATTATGCATGACATTTATCTTGGAGTCGCTAAATACAATCTCAGCAAAATATTAAATTATTTCATATATGAAAAGAAGCTTTTTTCATTAGATGCGTTCAATTATAGAAAGCAAATGTTTCATTATGGTCCAAAGCTAGTTGGAAATATTAGTTCAGCAATAACAAAACATCACATAAAAAATGGAAATTTTAAAATTAATGCTTCAGAGATGAAAACTTTCTTGCATATCATTTTATTATTAATTGGCGATTTAATAGACGAGAACGATGCTGTTTATAAGTTTTTAATAATATTTATTCGTATTGAGGATTTAATTAAAGAAGAGGAATTTAATGATGAAAAATTGCAGTTGCTAGGAGATTTGATATCGAAACATCATGAACTCTATATTCATTTGTTTAAAGATACTCTAAAGCCAAAACACCATTTCATGGTACACTATCCGATGGTAATTAAAAAGTTAGGGCCTCTTAAGCATTTATGGAATTTCCGTTTGGAGAGCAAGCACCAAGTTTCAAAACAATACAGTCATGTTATCACATCCAGGAAAAATATACCATTGTCATTAGTAATAAAACATAGCTTTTATTTTTCGCACTGTTTGGTCGAAAATGTTTTCTTTGCTTGCGGTTTTTCAGATTTAAAAAAAAACACGAAACTGACTTAAAAACATATCCTTTTTACAAAAATTTAATTACGAATATGGAAAAAGTTTTTAGAATTAAGAGTGTTAAATATAGAGGTCATGTATTCGAAGAAAATACATATGTTAAGTTTAATGATATAATAATGAAAATATTACTGATATTTTTTGAAGAAGAATCGGATATTTATTTATTACAAGAAAATGAAACTGTATTCTTACAAAAATATCAATCGTATGAAATATAATGTAATATAATGCAATAAAATGCCTGTAATGCCTTTCATGTTGTATATATAAATAATTTTAAGTTCTCGGCTAGAGAAAACATGTTGAATAACAATATAAGAATAATTACATTTTAATAAAAATTAGAAAAAAAATAACAAAAAAATGCTTTTTTATTTTCCAAAAATTTTCATAAAAAAAAACGGAATTACAATTTTTCAAGAACAAAGCCGTCAAAAAACTGTTGTTTACAATAATTCAAAGGCTGCACTCTTCCAAACTGAGAGAATTATTTAACAGAATATTAAAAGCAAAACTGTTATTAGCGCTTTTAAAAAATTGAGAAAACTAGTTTCACAGTATAACAAGGGCAAAATTGTTGTTATTACCTTCTCATACAGTTGAAAAATCAAGGGCTTTTGCATTTGGCACAACTGTTTCGCTGTTGTCATTACCTACATATTTCTCTTCACCAAATGACAGTCTCGGCACTGTTATCTCAACAGCTTCGGTTCTTGAGCAATAATCAAGAGCGGAATCATTTGCGCCAAATGACAAATCATTTGGCATTACCTACATAATTTTTTCAGTGTATAGTATCAAACAGTGCATCAGATGACATACTTTCCATATTACAAGTAAGGTTTGACCCGAATGCTAGAGTAGATCAGCCCACTACATCAGCAAACACCACAGCTATTACTCAGCTCTTAGCCCTACTAGGAAGTCAAAACTGAGATCAGTCTTATCAATAATTAAATTATAGAAAAAATTCACGCCGACTTCAAAACCTCAAATTAAACCCAAGCAGTACTTGATACCAAATTAATAACTAGATTTGAAAGCTTAACTAAGCACATAAAATTGCAACAAGATCCTTTTGCTGAATATTAATTATGACAAATTCCAGCAAGCGAGCATTCTTTGTTTATGTGATTTATTAAATTGTAACAATACAACGCTAGCTTACTTTGCTTAGCAATTGCAATTGGAGACTGTAAAGACAGATGAGCACGCTATCAGCGTTGAAATTAAATTTGCGACATCAGCAAGTACTGACTAATAGTGAACTTCGCTTAGTTTCATACTTGGCAACGAGAGGCTAAAGAGATATACAGAGAGAACTTTCTCTACGTAAAATACTATGCTCCAGAAGAACTGGCACAGCTCACCGAAAGAAAGTGTCAACATCTCTTCTCAATGACACTGAAATGGGCCAAAAACACAGGCAATATTGGTGCATATCAGTTGGAATCACAATTTTATACATTAACAATCAAAATCTATAAAGAATTTTTAAACTCCTATCGCTTAACTAAAAAACTGAAAACAGGTTACAACCATTTTTGTAGGACGAACATCAACCACTAATTACCATTGTTGTCTGGAAAATGGATTTCAGGTCAATATTAATATCAATTCTTGTAATTTTAGTTCTATCTCTCATGGTGGAGAAAATACTTGCTAAACCTATTGCAGATAATGTATGGTCAAAAACTTCTGTAGGGCTCGTCGGATATCAATGTGGAGATGACAAATTATCAGTAGCTGAAATCTCTCTCATTCATACACCAGAGTGTAAAGAACCTTCCTCAGGAGTTGATGTTTCTAGAGTTGAGCTAGTAGTAACTCAAACCCCAATTATAGGAGAAGTAGAATATTTTATATGTTACGGAATTCTAGATCACTTGTTTTCCAGATGTGGAAAATCTATTGATCAAATTCATAACGGTGCCTTACAATCTGAAATTGTGACTTTTTCTAGAGAAGAATGCCATTCCTTAACTAAACAAGGAATATACAATTTAGATTTGCCCAATGCACCTCACATTAAAGCTAAAAAAGGAAGTGGATATGAAACAATGGCTTTGTGAGTTGGGGAACTGTATCTAACGGAAATGGTGATTGTACGCCAGGTCCTGATATCCAATTGAATGGTTACTTTTATACTCGGCCAATCCGAAATACAAGGTTAACTCTGATATATAAGACAGGAGTAGCAAGGGTGGATTATGAGGAGCAAATCGATGTTAAGAAACATAAACGAGAAATGCTGTTAGGAGTGCAGCTAAGAGTGGTGTTCATAAAACTCGTCGGTGCGGTGTCTCGCCCACTGTCAATAACATGAACCATGGCACTCCAACTAGCAACCTTGCTGACACACGGAAGGTTGTGCTATTGCAAGAGGATGTGAGGTTACGGAATGATACACGTAATTTAAAAGCTGTAACCCGTACTGGCTCATCTGCATTCGGATGCTATCCCCATTGGAAGAAAAAGTGATAACTTCCCGAATTGTAACATCTTTGAGTGGAAAAGGGCACTTTCCAGATGGATATTCGATAAAAAATGCACTGAGTGACAATGATTTCACTATGATTTCTTCCAAGATTCAAGGGTGGTTCGATAGAACCTTAGGATTTTTAGGGGTATTTGGACATTATATCTCAGTATTAATAGGAATAATTGCCATAATAAAATGTTTCCAGTATATGGTTGGCACCGTGATTAATTTCTCCATTTTGAAAAAGATTTTGGCTACTGTGTAGCATTGTCATACGCTTGGTGGGATTCATTGACTCGCCATGTCATTAATGATAATACAGTACACAATAGAAAAAACCAACAACCAGAGATGCAAGATATGCATAATAGGTTAAATGCTATATATGATAATGTTTAAATGGAAATATCACTCTAAGACGGTGAGTGAAAAGTTATGTCCCCTGGAGTGGCTTACAAAAGATGGTAGGTACACGAGAGAAACTATAGTATTAAACAGTGCATCAGATGACATACTTTCCATATTACAAGTAAGGTTTGACCCGAATGCTAGAGTAGATCAGCCCACTACATCAGCAAACACCACAGCTATTACTCAGCTCTTAGCCCTACTAGGAAGTCAAAACTGAGATCAGTCTTATCAATAATTAAATTATAGAAAAAATTCACGCCGACTTCAAAACCTCAAATTAAACCCAAGCAGTACTTGATACCAAATTAATAACTAGATTTGAAAGCTTAACTAAGCACATAAAATTGCAACAAGATCCTTTTGCTGAATATTACTTATGACGAATTCCAGCAAGCGAGCATTCTTTGTTTATGTGATTTATTAAATTGTAACAATACAACGCTAGCTTACTTTGCTTAGCAATTGCAATTGGAGACTGTAAAGACAGATGAGCACGCTATCAGCGTTGAAATTAAATTTGCGACATCAGCAAGTACTGACTAATAGTGAACTTCGCTTAGTTCGTTTTGCTGCTAGCGCTGGTAGCGAAGCGAACTTATATAAATGCCAGCAACGTTAGGCATCGTGTTTGTTATATACAATAAGATTTACATTATAGTGATGTCGATAGTTTGCGCTGCAGCGTTATTTTTTATGCTGCAGTGAGTGCTAAATATTTTATGGTGGCATGGACTCTGGACGATGCACGATCGTGACTGATTGTAATTCTTTCTTTGTCACTTACATTGAGTAAAAAAACAAATCCGCGTATATCTAAACGGCCTCTAGAAATAGAGAATTATATGTATACGACTACTCGGCATCGTAAAATTGATATTGATCTTCTCGAAGAAGAGCTCACACCATCAGAACTTAGACAATCGAGGTCGGTTGTTTAGTCAGATTGGCCAAATTGTAGTAATAAAAACATTAAGTACTTTTGTAAACATAAAGTTGTAAACAATTTTAATCTCTTGTTAAAACTCATAAAATATATCAAAGATTTTGACGACACTGATGCAAATCAGTTGCCAGATTTTCTAAATCAAATCGAGGTACTTTTACCTTCAATAGAAAATTCGTTCGATAACTCGATCAAATATATCCTTTTTGGATATATCGAAAACAAGTGCGTAGTTAGAGCTTGGGAAGCAATCCATAGGGCTGGAGAATTAAAAAGTCCAAATCAAACTCATGTTTTAATAACATATCTATATCATGTCAACACACATTTGCAAGTAAAGTAACGACAGCAATCCTAATGTTTTTGGAAACATTGAAAATTGCAAATTGCAGCCAAGTGAAGCGCATTGTTTAGTTGAGCATTGTAAAAATCGCTGAACACAAAAAAAAACGAAAATACATTCAGCCCTGTCGCGACTTATTTTTCACGCGGAATTGGAAAAGGGAGTTTTCATTTTTAAGATAAAGTACAAGAACATTTGGAAAATTTTTAATGCAAATTTATTAATCAATGGTTGATAAACAAATTTGCATTAAAAATTTTCCATATGTTTGCAAATTTATTAATCAATGGTTGATAAACAAATTAGCATTCAAAATTTTCCAAATCTTCTTGAACTTTATCTTAAAAATAAAAATTCCCTTTTCCAATTCCGCGTGAAAAATAAGTCGCGATAGGGCTGATTATTATACGAGCTTAAAGTCATTATTAAGCAATGACCTCTCCAAACACCATACTTGGCACAACATTAGGAACTCTATAATATTTAACACTGTTATGTTAGGTTGCTAGCAATGTTGTAGTTTTCATTTTTTTTCTAATTAATTTGTCTTATTTTTTAAGTCACTTCAAATTTATAGATATTCATGATTGTTATAAAAAGGTTACGGCACACATTAGAATTTGCAGATATTGTCACATATAAAAATAGCTTATTAATAATACTCTTAATATACAGTTCGTTAAATAGTAAATGTTATTTGGATTTTTTTTATAATACTAATCAGTCTTTTACTTTAAGCATTTTTCATGCTCTACTACTAGGTTTAAAATAATTAAAATTTATTTTTAATTTCTGTACTTAAGAAGGAATTTTAATTTAGTGACTAGTCTGACTAGTAGTAGAGATTTATATGAAATGTTTTTTTTTCTTTGATTTTGCCTTTTAATCTTATTTTTAGTCTTTAATATATGCATAAACGTTTTTATGTTTCAATTATGTTCCATCAGCATATATACAATGATGTGAAAAATTATTGATATAATACAGGAGTTATTGACTTACATACATGGTTTTGAAGGATGACGAAAAACGTTGTTGACTTCACAATGTGTACAACAGTAAACTTTAATTCTCAGGAAATAAGCGCTCAGGAAATTTTTATGACTGTTGTTGCTCGTGCTGTTCTTGTTTTGACTGCTACCACTATTATTATTTGCATAATTCCTTTATTTTTCAATAAGTTCCGCTTCATGCTTCGCTTCAGTTGCAGCATCAGAATCTGTCGACCTTTAACTATGAGCCATTGATTTTACAGTTCTTGGCGTTAAGGCTTTATTTAGAGTGCCATTGTGGTTGCTGTGTGCAATGGCATTGTCGTTGGTGCTAGAGTTATTGGCGAAAACACTGCATTTATGTCGAGTGTTTCTTGTAGGATTCGCCGAGAGGCCACGAATACCGCTTTAACGCGCTCAAACGCTTCAAAATCATACTCCGATCGTGCTGTATTCGTGAGATCAAAAGGTTCTGAAAAAATGCATAAAATGGAGTTGAGTTTTCAGACATTGCTTGACATACCTTCAATGCACAATTCTTTCCATTGATGTATATCATTCTTAAGAGATTTTACCTGGCGACAAACGTTTATGGACATGAGGCCGCCAGATCGTATCGAAATGGCAAATTGTGTGTAGCTTAAAAGTGTTTAAAATAATCATTAAAAAATATTTATAAAGCCTTTCAATAAAAACTCACTCGAACGACTATAATAGTCCAAAAAATTCAGAAACCAGCAAACTGTTAGGTTATTCTTAGATTCATATGGTCCAATTGATTCATTCATATCAATGTATCCAAAATCATTAGAACGCAACTGCAAAACAATAATAATATATATTTCAAGATAACTACGGCATAATTCAAGAATAGCGATAATTCTTTTTTAATATTTTATGGGCCTCTTAACACCAAATTTTAGGCCGCTCGTAATTGGTTCAGAAGTTATATACATTAGGGTGGATAAAAAATACACTTTTTTCGACACTCATATTCTGGGAGCTGGATTCAAGTAGGTCGTAAATCCAAAAGGATATCGCCGTAAGTTTTTATCAATCTAAAATAACTACCTAAAAGTTGGATGCAAATGAAAGGTTTCTAGGACTTATTGAAAAATACTTTTCAATAAAAATTAAAAAAAAATCCACCTTTTTTGATTTTTTTTTTTTTTTCATATCAATAGATTACAGCAAGTCTTTTTTAACAATACTTAATTTTCCCAAATTTACTGAAAAATAGCAAATTTATAGCGATTTTTGTGAAAAATACCAAAAAATTTACCGAATTCTGAACACTGTTGCACTAAAATATTTCTCGAATCTAACAATCTTTCTATTTATAACTTTGGGGTCCTAGATACCTTTCATTTGCACCCAACTTTTAGGTAGTTATTTTAGATTGATAAAAACTTACCGCGAAAAAACCGGTGATTTTTGGCGAAAAATTGATTTTTTTTAAATCGAAACAGCTGGATGGCGGTTCCACTAATGATATTCTTTTGGATTTCAGATCTACTTGAATCCAGCTCCCAGAATATGAGGGTCGAAAATAGTATTTTTTTACCTCTGAACAAAACGATCCACATTAATATACATACTTCCAAACTTCAAAAATGGCATCAAAATCATGCTGTTTTCAGTTTTGCAACATTACTAAGCTTTATGGGTATCAAAACAAAGATAATGCGAGTGTTTATTTAACGAGGTATCAAACATAAATTTACATGCATACCGTTTTCAAATATAACCTAAAGATACTCATATTACGATAAAGAGTCGTATTTCGTTCGTAGTTCACGCGTTTTTTGAAAACTTTTTTACGCTATAGAAATTATTGTGAAAAAATTAAAAAAATTAATAAAATCTATAAACGAAGGTTATTAAAAACAATAGAACTAAAATTGAAAACATTAAAGACTAAAAAGAAACTTTAAATTGCATAAAAAACCTCAAAATGCAGGCAAGTGCCGAACTACTACAACAAAAAAAGCCGCCGGACAAACTCGGTAGTGATGAGTACAATGATTATAGTACTGAAACTGGTCCACTGTGAGATGATGGCTCTCCTCAGAGAAAAAAATATAGACTCATTTTCTTTTACGCCCAAGCAAAATAGACAAGTCAGTCTAGTCTTGCGTGGCCTACATTTTCTTACCGATCCTGCGGACATTGAGCACGAGCTTAATATTATTATTCCTGATACAGTTCAAAAAGTATCTAAATTTACTACTCCGTCCTCCCTTAAAGATATCTTTGACACGGGTCTATTTATTGTCACTCTCTTTCCAGGAAGAAGTAATAAAGATATTTCAAAAATTAAAACCATTTTTTATCAAACTATCAGTTGGGAGGCTCCAAAGTCTCGCAGCAAGGAGGTGCAGTGCAAGCGCTGCCAGCTATGGGGTCACATTGCGAAGAATTGCAATAGGAAATATCGTTGTGTGAAATGCGAAAAATCAAATGGCCCAGGTGAATGTTTACTAATAAAAAATGAGGATGCAAAACCTTTTTGCATTAACTGCAGCGAACTCGGTCACCCAGCTAACTGGAAGGGGTGCCCTTCTTACAAGGCCTTCATTCAAAGGAAAAAAAAACATTATTAGTGAGGCTAATGAAAAAAAGAGCATTGCCCTCTCCAATGTTCATAACTCAGTAAATAAACAATCTCTTGTCGTTAAAGACAAATATTATGCAAGTAATTTCTATAATGAATCAAACACAAAATCTCCTTATAATTCAATTAAACCCTCTATAGTCGACGAATTTTTAAGGATGGCTAGAGAAATTTTAGAACCGGAGAAATCTCCGCTTGAGTCACGAATCGAATATTTTTTTAAAAATATTTTCTTTTTATCAAAAGATGAAGTTAAAAAGAAGTGTTACTCACTTTTGAACGAGGTTAAGGAAAAATATGGTCCATAATAAAAAAAAACTTCTCTACCTTTAACATTAGACCATTAATCGATGGAAGTCGGGTGATAGATTTACAAAACACATTTTGTGATAATCATGTGGATTTTTGCTTTTTACAAGAAACATATATTCCTCGATATAAGAAAATATATCTAAATAAAAATAATTTCATCAGACATTATAGCTCCATAGGTGTTGCGATTGCCATAAAAGACAGCTTTAAATACTCTGTTATTACGGCAACAAATATATCTTTTCCTCAGATATTTTTAAAATTACATACTTCAATTAACGGTGTATCAAAACAATTATTAATGGGTTCTGTTTATATTCCTAGCAACTTATCGGCTTTAGAATTCTCCAGCGGGCTGAACGCCATTTCAAATCTGGCTAATAACTTTGATGGTATAATAATTGGTGGTGACTTTAATGCAAAGCACCGCACATGTAATGACGATCAGCATAACTTTAATGGAAAAGTTCTATATGATTGGTTAGAAAACCACCCGCTTGAATATGCAAGAATTTGTGATTCTGACCCATCTTACCCCAATGGCTCATCTCATCTTGATCATTTTTTATTATCCTCAAATCTTATAGACAATATCAATTCAAACTACTCAACAATGTGTCTACCATCGTTTTCAGATCATTTCTTACTTTTACCAAAGCTCGATCTAAAAGAAATTTCCTTCTCTTTAAACCAGCCGAGATTATTCACATCTTTTTAAAACACTATTTGGGATGATTTCAAATCGAGTCTTGCATCACTTGTTGAAAACAGTTTGCCAAGAAATGATGTTAATTTAAATAATTCAGAAATTGACTCTCATATAGATTTTTTATCTACAATGTGGCTGTCAACACCACAAAAGATTCCTTTAGCGAAACGATTGAAATAAAAAATAATTGCATTACTTTACTTCCTGATTCCATTAAAAATCTTTTTTAAACAAAAAAACAATGGCAAAGAAGACTTAAAAAAATTTACAACTCTAATTTTAATAAAACAAGTCATGAATACACTTTATTATCCAAACAAATTTCACTATTAAAAATAATAATAAAAGAGCAAGTTGAAATTCATCAAGCCCAAGAATTTGGAGCTAAGCTAAAACTCATTAAACCTGAACCATTTGCATATAAACAAATATTAAAATTGGTTAAAATAGGGGGTGGGAAGGCCTGTACAAAAATTGTTCACGACGATTGTGTTATCTATAATGACGACGAAAAGGTGACTATATTAAAAAACCATTTGGAAAAAAATTTATGAAAAAACATCTCCAAACAGACCAGATATTAGAGACATTGAATCTGAAATTCAATCCACTCTTAATTCATATCCAAACTTAATATATAATTTCGATTTAAACTTTAACTCTTCCTCTAATCCGGACACACTTCATTTCACTAATTCTGATGAAATCTGTGAATATGTGTATAAGCTTTCGCACATTTGGGCAGGGGCTTCAAGATCTTATTTGGAGATTCTGGACCGAATTCAACGTCGTGCGATATATTTGATAGGAGATGAAAGTATTTCATCCTCTCTCAACTCTCTTGAGCATCGACGTAATGTAGGTTGCCTAAGCCTTCTGTATAGGTATTACCATGGGAAGTGTTCAAGGGAGATACATGGCCTGACGCCACCAGCTCGTGTGTTTCCCAGGTCCACTCGGGCAGCTGTCCAAGCCCGACATAGGGGGCATCCCCTGAGCGATGGTTCAGTCTAAAAAAAAAAAAAAAAAAGCTAAATTCCAAAAAATCCGCAGGCCCAGATGGCTTGTCAAACTTCATTATTAAAATGTGCCCTAAAGTGGTTTTTGATTTTTTGGCCATTATATATAATAATTGTTTAAATAATGGGTATTTTCCAAATGCGTGGAAAATTGCAAAAATTATACCAATTAAAAAAAAAGTTAATTGCTATGAAGTTAACAACTACAGGCCGATTTCATTATTATCGAATATTGGTAAGCTTTTTGAACGTTTGTTACAGGTTAAATTTGATGCGAATGTTGAAATACAATACATTCCGGACTTTCAATTTGGCTTTAAAAAAGGCACTCCACTGTACATGCATTGCTTAAATCTGAAAACGATTTAATTATTAACCTCCGACAGCGGCGGTGCACTGTGGCAGTGTCTCTAGACATAGAGAAAGCTTTTGATAAAGCCTATTATAACGGTATTATTTATAAACTTATGTCTATTGGTTTTAATCCTTCTTTTATAAAAATTCTAAATAGCTTTTTGAATGATCGTCAATTCTTTGTGAATATTGACAGTAGTTCCTCTCAATGTGGTTTTGTCGGAAGCGGTGTTCCTCAAGGAGCTATCTTGGCTCCCCAATTATATAATATATTCATTTGTGATTTTCCGCATTTGCATAATAACTCTACCGGCATTCTTTACGCGGATGACCTAGTTTATGCTCATGGTAATACCCCATATGAGGCCTTGTGTTTAGTGTACTCGCATTTAGAAAAAATTGATGCCTATTACAAAAGTTGGGGTATCAAAATTAATGAATCTAAATCGGAAGCCATATGCATCAGAAACCCTTCCTGAAAGTGTCATAAAAGCACGGTGCCCATAAGTAAAAACTTAAATCTTATAATTAATGGAAAAAACATACCATTCAAAAATCAAATCAAACACTTGGGTATCACTTTTGATAAATTGCTTAAATTCAATTAACATGCAAACTTTCAGCTATTTTTTCCAACCTACTGAAAAATAAATTTCCCCAAACAAAAAGAAACTGCTTATTTACAAAATAAGCGTTCGTTCTGTTATAATGTATGGATTTCCGGTATGGTTCCCGATTTCACCCTCCGTTGCGCAAAATCTTGAAAAGCTTGAACGCAAATTATTAAGATTCTGCATTGATCGCAACTTCGAATCCCCCACCAAAAGATACTCAAACTCTTATATCTACAGCACCTCTTTGCCAATATTTACTCTTTCATTTAGAAAAATGTGTAAGCAAATTACCGCATATTGAAAACAATTTAATTAATTCTATTTACGATACACAAAAAGAATTTAATTGGTCTAATACAAATTATATCTCGCCAGTAGGTGTTATTAATGAAAGTCTTGATCTAAACTTAAACATTAGACACACATCGTTAATACGAGAATTACATAGAGGCTAAATTCAACTTATTGTAATGTTTATTTAAGTGTATATTTGTATATATGTAAATTTTCCATTCCTGTATATATCTCTTTTACTATTTATTTTTTTCTATTCCTAAGTTTATTTATCGATAATACACTAACGTGTAAAAAAAAAGAAAAATGTCTTGAGCCAACATTTGTTTTTCAAACTTTATTTATTTGCTTCCACAAATATTATTCCTTTAAATTGTAGTGTAATAAATGTTCTAATTCTATGTATTCACTCAATGTAACTAATGTTGTCCCAGCAGGCAATTACGCGAGTGCTTCGCAAAAGAAGGCATGCTAGCTCTGCTACAATTGGCGTCAATACACCTTCCATGATTACTGCATTGATGAGCGCTTCTGTAAGCCCTACTTATTGAAGGAGTTGTAAAAATATTTTCTTCTTTATGTGCGATGTGTTTGAGATTCCAATGCACTTTTATTTGTTTATATATGTTTACTATGAAATATTATTAAATAATCAAAATCAAATCAAAATAGTTTCGTATTCTAAACTTTTAAAAGGTTAATAAACCTTTTATTAATAAATTAATAAATTGACAAAAAATTCCGTATTTTTTGTGATGTGTTAATTAAAATTAAAAATTATGAATTAAATCAGTTGAAAAAGCGACGTTTTAAGGAGCTAGGTATGTTTTAAAATCGATAACTTTATTTTTGTCTTATTAGGTAGTAAAATTTGTCTAGAATATTTAAAATAAATTGGACTAAAAACCGATGTCAGGCCATGTCAGCCTGGAATTAAAACTTCAATTGCGTTTTTCTCAAAACCTATTTTTAAAGTCGGTTGTCATGATTTCTCAAAAAGTTATGAACCGGTCTTGTTCATATTTGGCACACTTTAAGATAACATTTTCTAGTGCTTGAACGAAGGATTTTTATTTTGCTTTTTTTTCTCATTGCAACTAATTTCATTAAAATTTATTTAATTGCAAAAAAAAAAATTCCGCCTAAAGATTGTTTGCTTGATTACTCAAGCATTTTTTCGTTTCTTCCCTGCAGTGTAAGAAAAATCAGCAGTAAATTATGAACAGTTTTTATACTAGTTCAAAACAAAATATTTAATATTTTGTCACAATTTACTAATTACAAGAATGGTTGAAACCGAATTATTTAAACAATAAACCAGTTGCAAAACTAACCAAACAGAACTAGTTTAATAATAATAATGCATTTTAAGGTTAAATAAGGTTAATTATGACAACAACAGCATTATACGACAAAAAGCAGAATAAATTTACACGTGTAGTCATCATAAAGTTTTTTATTATTGAAACAATATTAAAATTAAAAAGAATAAGCAGAATATAACATAAAATAAAAATAGAAACCTAAAATAATACTTTTTCTTAGCTAAGGTTGAATTTGAACTTTAAAACGTTAAACTTGATTTGTAAAAAGTTTATTTTGAAATTATCAAAGTTTAATTTGAACTGTGAAAAGTTGAATCTGAAGTTAAGAACATGTAAAATTTATTACTTTTTTGTTTGCTATAAATATACAAGAATATTTTTCTCCATCAGATTCAATGTATTCGCAAAATAATAGGCAACGCAGGGTTAACGAAAGGCCTCAGAAATCTTCTTGGCTCTAAAATACTCACCGACTATAATTACGAAGGCCGTCAAAATAAAAAGCCTTTTAAAGATTTTAAAAATATAAATAATCTCTTTTTTTGGTAAGTTCACCAGCGCAGAATTTGAATTTAATTTTAAAAAATTTATTTCAATGACCTAAATTTTTCATTACAGAGTCAGTCAAATCCGATGTTATAAATTATGAAAATTACATCAAGACTATAAAGGCTGGATTCAGACTTTCAAAAAACCATCTATACAAACAGAAGCATTTCAACAAACTAAGCCAAAGTCAATCATAAAGATTCTTTGCAACAATTCTGGAGCCGAATTACAACATCCGTGATCGAGCAAAATTGTACAAGATCGATAAGCACTTGTCTCGTCCTGCCCTTCGTAATTTTGCTAGATGACGGAGCTGTAATTCGGCCCCAGCTCTAATTGGTTTTGTTCCTTAATATCGAAAGTCATGATCTCATTTTAACTTATTACAAACTGAATATATGTTTTCAATTCTTTATCATTAAATAAATTTGTACGTTTTGTATGTTCCTTGATATCACTTATATGTATATTTTGAAATGAATATACGTTTTCAATTATCCATGGTTATTAACTAATTCTTGTTGTACGTTATTATTTTTCTTTCTATATTACGTTTTAGCCTTTTCATTAGAAGGAATGTTGGAAGACCTTCTGAAAGATCACTGTCTTTAGCCTTTATAAAAAAAGTGATATGAGGAGGCCTGCGAAAGAAGCACATTTTGCAAGCATGGCGAAAGAATTGCAATTATCAGCCATTATTAAAGAGTGCTTCTGTCACCACTCATCAGGGAAGTTAAGTTGACATGCATTCTCGAAAAAGCGCTTCTGGTAGGTCTTTTTTGAGCAAGGAGACCGGAAGGCCTGAAAAAGTTTCTCGTTTCATAGAAAAAAGAAAGTACACTTGGTTATGAGAGCGGAAGCACTTCGAAATCCATAGGAAGGCCTGCTAGTAGCGCTTCGAACTCTTGCCATTGCCGACTGGGGTATATGTACTATTGTAAAAGAACAGAAGTCTCAATAAATTTGACTTACTCACTTCCTCATATTAAATTTTTTTTAATACAAATGACGCTTAGTTTTGTTGGAAAACAGAAAAAAACAGCTAGATTTTTGACCAATTTATGCCAACTTTGGACGCCTATAACTCCTAAACCAATTGCGAGCGGCCTCAAAATTTTCAAATCAAACTCCGTATAATCCGCAAAAACAAAATTAAAAATAAGATTTTTTTCTATTCTTGAAATTTTCCAAAGATACTTATAACAAAATTGTTCGAAATATTCTTACCAGTGGAACATATAACAACAGTGATTCATGTGAACTGTCTAAAACATGAACTTACAGCACACTGCAGCAAATAGGACTGGAGAATAGCTTGATATAAGTCATATTTTTGCATTGATATATGTATTGTGACCCAGAGCTTGTATGTTATTACCCAGAGCTTGGTAACAACACCAAAGGGCGTAGTCGCCAGTCAACTAAAAATAAGCGATTTATTGTTTATTTTAGTCTTTCAATACATATGCATGTTTGATACTTACGCTGTGAGCAAGTATAAAAGATAAGAATTCAATCATTCTTGCACTGAGTTGCCATTTTGTATGCATTTTCTGTTGATGCATTCGTTCCCGAAACGTAATACCAGCACTTTAGCTTCAATGAGATTGGAGTTTTCAAACTCTCCCGGGAATTCAACTAATTTCAGAAATAAAACAATTTCTTAATGGTTACAAAACTTATAATTGTATAGTAAAATATAGACCACTTAAAATGGAAACTACAAAGATGCGTTCGTCCTGAAATGCCATGAAACTTTGTGTCTTTGTATCATGCTGAAGTGCATTTTCTTACGCCAGGGCTGACAGCTAAATAAGCGAGCAGGGCTGCCGTCTTGTAACTTTACTTAAGGCCGCTTTACATTATCCCACTGTGTGTTAACACATGTCAAAATTTTCATGTGTGATAGAAAGTGCGATGGTGTAAACAACGGAAAGCAATGTGTGCTCTGATTTTTTTGGCATGTCGTACCACATTTTATTTTTTGGTTTGTTTCTAATTTCATCACACATTCTATCCCACCAGAGATGCATTTTACCATAAACTTACTTGAAATTTATTATTTAAGTGAGAAAATTTTAAGCTCGTAATGTATTTTCAAATGGAATAACAGAAGCAAGCAGTTTTACAGCTTATTGAACTTTGTAGGGGCTTTAAATTCATTAAAAACCGATTCATTATTCAAAAATTCACGTTTTAGTATAGTGTAAAGTATAAAAATGCGGTGCGACTCTGTGAGATAGTCTAAAAGCGAAAAATTAATTTCTTCATACAAAAATTAAAAATGACAGCATGATGAAATTCAATAAAACTTTCTATCTCACATGTGGTAACACACAGTAGGACAATGTAAAGCGGCCTTTAGTACTAAAATATAAATTTTTGGGTAGTATTTTTGATATTTTAGAAATAGCTTTATCAAAAAACACTGGCTCATGGTATAATTATTTGAAAAGGTTCATGCAATTAATCAAAGAAATGTGAAAAAAAGAGCAACGACTTAAACATAGCTAGTCAATCGCAGCAAACTAAAAACATTCCAATAAACATCACGAACAAATTCAATGAATCAAAGAAAAGTTAAAAATAAGAATATAGCTAGTCAACAGCAGCAAACTACAGTTCCTTAAGCTGTTTATGGCAACTACCAATCGCCAAAAAACTGTCACGGCTACCTTGTTAAATAATTATACCATGCACTGGCCCAAAATACACTATAGTGCTCAGCCTGCGTGAAAACGGGGTTCTTAAAGAGCTTATACCTTTTGGAACCTGTTCATCAAACGGCGGCCATGTTCGAACCAATTTGTTAGTTAAAAAGATAATTTGATGGTTTGTCGAACCTGGTGGCAAAAATTTTTGATTTTCTCCTTCAAATCAGGGTTGTAAGACTAAATGATGGCAAAAAACAATAAAAATTCTTAGCTTGTTTGATGAACTTGTTGCTTTAATTTTAACGCTATCTCTTTCGAACAAGTTAGACCCGACATTTTGTTTGAAGAACAAGTTCGCTAATGTGTAAGCTGCTTTAAAGCCACCTGTTCTTAAACTAAGCGAAGCATTTTGAGGTTTTTCGGCATCATCTTGTTTCACAGCCCTGGTTTGAAGAAGAAAATCAAAAATTTTTACCGAAAGGTTTGACAAACCGTTAAAGTAGCTTCGTAACTAACAAATTAGTTCGAACATGGCCGCCATTTGACGAGTGTTCACATTGGTCAAATCGTTCATCAAATCAGAAGAAAAATCAAAATATTGTAATTTTCATGAAATGATTTGACAAACGATATGGTTTTTTTAATAATTCTAAAAAAATATTATTTTTTAACTTTATTTGAGCTTAATGCCAATTAAGTTCATGAAGCAACAGGTTGCAACAACAATAAGTTATTTGCAGAACAAACCACCAAGCAGACTAGATTTCTGTTTCGTTGATAGCTACATCAACTCATCAGTAGTCTTCTGTGGCTTCTGCAATACCATCCACTTTGATAAGCCTATACGAACACCTTCTGTTAAATTAAAACAAAATTAAGTGCTGTATGTCGCATTCAAAGCAATGTTTTTCTACTACTTTGCAAAAGCAAAGGTTCAAAAAAGCGACTGCATTGATTCTGCAAAGACTTGTTTGTTGTGCTCTTTGTTTACTTCTTTATCACGAATCAATCTAGGCTTCAACAGTTTGCTAGTATAAACCATAGAAGGCGTAAAGAAGGTTTTTTTTTAAAAAAAGTTGTTTTATGTGTAGACATAATAACATACTTGTTTTCGTAGGTCGGGCTCGCACCAGTGTTTACATGAAAAGTTAATGATGGCATATTTTAATTAATATATGTTTTTTTTAATAATTTTAAAAATTCTAATAATTTTAAAAGATTTGATGAGTGTTGGAATCTTTGATGATTCCAACAGAACTTTTATCAACACTTGAAATTGATGAAAGCGGTCACTTAATTGGCGCTTAAAACCAATAAAGCATGGTTTGACGTTTATATAATGAAAACATTTTGAATTTATGTAATAAACAATATTTTATTGATAGGACCCTTTTATAAGTACAAAAAGCTTATGCTACAAAAACTAATATTACACAATATTAAATGTTATTAAGCTTGATTTACGTGTTAAGCAGAATTACGAAATAAAAAATATATGACATAATTTATTTATTTATGCATGCTAAGCATTGTAAACCACTGTAAACGGCTTATGAATGTTTTGCTTACACAGCATACACTGCACCTATATTTAAAGTTAAAATAATTAAAGGTCCAGTTATAATAGACGTAACGTAATGTAGTGAAATGCCACTGCAGCAGTGTGTTCTGTCACTTAGGCCTTTTCCACACTTGGTCAACGCAACTCCAACTCAAGTTGCTAGGCTGTGTATTTATACCGGAACCTTCAGATTAAGCAACTTGCACGCAACAAGTTCTCGACACGTTCTCAACCTGTTCAACGCAACGCGGCTTTCCGCAATTTTCATCGGCGACGTGTTGCATCAGTTTGTTTTTTTTTGTGAATTCAGGTATTTGTAGTGCAGTAGGCTTTATATTAATCAAGGTGAATAAGCTAATTAATTAGTTCCTAATAGAATCTAAAAGAAGAAGAAATAGTTTGCAAGATGAATGAGCAAGTGTTAAATATTAAATCAGTGCAAGAAGTCGAAAAACATAAGTTATTATATAATAACAATTATTATATGTTGCATGACTTTTGAAGCAAGTCTGAAAGCATTCGGTTTATAATTGCATTGCTTTTCAACTTTTTCGCTGTTGCGTTGAAGTTGTGTTGGAATTGCGTTGACCAAGTGTGGAAAAGGCCTTACTGTTTCAATAGAAGTAGCGTAATGTAACGGGACGTAAGGATCCGTTGGATTTCGATTTCTACGTTACTTTACATTACTTCTGTTCAAAGAACAACTAAACATTGAGGTTAGATTCGATTATTGCGCTATTTTATATTGTTGAACTAAGCTTTTTGTTGAGTTTTCGTTATTAATGTGATAGTTTTATGTATCCACAGCTAGGGATGACGAAGATTTAATTGTATTTGTACAGGAACGTGCAATTATTTACGACAAACAACTGCCTGGCTACTGCCTATTATAATTGCTACAACGTTTTCTTACATTACGTCCCGTCACGATGACTGTTGACAACATTACGTTACTTTACATTACGTTTATTATAACTGGGCCTTAATGGGTGCTCTGCTTAAGGCCTTTTCCACTCTTGGTCAACGCAACTCCAACTCAAGTTGCTAGCCTGTGTATTTATACCGGAACCTTCAGATTAAGCAACTTGCACGAAACAAGTTCTCGACACGTTCTCAACCTGTTCAACGCAACGCGGCTTTCCGCAATTTTCATCGGCGACGTGTTGCATCAGTTTGTTTGTTTTGTGAATTCAAGCATTTGTAGTGCAGTAGGCTTTATATTAATCAAGGTGAATAAGCTAATTAATTAGTTCCTAATAGAATCTAAAAGAAGAAGAAATAGTTTGCAAGATGAATGAGCAAGTGTTAAATATTAAATTAGTGCAAAAAGTCGAAAAACAAGTGTTATTATATAATAACAATTATAACATGTTGCATGACTTTTGAAGCAAGTCTGAAAGCAATCGGTTTATAGTTGCATTGCTTTTCAACTTATTCGCTGTTGCGTTGAAGTTGTGTTGGAATTGCGTTGACCAAGTGTGGAAAAGGCCTAAGGCTTGCGCTACATTAAAGGTCCCATTATAATAGACGTAACGTTATGTTGTCAACTGTCATCGCGACGGGACGCAATGTAAGAAAACGTTAAAGCAATTATAAAAGCAGTAGCCAGGGAGTTGTTTGTCGTAAATAATTGAACATTCCCGAACAAGTTCAATTAAAACTTCGTCATCCATAGCTATTCAGTTATTGTTTTTTTTTTTCATTATTAACTTTTTATTCGTTATTAATTTTTTTCATTATTCATTATTAATTTTTTTCATTATTCATTTGTTATGAATTATTCATTTGTTTTTCATTATTTTTTTATTCATTATTAATTTTTATTTATTAATTTTTTATTCAGTATTCTTTTTTATTCATTACTAATTTTTTAATCATTATTCATTATTTATTTTTTAAATCGCCGAGTTGAATTGATCGACCATTTGTAATGATTCGTTTTCTTCACATGCATCTGTCAAGCTTCATGGCTTCGACATGGCTTCATTTTCTTGGTGGGCTTGTTATCAAAACAAATAATTTTGTTAAAAAAGTTGGGCTTTTTATCTCTTAATAGAAAAAGAATGCCAAAAAAGTAGCAAACTAAATTATGTGAGTCGGCTACAATAGAATTAATGATAATTTTGTTCGTCCTCGCACACATTGCATCAGCTGTTAGGAGTGACTTGACAGAATATGAATCTTATCGAAATTATCATATTCACAATAAGTATTTTTCCGTACAAGGTTCAAGTAATTGTATAGAGTGGCATTTGCATGTTATTCTTCTCTCTCGAGCTTTAAAAATTTGTAAAATAACGCTTTCAAGCAACTTCAAGCTACTTGAATCGAGTACGAAAACAGACCTATTGACTCACACTCATTAAACATATTTCGTTTAAACATATCGCATGTTAACTGAACATATCTTTTCTTCGGAAATTTCAGAAGGTCTGTTCGGAAATGCATCACGATTTGCAGTATGCGCACAACTGGCATTTTTTAAGCGTACCAATTATAGGGTGAATTTTTTTGATGCGAATGATAAGTGACGCTTGACAGAAAAATTACATTTTAGAATGTTTGACGTTTGCAGTGCTGCAAAATTGGCCTTTTTCGAACATTTTGCTTATGCCGTGGTTATGCTAGCCAAACATGTTCGGTGTTTATTTTTGTTAATTTATTCTCTTCGCTGAAATGTTTGTTTGGTGGTTATGCTATGATTGGTGGCACAGTTTTATATGTATTATATGTAATAGTATGTCAAAACACAAAAAAGCACAACCCTAATTTGCATTTTTGTACTTAAAATTAACGAATTAAAATATACGAACTGATATTACTTACTCTGAATTTTTATTATAATATCTTAAACAAAATGGTTTGCATATATCTGACATGCTAGCTAGCTGTTTATGTTAAGGGTTACTTGAAGACACAATCAACTTCACTTTTTAATACTTTTACCTACTTTTTTGATGCTATTATACAAAATGACTACAACCAACACTGGAAAGTTCGGCATGTTTGGCGTTTCATAGCCGATACACATTAGGGGCTTTCAGACCATCGTACATGTGCGATGACTTGGGCATGCTCGACGACATGTACGATCATTCGAAAGCAAATGAGACCGTCGGACCGATATGTCGGACGAAAATCAAAAATTTTTGATTTTTCTGCCGGTCGGACCGACATGTACGATGTTATGAACGCATGTCGGTCCGACTCGCTGCATTTTTTCATTTCATTAAAAGCGTCAGCGGGTGAACAGCAACGAAGCGGAAAAAATATTAGAGAAAATTAATATGAAAATCGTTTGAAACATTTTATAATTGTTTATAATTAATTAAAATTGAGAAACAGTTCTCTATATATGAAAAATGACTGCTAAATCATAAGGTCATCAAAAAAGTGTTTAGCTATTACGCCGATGTGTTCTATTTGAGAAGCAGCAGTGAAATGAAGTCGTCGCACATGTACGATTGTTTGAAAGCACAACAAAATATTCCCGTTAGTTTGTCGTCGTACATGTCAGCGTACAAGTACGTTCGTCTGAAACCCCCTATTGAGATCCCGAACAGAACCAAAAGTCGTAACGACTTGTGATGTCGAACACACAACAGAACACATGCAAGTTAACGAAGCCGTCCAAAATGAAATCGCTGAGCAAGAGTCGTAGCGACTTATCGCTAGAGTAAAATTGAATAGAATCTATTCTATTTTTTCTCTAACGACTGGCGATTTCCTCTCTGAGTACAATAAGTGGTGCCATATTTTGCAAACAATTGGGTATGTTCAAAGACAATTTCATAGTTTTTGCTTCGTTAGGGGGTTTCAGACGAACGTACTTGTACGCTGACATGTATGACGACAAACTAACGTGAATATTTTCATGAGCTTTGAAACAATCGTACATGTGCGACGACTTCATTTCATTGCTGCCTCTCAAATAGAACACATCGGCGTAATGGCTAAACAATTTTTTATGACCTTATGATTTAGCAGTCATTTTTCTTATTTAGAGAATTGTTTATCAATTTTAATTAATTATAAACAATTATAAAATGTTTCAAACGTTTTTCACATTAATTTTCTCTAATATTTTTTCCGCTTCGTTGCTGTTCACCCGCTGACGCTTTTAATGAAATGAAAAAATGCAGCGAGTCGGACCGACATGCGTTCATAACATCGTACATGTCGGTCCGACCGGCAGAAAAATCAAAAATTTTTGATTTTCGTCCGACATGTCGGTCCGACGGTCTCATTTGCTTTCGAATGATCGTACATGTCGTCGAGCATGCCCAAGTCATCGCACATGTACGATGGTCTGAAAGCCCCTGTTCTCACGTTTCTTTTTTCTTTCTGTTTCATTTACACAACAACAAAAACATGGCTGCTAACAAAACTATGCTATATAAAAGCAACCCTGCATCGTCAGTCGCAATCGCTTTCATTCTGGACGTGTTCTGTGTGCCTGGCGGCCAGAGAGGATCACCGATCGTAACGACTTTTGATTCTGTTCGGGCTCTGACTGCGACTAGCGACGAACGCCAATTGTCAAAAAAATAGAACACATGATTTCTTATGAAGATGTATATTTTGAAGACGGCACGACAAAGAGAGAACACGACCACAATTGTTGCTGCCGCAGAATTCAATCTATTTCTAATTTGATAGACGACAAGAGCGAACATAGCAGAGTTTGTTTATGTTTTGTATGAAATACAGATTGTCGCTGTTGCGTTCATTATAATCAAGTCGTCGATAATACCGCGACATTTCTCTCTGACGGCAAGTTTTCGTTTTGTCGGTGGACGACTGTTGCAGTCAATGGCCGCATTCAGCGCAGACAACAGTTGGCAACTGTTGTGTGAAAATTCGCTGAATGGTCAAATTTTGGGAGCGCTTACTAAAACTGATTACGTAGCGGATGCCTTTTAATCGAGCGAACAAATTCTATGCTACATGAACACAACTGTTTGGTTAACTGTCAGATGCTGCTACTGACGCTGTTAAGTTAATAAACACATAAAGGACGCAGTAAATTTAAGTGAGAAACATTTGCAATTGAATTAAATTTACATAAAAATTAAATATAATTAAATTGAATCTAACTTCTGACGTGTAGAGTAGCAACACATTCAGAGAAAAACATCGCGCACTAAGGTAGCGCTACCATTATTGTTCACAACAGTTGTCTGCGCTGAATGCGGCCAATGTGTATCGGCTATCAATCAGCAATCAAAATGTTCGGTCCGAGAGCGAGAAAATGAATATGAGAAAAAGTTCATTTCTTCATTTTATACGTGAAACAATAACAACAAAAAATGTTCGGCAATCATGTTTGGCTAGCATAACCACGGCCATGATTCAATTATATATAAGGTTAAGTAACCATGAAATTGTTCTCATAAAACAGCAAAACTTGGATTGCAAAATGTCAAAGTAAAACAAAAAAAGACAAGTAAACAATCAAACTAAAATTTCTGACTAGAAGTCAAACTATTGGATTTTAATATTTAATTTGTGTTTCAAAGAATTTTTAAACAATTTTCTTGGAGTTTGAGTTTTTGTTACTACCTCAAAATGCCGAAAAAGTACGCGATTCGCCAAAACTATTGGAACAAGGAAAACGTTTCCTTTTTAAAAGTGCCCAGTGACATTTTTAAATGAAAACGCTGGATGGATGGAATTTGGATCGGCGAATGTCAAAGTAAAAGATAACAACACCAAACAGCTGTTTCTGACATTCGCCGAGAGATATGTGCTCTCAGCTTACTCAACCTTATATATAATTGAATCATGACCACGGCATTATGTTCAAAAAGCAGTTGCGCATATTGATGCATTTCCGAACAGACCCTATTTTTAATTGCACTGAAGTTTTCGAAAATGTCAACATTTCGGAAATTTCAGAAGTGAAGTGAATACCCTTACTATTTTGTGACTTTTCTCAAAGTCAGTATATGGCAATTATGATAATTTTTGATTTTGACAACAGCCTGTTGGCTTTTCGTTTTTTACATTAGCGTATGCCAGCATGTGGTTTTTTTAGTCAGGCCTTAAGTGAGCAAACAGAAGTTAAAGAATTTATCTATTTCTGAATTTTAAACTTTGTAAAATACATAAAAAATGAAATTAAAGCGTAAATATTGTCCAATATATATAAAATTGCTCAAGGAATTCTTTCCATTTCTCATTAGTCAGCAAATGTTGAAAGCCTATTTTCTTCTTACAATTTAAAAAATGCAAGAATTTAATAAGAGATTTTGCAATATCTAGTGCAAAAATGCTACAATATTGATATGAGATGTAATATATCATACACAATAATTTTAGAATATTTGAGTGTAAGTGAAGAATTGCTTGACTGAAAAATTTCCCCACAGTATTTGTTTGGTGGCGTTCTATACCATGGCATATAAGTTGAAAGTATTTCAAATCTATTAAAAGTCAGGCATGGAATACAGCTCATGCCATGAGATAGATGCCATGAAATATCATGGCATTTATCGTAGGGCTTAGTATATGCCATGGCATAGGCAGTCTCCACTAGATTTGTTGATGCATATGATGACATAAAATTTATCTCTTGAAATGTTTCTTGCGATACATTATATGAAATGATCTGTCACTTTTTACACTTTTTAGTAAAATTGTGCAGGGCAGGGCATAAAATTTGTAATGCGGATTGGTGTCCGTTAAGATCTCAGAAACGGTAACACCTTAAATGCCGTCTCCACGAGACATAAATCATGTTAAAGCAACTATCAAATTCAATTTCTTAACATTAATATGTTAAGCAAAATTTTATACGTGGGCGTGTCTGTTATATTTCATATTGAAATGAAAAAGAAATGAAACATTACAGGTAGTTGCGTAATAGAAATGTTAAAAGATATCGCTAGACATTTATTTCAGAACATGAGCAAAAGTGATCTCCACCAGCAATATTCATGTTAAACATACTATCGTAACATGATTTATGTCTCGTTGAGACCACCAGTAAGGGCTACCAGTGTACTTAAATGTTGTAATTTAGTTCGTATGGTTATACTCGACACTCAACCAAACATGGGCGTGGTCGAACTATAACGACGCCTATTTTCAGAAATCATTATAACTCCTGACATGCGCATGTTTTTATAATGAAATTTGGTGTGTATTAGCTATGAGACCAAGTGGTGGTCACTATATGCATAAATATTGCCAAGCCTACTTTTACCCATGTTGTAAGAAATAGAGGTGTTAGTGAGTTTGACACTTCTCTCTCAAAATGATAAAATTTTGTTGTCAAAAACAGCTGATGGTGAATTGCAATGAAAACAAAATATGTTAAATTCATGTCTTTCTGCAAGTTTATAAGATTTTACTGAGATTAAAGGATATGGAAAACAATAAAAAATATATGAGAAGCTGTACGTTATGAAAAAAAAAAACGATGTGAATGCAAGACAATTTGCAGGCTGGCCAAAGCTTCATGTCGGCGGCACCTTTCAGCGCACGTTTCTGATAAAATGACCAAAACATTCAATGACAAACTTGGAAAATTGGTGAAGACAACTGCAATAACTTTTTGTCAACACAACACGGCTCAATTAATTGCATTTAATATTTATTTATACATAGTTCGCACAATAAAAACTATAGCACATCATCTAGCAAATCAAACAAATAACACAATTTGACAACTATCAACAGTTCCGCTCTTTCGCTCACTCAATTTTTTCACTCAATGTCAATTTTTTGACAGAAGCAAAGAAATTCATGGTATTGTCAAAAACTCATTAACACCTGGTTTTCTTACACCATGCTTTTACCGCCCTTTTATACATACAAAATCGTTCGTGCGGTGTCTCTTAAGATCTCAGGAGCGGCAACACCTAAGACCACCAAATTTACAAAATCTGTTATCAAGATTAATATCTCAAATAATAAAAAAATAAAACATGCCACTTCCCCTATTACCGCCCACAAATCAATAAAAATACTATATTTTAGACGAATTTTGCTATATTACACTAAACTTGTAATTTAGTTCGTATGGTTACTCTCGGCAACTCAACCAAAAATGGCCATGGTACGACTATGCTTACGCCACTTTTTCAGGGAATAAGCGTGGAGCGAAGAAAAGTGCGCCACGTATAAGTTAAATTGAGCTGAAATTTTGGCGGTCGATTCGTTTCGAGTAGATGGTTTCGGGAACATATTTTTGCCACACAATCTTTTACCGCCCTCAAATCAATAAAAATGCTATATTTCGCAAGGTTTTGGTGCTATTAGACTAAAATTTGGTAATTTAGTTCATATGGTTTCTTTTGGAAACTGAAATAAAATGGGTGTGGTCGAACTACGGTTATGCCAGTTCAAATATATAAATTTGTGTTTTTCCGATTAGCATGAAAATTCGTAAATGGCAGTAAGGCAGGAAAACGTCTGCCCGGGATTACTAGTTGTATATATAAATTGAGAAGCCAGGAGACAACAACTTGAGAAACTTATTTTATTTCATGTAATTTTTTGGTTTTTTTCCTTTGACTGAAGAACATGTATGAAGCAATTTCCCTACCCTATCGGAAATTTCAAAGCACTTTGTTAAAACGCAAGTAAAAAGCGCTTCATTCCGCCTGTGAATAGTGCTTTTGACAAGTGCTTTGCTCTCGCTACGAAATATGTTGAAAAAAACATGGAATTATGTATCTACTCCAAAAACTATTGAAACTCACATCACTAGCGAGTTCAATTAAAAAAATGCACATCACTAGCATACGGAAAAAAAATTATCTTAACAATTGTTAAAGCAGAAAATATAAAGTGAAGCTATATATCAAAATTTTTGATATAATTAAAAAAACAGGTAAAATTTGAGTGAGAAGTGGCTAGGCTATTCAAAAAGACATTTCAAAAGGTAATAGCAGCGAAGATAAACGATATTTAAAGTGAAGTTTCTTCTGCAGGTGAGAACGAGGAAGTCGCAACACACGCATCTTCAGAAAATGTAATTGGACATAGCAGTGGCGATTATGGCGGGGCGGATTATATCCAATCCGCTTTTTCGAATCACTTTCCGTGGTTAGAGCAAATAGCTTTTTTAATCACTTTTCGTAGCCAGGGGCCCTACTCTGTAATGCGATTCGAAAGTAAAATTGCTCGAATTCGAACAGAAGGTACTCTGTAATCTGACATTCGCATTTTATTTTCCGATTTTCGCATTTTAATTTATCCCTTTTCGCATTTTCGGCACTTGGCAACGCGAATGTCAAAGTCATTCGAATTTCGGAATTTTCATTCGACAGCTCTTTTTCTTTAGCAGAAGTAAAAAATAAATTAAAAATATCAACATAATTGAATCAAGAAGCGATATATAAATAAAAATGTAACATTGTCTATATTTTCCTGACAATTTTTTGACGTTTAGTAAAAAGTTATGCCAAATTTTGGATAAATTTTCATACGATTCGTCCAATGATGCCAAATTATGGACAAACTTCCAGGAAAATTTAGCAAGCAACACTCTCACTCAAGCGAAAGAGTTACAGAGTGGGATTTTAAATACGGATCGCATTTTGTTTTGGAATCGAATTGGTTTTCGAATCGCATTACAGAGTAGGGCCCCAGAACAAAGGTCTTCTTCCCAATGTTAAAAAAGGCGCTATTTAAAGCGAGAACAAAGCGCTATTCTGATTTTGTAAAGTGCTTTGAAAATTGTTAAATTGTTTCGAAGTGCTTTGTTTCCTAAAGGGTAGTTACAACTTTTATGTGAAAATATGAACCTATTTACAAAAAATTCTTTTGCCATTTCCGGAGCTCTTCAATATTTTTTCTCATAAATTGCTACTAGCAATTGCTCCTCACTGAAGCTCCAAGCCTTTTAGAAGCCAATATGAAAAACTTGACAAAAGCTGAATAGGGATGTATACACTCTTCAGGGATGCCGCTTTGCATTTAATAGGCCAAAACACATAGAAAGCATGCATGCCTCAAGCATGCATCATGTCTGTGAAGTATGCTTCATTAAAACACATAGCAAGCATACATCGAATATGTAAAAAATGCCAAAAATGTTGAAACTAAACAAAAATGTTAAACAAGAAGTCGAGGAAATACATTGAACTTAATTTAAAATAATTCAAGCAATCAATAAATGTAATTGGATGATTTAATATAGCTTTTTCAAGCAAAGCTACTTGATGCTTATGTCTGTCAAAGCTTTGATGCCTGCAAAAAGTTAAAAGTTGATCAACTTCAGGCATGCCTTAAGCATCATGCATGCATGCATGCTTTTGATGTGGGCTACTTCATAAGAATACGTATATGCAAACTCAAATGTCAGATGCTTGAAGCATGCATGCCTCCTATGTGTTTTGGCCTAATGAGATTTTGTATTTGCTTTTGTGGAAATCACAAGATTTTAAAATCTTAAACTTGTATAGAAAATTCAGTCAATTTCAATATAGATTTTACGAAATCTCATAAAATCTCAAAATTTCAATTATAATATGTTTCCATCTGGTCGAAATCATGCGATTTTGAAAAAGTGATATCAAAGTGTTTCCATTTGACATCTAGATCAGGGATCGCCAAAAAATTTTTTGGGAGAGTGCAACAACAATTACAACAAATCGTTGGCAATGTTGTTCATTAAAGAAAAAGCAACAACACGCATGGCGGTAGCGACGAAACACTACGCAGAATTACCAACAAGAAACCTTCAGTACAGCAACAATTTTGCGCGGTCGCATGCACTGCTTTTACCAGCAAGTAAAACAACATCAACAACAAGCACGCGCTGTATTTACCAACAACGACAAGAAAAAAACAAAAACACACTCGCGCTGTATTGTTGCGGTGCAGCTGCGCCGTGTGAACGATTCGGCGAATTACAACAATCATGAAAATCTTGAAGTTGTTGTAAAAAGTGGAAAGAGTTAGGCGCTGACGACCGCTGATCTAGATTTCATTTGACAATTAAGACTTCGTTTGATAAATGTAAGAATAAGCAATCGTGAAGGAGTTATTGCTTTGTTGCATTTCTTTTGCCATTTCCGTAGATCTTAAATTTTTTTCTCCAAAATTTTTACTAGCAGTTGCTAATCAATGAAGCTCCAGCCTTTTTATTTTCATATTCCCTTTGTTTTGCATTTTTTATTTTTATTATTGTTTTTTTTTTTAATTAATTAGATGTCATTACCAATTGTCACTATGAAAAATCTGACATAAGTTGAAAAGTGCTGATATAACTTTTCAGAGATACCGCATTACATTTTATTAGATTTTGTTGAAATCTCTTTTGTTGAAGATTTTAAAATCTCAAACTTGTATAGAGAACACTGTTGATTTCAATATGGATTTTACGAAGTCTCATAAAATCTCAAGATTTCGAGCAGATGGAAACATAGTATTTATTAGGTGGAAAAATAGTAGCAAATCGTTTTTGTTTTGTAGGATCCGACTTACCTTTTGTAGGATTCTGTAAAAAGAGATAATTTTTTAAAAGAAAATCATAACACATTTGTTGTTCTGCTGGAATGCTGCATTTATTTCTTTCACAACATATAAGTGTTTTTTTACCTTCACTACACCACGTCACAAGTTTTGAAATAAGTGAGTTCGTGTGTGTGTGTGTGTGTTTGGGGAGGATAATTGTTTTTTGAGCATTTTCCATTTTGAGAATTTTTTTATTTATCTTACATTCACAATAGGTTCTCTTTGAAAAAAAAAATTGCCAAATAATTAGGAAAGAGAATACTTAATTTAAGTAAAAAAAAGATGTGCAGCAAAATAAAGATTTCGGTAGAGGATATAAATTAAATACTGTGCACAATTTTTTTTTTTAGAAATTTTTTGGACATTGAAAATTGTATAACAAAGTTTTTAAAAAAAAAGCCTAACGTACGCGCACATAAAAGATGCTCTTGAGTTTTTTCTTGTAGATTCTTATAGAAAATATATAAATATAATTAGATGTTGAAGTAATTTCATAACGGAATTTAATATAAATAAACAACAATGATATATTTTGACTTTAACTAGATACAGTTTTTGTGTGCGCGTTGGTTCGTATGTTTGTATGGAGATAAGCTGATGATTTTCTGAATACGAAACTCTGCACATCCTTTAACAATTCTTGCTTTACTTAAATAGGAATTAATGCTATATGCTTTTCGATGATTTGTGTTTTGTTATTGTTTTATAAATAAATAATACCTTCATGGAAGGTGTACATTTTCCGCTTTAACAAATTCCGTTTTCTAAATCTTAAACATTTACACATTTTTTGTTTCTTTTTTGCCAACCGTGCTGCGTATTTGAGCTTTTGTTTTAATAAAAGCTTTAAGGCTTTTCTATTAGTTGCATGTGTTAAAGACATTTATATTAGTGCTTCAAAAGATTTATTTTCGTGAATGATAAAGTTTTGAGTTTGAGAAAAACTAAGAGAAAAGCTTTAAAGTTTATAAAATTTAATTTTAAATTTGTTAATGTTAACAGATAGTTTAACTGATAGATCGTAACGCGAGCAGCATTGTTGGCTTAACAATTGTTTTTGATTTAATTTTTAAGGTTTTAGGTTTTTTTTTTAAATATTTTACATTTTGTAAATTTTATAAATGGCAGTTTTTGTTTTTTTATAAAAATAGTACAACTTTTTCTATTATTTAAACTTAATCGATTTCCATTAAATCAATACATATACATTTATATATTAATATATACATAAAGCTATATCTTCTTTAAAGAGATTTTAAGTAGTTTTTTCCTTGGGTTTGTTTTAAATGTTACAAAAATAGTTACTTCGACATTATTTTTTTTTTAATATTTATCTTCAATTTAAAAATATCAAGAGAGTAGAATAGAATTATAGGAAGAAATAGGGAGGAAGCGAGAGCGTCAGAGCAGAGAAATATGAAGAGTGAAATATTTTGTAGAGTTGTAAGTCGGTGTTCTTAAGTGTAATCAACTTGTATGCACAAAAAAGCTAAAAAAATATATCTTTAAAGAGCTCCGATAAATAAATTGAAGATAAATTTACATAGTTACTACAAATATTTAAAGTGGCTATTTTTTACAGTTTTTGTATTCTTTTTAATTTAAATTACTTATTTATATGAATATTATTTGAATTTCTTGAGCAGTTGTTAATTTCTTTTTTTTCATTCGATTTCTAGTTTTTTTATTGTTTTTAACATTTTTAAAGTTTTGTTTTTTTTTAAATTTTTTTTTAGAAATTTTTGCCTGTTTTTTAATGAAAAATTTAACGAACTTATATATGAATATTGATTAATAATTTTTTTTTATTGTGTGTTTTATTGTTTATTATCATTGCTTGCTGTTTGTTCTCTTATATTCATTGTAACATGATTAAAGGTTTATTTAGTTCTGTAAAAATATAATGAAAATTTAAAAATATTGATTTTGAAATGTGTTTTTGTAAAGATTTAATGGCAGATTCTAATGTGGTCAAGAAGAGTATCAAATCTATGTATAAACAGTTAAGACAAAGAAATAAGAATACACAAAATGAAATATGTTTTCAAACTTGTCCGGTTTCATGAAATGCCTCCACGAGTGTAGAGTTGTTGACGGACAAATTTGAAGTTTCTTAAGTTGGTTTGGAAAAAGTCAAAAATTTTTAATTTTATGGAAACCGGCTTATGTATTGTTTTTAGTGAAATTTTTGCCTTCATTTCCTCTCGTTTTAAGGAAAACGAAACAAAATGGTGTTAAGTATCATTAAAAAAAATTTGGAGAAAATTATAAAGTGAGTTTTAATTACCAAAATTGGTACCGCTTATATTTTTTATAATTAAATTTATTGAACCTTACTTAAATATTTTTAAAACAGTTTATTATTACTTTTAAAAATAATAAAATTATAATTGCCATTATAAGAAGTATGACAAAACTTTTTATGGTTGCGTTCCAACTGATTTAAGAAAAAAGTTGTAAAAATACAAATCAAATATGATGCGATTGCTTGAATTGCTGAATTTGCTCGACTAATCAGATTGAGTAATAGATAAGTTTTAAATTCGAATAAAACCAAGTTTAGACCGCGCAGATCAAGATATGATGATTTGATTAGTATTAACCTATTTTAGATCACTTTAAAGAGCGAAAAATGTGAAAAGTGGCACTAGAAATTCAAATGGCCGCCATTTTTGCAATTTTCAACTATTTATTGATATTATAGGTTCAAACTCCAAAAAATAGAACATAATTATACTTTTTTGTTTTTTTTATATCAGATGAGACCGTTTGGGTACCTTTTTTCAACGTAACGCTTGAGGGCGTATTGGCACTTCAAATTGTGCACTCACTTTTATGCAACAAAACAATTATTTTCCTACACTTTAAGAATCAATAAATAACTTCCAACAACTAAAGGTTTTCGAATTGTTTGCTATTTTTGCTTTTTCATTGCATTCTCATGGTTGCAAATTTTTTATGAGCTGTCAACTTCGTTTTGACAGTTTAGGTCACCGGCTCTTTGCCCTAACATTACCTTGTCTAGTTTTACCATGAACAGTAGCATCAACTACACAGCAAACAGCGTCGACAAATTTAGCAGTGTGCGATTCAAAGAATTAACATAGAGTGTGATTGACAGCGGCGTGGGATCGTAGAGTTTTGTTAAAACAAATGAAGCAAAGTGTCTAACGGCAGTGAGTGGGAGCGACTGCAAACATTAAACGAAAACTTAACGCAGAGCCAGAGAGACGACGGCGGGGGATCGTTGTAAAAGCGACTGACAGTTGAGGTGAAATTGTTATTGCAAATTTATGGTAAAAAAATATGTTAAAGGGAAAAATAAAACGCAATACTTATTTCTAAAAGTAAAGTAAGCAACACTTGTGTCATTTCTCACACATACACTTTTATACATTTTGCTTTATTCTTATTTTTCTCAGTTGCTAATAAATACTTCAAACAATCGGACGTGTTTTATTTCAAGCGGAAAAGTAACTAACAAAATATTTGACAGCTGCATTAATATGGTAACAGAAATAAAATATAGAAGCAGCATATAAAATTTTTATATACATTGTTAATTTTGCAAGTAATATTTAATTAACTTCACTTAAAATGAATTATCAGAAAACTCGAAAATAGACGAAAGTGAAATTGAATTTAATTGTAATCAGAATAAAGAATTCAAATAATTTTGTTGATATGAAGTAAATAAATTTGATGAAATTTCTGAATTAAAAAAAATTGAATTTCGCATTTAAAGACACATTTTAAATTTTATTTAATCTAAAATATGAGAAATAAAATGAATTTTGAGGTCAGTAAATTTTTGGTTAATTTTAAAGAATAAATTCTAAAATAAATAAATGTGGTTGACCGAAAAATTTTATAATTGTGTTTCGAAATATCAATTTGAAATTAATAAACTAAAACAAGTAAATTTTGGTTTAATTTATTTATTGTTTACAGAAAATATTTAAAAAATTTTTAAATTTTTTCATGCCAAAAAATTTGGTGTTCAATAATTTCAACGTTTTTCACTTAATTTTAATATGAGTAATCTCGTGGTAACATCCGTTTTGCCACTTTACCGAAGACTTTGGTGCACATTTTTTTTTAAAATTACTCCAGATATGCATTGATTTGCACGTTGGTAACTCTTGAACCATTTGGATTTTCATTTTTGTTTCTTCAGCAAAGTTCTTCCTATTTTTCTGGCCAACAACTCTGCTGAATAAATATATACGAAAAAATCGTTTGAAATTGCCTTTAAACCTTTAATAGGCCTCATATGTCTTGCCCGCTTTAAACGTTTAAAAGCAAATAATGTTACTCATACGCCATGTTCTTAGAATTTTTCGTTTGGCTTTAAGCAAGACTTTTTGTAAGACTCACTCGATAAAACCCACTGGAAGCGATTTTGTCATATTTATTTGTTCAGCAAAGTTGTTGGCCAGAATAAAAGGAAGAACTTTGCTGAAGAAACAAAAATTAAAATTCAAATGGTTCAAGAGTTATCAACATGAAAATTTTATATCTTGAGTAATTTTTGAGGTATATTAAAAAATTTTTTTATTCTAAAATGTTCGGTAAAGTGATAAAACTAGGGGCAGTAACGATTATTCCTTTTATTCAAAAAAATAAGAGAGTAATAGTAATTTTCCGTCTTTTAATTTTATACTCAAAATTTAAGTGGTACTCTCTGCCGTTTATTTTTTTACAATAAATAACGATTATTTTCGATTATGGGCGCGCCACGCCCATTTTTAGAAAAAATTACAATATATCATAACTATGACACGCAATGATGATGAAATTCAAGATGTGTTGGCTTAGCACGAAGATCTATATATTTGGGAAAAATGAGAGGGCCACGACCATTTTTAGAAAAATTGCAATAACTCATAACCAGGACACGCAATGATGATAAAATTCAATGTGTTGGCCTAGCATAAAGATTTATGTATTTGGCAAAAGTGGGTGGACCCCGCCCTTTTTTAGACAAAATTACAATATCTCTTAACCACGACACGCAATGATGATGAAATTTGGTATGTGTTAGCCGTATTTCTATTTATTTCCATCCATTTAGTAATAAACTTTAACTTATTTTTAATATATTTATTAGTATTATTCAAATAACATATGTATTTTTATGAAATAAAAACATAGTTGCTAAGGCGAAAGTAGAAAACTTTTACTGCACGAACACGAGAATGCACGCACGACTTTGCTTTTCTTAAGCACTGGCACGCACGTACACGCGAGTTATGTATAACGTTAATTCCGAAGATAAAAATGATATTTTTATTAAAAAACTAAAGAACGAAATAGACCGGAAACTGTGTCGAAATTCATAAGAGTTCTTAAGAATTTCGACACCTTTTTAAATAATTCAAAATTAAGTTTTTATTTGTTTCCCAGACAAACGAAAATGCATGCTTGCATACTTGTAGGCATGTATGTGTGTAAAACATGTGTACTAGCTGTGCAATGAATGCAAGCTAGTATCAAATATTAAGATATGTAAACAAGCAGTCTGGTTTTATTCGCGTAACTAAAAACAAGGTATCTTCTCCGCTCTGCCGCTACTGTGAAAATAAAGTTCAAACTTCAAAGTTAAATAAATTTAGTTTTTTTTAAAAAGGTTATCCTGTAACAGAAAAACATAATTCGCGCGAAGTATTTTTTTAGGCACGTGCACGTCATGACACGGATGGGCACGCGAATTTTAAGTATTCAACCATATTAAATTTTTTTTTTATTTAAATATATTTATTTGTGTTTAGCAGACATTACTACATAGAAAAACCTAGATTTTATCAATAAAGATATTAAATTGCCCTTTACAATAATAATTATGATAAACGCATTAGAAAAAAAAAATACAGTAGAATCGCGGAAAAGTTAATTCGCACAAAAGTTAATAGCTCGGTGTCTACGTACTATTATAGATTTTTATTATTATATTCAATACGTTTCAAGCAAATGCTGACTTTGGCCAAACAAGCAAGGATTTTGCTTATATAAAGGAAAAACTAATAACACTAGGTAAGTAAATCTAAACTAACTAAGTTTTATGTTACTTAATTCTCTTTACAGTAATCGAAAACAAATAAATTAATTAAAATCTGTTCTTGCGTTATAAATACAGAAAACGAAAATAAATCATTAATAGATGAACTTATCAGCGTTAAATCAATATAGGCTCAAAATTCCATTTACTTGGAAAGATTATGCTACAAAGCATTCCCTATAGCTTCTAAACTTAACCTTTTACCCGATTAAATCTAAAGAGGAACTAAACGAAACAGAAAAACAAATTGATTATTCTTACAATGAAGTACAATTGGTATGTTTGTTGAAATATTTTTTATTTTAGATCAGATACATTCAAGAAGCAATAGGTTCGAGTCATGTTTCGAAGGCCATGCAAAACATGTATTCCGAAGAATTCGTCGTGCAAAAATATTGAGATGGTGTCCAAAAAACAAAGATGCCATTAAAACATCTAAGCTTTTCAACAAATTCATTTTCAGTAATAAACTATAAATTTTATTAAAAATTTATGTTTACTAATATTATTTATTACAGCTGCTGTCAGAAACGAAAACTTCAGCTTGCAACATTTTGAAGAGGCAATGAAAAAAGGGTTCCGAACAATTAAAAATCGGTTTTACAGGAAAACATTTAGAAATAAGAAGGAAAACATACCACAATGAATTTAATTTTTATATAATTTTTCTATATTTTTTATTATTCAACTAATCAGCATATAATTAATTATATCTTTTTATTTACCATACTTAGTTTAAGAAAATTATTAAAAATTGAATTGTTTTGAAAATTGAAACCATTGCTGTAGTTATTGTTTCAGTCGAAATGTAGATTTTTCGCTAAAGCATTAAAAATAAAAACGAACTGCTGACCCAAAGCTTTTCAATGGAGTCCTTTTGAAGCAGTATCGACTGTTGCAAATTCGAACCCTTATTTTCGATGAAATAAAAAGTATCTTTCTCTCTCTCTCTCTCTCTCTCTCTCTTTCTCACTCTCCTCTCCCTCTGCAAGTCTATTTTTGAGGTAGGCAAAATCAAAAAGAAAGCGACGAACTGCTGACCCAAAGCTTTGCACGGGAGGCCTTTAAAAGCAATTCATAGTCAGCTAAATTGAAGTGCTCTTTTTCAATGACATCCCATCCCGGGCCGGCATTTCAGCAGCTGACTCCAGGAGCAAAACGTCAGCTTCTATTTTTTTACTATGCCAACGAGGAATGCATGAAGTGCGCTCAGCAACGGACACAACAAGAGAAACGAACAAAAGAAAAAAACGAACAAAAGAAAAAAAAACGTACAAAGAAAAAAAAAGAAAGGCATGCTTTCAATCAGTTGTTTCATACAAGTGCGCCACGCCAACTTATGGAAGTGAGTAAAATATTAATAAATTAATATGGAAAAAAGAGTTTGTGGTGTAAGCAAGAGGCATATGAAACGCTTCGATTTTACAAATTTTTTTATTACAGCTGCTGTCAGGACGAAAGCTTTGGTTTTCAAGACTATGAAGCTGCAGTGAAAAAAGAATTCCGGATATATAAAAATCGTTTTTATAGGAAAACATTTAGGAACAAGGTTGAGGATGTAAACAAAGAACATATAACTACAATTCATTTTATATACTTTTCTTTTATTATATTTTATTATTGAATAATTATAAGTTTTACGCTTTTTTTATAAGAAACCTATTAAAATATGAATTGAAATGAAAACGTAGATTTTTTTGCTTATTTATTTTAAAATAAAAACGAACTGCTGACCCAAAGCTTTCCAAGAGAGGCCTTTTGAAGCAGTATCGATGTTTGTCTTCTAAACCTTATTTTGGACGAATTCAAAAATCTCTCTCTCTATCCTTCTCTCTTTGAAAGGCAAAACAAAAAAGAGTGCAACGAACTGCTGACCCAAAGTTTCCCATGAAAGGCCTTATGAAGCAATTTAAAGTAAGCTAAATTGAAGTGCTTTTTTCCAATGACATGTAATGTTAAAAATACAATGGTGTGTCATACATGGAGTCAGCGCTTTCAACTGCCTTGCAAGCACACTCAAAAAGGCCTTTCAATTGTTTTTTTTTTCCCGCTGGGATGCAAGCGAAAATTACAATGGTGTGTCATACGTTGGACCAGCGCTTTTAGCTGTCTTGCAAGCACTCAAATAGGCTTTTTGGTGTGCATTTTTCCTGATGGGAAGCATTAGTTTTGTCTAATCTGTTTCATTTAATTATGCGAAGATCAGTTACAATTTAGTACTCGTATTGTGTGGTTGAAAAAGGTGAATAGAAAAAAAATGAAAATGGGTCGTAAACGCAAACATATTTTGCGCGAATTCTTCAACGAAAATAATGGCGAGGCCGAGCGCAAGTGATGCGGTCATAAAATGCATATCAACATTACAAATTTAAGAAGGCATTTAAAAAAAAACACTATGATCTTTTGAACGAGTATGAAATGGAAAAAGAAGGAAATCATATAATATTCCAGTGAACGAAAATGACTGTTGCGGCTCACTGTGTGACCACAAGAAAAAAATATATATTTTCATGATTAACTCCGTAATACTTTTCTAATTGGATTTTGGTTGAAGAACGTTGTCTGCAGGGTGACCGTTTTCAGTAGATTTACTACTAGATTGGTAGATTTGATAGAATTTTGAAAGTTGCTAGTAGTTTTTTTAGTAGATTTTCATATCTAGTAGATTTTTAGTAGATTTTGAAAAAAAAATTTTTTTTCTCAAAATTTTTGTGCAAGTTTTAAGCCACAGCTTTTCGTTTTGTTTTGTCGCAAATATTGTTAGTGAAAAAGTGCATAAGAGCAGCCTTAAGTTATAACACTGCTATTGAAAAATGGCAACACTGCAACTGTCAATGCTTCTTCATTTATTTTGTGAAACATCTGTAAATGGCGCGATTTGTGAAAATTTTGTTTAATTTCCATAAATGCAATGGAGAAAATATATGAACAATTATATCGCCCTGACTGGGAGAGAAATGAAAAGTTCGGTCGTCTTGCATCGATTAAGGAGCATGCAGTTACCCAGAGACTGCAATGGATACGAAATTTCTGTGAATATTTCTGTGAATTGTCTTGCTAAAAAAAATAACAATTTTTTTTATTGTTTTGACAATCTGGTCACTTTTATATGTGAATGTTTTACACCATTTATACAGGTTACAGTGATTCTCTTCTAGCCTTTTGCGTAAATCTAATAAATAGCTCGAAAACACCTTTGTATGTCCCAAAATACACGAGGTTCGAACCCACTATCAAATGCATAGGCCTCTACATAAAATTGTAAAGTTTTCGCGGCCATTTCGATTCTGCGGTTGTGTAGTAAAGTTAAGTTTTGATAAAAAAGTAAATGTAACTAAATTGCTGTAATATAAATATTAAAATAATAGCAGTAATTAGCACTTGATTCTGATTGAGAAGATTGGGAAAAGGAGGAAAATTCCTTATAGAAGATAAAAAAAAAATTAGATGATCCCTTTTCTTTAAAGGTAAATTGGAATTTCTTAAAGAAAAAATAAAAAAAAATCAAACTAATTTTAATATGTCTGTATATATTACAGATATATTTATATAAGTATACTAATTATTATGTGCAGGAATCTAGTACCTAATTAACTTGCAGCCCAAATAAGTTTAATCCTTACGCAGAAGGTCTACGCGGAATTCATCAGGCATTTTTCATTTTTGGCAAAGGCGACAGGCAGACTTAGCAAGAAATTCGCACCAATTCGCTTCAACTCGAGCATAGGATATTCAAGCTGAGCTCCTGATCCACACATGCTATACACATATTACACACATTGATACGACATCTCCAAGGTTAATAGTAAAATCAAAGTGCGTAAGTGAGCAACCATATAGCTTAAAAGCTCAAAAAAAAAAAAAGTCACACACATACATAGAAAATCGGCCAAATATGAAAAAGAAGAAGAAAGTTAGTTTTGATTTGCAAAAGTTAGTCCGTGTGTTAAAACGCTAAAAATTAGTCATCGCTTGTTTTAGTCCAAGAAAAAAAAAACATAATGCCTTTAAAATCCTAGCTATGTAACTAAAAATAGTTAGAAAAAAAAACAAATCTTTAATTAATATTAAAGTAAAATATTAAACACTAATTCTAAGTAAAAAGATGGAAAAAACAAACAAGACAAAATTAAGTTAAAACAAGACAAAATAAAGTTAAAACAAGACAATATTGATAAAGAGCAGTCATAATTAAGTTTCATAAAGTTTAAACCAAAAGATAAAATAAATTTTATGTGATAACTAAGCAATGTTAATAAAAAAAGATTAAAAATTTTGCATAAACTCAAGGAAAGAAAAAAAAAACAGTAAAACAAATACAATGATGAAAAGATAGAATAATCCATAACTTCTAAATTCCATAGCAATACTTCATCAACGAGCTGAAGGCCTGGAGATTCGGATGATTCGTAAGTAAATTTACCTCTTTCTTATTTTATCTTTTTAATCTAATTTGTTTACTTTAACTTAAACAACCAGGCAAAATTTTAAAACTCGGTTTTTGTTAAGAATGCTTAGTTAAAAGAAATTCTTTAAAATACATTATAGTTATCTACAACCAACAATATAAGATTCTTAGAATAAAATCCATAAAAAAATTTAATTACCATAATAAGAGGCTAAAATATATAACAACCATACATAAGCATTTATATAAGACATGCTAAACAAAATTTTGTCACGAAAATTTTTTCATTTCCACCGCGTTCCCTTCTAAAGTTAACACCACGAAAGTAAATTTTATGTGGTTTATTGATCATTTGTTCCCATAAATTTATTTTCTCAAATCTTAGTCAGTCACTCAAAACCAGTTTTCCCCAATTCCATTCTGTTCCAAATTATACTAATTGCGTTCAATTGTAAGTATGCCCCATATCAAAGCTCATTTATATAATAAACCTTGCCCCATATATTGATTAATGGTGCTAAACGCTCAAAATAATATTCCGGTTCGTTCTGTGTTACTTTAACTGAGCGCCCAATAAAGGTACTCAAATGTGCAAATTAGCCTTAGAACCGTGAGTTGGGCACTGAGTGCCTATCGTCAACTTTGCACGTTGATTACATTCGACTGAAACGTCCAATTTTCATTTTGTTTTTTTTTTGTAGATTGAATATTTATGTATTAACTGTTAAAATTACAGGTGCATATCTTTTATTGTTCAACAGTTACAGCGTTTTATACAATATGTGCCCCATACGTGACTTGGGGCACTCAGTGCCCACTACGTTTCTTCATATAATTTGTATGGAGATTTTTTTTCCAAAGCTTTTAGATGTTTTGACAAGCTTTTGAAGTGTTTGTTTGTGTTATTATAATTTCGATATGGCAGAACAGCTCACTGTGTATTTAGCAAACATTCGGCGGGAATTGACTGAAGAAGAAGAAGCAGAATTTTCTGCTTATTTCAATTCCAGCGATAATGAGGAAAATGAGGAGAATCTAAATTATGTTGCTGACCAAGAACCCATTCCAAGTGATCAATCCGATTTTGGTGGTGATGATACTAGTGCCATTTTAGATCCGCGTTTCCAAGAATATACGCACGAAGAGCCTATAGAGGAAATACAGAGCACACGTGAAGAGAGGATAGTAGAGTTATCTACATCAGCTATTGAGCGCAATCGGGGTGAGAAATACCTTGGGCAGGGCAGAAATAACCCAACTGTGTGGTGGTCAAAACCCAGCGAGGAAGAAAAACTGAGAACTCATTTAGCCAAAAATTCTCGCGAACTGTCGACGGCTATTTGTACGGAGAATATTGCTAATAAAAGTGCCACCTTCATGCGCGTTTTTCCAGTTTCTCTTGTCGAAAGCATTGTTTTCGAGACCAATAGAAAAGCAAAGAGAATAATGGAGGCTAATTTACGACAAGCTGTGCCAAAAAAAAATGAGATACTGGAGTGATACAAATGCCGATGAAATGTATGCATTTATAGCCATTGTTTTGTACGCTGGTGCAGAAAAAGCAAATCTAGTTCAGGGCAAGGACTTATTTGATAAAATGAACATGCCTTTTTACAGAGCGGTTATGTCTTTGTACCGATTTGAGCAGTTGTCTCGTTTCATGCGGTTTGACGATTCAAGAACTCGCGCTGAGAGATTGCGGTACGACAAATTGGCTCCAATTCGTCATGTCTGGACAATGTTTTTATAAACTTTGACAGCGTCATATGTTGCAGGTAAGGAGTTATGTGTTGATGAACAATTACTATCGACCAGGAACCGATGCAGTTTTCGCCAATAAATTCCTTCCAAGCCAGGAAAATATGGCATAAAAATATTCTGGCTGGTTGATGCGTAGACAAACTACCCACTTGCAGGCGAAATATATTTGGGATCACAACCAAATGCAGCAAGAGCAATTGGTGTCGGACGAGAAATTGTAAAAAGACTAAGCAATCGGTACATGGACAATGGTGCAAACATTACCATGGACAATTTCTTTACCAGCTATGAGTTGGCTGACGAGTTACTATCACGCAATACAACTATAGTGGGAACAATCAGGGGCAATAAACCTCAATTGCCAAAACAATTTACGTCGGCTGAAGAAGCTAAAAAAAGAGGTGTGTTTGCTTCAGTGTTTTGCTATTCGCAGTCGCTGCAGCTAGTCAGCTTCACAAGCAACTCAAAAAAAAATGTATTGCTACTATCAACTGCACATGCCGGCGAAGATGTAAATGCTGTCAGTAGGAAGCCTGAAGTAATTATTGACTACAATAAATATAAAGGAGGTGTCGATACTTTCGACAAAATGTTGCGTGGTTACACCTGTAAAAGAAAGACCAATCGCTGGCCAATGGCTATTTTTTACAATATGGTGGATGTTGCTGGACTTGCCGCTTTTCGACTTTTTGAGCTTGACCACCCGATGTGGAACTCAAATAATTCGGAAAAAAGAAATTTTTTTTTGAAGGAACTGGCCATGGAGCTGGCTCAAAACCAATTGAATAATAGATGCAAAACTAAAATAAATTCGAATACAAAAACTGCAATGGACTTGATTGGTTTCAAACGGGAAATTGTGGCAGCGAGATCTCGTCCAACAGTTCAGGTTAAAAAATATAGCTCTACAAAATCACCTTTATATCTAATTTTTCAATTTTTTTCTTGCTTTTAGGTAAACACGTTGAAACGCCGTTGCGAAACATGCAAAAAGGTTAAAAAGGACAACAAGACGACAGCAATTTGTGACCATTGCCTGGCACCAACATGCAAAAATCATTATGTGAGGGCATGTGAAAGCTGCCACTATTCCCTATATAATTCTAATACAGTTTCGGACTCCAGCAGCGACGAAGAATCACCAAGAGACCCAACAACATCAACACCAAATCAAAGCACATCAAAGAGACAGCGCAGAATATCACAAATAAATTAAATATTTTTAAAATATGAACCTTTATTTTATGATTCAATCCATCAAACAAATAAAAAAAATGATTTTGTTTAATTCATTGCGAAAATAAGCGAAATATTAAACTTTTAATAAAAAAATTTCAAAAAAGGAGAAATTTCCATACAAAATACACTACTGGGCACTCAGTGCCCAAGTCACGAGATTAAGTTGTAAAGGCATGTCACGGTTCTAAGGTTAGTTTTGTTTTTTTTTTAGAGTATACATATGCATACACAGATTTTATATGTTAAAACTTAATATATACCAAAAACATGCAAATAGAACGCAAACTTAAAGTTCATTGCTCTTTGGTTGGTTAACTTGTAAGGACCCCTTTTGACGGGGTCAAAACCGGCCCTCACAATCAGAGCCCACCGAACGATTCTACCGATGGCGGCCCTGCTACGGCCACATGAACGACCGGCAGCCAAGCAACGCCCCATCGTTGCATATTTCATCACCACGACAATCGCAATATAAGCAGCGCCCCTGTAAATACAAATCACAGGCGACCGCATCTACAACAACAACCACACTACCCCAGTTTAAGTAACTTGCTTAACAATAGCAACGCTACACATTTATAGTCAACGACAACAACAACAAAAACATTACCCCAGCTTAAGTAACCTGCTTAACAATAGCAACGCTATACGTTTGTAGTCAACGACAACAACAACGCTGCTCCAGCATTTAAAGCAGTCAACACTACAACAGCAACGCTATGTACCCATAGCAAAGAAGACGAAACCCTCTCCAGATGACAAACAACACTGCATCAGCCACACATAAATCATGGATCACGCCACTCACGGTAACCGTTCATATTTATGTTATTATTAAACTTTATATTCCGACTGCTACTAAAAGTACAGTCATAATAAAACACATCTTTATTTTTGTTATTATAAAACTTCATTATGCTAATAGTTTATACAATCATGAAGTCTAATCTTTATTAAGCTATATATATGTAATACACAATATACATAATAATAAGTTATACATTGAATTGACCACTTAAAATCTAATACTTGAAACTAAATTAAAGTACTCACCCTGTATTATATTTAAGCTAGAAACATAAAGCATACACACATTGTTACACATATAAGAAAATCTATGGTATCAAAAATAACACACATATAAACGTACTGAGCGAGCTTCCCCTCAAAATATAACACACACATTAATACACCACATAAGAAATAGTGTGTATTAAATTGTGTAAATTATATTTGTTTCTCGCTCAGACAAGCATAGAATGTATGACTATCATAAATAGAATAATATGAATAGAATGTATGACTATCGTAAATAGAATAAGTTTGTATGCGTCACATGACGCCGGTGCCAGCCACCACTAAGGAGACTTTATTTTTTGAAATACAGAGTCGAGTGCGAGACACTGAATGGATAAGACGTGCTGAGTTTTCATTACGATTTGATAGTTTGGAAGCATTTAGAAGCCTGAAAGTAAAGCGAAAGGAAACTGGTCGGACGGACGCTGACACTAAAGACGGTAAGGTATCCTGAACATAACCCAACACCACTTTCCTAAATTCCTTTCACGCTAGGGCAGAACGTCGAGAGCTAAGACTTTTCACTCGAAAGCTTTTCATCTCCGTTCTCCCACTTCCAGCTCTACACGAGCACAGCCGAAAGGCCACTTCACAAGCCATTTGTCTCACGCTTGAGGCTAGACGGCTCCTTAGGAGCTATTCAGGCTTCGCGTCGAAACGACTTGCCAGCTATACGCCAGCAATATCATATTACAAGGCGAGCGTCGTGGCCAGAGACGTTAAAGATCTCCGTGCCCCGCTTTGTGCTTTCCCATAGCTCTGCACGAGTGAACCACAGTATAACCCTTTAACAAAATTGTTTCACGTTTGAGGCTAGACGACTCACCGAGTCATTCAAGCTTCGCGTCGAAACAACTCGCAAGCTACACGCCAGCGCCCCTATCCTTTTTCCGAAGAAATACCCAGCGACTCAACCCACACGGACGGACAGGTCGACAGGACGAACCAGCCATCCACCCGCAAAGCATCACTGCCCGTAAGAGGAATTCTAGTCGAACATCGCCGCGATTCTAGTGCTCCCTTAAAAAAGGAGCGCAAGCGGTCACAACCCAAAACCTCCACAACAGTTCTTGTGTCAGAACCCCGAACAGCCACTGAGTTATACCCTGGCTGGAAAACCCAATCTGTAGCGCCCCGGAGGTTCGTTGCAAACTTACTAATTTCCATGAAGATTTTTCACCAGCTGTTTAGCCTAATACATACCTACAAATCTGAGTAAATAAGGGTTACTTTAACAAACTCTGATTTTTTATTGTTAAATTATCTTAATATAATATTTTTACTGTCTTAAATATAATTAAAAGTCTAAATGGTAGACAATACTTGGAAACAAAATTATATTAATATATGATATACTTTCAAAACAAAATTATTCGAATTATTTTATTAGTAAACTCATTTTATGTTAAACAAACAGAAAAAATGAACTAAATAAAAACATTCTAACTTGAAAATGATGGTGTAAAATTTTTTTGAAGTGAAAACTTCTTTAGGCGTGTTGAACGATTTTGGTAGAGGGTAAATCTTTGGTTTGCGTCATTGTGTTTTTCCGAGTAACACTCGTCATCAATAAAGACGTAATCTCAGTAAAACAACGATAGTTCAACTTCATATTAATTTGTCATCACAGTCATGAAACAGCTGTTTTAAGAACAATAACAAAAGAAAACAACAATACCAAAACGCCCATTGAGAGGTGAAACGTCAAAATAGGAAAATGAATAGTTATTTAGATTTGCCAACTATGTTCGTTTTGATAAGAAATGCTTGAAACTTGGCAGCATTTTAAGATCAGAAATAAAGCTGGAAATCGAGCTGGTTTTAATTTTTGTTTTTGTTTTGTGAATTAAATAGAGCCGCGCTCTAGATCAACGACCACGGGAATGCAGCTATTGAATGTTACTGTTTTTTTTTTTCAATGTAAATGTAGATGTAGAGCATTAAAAATTTTGATATTTGCGTTTTGTTTGACTGGCCGTGGAGTCTCTTTTAATGCCTCCACTTGAGATCTTGCTACCAGGCAAACAAAAAATACAGCAAGCAAAGCGCTGTTTATTTTCCGCCGCCAATTTGGTTCATCCCCTCTAACGTTGCGCAAACGATGTGATACTGCTCTTCTCTGTTCATCGTTGTAGTAGATTTGCTTGGTAATTGATGTTGTAAATGTATTTTAGTTCAGCTACAGATCTACATATACATTGACAGAAAAACAGTAAAAATCCTTCATGATTTCTTTATGAAGGAACGATTTGTCAGCAGATAAAGTTATTGATGGCTGCTTGCTGCCATAGTAGAATTAGACAAGGTAGTATTAGGGCTGAATGTGTTCTCTTTCTAAGTGACCATAACTGTCAAACTTATACATTTTGATATATTTGCCAATTCTTGCTTTCATGTTGCATTCTTATTGGTTGCAGATTTTGTATAAAATGTCAACTTCGTTTTGACAGTTTCGGTCACCGGCTCTCAGCCCTAACACTACCTTGTTTAATTTTGCCATGCTTGCTGCATTTGCTGAGCGCCTGGTAGCCAATATCCAAGAGCGTGTATTTGAGTTTCATGACCAACATAAAGACATTTGTAGTTTTATAAATGTCGCCAGCATATTCTCTGACTGGGACCATGGTATAATAAGTGATAGGAGTGACATTTCGTGTTTCGACCATCGAATGTCAAGCAAAAGAAAATACAAAAGAGAACGTGTGTCACACACAATGGCCGCATTCAGAGGAGTCATCTGAATGGATCATTGCAAAGGTTTCTCACTCAAATATAAAAAAACAGTTGCCAACTATTGACTCCGCTGAAAGCTGCCAATGTGTGTGACACACGCACTTTATATTGTTTTCTTTTGTTTGAAATTGCAGCTCGTGAGAAAAGAAGTAGTTGTCAAGGCTACCTAATAATAATTTTATCATGAGTGGGACTGCATCGTCCAAAATTTTTTGTTTCTTATTTCAGCTACCATAAGCCTATAGTATATTTTTTAAAAATATAATGCAATGATGATTGACGCAAACAGTGAAAATAATGTAAATGAAATTCAATGAAATGTATGTAAATACAAATTTTATGTATGTGTAAATTATTATGTATTTTAAGTGTATATTAAAATACATCATGAAAATAATGTACATTAATGATGACGTATGAACCGAATCGGAGGTAGAAAATAAACTGCAGTTGCTTGCAATGTTTTCTGTTTTCCTTGTAGCAAGATCTCAAATGCAGGCATTAAAAGAGACTTCAAGACCCATCAAACAAAATATCATAAATAAAAAAAATTAAATTTGTTTTATTTTAGAAAGAAAAAATTAAATATCCTTTTTGAGGGTTATTTTTCATTCAATAGTGCTCCCAGTATTTTATTTTTATATCAGCAATATTCAATTTAAATGTAATAATATAGTTTGGTGTAATTATAAAATAAAAATGCTATCTGAATAAAAAATATTTTGAAAGAAATAATCAAAGGTTGAGGGGGTGAAAATATAAAATTTTTTTCCGATTAGCATGAAAACTCCTATATAGCAGAAAGGCGGTCCGTGGCAGGACAAAGTCTTCCAGGGAATACTAATATTTTATATATAGGTTTTCGCTTCGGTAGGTAGTCCCCTCACTGCTATACATTTTTTTAATGACCTAACTACCGGCATCTTTATAATTTATGGGGTTTTGAAATCACAGCTCAAATCGAAAACCATGGTTGGGAGAGTATAGAAGGGATCATTTCACCAGATCCCAAACCAGTTGGATTAGTTGAAGGCGAATAGATTCGAAAATTAGTAGTTGCAGTTTTTCATTTCCGGTTTGCAAGTATTACATTTCCTTTTTGAGATCCCTTTTTTCTCCGATGCACGTAATTTTTTTTGTGAAGGTTTTCTATAGCCATGCCAGTACGTTACGTGCATCCGCGACTCCTACTATAGGTCGAACAGAAAACCTTCGATCTTTTTTGAAGCTACATTTTATTTGTTTGGTTGAAAACTTTACATCCGGTTGACTGGGTATCAATATGGCGGGCACCGGACGATGCTCACATACAATGGTGAGATTATGCCTGTGTTTAGAAACATAGAAAACAACCATGGTAAATTCAAGTAATCTGAATGCTGACGCAGGAAGATCACAACAAGACACAAACAATATGGTTCACTACAATGGTTACTCCAAGGTCAGTTTTAAAAAACAAACATTCAACAAGTAAAATTTTTCTTTTATTTGCAGATTGATGCATACTTCCATAGCAACTCTATTTCGGATGAAACCAAGAAGGCAGAACTTAAAATTTGTGCAGTTTTGGCGGAGCATAACGTTTCCTTTCGAGTTATGGACCATTTAAGTGACGTATTTAAAACTGCATTTCATGACTCAGAAATCACGAAAAAATTTTCTTGCAAGCGCACAAAATCCATGAATCTGGTAAACGATGCCATCGCCCCGGAGTTAAAAAAATGTTGCTAATGGATATCAAATCCCAGAAATCATCGACTGGACAGCCAAGGTTTTCGTTGATTATTGACGAGACTACCGATGTTTCATCTGTAAAAGTTCTGGCTGTTGCTGTTATGTTTTTTTCCAGTAACCAGAAAAAATGCAAACAAAATTTTTGTTTTCTGTTGATCTGGAAGATGATTTTTTTATATCCCAACATATGTATATCGTTTTTTAGATGTTCTTTCGATATTCAGGTGAATCTTCTGAATGCATTTTTAATGCTATATCAGAAAAGCTGCGTGAACACAATCTACGGATTGAAGATATAATTGGTTTTTGGAAAATAACAGCATAGTGTCGAAAATCAAAGCTGTTAATCCTTACTGTGTATTTGTAAAATGCGTTTGCCATTCTGCCGCTTTAGCTGTAAGCTATGCCTGTAAACAGCTACCCAGAAATATAGATCAAGTTGTAAAAGATGTTTACAATAATTTCAGTCGGAGCTCCAAACGTCAGCGAGACTTTTCTGATATTCAGCATTTCTTAAATAGCGAAAAACACAACATTTTACAACATTATGAGATAAGGTGGCTTTCGTTGCATGCGTGCGTCAATCGAGTTGTTGAACAATGGGATGCACTTAAACTTTATTTCAAGGATCAGTATAATTGAGATCGGAATTTAACTGCGTAACACAACTATTTTATTTTTGGATTACATTTTGCTAATCATAAATTATTTTAATATCATTTTTCAATCCGAATCGAGTGTTGTTCACCGGCTTCATAGCGATATGTCTGATATGTTTAAGTCCATATTAAGTTGCTACTTATAGTCAGGGTATGTTAGATCGACTAACATTGCTGACATTGACACAAAAAGTGGACCAAATCTGTTACCATTAAATGAAATGCATCTGGGCTTAAAAGTTGCTAAGAAAATCGGAAATATAAAGCATGTATCGAAATCTAAAGATTTTCTTCATAGATGTCAAAGTTTTTATATTGAGCTTTGCTTACAATTAAAGAATAGGTTGCCAGTCGATGAACCAATTTTTAAAGAACTTAAATTTTTAGATCCACAAACAGCATTTTATTCTGAATTTGCAAGTCTATCGAAAATTTTGGAACGGTTTCCCAATTTAGCAATTCATGAAAACATTCAGCAGTAGATTGATAAAGAATATAAACAGTTAAAACAAGACAAATCTGTTAAAAATTTGTTGACTTCGTCAATTGGAAGTATTCTAACAGTTGAAAAGTTTTGGTTTGAAATAGAATGCTTAACGAATTTAAACAATTCTTTCAAGTACAAAAATCTTTGCACTTTTGCAAATGATATGATGGCTATGCCAGTATCAAATACTGCTTGCGAACGCATTTTTTCACAATTAAACCTCATAAAATCATTGCATTGAAACAGATTCCTTAATTCTCACGTTTCATCAATATTGCATGTCAAGCAAGGATTGAAGGGTGGTTGCACTATGTTTGAACCAACAAATTCGATGATAAAATTAGTTCGCAATCAAAGTATTTCAAAAAAAGGAAATGAAGAAATATCTGATTGATTCATCTCTATGCTCTATATTACCATTAAAGGTTAAAGTTCGTAAAAATAACAAATATTAGTTGAAGTTCTATTTATATTTTAAATACTTTTTTAATGCTTAAACCCCTTTTTTTCCTGATCTCTTAACAAATCATTAATTGCAAACCATCTAGTCATTGAATATGTAAAAGTTTAATTTCATTTATAGTTAAAGTTTTTTTTTTATGAATATATAAATATATAGGTAATATTTGCCTTGAAGAAAAAAATATATTTTTTGTTATTTTGATTAAAAAAATAAATAATAAATGTTGTATTGCATACAAGACAAAATTTTTAAACTTTACATTTTTTCTTATTTAAAGTAGTTTTTCTACAAATTTTTAGTAGAATTTAGTAGATTTTCACCATGCTTCTGGTAGAAAGGCACTCTGACAAAACGGTCACCCTGGTTGTCTGCAGCTTGTAGAAAAGTTTCATGCCACAAGAAAATTTTCCGTTTTGCTTTAAAATTATATAAATCGCATTATTTTCACGCACTTACCGGGCACACATTATTATACGCGCTGCGAATAATCATAAATTTACACGCAGTTGCTGAGCGCATATATTATTGCTGCCTTGCGGCCAATACCCAGCAAAATTTTTGATACAAATGCGACATGCATTCTAAGGAACACTGCTTACAGAAGACATTCTATAGATCCATTTGTGTTTCTTCTTAGCCTTATCTCGAGAAGTGCTTTCAATAGACATTGTCAAAAACTACTTCTGGAAGGCATTCAAATAGCACTTAAATTCAATTAAAGTAAAATAATTCGAGTGCATCACAGATAGAAGTAAAACTTAATATAAAAGGATATTTTCTCTGGAATTTTTAAAGACCCCACCATTTAATACTTTTAACACCTTAATCCCGTAAAAATAGGTAAAAATATATTTTTCGTGGGATTTTTAAGCCAGCCACCACTTAATACTTTTAAAACTATAATCCTGTAAAAATAGGGAAAAAATTATTTTCCGTGGGATTCTTAAACCCCACCTCACCACTTAATACTTTTAAGACCTTTATTCCATAAAAATAGGTAAAAGGAATATTTTTTGTGAAATTTTTTAAACTTCCCCAAACCATAAGAAAGATCAACCCTACCAATACCGAGCAGTCCCACAACCAACACAACAATAATCAAAACGGTTGTTGCACAGACTAAATACTTATATCAGAGACTACTCTGCTTATATCCGATACACATTAACGAGGACTGCCACTTTGCCATTGTCATCTGTCAAATTTTTTAACATGCTTTTTTTATTGAGTAACCCTTTATACATGCAAACATCGTAATAGTTTTTATATTCCTTTTTATAAATCTTTTATGATTTCATTAAAAAAGTGCAAAAGAAAAGTGTGGGTGATAAAAGTACAAAACAGTGAAAACATAATACAATGAACTCATAAGCAGCAGAAACAAAAACAACCGCAAATCACTTGTTTATCGATAATTGTTTCTTTTCGATACCATGTGTGTGTCCATAACTAGAAATTCAATAAGTTTCTAATTTGAAAAAAATCGTACACCAAAAATGGGTCGCTGAATCCGAATCCGTCGTCAGAATTTCAAAATTATAAAGTTTTGAAATAATAGGGTTGCCACCTAATAATATGTCTTTTTAAGAGTTTTAAACGTCATTTATTAGTGTTTAGGGGTCGCTGATTTAAAATAAAATAAAATAAAATAAAATAAAATAAAATAAAATAAAATAAAATAAAATAAAATAAAATAAAATAAAATAAAATAAAATAAAATAAAATAAAATAAAATAAAATAAAATAAAATAAAATAAAATAAAATAAAATAAAATAAAATAAAATAAAATAAAATAAAATAAAATAACATAAAATAAAATAAAATTATGTGAGAAATACGCGATAAATTATGCTCGTGGCAGCCTGTGATGTTCTTTAGGAATTGGTAATGAGTGTAGGAAGGCCTTGAAACTGGTTTCAAATTTACACAACACTTATACATCTCATAAACCTTTGCACAACACTGGCTGTTTTTGTGGCTCCTCCTCCTTTGTGATTTGCGCTCCACAAAAGTATAATGGCCGCTGTGAGCTTAGGAGAGTCACAATGGAGCGTTGACATAAAAGAACAGTTATATTTAAGGCGAAGAGTTGACAATTTTTTAATGATGGCCGCTATGTGGCTTTTGTGAGAGTCACTATGGAAAAAATATCCGGTTTAATCTGGGGTGTTTTTTTGGAATTTTTTCAAGGTCAAAATTAATTTTATCGCTGATTGAATTATAAAATTTTGAAATAATAGGGTTGCCACCTAATAATATGTCTTTTTAAGAGTTTTAAACGTCATTTATTAGTGTTTAGGGGTCGCTGATTTCGAATCTAAAGTCAGAATTTTAAAATTCAAGATGGTGGATAGGGTTGCCACCTTCTTTTTCTGTAGTTTTGTGAATTCGGGGCTGGCAAAAAAAAAATCGTACGCCAAAAATGGGTCGCTGAATCCGAATCCGTCGTCAGAATTTCAAAATTATAAAATTTTGAAATAACAGGGTTGCCACCTAATAATATGTCTTTTTAAGAGTTTTAAACGTCATTTATTAGTGTTTAGGGGTCGCTGATTTAAAATAAAATAAAATAACATAAAATAAAATAAAATAAAATAAAATTATGTGAGAAATACGCGATAAATTATGCTCGTGGCAGCCTGTGATGTTCTTTAGGAATTGGTAATGAGTGTAGGAAGGCCTTGAAACTGGTTTCAAATTTACACAACACTTATACATCTCATAAACCTTTGCACAACACAGTGGAAAAGTGCAAAAATATATTAAAAAGTGAAGTTAGCGCAAACCAATATTTCAAACTTTCAAAAATAGTGTGTTTTCTCAATTAGTTTCATATAAACTCATTTATATTATATAAATATAAGTATAAAAGTTCATTTTGAGCAACAAAAATGATAACTAAAAGGCATTTTAAAAGATTGGCCAAAAAAGGAAAGAATGCTTTCCACTTATTTTAAGCAAAATCTGCAGAGAAATAGTGACGCAGAAAATATTAGTGACGCTACTGGATGCCACTCAGGCGAAGGAGCTCCCGAAAATATAGACGGCACCCTGAGAAGCAAACTGCTATCGTGGTATCAGGATCACTTCCCAACAGTGTCTTGTTGCACAAGTTTGCTTTAAATTTTAAAATCCGAACATTTAGATGTTCCTAAAAGCGTTGCAGGCTTAGTGAAAACGTCAAAAAGATTTCATCCAAGAACGGTTTCACCAGGGAAATATGTTCATATTGGTTTTCAAAATCAATTGATCAAAATTTTACGGAAGCTCATTGCAAGTGTTAGCAAATTGGTAGTTGATATTGGCATTGACGGCTAGCCACTATTTAAGAGTTCAGCTGTCGGGCTATGGCCAATATTAGGACGGGTAGTAAATATACCAAACATTGAGGTTTTCCTTATAGGTAGTTATGTTGGCATCCAAAAACCACACAACTCAGATTACTTTTTGCATGATTTCTTAAAAGATGCTAAAATTCTAATTGATGGGGGATTGGAATTTGAAGACAGAACTGTGCAGATAGAGATTCGGGCATTCATATGTGATGCACCTGCAAAGTCATATTTATGCGGCATTAAGGGACATACAGCTTTCAATGGTTGCAGAAAATGCGATCAAATTGGTGTAAGGATTGAAAACGTTACCATTTTCAGCACACAAAAAGGAAAATTGCGGACTGACTCCGATATTATAAATCGACTCGATAAAAGTTTTCATCAACCTTTATATTCTGAAATAAAAATGGGACTTGAGGAAATTGGAATAGGAATGATTACACAGTTCCCTCTCGATGTTATGCATTTGGTAGACTTGGTAGTTGTAAAGAAAATGCTCACATTACTTCTAAATAATAAAACTGTCATTAAACTTAAACCAAATGCTAAAATGCAAATGTCATCCTTACTGATGTCATTGATTCCTTTCATACCTAAGGAATTTGCTAGAAAACCTCGGTCCTTTCAGCAAATGGCATGTTTACTTCAAAGTTTCCTGATAATTTTTGTGTCATTTATTCAAATACACCTGTAATCATTATGGAAATATTTGAAGATGGTAGTTTTAAAGGAAAGGAGTTTTTGAATCCCAGAAACTACTTTCATAGCCCAATTCATTCACTTGATATGGGGATATCCTTAGTCAATTTAAACCAATTGGGGGATGAGCAATTTTACAACATTGAATCCATTTGCAAAAAGCTGATTCACTTACCTTGTAAAGATGACATTCTTTTGATTCCCCTTCTCCACAGTTAAATACAGATTTTATACATTTTTGTTTTTTATAATTTATCATTAATGAATAACCTTTATGTTTACTATAGTATTTAGAAATCAATATGGAAAAAGTAAAGCCCCAAATAAAAGATGTTTTCAATGCTACACAAGAAATCAAAAATTAAATATCAAAAATTAAAGGTATATTTTTCATTTTCGAAGATGTTGATTCACTCTCATACTTTAAACAACTTTAATAAACAAATAAAATTATTAAATAGTAATCAAACTATTAAATTACAAATATGTACTTAAAAAGTAGTCATGTGCATTTTGATCCAGACAATTTATCATTTATTACAGACATATTAAAAGCTCAAAACAACGTCATCGATACACCAAAAGGTAACATTTTTTGGTCTTGTACTACAACATCCATCAAAAATAATATGTCGATTTTTTTCAGAAACTATTTCTAGCCAAAATGAGGCATTTACAAATTTACTTGCTGAACACCAAACGCTTATAAAAAACGTGTTTAAATCAAATTCGAACTCAAATAAATATTCAAAAATTTTCCCCATTCAAGAAGAATCAAACAGAGCTGAATGAAGAAAATTCGGAGGAAATGGTTAATATAAATGTTTTATATATAAAGGTTATAACACTAATTTGGCCTATTCCAATTTTAAGGTTGTCTTCTTGAAAAAACTTATTGGTTCAGAAGGAATACAAAAAAATACGTCCACTATTTTTTCGCCAAATCTTATAATGCATTACAATGTTGATGGGAACCATAATAAAAAACGGCTTCTAAATTTCAACAATCTATTGCATGTATTATATAGTAAGTATCCATATAAGATAACATTTCTTTAACGTTTAAAATTAATTATTTCTTATTTAGGAGCAACAACAACAACAACTGATGATCGGTCTTACAAGGATTTCCTTACTGATTTAAGAAGAGGCGTGAAGCTCATGAAAAATAAGCAACACAAAATCACTTGCCTTCAAAAAAAAAACAAAACATTAATGTAAATACTATTTATCTTATCGTTATAAAAGCAAAAAGTCATTTTCATTGCACTTAAACAAACAGGCTTGTATAAATTCTTTAATATCATGTTTAACATAATTGTCGTTACTTTTAAAACATCAACAAATAAATAAGGGAAGTTTTTATATTGAAAGATATAAATCTTTAACACTCTTTGTTACTTTACTTTTACAACGACAATTTTATCTATAAATGTATACATACATATATCGAAACATTATCATATTTTCTCTTTTAATTTTATAGGACCTTAACTAGTTTTCATATGGAAAATTACTTTAAGATCGTGAATACTCATAATACCAACAAACTGCTTTTGTATTTATTTTTATGTTTTTGCGAAACTTGTATTTCGGCAACTTATCGTTTTCTTCACCTTTTTTTAAACATAACTGAATTGGTATTGAGTTTTTCATGTAAACTTGTAATCTTATTTTTATTACTTTAAAAATATTGCTTATGTTTGTAAAAACTGACACTGTTTACGATTTCTTAATTAATTTTCATATTAGTTTTAAGAGGAACACCATTATAAGTTGATACGAAAATATTACTCTTGTTTTTAATCTGCTAGGCAGCTACAAGTAACTTTTATAAAGTTTAATTTGAATGTGCAAGTTTTTAAGTTATTGTTGCTACATCTTTTATGTTTGATGTAACTATAAGTTAATGATTAATCACATGTAAATACTTTAAACCTTTTTATGAAAATTAAAATACTTATAAACTTTTTTTGAAATCATTAAAATAAATGTAATAATAATGTGTAATTTTTGAACAAAATCAATTATTTAATAGGGAGTTAGTCGTAAGGAAAGCTAAAAGTTCACCCTGAAATAGCCTTCCGAGAATGCTTCCATGGCATTGCTTCTGAAAAAAAACGAATAGATATTTTCTTAGAAGCCTTTCGTTTAATGTCTTCTATAGGACCAACATAAAATGACTTCATGGAAGCATTCAATGGAATGTCTTCTGAAAGTTTTCCTGGAAAAGACTTACTGGAATCCTTTCATTGAAGGCCTCAAAGAAATATTCTATTGAAAAAATTCTGGAAGCACTTCTAGAGAAGACTAAGGAAAGCATTCCTCCCAATGACATGCCTATGTTAAAAGAATGCCTTCTGGGTATGAAAGTGGAAGCGATGAAAATCAAGACTTTCCCTTCCACTTTACCTTCTTTAGGAAGCTTTTTTTTTGCTGGGTAAGTGCGAATTTTGACGCACAAGCTGAAGGCCTTTAAGGTTAGTGTGTATAACACGAAATTGGTAGTGCACAGTCCTTAACATCCAATTTAACACAGTCCAAATTGCCGCTTTATGCTGGTGCAGCATAATTCACTGCACGCGCATGCAATTCAAGCCGAGTCAGCGTCTGGAGAGCTTCCGTCGCATCGTGGGACCAGCGTATGCATGCGCAGGTAGTTTGTAAGGTTGTATTAGTGAGGAATGTTTTCTTTAGATTAATTTTAAGTTAAGCAGTTCAGTTCAGTTTTAGCACTAGCTTAAACCACTATATTTTATCCTATCTATTTTTAAATATTGAATAAATTAAATTTACCATAAAAAATAATTGTTTTTAATACATAGCCAGCTTGAGCCGGCCAATGCCGGCTATTTTTTTAATAGTGCGGGATGGAGAATCGTTAACTGGCGCCCGAGCAGGGACCGTTCATGTGTGATCCTGGCGTGAAAAAGAAACAATCTAAATTCTATCACAAGTGACAGCTAAAAAATAAAGTTAATGTGAGAATTTCAACAGATCTAATAAATAACAATCACAAGCCTGCGCAGTAATTTTATGCTCTTAAATGGCAACTTCAAAAATTAATGTAGTGTTATAAGTGACAAAACTAATAATCGCAAGTGAGCTCCGTTAAGGCTTATGCATGGGCCGCACAGTGTTGCGTCTAGTGGACAAAAATCAAAAATTTTTTTTCATCAAATCATACAAAATAGGTATCGTTGTAAAGGAAATACTCCAATTAAGAAGAATTTAAATTTTTAGTTCCGTTAAATAATTTTTGGAGACGCTACACCTGTTTAAAGTCAATACAATTTCATAGTTTTTTTATGGTACAATTTTCGTTTCCGAGCACTTAGGCAAATTTTTTTTTGTTAACTCATTTTTCAAGATATTTTAAAATTTTTAATTTTCATTTAAAGTTAATTTATAGTAAAAAATAAGGTTTTTGTTATTGGGAAGAAAAAAGTTAAATTGAATTTTTTAAAAAATTTCAAAAATTGATAAAACTATGGAAAAATAAAAAATTTTGTTAAATTTATTAGTCAGCTTCTTCCAAGTTCCGCTGAGATCACCTTTGAAACCAACAAACATTGTAAGTATGGTTTATTATCTTTTAGAATCTATAAAAAACTTTTCCGAATACGTCCGATTCTTTGAGTAATCGTATTTTTAAAAATGGTCCAAAATGCAATTTTTCATAATTTTTCGAAAAATTGTTATTGTTTTAACAGCAATACAAATGTAAACAAACATGTTTCTTATCTATTTTATTAAAAAATGATCTAAGTCTGTTTTTTTTAGATGTTTTTTTTAATTTATAGGACATTTTTTGAATAATATGTATTTTAATATATACAAGAAAAATATCATACCGGAAAAAAAAACTTAATTCATTTTAGAAATAAGCGAACAATTTTAAAAATTTGTACCCTACAAGTTAAAGAAGGGCTTTAAAGATCTTGCAATAATTATTGGGCACAAATTAACTAAAAAATAAAAGATTCATATTTAATTAATTGTATTTTTCGGAAATATATATATTTTTTTTGCAAACATATATTAACGTAATAGTTTTTTAGGCAATTACTGGAAATTACGTAAATTTTTTTTTAAGTAGAGTACACCTATGATTACTATTGCCACCCACAATGCATTTACCGTTTTTAATTAAACATTTTACATAAAAGTTTAACGCGTGATTTGTAGTAAAAATGTCATATATTGTTAATAATTCCGATTTATTTAATAGTTGGATTAGTGCTGGACCACGAGATAAAGTATCTTTCATCGTAGCTTTTGTTAAAGAAAAAATTGATGAAAGAGTATTTGATGAAAATCAAGTAAAACAAAAAGTACGCGTTTTTTGTCAAAAACTTCAAAGAAAGTGGATTGAGTGTGGTTACAAAAAAGAATATTTTTTAAAAAAAAATTCGAATTGGCTAAATCTCAAAGCTTTCGAATTTCCACATCCAGATGATGTAAGTAAACAGCTTTAAAGAAAATAAAATATTTTTAATATAAAAAGTTAAAATTAATCTATAATTTAGCAACCTAGCACAAGTCGCGGAAGGCCTCAAATGCAATTTCACTTGGCATCAGAAAAAACAAAAAAAAAGGAGAATAGCTGATATAGCTGGTGAATATTCTGCGGAAGAGTTAGATTTTGCTTCCCAATTTGCTAAAACAAATAGCAATCCTGAAAGTGAGCCTAGAAAAAAAAAAAATTTGTCACCAATGGAGGCATTAACGATGTATATGGATTTGGACCTTTCTGTAGAAAAGTACAATATTTTGCGAAAAACAGTGAACAAATTGCATGAAAATTGCTTTCCTAGCTATTATGCTATACAGAACTTAAAAAAAACGTTAGTACCGCCAGTAATAGCTTCAGAAAATTCTACTGAAGTTCCTTTAAAACCTTTAATGCGAAAGACAGCAGAAAGCGTTTTGAGTTTATGTAAACCTAATTTACTCCAAAACAAAGTTACACTTATCTGCAAGTGGGGTATGGATGGAAGTTCTGGCCATAGTCGGTATAAGCAGAGTTTTTCTTCAAGCGAGTTCAACGATGAGTTCTTATTTTTAATTGCTTTTGTTCCAATAAAGTGAGTAACCTTTGTATAATTTTATATAGTAAAAAAACATTTTTATTACTTTAGATTAATTGACTCAACATCCAGAAATGAAATTTGGGTCAATGAAAAATGCTCTTCCACTCTTTTCTGTAGACCTGTGAAATTTATCATGGCAAAAGAAAATAAAAATATTATTATTGGAGAAAATGCTGCTATGGAAAACCAGATAAATGAGTTATAATGCGACATAATCGATCTTGATGGAAGACCTATTGAGGTCTCATACATAATGCACTGTACAATGATAGATAGCCATTGCCATTGCAAATATTCTAACTGAAACCAATTCAACAAGTAGATGTTTTATATGCAAAGCAAGTCCTATTGAAATGAATCGAATTGATTTTGTTAAAACTCCAAATATAAATCATTATGAGTATGGACTTTCAACACTACATTGTTGGATAAGGTTTTTTGAATGTTTACTGCATATAGCCTATCGATTGGCATTTAAAAACTGGCAAGTAAGAGCAGAACATAAAACGGTTTTTGCTGAAACTAAAACACGAATACAAAGAGAGTTTAGAGAGAGACTGGGCCTGCTAGTGGATTATGTAAAAACAGGTTATGGCACCACAAACGACGGAAATACGGCTAGGAAGTTTTTTTTAAACTATGAAGTATCTGCAGAAATCACAGGACTTAACAAAGATCTTATATACAACTTTGCATTAGTGTTAAGAATCCTCTCATGTGGCAAAATCATTAAAATTGATGAATTTAGTAAGCTGCTGAGAAAAACGAGGAACTTGTACATAGAGTGCTACAATTGGTATTATATGCCTTGCTCTGTACACAAAGTTTTAGTACATGGATGCGAAGTAGTAAAATGTTTCGATTTACCAATAGGTGACTAAACTTTTAATATTGTAGTTTGAAGTAATTCGATCTAAGATATATTTTTTCACAATAATTATTTTCGCAGGAACTTTATCTGAAGAAGCTTTAGAAGGAAGCCACAAAAATATTCGATATACTCGTCTTAATCACACGCGGAAGTGCTCAAGAGAAAATTCCAATACAGATCTTATGACCTATTTGGTAATCTCATCAGACCCTCTTTTATCTTCTCAAAGAAAAAGTAAATATAATAAAAAGATAATTGAGGAAGATTCTAACATCAATTTGTATATTTATAATGAAAATAAAGATGAAGATTAGCACTTTTTTAATTCAAATAATGTACATAAAGAAAATATTAAATAATTATGTATTAGTAAAATTAATATTTGCATTTCATTATTCAAAGCGAATATCTTTCAAAAAGAAGAAAACGTCAATGTATTAAAAATATATAAGTTTTTCCAGCATAGTTTAGTACAAAAATACTCTTACAAAAATATTTATATCTTTTAAACTATATAACATATTTCAAAGAAATAATTTTTTTTTGATAAATCATAAACCATATATTAAACCAAAATTAAAAAAAATTGTAAATTTAAGAATTTTATATATGGTTATAATTTTTTAAAAAACTTAAAAATCTCAAAAATTGAAATTTATAACCTTAATTTAGACATGATGGAATTAATTTTTTTAAAATTTTTTTCATATTTGATATCAGCGACCTTAAATAATTCACCACTCCAAATTTCATCCAAATCGGACGACTCCTTCTATTTTTGTCCAACTTTTGTATGGGCTCGCAACACTGTGGGCCGTGCCGATTCCAAGGACACACTTCTGAGGGCCTGTGTAACTTGAATAATTTCTATTCAAATGATTTGGTGATTGCGTACATGTTAATGTTTCCATAAGACCACATATAACTAATCGCTGCACAACACCTACCTTTCAATATTTCCATAAGACCATATGGGCAATTCCAGAAAAAGGTAAACCACGAGTGAAAAATTAAAAGTGCTTAGATTTTTTTTTTGTTTTCAATAATAAAGCTTAAATGTCTTAACTTTATAAATTTAAAAGCATTTTGAATTTTTCTCATTTCTTGTACGAAATATACAACTTTAAAAAAATTTTTGTTTTAGCCTTTTTGCGATTTATATCAATTTTTTTGTACGTGTTTTAAGAGTATTTACAGTAATTTTATTTTTGTTTTTGTAATTTACAAATTTCCTACTAAAAATTCCGTTATGCATTAACACAAGAGCGGGAGATCGGAATTCTTATAACGGAAGTTTTTGAAGTTTGCTTTGACCTATATGTTAATGTAGCGTCCGTCGCCAAAAAGAACTAATAATTGTTTTCAGTAGTAAGTAAGCATTTGAAAAGCAACCAGTTTCGGATTTTCAATCGAGCTCCGCGAGGTCTCTCGAAAAGGAAACACATTTATATTGGAATAAAGCATTTCTCAAATTTTATTGTCATTTAAAATTTGTCGCGTCCGTCGCCGTAAGTACTTAATATTCAATAAAGTAATATCAGTAGCATAAAATTATTATTATATATATTTTAAAGATAGAAAAAGCATTAAAAGAAAAAAAAAAAGGGAACAAGCGAAGAAACGACGAGAGAAGATCAGAGAAGATGGTGACAAATGGCAGCAATATAAGATGAAAGAAGCTGAAAGAAAACGAGAATATCGAAAGAAATTGTTTGAAAAAATGAAAAGAGATAGCTCTATGTATAACAAAAAGAAAGAAATGGACCGAGTTAGACAGGTGATGTTGCGACAGAAAAAGAAAGAAAGGAATGACTCCATTGGTAATTTGGAATTTGAAGCGTACAACTGTTAACAAACGAAGGAGAAAGCAATAAAAAAAGTTGAAGCTGCGTTGCCAAAAGACCAAAAAAAAAAGGTAGCTGTTTTCAAATCGTTATGCGATAAGTATATTACCTCAACGGAGATGACTGATGGTAACTATACAAACACATCAGACAGCCAGAAGCGAGCAGCGCTAATTGAAAAGTTTTATTTGCAAGACGAAATCAGCGTACAAGCTCCGGGAATGAAGGATACGGCTTTAATAAAAGGAAAAGTTGTTGGGAAACGTTTTATGCTTTTGACCTTGGCAGAAGCATACCAACTTTTCAAAGCTCAATTCACCACGGTGGATTTCAGTAAGACCTTATTTTGTAGTTCCAGGCCAAGCTACATTCAACTTATTAATGATTTGCCACACAATATGTGTGTCTGTAAATATCATGCAAATTTAAATTTTTTGCTAGAAAGCTGTGCAAAAGTTATATCGCCTATTCCGAACAAATCCGATTTATTCCTAACATCAGTTTGCTGCGATGTGACGAACGAAAACTGTATGGCTGGTGAATGTGAGAGCTACGTACGCGATATTATGGACGAATTAGTTCCGATAGAGTTTATCAAGGAAATTAATACAAACGTGAAATGGAAGCAATGAAGAAAATTTGATAATCGCATAAGTTTAAACTACAATATTGGCCCATTAAGTGACCTGATTTATGATTTACAGACGCAGCTACCAGCTTTTAAAATGCACACTTTTGTTAAACGGCTCCAACAAAAGTATTTTGAAGATAAAAGGAAAAATTTATCAGCAAATGAACTAGTTTTGCAAGTTGATTTTGCTGAAAATTATCGTCTAACATGTCAGAACGAAATTCAAGATACACACTTTAGTTACAGCCAAGTAACAATTAGTACCTGCGTAGCTTGGTATTTTGGTGAAACTACATCATTTGCGGTTATCAGTGATAAGCTGACCCATAATAAATTCGATGTTTATTGCTTCATTTTGGAAATTCTGAAAGAATTACAAAACCAACACAAAGAAATTTCAAGTATTTATATATTCTCAGATGGCAGCAGTTGCCAATTTAAAGATAAATTCATTCTTTCTAGAATACCTAGACTTAAAGATGAATTCAATTGCAGAGTCTTAGAATCTTAGAGTCAACTTTTTTGCCACTTCACATGGCAAAGGTGCTGTAGACGGAGTTGGAGCTGTATTAAAACGAAAAGTTTGGCAAATAGTTAGGTCAAAAAATATTGTTCTCAAAGATGCTTTATCGTTTTATGAATGTGCAAGAAACAACATTTATGGAGTTAAGCTGTTTTATATATCGGCAGACCAAAGTGAGGATTCTTCACCTGAACTGGCTGAGCTTTGGCAGAATGTTTCAAATATTAAAGGGATTAAAAGCCTGCATTGGTTTTCATATTTCGACAGCGAAAGCATTGAGGTGGCTCGCACCTCTTATTCATTAAAATCTGTAGTAAAAATTAACGAAGAAAATTCAACTTTATTAACTATTATATAAATTAACGCAAATAACATTTAAAAACCTAAATCTAAGCAAAAAACTGATGACACCATGTCTGCGAATGCACGCGCAACCGTTGCAGCACAGCGATCGACGGGAAGCGACGCGTCAGCAAATTAATAAAAGAACAAACAACAAAACAACAAAATAAAAAACAGGAAACAGGCAGCAGAAGAGTTTAGTTAAGTTATCAAATTATTGTTAGTTTCAGTTCTTAAGTTGAATTCAATAAATAAAGTCGCGTTAAGCGAATTTAAAAAATATTTTTTTATATTCAAGTAATGTAGAAAAATATAACTTATATCTTAAAGTACCTAACTGAGAACATGGAACTTTATTTCGATTTAATTTTATTTTTACCTTTACTTGAAGTTATGCTTATGTTATGGTTTTCTTTTGTTTTTTAATAAAAGTTGAATCATTATTATTACCAAAATTATTGGTTTGCTTCTATTGGTAAAATTGTCGCGTCCGTATTTGTACTTTACTCAATTTAAAAAAATTGAAAGAAAATTTTCAAATTTCATAAATCTGCATATAAAATATGTACTTTCTTTTTAATTTCCACATTCTCAAAAAAATTTTTTTTTTCACAAATTTCGCTGACTTATGTATGTATATTTCTATAAGTGCATAAAAATAACTTCCATTTTTTTCCGCTGAAATTTGCTTATATCTTTTTACTACATTATTGATTATGCCCAATGTTTTTCCTCAAATTTAGTACTCTTCCTAGGCTTCAATACACTAAGGGTATATACCGAATCGTTTCATTCCTTTTTTGTTTTTGGCTCAACTAAAAGTGAGCGAATGTCGCGTCCGTCGCCCAGGAATTGCCCATATTGAAGATCATAATCGGGTAAAATTTATCAAGTGTGAAATAAGTCGTGCCTCAGTAGGTTTTCTGTGATTATAAAAGCTAACAACTACCTTTCCACCACTGGTTACCCTAAGAACAAGCAACATAAAATTCGTTTGCCTAACCAGCCGAATTTTGTGTCGTGTCTAATATTACGTAAAAAACTGAACCCCATAAAAATAATGATAAAAAAATATTCTAACTTACAAAGCAATAACAGAAAAAACATATCAACTGTTTAGGCCGAAACCCTAAAGGTTAAAGAAAGTAAAAGATTAACATACTACTTTATCGACTCGTTCCAGTATCGATTCTCGATACACGAGCGAGTCGCTCGATCGGCTTCTCCGACAAGTGAGTTTTGCTTTTTACTTGTGATCACAAATTGAATTCTCAAAGTAGATAATTTCGTTTTGAACAACCGCGTTAAATTTAATAATAAATTATATATTTCCACTAATTGGAAGCAATCACTTATTGATTGCCAGCAACATAAATTTAGTTTAATTTAACGTTAATGTATATGCACTTTATGCAGTAAGAAGCAGCCATTATTAATATTCACAAATGAAGATTTGCCTTAAAAATAAACGTTAGAAATAAATATTGTACATATAACCTAAGCTAACTAATTACTGGTGTTTTGTTCTTTTTTTGGTTTTTCTCCGTTTGCGTATAAACCGAGCACAAATTGCCCGAAAGCTATATGCAAATAGCTCGACTTACCAAGATTGGCAGCTAAAGACCAGCGCTCTTTGGTGAATCATTACTTCACCGGAACAGACCCAACTGATCTGCTCATCAACAATTCCATGATTCAATTACAGTGGAATTCTTTTATAACGACCTTGGTTATAACAACATTTCTGCTATAACGTCGTATTCTTGAAGTTCGCATTTTCTAATTTCTCATTCCTTAGGAACTGCGTACGCTTTTAACGTCGGTGGATATAACGACGAGTTCGCATATAACGACGCAGTTTTCATAAAATACAATAAATATTTTCACATATAGTGACGACGAAAGCAAGTTGAGACTAGGTTTGCTTACTTATGATTTTTTTTTTATTTATATGTGAACAAATAATATTCACTGAACATATTTGCAATTTTTGCTTTGTTGAAAGGGAAATAACTGTATAAAATTCATTGACAACAAAACTGCATAGCGTTCAAAATGCCTTCACAAACTAAACGTAACGCGTTCATTATTGACGAAAAATCTGCAATAATCTGGCGGCTTGAAAACGGCGGGGAATTTCTTGCGTCATATTCTTCAATATCCATCATATGGAAACATAGGAAAAATATAAGGATCACACCTCCTCAAAATGTAGAAAATCCAAAAATCGCGATATATTCCTCTAACCGATCATATTTTACAAGAAAAAGCCAATGATTTAGTTAAAATTGATGGTAAAAGAAATTGCTCTTGTTTGGAAAGTTGGATTACCATTTTTGAAAGCGACACTGCATTGTTAACTGCAAGGTTTCAGGTGAAGCAGGTTGTATCCCAAGGTGACTACAGAATTTTTCCCAAAACTTCGAGATGGCTATTAGGACTCAGAAAAAATGTATAATGCTGATGAAACAAGGTTCTTCTTTTAACTCATGCCCGATAGAATTTTTAAATTTTAAGGTAAAAAGTGTATAGGAGGAAAAGTTTTGACGGTTCTTGTTACAGTTTTGGTTGCTGCAGACATGGATGGAAGTTTGAAAAGGAAAATATTTTTTATCAAAGTCAAAGAAACAAAAAAAACTTATTGTATTTATTTACCCTAAGTTTTATGTTTTTATTTTTACTATTGATAATAATTTTTTTTTTTATAATAAATGAATTAAGTTAACAATGAACAAAAAAAAATTATGTGTGCATATAACGACATTCGGTTGTAACGACGAAATATTCCGGTCCCTTCAGGGTCGTTATAACCGAATTTCACTGTATAAGCGAAGATCAGAACTCGAAAAATAAAACGAAGAAAAAAGAACATAAAACTTAGCATAGAAAAACATTCGGAATTTGAAATATAATAAGAAATAAAATCAAAACAACTGCAGCAACTCGCACGGAAGGGCAATGCTTTTATTTATGTGAGTATTAGAATAAGATGGCAAAAGCAAAAAATAAGCGTTATTACAATTTTAAGTAGAAGGCAATAAAAATAAAAAAGCCAAGAAAAAAGATATTTGTGCTAGAGATAAAACTATAAAGAAATCATTTTGAAATTAAAACCAAAAAAGAATTTGAATCAAAAAAAAATCTTGACAAAAGAAAAAACATGTAAAAATCATTCCATTTCAGCACTATTTATAAGAACTTTACATTAAAAAATATATAAACAAAAGAGTTTTGCTAACAGATAAAAATATAAGAAATAAATCTGAAATTCAAGACAAAAACAATCGTAATCGGGAGGGAATCTCGATAAAAAGAAAAAAATCAAAACAATTACAATTCAATACAATTTATAAGAATTTTCTATTAAAATCAGTTACGTAAAAGCAAAAATGCAAGACATGAGAACTTCAATTACGGAGTTGAGCGGGGCTGTCAACTCCTTAAGAGAACAGTTGAAGAAGGTCGAGCGGCGTATCAACGTGCTCGAATTAACAGACCGCCGCGTAACTCAACTTGACTAAGTTGAGCAGCGAATCATTAGGTTAGAACAGGGAAACGATAATAATACAGGGCCCACAAGGATTCCTCTGCGCGCACCGGAAACGGAAGCAGATCTGAGGGAGATATGCAAACTGCCGGACTGTGTAAGAGAATTACAAGTATTTGAAGGGAATCCTGAGCAATATGTCTCATGGGTTCATTGTGTAGAGGGAATACTGAAAGACTACAACATAGTCCGGGATAAGCCCATTTACAGGGCAATACTTCAGAGCATCCGGGGAAAAATCAGGGGCAGCGCAGACACTGCCCTGATCTCCTACACAGGTGTTTATAACACGACATTACCAAGCGAACCAGATCTTGGAACTTGTGCAAACATTGCCGTTCGTTTGGCCAGAGGCATACCTCGCAATGTTAACCATATACTTTCTTTGACAATTTCTATACCACAATTCCCTTGGCTGTATACTTACGGACACAGGGTATCTACGCACTTGGCACTGTTAGTCGCAATCGAATTCCAAACTGCCAAATGAAAACGAATTGAAGAAGTATGATCGTGGTCGCAGCTCCGAGTTTGTAGCACATCTCTGGAATTGACACCTCCTTGCTGGCATGGAAAGACAAAAAAGTTGTCTATTGTCATATTATGTGCACCCAGAAAACAGATTAGTTGGGGCAACAAAATTTTTTGTTAGGTCTTTTCCATTTTTGTTGTCATACAAATATTTTGCTTATTAGAAACTTCATTGGGTAGTGAAAAAAGAAAAATGGCTTTTGTAGCAGATATTCGTTAAAGCAAATAAAAATATTGGTTCTGACTCAAAAATAGCATTAATATACAGTTGACCTTGAATTTCCTAAGTATACATGATCGAATGATTAGTTCTCTCAATCAAATGGTAGTTTATATAACAAAATAACTTCTACCACGACCAAAATTTTGCTTCTTGATACAATTTCTAGTTTTTAGCCAACTAGAACAATTCAACGAATTGAACGGTAAATAAAGGAAACGGAAAATGTAGGGCTAAGTTATTCAAAATTTTACTTTTCTTAAAAAAATTAAACATACAATAGAAAAGTTTTTGATACTGCAGAAAAATTCAGAATCAGAATCAACAAAGTAAAGTATATCGCAACGCACGCTTAGAGTAGGGATGGATAGTCAAAAAAATCGATTTTCGACTATTTTTTTTTAAATTTTTCAATGAACGATTTTTTCGAAGTCGATTTCTTTTGCCTTTTAAAATCGGTTTTTTTTTAAATGAAGTAGATAAAAAATAGTAAATACGTACTTTTTAAAATTAAATATTTTTAAATTAAGCACTTGTACTTTCCATGAACCCTTAAAATGGATTTTTTCCTTACAAATTGTATGGAAAAACTAAAATCAAAAAGCGCGTGCGAAAATAAAACTAGAATTTTAAAGAAATCACCCTAATATATATATGTACATATATATTTCTTAAAAAACATAATTTATTAATTTTATATTAATTGCATGTATATATAAAAATGAATTTAAAAATTGTTTCCAAGTTTGATGCTATATGTTACTGTTAGTTCCATCTGAAAATATGTATCATATTGTCTTACAAACTATTGAAACATTCTATTTTGATAAACTTTATTTTGCTTACAATGTTAATTTAACTAATATTAAATTTTTACTTCATGTAAATTCGATAAAATGTGATCACACATCTCACATAACCCGATGTACATCTGGAAAATCTTTCATTGTATGGGATTATTAACAAAATAAATATCTAATAAAAACAGTTTAAAAATATATTGTGAACAATTATTACTAAAATACAGAGATTAAGTGGAGTAACATTCGGTTAGTGGAAATCATATTTGGTCTGGGATATAATTTAATTCGGTTGCAATAAATACTTGCATGTCAGTTGTGGCAGCCAATTTACAAAAACACCAACCGATTTTTCGGTTATATGTTGCGACATTCAGTAGGAAAAGGCACTGAATCTTGGTTGTGGCAGCCAATTTATTAAAACACCAACCAATTTTTCGGTTACATGTTGTGACATTCAGTACGAAAAGGCACCGGATCATGTTGTGCTTACCAATTTTTGTTCCGAGCAAAATCGAAATTATAAACGGCAATCAAAAAATATGTTAATGTAACTACAAATCTTAAGTTGCTGCAACCTCAAAAATTCGGTTGGGCACTTTTTTGGTTGCCGCAACCAATTCGTTTTCTCAGTGTGGGTGAGAAGGCATTCGAAGTTATTCAGCCTGCTCACAACATTATGGCGGCACCTGTTGTAAGAAATGAATCCACAGCCAAACGGTTTTGCAAGAAAAACAAAACAACCATTGAAATTCCTTGTCGAAATGGTGTAAAGGAATACAACAAGCATCGTTCTGGGCCGTAACAAAATTCACATGAAGAGCCGCTAATGGACTAGCCGAACATTTTACCATCTTCTCGATATGGCTATGATAAATGCATGGGTCTTTTATAATCGAGTAAATAAGACAAGAAAGGATCCACTACAATATTTGAAGCTTAGAGAATTTCGAAGAGAGGTTGCAGAGGTATTTTGTGGAGATTTTAAAAATGAGCGAGAGCCGCCAGGTAATTGAAATAATTTACTGATAAAATTAGTGTTTAACTAAAAGTTTTTGTTATAATTAGTTGTTGATGAAATCAACAAAAATGTTTTGTTCTTTTAACACTTTTTTATTGCAATACAAGTGGTTAAAATTGTCCAAGTTTCTGTGCGCGCGTTTTAGTTGACATAGTAAATGCAACACGCGCACATAAACTCGGTCAACTTTTGAACACTTTGATTCTTTAATTAATTGAGCAACACCTGAGTTGCAATAAATACTTGTTAACCAATAATTACGATGTGGGTCATCCACAGTTTGGGAAACATACACACTTACCCAAACTGCTTAGCTAAACATAAGTTTGTTATATAAAGTTTTACTTTTAGCTTTTTCAGTGGTTAATAAACAAACAGTGACTTGAAGTGGTTTACACCCACTTTAAGTACGTTTATAATCAAAAATAAAACGGGAGTTTTATTCATTAGTACTTCCTTAGCTAAAAAAAGTCGTCCATCAAGAACTTTGGAAGCTGAACTGCACCAAAGGTCAAAGAAACCGAATGCAGCACGCATACCAACTAAGGAAATCCGTATGGACGCTATCGGTCACTGGCCCATGTACGATTCGAAGCGTCAACGCTGCAAATTGCCATCTTGCGATAAAAAATCATTTATATATTGCTCGAAATTCGGAACACACCGCATCGCCTGAACGCTACCACTTATTGTTTTTTTAATTTCATAATAATTAAGTAATGTTTTTTTAATAATTCATAAATTTTTCTAACCTTTCCTTAAATTATGTATACACAACTTTGAATTACCTATGCTGCATAGTGTCCCATATGTGGCACAACCAGGTAAATGCAGTTAACACAGATGTTAAAAGTTTGATAAAAAAATTATTAGTTTTTGGAATAACGACATACATCTAGGTAATTTTTTTATGAAAATCGCTGAGGTCATGCATTTAAGGGTTAAGTGACTTCAATATTAAAAATAAAGCAAGTGTATCAATAACAACCGATAACGGAAGAAATATGCTGAAAGCAGTAGAGCTTTTATCAGTGCAAGATAGACTTCATGACTATGTAAGCCAAAAAGAAACTGATGATATTAAGGGGATGGTACTGCTTTAAACGATTTTGCAAACATTTCTAGTAAATCGTGCTAAGTCTAACGAAGATTCAGCGTTTCAAGTGAGCGGACCTCATACTCGATTTTTATACATACATAACGGACGAGCAAGTACAAGTAAAGAGGGAAGAATGCAACGCAGGCAAGAGCAAAATAATACATTGGACATCCTGAATGACAGCGTTTTACTGTAAGGAGCTGGCATTAATGATTCTGTGTAAGAATAATAATTTTATACCCTTTTATTGATTTTTTTTATTTTTGATTTTCGATAAAAAACAACTTTGAATCGATTTTCTGGAAAACAACATTTTTGAAGTCGTGAACACGATGCGGCAAAATCTACTTGACCGATCGTTTTGAAATTACACTATTTCTACACATAAATCAACAGGTAATGCTAAGCGTTTTTCTTTCTATTTTAAAATAATAAAATAATCTAATTTTTCAGCGAAAATCGCGTTTTTGACTTGAAAACGCTAAAAAAAATCATTTAAAAAAACTCTTCGGCATTACCTCGGGAAGCATATTACCTTTTAAACTGATTTTTAATGATCCACTTGCCTCTAATCGTGTTCACCGCAATACAACTTTTTTTCGAAGCAGCTCCGGAGAATTTCTGCCACAGATTTATTTATCGATAATTTTTATTTTTTTTTTCTAATATACTAAAAAAAAAATACTTAAGACGTCAAACTATAACATGTAATGAAATAAATACATCAACATTATTCATGTCTCCAAAAAAAAAAAAATCATGAAAATAGTAATGTAATAGTAATGAAAATGCTCATTGCTATGAAAGCATTTTAAGTGACATTCAATATGCACATAGCATTTCTATAAAATGTGCTGCACATACTTTTCAGCTAGCCATAAAGGATTTGTTGGGGGATTCCCGTTCAGAAACAGTAAATAAAGCTCGTCAACTTGTGAAAACTTTACGGACGCCAGCATTTCGGTAAGAGTTTTTGACAAAATAAATTTCTTTAGTATATTTTTTAGCACCGTTTTCGTTGCCTCAGGAAGGAAATTGTAAATTCACATCTTCCAAAGCCACATATGGGCGTTGTGACACGTTGGAAGTCCACCTTCAATATGTTGAAGCGACTTTTGCAATGGAAAGATTTAAGCATACAGTTTGTGATGGTATCTGTTCAGCTGAACGCTGATGAGTGGGCAGAAATTGAAAATATAGCAGCGATTCTATCACCAGTGAATTTGGTGACATTGCACTTGCAAGAAAGTCAGCTGCTGTTAGGGGACTTTATAAGTTTTGGCTGGAGTTGATTTTTAGCTGAAATCTTTGATATAAAACTGAAGCTGCAAAAGCACATCTCAGGAAAATAGTCTATCAGATAATAGATGCACGAAAGGTAAAACATGAAGAAACATTTTTTTAATGTACAGCTTTTGTACATTTGTTAGTGTTCGACCGAATGTGAATTTTCACCGAAGTCGAACCCGAATGTTTGGCAAAAGGGAAATAATCGGCCGGAGACCGAAGCCGAATACTAACAAAATTTTGTTCAAGTAAAAAAATTAAAAAAGATAGATCTTGCTTTTGTTAGTTATTAATTTGAGTAAAAAAATGGCAATCATTAAGTTTAAGTTCAACGCTAGAATTTTTCTACCAGATTTCTGTCAGTACTGTATTTCTGTAGCTTTTCTCGTCTAGATAGAAAATTTATTGCAAAGCAAAAACACTCGGCACATATTCGGTCGAATACCGAAACAGAATATTCGGTCGGACCATGCAGAATAACCAGGTAGATGCACTAGAAATACGCTCTCTCCAACAACAAAACAATAACAAAGGCGTAGTTATGTCAAAATGAGCTGTTTTGGAAATGTTATCAATTTTGACTTTCTTATTGGATGGCAGACATCAATTTTATTCAAATTTGTGCTTTAAAATTTAAAATTGTGCTAAAAATATTTGTACTTTGTTCTAGTTTCTGTTAAAACTTATCTGAATAGTGATTAATCAAAGTATTTACAGCTCCAAAAGAAGAAAGAAAGCGACGTCTATGGAACGACTCGTGTGGTGTCTTTCTTTCGCACAATTCCGTCGTGTGTGAAAATCATTTTGAAAGAAGTGACTTCATTAATCCTCCAGGTGCTGCAAAACGAGCGTGTCTCATGACAAATACAGTTTCCAAGCCCAAATTTCTCTAGGGATGCGGCCGGCTGTATCAACGCAACAGCTGAAATCGCCCTTGTCGCTACTTCTTCCAGCGGCAAAAGCAGAATCGACGCTCTCTGTAGACCCCAAGTGCATGGAAATGCAGCCGGTTCCAATAACACATCAGCCAAGATTGCCCTTGCCGCTAGTTTTACCAGCGGCCAAAGCAAAATCAACACCCACTGCAGCCACTAAGTACACTCAAAAAACTGATTGTTTGAGTTAAATTTGTGAGAAACAATCATATATTTAAACTAAATGCTTAGTGATCCCAATTTATAGTAATGAATTGTTCGAAATAATTATACTTTGATTAAAACACTACACTTATGCATATGATCAATGTAAACACAAATCATCTAATAGAAATATTCTATTATTATCACCTAATGCTGCAACTGTTACAGTAAAACACTTTATGAGTAATGATTCAATTTAGTAGTCCATAACAGTTCAATGAATTATAACTAATAATTCTATTGTTTGCTGAACACACCCCTTTGAATTTGACATCTCTAAAAACATGCCACATTGGCATCACTTTGTGTTTCGTTCAAGTTTAGTGCGGTCAAGTGAGTAAAGTCGTGTGTTAAATTAAACTGAAATTAAAATCTATTCATGAAATGGTGCTTATAAATAAATGAAAATTAGATTTTTAAATAATAAGTAATTCAGCCCTACCATAGAAGGCGTCGGAGACACCCAATAGCGACGACTAGTGTAAAATTGGTATCGGTACGCTAAGTATTAAAGATATTTTCACGGTTTTTAGCGCTGAACTACTGAATAAAGAAGCTGGAACAGTTCATGTCGATGTAGATGGATGCAGAGTGCCAATATAGTGGAGGTAAGTATTGAAAGATTTTACCTTTAAACAGTTGCTGGAAACAGCATTAATAAGGCCACGCACACAGTTAAGCGTAGGAGCGTTGCGTTGCGGTGCTGTGCGTGAAGCGTTTTGCTGCGAAAAAACTGTTCGCATGCTTCCTTATCAGGATGAGCATTGTAAAGAATATAAATGTTAAGCGGACATAAGAGCTTTACTGTGCGCACCCAAGAGCTTTGCAAACACCTTCAACAGCACAACACCAAAACACGTCGCGCACAACACAGATACAGGAAAAATTTGCGATTTTTGGGGATCCGCGATTTCAAAGTAGAGTTTTGTTCAGAACACAAACAAAATATTTTTGGAATACCGTTAATTTTCCAAAAATTTGCAGTGTTAAAATGCTAAAAATATACTATATTTTTAAAGTCTAAAGTTTTATCTTTCATTTGATATACAGGGTGTCCCAGATCAACGTTTCAATCCGCCGCTGGTTGATTCCAAGACAAGAAAAAAATTGTATGACAGGGGGAGGTGTTCATTCCCCCTGTTTCGAGCTATAAGCGGACGTTAAGCAAAAAAGGCAATTATAGGTGTCATCAGTTTTAATGTAAAAACTTAAAAAGTATTGCATATAGGAAACTATTTGAAACGGTTTTCTTAAGCTTTTTAATTTGTCGATTGAACCATGGAATAATTTATAGGAACTTAAATATGAAAAATATGTTTTTTATTTTCTTTTTTCTCATTTTAAGTTCCTGTTACATAAAAAATTCTTATAAAATATTTTTTTTAATGCAGTCTTACAGCCCTATTCTGGCAAATTAACAAAATGTTAACCAGTATTTTGAATATTTCAATGTGTTTGTTGTAATGTTTTGATTTAAAAACAAAATTTGAAGCTCAAAAATAATAAATTTTGATAAAAATTGTCAACTGATTTTCTGTTATTGACAAATTGTGTTTTGAAAACAACAAACATAGTTGCTATAAATTATTCCATTGTTAAAAATACCAAAAAACTGTAACAGATTAGTTGACAAATTAAAAAGCTTAAGAAAACCGTTTCAAATAGTTTCCTATCTGTAATACTTTTTAAGTTATTACATTAAAACTGATGACACCTATGAATGCCTTTTTTGCTTAACGTCCGCTTATAGCTCGAAACAGGGGGAGATGAACACCTCCTCCTGTCATACAATTTTTTCTTATCTTGGAATCAACCAGCGCCGGATTGAAACGTTGATCTGGGATACCCGGTAAAAATATTTATATATTTTATTAACCCTACAATTTTTCTTTAAATACAAATAGCTAAAAACCAGATTTTTAATTTGCAGAGGAAGATTCAGTTGAATTTAACCACAAGAAATATATAAGTCCTAAACATGGCTGAATACTTTGTAGCTTTTCAAGTAATGTACAAAAATCAGTTACAAATTGTACCTGATACTGGATTTGGTGATTTTACTTATGAAAAATATTACAATGCTGGTATTAATTTATAAGAAAATTTATTGCCTAATATTTTATGTCATATTTTTTTAGTTTCTTCTTATTTTAAAATAAATAAGAGTTTTAAATTTGTGCATGATCTCACTGGTGCGGAAATAAAAAAAGAATTTTTTGTGCCTTATGTTGAAAAATACGGACATAATTTACTTATTGTAATAGAAGAATTTGATGAAGAGATGGATCTTCCAACATGCTCTTCATTATCAAAAGCACATTCTAATGCATCATTAGAACACCACTCTAATCAAGATGTAGTGGTCATTAAAAATGGGCCTCAAAATCTATTCGTAGATGAATCATATGCTGTTCAAACTATAGCAAGTAGTTCAACTGAAAATATTGAAGTTTTAGAACCGACATACAAAAAAGTTTATAACACTATTTCATTTGAAAACCAACATCCAAAATTCGAAGTAGATATATTTTATATTAAAATTCCAATAATCGTTTATTTTCTTTGATACAGAAACTCCGCGATTTAATTCATAATTCTGAAAAGGACATTCTATCCAAGTACTACAAAAATCCTGCATCCCTTAAAAATGATGGCAGAATAAAAATTTGCAAAACAGTCATTAATTCTTTATTAAATGCTGATCCAGAACTTGTGTTAGTAATACAAATTTATTATTATTATTGATTGTTCAATTATATATAATTCTTTTTTTATAGGTTAAAAAGGGACGGTTTTGAAAGTATATCAAGAATTATTTTATCGCCTTTTAATCAAAATACAGAGTGTGAAAATATTTATTATAGTCCCGCACAATATGGGAATTCAGCCAAAGGAAAATTATTCAATGCATATTATAATAAAAAAAATTCTTTATCACAAGCTGGATTGATAACCCGAAGAAAATTGGTTAAAAAAAATCAGGCTTTAAACGCAAAATCTAATGATATAACTGCACTAGATGCTAATGTTGAATATAGCATTAAATTTTTAGAACGAAATGTATCTCCGTGGAAAAAAATTCTTAAGGAATGGAAATATACTCATTTGAGAAGACAGGAGATATTAAAAACTACAATAAGTACAGTGGAGTACATCGAAAAATTTTATTGCTTATTGGAACTTCGTGGTTTTGAATTGGTAAAAAATTAAAAATAGTCAATCTGCAGCTCAATTAATTTTATTTATTAATTTCAGGTGGAAATTGATTCTAAATTAAGACATCCAGAGCTTAAATCGTTGGATGAGAACAAATTCTCTATTTTATCTGAAAAGATCATCAAAATAAGTCAGGATTTTAAAAATCCCACTGTTCAATCTTATCTGAATGTTTTATCATATAAAAGTAAGTAATCTTATGGCTTTTTTGTTTCTCGATAAAATGTAACAATTTTTGTGACCTTTTTGGAAATTCTGTCCTCTTAAGACAAAGCTAGTCACCTTTAAAATTGAATCGTGTTCTTTTCTCAAAAATATTGACCTCAAAAGTAGAAAAAATGCATAATTCTCAAAGATGACAGAAAAAGGGCAAAAATATGCAATATTTTTTAAGAAACGAAAACGCCCTTAATTTTAAAACCGTCATAAATGAACAATTATTAAGTCTTGATTTTTTAATAGATCCTAAATCACGAGAGATTGTTAGTCTATTAATTTTGCCACATATTGTCCCAACGTCATTTATTGCCAAAAAAATTAAGCCAAGTAAAATTGAAGTACAGGAAAGCTTCGTTCAATATTTTGAGGTAATTATATTTTAATAATAAAAAATTCTTTATTTTTTTAAAAGGTTATTTTTTTCTAGTCTGAAGCGGCTGCTGATTGCTGTTTTTTTTTATTGCAATTATTGCAATTGCTGGTAAAAAACTATACTTTCAAAATCCACTAGCTGCTTTTGAAACCTGCTTTCATTTTTTTCTTGCTTTGGATATATCATATCCAAATCTAAGCATATTTATTAATGTATTTGTTGAAAGACAAATTTTCAATTTAAGCATTTCTATAATTTCTTTGCCAAGCATTGATATTTTAATTAAATCTCTTCAATAAATATCATTGTTTAATGTTTTAAAATGATTCCATGTAGAATTTGCCAATTGAAATTCAGTTCAGTTAACGATTGTATCAAACATCTAAAAAATCATATCTTAACAGTATTTGTATGCACATTCGAAAACTGTAATCGAAAATTTTCATACATTCAATCATTAAGATGGCATTTAAATAGACATTACTTACAGCAAAATATTTTATCTAAAAGAAATTCTGTAATACAAAGTGAAAAAAGCACTGATTTATCTGTTCCTTTAAATCTGATTTTGCCCGGAATGTATCCATTTCAATAAATGATTTCGCAAATAATTCAGATAATATCGATGAATTTTATGCAACTGTTGAAAAAGATATGCTTAAACTTATTGTCAATGTATACAATGAAAATTCAGTCTCCAGAAGGATTATAAATAAGCTATTAAAACTGCACTTTAATTTTTTTAAATTACAAATAACTAATATTATTTCTAAAATTGGTTGCAATAATTTAGCATCTAAGTACTTGCATGAACTTTATAATAGTTGCACTTTTTACTTAGAGTTTTTATTATTTAAAAAATTAAATTAAGCTGGCTTCTTATCATATCCGGAAACAAAATTAATTAAAACAAGTATTTATTTCAAAAATACTTTAAATGGAAATGTTTTAAAAAATAAGAACACAACTATTCAAATAATAAATTTATCTGACTTATTTTCTAAACTTTTTAACAAAACAAATATGCTTTGCGATATTTTAAATTATATAAATGAGCTCCATAATGATAATAATTTATTTATAACAAATTACATTCAAAGTTCAAGTTGGAATAAAAAAGTTGAACAAATTAAAGCAAATGAAGACACGCTACTACTTCCAATTTTTATATATTTCGACGATTTTGAGCCAAATAATCCTTTGGGATCTAGCAGTAATAAGCATAAAATTGGTGCAGCTTATATTATGATCGCCTGTATGCCACCTTACTTGCAATCCAAACTAAACCAAATTTATATGGCAATGCTTTTTTTTTGCATCGGAGCGTAAACAATTAGGCTCGGAGTCATACCCGTATTTTTTCTCCACTTATTAAACAATTAAATGAGTTGCAAACCATCGGTATAAATGTTAATAATTTAAATTACAAAAATGTTAAATTAATACCTTTTCTTATACTTGGTGACAATTTAGGCCTTAACCAAATATTAGGATTTTGTGAAAGTTTCAGAGCAAACGTCTTTTGCAGAATTTGCAAATGCGATAAGAGTATAACTAATACTTTGTGTTCGCAGAATTTAAACGGTTTAAGAAATGAAATTAATTATGCTGAAGATATTGCACTTAATGATATGAAATTAACCGGTATTAAAGAGAAATGCATTTTTAATGAGTTGCAAAATTTTCAAGTAGTCGATAAATTAAGCGTAGATATAATGCATGATATTCTGGAGGGGGTTGCGCACTATGATATTATAAACATTTTAAAACAATTTATTTATATTGATAAAATATTTCCGCTTAATAATCTTAATGATAGATTGAAATCGTTTGAATATGGTAAATTGTTAAACAAGCCACCTCAAATTAGGGAGGAAACTTTATTAAACGCAACCAAGTTAAGGTATTCTGCTGCTGAAATGAATAATTTTATACTTTATCTCAACTGCTTAATCGGTGACTTAGTACCACCAGGAAATAAATTTTGGCATATTTATTTGAATTTAAGAGAAATCATATTGATTATTTATATAGGGAAAACCAATATAAATATTTGTAAATTATTAGAAAATCATATTAGTGAGCACCATGAGCAGTACATATCATTGTTTAAAGAGAACCTAAGACCAAAATTTCATTTTTGTGTTCATTATCCTTACATAATGAACAAAATTGGGCCTTTACTTCATATAAGTTGTATGAGATTTGAAGCCAAACATCAAGAGTTCAAAGAGATTGGAAGAGTAGCAGAGTGTCGAAAAAATTTACTTTACACTTTAGCGTTGAAAAGCCAAATTAAAATTTGTTATATTCTTTTTAATTATAATGAAATTAGCATTAAGTCTCGTGCTTTAAACATAAAAAGTAGCATGGCTTTAAGAGAAGATAATGAATTTAAAAACAGATTTAAGCTGCCATCTAAATTTTTTACATTTATTGATTGGATAGAAATATGTAATGTAAGATACAAATCTGGATGCCTTATTACATTTCAACATTATGAAGATGAGATTCCATTTTATCAGTTAATTAAATTTATAATAAAAACAGATGATCAAATATATTTGTGTTGTCAATCATTTGAAACTATAACTTTTGATCCCCATTTACAAGTTTTTTTCGTACAAGAAGAAAACGAGTTTTCGTCTATTTTATTTGAAAATTTACCTAATAAGAATATATACAACTTGATTAACATTCAAAATAAATTGTGTGTCAAATCTTTGTAAAAAAGAGGTATTTGAAAGGCTTTTACTATATTTTAGTACTGAATATTTTCTTATGGCGTTTTCGTTTCTCGAAAAAATGTTGCATTTTTTCTGCCCTCTTTCTGCCATCTTTGAGAAATCTGAATTTTTCCTTCTTTGAGGTCAACATTTTCGGGAAAAGAACATGATTCAATTTTAGAGGTCACTATTTTTATTCTCAAGAGGATATAATTTCCAAAAAGGGCAGAAAAAATGTTGCATTTTTTCGAGAAACGAAAACGCCATTAGTTGTTTCTTTTGATTTTTATTTTGTATTTCTCTTAACGAAAAAGAACAACTTGTGAATGAGGATCAAAAGTAATAGTCTTAAATGATGTACAACACAACTATATTTTGTCATCTGTTATCATAATAATTATTATGTAATTATAATTATTTAAGTGGGTTTTTCCATTATTTTTATTTCTACAAAATAAATAAATGAAATTATCGAAAATAATCCGTTGCTTCTCTTATTTTTTTAGCATAAATTATGCAATTAGGTCACCTTAACATTAGAATTGGTTGAAACAAACAACTGTTTGCCAAAAACAATGTAAACTGTATAGGAGTAACATAGTAGTTGTGTCCCAAAAACATTTCAACTGTTTGTGATTGGCTGTAAAATGTTTGGCAGCAATAAGTTAGTTATTTAAGGCAAATAACAATAAAAGATTGATACAAACAGTATTCTAAACACATTAAGTGTTTCCGTCATTTCTTGGTTATGACAACCACTTTGTTTTTTGAGTGTACATGGAAATGTGCTTCGGGATGCAGCCGCTCCCAACAACACACCAGCCGAGATACGTTCATAGATTCTTCTACGCAAACAGAGTAAGTAAACAGATTAATTTGTAACATCATAATTTACAGCAAAGCTAACAGTTCCATTTTGTACTTTTTTGTATCCTCTGTATTTGTTAATTTTAACGTTTTCCACTTAATTTTAATAAGAGGAATCTCTTGGTGACATTAGTTCAGAGCAAACATTTTTTAGTTTATAGCTCGGAATCAGAAAGTTGTTAATATATACACTAATTAATTTTCATGTTGATTACTATTGAACCATTAGGATTTCCATTTTGGTTAGTGTGACGCCCAATTTCAACGGCGTTGAAATGTATCGTCACAGCGCCGGAGTGGTGGCTCGATGAACACCGCCACTACGAAATTTGTTAATTACTTTTTATACACACACACACACACACACACACACACACACACACACACACTTATATTCACATGAAAAAAAAAAACAAACAATAAAAAATAACAACATGAACTTAAATGATAGCACCATGCAACAGTTGTTTTCACACTTGATGAAGACCATATATACGTGAAACTAGAGACCTTATGTAGCAAAACTGCGTTCTCAGTTTATCGCCATCACGTCAGGATTTTTTTTAAAAGGACTTTAAAGTTTGAAAGGATACACCACTTTCAAAAAATTAAATCAAATATTTCCACGAACCATATGATAACGATATGGGTATCAAATGAAAGGTAAGAATCTCAGCAATGCACACAAATAACAGATTTTAATGGATCTGGATCAAAAATTTCAAAAATGTCCTTTTGAAAATTTTAAAGCTTAATATCCTTAATATCCTTTAAATAATTTTCCCTGAAAAAAATGTATGTTGAAGAAGAACATATTCTGTAAATTATATGTAAATTTTATCGATAACAATAGCCGCGGTCTGCACAGCTGTTACCTTTTAAGACAATTGGCACCACTGGACCTGAGAAACGACTTGCATCACTGGCCAAGCGTATTGACAGATTGCAAAATGGCCGCCATTACATGAAAATGATTAATGTCTTGTGGTAATTGAAGTGTGCGCTACATCTATTACTCTTTGTTAAAATGTAAAGAACATTCAGAAAGTTATTAAACAGTGAATTAAAAGCTAATTAATAGTGATTAAACATGGAATGTCCCAATCGTAACAAATTTTGTGTTGTTTGTGGTTTATTCGTTCCTTTGAAGAAATCGCGTAAAGTCTCAAAAAATTTCGTGGAAAATTATGAAAAATATTTTTTAATAAACTATATACAAAATGTATGGTATGTACCGGAAGTTGCATGCGACTATTGTTACCGTTGCATTATAGGATCCAACTGCGTTGAGTATCCCATGAAATACGTTTACCCAACGATTTGGTTGCTTCGTAGCGAGCATTCTGTGGAGTCGTGCTATTTTTGCAAAACGAAAACAGCTGGTTTTACCTATCAAATTCGTCATCAAATTCAATACTATTCTTGCGAATCTATTAAACCAGCAATAAAACGTACAGTATTAAATCCAACCGCTCCATCTGAAGAGATCCAACCAGTTGCCGATGCCTTTGAAGTCGATTCGCACTGCAACTTTACAAATGATGAAAATATTTCGGAATTTGTACCCACTCAAAGTGAGCTTGGCACTTCAGAACGTCATCTTATAACACAGGCAGACTTTAATGATTTAATTCGCGACACAAATCTTTCAAAGAGAAGTTCCGAAATATGGACGTCTCGCCTGCAGCAGTGGAGATTAGTTTCGGAAGATTTTCGCGTAACATCGGCTCGAAAGCGCTCAAACATGCAGTCTTTTGATAACTGCTTTGCATTGGATGCCACAACTGGAATTACATATGCTGTAAATATTGAACATCTCTTTGAAACCATCGGTCACCCATACGTTCCAGATGAATGGCGTCTATTTATAGATGGTTCAGTAAAAAGCCTCAAAGGTGTTCTGCTTCATAATGGTAACTTGTTTCCATCAGTACCTATCATTTATGGAACGGATATAATAGAAAACTATGAAAATATGAAAGTTATTTTAAAATTGATAAACTACGATCTACATAGCTGGGTAATTTGTTGCGATCTGAAAATGGTCGCAATTATCACTGGTTTAAAAAAAGGATTTTCCAAGCACCAGTGCTTTTTATGTCTTTGGGAAGGTCGAAACCGTGATTTGCATTACACTGACCACAAATGGCCTGCTCGTGTAATATATAAACTTGGTCACGACAGCACTGATCACATACCACTTGTACCGTCATCAAAAATCATTATTCCGCCCCTCCATATAAAGTTGGGACTAATTCGTAACTTCGTTCGCGCTCTGGACTCTGAAAGTACAGCTATGAAGTATCTTAGGACTATGTTCCCAAGATTAAGCAATGCGAAAATTGATGCTGGTATATTATAAAGTTAAAATGTAAAACATAAAATTAAGCTAATATACTTTCAGGTGTATTCAATGGATCACAATTAAATAAATTGTTGAAGGACAATGAGTTTCCAGAATTACTATCTTCTGTTGAAAAAAATGCATGGTCTAGCTTGGAAGAAATAACAACAAATTTCTTAGGTAACAATAAATCGGATAATTACGCAGATATAGTCAGGAATTTAGTACAAAACTTTGGTGAAATGGGTGTGAATATGTCGCTTAAGATTCATTTTCTAGACAACCATCTTGACTTTTTTCCCCGACAATTTGGGAAATTTCAGTGATGAGCATGGTGAGCGCTTTCATCAAGAAATCGCGACGATTGAAAATCGATTTAGAGGAAAAAGTGCATGCCACATGATGGCAGAATATTGTTGGACAATATGTCGTGACACAGATGATCAGCATAAGCGGCAAAGTCAACGTTTACGTTTTAATTAATTTTTATTTAGTTTTTTATATACATACAATTTTTTGAAACAGGATTAATAATTTTTTCTTTTCTACTAAACTAGTAAAGCTAGAATAATAAAATTTACATATAATTTACAGAATATGTTCTTCTTCAACATACATTTTTTTCAGGGAAAATTATTTAAAGGATATTAAGGATATTAAGCTTTAAAATTTTCAAAAGGACATTTTTGAAATTTTTGGTCCAGATCCATTAAAATCTGTTATTTGTGTGCATTGCTGAGATTCTTACTTTTCATTTGATACCCATATCGTTATCATATGGTTCGTGGAAATATTTGATTTAGTTTTTTGAAAGTGGTGTATCCTTTCAAACTTTAAAGTCCTTTTAAAAAAAATCCTGACGTGATGGCGATAAACTGAGAACGTAGTTTTACTACATAAGGTCTCTAGTTTCACACATATATGGTCTTCATCAAGTGTGAAAAATAAAATTGAAAATTGTAGCAGGGTGTAGGCTCTCTCTCTCTTTTTTAAAAATTTTCTTAAGAACAGGAATACCGCAATATCGATAGCGTGACAAGGCAGATGGCACAACTTGTTGACGAACTAAGCAACAAGGGCAACAACAAAATGCACACATTGCGGTACGTTGGTGACGAGCAAAATGCTTGTTGACGAACAAAAATGCAAGCAGCGGTCAACAACGATACAAAGTTACGGGATGTTGTTGACGAGCTAAACCCAACAAGGCGAAGAACAGCAGTCAAAGGGAGACTATAAAAGGCAGCCAGCGCAGAGATCTGGACAGCCAATTTCGACACTCACGCAAGTGAACTCGGAAAGAACATAAACACAGTGAACAGTGAACTCAGTGAACAGTGAACCCATTCAACAAGACAACTCAGTGACAGTGAAGAAGTGGATATGGTAAGCAAGTCAACTAGAAAATCAGCAAAACAGAGTCGTTGGCTTGTAGGCCTACCTGCATAAAATCAGCAAATAGAGTCGGCCCTCCTGCAGAAAAGCAGCAAAGTAGTGTCGTAGGCCCACCTACTTTTACCATTTTTTTTAGCAGTGTCAGCGGCTTGTAAGCCCTCCCGCTCTAGTGAAAGAGTGCAAAGTCCGTGGCTTGTAAGCCCGCGTACTATAGTTATTCATCCCGCAACCGAGGCTCGTAGGCCTCGAAAATAATATCAAAGTGTTATTTCTTGTGGAAGAACCTTGGAACCCGCTGAGCATACCTCAGCCTGAAGGTAACAACAAGAGGTTCGTTACACATTCAGCAAAGTTGTTTTTATTATTCTGGCCAGAAACTTTGCTAAACAAATAAATATGAAAAAAATCGTACCCAGTGGGTCTAATTGAGTGGGTATAACAAGAAGTCTAGCTCGGCATAGGTTGCAACGAAAAAATGAATATGCCTATTGCGTATGGCAACCTAACAGGGTTTCATTGCCAAATGAGCAACCCAACTATAAAGCAACTGAACTACTAGTTGGTATCGCCACCATCTTTTAGTTGCTATTTTCAGCGAGTTGCCAAAGAAAACAGTAACGAGCTGTCAAAGAGAAAACAGCTGATGTTAAAAATTTTGTGAATTAAAAAAGTTCAATTAAATGCAAATATAGATGGATATAAGCACTGATTTATTTTTTGATGACGAAACTGGACGCAGTGATGATGTTGATGTGTTGCGTATACAAAGGAATATTAGAGACAAGTCCAACCCATTGGAACTCCCAAACACAAAGTAATATAAATGTGTAAATACAGACATTGGATAAATTTGTATGTTTCTTTGGATACATTTCACAGGTTTGTTAGCTATTTTCGACTAAACAAAGAGGCGTTTTGTCATGTACTGCAAGCAATAAAAGGTAATTTTAAGCAACCTGTACGTGGTACGGCAATACCACCAATATTGAAATTTGGTGGTGCCTTAAGATTTTTTGCTGATGACAGCTACTAAAAATGTGGTGGCAATGATTTCAATGTTGGATTGGCGCAACCTACAATGTCATTGGTTTTAAAAGAAGTGCTTAATGTCATAGAACTGAAAATATGCCCAATGTAGATCAAAACACAAATGAGCGAAGACGAACAGAATGCTTCAAAGGTAGCTTTTTACACGCAGACTGGATTTCCTGGGATTGTGGGCTGCATAGAAGGAACACATGTTCGGATTATTTCACCACAAAAAGATTTGCAGCATCTTTATCTGAACCGTAAAGAATACTACAGTCTAAATGTAATGGTGGTAAGTAAAATCAAATAAATTAATGTGGGAAATCAACCTGACAGACTGACGAACGATCATGCGACGTTTGACATGGGACGTTTGACAAGAAGCGGACAACACTATTAAAGCAAAGATGCCCAGTAGTGGCTGATATCAGCAAATTAAACTCACACGTATACTTACGCTCCTTTGTTTGATCGTCAATCAACCAATAGGAAATCAGCATGTTGAGTGGGAGAGACAAACTGCACTTGCAGAACTTCTGTGTCTTATTTTACATTTTAATCGTCATCGAGACTGCTGTCAGTGAACACATAAATTGAAATTATTGCGATATATTAATGATGTCAGCCGAAAAGTATTTTATGTTACAAAATGCTTTTGATGACATGCAATGTCTTATTTGTCAAAAGACATTTAAAAAAACTAAGAAATATAATTTAAAAACATTTTTAAGATGTTCACAAAGACATGAATTATTTGCAGGGGGAAGAAAAAAAAACAATTTAAAATTTATAAGAAAATTTTTATTGAAAAGTTGAAGGAATGGGTAAATCAATCTAAAGAAAATGATGAAGATATGGTGGAGAATTTAAAAATAGGTTTATCTAACTTAATAAGTTTAGATATTGTAAAAAAGGGAAGGCCATTTTCAGATGGGCCATTTGTCAAAAATATATTGAGTAAAGTTTTTGCAAAACTTCATTATAAAACTAATTTTATTGGAAAATTACCTTTGTCCCGCAATAGTTCTTTGACCCGGCGTTCTCTTTATTTGGGTGCTATTGTGGAATCGGCATTAAGGGAAAAATTAAAAAATTGCGAATTTTTTTCATTCTGTATTGATGAGAGCACCGATATTAATGACCTTTGTCAACTTGTAATCTGCATTCGATGCGTTGATTCAGATTACAATGTTTCCGAGTCAATATATTCTGTTGAAACATTTTATGGCAATGTAACCGGCAAATTATTGTACGATGTCGTCAATGAAAAACTTCTTTCCGTTGTTGATTCTAACAAATTAGCCAGAGTTTGTACGGATGGTGCGAACACTATGACAGGCAAACGTGATGGATTTGTAGGCCAGATGAAAAAAATGAAATTGAGGTTTATACATTGCATTGTATAATACACCACGCTCCTCTTGCTTCTAAATTTATATCCGAGCATCCGGTCATGAAGGCTACTGAGCGGATAATTAATAGGATAAGGGGCGGCCATAACTCACTGACTCATAGAAAATTTGTGACATTTCTAAAAAATTCAAATGCTTCTCACCACGATCTATTAATGTTTACTGAGGAACGTTGGTTAAGCCGAGGTAACAGTATTAATAGATTGTGTGAGCTTAGAAATGAAGTATTTGAATTTTTAGAAGCTGAAAATATCGAAATAATCGAAAAAGAATATTTAAAAGATTATCAATTTATTTTAGACATGGCGTTTTTAACATTTGTAACATTTAGAATGAGTTAAATTTGAAGCTGCAGGGAAAAGATAATATTTCTGATATTTTTAAAACTCTTTCAGATTTTAAAACTCAGCTATTTTTACTTGCAGCTCAACTTGATTCTGAAGACTTTTCGGACTTTCCGAAAACTTCTGTTATTTACGACAAGGAGAAAATCTTGAAAAAGTTTGAACTTTTGAAAATATTAGAAACGCTTTTTTATAACTTTAATGACAGGTTTAAGGATTTTGAAAATATTATGTTGACTTTATATGATTTAAATACAAATTCTAAATGTTTGATAGTTTTAATCATACTTGATTTTAAATACAAATTCTAGTTGATAGTTTAAAATTTGTATTTAGAATTTGCATCTACAAATTCTAAAGAAATTCTAGAAACAGACTTAAAGAAATGTTCGTTCGAGGATTTAAGGGGGTCCTCTGGTAATCTATGCCAAATTTTAGCCTTTTTTCAAAATATTGTGGAAAGAGAACGAGTAAAGATATTTTAGTTACGTTTTTTTATTTGGGTAGCTTAATTTATTGAAAAAAATACAAAATTTTGAAAAAGTGAATTTATGGACCGTTCAGAAAGTTCTCGGCCTGGTAACGAGGTTCTCCGGAAAAAAGGTGGGTCCAAATTGCGCACGATTCCAAGAGTAAACATCGTCTGAAAAAAAAAAAAAAATATTCAGTTACTTAGAATGAATGTCCCTATAGCCCCTACCTCGGAAACAAAAATTGAAATTTTTTTAGGGGGGGAGCCGCCACTTTGAAAATGAAAAATCGAATTTCGACCTTTTTTTTGTAGTCTAGAGTAGAAAAAAAATAGTAAACATTATTTTTTCGGCAAGTTTGAGGTAGGGGCTATAGCGGCGTAAATTCTGCGTCGTTTCATGCCTCATATATCAAAATCGGTCAAAAACTGTTTGAGTTATCGTGCGCAAAGTTTTGAAAAACATGGTTTCGAGAAAAACGCGTTTAAAGTTTTGACTTCAATTTTGAGGCACACAAATGACATTAACACATATTTTTTTAATACAATACTTACGAATATTAATCGGCAATTCCAGCCCCATAAAGTGTGCCTTCCTCCATCTCATAAAACGAGTTTTCCATGGCTTTTTGGGCTCTGCGGGCTGTGCGACCCTCTTTCGATGATGCGTACGTTTTTAGCTCTGAGCGTTGAAGTCGTTTTCCGTCGCGAGATTCAGCATACATCTCGGCTTGTGGGCCGATGACAATACCCATTGTTGACATTATTTTTAAAATACTTGTGAAGCCTTCGTTGAAAATGCAGGTTGCCAGAAAATTTGCGATTTCGACTGTGGTAGCACCACAGTGGATATGTTTCGGCGCAAAGGTCCACAAAAGCGAATTGAACGATTCGTTACAATTTTGCGTTTCACCTCCAGTGCATCGGTTGAGTAGATCGTCGGATGATAACGCTTCGTATATGGGCTTCATTACTTGCAGAACCTTTCCATCAAGTGGGGCGTACGTGTGGTGAAATGAGGCTAATGAGCCTTCTGCTGCTGACTTTTGATAGGCGCACCAGCTGGACTCACCAGGTGGGCAATACATATGTTGTGGATTACTATCACTTGAACTTTTGTGATAATATGTTGACCATATTTCTTTTCTCATGTTTTCCACAGAGTCCTTATTTATAGAGTTTTCTTCAATTTTTTGGCCGATGTGCTGGCAAAGTCGGTGTCCTCTACTTGGGAGTGCTGGTTTCCACGGAAATGCCTCTTTTTTGTTCGATACGCGTACTTACGCGGCGCGTTTGGGTGGCTTTTTTTATCCATAGCAAAAAAAAAACACAAAACGATTTTTCTTTTATTTTACAACAGCAGTTATCGCGCACGCGTAGCTTTCAGCGTTCGAAAATAAACTGAATCTCGTTCGTTTGCTTCTTTCATGTGAACACCTGGGCTCAAAATCATTTCAACCCCTAAATCAAAACATGCATGTATACATACTGCATGTATACATACTGTGTGGGTATATTTTGTAATATCAATACATATTTTGGAAGAATTCCACAGAATTTTCGACTAATGACTGCAGGCAAATAAACAACTTTGCTGATGCGTTATTTTGACGAAAACATACCTACACAAAAATGCCTGTATCTCCTAAACTATTTCGAATTTTGAAAAATCCTTTTGGGAAAATGTTTTTGAGTATCTGAGCAATAGAAATATGAAAAAAAATAAAATCGAAAAAAATTTTTCGGATTACCAGAGGACCCCCTTAATAAAAAAAATCCAAGGAGAATATTACACGACTTTCTTGAAAAAAAATATATTTCCACAGTTTACAGTTTCACAGGAATTGATTACAGAAAACTTTTTGGAGCATTCAGAGGAGCAATCTTTATCATCTGTGAGCACGATGACCACTCTGACGTTGTCCACGATTGCTCCTATCACAACTACAATTGTAGATGCCATCGACATCATCAAAAGTAGTTCCTGCATCGGAAGAAGATTTTCTACACGTGTTATTGCCAGTGCCCAATTTGGAATTGAGCACTGGATTAATCTCATCGTCTATTTCCAGAAAGAAGGGAACACCTAAACGCAGTAAGGACATTGACAGTTGCCAGCGAGTATATTGACTACATCGGAACAAGGACATCACGTGTTGGCGTAAGTGTTAATTAAAGTGGAAAAGTCAATAAGTGATTAAGGGTAAACGAATTCATAAAGAACAAAGTGAAGTGAATTATTACATTACATAAATTTTAAATAGGGCTTTGTGTCAACTGGCCGTTGCTCTCTTGTGTTTTCTTATTTATTTCGAGAGCTGTCCTGGTCTCTGCCGGCAGCTGTTCATAGGCGTCTAGATTTCGTGCAGACCTTGTCTCTACCAGCTGCATAAGGTCGTCTGTCCGACCACATCCTAATCCGAGTCAAACCTATCCTACGCCCTTGAAACCACCGATAATCTACTGATTTTGTGCAGACCTGGTCTCTACCGGCTGCATCACAAGGGTATAGCAGTTATAGCAAACCCCTTGCTTCCAGTCAAAAACAATGTAATATCAAATTAATTTCGACATTCTTAATAATTGTTTACTCCAAATTTCACAAACAATTATTAAGAATTCTGGCTGACCAATTTCCGGTCGCACAGTAAATTTCAGCAAAATCGAAATTCTTAATAATTCCTTGCTCCAAATGTAGCAAATAATTATTGAGAGTTCTGGTAACCAATATCCGTTCACACAGTATTTAGAAAAGCTTTGATTGCACTTTTCGCTTGAACTTATTTTGACAGGGCTGACAAAAACGCAGCGCAACACACACATACATAGTACAAGTTATATCTATCACCAAAACGCCCAGCGCAATCGTGGTGCAACCATCTCCATTAAATATATAAATAAATATTCCTGAAAGAAGTGTAATTCAATATCATTGTATTACACTTTACCGCTTTAGCGTCTTCGTTTACTCAGCTGCATCCTTTTGAAATAGCTGACATTGCAACTATGCCAAATTTGTTTACATGAAGTTTGTCTTTATTTCCAATCAATTTGTTTACATGAAGTTTGTCTTCAATTCCAATCGTATTTCACAACTAATGGAATGGTTGCAGTCGAAAGATAATTGATGCCTTATCAATTATCTTTTACACGAATCTTTCCAATTACTTGAGAATCTCAAAGAATCTTCTTGGTAAATGAAATACACAAAGTATTAAGTATTACACTCATAAAAATAATTTGTTGGCGTTAGGTTATAGTAAATACATTTTAAGTGGGGTACTCATAAAGTGTTTGTTTCAATTAAAACTCTGTTTATTTAACTGTAATTTAATAAGCATAATCGACTTTCGGCTGACGTAAATGCTTATTTTATTATTGTAACTTCATGCCTAAATAACAATTCGGTTAACATTCAATATTTATGCTTTAGTTGCAAGAACTGAATGGAATTTGTCATGTCAACTTACTTCCCGTCTAAGCAATATCAATTTATCCAAAACAACTGACCAGTACAATTACAGATTTACGGATAAAAGGAGTAGTTGAAATATCCGCATTGTTAATTCTGTCAATAGAATTTTGCTTGCGTTACCACCGAATTGCAACGATGTTTCAATATTCAGTTGAACCGCCACCAAAGTCGATTGCAACAGACGAATAGTCAATAAAAATAACTTACATGTGGTCACCTTAACCACAACCGTCGCTTTTTTTCACGCTCGCTGTGTTGCTCGTTCCTCTTTTGTTCAATATTCGGTTGATTTCTAGTGTGTGTTCTCGGTGCAAGTTGTTGAAGTGTTTTTAGGTAAAGGAATTAATTAAAATATATATTTTATCTAATATATATAATATATATAACTTGTGCAGTCTGTATTTATTAAATTAATTTATTCTTAAATAACTGCAAATGTACAATAAGAAACAACAAAATAATCCTTGTTTCTGTCGTTTGATTTTCACACTCGCTATGTTGCTCGTCGCGCCTTTGTTTATGGTTCGGTCGGTATTCTCGCTGCAAGTGGTTGGTTAAGTGTTCAAAGTGAAGTGATTCAATTTTTAATAAATAAAACTTGTGCAATTGAAATAAATCTAATTTATTTCTTCTTAAAAATATGCAAATTTGCAAAATTAGCATCAACAAAGCATGTTTATTTTCATCGTTTATTTTTCACACTCGTAAGTCGAAACGATGGGAAGACTCGGTTCATATAACTGACATCTGGTAAGCGAATGGCTCTTTGCTTTTGTGTACAACCGAATGGCTCAAAAGCTTGCCTGCAGTTCCGTTCTCGCAACGGAATGACGCAATTAGCTCAATTGGGAAATTGGCGATTTGCATTTAGAAAATTGCCGACAATCGACAAAGTTAGTAGGGCAATTTTTCGGTTGCGGCAATGGGTTTAGTTCTGTGAGTGTAATTTAGAGATCGAGCAGTCAAGTCAATAAAACTCCTAAAAACCAAGAATGACTTTTTATTTAAAAAAAATATAAGTTCAAGAATGACTTTTTATTAATTATAATACAAATATATATAAGTTAAATGCAGGTACGGTAAGAACATCACTTTCTTTATAAACAAAAAATGTAATAATTTTAAGTTAGTTGATTGACAGCTCGAGAAGAATAAAGTTAAAATTAAAACCATTTGAAAAATTGTTTTTTTTTATCTTCGAACGATTCGAAATATTAATTGGCGACGAGGAAGGGATACTCGGATGTATTCCTATTGTAATACAGAGTATATTAATACCTAGCCGGGTATCGCGAACTAATAAAATAGAAATTATTTCTATGAAGTGAGTGAACTAATTGGAAAAAATAGAGACTATTTGAGGAGTCGCAGAACAAAACGTGACTTTTTACATTTTTTTACAAAGTGGTTTTTTGATGTCATTTGTTGAATTTGGTTAAGTTCTATTGGAAAAAATCTTACTTGGATACTTTTTCTCATCTGATCATAGAAAACTTTGATGTTTAAAAAATTGATGTAGAACAAAACGTGATTTTTTTTTTGTATTTTAACAAAACGTACTTTTTTACTCTTATTTTAACAAAACGTGCTTTTTTATAACGCGTGAGAGTGCGTGATAGTGGGGATAAAATCACGGTCACATCCCACTCTCATTCTCTCTCATTCCCATTCTCATCTCTAATTATAACAGAAGTTTTCGTTAAATTTCTCTTTTCATAATTTTTTTTTTTGCCTGATTAACGTTTCTTGCTTTCAGTAATTGTTCCATATTGAAAGTAAATGGTTTAATCTAGTATACCTATTCGTTAATTGCAATAATTTCAGTGTTATCTGTTATTTGAGAGTTATTGAAAATAACACAGCACATTGAACGATGGAAGAATTACAAAATACGGTGAAAGTTCTAAATACTGGAACACGCAAGAAGCAAAAACTAAAAAAATCTCAAAAGCGGTAATATTAAACATTTTTGGAATTAAATACACGTTTGAGTATTTAAGAGGATTCGGTTTCGTTGCAGGGTGTATAAAGATTCTAACACTCTCGGTGGCATTCACAAACATAGTTGCAGTCATAAGGGAAATAGCAAATTTCAATGCATACATTTTAGTGAAGTCGATTGTGTAAAAAATCAACGAATGTTATATAAAAATGAACACAAAATACCACAAGATATTTACTTAAGCAGACTAATATACACCAAAAAACCTCGTCGAAGCCACAAATTAGTTTTCCAATCAACAAAGCAGAACAACATAACATCGAAATATTATTTGATTAAAAATGGTAAAAGAGAATTAGTTTGTAAGGCATACTTTATGAAAGTGCTTTCAATCACTAAAAGAAGAATAGAGTTTATTCTTAAACGCATTGTTAATGGTGGAATACCATCAGAGCGAAGAGGCGGAGATCATCGCTCCCACAAATTTATTGAAAAAAAGGAAAGTGTAAACAAATTTATTAATTCCTTTCCTGCAATTGAGAGTCATTATAATAGATCTAAGCCAAAACGAATATATTTGAATAGTAACCTAAACATTTCCAAAATGTTTTCCATGTATAATGAATCTGTCGATGATAATTTAAAAGTTAGCCAAACTTTATTTCGACAAATTTTTTTGAATAATTTCAATATTGGGTTTTCCTCACCGGCATCAGACGTCTGCACTGTATGTCACTTTACGCAAACTAAAATTAAAAACGAAGTTGATCCTCTGAAGAAAATTAAACTAATGACAGATTTAAGGATACATAAGCTTAGAGCCAATGCATTCTATGGGTTAATGAGAGAGAAACCTGCAAATACTTTGACAATAGTTTTTGATATGCAAAGTGTTCAAATGTTACCAAAATGTCCAATTCAAGAAGCTTACTACTCTCGTCAAATTGGCTTTTACAATTTATGTTTTGTAGGTGTTGATAGTAAGAATCCATCATTTTACTGCTGGACTGAAAACCAAGCAGGTCGAGGATCAAGCGATATTGGATCGGCCTTATTTCACTATTTAAACACAGTCTGTTTAAAAGAAATTAATTATATTAGACTCTTTTGTGATGGCTGTGGCGGTCAAAACAAGAACTCCCATATAGTGCGTACTATATTATTTTGGCTCCAATCGAAATCACCCTCTAATTTACGAAATATTACCATTACATTCCCAGTAAGAGGACACAGTTCTTTACCGGCTGACAGGGTTTTCGGTCGTATTGAAAAAGATATTAAAAGGCATGATGTTATAACAACAGTAGAAGAATATTGTGACATTTATTCCAGACATGGAAAAATTTTATTGTTGGAGAAGGATTGGACCATTCTCAATATAAAAGACCTTGAAGTAATGTATAAAAAAATTGAGAAGATTCAAGATATAAAACGGATAGTATTTAATAAACATGTTTCGAAAAATCAGACTACAAAGTGCCTAATTAAAACCTTTAAGCATTTTAAAGTTGAATTAGACGAAGAACAAAATACTAATTTAAACCTGCTAAAACGAGGGAAAACCCCTTCTTCAATTTCACTTACAAACGTTACAACAGGCCGTTGGATTAACGCCGACAAAATAAAGGATGTGACAAATCTTTTGAAGAAGCAGTTTGGGAACGATTGGATACAAAACAAGGCTTTAGTATGGTACAAAGAACTCATTTATAATCAAAATGACAATATCGGAAACAATACAGAGGAAGATGTTCAATGCGGTTGCGTTGAAGAAGATATTGGAAGAAAAGTTTGAAAATTTTAATTTTTGCTAGATATGTTAAATTGATTGAATTGATACTTAATTTTAACAATATATTAATTTATTTAATTTTATTGCTTTTTTTTTTTATTGAATTTGCGGTAAAAAAATGTAAATCGCTCAGATAAAAAAATTTACACAATTAAACTGAATTTCAATAAAAGCAAATTTAAATCTCAAGTAACAAAATTTAATTTTTGTATTTTAACAAAACGTACTTTTTTACTTTTATTTTAACAAAACGTACTTTTCTACTATTATTTTAACAAAACGTGCTTTTTTCATATTAAAAGTCCTTTAATTTCATACGTCCTTAACATTTATTGTTGCGAATTTTTGTGGTATAATGTATTTTAATATAAGGAAGAAACTTGGTATATTTTGTGGATTCATGCTATATAATAATCCGGTGGAAAGTTTTCTTCGATTTCCCAACATTTTGAAATAATCAAAAAGGCACGTTTTGTTCTGCGACTCCTCATTTCTGTAAAATTAGTGAACTAAAAAAAAAAAGGAAAAATTGAATAGAAACTCTTTTTATAAAGTGAGTGAACTAATTAAAATAAATAGAAACTAGGACCAAAACTTCTCTTAAGTTTTGCCCTACATGTGTAATTGCTTTAAAATTATTTTCTTTCAGACGTTTCTGGTGGGTCGTAGACCAGAGTATTTATATACTAAGATAATAGACGAAAGAACGTCGCTTATTATTTTATATAATAAAATCGCGAGACGGTATGAAACTAATTTAAGCTGTGTGATTATTTTATAGAGTAATGTGGGAATGAGATAGCAAGTGAGCCCCATTGTGCTTTGACCCCTTCGTTCGTACGCTCATAAGTTGCGCTGGACAGTTGGGAAAGAAAAGGCAAGACGATAAGACGTGCAACAAATGAAACTGATTAAAATCGAATTTCAATGTTACTCTATTCATTTTTATTTTACTTGAATATACCCATCTCTAAATAAATAGAATTAATTATTTTATAATAAAATCACTACAGTAATAAGTTTTTGCAAGTTCAGGCCTTAGGCCCAACCAAAGATCCTACAGGGGTGGTGCAATAACGTATGGGCTATTGCATCAGCCAATGTGTTACTACACAGTAGAATATAATTGTCAGTTATTGTCTCTAATGGTTGTTGTTTTCTTTTATTTTCATGGCAACGGGATAATCGGTGGATGCCTTTAATAAAAGCGAACACCTGCAGTGGAAAAATACCACCAGAAGGGAGACCGCAATAATAGCACACAGGCGAAAGGGAGGAAGAAGCTTTTCTATGGCATGACTCGAAGGTCTGAAGTAGCAAAGTCGAGATCTAAACAGTCATTCAGTAAAGTGCCGTCAAATAGAGCAGAAGCTCCAGTCGCGAAACCAAACTCATCGGAGCATGTCATACTTTAAATTAGTGCGCGAAATCAAAGTGCCGTGCAGTCAATGGCCCGCGGTCGCTACCAGTAATCAGTCAACGTCAACTGCGCATCCTGTAAGTAGTAGCGCAACGTCAACACGAACTGCGAAGTCACCGCCTAAAGATGTACTATATCCTCACCGCCACCACTAGCAGCAGCGCAACGTCGACGCCAACATCGCAGTCAGCAGCAAGTCAACGGCAACTGCGTAGCCATCATCAGCAGCAGCGCAACGTCGACGCCGACCGCACCAGCATGCTCAGCAGCAGCGCAACAGCAGGAAATCAGCATCAGCGCCAAGAGAAGGTCCAGGATCTAAGTGTAGTAGTATCACGAAACCGCAACACACCAGCTAAAAATAGGTAGCGACACTTATTGTTTTTCTTTCTTTTCTTTGTCACACACAACGCTTATCGAATAACATTGGGTCAAGTCTAACATTGCGTCATGAGCAAATGTAAACAATGCGCTCACTGGCCAGCTAACCCAATTAGCTGCTCAAGTACAGGCGTAGCGTAGAATTTCCAATGTTAATCGATGAGTCAAAGAGGAAGCGAAAGAAAAACAAATTGTAAAGCAAATTTGTAAGACACATGAACTCAAATTCATGGAACAATATGAAAAAATGAAATAGTGGGGAGGAGCCCAAGAAACAATGTAAGAATAATAACAAAATTTATACTGGTATTTTTGATATAAATACCAGCGGTTTTGAGAAATAAAGGAATCAAGATTTGAGTCTTAAAATAAAATGATGTCTTGAGTTTTATTTAACCTTTTACTTCCTTTTTATCAGTACGGCAAATTTGGCCATCAAATTATAGCAGCCTTATCTTTGGCAACATTTATTTTTCCTGTTCAGTTAAATAAACTGAAACTGTACTACCAAGCTTATTACATGGCGATCCTGCAAGATTCAAACCTAGAATCTTCAACTGTTATCCTGTGAATCCTGCATAAATTCGATCCTGCTGATCCTGCAAAAATTGATGTCCTGCTGATCCTGCAAAAATTAATGTCCTGCTGATCCTGCAAACATTCGATCAACAAATTGCAAAATTAAACCTACAACCGTTGTCCTGCAAAAATTTACAGATTATGCAAAACGATAAAGAGCAGCAAGCCATAGACGACATTTTTAAAAAGTGGGAGAAATACTATCAGAAGGAAGAAGAATACGTGCCTCAGCCAGTAGCAGCCACCACCGACCCTGCACCAATATATACATCAACGCCGATCAACGCCGGACCAAAACCGATCACGATTAAAGAATACCAGGAAAGAACAGCGCTCCATACCAAAAGTATAAAAGAGCATCTCCAAGTGCAAACCGCGACTCAACAGGTAACAAAAAGACCAAGAGGAGGACGAAGAGTAATTGCAAGGCAAAGAATTGCCCAATTACATAATATTTTGCCACTCGTAACAGACGTTACACAAAAGAGGAAATTGATACAAAAGATCCACTTGGAGAAACAACAATACGGAAAATATGGGATGGTTCAGCAACAAACAAGAAGTTGTCACCACTACCAACAACAACAACAACAACAGCAACGTTGAAAATAATAATATTTTTTATTTTATAACAATTCTTAGCGCAATTTTTATGATTGCAACTATTTTATATATAGTAAATAGATACTACAAAAATTATGTTAGAAAACAAATGTTAAGAAATTTAAGTAACACCGTGTAAATAAATAAAAATCATTTTTTTTTACAAATTTTCAAATAAATCAAATAAAAATAAAAATAAAGTAAATTTGTAATATGTTAAAATTCGGGATAAATAGTTATTACCAAGGATGCTTTGGAATCCTATTCAACAAACATTGCGAAAATTGTAAAGAAAAAATTATTGACATAGGAAAAATTAAATATATTACACATAATAGTAAAGCATGGCATCGTGAATGCTTTAAATGCAAAAATTGTAACAAAAACGTTATAAAAAGTGGTTTTATAGAACACGAACCACATTTAATTTGTAATAAATGTTATTAAATGTATTATAAACAATAAAATTTGCAAAAACAATTATAAATTGATTTTCATAGACATACATGGAAATAGAAGCAGCAAAGGAGATATTAAAGAAATTAAAAAAAGCACCAAACAGAGAATATACAAAAAAGTATATTGATGAAATAAAACGAAAGGTATATGATTTAAGACAAGCTATAGTCAAGACAGACAACACTAAAAGAAAATTAAACATAGAATACTTTGAAGAGATAGCTACAGCAATAGAGAAATTTTTAATAGAGAAAATTCAGCAAACAGCTAATAAAACCACAGAGGACAAGACTCTAGATATAAAAATGTCAGTCTTTAATATAGAAACGGCTATTAAAGCCATACCAACTTTTAACGGACAGCACAACGAATTAGAACCATTTTTAAAAATAATAGAATTGCTACACAATTCTTATACAACGGACGCACAAAAAACTTTAATAGAATTTGTTGTGAGTGTAAAACTCAGTGCAGTAGTTAGAACAGCATTAGGTTCAAATATTACATCTTTTCAAGATTTTAAAAACAAACTCCAAGGAAGGTACAAAAGCAACGTAACGATTGCTCAAGTACATACACAACTAGCATCTGTCACACAGCGAAATAACACTGTAACTAATTTCAAGGATAAGATCTTAAATTTAGTATCAGAATTAAATAAACTACAGATAAGTGACTTAGGCAATAATGTGACCAACGAACAAAGAACAGTAGTAGAATCTATGAACGAAAAATATGCTTTGACAATATTTAAAAATGGATTAAATGAACAGATAAAACCAACTATTTTTGCGGCACAACCAATAGATTTAAACTCTGCAGTCAACATTGCACAAGAAATTGAGCGTGATAATCAAAACAATGGCTCAAGGATTTTAAACTATCGTGCACAGCACAACAGACAACAAACAAGACATTACAACAACTACAGACCGCAGAACGTAAATAGATACAATAACACTAGAGCAAATAACAATCATAGGTACAACACAAACCTACAGAGTAATCACAACAACAACAACAGAAATTTGGTACGTAGCAACAATAGGAATGCTGCACACAACAACAACAACAGAGGACGATTTGTTAACAACAACAATAGAAACAACAACAATAGGAATTTCAATCAAGGAAACAACCGACACCACATGCGCATAATAAATAACCAGGGAAACATGGATGGCCCGGAGGACAATTTCCATGCACCTCCGGAAGGCCAACACTAAATAATAGAAAAATTTGCCTAATAACAGAGAATCTCACTAACTACGTCACACTAAAATGCGCACAGACAAATCGAGCTTTAACATTTTTATTAGACACGGGAGCAGACATCTCTATATGCAAAGAGATGAACGCACATTTTGAAATAGATGCGGAGAACAAATGTAAATTATCAGGAATAACCAAGAATGAAGTACATTCTTTAGGAGTTGCAAAATTAACAAGTAATAAGCAAGTAATAAGCTTGGTAGTACAGTTTCAGTTTATTTAACTGAACAGGAAAAATAAATGTTGCCAAAGATAAGGCTGCTATAATTTGATGGCCAAATTTTGCCGTACTGATAAAAAGGAAGTAAAAGGTTAAATAAAACTCAAGACATCATTTTATTTTAAGACTCAAATCTTGATTTTGCGTTAGGCGCGGTACTTTCGCAAGGCGAGATTGGACACGATCTTCCAATATCTTACGCTAGCAAGTCATTACAAAAACATGACATAAATAAACCAATCATTGAAAAAGAACTATTAGCCATACATTTGGGCATAAATTTTTTTAAACCTTATTTGTACGGAAGAAAGTTCATAGTGGTCACTGACCATAGACCACTAGTCTCATTATTTTCGCATAAGAATCCATCATCCAAGATGACGAGAATACGATTAGATTTATCTGACTACGACTTCGAAATTGTGTATAAACAAGGTAAAATTAACACAAACGCTGACGCGCTATCTCGCATAAAAGTTGATAGCAGCGTATTAAAGAAATTAATTCCCACGAGCAATGAAAAAGAAATATTAGCTGTTACAAGGAGCAAATCTAAGAAAAATGATAACATAAATATAAGGAGCAACAATGAAATGAATAATAAAGCGAGTGAAAATATATTGAATAAGAATGCGCATGAGATAAGAAATAAAGGTACCCACCACAACCCGAGTCAACACCTCCAAGGAAGTGCTAAAAAGAACACCACATCTCATAATGAGTCTGATCAACTCTATATTTGGGAGTGTACATCTTTTAATGACGTAAGGAAATTAGTGAAATTAAAGTTTATTACTAAAGAAAAAAGTAACGTTACAATGAATAAAATTAATAATGAAGTGCACATAACATGTAGTGATGACCCTTCGAAACTAGATTCGATGATGGAGAAACTACATAGTTTATTAAAAAGATCACAGATGAAGGAGCTAGCCCTTTGTGATAAAGATTTTATATTTAAAAATATCGATATGAAAATGTTTAAAGAAAAATACAATGCATTGAAAGAAAATGAAACCTCGCCAGTAAAAATAATTATATACAAAGCTCCACTACAAATAAACAGCATGCTCAAACAATACAAATTGATAGAAGAATTTCACAACTCAAGTACTTCTGGACACATGGGAATACGAAAAACCATTTCAAAAATAAAACAAAGATACATTTGGAAAGGGATGAGAAAAATGGTAAAAGAACTAATAAACAGTTGTGAGATATGCAACAAAAATAAAATAACACAATACAGCAAAGAAGGCTTAGTGTTGACAGATACACCAGCCACAAGTTTTGAGAAAATCTCAATTGACACAGTAGGTCCGCTACGAATTTCGAACGGATATAGATACATTTTAACAATGCAATGCGAGCTAACTAAATTTATAATCGCACACCCAATTGAAACAAAAGACGCTAGGACAGTCGCATCAACCCTTGTTGAACAACTCATACTCAAGTACGGTTGTTTTAAAACACTTTTGTCTGACCGTGGGACTGAATTTACTAATGAGCTAATGTCAAGTGTGTGTAAACTACTTGACACTCGCCAAGTGTTTTCAACCCCTTATCACCATCAAACGATCGGAGCACTCGAAAGAAATCACAGAGTACTTAATCAGTACATGCTTTCCTTTGCAGAAGACTACGAATGGGATAAGTGGATACCCTATTATACTTTTGCTTATAATACGACACCTCATGTCGACACAGACTACTCTCCGTATGAGCTAGTTTTTGGGAAACTTCCTTCGTTACCAAGCGATGAAATAAAACAAACCAAACAAACTTATAACTTAGACAATTACGTTAATGAGCTAAGAATTAGACTAAGCACTTCAATAAACAAAGCTAGAGATTTAATAAACACAGTAAAAGATAAGAGAAAACTAGACTACGATAAAAATAAGAATGTTACAATACTAGAAATAGGAGATTTAGTTTTCGTAAAAGTAGAAAGTAGGAAAAAATTACAGAGCCCTTATGAGGGACCATTCAAAATTGTTGAAAGAAAAGGAGTCAATTCGGTAATTGAAATAAATGGCAAAACCAAAGAACTCCACAATAATCTATTGAAAAAGTTTGAGAGAACAATTTAATGTTCTGATGTATTAATATTACACAACCATAGAAAGTGAAAATCAAAATTTTTTTTTTATATTCAAAAATATGTAAATAAATATTATATTTCGGTACTTAAGACAATAACTTTAAAACATTTATATAAGTCAACAATATTATATATTATATAACCTATTATGTAACAATACTATAGAAATAACTTAATAATTTAATTTTTAACCAAACATTTCTAAATATGAAAAAGTACTGACTAAATTAGAATACACTGTAAATTTATTCACAAATGCATATGTAAGTAATATTTTCTTGAAATCCTCCACTCTTTAAAAATTAATTCCAGAAATAATTTTTCGCTTAAGGGTAAGGGTGTAGTGGTATCACGAAACCGCAACACACCAGCTAAAAATAGGTAGCGACACTTATTGTTTTTCTTTCTTTTCTTTGTCACACACAACGCTTATCGAATAACATTGGGTCAAGTCTAACATTGCGTCATGAGCAAATGTAAACAATGCGCTCACTGGCCAGCTAACCCAATTAGCTGCTCAAGTACAGGCGTAGCGTAGAATTTCCAATGTTAATCGATGAGTCAAAGAGGAAGCGAAAGAAAAACAAATTGTAAAGCAAATTTGTAAGACACATGAACTCAAATTCATGGAACAATATGAAAAAATGAAATAGTGGGGAGGAGCCCAAGAAACAATGTAAGAATAATAACAAAATTTATACTGGTATTTTTGATATAAATACCAGCGGTTTTGAGAAATAAAGGAATCAAGATTTGAGTCTTAAAATAAAATGATGTCTTGAGTTTTATTTAACCTTTTACTTCCTTTTTATCAGTACGGCAAATTTGGCCATCAAATTATAGCAGCCTTATCTTTGGCAACAGTTATTTTTCCTGTTCAGTTAAATAAACTGAAACTGTACTACCAAGCTTATTACATAAGTATCATTCGAAATTATCATCCTTATATTGTTTGAAATAGATTAAATCCAATTCGACTACATAGGAGTCAAATAGAAGTGCTTACCTAAAGTTCACTTAATTTTATACGCTGTTCCTTTCAGGAACCCCTCCACAATCTCTTTTCCACCAACCTAACCAACTGAGTTAAGTGAGAGACACCGAAGCCCAATAAAACAAAAAGTGAAACTATACTCTAAATGGTTTACAAACCAAGCTTACAAATTTTTTTTTTGTACGAACAAAATTAAATCCTGAAAATATTTAGAAATCCCTAAAAAGGAATATATAAGTGCAACATTAAAAACGAAAATCAACATTTTAACAACTTGATCAACCTGAACAACGAAGAAGACACCTTTACCATCATCTTATAACATAGTAGGATATGCTATATCCTGAAAAGACATAAAACTATTCTTTTAAATAACTTTTCCGACCGAAAATCGAAAGACGAACTCTTTAATGACTTAAGAGGAAGCTACAAATGAAGAAGAAATTTAACAAACCGTTGACTTAAACATAAAAGCAGCTCTACAAACATTTAAAACAAAACTACCCGAATCGATGAGGTCTATTTTATATTGTAGAGATCAAAAACAGGAAATGCTTAAAAAGAAAATTATACGACCGAGCCACTCTCCCTACTCAGCGCCAGTTTGGGTAATTTAAAAAAAAAAATGGATGCAATGGAAAGAAAAAATGGCGCCTAGTTATCGATTATCGGAAACTCAATGAAGTAACTATAGACGACCGATATCCTATCCCTAATATTGACGAAATATTGGAGACATAAGGACGTTGTCAATACTTCACTACGTTGGACCTTGCAAAAGGTTTCCACCAAATCGAGATAGCCGAGAAAGATATTCACAAAACAGCGTTCAGTGTTGAAGGAAGGCATTACGAGTTTCTTCGTATGCCTTTTGGTTTAAAAACAGCACCAGCCACAGTTCAACGGCTGAGGAACAACGTTTTATCTGAATACATTAATAAGATCTGTTTGGTACATCTTGATGATATTATCATTTTTTCTACTTCTCTTACAGAACACATAGAATCGATAACTAAAGCATTTCAAAAACTCTGAAACGTAAACCTCAAAACACAATTAGGTAAAAGCGAATTTCTCAAACACGAAACCGAGTTCCTAGGCCATATTTTATTATTTGTAAGTTCATTATTATTATAAAAGAATATTATTACAAAAAAATATATATATATATGATAGAAACCCCTTCTTTTTTTTCAATTCTGTACACCACCAATGATTTTCATAAAATGACAAACTTTTCAGTTTAACTTTTCCCTTTTATATATTCCAGGTGTACAGATCTGACGTCAAATTCTTTATGACAAAATTGAAAAGCACTTCAAACTGAATTGAGCAAGTATTTTTCTTTTGCTCTAACACGGCCATCCTGTAAAATCATCGCTCTCGATGAATTCAAAACTTCTTGTTTTCAAAACAATCATTTGTTTATTACAGAAAGAAAAAGCTAAAATCACAAGAAAACAACAGTTTACAGAAACCACAAATTCATTATTGCAAATTCCACGGCAGTAATCTGTCCTCTTGTATAATTAACCACCAGATATCCAGAGCTGTAAACAGAATCATTATTTCAGATGTTACTTCTTGAATCGCTACTCGGAGGCAATCTTAAGCTTGTTTGCGAATCAACACTTAACTGAGAGTTAATCTTAAGCGTGTTCAAAACTTCAACACCTAAACTGAAAGTTATGACTCAGAGGCAATCTTAAGCTTGTTCAAAACTTCAACACCTAAACTGAAAGTTATGACTCAGAGGCAATCTTAAGCTTGTTCAAAACTTCAACACCTAAACTGAAAGTGATGACTCAGAGGCAATCTTAAGCTTGTTCAAAACTTCAATACCTAAACTGAAAGTTATGACTCAGAGGCAATCTTAAGCTTGTTCAAAACTTCAACACCTAAACTAAAAGTTATGATTCAGAGACAATCTTAAGCTTGCTCATGAATTCGATTCTTATTGAATAAGGGATTTTGCAGAAAATTTTACCTTATATTAGTTACTAACGTCCTTCTCGTCTTCACACTCGTCTCGTCTTAAAGGCCGAATGACCTCTCTTGCTGCAACAATAGAAGTTTTGCGGTTATCTTTCTTCAACTTATATCGATCATTGGGAAGGACACCAACTATTTCATAAGGACCACAATAATACGGCTGTAACTTCGATTTGCGCCTCTGATTACTACAATAGACAACCTTTTGTCCAATTTTTAATTGAGTTGGTTTGCATTTATTTTGATCAAATCTGATTTTCATTCGAGTTGCATTTAACTCTGCTCGTTTACTGGCAAGCTTTCGTATTTCTTCTACGTCGTCAAATTGTGGCTCAATTTCGAGCTCTGCTAAAAATGCACTAATATCTGGAGTCCGTCCCGATATACCTGTTAATACCTTCAACGGAGAAAATCCAGTTGTTTTATTAACCGTTGTATTAAAAGCTAGTTGTACACGACTGATATAACCAGTCCATTCGCCACATTTATCTAAATTAGTTCTCAACAAGTTAGCAACAGTGTCCACATAACGTTCCACTTGGCCATTAGCTCTACTAGCACCAGGAGCAATTAAATGATGTGTTATCCCCAACGACATGCAGAAGTTTTTAAACTCAGCACTAGTAAAATTAGTGCCTCTGTCACTTACAAGTTTGGCTGGAGCTCCAAATAGCATTACATAGTTATAAAACATTTGAACTGTTTCCGCAGCTGTAAGGGTTTTACAAGGGAATAAAACTGCAAATTTTGTAAAAGCATCAATCAAAATGAATATATAACGGTGGTCTTTTCCGTCAAATGGTCCCATAAAATCAGCATGAACCACATCGAATGGAATTGGCTTCTTTTCTATTGGGTGAAGTTCACACTGTTTCTTTCCAGACGGCCTTTTAGCCACCAGACAGATTAAACAAGAGTTCACAAATTTTCTGACATTTTTAGTCATATGCGGCATCCAAAAATGTTCTCGTATCTTCATAAGAGTCTTTTCCCATCCGACATGACAGTTTTCTTCATGGAAACGTCTCATTAATGACAATCGACATTGTTGGGGTACATAAAGTTTGTTAGTATTTTCCAGTTTCTTGTATAACAATCCATTTTTGAGTTTGAATTGCGTTGATGTGTTGGTATCGCCACTTTTAATTTTCTCTATGATTTCTAATGTACCTGGATCATTTTGCTGCTCAATATGTAACCATGTTTCGGACAAACTCTCAATTTGATAACAAAATTTTGTTGGCACATTTCGGCTAAGGTAATCTACATGTGATAAAGTCTTCCCTTTTCGGTATACAATCTCAAACTCAAAATCTTGAAGAAAAATCCAAAAACGAGCAACGCGAGGAAGTAAATTCTTTTTTTCTTTTGTTGCCTTTAAAGCGTTACAGTCAGTAACTAACAAGAACTTAACACCGATAAGGTAATGCCTAAAATATTTCATCGCATTTACCACCGCAAGTGTCTCCAACTCATAACTATGATATTTTGCTTCATACGACTTGGTTGCCTGACTATAATAAGCAACTACATGCAATCTTCCATTAACTCGCTGAAATAAGATAGCTCCATATCCACTTGCACTTGCATCCGTATGCAGCTCTGTTGGAAGATCAGGATTAAACAATACTAATAATGGTCGAGTTGTAAGTTGTTCTACTATGTAATCTTTTGCTGCTTGACATTCATTACTCCATACAAATTCCGTATTATTTTTAGTCAATGCCGTGATACAGGCAGTTTTTGCAGCAAATTCTGGTACGAATTTTCGAAAATAATTCGCTAGCCCCATAAATTGACGTATTTGTTTAACATTACTTGGTGTCGGGGAACTCACTAACGCATCAATTTTGGTTTTGCTTGGTCGTATACCATCTCCAGATACTTCTCGTCTTAAGTAATCAATAGTAGTTTGAAGAAATTTACATATATCCACGTTTAAGGAAAACCCACTTCCAACTAATGCCTTGAGTACAATATCAAGCTTTTCAAGACCTTCATCAATGGTTTTGGATGTTATTAACACATCATCCATGTATACCAAAGCCAATTTGCCTCGTAACTCACCCAAAGCCACGTTTATAGCCCTCTGGAAAACTGCAGGTGCATTAGCGAGACCAAATGGCATACACAAATATTCATAATGTCCATCGGGTGTGACAAAAGCAGTTTTTTCTATAGAATCCTCAGCAATTGGAATTTGGTGAAAACCAGATGCCATGTCCAATGATGTAAAATATTTATTTCCAGACAATTCGTCTAACTGATCTTCTATCCTCGGCAAAGGATAGCGATCCTTTACAGTTATTTTGTTTAGAGCTCTAAAATCTACACAAAGGCGATTCTGTCCATTTTTCTTTTTGACAAGAATCATTGGGCTCGCAAACGGTGAGTGACTCTCTCTTATTATACCATTATTTATCAAATCTGCAACAATTTCTTTTGTTATCTGTCGCTCACTGTGTGCCATCCTATATGGGCTAAAGAAAATATTGGCATCTTTCGTTAAACGTATACTTAGGGATCCCGTAGTTACCCTTGCCGTAGGAAAACCCGCTATAAAGTGTTTGGAGTACTTATCCAAAATAACATTCAGCTCCTTTGTACGAGGCTTTGACATACTACCAATTGTGGTAGCAATATTTTTGCTTTTGAGACAAAAAGTTGACTTACTGCGATGTAAGTACGATCCATTGGCAGTAACCGTAATTGTAAGCGTAGGATCTTTCAAAATGTCTCTTCCAATAATAATTTCATTTTGCAAATGTTTTTTATCAATCAAATAAAGGCTTACCTCAACAATAAGATCTTCAAATTCTACAAATGTTTCAAGCCTTTCAGATAGTAAAATAGGTTCTCTCCCAATACCTTGCACAGACAGTAATTTTGTAGTTCTTTTTGCAGATATTTTGTCAGCAATGTCGGATCTTATCAACGAACAATCAGATCCCGTGTCGAGAAGACAATGATATAATTTTCCCTTAATAACCACTGGAGTGTTATTATCTGATACCAACGAAATCTTGCATAGATTTATTTGTTTTCGGTCAGCTCTTTGTTTAGCCCAGCAGGTTTGTTCATCGTGTCCAGATTTTCCGCAAAAAGAACACTTAATTTTGGTTTCTATGGGTTTGCTTGGTATTTTCTGTACAACCAATTCGCTTGTCTTTTGTTTTTCCGTGCAATGAGCTCTAATATGACCCTTTTTGCCGCATCCATAGCAACGTTTCTCATCCTCTACGCGCCTACGTTTCAATGAATTAGGTAACTTGTCTTCTTTTTCAACATGGGATACTGGTTTATTCTCTTGTAAACGGCGCGTTATATTTTCTACTTTTCGCAAAGGTTTTTCTCGTATCGAAGACAAATGATTAATCAAACTTTGTACAGTAGATGGCATAACAAATGTAAGAGAATTTCTCAAACTCACCTCACTAATGCATCCGATAACAATTTTGACCATTTTGTCTTCTGGAATTTCAAAAGGTAATTGATTAATTTGGCAAACCTTTTCCATTACGAACTCCGTATAGGAAGCATATTCATTGCTTTCTGAGTTGGCAACCTTCCTGAGTTGTGTAATAATGTCTGTACCATTAGAAAAAGCGTGTATCAAAGAAGCACGTAAATCCGGCCAGCTATAAAGTTGATATCCGTACTTGTTGAACCATAATTTTGCCCTCCCAAGCAGAGAAACTTGTATTCTAGGCAAAATGTCAAAATTCTGCAAACCGTCTCGTTGTACCCTTGCATCAATATCCGTGCACCACTTCTGAATATCAACGCGGGTGTGATCCGGATCAAAACTCGGAAAACCCACCAACGCGCCGGTTGATTGTGACCATTGTGTGGATTCTAAAATTTTATTAATTGCTTCCACCGTAATTACAAAATTGTTAGATCTCGACTCTGGGCTTTCCTCCTGCAGATTCAAATTTTCTTGAATCTGACCTCTTAGATTGGAGTCATCTTCAGCCATCTTTCCAATAGAGTGTGGTGTAGGTTGAAGTAATCCCACTTCTGATGATAGAAACCCCTTCTTTTTTTTCAATTCTGTACACCACCAATGATTTTCATAAAATGACAAACTTTTCAGTTTAACTTTTCCCTTTTATATATTCCAGGTGTACAGATCTGACGTCAAATTCTTTATGACAAAATTGAAAAGCACTTCAAACTGAATTGAGCAAGTATTTTTCTTTTGCTCTAACATATATATATATAAAAAAAGCGAATTTCTCAAACACGAAACCGAATTCCTAGGCCATATTGTAATCAAAGACGGCATAAAACCTAATCCAAAGAAAATATAATGTATCCAGAAATTCCCTCTCCCAAAAAACCAAGAAGCCATCAAAGAATTTTTAGGACTGACAGGTTATTAACGCAAGTTTATTAAAGACTATGCGCGAATAGCTAAGCCTATGACAAAGTATTTAAAACAAGGACATAAAAATGAACATAGAAGACCCTGACTATGTAAACGCATTCGCAACATTGAAAAAACATTTAGTTAATGATCCAACTGTAATATTTTTAATTAATGTTTCATAATAAATAATTTAATCAATAAAAAAAAAATCAAAATCAAAAACCGACGCCAGTAATTATGCTTTGGAGCCGTGTTATCCCAAGGACACCCAAATTTCTTTGCAAGACGAACGTTCAACGATCACGAATTACAGTGTAGTGTACCCCATCGTTCTTACACTGCTTAGCATAGAGTATTTTAAACTATAAGCTATATTTTGTTTATTGAGTCACAGCATGGCACGCTCCCCTAGTGATGTTCAACGTAAGCATTTTTACGTTAGCTATTGCAGAAGTGACCAATAAACAAAATAGCTGATATTATGTGATTAACCAATTTGTTAAGCCAAATCATTATTATTCAATTTTGTCTTTCTCATTATAATTACTAAAGTAAAAAGTATCAAAAGGTACCTTGAATTAAAATCACACTAATGTGTTACTACCTTAACACATTGAGTGCCAAGGGGCGAAAACCTTTGACGAAAACCTTCCCCGGGTGCCAAGCACATTTTTTGCTATAAACTGGTGTAAAAGTAGAAAATATTCAGTTCTGCGCCAATCCCGGATAATGTTGTGGTTTATTTTGGATTTTATAACGGTTTTTTATGTCGCACGTTTCCGTACGACGTGGCGACGTGGCGACGGAATTTCAATCGTAAAAATCACTGTCGTACGAAAATGTGCTACGCGATTTTTTTTGCTATTTCTTAATTTCTTTTTACTTTTTACGCATTTTTCTTTAAATTTATTTAAATTTTTTATTATATCTGTTTTATTTTTATTTTGTGCTATTTTTTATTTTTATTTGTCTTCTTTTTTTGTTTTCTTTATATTTATTTGCCTTTATATTTATTTTTCTTTATTTTCTTTGTTTTTTATTTTTATTTTTCTTTATTTTGTTTTATTTTTGTAGATTTGAATTAGAAAAATTAGAATATAATAAGGGGAAATCAGGCATTGATCTTTCCAGCCAAATGGCTTCTTACTCAAATACCCTTCGCAAAGGGTTAAAATGGTATCGAAAGCTGGGAATTGAACTTTTACTCGGACTTTCCGTGGTAAATGCCTTTACTGTGTATAAAGCAGCTACGAATAAAACATTAATATACGAACATTCCGTGAACGCATTGCTAAGGACCTACTAAATCTCACATCCCCGCAGCCTGTATCGCAATCAAAACATATTATACAAAAAGAGTAGATGAAAATAATAAAACCATCCGACGTGCTTGCGTTTTATGGAACGCTGAAGCAAAAAGAAAATTTAGTCGAAAGGAAGCAAGAAAGAATATCAAAAGGACAACTACGTACTGTATGCAATGCCCCAACACTCCCCAATTGTGCATTGATTGCTTCCCAAAATATGCACATCTAAAAAATTAATGTAAATTGAAATTATCATATCCTAATTTTAATATTTTTGTATCTTTTTTATACTTTTTTTTCCGAAATATCGAATGAATTCGAATAAATTTTCAAAATTAAAAAGAACCTCCGAGTTTTTATCATAAAAACCGCAAAAATGAAGATATCTCTATGAAACTTGAACCAAAATTTAGGGCAAACATTAGGATACTAGAAACACATTAAAAACCCTGTAGAGTCAAACAGAAACGCACGACAATATCTAAGGCCAGACAATGCCTGTCGCACGTTTTCGTACGACGTGGCACCCCAGGAAGGATTAGGTGTCGCACGAAAACGTGTAGCCATGGCACTTAATGTGTTAATAAAATACACACACACACATACATACATAATGTTAATAGTCTTTAAGAAAGAAGAAAATAAAGACGACACAGTCGATTTTGAATTGCCAACGAGTGCGTTTTAATTTTGGCTTGATTACGATTGTGTTTAATTAATAGACGAGTGCGGTTATAGTAAATTCATTTCGGTAATAGAATCGAACTTTTCACAATTAGAATTTAAGACTCAATATTTAAGAGACAAACTCAATATTTTTAAGTGACTAAATTTTTGTAAAACTCAAAAATAATCACGCAAACCTTATAAAAGGGTCTGCGCGATAAATAAAAATCAGACTTGAACTATAATCCAAGCCGGCAGTCTCTGCCTTGTGTTATAATTGATAATCTCTATGCCTAGGTCTAAACAACATAGCAGGCATTATTAGGGCAAAACAGCGAAGGCAAACTCTGCTGCTGTTAAAATACTAATTCGTTAGGACAATATTTTACAACAGCACAACGAAGAAATAACTGCTTGCTATTGTTTGTGGAATACAGTACTTTAGACCTTACTTATTTGGAAATAAATTTACAGTGGAAACCGACCATCGTCCTTTGACATGGCTTTTTTCAATGAAGGAGTCAAACTCCAAGCTTATTCGGTGGAGACTTCGTCTAAGCGAATATGATTTTGGAATAAAATAAAAAAAAAAGGCGTACAAAATAGAAACGCCGATGCGCTATCTCGCGCCATGATTAATTTCAACGAGATCGAAACACCAATATTACATGTAAGAGAGATCAGTCAGTCAGCGTATAGCAATTGAATGCCGGCACAGAAAAAAAAATAACGTAAGCGAAGAAAAAAAGCAGACAGTGCAAAAAGTGTACAAAAGAAAATTCAGAAGAACGCGTGTCAACGAGAACAAAAGATAGCATAAGCGAAGAAAAAGAGCAGACAGACAGTGCAAAGATAAACAAAGGATGGACATTGAAAACAGAACAATATGAGTGAAATAAACGAGCTAATTAAGCTCCTCACATCGAAGTTTGTAAAAGAGGAGCAACAGCAACAATCGCAGAAAGAAGCATGGCAAGCAGCTGCATCAACCAAAAATGTTGATAACGTCATTGCAGATTTCGATGGGCAATCGCCCATGCACGTGGCAGATTGGTTTCAAAATTTTGAACAATGTGCAGTAGCTTACAAGTGGTGTGATGTTCAAAAATATGTATTCGCGAGAAGGGAAATGACAAACACAGCAAAATTATTTTTGGATTCTGTGTGTGTGTTTGATAACGCTACGCTCAAAAAAGAAGTTGTCAAAGAATTTGTAAGGAACACAAATTCTATTCCAACATGTCTCATTTAGCTTTTCTTTTTAGTTTGACAACTGGGTCAGGTACCCCTAAAAAACCATAAGAGATGGCCCCGTTGAAAGTCACTCTCAACAGCGCCAACATTTGGATGATGGTAACCACTTGGGTAACCAGTCCAGCGCGCGTCTAGATGACCACACCACCACTGCAGCTAACACTATTATAAGCCACAGCAGTGGTTAGTTTTAAGTTGAAAAATAATTTAAGCATTACCTAAAATAAGCTTAAGATAAGAGGTACTAAATAATGTCATGAATTTTATAGGCACAAGAAGTGCCAAAAGTAATTAAAATAAAAGAGGTAAATTAATAACATTTACCATTACATGAATTCTAGTGTTTATGCATTTATATAAACCACGTTACGGGAACGTTAAACTCCGATATATTTTAAACTGAATAAACAAACTAAGATATAATGAGACATGGCGGCGGAGATTGAATAAATGATGAAGGTGGAAACTAAGGAAAATCATACGGCCGGTGGCTTGACCCCAGGGTAGGTCCCGTGAGTTACTCGCCGTAACTTAAATCACCCACTTCATCCTAGTAAGTTTGAACCTAAATCAAATAATTAGAAAATAAATAAATAAGTTAATAAACGGATAACAATATTTACTCTAAGATAGCGTAAAGAAAGGAAAGGGTTGTCGCTCCCGAACCACCATAGGCGAACAATCGATGTCAGGAATCTTTCAGTAGTAGAATATCCAACCCCTTACCTGGGCATTTGCCTCACACCCAGCCGCTAATTCATTTCCTAGTGGGGTGATATATTATTAACATGTAATTTTGGTTTCTTTTCATGAACATAAACTACATACACACGCACCAGCGGAGCCCGCTGGTACCTGCCTACCAAAGTGATGAGTGTGCAAAACAGCACAATCACATGATTTTAAGGGGAAAGTTGGACAAATGGTGGAAGAAGAAGCATTGCGTGCCTGACGACGAGAAGGCTATATAACTTAGAAGGCTATATCTATAGGGAGAACTCGAATGAAACGGGAGCTTTTTTCTAAACCCGCGTGGTAGCGACTAGTCGATGGTCTGGCTCTTCCAGCAGAATACATTTGTGACAAAAGACAGCTAGCAGAGACAGTGTCTAGTAATAGATGACGGGTTAGTTACTCGCGTTTTAAAACCAGATAAATTCTTTTAAAATTAAAATCCTACCGTAACAAGTTTAAGATGGCCGAAATTGAGACAAAACCTAAAAGCGAAGCGGTTACTTCCACCACCACGAAAAAGCAAGAACGCTTTCGAACTAAGAAGAATGACGATTTTCAATCCGAACTTCAAGCCACGCTTTTAAAAAGGTTGAAAGTTTCCGACCCTACTAATCTTGATGCCGTGCAACTCCAATCCTCGATTCCACCCGTGCGCATTCCGATTACGCTTAGACGCGTACCGCGATATGTTCATGAACTATGGCTTAGGATGAAAGCTATTGGAACTAGACCCTTTAATCAGCTTGCGACCGACGGTAAGGTAACTATGCAATATTTTTTAAATGTATATTATATATTGCTCAATCACGTGTCACGTACGCTCAAATGAAGTGTGAAAAGGTACCACCTTTTCCTCTTACATCGATCGACGCGTTCACTGAGATGCAGCTCAGAACAATTAAACTGAAGTCGTCCCGTCTTCCATTTCCGTTAACAATACTCATGGAAGCCATCGGTTCTTTTACCGATCGCAAACAATTGGTCGTCCCAGTAGAGATGGTAACCGCGCCAGAACAAGCAATTGGTGCAATATCATTCTTTCCTACGTCAATAGAGAAAACGTTGACAGCATGCGAAATTTCCATTCGCGTCGACGTAGTGCTATTTAATATAGCCAAGATGTTGGATTTGCCGAAAATCTCTTGGATTCAGGAGACTCAGACGTGTCCAGCCGTACCTCAGACAGCTACTACGCCAGCCACACCTGAACAACGGATCCAAGTGGCAAAAGCCGATCCAAATTCGCTACTCTTCTGGAAGTTTCCAAAACCAGCCGAGTGGTTAACCTTTAATCAAATCATTTCCTCTATGGAACAGAAGAAAGGTTCTACTCCAATTTGACGTTACCACAGGTCTCGGTTCAAGTGTACAGCTTGTACGCTTTCCAGAGACATTCGATCCTGATGAAGATGAAACGATGTACTACGTCAACGATGAAATTCCAGAGTTTGAAGAGAAGCTTGCAGCCGCATTACTATTCGGTCTTGAACAAGACAGTTTAGCTGCTGGCCGCTTCACTTCAACTTATGCAGAGTGCTATAAACATGGATCTTCTTCGCAGTCTGAATTCCGACACGGCGTGTTGTGGGCCGACAAATCTTAAGTCCCATACACACGCTCTCCGGTGTCTAAACTATAGATTGAGTCTATTTGAACTCACAGCATCGCACTGCTGACGGAACACCAGGCAGAGAACGGGCAGAGCAGCGAATCGTGCTGCCGACCGAGGAAACAGCAGGAACAGCGATCGTGCCGTAGCAGCTCAACCGGAGACGCCGACTGCGTCGCGACCGAGGAAGAGGACAGAGTGTCAACCGCGCTTCAACAGCGTTGCGGCAGAAGAGCCGAGGACAGCGTAAATATAGAATCAATCGCATTAATTAAATATTTACGATTAAATTTGGGTTGGATACATTTCAACTACCCATCTTGAATTTGAATAGAAGTAATATAATTATAGAATCAAACTTATATGAGTTATTGAATAAATAATTTAACGTTATATATATTATAAAGTCGGGATTGAATAAAGTTATACGGTGGTTGATAGAAAAACATATCATTCAAATAGTTATCTCGCATTGGTGCCCAAGCAAGGATCGCGATATTTGGGGCCTATCGGAGTTAGGTGAATCGTGTGGCACCCATTTAAATAAAAATAAATACCGGAAACACCCACGGCCTTCTCCACTGAACCTGCCAAACTCAGCTTCGGTACGCGAGCGGATTTTGGAGCGTATCAGTCTGTAGTTGTTAATATTGGTACGATCACCTTTCTTAAAAAGAGGAATTACCTCAGTCATCTTCATATCAGTTGGAAATAAACCTGTCTCAACACTTAGATTAAACAAATAACTTAAAACATCGCAAATATTAGATGAAATTTGCTTAATGAAATTATTAGTTAAATAATAATTAGAAGCAGAGTTCGAGCTTTTTAACGACATAATAATTTTATACACCACAAATGACGAAATTGCATCATAAAAAAACTCTTAGATAAACAGGGTTCACTGGACAAACAAGAGCACAAGGACATTTCAGTAGCATTATCAGCAACTACTTCGGAGCCTATTAAAACAAAAAATTTGTTAAAACTATCTGCTAGAATTTTTGGCTTGGAAACAGGTAAATTATTTAGAATCAATGTTTGAATGGTTTCATTATTTGTCTCTTTATTAAGTATATTTTTTAAATAAACGATTTTTTACATTTTTTTAGTGTCTTTAGATCATTTGTTAGCCAGGGTGGATTAAAGGATTGAACACCTTTTTTTGGGACGGACAATAAGAAACACCTTTGTAGAGTATCATTAAAAAACTATACAGAAGATTCGACGTCATAATGCGAATATGATGTTTCGCTAGTTAAAATTGGAGGCCAATCAGTCAGCGAAAGTAAGGAATTAAGTTTTACATAGTCCGTTTTTTTAAAATTATAAATTTTTTTATTTCGAACATTACTTTACTTTAGTGACTTTATCTTTAGCACATTAGTAACTTTACCTTCTTTTTCGAGGGAGAGTAAAACTGTTATTTCAAGATTTGGATGATGTACATCTTCTGGAAGAGATACGGGATTCGAACAATTGTGATTAACAGTAGTGCATCTATCTACAAATGCAAGGTCTAGGGTTCTGTGGTTTATATTTAAAATATCATGGACTTTTTGAAGACACAAATCAGATAGCTTGTCTAAGAAATCATTTATCCAATCACTATTGGAAACAGGTGTAAGCAATGAAGAATCGGCAGACGATCTCAAAGTCACAAAAGGTAGGTTAAAATCACCCAGCACAATAAGAACGTCTTTATTTTTTAACAAATTATAAACTTTTTCGTTGGCGTGTATATGTTTTAAATAAATTATGTAATTATGAATGTAAGAGCAGGTAACATTATTTAATTTAACTGCAACACAAATGATCTCAATGTCACTGGTGCCAAGAAATGTAAATTTTTCAGATGCAAGCGAGTTTTGAACAGCTATTAAAACACCACCACCGATCTTTTCATGACGATCTTTACGAAAAATTTGATATTTATTGCACATTATTTCAGAATTTAAGATATAAGAGCGAAGTCAAGTCTCTGTAAAAATTTACCAATTTCCATTCTTTTCGAATGTCACTTTTTGCTTTTTTGAATTCATTACAATAGAAGTTATTCTTGCATAACGTTACATCTTTAGACACTTCTTTTTTTTCCGCTTTAGACACTTCTTTACAAATTTGGTCTTACATCAAGTACAGCGCTCATAATATCAGCGCTCAATAATAGCCATCAAAATTTCAGAGAGGTTAAAAACAAAAAGGACGACCTAGAAGGAAGCAATGAGCAAAGCCCCTCTTACAACCTCAAACCAACCGCAATTCGAACGGAGACGTCCGCACTTGAGAAGGGAGGAGCTAACGCAAAAGCTTGGCTTACAACATGCAAGACTTGCAACATGATCACCCAAAGCATCAATCTAAAATCTTCCAGCTGAACATAGCTTTAAATGCATAGTCAGCTAAGTCATAAGAAAGAATAAAATAAATGCATAGGCAGCTAAAAGCTAAGAATAATAAAATGCTTCTATTTCTTAGTATCTTTTGTATTTATGTCTTTGAATGAACTAAAGAACAGTTCAGTAGTATTTCTGAAGTAAAAACTACTCAGAGTAGAATTAATTACGTCTCTCACGCGAGTTACGAACAAGGCAATACATATAAAATTACAGGAAATTGTTTCAAAATATGAAGCAATTAAAAATACAAAATAAACAGCAATAAAATATAATCTTTATTGCCTCATAGTAAAGAACAGGATGTAACATGACAAGGCCGTAGCCAGGATTTACCCATGGGGGTTTTGATGTAATTTCTTTTTTTAAATTAAAAAAGAAAATATACCAGTTTTTTTTTCATTTCGTTTCAAAGCTAAATTTTTTATTATTATATATACATATATGTTAAGTTGCCTCGACTGGCGGGGGGATAGCTTCATTTGAACCTCTCTAAAAGTCAACCTTGGCCTATTTTATAACGATTCTTATAATATTTTGACTGTTACGATAACCGCCAGTGAGCTCTAAGCCATTTTGCAAAAACCTCAAAAAATCATAATTTCTTAAATATTTTATCTGGTGTAAAATTTAGAAGAACAATAAACTGCCAGAAGTTAAAGGCCTGGAAAACTTCTTCCAATCTTCATAAAAAATTAAAAGTTTTGAAAAAGGATTAAAGATAATGTTGTTGTTCGCGAGTTTTTTGAATTTTTTAAAGTTATTTTCACTAAAATTAAAAAAAATTTACATTATTTCTTATGCGATCCTCACTTTCAAGATATCGTTGGAAAGGTTTTGTTTTTTTTTTATATAATTATATTAAAAAGTAATAATAATATATCTGTATACTTATTACACTGAAGCCAAGTATTAATAATGACTAATAAATTTGAATTGCTTGCATTGATTCCTGGTCTGAAAATTTATACATATTAAAGCTGAAATATTAATTATAAAATAAACACTGTAGCAGTGCCATCCATTAGTCAACCACAATTATTATTTCTTATCTTTACTAACTTCTAACTAACTTCACATTAAACTCAAAAAGCTTTAATTCAAAATAGAACCAACTTCACTTCATTATAGAAAGCTTAACGTCTGAGAGCTTTGTTACTATAAAAGAGTGATCAAACCTATAATTGCATCATTTGTTGTGCGACGCTCCTCTCCTAAGGCAATATAAAGTTTAGCTCTAGCAGCAGTGTGTAGTGAATATATATAAAATATAACTAAGATATCTTACTACAGTTAAAATTCAAACTTAAACTGTCAACGTTCATTTTAAATTAAACTTACGTTCACCAACACTAAAAATTAACGTTATTAAAAGTTACTCATTTAAGTAAAACAACAATTGTAATAAAAAAATTAATGTTACAAAAATATTGCTATACTACTTACGCTAGTTAATTAACGACACAAAATTTAACGTTCACCAACACTGAAAAATTAACGTTATAACAAATCACTCAATTCTAGTTTAGAGCAACTAATACAAATTAAAAACTAATGTTAGTTAAGTACTAAAAAGATTGCTACACTACTTACACTTATTAATTTATTATATGCCTCTTCTTAGACTAATTATAATCCTAATATGTTAATAGATTTAAGGATGATATAAAGGAGGGAATTACTTCCCAAAATAAACAGTCTGATATGAAGATTCAAAGCTGAATTTAATTAGCTGCCTTATTAATTAAAAGCCTCTGGCGCTCTTAAGTGCCGACTTTGTTTTTATTTTTCTGCCAGTGGCGTTTTTAAGCGAAGGCAACTGAAGCTAGGCAGGGCCTACCGCTTAACTACAGGACCTACTCTACAAGTGCATTGGCTTGGTAAGCTGAACAGCGACAAGCTGGTCGCTTGCCTTGTCGGTGTGCTGTTGTTATTGCTGTTGTTGTTGATTCCGTGTGCAGTGCTTGTTGAACAGCGAAAAGCATTTTTTGTAGCAGTTTTTATGAAAAACTGGATTTGCTGCGTCATACATGTAGAACGGCGACAAGCTGGTCGCATGTTTGGCACCGCAAATTAGTTTTGAAAGGTTTTATATTTTTTTTATAAATATTTTTTCCCTCACAAGTTCTACACAAATAGTTTTAATTTAAGTCCTACATTAACTGTAATAAGATAATTTGTTTTTATAATAAATCCTGTTTCTAAAACACCTTAATAAATAAAGTAATGAAGTTATTTGATATTAAAAAGCTTTTGTGAGGAAATAAAATAAAAATATATGAAAAATATGCATGAAAAACAGCATTATACTAACATTGAATTCGATTGCACAAATTTTAAATTTTTTGATGTAGATTTGAATAACTTTTTCCAGCCTATAATTTCTGACTGTTTATTTTTTACCACTATTACTTTATAGAAAAACAAAAAACATGCTTTTTGGAGGTTTTTGCAATAGCCACTGGCGTAATAGCCAACATACTTTGGGAATCGTTATAAAATAGAAAAAGGTTAATTTTTAAGGGGGTACAAATGGAACTTTTTTTCAAGGCACCCTAATGTATTTACATTTTTAGTTACATTTTTATATGTATTAATAAATATTTTAAGTTATCTTTGTATAAATTGTTAAACATTTTAAAAGTTATTTGGTAGAGACTTAAATTTAGTCTTCTTTTTTTTTTGCAAATTCTTCCAGCACGTCCTGCTCTGTTTCTGTGCGATCATTGTGTATGCTCAATCCGCTCAAACGGTTCTCGCCCATTGAATTACGGATGTATGTTTTAAGAAATTTTAGAGATAAAAACTATATTTAATTTCTCTCAAATATATTAATTTTACACAAACTTCATAAATCATAAAACCAAAAAAGAAAAATTACTTCAACGAGTTAAAACTTCGAGTTAAAACTTTGCATCCGGTCAGAATTCTGAAAAATCAACTTTGAAAAATCAAAATTGTAAGATCTACTTTGAAAATTCATGAATTATTATTATTATTATTATTATCATCATCATCATCATCATCATTATTATTATTATTATTATTATTATTATTATTATTATTATTATTATTATTATTATTATTATTATTATTATTATTGTGGGAACGGAGCTTTACGGAAGGACTAGAAGTGGACGGGAATACGGCAACACTGGCAGAACTTCAACCTAACGATGACTGGGACAGCAAGAGACACAAACTGGACGACACATGAGACGACAACGATTTGAACGATGAGCGCAAGCAGAGGCGAGCGCGTTTAACATAAAATCAAAGCGTTAGCAGTGGCAAACGGTCGCTTGATTGCAAGGGAGAGGAGAGGCAGTTTCGTTGAAAGTGATGTTGGTGACAGTAGAGGCTGCTCAATCACCAACAAAATTGTCAAATGTTAGCGGAGGCGAGCATTTTGCACGATTAGTGACGAGTGCAAGCGGAGGCGAGCACGTAAAAGTAAAGAAAGCGTTAGTAGAGACTGTGCATTAATCAGAAGGTTCATCAAGTGTGAGCGGAAGCGAGCATTTGTATAACTGGAGTCTTGAGTAAACGGTGGCGATCACGCAAAGAAGTTTGGCGCCGGCAGAGGCTGCGCAAACAAAATAAAAATTGTCAACGGTAAGCGATAGCGAGCACGTTGCTTGATTGGAGACTTGCAACAGTAAATGAGAGTAGAAAAAAACAATTGTAAACACCTGCAGAGGCTGCGAAAACTACAAAACGTTGTGTGTTGCGTGTAACACAAACAAAGTTGCCAACGGCGAGCAGAGGTAAGCACGTTACTACATTTAGAGACTTTTGTCAATCAGGGGCGAGCGCAAAGTAGTTAAAAATTTCAAATTGGATACGAAAACAAAACGCAGTAAAGTTAAGCAGATTTAAGTAGTGAGACTGAGCAGAGATAAATCGACATAACAACAGAGTGGAATAAAACAAAAGCAAAAGCTGCAGCGAAAGAGCGAACCGTAGAAAGCACACAGCCATCAAACAAAGATAGCAGAAACTGGTAAAATCAACACTTATTTTACATTTTATAATTTGCGAGCATAGTTGACAAAAAGTAAACTTAAAAATTTTCTGTAATTAAAAGTAAAATTTGAAGGCAGTGGCTTTAACTAAAAGAATTTTAATAACGAAAAACTTAATATTAGATTCGATATTAACTACAAGAACTTTTTGGAGAAAATATTGTATTTAATTATATTCTGAATAGAGAGAAAAGTGAAAAATAACCAGGAAAGTAAAGAGCAATATTCACAATCTAAGATTAAATTTTAAGATTTTAATTTCAACCAAACAAATCATAACTATGTATTTCATGAATCAAAATAAATTCAATATTTAAAAACATTTAAAGTAAAAGTTCTGAAAATTGAAACAAATTTGGTTTTGAGTTACATTTGACGCGCGAGTTACGACCCCCACTCAAACGACAACAACAAATACATATACTTCTCAGCCACCACCCAAACCATCGAGGCTCAATACGCCGCTGCAACACTTACAGTAACAATTACAACAAACACAACAACAATACCAAATTAACCAACAAGTCAAAGACATCGTTACTACATTTACAACAACAGCACAAACGGCAATTAAATCTCGGCACCCACAACAATAGCACCAGAAACAACAACATAATAAGCCCCACTGCACTACTTAAAGTGCAGCGTAATCAATAAGATATTTTAAGTGTTCCAATTTTATTTACACTCTTTCTTTATTTTTTTCCTCATAAATCGCAACTATTAAAATAGGTTCAATTTTAAAGTATAACATTAAAATCAAACTCTTGCATTTCTGATATTATGTTGCAACCATAAATTGGGCAACATTTTACGATTATTTATTCTACATATTAACCACAAGACATTAAAATGAAACCCTTGCATTTTTGATATTATGTTGCAACTATAAATTAGGCAACACTTTGCGACTATTAACTTTTACATATTAACCACATTGTATTTCTTTTACATACATTACATTTCTCCTATTTTACAATTGTATTTCTTCCATTTATATCTTTACATACTTTTACACATTTACATTTCGAAAACGAATTGGTTAGATTTTAAGAAAGAGTTGTAATAAAGTTCAGTTCTAAGTTTACAGCAGAAAAGAAAAGTGTGTTTCAATCAAACTGCTCTAAGCAAGGAACATAACTGGCGCAGTCTACGGCTTGGCGAACCATCTTGTGAATAGTGAATAATCAGTATCCTTCTTATTTGAAGAATAAGTGATAAAATAATTGTTCGAAAGAATATCGAACTAAAATTATTGTAATTATCAGAAGTTATTATCGAGAGAATATCGATACATAATATTCTGAAATAAGTGTTGACTGAATATCAGCACATTTTTTTTTCACAAGATCGGTTAAGTATCAACTTTTAATCGCCGTTGGAACTCAACGCTCTGAAAGGACGACTATATCAACTTTTAATCGCCGTTGGAACTCAACGCTCTGAAAGGACGACTATATCAACTTTTAATCGCCATTGGAACTCAACGCTCTGAAAGGACGACTAGCGAACAACAAGCATCATGCAGCTAAAGCAGTTAATCATCATCATCGTTGGAAGCATGTAAGTCGAAAACTGAAAAATAATTAAATAAAACAAAGCTTAAAAATAAAACAAATAAATTTTTTCAATAAAAGGGGATAAGAAAAGAAAAATTTCAATACGTTAACAATTTTATTCAATAAAAAAAAAAAGAACAAAGAAAAAAAATTCATGTGGAAAAAAACCCAGAAAAAACGTGCAGAAAATCAGCCCTATTCAGTTTCCCTCAGTAATCTTTTTAAAAGCAGAAGCCTTAGTTCAATTCTAGAAGAACCAAGTAGAGAATTTACTATGGAAAATACAGCCCCCATCCCAACCCTTCCCACCCCTGCCCCTGTATATGTGGATATTTTTCAGTCACTTCGCATTCCAGATGCAATAAAGGATTTGCCTCAATATGATGGCAATCCTCGACTACTATACGAATTTCTAAATAACGTAGAGGAAATATTGTTACATACAAGAGGTGCTAGTCATACGCCTCAAGGACAAATACTACTAAGGGCAATACGAAATAAGATAGTCGGTCAGGCAAACGAAGTACTAAATATGTACGGAACGTCACTCAATTGGGAAAACATAAAAACTAACTTAATTCTGCATTACTCTGACAAAAGATCGGAGACTTCACTTATTAGGGATTTACACAACTTACGACAATACAACAAAACTGTAGAAAATTTTTTCAGTGAAATAATAGAAATTCAGGCTACACTGTGCAACAATATTTTGATACACGAAAGTGATCAAAATGTTGTAGCAGCAAAAAAAGAACTATTTGCGGAAATGTGTCTAAACTCATTTTTAAGTGGTCTTAGAGAGCCACTTGGCTCAAACATTAGGGCTATGAGGCCAGAATCCTTGGCCACTGCTTTAGCCTACTGTATAAAAGAACAAAATATTCATTACATGAGATCAGAAAGAAACACATATCAGAGTAAACAATATAAGCCATATAATACGTTCAATAAATATCCAGCAAGAATGCAAAACCCACGTAACTTTACACCAAATACGTCTAACTATAATCCAAACACATCAAATTACTACCAAAACACATATAACCCAAACCAGTCCCGATTTAATAACCCACCAACATACAATAGGTTTAATCCTAATCATAACCCTTTTAGAAATAACCACAACAATAATAACAATTCGTCATTTTCTGCCAGACAACCACAACCAGAACCAATGGACACAAGTTCAGGTTTTACAAACACTAAAAACTCCACTGTATCTCAAAGGAATAATAATTCCGATGTAAGCATGCGTTCTAAATTTTCCAGGATGACAAGACCAAGAACAGAAGAATTTCATAACATAAATAAAAATCCAAGGACCCAACGCCCCAATACCTCTTACCAACAACAATTAGATCAATATACAGATGACTCAATAGAAGACATCAATAACATTGAAGATGATCAAAATTTTTTCCGATCAGCCTCACCGAACCAACAGGATACATAGACGTAAATAGACATGGATCTGAGCTAGCATATGTTAACATATCATCCCCTTTTGGTAGACCATTGAGATTTCTTATAGATACGGGAGCGTCAGCCTCATTTATTAATCCCGAATTCATACATAAAGACGATATTAAAAAATGTAAATTAACTTCAATCTCTACTATACTTGGAAAATATACTCTTAATGAGCAAGTATCATTACCTATATTTCGTGAATTCAATCAACGCGGTAATCTCATATTCCTTCTCTTCAAATTCCATAATTATTTCGATGGACTAATCGGACTTGATGCCCTTACTCAACTCGGTGCAACAGTTAATCTTGTTAGCAAATCACTTAATACACAAAACTCAACTATTAATCTACAATTTAAACCAAATATAATATCAAAAAAATACTTGATTGCACCTAGATCTAAAACAGTTATTGAATTGCCAGTAGACACTCAAAATGGATCAATTTATCTCAGAAACACAGAACTTAAACCTAACTTAGTTATATCAGAAGGTATATACGAATCAAAAAACTGGGTTGCTTCACTGGAAGTAATAAATTTTTCTGAAAATGAACAATCCCTTTTTCTTGAACAGCCTCTTAAAGTAAACCCTTACAACACTTCTGACTTTGTCGAATTAAATAATATAAACCCAGATAATACTTGTGACCCAAACCACTTTGTAGACTTATCAGAAATTCTCAGATTAGACCATCTGAATTCAGAAGAAAAACAAAAGTTATTGAAACTCTGTAAGAAAAATAACGACGTATTCTACAAAGAAGGAGAACAATTAACATTCTCCAACGAAATTAAGCACAAAATATCCACAACAGATGACATTCCAATTTACACCAAATCGTACAGATATCCATACGTCCACAAAGACGAGGTACAATGTCAAATCGCAAAAATGCTTCAACAGGGAATAATCCGCCATAGCTATTCCCCTTGGAGTTCTCCCGTTTGGATCGTTCCAAAGAAAAAGGACTCCAGTGGAAAACAAAAGTGGCGCCTCGTCATAGACTATCGGAAGCTTAATGAAAAAACAATATCAGATAGGTACCCGCTCCCCAATATAAATGAAATTCTGGATAAACTAGGTAAATGTGTATATTTTTCTACGCTTGACTTAGCAAGCGGTTTTCATCAAATAGAAATGCATCATAAACATATACAAAAAACTGCGTTCACAGTAGAAGGTGGTCACTATGAATACATAAGAATGCCATTCGGTCTAAAGAACGCTCCATCAACGTTTCAGAGAGTGATGGACAATGTTCTTAGAGAATTAGTAGGAAAAATTTGTCTTGTCTACCTAGATGATATAATAATCTACTCAACTTCTCTTCAAGAACATCTTGAAAGTCTTGAAAAAGTTTTTGAAAAATTACGTTCGGCAAACTTCAAAATCCAACTAGACAAGTCAGAGTTCCTGCATAAAGAAGTAGCGTTCCTGGGACACATTGTATCAACAGATGGTATCAAACCAAATCCTTCCAAAATAGAAGCCATCCAAAATTATCCAATTCCGCAAACTAGGAAACAAATTAAAGCTTTTCTTGGGTTACTAGGTTATTACCGAAAATTCATTAAAGATCTATCAAAACTTATAAAACCTCTTACTGAGTGCCTAAAAAAAGACAAGAAAATCGTAATTAATGATCGATATATACAGGCATTCAATACATGTAGACACCTTTTAACAAATGACCCAATACTGCAGTATCCAGACTTCTCCAAACCGTTTATTCTCACAACAGACGCTAGTAATTATGCTCTAGGCGCAGTCTTATCCCAAGGCACTATAGGCAGTGATAAGCCAGTTTGCTACGCGAGTAGAACGCTTTCCGACTCGGAAACAAATTATTCTACTATAGAAAAAGAGTTACTCGCCATTATGTGGGCGACTAAGTACTTTCGGCCATACCTTTATGGTAGAAAATTCAAGATAGTTACTGACCATAGACCTCTAACCTGGCTTATGAGTTTGAAAGAACCCAACTCTAAACTCATTCGCTGGCGCCTTAAATTAGAGGAGTATGATTACGAGATAGTCTATAAAAAGGGAAAGCTTAATTCAAATGCCGACGCTTTAAGCAGAATAATACAGGATAAACCAAACACTAACGTGGACGTAAACATTAACGATACAGAATCTAATCACGCTACAAACGGAAGCACAATTCACTCTGCTATAGAAAATCTCAACGATGGAATAGCTATTTCCGAAAAACCACTAAACGATTTTAATCTACAAATAATTCTACAAATATCAAGCCAAGCACCTGAAATCACAGTCGAAATTCCATTTAGAAATAAACAAAGACGCATAATCCGAAAAACTAATTTTAATGAAGACAGTATTACTCAAATTTTAAAAAACTATATGGCACCTAATAAATTATCTGCCATCTATACGGATGACGATACATTCAGAATAGTCCAGGATGTATACTCCAAATATTTTTCACATACCCAAATATTCCGTGTAATACGCTGCATGGAAATATTACAGGACATAACACAAAGCGACGAACAAGAACAGTTGATTAGGGATTATCACAATCGACATAACCATAGAGGAATAAATGAAACACATTTGCATCTCAAAAGAAAGTACTACTTTCCATTTATGAAAAATAAAATCACACAAACAATTAATAACTGCGAAACCTGCAAAACTCAAAAATACGATAGGAATCCCCCTAAAACAAAATTTGAAAAACCAGAAACACCTATTAAGCCACTCGATATTTTGCACATCGATATATATACAATTAACAATCACCCTATCTTAACAATAATTGACAAATTTTCTAAGTTCGGAGCAGGTTATAATCTACAATCGAAAAATAGCGTATCCATCCTAAAAGCATTAAAAACATACATCAGTGTTTACGGTACACCTCGAAAAATTGTATGTGACCAAGGTCAAGAATTTATGGCAAATATATTTAAGGACTTCTGTCGTCAGTACCAAATAGAACTGCATTTTACGTCATTCCAACAATCGAGTAGTAATTCTCCAGTAGAGCGTATGCATTCCACTTTAACTGAAATTTACAGAATTTTACTTACAACTCGAAAAGAAAACAATCTATCTCTTGAACATGACGAAATTTTAGCAGAAACATTTATAACTTACAATAACGCAATTCACTCCGCCACCAAACACACTCCCTACGAGTTATTTTTTGGCAGAACATACAAATTCAATAACATAATTTCATTTCACAATGAACACGAATACCTTCAAAAGTTAAAAGAATATCAGGAGATTCTATACCCAAAAATATGTGAACAGCTTAAACAAATTACAAGCCTTAACATAGATAAAATCAATGTAACTAGAGACGAACCCGAAAATTTCGACAGCAACAAAACCATATTTAGAAAAGAAAATAGAAGAAATAAAATGACTCCTAGATTCACAAAACATAAAGTAAAACGCAATAAAAAAGTCACATTAACCACAATAAAAGACCAAAAATTACACAAATCCAAACTAAGAAAACAAAATAAACCATAAATTTTAACATTATACCTCGAATTTTTTTTCCAATAGGCACTTTTAGCTTGCATTATATTTGTATATTTTCACTTTTTAGGGTACAACTGGTCATTGGACAGTTAATAGAGATTCATAACGTCAAAGATAACCAAGGTATAATTCCACTCAGACTCGGACCGGCACGAGTAGTAAAAGGGTATAACAATTTAATCCATATAATCGACCTAGACAAATACCATGAAAACATTAACAAATTATCCACTACCTTTACTGAAATTAAAGCACAAGGTATACAACCAAATCTTATAAAAGTAACTGAAATGAAACTTTTCGAACTAAAGAATAAAATTCAAACACTATCACCTGTTGCTAGACAAAAAAGGGGTATCTTGAATGGACTAGGATCAGTAGTAAAGTTTATTACAGGAAACATGGATGCGGTTGATGCACAAAATTTAAATAATGAAATAACAAAATTAAAAGAAAATGAAGAAAACTTACAAAAAGAATCGGTCAATCAAAACAAATTGAATATGCAAATGATCGCAAGATTTAAAAATATTACTGAACACATGAATAATGAACATAGCACAATTGAAAAATTTGTAAACAAATATTCAAAAGAAACAGCCAATAAAATTAAAAGAAATGAAAATATTCTAGAAGAAATGCAATATCTTAACCAACTTAACTACAATATAGATATTTTATTCAATCATATCACAGACATAGCAGAAGCCATACTATTAGCCAAACTAAACATTATATCCAAGCTTATATTAAACCAAAAAGAGTTACAAGAAATTAGAAATTATATGATTAATCAATCCATTAAAATTGAAACAGATGAAGAAATATACGAACTATTACAATTACAAGCATATTATAATCATTCTAATGTCATATTCAATGTTCAAATACCTAATCTTTATACAGAAAATTATCAGCTATATCATATTATACCTACCCCTATAAACATAACAAAGCAAATAATAACAAAATCATACATAACTTACAATAACAAAACAATTCAGTTTTTCGACAAAACATGCCAAAGAATATCTAAAATATACTTTTGCCAAAAACCAATCCAAAAAGAAAACACTCAAGAATCTAAATGCCTGGGGCAGCTCATGCAAAATCAACCTGGACACTGCGACCTGTATGACCTCGGAAAGATAACAACAATCTTCCAGCCAGAAGCCAACTTTATCGTCTATATTAATATACCCTATACACTAATAAATTCTACTTGCAGTCAAAGACAATACACAGTTGAAGGTACCGGTGCTATTCATTTCCAGAACTGCGACATCGCTATAAGAGGTATCATCTACAAGAGCAATGTTGGAATTTTCTGGGACGAGATACATATCCTGCCAATAACACACTCAGGAATACAAGCCCTGTCAGTAACCGAAGCCCTAAACTTGGAAAAACTTCGCGACCATCAAATCGAAAGCTACGCATCAGTTAAACACCTCAGCACAATTACATATGCCCAAGACGCACTGCAATATACGTTAATTGTAATCCTTGTCCTGATCTTCATTTACGTCCCTAGGAAAATAATGGCATCAATTTATACACCGCAAACCAATTTCGTAAGGGCCACTGCACAATCTTTATGGCCCTCACTTCATACTGGGGGGGGAGGAGTTACGACCCCCACTCAAACGACAACAACAAATACATATACTTCTCAGCCACCACCCAAACCATCGAGGCTCAATACGCCGCTGCAACACTTACAGTAACAATTACAACAAACACAACAACAATACCAAATTAACCAACAAGTCAAAGACATCGTTACTACATTTACAACAACAGCACAAACGGCAATTAAATCTCGGCACCCACAACAATAGCACCAGAAACAACAACATAATAAGCCCCACTGCACTACTTAAAGTGCAGCGTAATCAATAAGATATTTTAAGTGTTCCAATTTTATTTACACTCTTTCTTTATTTTTTTCCTCATAAATCGCAACTATTAAAATAGGTTCAATTTTAAAGTATAACATTAAAATCAAACTCTTGCATTTCTGATATTATGTTGCAACCATAAATTGGGCAACATTTTACGATTATTTATTCTACATATTAACCACAAGACATTAAAATGAAACCCTTGCATTTTTGATATTATGTTGCAACTATAAATTAGGCAACACTTTGCGACTATTAACTTTTACATATTAACCACATTGTATTTCTTTTACATACATTACATTTCTCCTATTTTACAATTGTATTTCTTCCATTTATATCTTTACATACTTTTACACATTTACATTTCGAAAACGAATTGGTTAGATTTTAAGAAAGAGTTGTAATAAAGTTCAGTTCTAAGTTTACAGCAGAAAAGAAAAGTGTGTTTCAATCAAACTGCTCTAAGCAAGGAACATAACTCGCGCGGACGTGTTATTCTCAGCTCTGTACTTAAGCCAAAACACACCAAAACAAACAATAAATAAACAAATAAAAACATACATAAGCAGTTTCTCTGTGTTGCCACAGCAACGAAAACAACTTTATGACTCAAGTTTTGTGCTGGACTGTTCTTTAGCTCACTACAATCCATATATTTTTCCCGCCTCACTACTCGACTGCCGCTTTGATTCTACCGTTTTCGTATCTCTGCCACCCACACTCATCATCTTTGCTGCCATTCTCTCGTTCATCTGCTTTCTGTTCTCTATTGCTCCCGTGCTCCAATGCTGTGAGTATTTACTTATACGATGCCGCCTTCACCTCGCCTGACACGCCAACAGCAACAGCTGTTCCACCGCACAACTAACAAAGAGGATGGCACGCCTAAACTGGTGAGTGGTGATCTTTCCTCAAAATCTATTCGTGCACAGCTGCTTGAAATGGAGGACCGCCAAAGTGCAAACTTAAAAAAAGAAATGAGGCAGCTAGAAGATCGACTCCTCTCTCAGTATGAAAGCTCGCTCAGGCAACTGTCTGACGATATTGGAAAGCTGGAAATTAAACTCACGACGAAAATCGAGACTGAAGTGAGCATTCTCATTTCGCTGCACAGCGAGTTGGAGAACAAATTATCTCGCTAGAAAACCAGCTGAGTGCCTTAAATTCTCGCTGTGATGATTTTGAGCTGCTAAGAGAAAATTTAATCAGCAGAAATAACAGCACTCAAAGCAGCAACAAAGTCACTGATTTTACTTCGGATGCTGTTTTGTTGGGTCTCCCAGTTTCTAATGAAGAAAACTTAAAGAGCACATTTAATCGTATTTGCCACTACATCGACTTTCAGCCACCTGATATAAAAGATATTTTTCGGGTAAAATCAAATCAGGGCAACCCAAACCCGATTGTGATTATCAAATATTTTTCACCATTTGATAGAAATCGAGTGCTCAAAGCATTTGGGGCTTATCGTAGGCGAACTAAATCCGCAGTCAATTTGATAGATGCTGGATTTGACTTTAATAACAACATCTATCTTCATGAGAGCCTTAATGCAGAAAGCCGAAAACTTTTGCAAGCTGCAATTGCTTGTAAACGCCAAAATAGTATTTACAACGCTTTTTCCTTTCGTGGCTGTGTGTTTATCAGAAAAGAAAAAGGAGCTGAAAGCATTCTCATCAACAGTGTGGAAGAACTACACAACAATCATTAAAATTCATGATCGGATACTACGGAAGCTTGCAGTTTAATATTTATCTTTTATACGTTCATATATTATTCTTGTTTTTTTATTATTTCTTTATTTTCTTCTATCCTACTCTAACTTATTAATCTATTTATATTTTTATTTGCCTATAACGCACTCTCCCTGTTGTTCTTCTTATGTCAGGCTCTAGCTATTCACCTATTGGCGGTGATGAAAACCAAAAAATTTTAATACAGGTCTTATGTAAACAACGTACTGGCCTTAATGTAGTTCATTTTAATGCCCGTAGTTTGAACATGGCTAAACTTGACTACATAAAATATATATTTGAAAACTCGCTCGTTGACATTACTTGCATTTCGGAAACGTGGCTATGCAATGATGTATGTGATGCTATCTTTAGCATTAATAAATATATATTGTACAGAAACGATCGGACTGGAAAAAAGTTTGAAACGGAAACGGAAAAGTTGGAAACTTTGTTATGCAGATAAAATCAAATGCAGTTGCAGAAGATGGCATTCCCATCAAATTCTTTAAACTCTTACTACCTCACATAATAACTTCTCTTACGCACATTATAAATCATTGCTTTATAACATCCTCCTTTCCCGACATGTGGAAAATTGCCATCGTTACACCTATAGCTAAAAAGCAAAATCCATCTGGTGCGAATGATTATAGGCCTATAAGTATACTGTCACCATTGTCAAAGGTATGTGAAAAACTTATGGCTCAAAAAATTAGCAAATATCTTTCTGAGAAAAAATTGTTATCCCGCTATCAGTCTGGTTTTAGGGCAGGCAAGTCAATCATAGTTATTTGTGTCAAATTAGGTATCTTTTTGGGTTCTGTGATAGTGCTGTTAATCTAATGTCTAGTTATATGTGTAATAGAATGCAAAGAGTTAAGGTTGGTCAGGTATCCTCGTCATACAAATTAGTAGTAAGTGGTGTTCCACAAGGCTCTATACTAGGTCCTCTGTTATTTTCAATTTTTATAAACGACATCTTTATTGTTTGCCGGAATGCATCTGTTCATGCTTATGTAGATGATATTCAGCTTTATCTTTCGCGACAACTGGGCTTCTTGATGATCTGTGTTGTAGGTTAAATGAGGATCTCAATAGCATCAATGAGTGGGCCAAAAGTAATGGCCTTCAACTAAACGCTGCCAAATTGTTTGTTCTTCCTATATATGAAAGTAAAACTTGTGTCGTTGATGTCCCTGATCTGTTTTTTGGTAATAGCAAACTGACTGTGGTGTCGAAAGTAGTAAGCCTAGGTTTCTACATTAATTCTTCTTTGTCCTGTGTAGATCATGTTAATAGTATAGTCCAAAAAGTTTATTATGTCCTACGAAACTTAAGAATGTCTGCTAGTGTCACTCCTACTGAAATTAAACGTAGATTAGTCATACAGCTAATTTTACCAATCATTTCTTATTCAGACATAGTTTATAGTAAACTTAGCGCATCTTCCCAGTTAAAAATTCAAATTGCATTTAATTACGCCAAGCGCTATGTGTATGGTTTCCGCAAATACGATCGTTTGTCTCGTTTCCGAAATGCGATACTTGGATGCGACATAACTGCTTACCTAAGTGCTAGAAACTGTATTTACCTGCACAAACTAATCCATGGGAAAACTCCTTGCTATCTGCATGAAAAAATTCAGTTTTGTATGTCAAGTAGAAGCCATGTTCTGATAGTTCCGAGGCACAACTCATTAAACTCTTCCCAACTGTTTTTCATTAACGCCATTAGGTTGTGGAATGCTTTGCCAAGATGGCTTAGGGAGCTCACTGGGAGAGGTCCTTTTAGGCAATCTATCTTTTCATTTGTCTCTACTCAATAGCTTTTCACTTCCTTACTTCTCTATGTTATCTATTCTTTGTATCAGTATTTTTTTTTGCAATCTTAAGTTAACTTTAATTCCTTTAATTTTTTATATTCTTTAAAATAAAAAATAACATAAAGCCAATATTGTTTAAAAATTAAGGTCATTATTTTTGATTCCGTTTTAAACAGTTGTTATTATTCTTCATTTTTAGTTAACTTTAATTTCAAATTTTTAATATAAAATTTTTTATTTTCATTTTTATTTTAATTTAAATTTTAATTTAAATTTTAATATTAATTTTCACTTAATTTAATGTAAATTAATTATATTTATGCATTTATGTTGTACTATAAAAGAGCATAGCTCTTACTGTACTTATGATTACTTAAATAAATAAATAAATAAATAAAAAAAAACTTATCTCTTTATGCAATTCACAAATATCTTAAAGATATTTTAACTAAACTTAAATACTTAAAATATTTTATTCCAGCTAAACTCAAATATTTGCTTTGCTTAATTTAAAATAATAGCGATTTTCTAAAAAAAATTTTTTAAGATATTACAAACAATTTTATTTCCACTAAGCCATAACATTTTTTTTCCTCAATTTAAAATAATATACTTTTTCTAACAAATTAAAAGGAAATAACATACATTTTAAGAATATTGAACAATTTTTTTTTAACAATAACTTTTGAAAATATTTTCTTTATTTATAACGTGAATTAAATATTTTATTTAAAATGGACGTCAATAGCATTTTAACTCTGACCGTGGACCGTGGAAGAAAAATTAGGTGGTTTGGGGTGCAGACTTTTGGGAGAAAAAACGTTTTACAGAACAGGCTCCTGGACCACTTCGGTCTGACCAGAGGCGAGGATGAAGAGGGCGATGAACAGTCTGCATACGACGACGCTTCATCAAACGTGGCTCGTAGTCGTTTTAGGTCGATCAGCCTTTACATTAAGGGACATCGAAGATTCCCTAATGTCGTTCACTGGTTGTGGGTACCCTAATATAAACAAATGGATCCAAGAGTTTGAGGAAAACGCCCTGACCGTAAACTGGAATGAGCTCCAAATGTTTATTTATGCAAAGCAACTCCTCCAAGGGGCTGCAAAAATTTTTATAAGAAGCCAGTCTTCAATAATAGATTGGAAAACCTTAAAATCAGCACTTGAGAGAGTTTGGGGAGAGTCTGAGCTCAATAGAGGTGCATCGAATACTTAGGAATCGTCGCAAGAGACCACAAGAAGGCTACCATGAGTACTTGTATAGCCTGATGGAAATAGGGAACCAAATTAACTTAGATGAGGTTAGTCTTATTGACTATTTTATAGATGGTATCCCTGACTCCAAGTTTAATAAGAGCTCATTGTACCAAGCGCGTTCGGTCAATGAATTCAAGCAACAGATTAAGGTGTATGAAAAGATTAGGGGCGCTACTCAGCAGTCATCAAACTCACGAGTTAGCCAGCCACAATCTTCTCCAAGACCGAGTCAAACTGGCCAACATGTTCGAAAAGACATTAGATGTTTTAAGTGCGGCAATCAAGGCCATATAGCTAAAGACTGCAAAGCGAAGACTATTACTTGCTTTAAATGCCAAAAACAGGGGCACCGTGCGTCAGAATGTAGAGGAGTGGTAACAAGAGAAGACATTAAGATAGAGCGCGGTAACCTCAATATGTTGGCGTCACCATTTAAGCAAAGCAGCAAACGTACAGCGCTTCTGCAACCTTTTAATAGAATATTCAAAGATGTTAAGGCAACTGGTGTTACAATCTCAGCGTTAGTAGAAACAGGGAGTGATATCTGCTTCATCAGATATGACACCTTGTTGTTGTTAGAAGATGTCGAAATAAATGGTATTCAACAAAAGTTTGTAGGAATAGGATAGTCAGAGGTTAGTACAATTGGGTATTGTACCGTGTCTATAGAGGTCGATGAAATTACTTTAGAGGTAAAATTCCACGTACTTAAAGAAAAAGATATGTTGTATTCGGCCATTATTGGAAATGATGTTTTGCGAATGGTAAACATTGTGATAGACTCAGAGGGAGCTAAATTTACAAAACGGATACAAAGCACAAGTAGTAAGGAACCAATATTACTAGAAAAAGAAAGTAACCAGGGAACAATTATTGCAGAGCGCAGTAATAATCAGCATCAATGTGCTAGGATAGATACACTCATTAGATAGATAGAAATTTTACAGCAAATACACAGAAAAATTACTGAAGATAAATTCGTTGCTCCTCTAATTCAAGATTGTCCTAAAATAATAAACCATAAATGTTTGTTGAGGGATATATGCTAAGTACAAAGAGACCTAATAATTACTGCTATATGAGGTGTAATATTTCCATCATTATTACATCATTTTCAACGGACCTAGGAGGTGCCATCATTGGTCGCAAATTAAAAAAAACATAAGAAACTTTTACCAGGAACCTATTAATTCCATAGACATAGGAATATACTTAGTCGATTTAAAAGCATCCGATCTAGAAGAGACATTTTCCTTTTCACAGTTTGAATGTAAAGCAATTGGAATGCCATATGGAGAAGATTTATTGCTATTGCCAATTTTGCATTATTATAATTAAGTTAAGGGTGGAGAAATTATTTAATAAAAAAGTAATAAAATAACAAAAGTTAAAAAAAAAATATATCAAAAATTAACGAAAATCCACCAAAAAAATGTAAACGCTTTGAGTTTTTAATTCTTCAAAGCATAACATGCCACAGCAAACAAACAACAACTGCAACTGCAATGTTCTTAAGGAGGAGCTCATGCAACAAGAGATGAAGGAAATTAAAGGTAAGGATATTGAAATTAAAATAGACTTATAGCCTTATTCTGATGATTGGCAACTAACAATTTATTGACTAGCTCAATTTCTCATAAACTTTTTTCTGTTTTGTTGGGGTGGAGAGTTTAGAATTAGAACTAAATTTAGATTTGACTTTTATTTTGTTTATGACAAGAGGGGAGGGGTTAAGTTGATACAGCATGTTGTATAAGCTCATTAAGTAAATTTTAGGATTATGGCAATTTATTTCTTACTTTTTACAATAATGTAGAGAAGACTTTTCGTTTTTAGGTTTTGCAAACATATGTATCTGTTGTGATTCCATGTCGAATCGGATGCTTTTAGCCAAAAATTGATTTTGTTGATTCCGATTTTTTTAATGACAATTTTAGATTTTTTCTCAATTTTCCACAGTGTATCACTTGCATAGAAAAAAAAAATTTTTAAAAATAAATATGCAAATATTTTTATTTCATTAAGTACTATCGACGTGCAAAGTACCAAATTTTTACAAATATGTGAGTTCCGAAAAGAGTCCGGTTTGACATGGAATCACCGATATGTGCAAAATGTTATAATAAAAGAAAAAAGAAATGGTGGTCATTTTTTATTCTTCGCCCCAAAATACATTGAAAAAATCGATTAAGACTGTAAGGACACATTTTGCAGGCCAAAATGTCCCTCACAATTCTACACACCAAACACGCCATCCCCTCACCGATCTACGCATCAAGCACGCGATCACTCGCAGTTCTACGCACCAAACACGCCATCCTTCACGGACCTACGCATCAGGCACTCTGTCACTCACCGATCTACGCATCAAGCACGCGATCACTTTGGTTCTACGCACCAAATACGCCATCCTTCACGGACCTACGCATCAGGCACGCTGTCACTCACAGATCTACGCATCAAATATACTATCACTCACGAATCGATACCTCAAACACGCCATCCCTCAATAAATGGAGGCATCATACACGCTATCATTCGAGATAAAACAACCAGCCTATACTAGAAGACGACATACCCAGCCAGGACACCACACCACCGGATTTACAAGTATTATTCTTATTCATTATTTATATTGTAGTATTTTTCATTTAATTATTAATTACCTAATTAACCTAATATAAAATACGTAGTATTAGAATACCTTTTATTATTATAGTTATACCTATTGCATACCACCTAAATCGTTTTAGCCTACTTTCAAAAGCCTATAAATAAGCATATGGCATTATATTACGGCATATTATGTCACCATATATTACGTTTACATTTCAAACAAATAGCATATTTTAATTAAATATTCAAATACACATCATATCCACATATGATATCATATTCTGGCCTACAGCCCACTCTAAGGCAGCCGCCTGCCACAAACTAACGTAAATAAGAACTTAGATAACTAATTTAATACTTTACAACTAAATATAAGACATCAAACTAAAGTACTACATCTTACAGTACAACAACGTACTTGAATATTTAATTAAATAATCAATTAAAGTTACACCAAGCACGCTGCAACAACTACTTAAACATATAAAAGAAATGTACATATTTTATAAACTAAGTTTCTTGCAACATATGTCATTAGTACCAAATTAACTTTAGTATATTCATACTAATCAAAATAACTCTGGGTACTTAAAGCGGACAGACATAACAAGACAGAAACTTACTCAAACGAGTACAACTTAAACTTTACAATAATCGCGATAACTAAAAGCTTTCGATTCTACACATACACACATGCACGTAATACACGTTTTAGACTTTCACTCAACGAGTCTAACATAACTTGCCGACGATAACAACACATAAAGAAAAGCTTTCGATCACAAAGCTTTCACTCAAACCAAAAGTCACGAAACCGAGCAAGAACCGCTCATGCTGAAAGCAAACGTAGTCAGGCGTTTTCCTACCGTCAACCGGAGCAGTTCAGGTCTGTCACCAACTCTCAACTCGACTAGTTCAGTCGACTCACAGCTCCCAACGAGCTAATCAACGAAGCATAATACATCTGCTACTGGTTCCTGCTATCACTGCAGCATGACAACTCTATGGGATAGCATTCAACCAGGACACACGATCCTTGAAAGCAACATCTCGAAGAGTCCAACACAAGGAAAGCCAGCGAAACTGCAGAGATTCGTTATATTCCCATACCACGATAAGTAGCGAGACAGGCGAACGAAAGCCACCATTTTGAAACATCGTTCTAAACGCAATAGCCAAATTGCAAGCTGAGAAAACAAAGTCGCTAAAACACATCGGCGAGCCAAACCTAAACCCGTAAATCCTATCCTACGCTAAAAACCTAAATCCTACAAATCCTCTTTTCGCATTACACAAAAAGGCATTTACCCTCCTCTCCGCTTGAGAAGTAACGTTGGTCTATACGAGTCATCTCTGGCGGCGTTATACCTCACAACCGCTCATCAAACGGTCACCAGATAACCCCATCTCCACGGGCGAAAGCTGACGCTGGTCTTTACGAGAAAGCCTCTGACTGCGTTAGGTTTCCCTTTGGCCATGAGGAAATCTGTTCTTCTCCTCCCCTTTCCTATCCTGTAAGCCAAAGTTTTGAACACACACATACAAGAGCGTCAACCGGTACAAGCCATCACGCCACACACCTGGAACGGTAAAACGCCAAGCGTATGATCACCAAAGCATCACGTGTTGTCGCCATATAACTAAGCCGACTAACGGTTATCGAAGCAACTGTACCACTATGACCAGCTTACGACCAACCACTCTACCTACAAGCTAAACATACGAGCACACGCACTTACACATACACATGCGTAGCCGTAACTTTAACTGCCCAGATGTACTCTGGTACATCTATTAAAACTACATTATGCCAAATTACCAAATTAAATTAAATAAAGAAACATTTAATTACAACAAAACCTCCTCTAATTCTTGTCATCGAACCCTGGACAGCCGCTGAGTATACCCCAGCTGGAAAAATGTTGTAACGCCCCCAGGAGGTTCGTTACAAGACCAATTTATTTTTGGTGTAAGCTAGTAGACTATAAAAATGGCACTAATTAGCAATAACATTATTCTTTTAGACACTATTCAGCAAGAAAACAATATACTTCGCGGTCAAATGAAAGTAATGATTGAAGCACTGGCTGAACAAAAACTTATTCTGAAAAGCCTCGTACGCGAGCACAATCAGGAAATTAACCTGTACAGCAAATTTCCGATAACTACCAAGAACGATCTCGAGGAGCTGAACGCAGGGATGACCTCCGAAAGCAGGGCCCTATATGTAAGTCACGTGCACATACAGTGTAGGACAAATAGTCTACATACGTATAATTTCATTAATATCTGAGAGAAAATTACGACTGGGTTGGGTGTGGGAGTGCTCGACATTGGTTATGTTGACCATTTTGTTTTCGTACTCAATACCGAAACATTGAGTAAGTTTCATCAACAAAAAAATGACCAAAATTTAAAAAAATTTTCTTCTAATTTTTTTTATAATTCTCTTTATTAAATTATATTTTGTGATTTTATTTTCCATTTTTTTTTTGTTTTTGATAGATCAAAACAATGAAACATTTGCTCCAGCCTGCAGGAGTCATTAAAAGCTTAAATAAAATTTTAAGTAACGACGTTGCTATGTTGTATAACGTTGACGGTATCCAAGGAAAGAACGCATAAAAAGCAATACCAAATTTTTATAATGCTCTTTCAGATATTTTAGACGTTTTAACATTTAAAACTATAAACACAAAATGACATTGCTAAATTTTCAGACTCTCATCAAACAATCAAAGATGGCTCCGGAACTGCCGACTTTTAGCTTCGCAAAGCTCTTAGTTTGCAAAAGAAGAGAATATTTAAGGCCAAATCCGTCGAAAAGAAGAAGATGGATGGCAATCCTTAAAGCAGTGTTGTTTCTTAATTACTTTATAAAGCTTAATAATTAACTATACTTTACTTTATACGCTTTTTTACTTTTTGTGAATCTTTATACGTTCTTTTACTTTTCGTGAAGTCAATAAATGGATTGTTAACTGCATTTTTTGATTTTTTTTCCATTTTTTTTATTAGTGTATAGGTTTAAAACACACAAATTGAAACAGTGCAGTACGCCGAACTAGTACAAGACTAGGAAATCGCTACCTCCTTGGTAACTACCACTAGTTGCGCGCTAATACCTCATGTACGCTTTTTACATGAACCTCTGCATTACCAGTAGAACAATACCTAGGAGAAAAGCAACTCACCCGACAGCCAGTCCATCAAGACAACATAGTGAAGCTGAAAATTATACCAGCCATCATCTCCCCATTTGGCACAACGCCACCAAAGGACCCGCATTTAGGATTTGAGGATATCTGCAACGTGACGGAGGACACTTGAAGTCACGCAATCTACACAAGGACCCGACGATTGAGTGGTCAGCAGTGGAGACTCTGATCAGTGTAAAATAACCATAAGTGAAGTGTTTTGTGAACAGTGTGTGGCTATATATACTTTTCCTCATCCTTACATACGTGGCTAGGATTTTAGTACAGATTGTAGTTAATATTCCTTCTGTTTTGAAACTCAGCCTCGAGTGGCCCATTTAATCCCAACCCTTGGAGTTTGTAAGGACCAAAACTTCTCTAAAGTTTTGCCCTACATGTTTAATTATTTTAAAAAATATTTTCTTGCAGATTGTTCCTGCTGGGTCGTAGACCAGTCAAAAGACAAGGGAATGTCCCAATAGGCAGGCAGGAATGCGAGGGCAGACTTCGGGAAGGGGCGTAGACGACGGATCAGGTCCACCAAGGATCCCCCCACTAGATTACTATTACTGTGGGCACAACAGCCACATTAGTTAAGCTTAGGGTTAAGAATATAATATTTCCTTTTGTTTTAAGAAAACAAAATATTGAATTCTCTAGATTATAAGTAATTTATTTTATTTTTTCTTAATTTTTTTTATGTATATATTATCCACATATATAATGTATAATAAAATCCTGAGGCGGTATGAAACCCATTTAAGCTGTGTGATTATTTTATCATAGTTAGCTTTTCCACATTCAGGCCTTAGGCCCAACCAAAGGAATGAGGTTAAGCATTCCTACAGGGGTGGCGTAATAACGTTAGGTTATTGCATCAGCCAATGTGTTACTACGCAGTAGGACATTATTGTTAATTAGTGTCTCTAATGGTTGTTGTTCTCTTTTATTTTCATGGCAACGGGATAATCGGAAGATGCCTCGAATAATAGCGAACACCTGCAGTGGAAAATTACCACCAGAAGGGAGACAGCAATAATGGCACACAGGCGGAAGGGAGGAAGAAGATTTTCTATGGCATGACTCGATGGTCTGAAGTAACAAAGTCGAGACCGAGAGATTCATACAGTCAAGTGCCGTCAAACAGAGCAGAAGCTCCAGTCGCGAAACAAAACTCATCGAGGGAAGTCTTAATTTAATTTAGTGCGCGAAATCGAAGTGCCGTGCAGTCAACGTCCCGTGGTCGCTAGCAACCATCAGTCAACGTCAAATGCGCAGCTACCACTAAAATCAGCGCAACGTCGACGCCACCAGCACAGTCAGCAGGAAGTCAACGTCAACTGCGCAGCCGTCATCAACAGCAGCGCAACGTCGACACCAGCCGCACCAGCACGCTCAGCAGCAGCGCAACAGCAGGAAATTGACACCAGCGCCAGGAGAAGGCCCAGGATCTAAGTATCATTTGAAATATATATATATATTTAAAATTGTTTAAAGTAAATTAAATACAATCCGACTACAATCCGACTACATAGTCGGCAAGGAGTGCTTACCTTTAATTAACGTAATCTTATATGCTGCTCCTTTCTAGAAACCCCACCACGATCCCTTTTCCACCTACCTATCCAACTGAGTTAAGTGAGAGTCGCTGCTCAAGTTACCTCCTCCAAAACAATCCTGTTTGATGTTAAGTGATACGCTTGCATCAAACGCTAAAATAACCTATTTTAGCTTGTGTTAAGTGAGAGTCGCTGCACAACGCTACTCTATCCTAATTTATTCTAGTCAAGGGCTAACTGCTACGTCAGTGGCTCGGGCTATCTATCCCACCATCCGGCTTTGTTGTTAAGTGAGAGTCGCTGCACAAAGCTACTCTAACCTCCTTGTCTACTCTAGTTTTGGGCTAACTGCTACGTCATTAGCTCGGGCTATCTATCCCACCCTCCGGCTTTGAAGTTAAGTTATACGCTTGCATCAAACGCTAAAATAATCTATCTTAGCTTATGTTAAGTGAGAGTCGCTGCACAACGCTACTCTATCGTCCTTAAAACCCACTTTCTTACGTTACGATTCATTTGTGAGCATTATAATTTAAAGTCTAAACTCAAACATAAGCGCACTCCTAGCCCGACTTTTATGTAGGTCGAATTTAAATCATTATCATTATTTAAAATTTACATAAAAGTGTATTGATATTCGAAATAAATTAAATAATAACGCATTATAACGATATACCAAAATAAAGAGTTTGATTTGGCGTTCCAAATATTAAAATAATTGTGAAGGAGCTTGGGTCCGGCGAGCCGACCCCAGCCTTAGGAAAAACGAATCGTTACAAGCTTCCATACCGGGTTCGGATTTCGACACAGACACCTAGTTCGTACTCACTCTGTGTCGAAGCTTATCCTCGAGTGGGCATCCTTTTAAAACCAACACGCATAATGCAAACTGTAATACATTACGATCAGAGGACCAACGTTCGCTGCTGGGCCAGCTCACTCCAGTTTATATCCAGGGCCATAAATTACACAACATCAATCAAGAGACCCAACCCAGGACTTGGTGACAAAATTCCATTTTTTATATCAAAAATTTATTTATTCCATTATGAAATTAATGATTTCAAACTAAATTTTCAAACTACAGGTGACTGTACCCCCATTAATTTTAAGGACCAAGGGAAAGAGTTAATTTCATTTTTAACATTTCGGTCAAATTGAACCACTCTTAATTGTAAATTCCCTGCCTTCCGCTTTCTAAAAAACGGTATCCTTTTACCCAGCATTATAAAACGTGGAGTGCTCTCATGGCCAAAACTAAAGAGCGATCACAAGGTAACTCAATTCATTTTGAATAAAATTGCTCCTGGAACTCCGCCCGAGATAGAGTGGATCAAGTGTCCAGCAAAACTGGTGGAAAAGGAAATTCTTTCCTACGCTGCTGGCAACAAAAATTTGTCTGTTCTGAATTCAACCTACTATTTTTAAAATCTTTGTAAGGTGCCTTTCAAAGACCTCTAGAAGATACCTTACCGAGTCACTTCAAAGACACTAAGGTCATTTGGGTGTTGGCTGGCTCTACAACTGTCCAAGAGGACTGCAATCTGCTTAGACCCCTAAGCGTATCAGTGGAACGTGCCAAACAGCGCGCGGTGGAACTTGGCGCTAAACAAAAAATTGGGGTGTCCATCAGTGCCTCGTCGACTATTTTAGGGTGGTATTTGTGGTTTTTGGGTCAGACGTTGCATGCCTGCGGTTTTGCCTCAGATATTGTGTTGCAACAATGCATACGCAGTCGAGTGAAATTGGGGTGCGGTCCCTGCTGCTATGGCTCATTGCAACCCATGCCACCTCACTATGCGTCGCTATCGAACGCTTTTAATGTAGGTGCCAGCGAAGAGCTCTAGCAGCTACAGCACGCTGCACACAACCTTCAGCTACAGTTGAACAACTGAACCGACCCATCCGTGATATTGGACGACTCCATAGCTCGAGCGTTGCTGGTCAAGTCAGTGCCAACCAGCCAACAGCACGACAACCAGCGCTAGCATTAGCATCGAGCAATAACACCACGTAGTGCCACCGACACCACATCACTACCAGCGCAACTGAACCACTCATATCTTTGGACAACTCCATAGGTAAGTGGTATGAACGCTGCCCTAATAGGTATCGAATAAAAAAAAAAGTATAAATAAAAACACATTAACATTTCTGTTTCCTCTATAGCTTGAGCGTTGCTAGTCAAGAGTGCCAACCAGCCAACAACAAGACAGCCAGCCCTAGCCTTAGCAGCTACCGACCACAACCGCAGCTACCAACGACATCAACAGCAGCTAAAAACATCAACAGCAGCTAACTATAACAGCAGCTACCACCATCAATAGCAGCTAACAACTACACCAGCAGCTACGTCTCGCCAACACCACCACCATTACAAACACCAGCAGCTAGCATCGACAACCACCGCAGGAGCAACTATAAAAGCTACGGCAGCAACACCCCACACTCCAGGTACAATGGGATCAAGGTCAGTAAATCCTGGCTTGGACCTGTATTTATATGTATAATATGTAATAAAGAAATATATGTGCAAAATTATGTATATGCATATAAATGCATCTCCTCGCTTGAGATTAAGAGTTATAGCAAACCCCTTCCTCCCATTTAAAAATAATGTAATTTAATTTCATAACTACCAAAATTCTAAATAATTCTTTGCTCCAAATGTCGCAGACAATTCTTAAGAATTTTGGCTGACCAATTTCCGTTCGCACACTTAATGTAATTTCACAATTTCGGCATAATCGAAATTCTAAATAATTCTTTACTCCAAATGTCGTAAGCAATTATCGAGAATTCTAGCCGACCAATTTCCGTTCACACAGAATGCAATTCTTGCACGCGACTGCACTTTTCACCTGAACTTATTGTGGCAGCGCTGACCATCGCAGCGCAGCACACACACTAACACATAGATACATACAAGTACGAGAAATATAGAACATTAAGATATCGAAACATAGCTTTAAGAATATTTGGAAATTGAAACAAAGCTTTATAAAGCAAAGAAATTGTAATATTAAGTTAAGTTGATTGACGGCTTCAATGAATAAAGAATATTTTAAATCGATTAAAATAAACTTGTTTTTAAACTTGAGACATTCTGAAAACTTAATTGGCGACGAGGATGGGATACTCGAATGTATTCCCAAAGTAATACAGTGCATTTTAATGTTTAGTCTGGGTAGTTCCAAAGAAAATGGATGCGAGTGGAAGGAAAAAATGGCGCCTAGTTATTGACTATCGGAAACTCAATGAAGTAACAATAGATGACCGATATCCAATTCCTAATATTGACGAAATATTAGAGAAGCTAGGACGTTGTCAATACTTCACCACATTGGACCTTGCAAAAGGTTTCCATCAAATTGAAATTTCAGAGAAAGATATTCACAAAACAGCGTTCAGTGTTGAAGGAGGGCATTACGAGTTTCTTCGTATGCCTTTTGGTTTAAAAACAGCACCAGCCACATTTCAACGGCTGATGAACAACGTTTTACCTGAATACATTAATAAGATCTGATTGGTATATCTCGACGATATTATCATTTTTTCCACTTCTCTTACAGAACACATAGAGTCGATAACTAAGGTATTTCAAAAACTCAGAGATGTAAACCTTAAAATACAACTAGATAAGAGTGAATTTCTCAAACACGAAACCGAGTTCCTTGGTCACATTGTAACCAAAGACGGTATTAAACCTAATCCAAGAAAAATAGAATGCGTCCAGAAATTCCCTCTCCCCAAAAACCAAAAACCAATTAAAGAATTTTTAGGACTAACAGGTTATTACCGCAAGTTTATTAAAGACTATGTGCGAATAGCTAAGCCCATGACCAAGTATTTGAAGAAAGATATAAAAATGAACATAGAAGACCCTGACTATATAAACGCATTCGAAACATTGAAAAAACATTTAGTTAACGATCCAGTCCTTGTTTACCCTGATTTTAAAAAACAATTTACGTTACAAACCGACGCAAGCAATTATGCTTTAGGGGCCGTGTTATCCCAAGATGGACATCCAACATGCTTTGCAAGCAGAACGCTCAACGACCACGAGCAAAATTATAGCACAATCGAGAAGGAACTACTTGCTATTGTTTGGGGAACACAATACTTTAGACCTTATTTATTCGGAAATAAATTTATAGTGGAAACCGACCATCGTCCTTTGACATGGCTTTTTTCAATGAAGGAGCCCAATTCCAAGCTTATTCGGTGGAGACTTCGTCTAAGCGAATATGATTTCGAAATAAAATACAAAAAAGGCATACAAAACGGAAACGCCGATGCGCTATCTCGCGCCATGATTAATTTCAACGAATTCGAGACACCAATAATAAATGAGAGTAAATGCCCATTAAATATGTACAAAAACTAAATCATTTTTAAGAAAACCGACTCAGGATCTTTAAAAATTAAAAATCAAAAAATATTTAGTTCGAATAGAAAAATAATTTATATAAGAAATATAGATAGCGACACAATCATAACAATAGTGAAAAACCATTTTAAGCCAACAGGTACAAACGCCGTATACTTCGATGATGAAGTAATTTTTGAAATATTTAAAGAGGTGATAAAAAACAACTTTAATAGTTGTTAATAGCATGCTCAAGCCATCAAAATATCCAGTCGATCAGGGACAGAATTTAAACAAGCTGTTATGCAATACATAAGTAATGTAGGACATTTTAACAACCTAATTGTAGACAACGAACTTGGCTTTAACCCTCTAGTTCCCACGACCGCCTCTAGGCGGTCTAAGTTCAGTACACGGTCAATCATGGTTCTAATTAGGTTTTGCTTTTTTTTTTTCGTTTCATCTGTTTTGGGGAATCCCAAATTTTCATATTGGTGCTTTTGCAATTTGCGCTAGTACGAAAGTCAGTTGTCAAATTCATTTGAATGCAGAAGTTTGTGAAAATAATTATTTTGCGCGGAGTGCGAAAATCAAATAATTAAAATAAATATTATTAATAAACGTAAGTGAAAAAAAAAAATTATCTGTGTGTTGCTGCATATCTTTATTTATCAAAAAGTCATTTAATTATAAAAGGAACGTGTTTGTGAGCTTTTTAGCTGTGTGCATAGGTAACCCGCCTACAGGCGGTATTGGGATAGCTTGTCAAAAAAAATATTTCAAAGTAAGTATCAAAAGTGAGTTATTATATATGAATCGTTTTATTTTAAAAGACCTTTCCTTAGCCATGGATCGTAAACAAACTCTTAAACTATCATCGTTATCTGATGATGACATCAGAAAAGTTTTAAATATGATAGATTTTGATGGCGACACGGATAATGAACACGATTTAGATGAAGATCCTTGTGAGTATAATGAAATCGATATGGGGATAAACGAGGTTGTAGGTATGTCGGAATCAGTACTTCAGTCAGCGATTTGCTTAGATGGCAGTACGGCTTCAATGTTATCACCATCAACTTCGAACACTTCAAATAATTCTCCGATACCGAAACGTAAACGCCGTCCGCTTGCTATCATTGACCCTAAAAATATAACAAAGAATAAAGGCGCATTTGAAAGTCGTGTCAGTAGACGTCATGCCACTGATAATGAGCCTACAGAAAACAACGTAAATGATGCTGGTGCATTTGTAGGATCAGTTCTGGATATAAATCCGAAATCAGAGGCGTTCAAAAAGATATTATGGCGTCAAAAAAATCTTGTGCTAAATAAATCGGCTATCTCATTTTGTGAACCCGATCTGGAAGAATTTAAAAGTTTCGACACACCATATAAATGCTTTGAATATTTTCTAAATGACGAAATAATAACTCACATCGTTCAGAAGACCAACATTTATGCCGCCCAAAAAAACATTGCGACTACATTTACTACAAACAACTTGGAAATGCGTCAATTTATTGGCATTCTGATTTTTATGTCAGTATTTAACTATCCAAGTATCCGTTCTTATTGGAGCAATTATGCATTTCAAAGCATCCAAGACACAATGTCGAGAAATCGTTTTGACCAAATTCGAAGCAATATACATTTTAATGATAATAGCAAATTGCCTGCCAAAAACTCTTCGGACTTCGATCCTTTGTACAAAATCCGCCCGATTACCAAACATTTTAATGAAAAGTTCCAGTCTGTGCCAATGCCTCAGTATCTGTGTGTAGACGAACAAATGTGTGCAACAAAAATGAAGTCCTTTCTTCGGCAGTACATGCCAGATAAGCCACATAAATGGGGAGTGAAACTATTCGTCTTGTGCGATTCGTCCGGTTTCTGTTACAACTTTGAAGTATATGGTGGTGCAGGCGACAATGTCATTCAACCTGGTGCACCAGATCTTGGAGCGTCGTCAAACGTAGTCGTTCGATTGTCACGTATTGTGCCAGCATTCAAAAACCATATTATAATTTTCGACAACTATTATACATCGCTTCCACTGCTTGTGTTCCTCCGATCACGTGGAATTTATTCTTTGGGGACAATTCGCTCAAACCGAATCCCCAATTGCAAACTCCCAACAGATAATGATCTCAAGAAGCATCCACGTGGATACTCGACTGAATTCTGTGGCTCTGCAGCAAATATTGATATTTCATTAACGCTTTGGAAAGACAATAAAGCTGTCCAACTCGCTTCAACATACGTTGGCGTCAAACCATTTCAGAATGAAGCATCTGCAAAAACAACTGTCTCGCGTTTTGTACGCTCGGAAAAAAAGTTTGTTGATATCGAATGTCCTAATGCAATAAATGAATACAACAGCCATATGGGCGGCGTCGACCATATAGATGGACTTATTGGTCGATACAAAATTACTTGGAAAACTGAAAAGTACACCAATCGCATATTTACACATTTAATTGATGTTGCAATGGTGAATTCTTACATTTTGTTTCATAGAATAAACAATCCGGACCCCAATGATAAGCAATATCAACTGCCGAATTTCCGAGCACAGGTTGCACAAGTGCGTTAAAAAACGTTACCAAAGGTGCTGGACGTCCACGCGCAGCTCCTCAAAACAAAGGTCATGGTAAAAAGACTTTTTTACCGCCTGTAGGGATTCGCTTTGATGGAGTTGAACATTTTCCAGAGTTTTTGCCACGAAATGGGGGGAAAAAGACTTGTAAAAATCCAGGATGCGCTTCTGAAACGCAAGTTATGTGCCGAAAATGCAAAATAAATCTTTGTTTTTCCCAGCAAAAAGATTGTTTCTTTGGTTTTCATCACAAATGAACTTTTCTTCATCAATTTCTTATATTATTTTATGTTGAAACTATTGGAATAGTCCCTTTTTGTTTACCGAATATGTACTTTTTTGTTCAGTTTTAGAATTATTTTTTAAGAAAATTAAAAATGTATGAATTTTACCCACTTTTTTATGTTAATAAACAAAAAAATAAAAAAAAATAAAATTTTATGTATCGTAAATTTTTTTGGCTTTGTTTCCCAAGACCGCCTGTAGGCGGGGTAAGTATTTGACGCTATAAGTCCAAATTCTCTAAGAATATAAAATTTTTCCAGAACAAACATTTCATTTTGAGGCGAAACCAATACAAAAATAATTTTTTTTTTGAAAAAAAAATTTGGGAACTAGAGGGTTACAGCACTACCCTTGCAAGAATTCCTTAGAGAACAGAATATCAATATCCACTTCACATCAAATAATAATCACACATCGAATTCCGATGTCGAACGTTTGCATAATACCCTAAATGAACATTTGAGACTTTTGAGACACGACCCAAATAAGGATATTGACACAGTAGAAGAAAAAATTTATAAAGTAATTAATTTTTATAACAATAGCATTCATTCAACAACAGGCCGTAAACCAATTGACTTCAGTAATGGGAATATAAACCAAGATGAATATTCCTTAATAAAAGAACGAATTAAAAATATAAAAGAACGTATAATTAATGCACAAAATAAAAATAGGGAAGATGTTGAAATACAAACGGGACCAGTATTTCTAAAAGAAATAAGAGGTGGCAAAAACCATACCAAATTTCGGAAAATAATCGCAGAACCATTAGATGAAGAACATGTGGCGGAACCCTCTGTTCCTCTACGCTCATGTTTTTCTGTGTTCTTCTAACTTTGGCGACACTCTGTCGACACTCGACCCATCGTCAACTCGACTTACAAACTTGCAGTTTGGCTTATCGTAAAAACGGTAAGCTAAGCAAATTCCTGAGTACAAGTCATAGCTGAATTCTTTGTTTATAATAACAAGCAGCATTAAGGCGTTTTTTAAGTGAACAGATATCCGAGCCGTTTATGTCGGTCACACGTCATCGCTTTGGCGACGTACTGCCCTTCTGGCAGTTCGTCATACAGTCAGAATTTATTGCTTACGCTGAAGTTTGATAATGACGAATATCACCTACATGATAAAGCGACTGTAGCTTTAGCTTGTTGTACAGCAACAAGCGTGGGCTATCGTTAGCTTGACGTTCTTGTGTGTGTGTTGGCGTAGCTAACCAGCATACGGGCAAGAGCGCAGTCAATGGTGGCAAATGGTATGTGTGATTTTGACCGATTCGTGTGGCTGCGTCGTTAGCGCTGATGACGCGGCACACACATATAAATATACAGAACGTTTTGCAAGTTGTAGAGTGATAATAAAAACAATGGAAAGTAAAGTCGCGTTAATAATAATGTTGTCGATGGGTTGCGCCGCTGCCTTATTTTTTGTAGTGCAGCGGGCATTAAATATTCTGTGGTGGCATGGGCTATGGTCCATGCTGCCATAAGTTAGTTAACTTCGGGGAGCCCACCGGTATCGACGTATCAAATAAATAGTGTACATAGTTAAGTTTAAAAAATAAAGAAACTAACTTAAGCAACAATCATTGCCTTGTCTCCTGTTTATTATTCCATAATTGGTGACCCCGACAGAGAAACGCGTGTGTTAAAACTGTAGTAAATAAAAAATATAAATTTAAACTGTAAAAAATGGAAAATAAAAGTGAGCACATAAGTACCGGTGGGTATAGTGAAGAAGAGGGCGCAGTTGGTGGTGCGGTCACCACCGCCCCAATGGCTGCCACTGACTCCGTCGCGCAAAGTGTCGAGTGCGGGCATGTTGCAACAAACGCTGTTGCAGTGAAAACGCCACAATTTTGGCATGACATGCCGGACCTGTGGTTTTTGCAGATCGAGGCGCAGTTCGCCAAACTGCGCATCAAAAGCGACCACGAGCGGTTCTATACGGTCGTCGGTGCCCTCGAAAAGGGCGTTTTAAGGCAGGTGAGCGATGTCATCCGCGATCCGCCGGCTAGTGATCGCTACATTTTTCTCAAGAAGAAGCTGTTGGAAACATTCTGCGTCAGTGAGCAGGAGAAACTCCGGCAGCTATTGTCGGAGTGCGAGTTGGGCGACCGACGTCCTTCTCAACTGTTGAATGAGTTGCGTGAGCTGGGCGGAGCCAACATGAACGACCAGCTACTCGCAAATTTGTGGCTCGCCCGTCTTCCCGCCCAGGTACAGGGTATTCTGCAGACAGTAACTGTCGATCTGCCGCAACGGGCGGCACTTGCGGACAAGATCATGGAGACGGGTGCGTACCGGAGCAGACAGGTTGCAGTGACGGCGACAGCCGCAACCCCCGTATCAGCCCTAGACAGTATCTTAGAAAAGCGCATCAATAGGCTCGAGGACGCATTCTACAACAGAGACCATCCACGCAGCCAGGGTCAGCGCCGCGATAAATACGCAAATAAAAACATACCCCCAGCCGGAATAGAAGAAGACGACTATGACGATTGGCATTACGTGAAGACTGCCAGAGGTCGTGGTCAGGCAGCACCGCAGCTTTCTCGGTATGTACCCCCACCGCGTTTTGCGGACACCAGGCGTCAAAATTTTCGCGCGGACCCAAACGCCGAAGCCAGAGCGGGAAAGCCAAGAAAGAAGCCACACCCATGGTGCTGGTATCACCGCGTTCACGGGAAATTCGCGGCCGAGTGTCGCGAACCGTGCACATATCCCAAGAAGTAAATCCCAGTTTTCTCAGTACAGGCGAGAATGGTGGTAATGACATAAGTCGCCTGTACGTAACCGATAACGCAACGAGCAGGCGGTTCCTAGTTGACACTGGAGCCGACGTATCGGTTATTCCACCAAGCGGTCCAGATCATTTCAATGGGCCACATGAATTTAAGTTGTTTGCAGCAAATGGCTCGCATATCGAGACTTATGGCACGAAGAATATCGTGCTAGATTTTGGGTTTCCAAAAAAATTTTCGTGGGATTTCGTTATTGCAGCGGTCAAATCACCATTAATCGGCGCCGATTTTTTGCAAAAGCATGGCCTCCTGGTGGATATGAAGAAAAACAGACTCATAGAGCGCGAGTCGCTGCAGCCTCATACAGGCGAATGCGGCAGTAAGGGTAAGTCAACCTATTTTGCTTTTAAAATTAAAGACCCTTATGTCGACATATTGGCGCAGTTTGAAGACATAACTGTGATGAGGCAAGACTACGTCGCCGCCAAGTCTGGCGTTACGCATCATATCGTAACGAACGGCCCACCCACGCACGAGTTACGTCATCCACTCCAACAACAACAACTATCAGCCCACCCAAGCCACCAAGAATTATGCATAGTAGGCAATAAGATATAGGTTATTTGTATTTGTATTTTATTTTTATTTTTGCTTATGTGATTGCAACATTGTAACTTACTTTGTATTCTTTAGAAATTATGTTGCAATCAATAAGTAGGTTTTTATTTTGCTTATTTTATTTTGCTTATTTTATTTTTGTTTATATGATTGCAACATAGTAACTTACTTTGTATTCTTTAGAAAATATGTTGCAATCAATAAATAGGTTACATTGTAGTTGCTTAAATTAATTCTAAGATTGGAAGTTGTAATTAAGACAGAAGAAATATTAAAGTTCAGTTCAGTTCGAACATTCAAAGAAAATAGTTGTGTTTTTTTTAGAACATATAACGTTCGAATACGTAATTGGCGCAGTCTACGGTCCGGGTTCGGTTCATTGTGTGTGATTTTTGAAGTAAAAGAAAAACTTAAACGTGAAAAATATCGCAAGCAAAATATAACTTTGGTGTAACAAAAATTGTGAGGGCATATCACAATATCTCGGAAGAGTACTACACTGCGAGTGAATATCGCAAGTACAAACCGAGATTGCACAAAGCTATAAAAAAAAAAAAAAAAAAAAAAAAAGAAGAAAAAAAAAAAAAAAAAAAAACAAACAACATTTTTTGCGAAAAACTTAAACAAAATATAACTTTGGTGTAACAAAAATTGTGAGGGCATATCACAATATCTCGGAAAAGTACTACACTGCGAGTGAATATCGCAAGTACAAACTGAGATTGCACAAAGCTATAAAAAAAAAAAAAAAAGAAGAAAGAAAAAAAAAAAACAATTAATTCTAATACAACGAACCTGGAGTTTTAACTCCTTAAGAACCCGAAGAACCTATCAACTCCCCGGAAATCAACGAATACATCAAATGGCCATAATTCGAGGAATTCTTTTGAGCTACCTGTAAGTGAAGAACTGAATTTAGAGTATATGTAATAAAAGAAAATATATATAAAATTTGTTAGCATAAGTATACATAAATGTTAAACAATATTAAAAGAAAAGCTGCCGACCACCTTAATAATAAAAATAAAAAAATAACACTCCCAAGTATTCAGGAAGAAGAGGAAAGGATTAGTGACAAACGTAGAACCTCTGGTCGGTTAGCAAATAGAAATAAAGAAATAAATAATACACAAACTGAATCAGAAACACATACACTAACCGAAGAAATGGCAACTGCACAAGAAATATTTGACAGTCTAAGAATTCCAGACGTAATAAAAGACTTACAGACATTTGACGGAAACCCAAAATTCTTACCAGATTTCCTAAGAAATGTAGAAGAAATCTTACTTTTTATTAGAAATACAGACGGATCCCCTTACGGACAGATATTGCTGAGAGCAATAAGAAATAAAATAGTAGGACCAGCAAACGAATCCCTTAACTCCCATTTAACTCCTTTAATTTGGGATGATATAAAAAAGACACTCATGAACTTATATACGGATAAGAGAGATGAAAGTACTTTGATCAGAGAACTACATAATATTAAACAGTATAATCAAACCACCGAGGAGTTTTATTACGCAATCCTTGATATACAGTCTACATTACTAAGTAACATACGTATGAAAGAAAATAATCAAGCCATACAAAACTCAAAGAAAAATTTGTTTCAAGAAATGGCATTGAATGTTTTCTTAACCGGATTAAAGGAACCTTTAGGTGCAATTATTAGAGCAATGCGTCCAACAGATATATGTACTGCATTGAATTATTGCCAAAAAGAACAGAATATAACTTCAAATAAGTTTCCCAAATATAACGGTTACCCTTATCCAAAACCTCAGTTAACGCAAAATCCTAATACCTCGAACCAAATACAAAGATTCCAAAGATCCCCAAATTTTAACCAACAGAGATATTTGCGACCAAATCCTCGCTTTACACAGAACGAACCCACTTTATCACAAAACCCTTTCAATAATTACAACTCAAATCGCCCTTATTCTGCACAGAACCAGCCAAACTTATCGCAAAACCCTTTTAATAATTATAGCTCAAACCGTCAACTACCACAAATAAAAAATTCAAACAGCGGTATGACAAGACAAAATACTGACAGAACAAATCGAAACTTTTCACCACATCAATCGACTCAGAATCGTTTTAATAGACAACAAAATTACAAAATTGAAGAAATTAATAACGTAAATAATATAGAAGAGGAACGAACAGAAGAAACATTCAACATTGATGATGCCCAAAATTTTCAACCACAAGCCTCGAAGAACCATTGGGATACTTAGATGTAAATACGCACGGACTAGAATTAACATATATAAGCATCTCTTCACCATTCGGTAGATCCCTACGCTTTCTAATAGACACGGGAGCCTCTTCGTCTTTTATAGATCCACAATTTATAAATGAAACAGATCAAACAATTCGGCCCCCTCTTACTATAAACACAATTTTAGGGAAGCACACCGTAAACAGAGAAATAAAATTACCAATTTTTATGGAATTTCAACAAAACGGATCTTTGAATTTTCTTTTGTTTAAATTTCATAACTACTTTGATGGGCTCCTAGGTTTAGATGCACTTACAAAATTAGAAACGAGAATCGACTTGGTAAATAAGAAATTATTTACAAAAAATTCCGAAATTGACTTAAAACTCAAACCAAATTTTACATCAGGCAAACACCATATTTCAGGCACCACAAAAGCAGTAATAAAACTTCCCGTTGATATCAAAAAAGGTTACGTATATATACCCAATATAAAAATTAAGGACGACTTATTCGTTACAGAGGGAATATATACAGCAACCAATTGGTTTGCTTTCGTTGAAGTAATTAACAAGTCAAACTCAGACCAAATATTATTTATTGAACAACCATTGAAAGTGGAAACCTATGATAGCGATGATTATGTAGAGGTAAACATGCTTGATCCAATGTCGTCATGTGAGGCACCTCCCACTGATATTAAAAACATCCTGCGTATAGATCATCTGAATGAAGAAGAAAAGAAAGCAGTCTTAAAATTATGTAAAGAGTTTAATAACATATTTTACAGAGAAGGGCAAGACCTGAGTTTTACAAATGAAATTAAACACCGAATAATAACAACAGACAACAATCCAATCTACACGAAATCCTATCGATATCCATACATCCACAAAGAAGAGGTGCAATCACAAATTAACAAAATGCTAGAACAAGGTATAATTAGACACAGTTACTCACCATGGAGCGCTCCAGTTTGGATAGTTCCTAAAAAGAAGGATGCTAGTGGAAAACAGAAATGGCGTTTAGTCATAGATTTCAGGAAATTGAATGAAAAGACTGTAGCAGATAGATATCCCATACCAAATATTAATGAAATCCTTGATAAATTAGGAAAATGCATGTATTATACCACTTTAGATCTAGCTAGTGGATTTCACCAGGTAGAAATGCATCCTAGAGATGTGACAAAGACAGCCTTCACGGTAGACAACGGTCATTATGAATTCATCCGAATGCCTTTCGGACTCAAAAATGCACCCTCTACTTTTCAACGGGTTATGGATAATATCCTCAGAGATCTAGTAGGTAGAATATGCCTGGTATACCTTGATGATATTGTAGTTTTTGCCACATCATTAGAAGAGCACATCCAAAATTTAAGAGTAGTATTTCAAAGATTAAAAGAATCAAATTTTAAAGTCCAACCAGATAAATCAGAATTTTTGCACAAAGAAATTGAATTTCTGGGACATATAGTATCCACTGAAGGCATTAAGCCTAATCCTGCGAAAATCCAAGCTGTCAAGGACTTCCCTATTCCAAAAACACAAAAAGCAATAAAATCCTTTCTGGGATTATTGGGCTATTACCGAAAATTCATAAAAGATTTTGCGCGTATAGTAAAACCAATGACTGCATGTTTAAAAAAAGGTAGAAAAGTGATTTTAAATAACGAATACACAGAAGCATTTGAAACATGCAAAAACCTTCTTCTGAACGATCCAATTCTGCAATATCCAAACTTTACTATACCATTTATTCTAACAACGGACGCAAGTAATTTTGCCTTAGGTGCCGTTTTATCACAGGGAACAATAAACAACGACAGACCAATATGTTACGCTAGTCGCACCCTATCAGATTCGGAAACTAATTATTCAACGATTGAAAAAGAATTATTGGCCATAGTTTGGGCAACCAAGTACTTTCGACCATATCTTTATGGACGAAAGTTCTTAATAGTTACAGATCATAGACCACTGACATGGATCATGTCACTCAAAGATCCAAATTCGAGACTCATTCGTTGGAGACTAAAATTAGAGGAATACGAGTATGAAATAATTTATAAAAAAGGAAAATGCAACACTAATGCAGATGCGTTAAGCCGAATACCCATTGAAAAATCACCAGAAATATTAGAAGTTAATATTAATGACGACACCTTAGACAATATATTAGAACAAGAAACAAACGCAGCCACTATACACTCATGCGACGAAAATCTCGACAACCTAATACCACTATCGGAAAGACCTATTAATGAATTCAACCTACAAATTATATTAGAAAAAACAGACGACATACCTAGAGTAACACTCGAATTACCTTTTAGAAATAAACAAAGACGATTAATACACGATACAAATTTCACAGAAGCAAAATTAATAGATATTTTTAAGAAATATGTAATTCCAAATAAACAAATTGCTATCTTCTGTGATAATGAGATATTTAAAGATATACAAAAAATATATTCAGAACATTTTTCACAGAACAAAATCTTTAAACCCATACGATGTACTAACATATTAATTGACTTAACTTCCGACGACGAACAAGATAGAATTATCAATGAATACCACAAAGATAGTAATCACAGGGGAATTCAAGAAACTTACCTTCACCTCAAACGTAAATACTACTTTCCCAATATGACAAGTAAAATTAATAAAATTATAAATAGATGCGATAAGTGTAAAACGCAGAAATATGACAGGCAACCACCTAAATTGAAATTCACAAAAATTGCAAGTCCTCTAAAGCCCCTTGATCTTTTGCACATCGATGTTTACTGTATAAATAATAAACAGTTATTAACAATAATTGATAAATTCTCAAAATTCGCAGCCGGTTATACACTGCCAACAAGAAACAGCATATGCATTATAAAATCTCTTAAACATTTTATAAGCTTACACGGTATACCCAAAAACATAACTTGCGATCTAGGCTCCGAATTCTGCGCTCAAATTTTCAAAGACTTTTGCAAACAATATGACATCAACATTCATTTCACTTCATTTCAACAGACAACAAGTAATTCACCTGTTGAAAGACTTCACTCTACCTTGACAGAAATCTATAGAATTATCCTTACCACTAGAAAAGAAAATAAATTAGACACAGATCACGACGAAATGTTCTCGGAAACACTAATAACATACAACAATGCAATTCACTCGACTACAAAACATACACCGTATGAATTATTTTTTGGGAAAACTTATAAATTTAATGAGGGAATAAACTTTTCAAATGAACATGACTATCTCATTAAACTCCACGAATTCCAGACTAAACTATATCCTTTAATTAAAGAAGAAGTTGACAAAGCAATGAACAGAAGAATAGATAAGCTTAACGAGAATAGGGAAGAGCCAGAGCAAAAAGCAGCAAATGAAATTATATATAGGAAAGAATGTAGACGTAATAAGATCACCCCTCGCTTTAAAACACATAAAATTAAAGAAAATAGACATGTTACAGTAAAAACTACAGAAGACAGGAAAATACATAAAGCAAGAATTAGGAAAAGAAATAAAATATAATTTTTACAAATTACAGATTACATACGGTGGCAACACAATATTTCCATTCACAGAAGTTAACAAATGACCAAAACATAATTCAAATTAAACTCGGACCTTGCAGAATAATACGTAATCATTTCAACTTACTGCATATTGTTAATCTAACGGAATATGAAAATAACTTAGACGGAATATCACAAGTACTGAGAAAATTTGAAACACATACCTCCTTAAAAACACCACTTAGAATATCTAACCAAAAATTCACCGACCTCAAGACGACGTTACTATCATTACTACCCACAAAAAGACACAAACGAGGACTTATAAATGGATTGGGTACAACGATTAAATTCATAACAGGAAATATGGACGCAAACGACGCAAACAGACTTAACAACGAAATATTAAAATTACACAGAGACCAATCAGATACAGAAAACTATATCAAACAACAACATATAATAAATGAGCAAATGATACAAAGACTTAAAAACATAACAACTTATATTAATGTAGAGCAAAACTATTTAAATTCCTATTTAGAAAACTTATCAAATAAAATTCAGAAACAAAATAACATCATTGAAGAAACTCAATATATAAATCAAATCAACTATAATATGGATATGCTTAATAGCCATTTAAAAGATATTTCACAAACGATTACTTTAGCCAAATTAAATATTATTTCTAATTTAATTCTCAACACGGAAGAAATTAAAACTATACGCAAATTACTAGAAGATGAACAAATTGAATTAATCTCTAATGAACATATGTATAACTTATTAGATCTTCAAGCTTATTATAATAATTCGAATATAATTTTTAACGTAAAAATACCACAAGTAGAAAACTATGATTGTAAATTCTACAACATTATTCCACTACCCATAAATCACACAAAACAAATTATAACTAAGCCTTATGTAGCTTATAATGATAGGAAAATTCAGTTCTTCGACAAGGTATGCCAAAAGGTAGAAAATATCTACTACTGCAAAAATCCAATCAACGAAGTCGCGACGGAAAATTCAACCTGTATAGGCGCAATATTTAACAACAAGACACCCAGCTGTCATCTTAACGAGATGGAGTTAGCAACCACAATCTATCAACCTACAGCGAACCTTATCTTATTATTTAATATACCACAAACATTAATTAAATATAATTGCAGTAATCCAAAAGAGTTGACGGTAGAGGGCACCATTATGATCACCTTCAAAAATTGCACCGTGGAAATTAATGGCATCACTTATACAGACTCCTTCGAAATATTTTGGGATGAGGTCAAACTAATACTACCACCAAACCAGCAGATTCAACCCAAATCGATTTCATCATCTATAACGCTACCTAAACTACAAGAATTCAACTTTAAACATAATACATCCATTGCAGAACTACAATATGAAAGCAAAACGATAGCAATTTCCACCATGACCGCAGGTTTCATCTTAGCAATCTTAACAACAATCGCAATTATATTGGGAATAAGGAGAAAAACCATCTTCAAATACCTACCTCAACAAACACCCACAATCGCTCCAACCATTTCTCTATGGCCGTCGCTCTATTCCAAGGGGGGAGGAGTTACGTCATCCACTCCAACAACAACAACTATCAGCCCACCCAAGCCACCAAGAATTATGCATAGTAGGCAATAAGATATAGGTTATTTGTATTTGTATTTTATTTTTATTTTTGCTTATGTGATTGCAACATTGTAACTTACTTTGTATTCTTTAGAAATTATGTTGCAATCAATAAGTAGGTTTTTATTTTGCTTATTTTATTTTGCTTATTTTATTTTTGTTTATATGATTGCAACATAGTAACTTACTTTGTATTCTTTAGAAAATATGTTGCAATCAATAAATAGGTTACATTGTAGTTGCTTAAATTAATTCTAAGATTGGAAGTTGTAATTAAGACAGAAGAAATATTAAAGTTCAGTTCAGTTCGAACATTCAAAGAAAATAGTTGTGTTTTTTTTAGAACATATAACGTTCGAATACGTAATTCACGCGCGCCCACGACGTTTGGCGCCCGATAAATTAAAAGCAGCAAAGGCAGAATTTAAAACATTAATTGAGCAGGGTATTTGCGAGCCCTCAGATAGTAACTGGGCGAGCCCCCTCCATATGGTCAGGAAGAAAGACGGCTCATGGCGCCCATGCGGAGATTACCGGGCCCTCAACGAAAGGACTGTGCCTGATAGGTATCCTATTCCTTACGTGCAGGACTTTACGCATATATTACATGGAAAAACTATTTTTTCAACAATTGACCTGCAAAAGGCTTACCACCAGATCCCGGTGGAGCCGGGTGATGTTCCGAAGACAGCAATAACAACTCCCTTCGGACTTTTCCAATTTAAGTATATGACATTCGGACTGCGTAATGCGGCGCAAACATTTCAAAGACATATCGATAAAGTCTTAGCGTCAGAGTCCGAGCACGCTTTCGTCTATATAGATGATATTTGCGTAGCGTCCGTAAGTCCAAAGCAACATGAGGCGCACCTTCGTAGGGTTTTTAAACTGTTACGCCAGCACGGCCTTGCTATCAACGTCGCAAAATGTAATTTTGGAAAGAGCGAAATAAATTTTCTGGGTCACACGGTCAACAAAGATGGGATCAAGCCGTCGCAAGACAAGGTACAAGCTATTCAAGAGTACGCAAAACCGGCAACCGCGTGTGACCTTAAACGTTTCCTAGGAATGGTCAATTATTACCGTCGTTTTATTCCTTCGGCAGCGTCCACACAGGCAACAATGCAGGGATTGATCGTCGGCAACAAGAAGAATGACAAAACTCCACTGGTTTGGACACCGCAGACGGTTTCGGCGTTTCAAATATTCTGTGGTGGCATGGGCTATGGTCCATGCTGCCATAAGTTAGTTAACTTCGGGGAGCCCACCGGTATCGACGTATCAAATAAATAGTGTACATAGTTAAGTTTAAAAAATAAAGAAACTAACTTAAGCAACAATCATTGCCTTGTCTCCTGTTTATTATTCCATAAACACATTGTCACAACAAAAGGACACAAATACTATAAATCCCATTTGAAAAAACCAAAGAAATTTCAAGATAATAATAACCCAACAATAAAAATAATTTAAATATTTTAAGACTTAACATTTCGTCTTTTTTTTTAGGAAATGGATTAATTTTAATTTCACTAACAACATATGTACCGACGACCTTTTCACAGACGCTAGAGGTTCAAAATCTAAACGAAAATAACGGTTTTGTCAATATAAAGATGGAAAACATAAAAATAATTTCGAACTATGAAAAAGTACTACACATAATAAACGTAACAGAATACGAAGAGACGAAAGAACATATTTGGGAAAACATTAAACTAATGAAAAACAAACCCAACTTAGAAGGACCAATGCTGAATTCAGTCTTACATAGCTTCAGAAACCTAGAAGTAAAACTATACAATCTACTTCCGCAGACAAGAAGCAAACGAGGACTCTTTAACATAGTTGGCAAAGGCCTTAAATATATAACAGGAACTATGGACGCCGACGACGAAAAACATATAATGGAACAGCTAGAAACCTTAAAAGGAAATAGTAAAAATCTCATAACGGAAAATAATAAACAAGTACGCATTAACACGGACATTATTAGACAAATTCAAAATATCACAGACCACATTAACCGAGAACAAAAATCAATAAAAGAGTTTGTAGGAATATGGTCAGATGAAGTAGGCAACAGAATAATATCAATAGAAGTTGAAGTTAAATATATGCAATACCTTTACCAAATTAATTATGACATTAGTTTACTCATAAATCACATTGACGACATAGAACAGATTCTTCTCAATAGCAGACTTGGTGTTTTAGGTAGAAATATTCTGACAAATGACGAATTTAAAAATATAACGGACATCGACACATTAGCAAATATAAAGATTTCAGTTGCCTCATTTGACAGACAAATTATAATAATAGTTTTGATCCCAAGATTTGTAGGAAATAATTATTCAAAAATACTTATCGAACCCATACCAAACAGAAATAAAAAATCCTTATATGTAAAAGAAAATGAAATTATAACAGACAACCACGGTAATTTATATCATGTGGAAGTAACACAAAATTTAGAAAGAAACTCAAGAAAAATTGAAAATCAATGTTTATATAATATTTTTAAGATAAAGGAAGCAAAATGTATTTTTAAGGAAGATACAATAACTCAAATAAAAGAAATAAGAAATGGATTAATTATTGTAAAAAATATACAAAATACTGTAATTTTACATAATTGTTACGATTTTAAAACTATTGTAGAAGGAACATACCTGCTTAACTTTAAAAATTGTTATATTGAAATTAATAATAAACATTACAAAAATTTTGAAATAAAGATAAAGACCATATTATATTACCGAACCTGCATGTATCTATCAAAGAAGACATCTTAAACGCGAAACTTGAATTCGATAATATTCATCTACAAAATATCGAAAATAATAGAAAAGACATCACGGAAATCAATAAAAGTAACATTCTTAAAAATATTTTAAACACGAGCACTTTGCTTATTATAATAATATTAATTTCCATAATTATTGCTATTTTAATAAAAAGTAAAAATCTTTGTTCTAAAACTACCGTCTTAGATATATCTTCGTCGGAGCCTCAAGCTAATGGTGGGGGAGTTATAGCAAACCCCTTCCTCCCATTTAAAAATAATATAATTTAATTTCATAACTACCAAAATTCTAAATAATTCTTTGCTCCAAATGTCGCAGACAATTCTTAAGAATTTTGGCTGACCAATTTCCGTTCGCACACTTAATGTAATTTCACAATTTCGGCATAATCGAAATTCTAAATAATTCTTTACTCCAAATGTCGTAAGCAATTATCGAGAATCCTAGCCGACCAATTTCCGTTCACACAGAATGCAATTCTTGCACGCGACTGCACTTTTCACCTGAACTTATTGTGGCAGCGCTGACCATCGCAGCGCAGCACACACACTAACACATAGATACATACAAGTACGAGAAATATAGAACATTAAGATATCGAAACATAGCTTTAAGAATATTTGGAAATTGAAACAAAGCTTTATAAAGCAAAGAAATTGTAATATTAAGTTAAGTTGATTGACGGCTTCAATGAATAAAGAATATTTTAAATCGATTAAAATAAACTTGTTTTTTTTTTTGTTTTCGAGACATTCTGAAAACTGAATTATTAAGCCGTAATTCATCTATATTTTTGTGTTTTTTTTCTCAATTATCTATTATATGGTTTAATGCATTAATTTGTGAAATGTTAACCAAGATGTTCAAGCTGTTTCAGACTATCTGAGAAAGCATTGTTGCGTGCAGCCAAATTTAGCTGGCAGTCGCAGAGCTTAAACAGGCATAATAGTCGTCATTGCAGTGGCACCATAAAAATTTTTCATATCGTAGCGTTTGCACTCAACTCGTCGGATTCCGGCCGGGATTTTTTTATTTTTTTCTTCTTCTTTGAAAAAAACAACAACAACGTAAATGTAATAAATTAGAACAATAGTCAGCATAACTACAAAAAAAAAAAAAAAAAGTTGCCAGAAACAATGAAGCTATTTAGGGAAAAATATAACTTTTTTTGTGGGTGTGTTTTCTTGAGGTCGATATACTTATTTTATGTGAGGGAATATATGCCAGTTCGAACATCGGTTCTAATTTTGCTGAAACCGTAACATTTTGGCCAAATTTCAGATCATCGGAGGCAAGTTTGAAAAAACCTTAACAAATCCAATGTATCGGGCCATATGGCAACACTGCGCGAGAGCTTAATCTACTTAGTTGTTCTGATGTTTTTTTTCTCTCCTCTCATTATTTTCAGTAATGTCATTGTTTTTGGTGCGGCCGTTTAAACGGTAGTCTGATCAGGCGATTTCATAACTGACATGAATCGAAGGTCAATAGCGAGTTTGTCGGCTTGCACTCAAACTGTACAGCAATTCACAGGGAGTTGCAATTGAGTCGTGGACCGTGTCGGACGTTGTTTGTTGGATGCTTGCTGCACCAACTAAGCAGAGATTAAAAAAAAAATAGAAACATGCAGGTAGTTCAAATAACTAAAAGAAAGAAAAGGGGTGAAAAAAATAATTGAAAGTCTTGCAGACTCCTCTATAATAGGACAAATAAATAATTTTTCGCCTTGATCCTTTGTTTTTTTTTTCAGTAAGCCGTTAACTGTTTCGCCGCATACGATTCGTCAAGACCAAAAACCAAGGTCAAGAAGTATAGCGGAATTAAAATTTGGGCTGAAAAGAAAAGTTAATGCTGAAAGAAAAAAAATGAGGTCAAAAGCTGTGCAATGCAGTGCAGCGAAATATTAGACGAAACGTTAAATTTTTAAATTCAAGAAAGCTACGTAGAATAAAATGAAATAAAAGCTGTGGAAAGTAAAGCAGCAAAAAATAAAGACGAAACCAGCGTAGAAAGAAATAAGACAAAAAGTACTAGAAAAGTTAGTGCTGAAAGAAAAAAATTTGATCAAAAGCTGTGCAATGCAGTGCAGCGTAATATTAGACAAAGCGTTAAATTTTGAAATTAAAGAAAGCAACGTAGAATAAAATGAAATAAGAAGCTGTGAAAAGCTCAGCAGCCAAAAATAAAGACGAAAGCAGTATAGAAAGAAATAAGACAGAAAGTGCTAGATAAGTTAGTGCTGAAAGAAAATAATATAGACGAGAAGAGAAAATCAAAATAAAAAAAACAGTGTAGAAAGAAAAAAACAAAACACAGTGAAATGGAGTGCAGTGAAGAAAAGAAATTCATAGACAACAATAAAGTAAAGAAAACAGTGTAGAATAAAATTAAATAAAAGCTGTGGAAAATAAAGCAGCAAAAAAATAAAGAACAGTGTAGAAAGAAAATAAGTTTTGAAAATAAATTGAAAGTTGTGCAAAGTAGTGCAGCGACAGTTGAAAAAAGCTAAAAAGAAATCGTCGAAAACAGAAAAATTAAATAAAGAACAGTGTAGAAAGAAAAGAAGTTTTGAGAATAAATTGAAAGCTGTGCAAAGCAGTGCAGCGACAGTTGAAAAAAAAAGCTAAAAAGAAATCGTCGAAAACAGAAAAATTAAATACAGAACAGTGGTGAAAAAAAAGAAGTTTTTGCCGCGGAAAAATAGCCAAAGCGAACAAAAATATGTTAAAAAAAGAGGCGCTAAATTGTGAGAATAAAGAAAACAGTGAAGAAAGAAAAGGTCTCAAAATGAGTTAAAATCTGTGCCGTGCAGAAAAAAAAAAAAAAAAAAAGAGTTCTAGAAAAAAAATTAAGAGAAAGAAAACAATACAGAAAGCAAAGAAATAAAAGAAATAAAAGGCAGTGCAGCGACAAGCAGTTCCAAGAGTCAGGAAAGTGCAGGCTTGCGAAAAAAGCATCAACAGGGGCGTTCTCAGAGGAGGGCCACTCACGCCGCCCACATAGCAACTTACTGCAGGTCAGAGGTCTCAAGTAGGGGTAATTCAGCCATCTGGGTGAAACCTTTTTTTGTCTTAAAATCTTAGTAGATTAAATTTTGTATTGACAGATTCTATGAGGGAAATAAAATTATAAGTAAAAATTTCAATATGTAACCCAAAAACAATTATTAAGTAAAATCTAAGTAAATGTTTTTTTTTTTGCTCTATTTAATATGTACGCCGAGTTATGGATGAATCTTCGTGATGTTCGCGGTGAATATCTTAATTTTTTGTTTTGTCGTTACAAAGTCGATGTCCTAAAGGTGTGTGGCGGTACCCTTTGTACCGTCATCCCCTACGTACGCGGGTTCACATTAGTTCACATTAGTTCACAAATTCCTGGTAATCGTGTTTCGGCTCCGCTAGACTTTGGCGACACTTTGTCGTAATACAGCACCCTTGCTGATAACGTAATTCGGTTAGCTCAGTTTGGTTCGTCACTCAAGTGATGACCCAAGCGAATTCCTAGCCACGCGCAACTTTGTTGCTGCTGTGGGCACCGCAGCTCTTAATATTAATCGCAATGTAAACTTTGTACATTGTTGCTGCCATTATCGCCACAGTGGTTATTTGAGCCGTTAAGATAAACATTGCACATTTGATTAGTTTGTAACTCAAGGCTTGAACGCCCAAGCTGAGCGTCGCTTTGTTATACTGACGGTATGTCATGCTTGTCGATCGCGACGATGAGACCGCGGGGCGAGTCAACGATCAGTGGCAGCTGTGGTTGGTGATCATGTGCTTGTGTGGGATCGCACATAACCCAGTGGTATGACTAGGAACCATCGCCACCAGTGACCGACGAGGTGGTTAGCACTTTTACTCAATTGACACCAGTGGTTACTGGAATGGTATACTCAAGCGTGCCTACCTCTTTCCTTAGTCACAGGGTCTCTATGTTCACTTATAGAAATTGCCAGTCACTTTTCCCTAACTAATTCCCTAACCATTAGAGGTTAGGAGAAGATTTTTAAAACAGTTGTGCTGCACAATATCAACAACAACAGCGTTATGCCGTTACTCAAATGCCGATTGGAGTGTTGGTTTTGTTGTTTTTTCTTGTTGAATGCTTTTGGTTACCGTCTATGTTAAAGCAGAGCAAAAATAATTTAGTTGATTTATGGAAAGCGAACGAAAAAGTACTTCTTATAAAAATAATTTCTTATAAAACTATAATATATTGAAATAACTATTTACCAAAAAATTAAAGATGAGTGGAAGACATCTAAAAAGACTATTTAAATCAGAAAGAGAAAAGTTTTTAAATGAATTTAATAAAGTAGGAAGAGAAAAAAGTTGTAATGATAAAAAAAAGAAGCCGAAGTACAAAAAGAATTTAATGATTGTGAAAAAAAAGAAGTTAATAGTTTCATGGAAGCTTTTGAAATAATTAGAGAAGAAAGTGAGGCAAATAGTGAAGAAAATAGTGAAGAAAATAGTGAAGAAAATGTTGTGGAAAATAATGATTGCGAAAAAGTGCATGTATTTGAGGGAATAGAAAGCTCAGGTACAGTTAATAGAACTATCACTAAAAAACACAACAGCAACCTCACCTGTAAGTTAAGGTCATGGTTTAAAAAGCATAGACCAAACAGACGATCTGCAGAGGATTTACTTAAAATTTTAAAAGAAGAAAATCTGGATGTTAGCCAGTTTTATACCTCCTCTGCCGGCAAAACAGGACAAATAAGGACGATAGGCGGTGGCCAATATTTACACGTTGGAATAAAACTGAATTTGGAAAAAATTAGCCAAGTTTATTCCATTCCACAGAACATTTTAGTTGATGTTAATATAGATGGGTTACCACTATTTCGCAGTTCAAGAGTGCAATTGTGGCCTATACTTTTAAGAATACAAAATATTGATGCTGCTCCAATATTTCCTATTGGATTTTTTTTGGGCAAAAGCAAGCCAACAAATTGTGATGAGTTCCTCAACGATTTCGTTTCTGAGCTGTTGTCTTATAGAGACAGTGGCCTACAAATCGGAAACAGAAATATTTCAATAGATATAAGAACCATAGTATGTGATGCACCAGCAAAAGCATACATAAGTGGTATACCTGGCCATACTTCGCGCCATGGATGTTCCAAATGCACACAAGTCGCAAAAAAGGTTGACGGAACTCTCACTTATGAAACAACGTCCAAAACAATAATTAGTGACCAGGATTTTGCCAGCAGAAAATATCGCAATCATCATTCATCTGAGTACCTGAAAATAAAATCACCAATGGAAAACTTGGGTATTGGGATGGTAACACAATTTAGTCTGAATTGTATGCACCTTGTTGATTTAGGTGTTACACGAAAGTTCTTGCTCAGAGCTATAGAAAAAAAAGTATGCTTCAAAATTGCAAAAGACTTTAAGAAGAATGTATCAGAAAATTTGTTAAAAATAAAATGTTATATTCCCAAAGAGTTTGTTAGAAAGCCCAGGGCTCTCATCACGTATGACGAGAATCGTTTGACGATATCGTTTCAACGATACTTTAACATCACGTAACCTTTAATTTTATGCATCGTCTAAACGATATCGTTTTGCTTGCTTCATGTATGGCAAACAACTGTCAAATGGTATCGTCGAAACGATTGCTTGGCGCGATAGCTAATTTGGTATCGTTTGGCTATTTTTCTGGTTGGTAATAATAAAAACAATTTTAAAAAAATAATTGTTTGTTAAAGTGTTCCTTAACAAATAGATGGAATGTCGTTCCTGCGCTATGTTTGCGACGTAATTGTGGCCCAGCTGCGGATGTTCATCAATAAAGTGTAGCAATATTTCCATTTACTTAGGTGTCGCTGCCGAATAATATATTTTCAAAATATTATCATCAAAATAACTTATTAAATATTCTTACATTTTACCTTAAATTTTCACTTTTGAAGCAAACAAATCCAAAAACAAATTCTACACAAAAGTAAATATCACTTTTGGCACTGAATATATGTTTTGCAGAGCCTTTCAAACTGTAGAAAACACAACGATAGACGAGACGATAGCGATGGACTTATATGAAGCAAACTAAGAACGATATCGTCGGATGGCATCGTTCAAACGATAGTCGTTTTAAAAGTTACGTGATGAGAGCCCAGGTCTTTAGGTGAAATTTCCAAGTGGAAGGCTACTGAATTTCGCCAGTTCTTATTATACACTGGAATAATAGCACTGAAGGGTGAAGTGGATGACAATGTGTATTACGAATTTTTGGTGCTTCACTGTGCATATAGACTTATTTGCTGCCCTAAACAACAATAATTTAAAAACATCGCAAGAGTTACTTGCCCTTTTTGTAGAAAATTTTGCTACAGTGTTCGGCAAAAATAGCATATCATACAATGTACATAATTTGCTTCACCTAACAGAAACAGTGCGACAAGTTGGAGATCCAACTAAAAGTTCCGCATATGCTTTTGAGAACTACCTGCAAAAATTGAAGAAAAGCGTTAAAAGTCCAGTTAAAATACTTCAGCAAATACATAGACAAGCTTTAGAAGATGACTTTCTAGTAACTCCGAATTTCGAAGGAATAATAAAAAAAGCAAATGGTACACTTGCCTACAATTTTCAGAGTTGTTCACTAACGACAACTAGCCCAAATAATTATTGTTACATGAAAAACAGCATACCAGTTGAGATCTTATGTATAAAACAAAATGCTAATAGTTTCATTATAGGACGAAAGTTGACAAATCTACAGAATTTTTTGAAGAGCCCTGTGAATCAATGACCTTAGGAATATTTTCTGCAGACTTGGAATCCTCTAACGACACTGAGAAATTTTTACTCTCCGATGTAGAATGTAAAGCGGTTTCAATTCCATACAACGGCAGATTAGTTTTACTACCAATATTACATTGTTGTTTTTAAGTTTCCACAAAAATATCGTTTTTTTTATATGTAATAATCTATAATTGCCCAACAAATTGAGAATTTGCAACAACAGAATTTAGAATTTGTAACAACTTGCAAGTAAAGAAACACACCTAATTTGCAAGTAAAATTGGCAAGTAAACAAACACACCTAATATAAAACAGAATTAAAAGAAAGAAAAAAGAAAAAGAAAGAAAGAAAAAACAATAACAAACCGAGCATTCGAAAGCAAAGATGAAACACTTGTGCTGCCAAATAACAACAACAACAGTGTTACAGCAACAACAACAACAGCCGTTACTCATGACTCATTCTTTGCACATACCGATTGGAATGTTGGTTTCGTTGTTATTTTTTATTGTTGATTCAGTTGATTTGTGGAAAGCGGGAGTTAAAGATGAAGAAAAGTGATCGTAACGTGGTAAACAAGTTAAAATATAAAGAATTAAAGAAAAGAATTACAAAAAATTAATTAAACAAAAAGAAAGATTTGGCAAAAAACACCTTGCGTTTTAATAAAAAAAAAATAAACTAAACTGCATCAAAATGTCCGATTCGGAGTCAAGTAGCCCACTTCCCAAAAAAAAAACGCCACAATTGCAATTGTGAAGGCTTGAAAAAGCAAATAAATAAACTGACAGGTATGTATGTAATTAAAAAATTGGGAGCAAAACAAAATGTTTCTTGCAAGTTTGGAATGTAAGCAATGGAACAATTAGCGCCTGAACTCAACGGAAATGTTTGACTTTGAGACAAACTTGGAAAAGTGTGCCAGAGATATGACACTGCCCGAGTTGTGTGTCATGTCAATGGAGTTCTTTATGACACAAAAATCCATTCGCAATCAGGACTTGGTTTATTATCTCTACCAGAAACTAATTGATGAATTGGACACAGTAGATGACATTACGTTTGTGGCTATTTTAAAGGTGAGTGGATATCTTTGGCACACTTTTCCAGGTTCATTTCCGTTGAGTTCAGGCTCTAATCGTTTACACCCTCCACATCACCAGTATGGAGGGTATATTTATTTTGTCATTCCGTTTGCTTTGTTTATATTTCCTGATGATGCTACCCATGGTGTAGCGAAATATCGAAATAGAAATAAAAATTTTTCTCAAACTCGAATAATTAAATCTGAGTACATAATTAAAAAATTTTACCAGTAGTCAAAATAATAACATTCAACTTTTTGTTTATTTTATACTCTGTAGATGACCTAAAAAACCGGGATAAACTAATACAAGGTAAGAACATTTTCAATTTATTTAATTCAACTAATTTATTAATGATTTATGTTCACTTACAGATCAGCTTAGATTTTTGGCCGAAGCCATTTCAAAGCAAGGAGTGCTGTTAAATTCACTTAACTCTAAGCAAAAGGTTATGCACAGTCTGCGACAGAAATTTCCTGTATTGAACGGGAAACAACTTCAAGAACTCGATGAAATTATTGATCCTGACAATAGAAACGAATACGTAAGTGATTTTTACATGTAACATTTTGGATAACTCTAATTTATTCAATTTCTATAGATTGAAGCAATTAAAAGCGTTTTGCGTCCTAGTGGCATAAAAAAAAGTCTGCCGTTCATTTTGTCAGAAGACGTAACGTTTAACTACAATGTAGATGGTGTGCAGGGCAAAAAGTCACTCAAGGCTTTAAGGAATTTGTATCCAGTCCTCATTGGTAATGACAGTCGAATCTTAGATGTGATATATTCATAATGCATAAAAATTTATTTCAGATTCTATAACATGCTCAGGTGATGGAAACCCTGAAGACGAGCTGCGGAAAGCTATCCAGCTACAGAAGAAGAGGCATTTCAAAAAAATTTCAACGAAAAAAACCTCTGCAACAGAAGTGTCTAATTTTGAAATATAAAAAATATTCTTGTATTTATTTCAATCAGTTATAAAACAGATTTTGAAAAATAATGAGTTGGGGCTTTCTACAATAAGGTAACGATATAGCTTAATTTGAATTTTTTAATTGAATATGCACACATTAACTTCAAAGCTGGAAGTGCCAAATGTGCAAGTACATTGGAGTTAGTGCCGTGGTTAGTTGCTTCGAGCCACCCTTGCGCTACCTTCTAGTGACTACCATTACCGTTCGTCTATTGGCGGTACGGTGGTGTCTAAGGCTACAGCGTCAGTTCTTATGGTAGGGAAACAGCGTCAGTCCTTATGGTAGGGAAACAGCGTCAGTCCTTATGGTAGAAAAACAGCGTCAGTCTTTATGGTAGGGAAACAGCGTCAGTCCTTATGGTAGGGAGAGGGGTCAATAGCCACCTTCCTATGACATGCTCATGTTAAATTCACCAGGCTAAAGCATGGGAAGTGGATTATAACGTGCTAGGGGTGGTGCTTTAAGGGCTAGGGAATATACACGGGCGGAGGTAGTCCCCCATACCACTGGGAATTTAAATAAATGACGCACAAATAAGTGTCATTTATTTCGCGCTGTAGTTTGTGTGTTGGAGTAGCTTACCAACACACAGACGAATAGACAGCCAGTACGATGACTGGATTAATTGCACCAACCATCCCCGCTCCGTCGTACGCCCGTCTTATTGTTAGCGCTGATAATAGGACGGGCCAATAAAAAGAATGATCGCTTCCATTGGCAGAAAAGTATAACCATGGACGTGAATAAATTCGTGTTGTTGGTGCTGACTATGTGCGCCGCGGCTACCGTGTATTGTGCGCTGCAATACATTTTTAATGCCTTATGGTGGCATGGACTATGGTCCATGTTACCATAAAGAGAATTTTAATAAACCAGTCGTCTTTGTGAACCCGCGGCCGCTACTCGTACTCAATCGGATAAGACTTGGAGTTGTCTAATGTAAAAATGTAAATAATTAAATAAAGGACTACATTAAGTGAATTTTGTGTTTGGTTATATTTAATTTGGATTATATCCACAGGTGTAAGAGTTTGGCGCCAAATAATTATATGTTTAGGTGTGTAGTTTTGGTTTGATTTCCGTTGCTTTGCTGAATCTTGGCAATTTCCCCGAAGATTATTGAATGACGAGGCTTTGTGTGAATTATATATTTTCTTTGTTGTTTAAAACTAGTGAGATCTAGATACTTCCGATTGAATTTGATAAAAAAAACTGATGTAGTTTTTTTTGGGTATAACCAAAAAATAAAAAAATAAAAGTATATATGATTAAATAAAAAAAAAAAAAAGGAAATGAATGAAAGCTAAGAAATCTAGAAAGAATTAAATTTAAGCTGTGGGTATATATGTAAAAAAAAAGAAAAAATAGAATATAGATATATCTGTATATAAGCCTTTGCTCAATAAGTAACTGGTAGATTTAAACTTCCGTAATATCTTTTTAAACATGTACCTATTTTCTCATCTTTAAACATACTTTTAATTCCGTTTGTCTTTAAGCATACTAAGAGCTAATTTTTGTGAATAAAAATAATGTACCATTTATTATTAAACATAAGATTCTGGTGATAATCTGTTTTATGAGAAATATGTGCGAGTAGAGACGAATTCGGTGGGGGGTGGATATATGATGGGAGGAAAGGGATATGTGGCCAGATGAAAAAAAAAAATGGTAAAAAGAAAAAAAAAAGGTAAGATTGAAAGCGTCTCGTTGTAAAGGGGTTGCAAATAAAAATGTCCTGCAACCACGGAAGGGTGGGCCAGCGAATGGAACATTTTACCAGTTCCAAGTGTTTTGTATGCCCGAAATTAGTTTTTTTTATTGTTGTAGAGTAAGGGTATTTTCGTGGCGGTTTTGGTTTTTTCGGAGGCTCAGGGTTTTATTCCCTGGACCTAATTTTTTGTTAGCCCTCGATCCGGCTGGCCAGGTCGAACCAACCCTGACCGTGTGAGCTAGCCGTGTGCAGCCAGCCGGATACGATAAATCGGGGTTCGTAACAGCATACAACTTCTCGTAAGATCTGCCAAATAATGAAAGTCAGATAAAAATGTTGGTTTTTTTATTTTCGAAGACTACTCCATAAAGCTCTTGTGCTTTATGTTTTTTTTAAACACAATTTGTTTCGCGAGAAAAACACTAAATGAACATGAAAAGCATTACAGTACTATTGAGAAAGAGTGTTTAGCCATAGTATGGACAGTAAATTATTTAAGAACATATGTATTCGGAAGGAAATTAAGGATACAAACAGATTATAGACCGTTGGTTCCAACCAAATTCAAAATTCACTAGATGGAAAGTAAAATTAAGTGAATATGACTATGACATTGAATACGTAAAAGGACACAATAACAAGGCAGCAGATTCTTTAAGTAGAATGGATGTAAGCCCTCAAGACTTTTTTTTTCACACAAAGACGACCCTTTAAATACTAAATAACATCTAACTAATATTTTCAAAATATCTTCCATTCGAGGTGTTTTCTTACGACTTTCTAATGTCACTGCCATAACTCCTTCACGATTCTTTTCTATAACTCGTTTTGAAAAGATGACTCATTAACTACAGAGAAAATTAATGACAAATTTTATACCACTATGGTAAAAGAACCGCATTTAGTTGTTCTGAAAGAGCCCTATAATGAGTTACTTGGATATGTAAATTTGGGTAGTCAAGAAGATGCAAAAACCAAACACTGAAAACTGAATGAATTTTTCAACAATAAAACATTAACAGTTAATTGGCATATGCAGTGAAGGTGAGCCAGCAAATACTGGAACAGAAAATGGTGTTTTACGATTATTTGACAAACAGTTAAATAGACCAATTCACTGGTTTATATGTCTGCTTCATTTCAATGAACTGCCATTTCGTCATTTATATGAAGCATTGGACAAAACAGTCATCAGTGGACCACGAGCAGCAAGTGGAAAGTTATTCAAAGTTATTCAAGTATGTGAGAAATTGCAGGTATGTAACACTTTGTTTTATTTAATATCATCATTTATTATCAATATTTATTGTCATTATTTTACTTTTTGATTGGAATAAAGTTAAAATAAAATAATTGCATTTTAATTGATCTAAACATTTCATTTTTCAGGTAGTAGCTCAGATTTTGATCCAATACCACTGGAGAATATGCCTGCAATGATGGATCATGAACATGAGCTCGAACTATCAACAGATGTTAAATATTTATATCAAATAGCTAAAGTAATTTCGAATGGTATTGTTCCAGTTGATTTAGCTAACATTAAACCAGGACTAATTGCACATTCTCGTTGGTTAACCAAAGCAAGTAGATAACTACGATTATATGTAACAATAATACACCATCGACCAATTTAAAAACTTTGGCAGTTTATATTATTACAGTTTATGTGCCAATGTACTTCAATGTGAAGTTTTATAACTCTGTTGTGTACGGCAGTGCACTTTTATTAACAGTGCACCCAATGACAATGAATTTAATACATTACTTATTAAGGAATATGCAGAAAAAGAGAACATTAAGTTACATTTTGCAACAACAAATAATAAAACAGCAAATGCAGATATCGAAAGAGTCTGTGGCGTGGTCGTCTGCCATGTCATCCCCTCTAGCGATCTGTTAAGTTAACATTAAATCAATTAGTGTTGTTATAATAAGTGGGCAGTAAAAGTTATTGCTTTGCAATTGTTGGCAACACTTGTTGCAGCCCACCCAAAATAATCCAACATACATTTTCCTCACTTTATGACATCAGCCTAGCGAACGTTTAAGCTAGGACGTGGCGACACACTTTCTCGTCATACTGTTGTGACTAATTAGTCACAAACGTTAATTAATATCTTAAAACAGTTATGATTGAAATTAACACTGATCTGCCTCAATAGAAAGTGAGTAATCAGCATTCATTACAATGCAAAAGTCAAGCTCATGGTTAATAAACGACTAAACAGTTGAGTAAAGAATATGCGTATAAAGAAAGCCAGCTTGCTATTTGAGCTGCGCTTCTGTTAACATGACTTGACTACTGTTTTACAAAAGTGCAGTCGTTAATTTGGTAAATGGTAATGGCGTGAGGTAAATATTGTAATATAATATTTTGTATACGAATTGAGAAGCAGCCTTAATATAAAATGTAAAAAAAATCAATGTGCAAAGGGTTTAAATGTCAATACTACCAACATTGAAAAATAAATTGAAAAATTAAAGAATTTGGCAGCACTAGAAAAAAAAACGAGAAAAGAGCGAAACTTTTTGCCGAACCACAAAACTAGCAAGACAACCAATAAATACGTAATAAAAGTGTAGCATTAGTTGCAACACTCAGCAGTTTAGCTTCATAATTGTACTCGTCATTTTGGCTTCGTTTCATTTGACTTTCCTCATTAAGTGAATAATGTTGTGCGTTGAGCTCTCGTTAAAGTGATTCTCACTTTAACCGACGCTCGCCCGTTCCCCTTTGACTCTCACTCAATTGTTTGCCGCTAACGTTTAAGTGTATGTGTATTTTCTAAGTATATCAACAACAATGTTGTAGTCTCTTAGTGGTCACTCTTTCTTATGTTTGTATGACGAGGTTAAGCAATAAAAAATAAAGACGGCGAACGGCATTCAGTTCGTAACGCGCAAACAAAAAGGTTTATGTTATTATTTCGTTGCCTACAAACTAATCAGAAGTGGGATATGAACTAAAAATATTCAAAGCGAAAAAGAAAAAGAAAGAATAGAAATAAAACTGAAGATTTAAAAAAGGAAAAAGAACTGCAAAAGAGTGAAAAACTTTTGTCCCAGAACAGAAAAAGAGTGTATCAAAAACAAAAGAAAGAACAAAATAAAGTTGAATTTTTTTAGCCAAAAAAAAAAAAAAAAAAAGAAAGAAAATATATACTGTTAACTTTAAAACCAAAAACTGAAAGTGAAAGTTGAAAACTGAAAACTGAAGAAAGAAAACTTAACTAAAGTTCTTATTAAAAATAATGGAAATAAACGGTACTGATTTCACCGTTGTTCAGTTGCGTGAGTGGCTGCATAGGCTTCAGTTGCCAACCGCTGGCACAAAAATTGCCTTAGTAACCAGGCTGAATGAAGTACCGTACGAGCAGCGTGGCGAGTGCCCTCGTGAAAACAACGACGCAAGCGAAGATTGGCAGCATCAAGCACCAGACGAGGCTGGCGCAGAACAAGCAGCGGCATATGACGACATAAGTGTCCATAGCGTCGACGTCAATTACTTCAAAAGAGAGTGTGAAATGCTTCGTCGTGAAAGGGACTTGCTGCGCAGAGAAAATGAATTTTTTAAAAAGGAGACTCTAGCGCAGAGCGGTGCAGAGAGCGCAGCGCACTTCAGTGGTGAGCTGTCGAGCGGTAAGGCATGCTTTTCTTTCAATGTGCTAAAAGACTTGCTACCTGAGTACGACTGAGGCACGAATCTCGATGTATGGGTGAAGCAACTCAAAAGTTTAGGCGTTGCCGACGCAGCTGACGAAAACATGCTGCGTGCACTCATGTTTAGCAAACTGAAGGGAAGAGCGTTGGCGTGGTTGCACTCAAAACCGAGCTTCGTTACTGAAGTGCTCGATGAACTCATCCAGCAGTTACGTGATATGTTTGGGTCGACTGTGAGCAGAATGTTGCAGAGGCGCAAGTTTGAAGTGAGAGTCTGGCGCTATGATGAAAGTTTTTCTGAGTACTTCAACGATAAAGTAATACTGGCTAACAATTTAGAGGTTGGAGAAGACGAGTTAGTCGACTCAATAATAGAGGGAGTTCCAGACCAGCAGCTTAAGACTCAAGCACATATCCAATGTTTCACGAGCAAAGCACAGCTACTTCAAGCGTTTTCCAAAGTACAGCTGAGCAAAAAATTACCAACAGGGATGCAACCGGCAACTAGAGGCGCCACTAAATTTACAAAAGATCGAAACACAAATGAACGAGTCCGTTGTTTTAACTGCAATTCGATGGGGCATTACGCTGCTGACTGCAGAAAACCGAGGCGTGCTTTTGGTGCTTGCTTCGTATGCGGAAGTTTGTCTCATCAGGCTGCAAAGTGCCCTGAGCGGAAGGACCCTGTTCATCTGGTAGAGAATTATGTAAGATATTTTAAGTTTTTTATAAAGGGTGACCCTAGGTTTCATTTTAATTTAGGATGCTTAATGGATTCGGGAAGTCCCATAAGTTTTGTACGTGCGTGCTGCATTCCGGACGGCGTTCAATATGAACAAAATAATAATGAAATTTTTTTTGGTATAAATTACAGCCCCCTGAATGTTTTGGGCATTTTACGTTGTCAAATTTATTTTGAAAATAAAATAATAAATATAACTTTTAAAGTCGTTCATGACAAAACAACAAGTTTTGATGCTGTGTTAGGAAGAGATTTCTTGGATATGTTTGTATGACGAGGTTAAGCAATAAAAAATAAAGACGGCGAACGGCATTCAGTTCGTAACGCGCAAACAAAAAGTTTATGTTATTATTTCGTTGCCTACAAAAGTAATCTTCATTTTTTTTAATAAATCACAGTAGATTTCAATATTTAAATTAATATTTTATTGTTGTAACCAACATGGTTATGAAATCTGAGCCAAAGTTCCCATGGCTGGGCGGTCGAGTATGAGTGTATTTATGTTCGCTTTAGAAGAGTCGCGGAAGCATTAAATATGTATGTTCCTGCAAATAAGCATGAATAATTGTTTTGTTGTTAATTATAAGAATACTTGTATAAGTTAAGAACACATGTTAACACATTCAATTCTCATTATCCGATACACAATTCAGTTCTCAGTATCTGCTACACTTGCTAGCCAAAATATGCTAACTCCACCAATTTCAACTATCCCACGGCAAGCAGACTAACAACGGTCAAGTTACAGCTGACAAGCTACACGTGCAACCAATCTGCGCTATTGTTTTTTTTTTGTATTTGTATTCGTATCTTTTAATTAAAGCCTAACTTCGAATCTTCTATTTTATTGTATTTGTATACGTATCTGTAACGGCACATTTTTAAAGAATTCAATTTGACAGATAAAACCTTTCAATTTTGACAGCTGACAAATTTTCACATTTGACAGTCGAAATTTTTCCAAGTCTGACAGCGGTCACATTTTTCAATCTGACAATAAAATTTAAATAAGAATAAATTTACGAGTAATACCACTTTTACTTATTTGCTGCAGGAATGGCCTCGATTAAATGACTCAAACGGTTATGAATTAGTAAGTTTGATAAAAACTTTTCTTCTATGTTATGTTTTTAACAATATTTTCTTTAAGGTTGAAATTGATTTTTATTGTATGTTCCCTGGGAAGGCAAACCATATATTTATGAAGCTGGATACTTTCTTCAAAAAAATTGTGCCTATCTTTGAAAAGGAAATTAAAGACCACGGAAGCCGAGAAATGCTGCCACCTAAACTGTGTGATGAAAACATTTCATATGGTACGGAACACAACATTTATTGCTAATGAATTTTAAAATTGTGCTCTAAATTATTTCAGATTCGAAATACTGTGTAACATGTCTTCTTTTACATTCCCTCTTACAACCGCAGCGTATAAGTAAAACGCACAAACCGACGATAGCTGATGCACAAGCAGATTTTGCATATTTGGTACAGACTCCAAACGACGTTATTCCTAAGATAAATTCCCTCATAAAAGAGTACAGTGACAGAAAACAGACACTGCAGCGCCACGGATAATTGTAGTAGGTTCACATTTTAGTAATATTACCGAATTTTTTATTTTGCGACGGCATTATATGGAGAAGCTGAGTTATAGTAACACCCACTAAAATAATATAAAAATCGCGTTTTAATCTTTTTCCTTATCTAAATTAACCAAATTGCATTTTCACTCCTACAGACAAGTTCCGTAGAAACGAAAACGCACTTCAAATTCTAAAGAATTGTTAACAACCCAATTTTGCCAATTAATAAATAAACCTAAACTTACCAAATTGCATTTCCGTTCACATAGAAACGAAAATGCATAATTCCAAAGAAATGTTTACGATTAACTTTTTAATAAATAACTCCAATGAACTCTTCGCAACCAATTTTGCTAATCAATGCATTTCCGTTCGAACAGACAAAGTTCTATAGAAACGAAAATGCATTGACCCACACCCAAAATAAACAAACAATTCCAAAGAATTGTTTATTGCTAATATAAAAAGCTTACAGACGAAAAATGCAAGATCAGCACTTTCGTTAGTATAAATGCCACCTAAGAAATTATTGTACCTTAGTCTTGAGATAGATTCACAATAAAGAACTAACGGTTTAAAAATTTGTTTTTTTTTATTTCGCGTTAAATTCAAACTCGTTTCTGGCGCAGTCGGTAGGATATGCCAAAAAGGACAAAAAAAATAAATCCTTTTTTGTATTCCTATACTTAATGGCATAGAAATTTTTTCGAAGAAAGTGTTTAGTAAAAATTTTTTTTCGAAGAAGAAAAAATAAAGTGTTAAGTAAAAAAAAAAATTTGTTTTGAAGAAGAAAAAATAAAGTGCTTAGTGAAAAATTTTTTCCAAGAAGAAAAAATAAAGTGTTAAAGAACTTCAATTTATAAACTCAATAGTGAAGACTCAATTAGTGAAAATTTTTTCGAAGAAAGAAAAAAAAACTTTAACTTAATAACTTATGAACTAAATAAAGCAAACTCATAATCCATGATATCCTCCACAAAAAGATAAAAAAGCTTTAGAAAGAAATAAAAGTGTATAAGAATTTCTTAAAATGAAAAAGACAATTCTATAAGAGAAAATAACCACAGATTCGAGAAATTTTTTCATGAAACTAAAAAGTCACGTAATCATCTGTTTATTTGCACAGTTTTCCATAAAAAATTTTTCCTGCAAATTTATAAAAAAAAACCAGAAGCAACATAAGATAAATACTGCAGCAACAAGTAACACCAGCAACACAATATAACAACAACCAAGTGGCGCAAGCATCAACGGTAACACAGCACCATCAGCAAGATAGAAGCAACAAGTACTACATAGCAAAGTAACATCGGAAAAAAGGATCACAACAACCAAGTGGCACAAGCATCGACAGTAGTACAACCTCTTAAAAAAAAGGACGAAACGGGATATAAGGTAGAATTAATTTTATTTTTATGGAAAATTATTATCAAACACAAACTGAATTATATTCCTTTGGAACTCATCAAGAAGAAAATAGGAAATTACTACAATTAATTATAGAACTCAAGGCAAAAGCTAAAAGAAAATTTAAACTGTGTAACAAAAAACCAAAGATAATTAGAATATAGAATTACTAATTTTCTTACGTTTTCCTTTAAAAATTAATATAAAAATGCCTAACTCAGTACCCAATAGATTAGTTATAAGCCCTTTGAAATATCTTAATAACCTACCTGAATTCAACGGTGACCGAAAAGACCTACAAATCTTCCTCACCCTAGTAGAGAGAATACATCCACACTTACAAACATATGACGAATTATCTCAACTACTATTTTCTGACGTTATTAAAAGCAAATTTAAAGGAAAGGCCAGACAAGCCATAGAAATAAATTGCCATGCCACATCTTGGGAACAAATAAAAAAGTCCTACAAAACAACTTTGGCGATAGGTTTTCATTAGAAAAACTTTAATGAAATTTAATGAAAATCAAAGAAAAACTGTGTAGACTTAATAATAAAACATTTAACATATTAGGCGAAGGAGTAGCTGTGAAACAAAGTGTAGAAAACAATAAACACACCGCTTTGAACATTTTCAAAAGCAAAATGCCCGAACCCATGAAGACAATATTATTTTGTAGACATCCAGACAACTTAGAAACAGCCATGGAAATTCTGTTCCAAGCAGGATACGCATACACAGGATTATATAAAAACGCAATGCATAAGCCAAGAGACGAAAGACAAAACAAAGACAGACGTCATCATCAAACTGGACAAAATACCCACGACCCACAACAAAACAGATATCATAGCCAAAATTTTATTCCAAGGAATTCGCAACAAGCACAACAATATAGACACAACTACAAACCAAACTTTCCTCGACAGAATAATCAACAAAATTACCCGTCAAACTTTTCCCGACAGAATAACCAACAAAATTACCAGTCAAACTTTTCGCGACAAAACAACCAGCAAAATTATCAACCCAATTTCTCTCGACAGACTAATCAAACATTTTCCCAACCAAATCAGAATTCTTATCAATCCAATAGACAAAATTTTAATTTTCCCCAACAATTTAGCAACAATGCCCAGCATCAGTTACCAGCACCCGAACCAATGGATATACCATTGTAGAAATGGCAAAAAGTTTGTTAATTCACGCAGGTTTGGAAGAATTTTTGTGGGCTGAGGCCGTAAGCACAGCTTGTTATTTGCGCAACAGGTGTCCAACCAAAGCGTTAAAAGGTTACACCCCATTCGAGCTTTGGAAAAAACGAAAGCCATCAGTAAAGCATCTGCGAGTGTTTGGCTCACGCGTATTTGCGCTTGATAAAACAAGGAAAGGCAAGTTTCAGCAAAAGGCAGAAGAATATTGTTTTGTTGGCTATTCGTTTGCAGCAAAAGCTTATCGTCTATATGACAGGAAGAAGCGAACCATTATTGAACGCCGCGACGTCAGATTTTTAGAAGGCGATTTTTCTTCAAAATGTTCTGAAAAGTCAGACATAAACAATAATTACGAGACAAACACCATTCGATTTGAGTGTAATACAAAAGATATTTCTGAAAACGCTTCAGCTGGGGCACAGGGCCATGATGAAGATGATGAAAATGACAACGCTAATGAAGATGAAGAATTTGTCAGCGCTAGTGAACCGGAAGAAGACACTGATAATGCTGATGAATTACATCAAAACGATATCGCCGTAACATCTGATGCAGATAATGACAATGCAGGAACTTCCAACGCAGAAACGTGTACGCTGCAGAAAGACGAAGCTCGACGACGACGTGGTAGACCCATGATAATACGAGATGGTAAGCCTGGCAGACCAAAGAAACAATTTCAGGTGCTTAACAATTTGATAGTGGACGATGTTGAAACTCCGGAAACAGTTGATGAAGCATTGGCGGGCCAACAAAACGGAATACGACGCATTAATCGCTAATGAAACGTGGTTATTAGTTGATCTCCCACCAGGGCAGAAGGCTATAGGTGCAAAATGGGTTTTTCGCATCAAGAGAACCAAAGAAGGTGAGATCGAGCGGTTCAAATCACGACTAGTTGCTAAAGGTTGTGGACAACAATTTGGCGTCAACTATTGGGAAACGTATTCACCAGTTATACGTTACGAGACGATTCGTATGCTGTTCGCAATAGCTGCAGAAAAACAGCTGTACATGCATCAAGTTGATATATCGAACGCATATCTAAACAGCAAGCTTCAAGAAGACGTTTATATGAAGCAACCGCAAAAATTTGTTGATGAGCACCATCCTGAAAAAGTGTTAAAATTACGAAAGGCGATCTATGGGCTTAAACAGTCTGGGCGTGCCTGGAATGACACATTGCACGAGATGCTGCAAAGCGTGGGTTACAAGCGAAGTAAAAACGAGGCCTGTGTATACATCAAGCAACATGGACAACAATTTAGCTATATCGCAGTGTATGTCGATGACCTCATCATCATTTGCCCTAGTGAGGGTGAAATCAGCGCGATTAAAAGTACAATCGCATCCAAGTTTGAAATGCATGATGGAGGAGAAATTAGTTATTTTCTCGGCATGGAAATACATCGCGATGGCAGCCAAGGTACTGTTCACCTGTCCCAAAAAAGGTACATACAAAATCTTTTGAATATGAATGGCATGCAGCATTGTCGATCAGTTTCTACGCCACTTGATCCTGGGTTTCAAGTTAGTTGTAAAAATGATGGATGTGTAAAGGTAAATATAACACATTATCAATCGCTTATCGGTTCTCTTATGTATTTGGCAGTCGTGAGTCGACCAGACATACTTCATGCGATAAGCAAACTGTCTCAGAGAAACACCAACCCTCACGTAGATCATGAAACTGCAGCCAAGCATGTGCTGCGCTATCTTTCGGGTACAATTGATCTAAATATTGTATATCGCAAGTCTTTTGAAGATGTTAAAGGTTTTGCTGACGCAGATTGGGCCAATGACCAGTCAGACAGAAGGTCATATTCTGGTTACGCTTTTTATATGGCCGGCAGTGCGTTTTCGTGGGCATCAACCAGGCAACCTGTCGTTGCTTTAAGCAGCACCGAAGCAGAATATATCGCTCTATCGACAGCTGCTAGAGAGGCAGTATATCTTCGCAGGCTTCTGCACGAAGTTGGATGGTCAAATCCAGAGGCAATGATTATTTGTTGCGACAACATCAGCGCGCAACACATTGCGCGAAATCCTGTGCATCATAAACGCACTAAGCATATAGATATAAAGTTTCATTTTATTAGAGAAAAAATTGAATGTAATGAAATTGATGTCAAATATGTTTCCACTGAAAATAATGTTGCCGATGTGTTCACAAAATGTTTAAGTAAGCAAAAGCACATTAAATTTATTAAATTACTTGGATTAAATTAATTCTTAAAACTTTAAAAAATATGTAGCTTAAGCAAAAGTGTTGAAATTATATAAAACTATATAAGCTAAATATTGTTTTAGTCTGGCAACATTACATTTTATTTATGTTACTTTCATTCTCTCTTCTGTTTACCATAATTTGTACACATATATTGAAGTTCAGTTCAGTTCTAATTAAATGCTATTTTACTCAACACGTGCGTTTTCTTTTCTGCTCTAATAAAATAACCAACATAAACAATCATGAAACAACCAATAACCATAATGCCCATGTTATATCCGAAAATTTTCAGGACAAAGCCTCGGAAGGAAATTACCATATATAAAAGTCAAAACTAGATTAGGATATATCAAATTAATAATTGACACAGATGCCACTAATTTACTCCTTAACCCTAACATTTGTCATCCAAAATGGATACAAAAAACTATCCCAATCTCCATTAAAACTTTACAACACACAATTTATTAAAACGAAATAGCGAAAATCCCAAATTTTGAAGAGTTCGGTACAGGACTCGACGTAATCGAGTTTTATATAACAAAATTCCATGACTTTACGATGGACTAATAGGCAATGATTTGTTAAGACCTTTAAAAAGCAAGATTAATTATGAGAATAATACAATTCAATTTGGAGAACGTACATTACAGTGTTTTTTCAAAGGAGAAGATGGCCTTGAAAAAGAAGTACACAAATTCCAAAATATTGAAGTAAAATACTTAAAAGAATTACGAGAAAACAAAGTTTTTAACATTGAAAATAATAAATTAGAATTGAATTTTGCTATTGAAGATGTAGGAAATAGATCTATAAAAGATCAAATCCGAATTGGACACCTTAACGTTGAAGAATAAACTTAGTTAATAAATATTATAAGCAAGTACAGAGATATTTTTATCAAGAAAATAGACCACTTACTTTTACATCTGCTATAAAACATAGGATAAGAACGGCTGACAACGTCCCAATATATACCAAATCCTACAGGTATCCATATATACACAAAAAGGAGGTTGAAGACCAAATCAACGAAATGCTTCATAATAAAATAATCAGACATAGCAGTTCTCCATACTCTGCACCCATTTGGATTGTGCCTAAGAAGGCCGATGCCAGCGGTAAAACTAAATGGAGACTTGTCATCGATTATCGTAAACTCAACGAAGTGACGATAGATGACAAGTACCCCATACCAAATATAGATGAGATCCTAGATAAGCTTGGAAGATGCCAGTACTCTTCTACACTCGATGTGGCGAAAGGATTTCACCAAATAGAAATCCAAGAAAATGATATTCATAAAACCGCCTTCAGCGTCGAAGGAGGACACTATCCAACTAGATAAGTCAGAATTTTTAAAAAAGGAGACAGAATTTTTAGGTCTCATAGTGACATCCAACGGTATAAAACCTAATCCAAAAAAGATAGAATGCGTTCAAAATTTTCCCATCCCTAAAACACCAAAACAAATTAAGCAATTCTTGACCCACGATACCAAGATAGCTTTAACACTCTAAAAACAATGTTGACAAGTGACCCAATTCTTGTATATCCTGACTTTACGAAGAAGTTTACCCTGACAACAGATGCAAGTAGTTACGCACTAGGTGCAATATTCTCCCAGGATAACCACCCAATATGTTATGCTAGTCGCACGCTTAACGAGCATGAAATAAATTATAGTAAGCACAGGTGTTCCCAAACCTATCTTAAATATAGCTCAATATCCACAAGCATCCACAATTTCATATCGCTTTAGGTTTGATTTTCAACAAATCCCTTGCTTGTGGTTTTTTCCTAAATGAGTGGAAAACTGCCTGTGTGACACCCATTTTTAAGTCTGGTCAAAAGTACTTGGTTGAAAATTACAGGCCTATCGTCAAACTATCAATCATTCCTAAAGTCTTTGATAAAATTGTTAATAAGCTTCTTTTTGCTGAAGTGTGCATCCTTATTGTTTGGCAACAACATGGATTTTTTAAAGGTAGATCTACCTCTACCAACTTAGCTCTTTTTTCCAACTTTGCTATCAACGCTATTGAAAAAGGTTCGCAGGTGGATGTATTATATACTGATTTTTCCAAGGCATTTGATAGTGTTAATCATATTGTTTTGTTAACGAAACTTAAATCACTGGACATTCACTCTAAATTTTTAAAATGGATTCACTCGTATCTAACTGATAGAACGCTAGTTGTCAAGATCGGTGAAAAATACTCCAGACCTATCAAGGTTACATCCGGTGTTCCACAAGGGAGTCACTTGGGTCCCTTGCTTTTTAATTTGTTCATTAATGATATTACTCAGTCTTTTAAGTTTAGTAAGAGCCTTTTATATGCCGATGATTTAAAGATTTTTCTGGAAGTTAAGGAATGTACGGACTGTGTGAAGCTACAGAATGATATTTCATCTTTGCTGCGATGGTGTAATATTAACCAATTACATCTTAACTTTAACAAATGTAAGGTACTCTCATTTGGTCGGAAAATAACTCCCATTGTGTATGAGTATAAGTATAACACTAGTGATGTTTTTTGCAGGGTGAGTCAATTTAAAGACCTTGGTGTCTTTTTTGACCAAAAACTGTCTTTCGACACTCACATGGAATACATTATCGCAAAAGCGAACTCCCAATTTGGGTTTCTAAAAAGAAATACCATAGAATTTATTGATCCTTTTACACCTAGGACACTCTTTTTCAGTCTGGTAAGATCTCTACTAGAGTATATTTCAGTTGTGTGGGACCTTATTTATGATGTCTCGATTACCCGTATAGAGAATATTCAAAAACGTTTCACAAGATTTGCCTTGAGAAGACTATACTCTTGGGAAACTATGCCTGCTTATAGGGTGCGCTGCCGTCTTTTAGGTCTAAGTAGTTTAACTGATAGACGAATCTTTAACAATATACTGTTCGTTAAGGATATAATCGATGGTAAAATTGATTCCCCTGATTTGTTAGCATTAATTCCATTCAATGTCCCGGCACGTTATTTGCGAAATCCAAATTTATTCTATACGCCTTACCATAGAACTAATTACGGTTGCAATGAGCCTTTTTCTCGGTGCCTCTCTGATTGCAATAAATTTGCGAATCAATTAGATTTCAGCGTCGATAGAGATACCTTCATTAATAACCTTAAGGAAATCATTATATGTAGTCTCAAGCTTTAGATTAAGTATTTTTGCTAACTTAGTTTTTAAGTACTATTAAGTAATCTGTGAGGGCTTAGCCCAGTAGATGAATTCGAAATAAATAAATAAATAAATAAATTTTCCGCATATTCCCACTTATCCACCTAACCTTTTAGTGCCTGCGTAAGATGAGACTAGTCGCACAGGTGCCCTGCTCCTAAATCCCTGCGTAAGACGAAATTATTCGCACAAGGTCTTCTTAATATTTTGTACCTGCGTAAGATGAGACTAGTCGCACAGGTGCTCCAACCTTAGAACCACTCCCATTGTTTATCCCATTTTCCCCGGCTGAGTACTTTAGTAAGATTTTAGTACATCAAATCAATGAGATTGCACGTAAGGAAACAATCAGTACACATTTAAATCCATAGTAAATTAAAACACCCATTGGTAAGATTTATTTGGCTATAATCCAATCTTAAAATACAATATATTTTACATATATTTTATATAGAGCTTAATTAATTGATTCTAAAGGAAAATAAATTTTAAGGAAATTCTTTCCTACGCTGCTGGCAACAAAAATTTGTCTGTTCTGAATTCAACCTACTATTTTTAAAATCTTTGTAAGGTGCCTTTCAAAGACCTCTAAAAGATACCTTACCGAGTCACTTTAAAGACACTAAGCATGTCTTTATATCACATACGTTGTTAGAAAATGTGAACTGTTTGTCTGTTCTTTAATGGCTTAACATATCGATCAATAATTGCTTACCAAACAAAATTTCAGATATTGACTCACTGATTGCAGTGTTATTCTGCTCAATTTCACATCGAGAAATATATAAACAGCTTTCAAACCTCAGCATTTTCACTCTTATCTGGTTAACTTTAAATCAAAGACAACATAATCAGTCATCAAAGTTAATTCACTTTAATCTTTAACATTCAGTGCTAACTTCTAAAAAAACTATTTATTAAAACAAAAATATAATCAACAAATCTAGTTTTACTGCAATTGGTGCTATATTTAAAAAGTTTATATGATTTTGCTAGCTGGAAATAAACCAAACTGAATGGTAATATCTAAAAGTATATAACAGAGGGTGCGGCTAAAGTTACTATATGATGTAAAACAATTGTAACTTCTTTGCTTGCGAGTATTAAACTTTTTCTTTTTCCTATTTCAGAAATTAAACTTGGGAGAATATTTAAAAATGGAACGCTATACAATTGCGCAAAGAATTAAGATTGTTTTTCTATTCATTGAAAATCATCGTTCGATAATTAATAATCAACGTGCATACAGAAGATTTTATGGTGTAAGAACTGCTCCAACGGGTCAAACCATTCGTTCGTTGGTGAATAATTTTGCTGAATATGGGACTGTCGGAGATTCAAGACGTACGGGCAGACCTCGAACTGGCAGATCGACCGAAAATATTGATGCTGTGCGACAGAGCGTCGAAGAAAATCCGGAGACATCAACGAGAAGACGATCTTTCCAGTTGCAGCTTTCTGACCGCACTCTTCGGCGAATTTTAAAACACGATTTGCACCTCTTCCCTTACAAAATCCAACTAGTCCAAAAACTAAATCCTGAGGACTTCGTATTGCGCTTGGAATATGCTAGAGCAGTTTTAAATCTCGTTGATCAAAATGAAAATTTTTTGTCAAATTTAATGATGATCGACGAAGCGCATTTTCACTTGAACGGTTTCGTAAATAAACAAAACAACAGATTTTGGGGATCCCTTGTGGGGCTATCTCAAAGACAAAGTTTATTTGAATAAGCCCCAAACCTTGCAGCAACTAAAGGACAACATTCAAGAAGAAATTGATCGTATACCACAAGAAACACTCAACAAAGTTATGGAAAATGCCATAAAAAGAGCACATTTTTGCGTTAGAGAAAACGGTTGTCATTTAACTGATATTATTTTTCATAATTAATGTAAAAAAATAACATAAAATAAACTTTCTTTTTATCATAAATTTTTTTGTTTTTTTTCATTCCATTCAATAGTTCTTTAAAAAACAAATCATATAGTTACTTTAGTCGCACAAGGTAAATTTACTCCAGTGAGCAAATACATAAATATAATCATTTATTTATTACTTAGACTTATATTAATTCACTCTGGGACGAAAATAGTGTTGGGCCACTGTCTGGCTTTATAAGCATAGAATTCGAAGAAGTGAACAATTTTAATTATCTCGTAATTTTACTAACGAGTTCAACTTGTCAAACACAAGGTGCAGAGAGTCTCCAAAATCATTAAAGGGCCACGATCGGTTATGTGCACTGAACTTGCACTAGATCTAGTGCAAGATCAGTCAGTCTTAATATACAGCGTAGGAAGCTACGCTCGATTTAACTTTCTTGTATTAAACTAAGTTTAACCAACAATTAAAGTTAGCTCTAATTATAATTTAGCATGCAATTTCATCTAGTGCATGAAACGAAATGAAACGAAATAAACAAAAAGCAATAGTAAGTGTTAGTAAATTGATGCATGCATTTTAGATCTTAATGTTAAATTACAATGAAAATATTGAAGTTCAATATACACTGAAAAATAACATTTACAAAATTTAATATTTCAATACTTACCTTTAAATTACTCTAATAATTCAATGCCTCCGGTAACGTATTGAAGTTCAATATACACTGAAACAAATTACAATCAAAATTTAATACACTTACCTTAGAGATACTTACACTGAAAAAAATGTTTACAATTTAAATTTAATATACTTACCAATGATAGACTTACACTGAAAAAGTATAAGTTACATTTAATATATCTTTACCGTTGACAAGCTTACACTGAATTTTGTAATTGGTATTGATACAAATACGAGAGATACATTGAAACAAAACTTCTAAATCTCAACTTAAATCGAAAAGGTTAATAAGAATTGAATTTAACCCAAAGAAAAAAAAAAACAAATGTATAAATTTATAATATTTTATTTTTGTTATTATAGTTCAATATATTCACACTACTGTGTAAAGACATGAAGAACTAATTTGTTATCAACTCTTTTGGAAGACAAAAGGTAGGGACATGGTGGACTGCTGCACTCAGGTGCATTTTATAGGGTTAATGAAAACAATTTTTCCGTTCATTAACAGACAGGGCGGGTAGAGACAATGAGGGGAATTGACACCTTCCTCCTTTATATATCTCGGTACATAGGGACAACTGTTCGGTTCGCGTTTTTGGTTTGCCATCCATTTCCTTTTTCCGGCCCAGCATAAGATTAACTCTTTTAACTTTTCGGGTACATTTTCGTTTCCTTTTCCTGCCCATCAGAATTTGAATTAAAATTCTACGGGTTTCATTCCTTGTCCGTTTTCTTTTACCGTCTGCATACATACGACTTGTGCAGATCGCATCCCAAGGCTTCCTGACGAAGCAACCCCACGACCATTTTCCCTGAGCTAAGCTGAAGCATAGCTAGGTATGCAGACCCGCTAAGTCATCAATTGGCATATGCAAAGATGGTGAGCAAGCAAATACTGGAACAGAAAATGATGTTTTACGATTATTTGAAAAACAGTTACATAGACCAATTCACTGGTTTACATGTCTGCTTCATTTCAATGAACTGCCATTTTGTCATTTATATGAAGCATTGGACAAAACAGTCACCAGTGGACCACGAGCAGCAAGTGGAAAGGTATTCAAAGCTATTCAAGTATGTGAGAAATTGCAGGTATGTAACACTTTGTTTTATTTAATATCATCATTTATTATCAATATTTATTGTCATTATTTTACTTTTTGATTGGAAAAAGTTTAAATAAAATAATTGCATTTTAATTGATCTGAACATTTCATTTTTCAGGTAGTAGCTCAGATTTTGATCCAATACCACTGGAGAATATGCCTGCAATGATGGATCATGAACATGAGCTCGAACTATCAACAGATGTTAAATATTTATATCAAATAGCTAAAGCAATTTCGAATGGTATTGTTTGTAACGACCAATTTTGTCCCTTACAAAATTGAGCGTACATACAACAAAATAACATAGTTTGATTTTAATTTAGATATTTATGCACAACTATTAATAATTCAATTTTAATATTTTTATTTTTCTTTGTTTAATTGATGAAAACCAACTACCCTGTACGTGCTTAATACAATAACGGAACAATCGAACGATTGAACAAGTAGAGTAAACAAGCAACAACAACTGACACATAGTCACGTAAGCCATACGCTGATCGCCATGACAACGATAAAATAAGCGTTGGTTGGACACGGTAGTATAAAAGGAAGGTACAGGCATGAAATTGGAGAGTTGCTAAAGACCTGCAGAGAAGTGAACACCTCAAGTTGAGTCACAGGAAAAGTCGACAGAGGTACTAACCGCGACGTCAAGAGCCATAACAGGGACGTTGGCAGAACTAGTGGCAGAGCTAGTACAGAGACTCAAGCAGAGCTCGCAGCAGAGACATCGACAGAGCACACAGCAGAATCAGCAATTCGTGGCAGAGGAATATAAAACCCAGTGACGTGCAGAAAGGTAAGAAAAAAACAAACTATCATAGCTTGCTTCGGAATTTAGATTAATGTTATATTGATTTTTAATTTTCGCTTGTTTATCAGTTTTCTAGTCTCTACTGGGCTGATAAAGAAGACTCCTTGGTCTTACACAGACATACCTGGATCTTAAGTATATTTTTATATTTAGAATTTGCTTGTTTATCAGTTTTCTAGTCTCTACTGGGCTGATAAAGAAGACTCCTTGGTCTTACACAGACATACCTGAATCTTTAGTTTATTTTTATATTTAGTTTAGTTTTCGCTTGTTTATCAGTTTTCTAGTCTCTACTGGGCTGATAAAGAAGACTCCTTGGTCTTACACAGACATACCTGGATCTTTAGTTTATTTTTATATTTAGTTAAGTTTTCGCTTGTTTATCAGTTTTCTAGTCTCTACTGGGCTGATAAAGAAGACTCCTTGGTTTAAGATAGACATACCTGAATCTTTAGTTTATTTTTATATTTAGTTTAGATTTCGCTTGTTTATCAGTTTTCTAGTCTCTACTGGGCTGATAAAGAAGACTCCTTGGTTTAAGATAGACATACCTGGATCTTTAGTTTATTTTTATATTTAGTTTAAGAATTTGCTTGTTTATCAGTTTTCTAGTCTCTACTGGGCTGATAAAGAAGACTCCTTGGTCTTACACAGACATACCTGGATCTTTAGTTTATTTTTATATTTAGTTTTAGAATTTGCTTGTTTATCAGTTTTCTAGTCTCTACTGGGCTGATAAAGAAGACTCCTTGGTTTAAGATAGACATACCTGGATCTCTAGATTATTTTTATATTTAGTTTAGTTTTCGCTTGTTTATCAGTTTTCTAGTCTCTACTGGGCTGATAAAGAAGACTCCTTGGTCTTACACAGACATACCTGGATCTTTAGTTTATTTTTATATATAGTTTAGTTTTCGCTTGTTTATCAGTTTTCTAGTCTCTACTGGGCTGATAAATAAGACTCTTTGGTCTATTAGGTACCCTCTAAGAAATCATAGATAGCAAAATTATTACTTTACTACTGAATATATGAGTACGTCACCCGTCACTGTGTTTTGAAGTAACCGTAGGATACGCAGCTACAAGTAATTACAAGCACGCAGTAAAATCCAAGGATACGGTGGTATAAATAATTATATATGTAATATATAAAATAATATTTTTTTATTTTTATAACGTTTAAGAAAGAAAATAAAGAATAGAATTAAATAAACCTTAAAATCAGTGTCTCTATCTAAATAAATAATTGTGCGACCCTGGACATAGGCTGATCTATCCCAGCTATAGATCCTGGGAAACAGGAAGTCGTTACATGTTCCAGTTGATTTAGCTAACATTAAACCAGGACCAATTGCACATTCTCGTTGGTTAACCAAAAAAGTAGATTACTACGATTATATGTAACAACTAATACACCATCGACCAATTTAAAAACTTTGGCAGTTTATATTATTACAGTTTATGTGCCAATGTACTTCAATGTGAAGTTTTATAACTCTGTTGTGTACGGCAGTGCACTTTTATTAACAGTGCACCCACTGACAATGAATTTAATACATTACTTTTTAAGGAATATGCAGAAAAAGAGAACATTAAGTTACATTTTACAACAACAAATAATAAAACAGCAAATGCAGGTATCGAAAGAGTCTGTGGCGTGGTCTTCTGCCATGTCATCCCCTCTCGCGATCTGTTAAGTTAACAATTAATCAATTAGTGTTGTTATAATAAGTAGGCAATAAAAGTTATTGCTTTGCAATTGTTGGCAACACTTGCTGCGACCCACCCAAAATAATCCAACATACAAGTTAACACACGCTGGCTAGCTCATTTTGCGACAAACCAGAATTCCAGACAGCCATGCGCATGCAGTCGAAATATGATCCACGAGCTCACGGTCACCTCAGGCTGATAACATCGCTAAAGCGACGTCGCCAATTCAACCTGTGGGAAGCGCAGCGTCAACAAATTAGGGTTAAGCTAGCTTAGGAAATAATTATCTTTATACTTAAACTAACAATTAAGAATCACTTTTTATTCGACGACCGAACTAGATGGTAATAAAGCTTGTAAACTTAATCTTTTGAGTTCCTATTTAATTTGCAGGAAGAACAATGAGCCAGGTGCCGGCTCCCAACTTTAATTTTTTCGAGTGCACTGAGGTGCACTCGTTAACTTACATTTTCCTCACTTTATGACCTAGTTTAAGCTAGGACGTGGCGACACACTTTCTCGTCATACTGTTGTGACTAATTAGTCACAAACGTTAATTAATATCTTAAAACAGTTATGATTGAAATTAACACTGATCTGCCTCAATAGAAAGTGAGTAATCAGCATTCATTACAATGCAAAAGTCAAGCTCATGGTTAATAAACGACTAAACAGTTGAGTGAAGAATATGCGTATAAAGAAAGCCAGCTTGCTATTTGAGCTGCGCTTCTGTTAACATGACTTCCCTACTGTTTTACAAAAGTGCAGCCTTTAATTTGGTAAACGGTAATGGCGTGAGGTAAATATTGTAATATAATATTTTGTATACGAATTGTGAACCAGCCTTGATATAAAATGTAAAGAAAATCAATGTGCAAAGGGTTTAAATGTCAATACTACCAACATTGAAAAATAAATTGAAAAATGTAAGAATTTGGCAGCACTAGAAAAAAAAAACGAGAAAAGAGCGGAACTTTTTGCCGAACCAAAAAACTCGCAAGACAACCAATAAATACGTTGTTGGAATCGATGCTATTTTTATCGCCAAATTGCTCCGGTCATAGGGGGCGGGAGCAATTTAGCGCGTAAAAATAACACGCGCGAGTTACGTCCGCCACTCCACCTACATAGCTACGTCCGTCAGTCCACAGTACAGCAACTACAGCGCACAAGCATAATATGACACCTTCCGACGATTGCAACGAAAACAACGGATGAAGCTCAGACGCATCGTCAGCGGCCTAATTTAAGTTCAAATAAATTCTTATTAATTTTTCACCTTTATTTAACATTGTATAAGTTTTGCACATTTGGAAATTTGAATATTTAATTTGTAAAACAAAATATAAAAGTCATTAATAAAGTGACTGTTGTGCTTGACACAACATAAAAAACATTTTTTTTATTCGAATGTTAAGTTCCTAACCTTAACTCGCGCGAGTTATGTATAACGTTAATTCCGAAGATAAAAATGATATTTTTATTAAAAAACTAAAGAACGAAATAGACCGGAAACTGTGTCGAAATTCATAAGAGTTCTTAACCCTGCTGTTAGGTTAAAAAAAACGTACGAATTCGAGGTTAACGGACCATTTTGGTCTATACCAATTTTTTTTGAAAACAAGGGGCGTAAGTCTATTTTTTATACTTATTTATTTCAATTAAGTATTTGGCAACAAATATTTTCACTAAAAGTTATATTTGTATGCTTAACAAATCGTTTGGGCTATTCATTTTGTTTTGAATGTTTGTTATTATATTTCATACAAATTAAATTTGAAAGCCAATAGTGGGATTCCCCTAATTTTGTTTTGTTATGCCATCAAATCAGCTATTCAAGTTACTGTTGACATTCAATAAGTTGTGTTTTTTGTGTGAGTCCCCTTTTTGCATTTTATTATGCAGACATGTGTGTGTGTGTTTTTTTTTTGTGTTTTTGTGATTCCCCTGATTTTATTTTGTGATGCAGTCGTGTAAATTGTTTGCATTAGTTGCAGTTCAGTTTGTGTCTTGTATGTGTTGTGTTGTGTTTATTTCTTGTTTGAATGGAAAGTCGACGTTTTTTGGACACCGATGCTATTGCTGAAATCCTAAATGACAGTGCCTCAGATATTTCAAATTCAAGTATTTTAGAAGAAAATACTGAATTTGAAAATACCGAATCAAGTGATTCTGAAACAGATAGTGAAGAAGATGTGGCTGCTGCTAGCACTGTAGATCCATTGTTTATTGCAAAAAATAAAATGCAATGGAGTGCTGTTCCCTTACCCTGTTCTATTGGAACTCGTTCTGAAAATATTATTTCAATACAGCCAGGACCAACTCGATTTGCTGTATCCAAATGCCAAGATATTCTTTCATCTTTTTTACTGTTTTTTCCACCACCATTAGAAAAAATAATTATTGAAAATACCAATATGTATGGCAGAGTAAAATTCGAGGGTAAATGGAAAGACATTGATGAAGCCACTTTGCGTGCTTATATTGCAGTACTTATTCTTGCTGGTGTGTGTCGGTATGTATATTTATACAGATTTTTTATTTTGGTTCAGTAAAAGAGTAGGCAAATTTATTTGTTATATGGCAGCGGCAAAAACGAAGACATACATGGTTTGTTTGATAGACGTTTTGGTCGTCCTATATTCCGAGCAATTATGTCTGAGGATACTTTTCAAATGATTACAAGAGCGCTCCGGTTCGATGATGTTATGAGCCGAAGACAAATGCAAAGCACCGATAAGTTTGCTCCTATACGTGATTTGTGGAACCGTTGGGAAGGCATTCTTTCAATGAGTTTCAACTGCCATGAAAATGTTACTATTGATGAACAACTGGTGTCTTTCAGAGGACGATGCTCTTTCAGACAATATATGCCTTCAAAACCTGCCAAATATGGCTTAAAATTTTGGTTGTCTGTTGACTCTAAAACAAGTTATGTGTGGAAGATACAGCCATATTTAGGAAAACAAAGAAATGATCAGCCTGAGAAAAACCAAGGACAGCGCATCGTATTGGACTTGACTGAAGGTTTGAAAGGTCAAAATATCACGGCTGATTATTTTTTTTCGTCGTTTGATTTGGCGCAAAAGCTTTTGGAAAGGAAACTGACATACGTGGGTACAGTTCGAAAAAATAAAACATTTATTCCACCGAAGTTGCTCATATTCAAAAAAGTTCCTTTATATACTTCAACATTTGCTTTCAATGAAGTCGCAACATTAGTTTCATACAACAGCCATAAAAACAAAGGTACTGTTTTGATGAGTACGATGCACAAAACGGCAGAAGTTGATGCCAATGGACCAAAAAAGAAGCCTGAGATTGTGTCTTATTATAATTCAACAAAAGGTGTGTAACTTTTTGCCAGTGTTAATAGATTTTTAGTAAACAAAATTTAATTTTGTTTTCTTTTAGGCGGCGTAGATACTGTTGACCAAAAGATTGGCTACTACAGTACTAAACGCAAAACAAATCGATGGCCGAATGTTGTTTTTGCAAATATGATAGATATATCAGCATTGAATGCGCTTATATTGTTTTCTGAAATCGATGATTCGTGGGCACCCAGTGATCAAAATCGTAAGCGACCAGAATTTTTACGACTATTAGCACTTTCTTTGGCCAAAGAACATATGATGAAACGAACCAACATACCCAAACAAAATTTCTCAGCAAAGTTATTGGCTGAGGTAAGAGCATCTACCACAGACCCCGTAGCTTCTACAAGTGATACAAGAAACCCACCTGCTAGAAAACGTGGAATTTGTGGTTGCTGCAAATCAAAATGCGATAGTAAATGTGTTATCTGCAGCAAATTTATTTGCAAACTAAGCCGAAAAATTGTTTGTACATCCTGCATAGAAGCGAATAAATAAAAAATTACAATGGACCAAAATGGTCCTTAACATAAAATTTGTAACTGTTTATTTTTCTCCCTTCCAATTTATGTTAGACACTTAATTATTTGAATAAAAACATTGACTTAGAAAAAAACCACGTGAGCTGACGTTTCAAGTCGATATGTTTTACCGTTGAAAAGATAGAAAGGAAAGAAAAAAAAATTTGACCAAAATGGTCCAAACCTAACAGCAGGGTTAAGAATTTCGACACCTTTTTAAATAATTCAAAATTAAGTTTTTATTTGTTTCCCAGACAAACGAAAATGCATGCTTGCATTTTCAGGTCGATTACCTGTCGCGATATCCAAGCATGAATATATACTTGTAGGCATGTATGTGTGTAAAACATGTGTACTAGCTGTGCAATGAATACAAGCTAGTATCAAATATTAAGATATGTAAACAAGCAGTCTGGTTTTATTCGCGTAGCTAAAAACAAGGTAACTTCTCCGCTCTCCCGCTACTGTGAAAATAAAGTTCAAACTTCAAAGTTAAATAAATGTAGTTTTTTTAAAAAGGTTATCCTGTAACAGGAAAACATAATTGGCGCAGTCGGCAGGATCCTTAGAAAATTAAGGATCCAGTGATTCGAACAAATTCGTGCGTAAACATCGAATAAGATTACGTGTTAAACAAATAACGGATTTATAAGAAATCGTTGTGAACATATAAAATCGCTAAAGATTAAAGTGTTTAAAAACAAACAGCGAATTTGCAAAAAAAAAAAAAAAAAAAAAAAACTTTGTAGTTAAAACAAAAATAACTCAACTTACATATTTCGAAAAAAAAAATGGAGGCTTACAACGATGAACTAGCAGCAGAGCTGGAGTAGAGGAATCAGCAGTTGGAACAAATTAGAGAAGCATACCAGCAAATCCAGCAAAGAGACTACAGAGAAGAACGGGAACGGGTCTTAAAAGAAGTCCGTTATATGACAACATTTACAGGACAAGGAGAAGTTACAATTAATTCGTTTATAAGCTGCGTAGAATATTACCTTTCTCAACTAAATAATGAAGAATTAAAAAAGACTGGTACGAATAATTTTCTACGAAAAAATTCAAGGAGAAGCTAAGAACGTTATAATAAATTTACCGAGATGTGACAATTGGGAGGAAATAAAACAGGCACTAAAACTCCGATACAAGCCGGACACCGAACCCCATGAGATATACAAAAGAATCACCAGGATTAGAATAAACACCGTAAGTGAATTAGCAATCGAGCTGCAAAATATTAAATTTAAAGCTGATGAATTAATCGTATATTATAGTGGAGAAAGTTATATAGATCTAAGTAATGTAGATACAATATTAGTTAATACCGCGAAAGAAATGACGCAAGGTACTCTTTTAGAAAGGATCTATGAAGAACGAAATTTAGGAAATATTATTACAATAATGAGAAGAAGAAGGTATGAAAATTCTTGCATTAGGCCAGAATATAAGAAAGATCAAAGAAATCATACTTATACACCACCAAATAATAGGCGTAATTTTAATAACCAACCACCCAATTACCAAAGTAATGGACAACCACAAAGAAATATTTCTGGGCAATTCCGCCAACATAATCAGGGACCACAAAATTTATATCAAAATAGACAACACAACCAATTACCACAAAATTTTTTATCAAAATAGACAACACAACCAATTACCACAAAATCAAAATTATTATCGTCAAATGCCACAAAGAAATTCATCAGGACAATTTAGGTTCAATCAATCAGGAAATTGTAGAAATAATCCCGAACAGTATCATCAGAATCAGAGACAAGTAGAACCAATGGAAGTCGACAACGTTCAAAATTTAGAAAACGCTAGCAATTCAGAGAGACGAAGCCAAAACTCAGGAAACCTTAATTTTTATTCGGGCCAAAATCGCCACCAACAGGATAGAATTGAGCAAGGAGAGGTGAGTTCTCCAGAAATTAATGAAACATTTTTTATCAACTAGCCTCGGAAGATTTACCACAAATAAAAATTACTCTTAAATCCAAGACATACAGTCAGCAAAAAAAAAAACTTGTACACAAACCAAGACAGAATAAAAAGAAACACTGTTTTGAAAGTACACAAATAAAATAATATTTATTCAACACAAATTAAAGCTGGAGATCCATATTGTTAATAAACATCACAATTCTTTTTGTTATGCTTACATATAAAGAGAAAAATAACAACAACAAAAATATGTCAATTATCTTGGACAAAAAAAAACTTGTACACTTGTTGTTTGCTTGGTTCAAAAGTCCCGTTACAAATCCTTCACTCAAAAATTGATCGAAACCAGTTTTTAGTTAGTCAATAAAAGTGTTTCAGACAAATCGGTCGCTTGTGTTTTTTTAAAAAGTACAAAAAATGGCAAAAAAGCAAACATCCAAAGATATTAAAGAATTAATTATAAAACTTTGGCAAGAAAAAAAAACAACGCGTGAAATCGGGAAAATAGTTCAAAAACCACACACAACAATCCAATATATTGTAAAAACTTATCAAAAAAATAATTCTTTCGAAAGATCAAGTGGAAGTGGTCGCCCAAAGAAAATAAATACACCACAGTTTGAACGAAAAATACTCTATTTTGTGAAGAAAGATCCAAAAGTTTCTGGTGTATATATTGCTAATGAACTTAAAAACTCTGGAATAGTGGATGTGACGCCGCAGACAGTAAGAAATTTCCTCCATTCGAAAGAATTATACGGATACGCAGCTCGGAAAAAGCCCCTACTGTCCAAAGCAAATATTCAGAAACGCCTCACGTATGCAAATGACTTCATGAACAAAGAAACTGCTTTCTGTAAAACAGTTATCTTTACAGATGAATCTAAATTTAACATATTTGGCAGTGACGGTCGTAAATTTGTATGGAGAAAGGAAGGCGAAGCCTTAAACCCACGTAATATAACACATACCCTCAAGCACGGTGGAGGGTCTATAATGGTTTGGGGAGCTATGAGTGCGAAAGGGGTGGGAAATCTTGTTTTTGTGGAAAGAAAAATGAATAAAATTGATTACTTAAATATTTTAAAAACAAATTTGTTAGAATCTGCCCAAAAAATGGGTTTGGGGAATAGCTTTGTATTCGTCCAAGATAACGATCCGAAGCACTCGGCCCTTGTTGTAAAAGAATGGCTGCTCTACAATACAAAAAAGTATTACCTCATCCTCCCCAAAGCCCAGACTTAAACCCGATCGAGCATTTATGGGCTCATATGAAAACAAGGCTAAAAGATTACCATATTTCGGGCAGAGAAACCCTAAAAGTCGCGTTAAAGGATATATGGAGTTCTATTCCCGAGAATCTCACCAAAAATTTAGTTCACTCAATGCCGAGAAGACTCTTAGCCGTTAAAGAAGCAAAAGGCCATCATATAAAATATTAAAAATAGAATATTTCATTATACATTGTTGCATTTTTAGGTCTTTTCTCTAATGTACAAGTTTTTTTTTTGTCTAAGAATATTGACATATTTTTGTTGTTGTTATTTTTCTCTTTATATGTAAGCATAACAAAAAGAATTGTGATGTTTATTAACAATATGGATCTCAAGCTTTAATTTGTGTTGAATAAATATTATTTTATTTGTGTACTTTCAAAACAGTGTTTCTTTTTATTCTGTCTTGGTTTGTGTACAAGTTTTTTTTTGCTGACTGTATGTAGCACTTATCGATACAGGCTCAACGCTAAGCATAATAGATGACAGATTAACAGAATTTAATAAAATATCTATACGACCAATACATTTCACGACAGTGACTGGGAGAGACAAAATTTCCTACGAAGTCCATACACCATTGCCAGACGAATGGAAAGGAAGCGCAAACGCGTTAATAAGATGGAAAGTTAAGAGACTATCTAATAGAAATTATCAATTTATAATCGGTATAGACTTGTTGAATAATTTAAACACTCTAATTAATCTAGATGAAGGAACGATTCAACTTAATAACCAATGTTTAAAATTTATTAATTTCCCATATGCATTAAACGAAATATACACATTAGATCCAGTTGATCGTAATTCAAAATATATCAAAGTAGACCATCTCAATCAAGAAGAGAAGAAAGAAGTACAAAAATTAATGGAAAGATTCGGAAACATATTTTTTAAAGAAGGCGACATATTGACAAGTACTACCGAAATAGAACACGAAATTGTTACAAAAAATGAACAACAAGTGAACGCAAAACTCTACAGATATCCACCTAGACATGAACAGGAAGTTAGACGCCAGATAACAGAAATGGAAGAGCAGGGTATAATAAGAAAAAGCAATTCAAAGTACTCAAGTCCACTTATTGTTGTCCCCAAGAAAGCAGACAATTCAGGACAAAAGAAATTCAGGATTGTTATTGACTATAGACGACTTAACGAAATTACGATAGACGACAAATTTCCTTTACCGAACATAGATTCCATTTTAGATAAACTAGGAAAATCACAATACTTTACCACGATAGACCTTGCAAAGGGATATCACCAAATACTCATAAAAGAGGAGGACAGAAAAAAAACAGCCTTCGTGACACCACACGGACTATATGAATTCTGCAGAATGCCTTTCGGCCTAAAGAATGCCCCAGCGACATTCCAAAGGCTTATGAATGAAATCCTTCGTGACCATATTAACAAAAATTGTGTAGTTTACTTGGACGATATTTTAATATTCAGTAAAACATTAAAAGAACACATTCAGGCTATAAATGACATATTCAAGGTATTGGAATCAAAACAATTGAAAATTCAGATCGACAAGTGTAATTTTATGAAAAAAGAAACAGAGTTTTTAGGACATATCCTAACAAAAGACGGACTAAGGCCAAATCCCGACAAGATTAAAGTTATACAAAAGCTAGAATTACCCAAAAATCAGACACAAATAAAAAGTTTCCTTGGAATAACGGGCTACTACCGGAAATTTATACGAGACTACGCGAAAGTAGCTCATCCAATGATTAAATATTTAAAGAAAAATGTTAAAACAAATATAAACGACCCTAATTACATAGAATCCTTTGAAAAATTAAAAAATCTCATTTGTAATCATCAAATTCTAAAATACCCGAATTTCGAAAGACAATTTTGCCTTACAACTGACGCTTCAAATTACGCAATTGGAGCATTTCTTTCACAAGAAGGCCATCCTATTTGCTTTGCGTCTAGAACTCTAAATAACCATGAACGAAATTATTCTGCGACGGACAAGGAATTTTTAGCTATTATGTGGTCAGTAAATTATTTTAGGCCATACCTTTATGGTAATAAATTCAAAATCTATACGGACCATCAACCCATAAAATTTCTCCATTCAAAATATAAAGGGAAAGACCTATCTCCCAGGCATCAAAGATGGTTATTAAAATTAGGAGAATATAAGTTTGACATAGAGTACATTAAAGGAAAGGAGAACAGAGTTGCTGACTTTTTGAGTAGACTAGAAAACTCAGAAGATAGTAAAGACAAAGAAAAGGACATTTTTGATGACAATATATCCGATTTAAACATTATTGGCAATATTGACGACGATGCATCAGTAGCCACCATTCACTCTGCTGAGGAAGACCTACAGGATCATATTTGGATTAGAGAGGAAATCGTCAATAAATATAAAACCCAAATAATAATAACGAATAATAAGGTAGAAGAAATTAAAATTGTCCATGGAAAAAGATTGATATTTATTGCAGAATATGACTTTGACAATTTAAGTGATATATTTAGAAGGTTCATAAAAAAAGGAACTATCGGAATTTATTCGGAACTTCCGGATACTTTATATAATATAGTGCAACTAAAACTTATCGAAATGTTTTCTAGTGACAGTCAAGTAAAATTTGTAAAATGTAGTTATAGAGCACAAGATATCGAGACTGAAACAGAAGCAGTAAAACAAATTGCTCTGTATCATGTTCAGGAAAGTTTTCATTCAGGCATTCAGGAAACCTTTAATAATATTAAATACAAAATTTATTATCCAAAACTTATGGAGCTTATCCAAATTGTTATAAACCAGTGTGAAATATGCCAACAAGTCAAATATGACAGAAATCCCATCAGACCCAAATTTGAACATAGTGAAACCCCCACAGAAATAAATCAAATTGTTCACATAGATACTTTTGTTATTAGGAAATTTCATTTTTTAACCATAGTAGATAAATTATCAAAATTCGGTTCAGCTTATAGTCTGACAGACAGAAATCATGTTACGATAATAGAGCAATTAGAAGAACATTTTACAAGGATAGGTAAACCTACAAAAATAGTAGCAGATAATGAATTTAGAGCGGTTAGAATCAAGGAATTTTTAGACGAAGAAAATGTTATATTACACCTTACTAAACCAAATAGCCACACAGGGAACGCTGATGTGGAACATTTTCACAATACTCTTGCAGAAAAATTTAGGATATTATTACTGACTAAGAAGGATTTATCAGTGAAGCAACTAATTCAAAAGGCCGTCAGAAACTATAATGAACGTTTTCATAGTACAATTAAATGTACACCAATAGAGGTACAAACGAGAAAAATTAGTTTTGAAAAGATATTTCAAAATTTAGAAAAAGAAAAAATTAGAAGATTAGAAACATTGAACAGAAACAGGGAAGTTTATAACGAGAACAGAAAAGAGGGATTTATAAAAAATTATAAGGCAGTAACACACAAACATCTACCAAAGTACAGAAAGGCTTGTTTAAAAGACATTCATTTAACTAACGTTAAACGCCCTTTCAAATTTTTAGATATGGACGACAATTCTGACAATATTGATACTGGCAGTACCAATTAACGGAAGACTGGAAATTCACGAAATTAAAGACGAAATTGGATTTACGGAAATTAAAATTAACCAACAGGATTTGGTTACCGAAACAAGTCTAATATTACACATAATATATCCTCATGAAATATTAATAACCCTAGATGACATAGAAACAAATATTGACTTATTAAAGACATCATATAAGACTTTATTAAAATCTGAACTTTTAAATCTAAGGAGTAAAGTTGAAACCATTATACCAAAAGACGTAAGAAAGAAACGAGGACTTGTTAACATGGTGGGCAGTATGTCCAAATGGTTATTCGGCACTATGGACGAAGAAGACAGACAAATTATTGAAAATCATTTGGGAATAACTGACGAAAATAACAGAAATTTGATAGATAATGTGAACGGACAAATTCGAGTAAATGATTATTTCAATAAGACCCTTCGACAATTTAAAGACGCTATAGAAGCTGACAGATTTCTTTTGACACAACAACTAAATGCTATAGATAGCCATCGAACAGAAAACTCGCAACAAAATTTGTACTATGACCAATTATTTAAGATTCAAATTATCAAAGAAAAGATTGAACATATTCAAGACAATTTAGCTTCAGCAAGACATGGTATGTTACATCCAAACATTTTAACTAAAGAGGAAATCGATGAATACAAAATTGACTTTAACAAATTAAAATATATTAAACTAGGCGTAGCAACATTCAAAACCAATTCTCTCATTTTTGCAATAAAAATACCTAAAAAATTTACTACAGTTCAACTTAAGTTACTTTTGCCAATACCTAATACGGAAAACAGAGAAATTGACTCTGAAAAAGAAATTGTATTTTTATTTAATGAAACGGTATATAAATACGAAGAATTAAAAACACTAACCGAATTAGAAATAAGTAAACATTGTACTTTCAGAGAAAATTGTAAACTCATTAAAAATAATCTAACTGAAATATTAGAGATAGATGAAGAAACTATTATTATAAAAAATGCTCGAAATATATTGTTAAGTCAAACATGTGATGAAAGGCACATTGTAATAAATGGAAACAACCTTATCCATTATAATAATTGTAAAATCAATATTCTTGATTATTATTTTTCGAATATAAAAACTTCCTTTGAAGAACGATTTGTGGCGGTATCCTTTGTACCGTCATCCCCTACGTACGCGGGTTCACATTAGTTCACATTAGTTCACAAATTCCTGGTAATCGTGTTTCGGCTCCGCTAGATTTTGGCGACACCTTGTCGTAATACAGCACCCTTGCTGATAACGTAATTGGGTTAGCTCAGTTTGGTTCGTCACTCAAGTGATGACCCAAGCGAATTCCTAGCCACGCGCAACTTAGTTGCTGCTATGGGCACCGCAGCTCTTAATATTAATCGCAATGTAAACTTTGTACATTGTTGCTGCCATTATCGCCACAGTGGATATTTGAGCCGTTAAGATAAACACTGCACATTTGATTAGTTTGTAACTCAAGGCTTGAACGCCCAAGCTGATCGTCGTTTTGTTATACTGACGGTATGTCATGCTTGTCGATCGCGACGATGAGACCGCAGGGCGAGTTAACGATCAGTGGCAGCGGTGGTTGGTGATCATGTGCTTGTGTGGGATCGCACATAATTTAAATAAATGACGCACAAGTAAGTGTCATTTATTTTGCGCTGTAGTTTGTGTGTTGGAGTAGGTAACCAACACACAGACGAATAGACAGCCAGTACGATGACTGGATTAATTGCACCAACCATCCCCGCTCCGTTGTACGCCCGTCTTATTGTTAGCGCTGATAATAAGACGGGCCAATAAAAAGAATGATCGCTTCCATTGGCAGAAAAGTATAACCATGGACGTGAATAAATTCGTGTTGTTGGTGCTGACTATGTGCGCCGCGGCTACCGTGTATTGTGCGCTGCAATACATTATTAATGCTTTATGGTGGCATGGACTATGGTCCATGTTACCATAAAGAGAATTTTACTAAACCAGTCGTTTTTGTGAACCCGCGGCCGTTACACGCACGCAATCGGTTAAGACATTGATTTGTCTCATGTTAAAACTGTAAATAGTATAAATAAAGGACTAAACTAAGTAACTCTTGTGTTTTGCTATATTTAATCTGGATAAAACCACAAGTTAACACCACGTATACTGAAAACAACAAGTCAACGTTCTACACAAATTTTCCGTTGAACTCAGGTGATTTCCGCTCCCACGAAACATGCTGACAAAGCGTCTGGCTTTGCGCAACCGGCCACGCGCTGCAGTACGCTAAGTGCAAGCAGCGCTGCACACTCACACAAACAGCTCTGACATAGTTTAGATAATAAAGAACACATAGTAAGATAGCTTACATTATTTTAAGTCCAACTTTTGTTAGTTAGTTTAAGTTCATACGAGTTTGAATAAAGAGCTTAAGCTCATAAAAAATTGTTTTTTTAGCTTTTCTAATAAGCAAATAATTAATTTATACATAATTAAATATTTCAGATATACCGGTTGCTAAAAATTTTACTTAGTTACTACAAATAGTTTACTAATTTGTGATTTTTTTGATATCGACATGTATATGTAAATACATATACCTAATTATCTATTTCAGGTATATCAGTAGCTATTTACCAATGTTAATTTACCAAATTTTAATTTTGGATTATTACCATGTATAGGTAAATGCACATACCTGAATATCTTTTTCAGATTTCTACCCAATATGCAATGAAAATATATTTTTCTAAGATTGTGGAGAAATTGTTCAACCTCCACTACATCTCAAACCCAATATTCTAAGTCAACTCATTTTTTCCAAACTATCAATAGCGCAGCAGTTTCTGAATGAATTATTTTTCCGTACCTGTCATCACTTAATTTGCGCACAAACAGCTGATCGAAATTAATTCAATTCGTGAAATAAGTGAAAAATTTTAATTATATAATATAATTGCTGATTGATAATTGCTATTCAAAGTCCCAGCAAAAACAAAGGTAAGATGACAGCAAAACGCATAAGGCGAGAAGTTCAGCAAATTTTCGATTTGCTGGCTGAAAAAAATGCGGGCGGAAGCAGGAGTTCCTGGAAGCTAGCAGTTCCTGGAACTTTATCCGTTGCCCACGAAGCACCAGGAACTTCTCTTGTTGCCCAAGGCATCCTTGGCGAGGGTCTGGTGCGCAGAACTTCAAGTCGAAACAAATGATATGCCTACTTCTTCAGGCATATGTCTTCAGAGGAAGAAGAAGGAAGCACACAGCAAATGAAGGTGATGAGGAAGAAAATTTAAAAAGTGATATAGCCAATTAGGTTGTTGCGAACAACATCACAAACGCAGCTACGAACTCATTACTTGCAATTTTAGTGCGCCATGGGCATTCTCTCCCACTAGACGCACGAACGTTGAAAGCCACTCCCAGGATGGCGCCCATAGATGAAATGGGAAGTGGCGAGTACTTCCATTATGGTGTTAAGGATGCCCTCACCGATTTCTTACGTAAAAATGATTTCGACTGCGGTGAAATCAATTTAAATATCAATATTGATGGCCTTCCATTGGCAAAAAGTTCAAATCTGCAGACATGGCCGATTTTGATTAATGTGAATGGAACGCCCGATGTCATGATTGTTGGTGCATATTGTGGCAACAGCAAAGCTGATGATTCCGACATATTTTTAAAGACATTGGCTACTCTCATGATATCGGGAATAACTTATAGAGGAAAACATTTCAAGGTTAATTGTCGCGCGTTCATTTGCGACGCCCCTGCTAGATCTTTTGTTCTTTCAATAAAAGGCCACAATGGATATTTTTGTTGTCTAAAATGCACACAACAAGGTGAATCTGAAAATAGTAGAATGCTTTTTCGCTAAGGTTTTCGTTAAAAAATGAACAAATTATAAAACTGAATAGCAGTCTAGAGTTTTTATGCAAAGAAATTCCTAGAGAATTTGCCAGGCTTCCGCGCAGCTTAAAATTTGTTGACCGTTTTAAGGCCAACGAACTGAGAATGTTTCTTCTTTACACCGGTGTTTTTGTTTTGAAAGACATTTTAGATAAAGAAAACTATATTCATTTCTTAATGCTGAGCGTAGGTATACGAATTTTGCTACATGAAAAGATGTGCATAGAAAACAACGCCTGTGCAGAAAAATTACTTTGCGAATTTGTCAAAAATATTCCCAGATTTTATGATGATTCGTTTTTAACATTCAATTTCCATTGTTTAACTCATCTGGCAAGCGACTCGTTAAATTTTGGAAGCCTTGAAACGATAGGCGCCTTAAAGTTCGAGAACTACTTGTCCAAAGTTAAAATAATGTGTAGAAAAAAAAATCAAATTGCGGCGCAAATATACACCGTGAACGGGAGGAACTGTCGCACCTAACAAAATACCGATTACGTGATAACTTACAACTCCAAAATATTTTTGAAGATTTCTGGCAACTCTAGCATTAATTGTCAACTTATTTCATAAATTATTTTTAAATATTTTTCAGTAATTTTTTAATAACAAAGATGGACGCAACACGCACCTTAATTTTGAATTTACATTTGGAGAAGAAATCCACTTGCGAAATTGTTAAGGCCTTGCAGAACTTAAAAGTCAACCGGCGATTCGTGCAGCGAACTTTAGCGCGTTACAGGAGAACTGGCAGCGTTCACCCAAGACCAAATATCGGTGCAAAACGAACAGCGAGGACGCCGCTTTTAATTAAGAAAGTAAGGGAAAGAATACGGAGGAATTGCGCCGTTTCGGGAAGAAAACTTGCACGTGAGCTGAATGTCAGCCAGGACACCATCCGGAATGTTATCAAAAATGACCTAAAACTCAAGGCCTATAAGAAAAAAAAAGATTCATGGCCTAACGGAACGTCAGCGCATAATGCGAAAGGAAAGAAGTGCGGCAATTCTTCGAAGACACGCATGTTGCAGTGTGATATTTTCTGATGAAAAACTGTTTCTGCTGCAAGCAAGCCACAACCCGCAAAATGATAGAGTGTACGCAGCAAGTATGGAAGACATTCCTAAAGAAAAAAAAAAAACTATTCAAAGATTTCAAAATGTGACCTCTATCATGGTTTGGGGTGCTGTGTCGGAAAAGGGAAAATTACCGCTAGTTTTCATAGAAAAAGGGGTAAAAATCAATTCCGAGTACTACTTGGAGCATGTCTTAAAAACTAATTTTTTGCCACTTGCCAAGCAGATGTACGGAGATGAAGAGTTTTGCTTTCAGCAAGATTCTGCTCCAGCCCCCAAAGCAAAAATTGTCCAAAGCTGGTGTCGTGCTAATTTACCAGATTTCATCTCTTCGGACGAATGGCCTCCGTCCTCCCCTGACTTAAATCCTCTAGACTTCTCTATTTGGGGCATAATGCTGAGCAAATTAAGCAATGTTAAAAACATGACGGTGGATAGATTCAAGCGACGATTGAAGATGATATGGGATGATATTCCGGAAAACGAGGTGCGTGCCGCGTGCTCATCTTTTACAAAGCGGCTTAAATTGGTGAAGAAAATGAAGGGTGAACGCTTCGAATTGAATGATGAGAAGTTGTTAAAAATATAACAAAGAATAAATAAAAATTATTTTTTACTAAACTTAACACTTCGTTTTTTATTTATGACGAAAAGTAAGTGCGACAGTTCCTCCCGTTCACGGTGTATAAACGTCTTGTGGAACAAAGCATTAACGCAGTACCAAAGTTGGAAACGAATAAATACCTTAAAAACGCCCAATTGAAATCAATCAACACGAATAATGTCTTTTTGTCCACAGAAGTGCCAAATAATTGCTATGCAATAGGAAAAAAAATATTCAAAATTCTTTCTATTACTCACTACAATGGCAACACAGGCTTAGAAGATCACTTTGATATACCAATTAAATCAAGCATTTTCGGAAAACAGTCCTGCAATGAACTTGAGTTTTCAAGCTCTCTTTATCAACATTCTTTAGATAAAGTTGAACAAAAAGTCGTTATGCTTAACAATTTGGAACTAAATAAATTTATTTTCATACCTTTAATTTAAATTTAGATGGACTTCAATACTTTCTTCAAAGCCGCCATGCAAAATACCCCATCATTGGAAGACCCCATTACCAAAAAAGGTAACATTCATCACAAAGGGTTTTTTTAATTTTTCTTTTATTGAGACAAAAATATTATTTTCACAATTTACCATACGACTACTAATATCTTTTTATAATTTTGCAGATTTAGATGAGCTGAAAGAACATTTCGAAAAAGGTATGTATAAATTCAAAATTACTTCAAATTGATCATTCCATTTTTCTTTTACAGAACTTTTGAACATGCAAAATAAATTTGACAACATGCAAATGAAGCTTATAATATGTATTATGTACTTAAGTTTACAGGAAATAACTTTTGTATACTGCAATCCGAACTGTACAGTACAACTCAAAAATTATTGAAACGTGTCTTGGAAGAAGTTAAAACTAATTCACTGACAAGTTGTAAAAAACCAAGGATTGTCGTGCTTCCTGTAACACCCTTCGACGATGCTTCAGCCTTCAATGAGTTCGAGAAGGAAATCCAAATATCTGAGGATAAATTTGCAGGCTTAGTAAGTGTCCTATAACTATACCAGCTATAAGGAGTGGGAGATGAAAAAAAGCAAGTTAAAAAAACAGGTTTCATTTGCCAATAGAAAAAGCATTTCATTAACTTTCATTTGAGCTATATACATTTACCGTAGTGGTCAGATAAATGTTACAATACAATTTGTTCATTATTATTTAATTTTTTGACAAGTTTCCAAACTTTTTTGAGCTGGTTTACATGAAAGGCTTTTATTTACATCATAAGGCTTACAGAAAGAGATATTTGGAATAACAAAACCTTTTTCTTAATTTTAAAATCAAAATAATTGAAAGAATATTATTTTCATAATACGCAGCTATTCATAAAAAAGGCAAAATAATAATAAATTGATAATGTATGTAATAGTGTTATGTGTAAGCCTTGCGATGTAAATAAAAGTCTTTCATGTAAACCAGCTCAAAAAAGTTTGGAAACTTGTCGAAAAATTAAATAATCATGCAAAAAATTGTATTGTAACATTTATCTGACCGCTACGGTATAAGTTTTTTGTCGGTTTCTTTTTCTCAACTCGACCGCACCTTTCACCTCCATGAAAAATTACACTCCTACTCCAGTCACCTTGTATGAATTTACTGTAATTAAAAAATATCAATGTATTTTTAACATACATGGGCATACTGCAGTAAATATTTACTGCATTACTAGAAGCAGTATTCAGTAAACTTTTACTGATAATGAAATTCAATTTGCATTACCAGTAAATTTTTACTGATTACTGGAGAAAATTGCAGTAAAAATAAATTTTTACTGATTACTGGGAAAAAATTGCAGTACAAATAAATTTTTACTGATAATGAAATTCAATTTGCATTACCAGTAAATTTTTACTGATTACTGGAAAAAATTGCAGTAAAAATAAATTTTTACTGATAATGAAATTTAATTTGCATTACCAGTAAATTTTTACTGATTACTGAAAAAATTTGCAGTAAAAATAAATTTTTACTGATTACTGAAAAAAAATGCAGTAAAAATAAATTTTTACTGATTACTGAAAAAAATTGCAGTAAAAATAAATTTTTACTGATTACTGAAAAAAATTGCAGTAAAAATAAATTTTTACTGCTTACTGAATAAAATTGCAAAAATAAATTTTTACTGCAATATTTTCAGTAATCAGTAAAAATTTATTTTTACTGCAATTTTTTTTAGTAATGCAGTAAAAATTAATTTTTACTGATTACTGAACAAAATTGCAAAAATAAATTTTTACTGCAATTTTTTCAGTAATCAGTAAAAATTTATTTTTACTGCAATTTTTTTCAGTAATCAGTAAAAATTTATTTTTACTGCAATTTTTTTCAGTAATCAGTAAAAATTTATTTTTACTGCAATTTTTTTCAGTAATCAGTAAAAATTTATTTTTACTGCAAATTTTTTCAGTAATCAGTAAAAATTTACTGGTAATGCAAATTAAATTTCATTATCAGTAAAAATTTATTTTTACTGCAATTTTTTCCAGTAATCAGTAAAAATTTACTGGTAATGCAAATTGAATTTCATTATCAGTAAAAATTTATTTGTACTGCAATTTTTTCCCAGTAATCAGTAAAAATTTATTTTTACTGCAATTTTTTTCAGTAATCAGTAAAATTTTACTGGTAATGCAAATTGAATTTCATTATCAGTAAAAATTTATTTTTACTGCAATTTTACTGGTACTGCAAAGTGCCCATCTATGATTTTTAAAAGGTTGCTGAACAGAAAGAAAAAACGAGCAGCAATTCGATAGCGTTTATAAAAGACTCTTGGAGGCACATATTGAAGGATGAAGTCGCAAAACAATTCACCTGGCATGGAACAGGAGAAAATAAAAGCCATTAGGCCATTCAGTGTAACGGCTGCTATAAAACGTAAATTTCATCCTGAAAAATATTTTACTAGAATTTCACTTATGCTTTGTATCATTCAACAGAGGCTTGCTGTCAGAAGTATGAGGCAGGAACTGACGAAAGTTTTGAAAACATTTCTATGAGATTTTTTCAACAAGCTAATAACCGGCTCATGAAAAGGTTTAACTATTCAAAAAACAAGGAAAATAGTTATGTAAAGACTGTTTGTTAATTACCTGAATGATATTTTATTATAAAGTATTTGAAAATTTTGTTTGTTTAAGAACAGAATTCATGAATTAAATTTATTTTTATGTTATTTTAGTTAATTTTTATATCATGTTAATAACCTGAATTGTTTTTGTTTTCAAAAAGTTAATATTTGCAAAAAAATTAATGTATTGAATTAAATGAATGAATGAATTAAATTTCCTATTTTCATGTTATTTTATAATCAAAAAAATAAAAGAACAATCGAGTTGAATTTAATTCGAACCCAAGACCTCTTGGATGAGAGGAAGACACTCTACCGCTGTGCCGAGCCAACTAGGACGGAGACCGGTTGGAGAAAGGCAATGAGCTCAAATAAGAGATGAGGCCTTTTCTCCAATCGAGAACTAAGGTCTATTTTGTTGGAGATATGCTATGATCTCAAGTTGAGGAGACATAGAGATCCAGCATGGAAAATGGAGAAAAGGGCTAGAGCTCTATTTAAAGTGAAAGCTTTATCCAATGCAATTGCTTATTGGGTAGCCTGTAACTAATTGGAATATTGACCATTAAATATCCCCAGGTATAGGTAACTCCATATTTATAAATAGCAATTAGTATGAGACGGTGTGCAAAAAGGAAAACATTTTTCTTCTTTTTACCTGACCCAAAATCTTAGTTCCTTGGGGTGGGGGGGGGGGGGGGGTAGATGAGATTTCCGGAGTAAGGAAAGCTAGGAGCGTAGGGAGAGATATCGGATGAGAGGAACTAACCGATTAGATGCGACTTAAGATCGCCCTGAAACGAAGATTTACCCAAACACACATGTTGAAAGTAAACTAGCATATAGCTGTCATATCGAGAGCTACATGGTAACTCAAACGAATTTAGTTTAAATTTAATATTGACTCAAAAGTAAACTATACTAAAAGAAAATATTTAATTAAAATAACTTTTAATTTATATTTCGCACTACGGCGAACTGATTTAAATTTATATGGTACTCAAAAGTAAATTACACTAAAACAAAATATTAAATTAAACGAACTTTTAGATAAAATTAAGCACTACCTCGAACTGATTAAAATGTATAATCGATGACAAAGAAATTTACGATTAAAATAAAAAAAAAATGGGTTAAACTGCAAGACCATGTGAATAAAACAAAGTTTAATGTGAATTTAGCTCGTTGTTGAAATTCTAAGCTAATTTGATTTTAAATTAAAAACTTAGGTTAAAGTAAATGTACGCTGAAAGAATAATCTGAATTAACCCAAAGTTTAATTTAAATTTAGCATCTTTGTCGAATATACGATAACTTTGATTTACCTTTAAAATTTATGTAAAAGCAAAAGTACACTGAAAGAATAAAATGAAGTCAATCAAAGTTTAATGAATTTAAAAATAGATCTACGTCCAGGAGAAAATTAAATAGATTTGACTGTATGATTAATACCGAAGTAAACTTATATTGACAGACAATATGAATTTAAATGTAAGTTTAGTTTACAGTTAGAACTACAATGAACCTAACAAGATAATTTCTTTAACGTTAAAATTCAAATTACAAGTAGATTTTCACTGAAAAAATTGATTGTGAACTAAGCCAAAGTTTAATGCAAAGCTTAATGCATTGATTGAACTTTAAGATTTTTTTTTAAAAAAGAAAAAAAAAAAAAGAAATCAATTAAACGAAAGTTTAGTTTAATGCCATATTTACACGGAACATTTTTAATTGTATTTACGCTCCCCTTGGATCTAATTTATCTATATATATATAAATACTGTAATATAAAACATGAAAAACTAAGACTCTGCAATTTTCTGGGATGATGAAAGGTAAGGACATGTAGGGGGCTACTTAGGTGCATTATAGGGTTAATATTCTCCGTTCATTAACAAGCAGGGCGGGTACAGAATATGAGGGGAATTAACACCTTCCTCCTCATACAACTCGGTGCATAGGGGTAACAATGTAATTTACCAGATCAGCTGCAAAGGGAACGTCGAACCGTGCGACAAAATATACATAGGTACAACTAAGAGAGCACTGGGAACAAGAATAAACGAACATGCATACGATATAAAAACACGAAAAGAGACTACGGCATTAGCACAACACATCAACAATACTGAACACAAAGCTGATCTTGACAACTTTAAGATAATCGACAAATAAACAAATTACAACACAAGGCTAAGGGAGAGTCTACATATACAAAAAAGCATCCAAAATACTGTAAACAGAAAAGAGAACGTAGACAACATAAGCGTAGTTTACCAAAACGCACTTAGCTGAAATCATGTTAAATGTTTATTTGTATTCTTAAAATAGAAATGTTTAAGTTTTATGATTGTTGTAGTTATATGGACACCTGTAAGTTAAATGTATTGTTGTTGCTCAAAAATTATAATTTTTTAAAATCAGTTAATCAAATACGCCCTGATGAAGCAGACAAATAATCTGCGCAACGTCGGCAAATTAAAAATTTAAATTTGTTAAAATTTATCTGTTTTTTAATTATTTTTTAAAGAAACAATAAATTTTTTCGGTTACTAAATAACGTCTTAAAAAATCAAAACAGTGTCGGTTCGCGTTTTTTGTTTTTTTTCTGCCCTCCGTTTCCTTTTTCCGCTCCCAAATGATTTGAACTAGAATTTTCTGGGTATGGGTCCTTTTACCGTCTGCATACTGACTACTTATGCATATCGCATCCCAAGACTTTCGGACGAAGCAAGCCCACGACCATTTTCTCTGAGCTAAGCTGAAGCATAGCTAGGTATGCAGATCCGCTGAGTCAGAAAAGCATCTCGTTACCCGGATTGCGGATATGCCGACGCGCCGAGGTGGATGATCGAGCTTGTCACAAACCCAGTGAGTGGGAAGAAAAATTTTTGTCCACCAATAATTTTATGTAACGTAAATATCAACAGTTTCGTTGTTCAACTTAAGGCTAAATGCCCAGATGTTAAGTTCAAGATTGTCAACAAGTCTAAATACAGGAGTTAGTTGTACCTCTAGGACGTTGAGGCTTACAAGACCATGATGGCTCTTCTAAATGAGAATGAGATAGATTCTTATTCTTTCACTCCTACTCATTTAAAGCAACTTCGAATAATTGTTCGCGGTTTATACTTTGGCACGAATATCAGTGATTTGAGATAAGCCTTGGATGGGGAGCACCCAGGTTGTATATACAAGGTAAGCAAACTTGTGACGTCTCACTTGTTTCGCAACAAAAAAGATACGGGTCTTTTTGTCGTAACCCTGGTCCCTGGCAAAAACTTAGCGACATCAACAAAATTAAGTTTATTTTCTGAAGTCAGGCCATTTCCTGGGATGCTCCTAAATGTAGATCTGGTCTCATTTAGTGTTTTCGTTGTCAATGTTGGGGTCATAGTGCCCGTAATTGCAACATATCTGTTGCTTGTGTTAACTGTGAAGACCCTTATGACCTTGGTGAGTGCCAAGTAAATAAAGATGCAAATTCCTCTCTGTTCTGTGTTAACTGTAAACAGTCTGGCCACCAGAGAACTGCATCGGGTGATTGCAAATGATCATACGTAATCAATACTCCAAAAACATGTCTTTGCATTCAAGCAATCAAGTTTGATCAAACACACATATTCACTGTTGAGTTTTAATCAATCAAACCATGAGCTTCTTGTTGGGTCTGTCATTTTATTCATCGATCATCTTCCTATAAAGCATTTCGTGTTTGTTCGTTCGGCTCAACAATGATTATTTTGATCAAGGATAACACGCAAAAAGCAAAAATTAATGCGTATGAGTTTATGCATAGGCTGGCAGAGATAGAAAGAGAAAGAGCGAGATCAAATAGAAGCAAAATAGTTTAAATTAATTCGTATAATGACGGTGTTAATTTAGCAATTGATTATAATCTACAAAAAAATAAAAAAATAAATCAGACATTATGATGTTTTTAAAAAATTACAAGTTGCAGTCAAAACATTAAAATCTAAAGTAAAGCGCAGGTTGAAAAATTGTTCTAGAAAGAAAGATAGATTTGAATTGAAAAACTCAGCGTGGTTAGAATCATATTTCGAAGCTTCTCATATTCTTAATCATAATTCTTAAGATTCAAAAGACTATGAAATGGACGAAAATTAAAATGATTATTTAAACAACTTGTTTCTTTTGGATGAAGAATAAAAATTGAAGGTAAATTAATAATTAAAAAATGTTAAAACGAACAAAAAATTTAATACAAAAATATATTAAAAGCAAAAACAAAAAAAAAAAATTTAAGAAACAAAAAATATTGAAAGCAAAACAAAAAAAATATATAAAAAATATTAAAAGCAAAAAATAAAAAAATGTAAAAAAACCAAAAAAAATATATGAAAAAACAAAAAATATTAAAAGCAAAAAATTAGAAACATATTAAAAAAATTCTTAAAAGCAAAATATAAAAAACAAAAAATAAAAAAAGGCAGAAAAAATATGGGGCTCTCCCCGCAACCTCCACGTGGTGACCCTGGAAACTGTATGTGTCATTTATGTGGGCAATTGCGGGTTTTTGTTTCTCGATTTTAAAACATATTAATCGTTCTAAAAGTGCTATTTTCTAAAGCCTTGTATATTTATTTTTAGTGCACACATCACACGCCAGATTCAGTAAAAGCGTCCCTTCTTCTCTCTTGTATCCCGCCTCTTTTTTATTACACCAGAACTAAAAGCAAACGAAATTTTTTATTTAATAGTGCCACGCCACTTTGCAAAATCCCGCACACTTTTTCTAACATGCTCGAAAACGATCCTTCCCACCTCTATACCCAATTTCAACAAGCTGGTGCCAATATTAGACGACATACAGTATTTTATTGATAGTGTCACGCCCCCTTTGTTGAATCCCGTCCACTTTTTCCATCGCGCATACAAAAGATGCTTTATTCCAAGTATCCTGCACCAAGTTGTATTAAATTCTATCTATTCAACGCCAAGATATGATTTTTGGGTACTTTTCCAAATTTCTAGCCTTATGTGCAATGTGGCAAAAAAATAACCTCGAAAGTGAAGTAAAAGAAAGTAAACGTGAAGAAACAAGTTCATGTACATCGCGGCGATCAGAAGATCAAAATATTAGCCAGCAACCAAATGAAGAGTTTCTTCATATATTGAATTTCGTTACGACAGCTCTAAAATTGTGGCTGTTATCGTAATCAGACACGAACAGACATGCGGACATGGCCAATTCGACTCATGAGGTGATGCTGATCAAGAATATACATACCTGCCATGCCTCCTGATCGGACAAACGGAGTTAATGTACCCTTACGCAACATGTTTGCAAAAATAAAATTTCTAAAAATAACGGGCACCCCAGTATATATGCAGAAAAATTGAATCTGCTTAATTTTAAAAATTGTATTTTTTCCGTAGATTGAAGCCGTGAAGTCTCTGATGAGCTCTGGAACCCAAGGAAAAAACTAATTTCAGTTTTAAATGAATATATAATTGTCAATTACAACAACGATGGGACCCTCGGTAAAAAGAGGCTTAAGGTCTTCACAAACTTTTACCCAGTTTTAAAAGGTAAACATTTAAAAGAAGATTATTTTATTTATTTACAAGAATTTATATTTTTTATTTTTTTTTATTTTCACTAGATGCCTGCTGTTCTATGGAAGAGACAGACCCAGAAGATATTGTTCGAAAGGCTTTTTAGGCTGACAAAAAGCGTCACTCCCACGAATCACGTGTCCTTAAAGAAAGCAGCTCTAAATTTGAAAATACATTTTTTGCATTTATTTTGAAAAAATCTTGTGCAAGTTATCATCAGGTAACAATTGAATATGCAACTGCGAGTTTTTATGCTGACGATGCTTGTTGATTGTTCGAACGTTGATCAAGAGAAACAGCAACAATAGCGGAGACATAACACCCACGTCAGAAGCTTGGCGCAACAACAGCATCAAGAATAGCAGCGATGTCGAGGCAAGATAGGGTTAGATTTAAGTTTGTAGATTTACAGCCCTATTCTGGCAAATTAACAAATTGTTAACCAGTATTTTGAATATTTCTATGTGTTTGTTGTTTTCAATACAAAACTTAAAGCTCAAAAAACAAAATTTGTTAATGAAATTGTCAATAACTGAAAAGCAGTTGACAATATTTATCAAAATTTTTTATTTTTGAGCTTCAAATTTTGTTTTGAAACAAAAAAATTACACCAAACACATAGAAATATTCAAAATACTGGTTAACAATTTGTTAATTTGCCAGAATAGGGCTATTAGTCTCCCATCGGTACTCAATAAAGAATAGTAAATAAATAAAACTTGCACAGATGAAATAAAATAGCAAGTTATGTATATATATAAATAAATCCAAAATATGAATGTTTTTTAAAGTAGTCAAGTAGTACAAAATTAACCAATTTTAAATAATTTGAAAGTAAGGTACTTTTAAATAAGTTTACTTTAAACTGCTTTTAAAATATTTGAAAATAAAGTACTTTGAAGCTAGTTTACTTTAAACTTCTTTTAAAGTAGGCGAAAATAAAGTACTTTTAAATTAGTTGAAAAGACGCACTAGTTGTAGTTGAAATAAAAGTAGCTTTAAACTACTTTTAAATTAGTTTATTTTCCTACAGGGTATAAACCTGCGTAATAGTAATACAATTTTTTGTAGCTACATACACCTGTATTACTTATTGCATTAATCTTGCTGAAGAGTAACAAAAACAATAAAAAACGACATAAAAGAAAGCAACTGATACGTAAATATTGTATAAGTTAACACCAGCGAATAAAGCCTCTCCTAACATCTGCGCCACTGTTGCACGCGCATCCAGTTTCGACACCTTACATATGTTGACTTAGCATAAATAGTTTATTTTTATTTAAATGCTAGTTTCGACACTCGTTTAATGCACCCAGCATTATGCCGACGGTGCATATATAGTTTTATTTCATATTTATGGTGATAAGCTTCTTCATTATTGTGTTAATGCTATGCATTTGTAACGACGACTCGTTACAAAGTTTCACCCCGCTCCCTACGCCACTACCCTACTACACCACTCTGCACATTCAACTCAACCAACAGCCAAACCTACACACAGCCAGCACATTCAACGTAGCCAAAAGCCAAGCCTACGAAAACCACACGCAACAGCCAGACATGATATAATTCCCAGAAGGTTTCTAACAACAACAAACATAAATCAACAGGCCATCTAAGACAATTTCATAATGAATCCATTGCGCCTGTTTCACTGTCTGTGTTGGGTAGTCACTCTCCTTTTTATAACACAACACATACTTAAAACACATGCGAATGATTTATTACACATCAATTGTGTTCAAGATGAAACGACCAGAAATCAGGTATACAGTGGAATAGTAATAGAATACAGAACAGCGGTAAACTTGACACACCCATTCACTGTCAGTCAAACGATACATTTGGAAGCCGATTATAATTCCTCATATAAGATTGAATATGAACAATATTGTGAAGTGGATGACAAACTGATAAGAACTGCTGGATTTCTGGACTCCGAATTAGTTGGAAGAAAGTATCAAAGGGTCGTCGCAAAAATGAGAACCGCTATAATTATAAACCAGAATACACAAACATTAATTAACACCTTGGATACTAGTTCAGACCACAATACATTGATAGCTGGATCAATTCCAGAGACTTATCACATCCGGTCTCCAGACTCAGTGTTTGAGAATTCATACGTTATTAGACCCAACGAAGAAAATGAGGTGATCACTATACATCAAGTTCTGAATCCATCAACAATCATCAACAGGAACAAGCCTCGTCAGAGGAGTAGAATAATAGTGGAAGTCAAGAGCACATTACATATGGGTAGATATGTCATCTTAGTGATGACATTAAAAGAGAAATTGTTGGGGATCGAAATTTTATTCCAAACATTAGCCCGAATAAGATGACAGAAGGGTTTGTACCTTCCCGGTCGGTGTTTCATGGTAAAGGGGTTATCGGCATGCTAAAGAGACTCTCAAAGTCAAACTCCAGAGGAAAGAAAGATACTAGTATGAAACATTCAAGTGCATCAGAGTAGCATGAGATACTATCATCCCTTAATATACTTCGACAGAGAATTTATTACCTTGAGACCAGGGCTCGCAAACAAACTCTAAAGAAAAGTATTTTTCTGTTCTGTTTGTTTCTTCTGAAGATCACAAGTATTTTGGTTTGTTTAGTTTTTTCTCTCCGATTCAAAAAGTAGCACAAACCGAAGCAAGTAGAGATGAGAGAGAAAAGTAAAATGAAATGTTTCTTTTTTCGAATAGAAAAAACTTCCTCTCACTGTTATGCTTTTGAATCGCGTGCACAAAAACAATCAAAGTAAAGTATCTTTAGTTAGCGATCTCTTGTTGGTTGCTGGAAGCACCAAAATCCGAAGAGAGATCTGCAATGTTTGTTCGTTTCGTTTATGATGCGACTTTTTTTTTGTGTTAAAAAAGTTATTGCGTTGGAATTTTTCTTTGTTTTAATTGCTTTTATTGAATTTGTTCAATATTTAAATTGAATAATTTGAATTTTAAACAATAGGAGTGTTTAAAAATGAACAAATTATTTATATTATAAATAATGTGCACTTTTTGATAGTTATTTCTCTGAAACCGCAGCCAGCTGAAAAAATGCTGCTTAAAACATGACGAAATTCTTTTGTCGAACTTCCGTAGTAAAACGAACACAACATTTGTTACTTGTTGTGGTTGCGATCGTGACAACAAAATCTAAAAAACGAAATACTTGTTGTTTTCGTAGAACACAAAACAATAGTTTTCTTTCACTCTTAATTTTCTGTTCGCTTTGGTACGCATTTCTGTTTGTAGCAAAGATCCAAACCTAAGCAGATAGTGAAACTGTTTGCTTTTGCAGATTTAGCAGATGTAGAGTTAGTTTTTGCGTACAGTTTATTTGCAACCCCTGCTTGAGACCCAATGGAAGCAAGTTGCTTATTTTCTCTCTTACGGTATAAGATCACTACCAATGGAAACGCATAAATCATGTAGGCATTATAATAAATATAAACATTTGTTAAAATGTATGGGACGACATTATAGATCTATTATGTTTTATGACACATACGAAAATCTTTTTGCTTTATTCCTTGAACTCACAGACAAAGAAGCAAAGATAATTACAGAAACAACATATGGATGAATAATGCGCAGTCTGACAGACTTCGGCACACCCGAAAGCGTAGTGCTTTGCTCCGTCGTACACTTGTTGAACAAGTCCGTTGTTTCAAAACGAGCTATCGTAAGGTGGCTCGGTCGAATACATTTAGCTTTTAAGTATTTTAAGCAGTAGTTAGTCAGTGGTACCGTCACGTCGGCTTCGGTCGGTCGGGCGTCCACAACAATATTCGCTTTGGGACCATCACGTCGGCTTCGGCCAGTCGGGAGTCCACAACAAAATTCGCTTCGGGACCATCACGTCGGCTACGGTCGGTCGGGCGTTCACAATAAACATTCTCCTTCGGCAATCACGTCGGCTTCGTTCAGACGGTAGCCCAACGTACAGATGTATGCTTAAGAATTCTATTGTATTTTTTTTTTTTTTTATTATTATAGAGTTTCTCCATCTCGTTATGGGTCAGCACATGCGGAGATAACATATATCCCGGGTAGTTTTCGGTACCAAGGGATAATGCTCTGTGGGAGCGTAGGCCATGTTCTACGCTCATGTTATTATGTTCAATTATATGTTTAAAAATGACCGAGCTGTGTCAAAAATTACTGTGTGTTTTAAAATTACTGCTTTTTGGATGTTGTAATGTGCTATTGTTCTTATGTTCAAGGTTGTGAGGTTGGGTATGAAAGTTTTATGAAGTATTCCAGTTGCGGATATTATAAATGGTATTGTTTTTACATAATGTTGTTTCCATATACATTTTAGTTCTAAACACAGTTCATTATATTTTTCTGAATTGGACACACTTACTTCAATTAGTGTTTTGGTTTTGACTAGCTTGTTTATTAATGTGATATCCGGTCTGTTGTATATGATGCAGCTATCTGTATATATTGTTCGGTCCCAGTATAGTTTAAAATGATCGTTTTCCAGTATTGTTTGTAGTTGATACATGTAGTATGGTTCTTTTGATGTTATTAACAGTAAGCTTTTAGCTATTTCCTGGTGTAATATCCTGGCAACTGTATTATGTCTTTCTGTGTAGTTGGTTCCAGCTAGTATTGGGCATCCTGTAAGAATATGGTCTTTTGTTTCCCTGTGCATATAACATTTTCTACATTTATCTGTTATGATGTTTGGATCTTTAATAATGTATTTTAAATAGTTTTTTGTTGCGATTACTTGATCCTGGATGGCAAAGATGAAACCCTCTGTTTTCGGTTGTAGGTCGCCTCTACATAGCCAGGTATATGAGTTGTTTCTGTCTATATTTTCATCTTGCATGATATGTGGGTGTTTTCCATGAAGTTGTTTTTGTGTCCAGAGTAGTTTCTTTTCTTCTATTGTTTTAAGGTTGATTATGTGGTTGGTGTCATGTAGATTTAGTGGTGTGTATTTTTTGTCGGCTAGCACTATTGCTTGATGTAGGTTAGATTGGTTTGTATAGAAATAGTTCCGTAAGTTTTTTATTTGGTTGTTGTGTAGGTTTTGGATATCAATGAGGCTTCTTCCTCCTTCATTTCGCGGCAGTGTAACACGTTGTATGCATGAATTTGGGTGCAGTTTTCGGTAAGTATTGTTCTAGTTTTGTTTCTATGTTGTTGATCTCGGTGTTTGACCGTTTTATTATTCCGAACGAATATGTTAGAATTGGTATTGCGTACGTGTTTATTGATTTGAATGTGTTTTTTGAGTTAAGGTGGGTTTTTAAGATTTTCTAAACCCAAACATTGAAGAATGTCTTCAGGAGGCGATGCAATACAAGTTCTTTACTACCTTGGACCTCAATAGCGGGTACTATCAAGTTCCGATCAAAGCAGAAAGATGTAAGTACACTGCATTTGTTACTACAGAGGGTCTGTATGAATTTAAGCGCATGTCTTTGGCCTTAAAAATGCGCCCATTGTATTCCAAAGACTTATGGCAAAAATACAGGATGGGCAGGAAGATCAAATATGATCCACCATATGGACGACATCTTGGTTGTTAGTGACACGGTTGAAAAACTGGAACATGTATTGAAAGTTTTGCAAAATGCTAACCTTACACTAAACGTTTCAAAATGTGCGTTCTTAAAAACGTCAATAGAATTTTTGGGACATCAACTGACGGCAGAGGGAATAGAGCCCGGTTTTGCAAAAACTGCAGCAATAAATAGTATCCCACAATCAACGAACGTAACGGAGGTACGAAAATTCTTAGGCCTGAGTGGTTATTTCCGGAAATTTGTCCCTGGGTACCAGGCGCGGATCCAATGGGGGTCACGGGGGTCATGACCCCCCCCCCCCCAAACAGCCCGCATTTCAAAAAATAGAGCTGAAACAATATTTTGCAAACCGAAAAACAAAAAAAACAAACGAATAAAACCTAGTTTGTACAAACTTAAAAACCTGAAACTAACCAAACGACCAAAATTAACTTACTTTTTTGCACTCTGAACTTTGTTTTTTACGGGTTGGTTTTTTTCTATCCTGTGACCCCCTCCAGAAAAAATTCTAGATCCGCGCCTGCTGGGTACTCGGTTATTTCGAATCCGTTGAGAATGTTGCTTCGTAAAGACCAACAGTTTAGGTGGGCTTAGAAACAAAATGTAGCGTTTAATGAATTAAAATCAGAATTATAGAACATGCCTATAGTATTATAGTATTATATAGGTAAACTGGCTCTTTGGTAAAAATAATTTTGTGCAGAAAAACTAACGCCCTCAAGTTCAAAACACTGTCAAAAGTCAAATTGAATATTTTTTTTGCATACTGGGATATACGGTCGGTTCGTTTAAGTCCGAAGACATAACGAGCGATGTTGTTATAGGAAACGTTCAACTTGCGCTTACTAGCAGCATCACAGTATGCAAAAATTTCAGATCCGTACAATAAGGTGGGGACAAGATACGTTTTCGCTAATAACATTCTTATGTGAAAGGGGGTGAAAAACTGTGTGGCCCATAGGCTACGTAGCATACCATAAACTTTTCCTACAGTGATGTTGACATGATTCGTCCAATCTAAAGTGCTGCTGAAGGTAATACCCAAATTTTTTGCCGTTTTTACAACTTCAATACATGACCCATTTATCGTGACGTCCGGAAAGGGCAAAGAAGAGTTATGTTTTCTCGTTATAATTAAACTTTTTGACTTATTTGGGTTTATGCTTAAGCCATTAGCGGAAGCCCAATCGTAAATTTTACACAAATTAGCATTCAGACTATCAACACACGTAGTAATATCACATTTGCGACAGCTAGTATACAGTTGTACATCATCAGCGTACATTTGTATACCACAATTTTGCAGCACAGTTGGTAAGTCGTTTATATAAACCGAAAATAAAAGAGGGCCCATTACAGAGCCTTGAGGAACGCCACGGTTTACAGGTAAGAAATTGGAAGTAACGCTGCCTATATTAACGGCTTGTGATCTGTTTGTGAGATAAGAGGTCATTAGTCGAGTTGCAGTGGCGGAAAAATTAAACACATTTAATAATTTCGAACATAAAATTTGGTGATCAACCGTGTCGAAAGCTTTCGAATGATCTAGCAAAACCAAGAAACTGATTTCATTGCGATCGAGGTTATTTCGAATTTCATCGCTGACGTCAAGTAGAGCAGTCACGCAACTACGCTTAGGTCGGAATCCTGACTGTCTGTCAGTTAGCAGTTTATTGTCCAAAAGAAATTTGTTTATTTGGTTGCACATCAGCGTTTCAAAAACTTTTGATAGATATGGTAAAATTGCTATGGGGCGGAATTCATTACCAGTTTTAGGGATGGGAATAATTTTAGCTTTTTTCCAAATAGCAGGGAATTCTGATTTCGTTATGATGGTATTGAAAATGTTAATAATGAAAGGGGTTAGAGCAGAAAGAAGTAACTTAAAAAACCTGGGATGTATTTCATCGAAACCGACGGCATTAGATTTAATCTCTAAGCAACTTCGCAGTACTTCTGTATATTCAACGCATTGAAAATTAAAAGCTGAGTACGAGTTGATAGATCTCTGAAAGATGCGACAACAGTTGACACTGGGCGCTGAAATAGGTATATCTATAAATTTGTTATTTAGAGCCTCGACGTCTACGCTAGTGTCTGTAAGCGAAATATTTCTACCAACTCCAATTTGCCAAATAATATTCCACTTCGTTTTGCTGCTTATGGCAGAGCTAAATTTAGATTCATAATATGCTAACTTGGCAATTTTCACCGCCCTGACCACATTGTTTCTGCATATTCGGAAAATATTATAACGCTCGGGTGTTTTGAGACGTTTCCATTTATTATACGCTGCGTCACGTTTTTTCATTAAACTTTTAAGGGTACTGGAAAACCAGGGCCTTAGATAGTGCTTTACAACTTTAGTTTTAAGAGGAACATGTTTTTCAAATAATGAATTGACGTTACGTTGTAGGAAATCTAACTTATCATTTACTGATAGCATGTGATAAATTTCTGTCCAGTCGACGTGATTGAGCTCTGTGTGAAGAGAGCTAAAATCTATATTTGTAAAATCTCGGTATGTTATTTTTTGCTCTGGTATTAGCAGCTGAAAATTATAGCAAAGAAAAATCAGGTCATGCTTGGAAAAAACAGGAGCAGATAACTGGTCATAAAGTAAGACTTTATCATTATCACCGACAAAAAAGAGGTCTAGCAGCGAATTTCTATTTTTGGAAAAGTGTGTGGGTGTGGTGCAGTTTGGCGACGTAAGACCAAGTGCACACATATCATCAGATAAATGAGTTTCAACCAATAAATCACAATTAAAATCGCCACAAATTATGATGTCAGCATAGGAGCTTACCACCGATTCAATTTTCAACATTAAGTTTTCTGTATGGACATAACGATTTGGCCTATAAACTGTGCCGACAAGTAGTTTTTTGGATTCATAGATTATGTCAACAAATAGGAATTCAATATTATCTTCAGAGTTTGATTTACTGATTAAGTTGCATGTAATACCATCTTTAACAAAAATTGCAACCCCACCGGCATGAGACTCTCGATCCGCACGAAATGATCTATAACCCTTTACACTAAAGACACTATTTTGAACAGAAGGCTGAAACCATGTTTCAGATACACAAATTATATCCATGTTTGAGTTTTCAAAAATGTACCGAAACTCATCAATTTTATTATTTAAACTTTGCGCGTTAATATGACATACCTGTAGTCCCGTCGCTTGCCTGCTTAATATTCGAATTAAAGTATAGAGATTGTCTCTAGAACAACAACGACCGTAATTATTCGAACTCACAATGGATATGGTTTGAGATAAAAAGACGCGTATTTGCAGCACAGTTGTTAAAATTATTATTAACTTTTAATATAAGAAATAAAAAATTAAAAGAAATAAAAATAAGAAAAGAAGTAAGTGTACATATTACGCAAAGAAATGGAATGAAGGAAGCAAATAGAAATAAAAAGAAGATAGATAGGTTAAAGAAAGACAAATTAAATAACGCAAAAACATAAAACTTAAACTTAGGCAGGAACAACTTCATCTTCCGGGCATCTTTCACAAATTCCTTCGGCAGCAAGAACATGGCTGTGCAGCTCGCTTTCATTTTTGATTCGAATACTTTGGGAGCCTTTGTGTAGCCGAATGTGTAAACACCCTCGGACGGTGAAAGCATTGTAAATACTTTTTCGTTTCTTGTAGGTAATAGCAGCATGTAATAGCTTTCTAGTATCAGCGCTGAGGCACTCGTGGATGTAGATATTGTGATCTGCTTCAAAGCCTGCATTGATCAGATTCACGGCTTTCTTAACACGTCTGCGGTAGTCACCAAAAGCTTTCAAAACCCGATTTCGATCATGCGGAGTGTAGAACTTGACGATGATCACAGGGTTTGAATTTAGATTTGTTGTTCTCTGCTTTACCCGAAAAATATCTTTTAATTGCGGTGGTAAAAACTCAATAGAGTGACATACAAGGTTAAAGATGCTCTTAATATTTTCGCCTGTCATTAAAGGCACTCCAAAAATAATTGCATCGGAAGAGTTATGATTTTCACTGCTGTTGTTGGAATTTGATGTCGAAGAGCATCGCTTGAGTTCATCGGTTAGGGCATCACAACGCGAGGAAAGAAGTTCGATGCGATTTTCAAGTGAGCTTAATTTAAGTTCATAATCACTAAAATTGTTTTTGATGGTTGCAACTTCGCTCTTAAATTCGTTGCTTAATTTAGTCTCGACGTTCGCAATTTCACTCGAGAGACGCTTGAAGAGGATGTCGGAGTGCTGTCGAAGACGGTCCTCTAGCTGTTCCACTTCAACTTTCAACTTAACACTCAAACGCTCTTCTAACGCATAGAGTGCAGTACTAAAAGAGGTTAAGCTGCCACTCTCTGACTTAGGTGTGTTCTCGTTTTTAGAGCGAAGGCCTTGTTGGCGTAGTTGTTCACGCGATAGTCTTGGACTTGGTGTCATTTAAGGCGTTTAGTTAGTAGTTGGCGCGCAATTAGGGGAAAACGTATAACACAGTAGCTACAATTCGTGTAGCTTAGGATTATTTTGTTTAGTTGTTTTAAGCCACAGACGGCACCGCTTGATGTCTACCAACAAATTACACTCGCGCACTCGCCGTTTTTGTGTTTTTTTTTTTATCCGGCAGTTCTGTTTTAGTATTTTTCACTTTTTAGTTTTTGCATCAAAAATTGACAACAAATAAAGTTCAGCACTGATCGAAAGATTTTTGCATACGAATTGCATCTGGGTTTTCTGCAGTAAAGCAAATGTTTAATTCTTTAATTCATGCCAAAATGCAATTAAACGAGTCTATATCCGATGTTTACAAAAACTTCAAAAACAAAAACTTGATAAAATATTAAATCTCTGTATAAAAACGAAGCGCACAGAAAGACACGTCTGCACTTCGCGGCTAATATCGGTTTATTATGTATATAATAGAACATGCCTGCTTAGCGTCCGAACGTCAGTTCTTTGTTAATTCCATACGTCTTTGGAACTCACTCCCACCGTATCTACAGCGTATTTGCAATACAGCCATATTTAAATCTAAATGATCAGATTATTTGTCTTCCTTCTAAACAAAACTTTTATCTATTTTTACTTGATTCGCTATTCTATTATTTTTCTTCATTTATCTCTTTTCATTCGATTTCTTACCTAATTCATTTCTTTGTAATGTTATTTTTCTCTCTTAATTTAAAGTTATTTTATTTTTTTAATTTTCAGTTTTAAATTCTTATAATCGTTTTTTTAAAAACTGTTTTTGATCTCAATGTATTTAATTAATTAATTTCTGTTCAAGTTATGTTTAAGTGTTTAATATTAAAAATTTGTTGATTTATATCCACACATGTTATCGGTGCTTAACTATAAGTTTATTTCTTACAAGCGCTTATAAATAAATAAATAAATAAATAAATAAAATAAAACATCTCAACCAGTAATGGTGGCATATCGAATTGAGTGCAGACATGAAGTTCATACCGACGCAAGCTCTAGTGGTTTAGCTGGTGTTATGCTTTAGAGCGAGGGTGACGATTTAAAACCTATTGCATACTATAGTAGAGCACTCGATGAATTTAAGGGTATTATCAAATCAAAACTGCTTTTAACGCACTACAACCCTGCAGATGCTTTAAGCCATGGAATATGTGGAATAATTTATCACATTTTCCCCGACAATTCTATGAAAGCCATCTACCACATTTCAAGGACTCTAACTCCAGCGGAACTCAACTATAGTCAAATTGAAAAGGTAGGACTGGCACTAGTTTTCGCCGTCCAAAGATTCCATCGAATGTTTTTTGGGCGAAAGTTTACACTACACACGAATCATAAACTACTTTTAACATAGAAGCATCAATTTCTTTTGAACGCGAAATACAGAACACTCTACACGAATCTCTACCAACACTTCCAGTAACGCACCACATGATCGTCGAAGCAACCCAATCTGATGACAACCTTCAACAAGTCATCAGCAACTTGAACAACGAATGGCTTGGAAATTCGAAGAGACTTAATGACCAAATTATTTCTTATTATACAAGAAGGGAATCGCTTTAATATGTCGACGGTTGTTTATTATTAGACACACGAGTAGTCATACCGAAACCATTTCATCAACGGATACTCACACAAATTCACCAAGGACATTTCGCTATTGATCGCTGTAAGCCAATTGCACGCAGCTATGTGTATTGGCCGAATATAAACAAAGACATCGGGGAATATGTTCGCCAGTGCCAAGGATGTCAATTTGCCGCTAAATCACCCGTCAAAACGACACTTTAATCGTGGCCTCTGACGTCACGCCCATTAGAACGAGTTTATGCAGACTACGTAGGACCTACAACAGGAAAATACTACATTGTTGATCTTTTAAAAAATTTGAGGAGGAAGAAACACATGCAGAAGCACTGAAAACTTTTCTCGAAGTATATCGTTCATCACCAAATCCAAGCACACCGAGCGGAAAATCACCAGCTAAACAATTTCTCGGTAGGAAAATGAGAACAATCTTTGATATCATGCGAAGGCCTGGCACTGCGCCGATTCATAAAAATAAACAAATGAAAGAACAATATAATCGTAAGCACGGCACCAAAGATAGGTCTTTCCACCCTTATCACAGTTGGAGATAGCCAAAAACTCATCAGAGCTCACACCGACCAACTTCGTTTAAGATCGTCAAAGAAGTCTCTTCACAGGATTCTGAAATTCTCCTTCAAGTCCTACTACAAGAGTTCAGTTTAAATATAAATACGATAACGGAAGCTGAGATTACTTCTACACCATTAAGTACTCTTCAAGGAATGCCCTGGCGCATACAAAGACGTCGTATTCCTGTGGATGTTGTCTCAAGAACACCACAGCAGCCTTAAAGAAGGGAGATGTTAGAGCAACACTGGCTACTACTTTTTGTCAGCAAGACACTGAACAATAATTTACTATTATACTTACTTCGTTCGTTCCTTATACAGCAATTAGATAACACGTGTATAAAGTTACTAATTCTTTATAATTAATTTTATTATAGTTATTTCAATAAAAAGTTAAATTGTAATTGCTTTTGAACACAATAATAAGAAATATTCAAGACTTTGACGACACTGATGCAAATTAGTTGCCAGATTAATTCTAAATCAAATCCAGGTACTTTTACCTTCAATAGAAACATCGTTTGATAACTCAAACAAAAATACCTTTTCGGATATATCGAAAACAAGTGCGTAGTTAGAGCTTGGGAAGCAATACATAGGGCTGAAGAAAAGTAAATAGTTCAAATCAAACTCATGTTTTAATAACATATCATGTCAACACGCATTAGCAAGTTAAGTAACGACAGCAATCCTAATGTTTTTGGAAATATTGAAAATTGCAAATTGCAGCCAAGTGAATCTCAACAAAACGAGTACTGAGAACACAAAAACAGTCAGAAACATTATTATACAAACTTAAAGTAAGCAATGACTAGAAAGGTCATGGTTGCTAGCAATGTTGTCAACAATTTCATCACTATTTTAATAAGAAGTTTTCACTTATATTCCTAATTAAATTGTCTTATTTTTTAAGTCACTTTAAATTAATAGATATTCATGATTATTATTAAAAAGGTCTCGACACACATTAGAATTTGCAGATATTGTCACATATAAAAATAGCTTAATAATAATACTCTTCATATACAGTTCTTTAAATAGCAATTTTTTTTTTTAAATCCTAATCAGTCTTTTACTTTAAGCCTTTTTCATGCTCTACTACTAGGTTTAAAATAAGTTAAAATTTATTTTTAATTTCTATTCTTTAGAAGAAATTTTAATTTAGTGACTAGTCTGACTAGTAATAGAGATTTATATCAAATGTTTTTTCTTTGATTTTGCCTTTTAATCTTATTTTTAGTCTTTAATATATGCATTAATGTTATTATGTTTCATTTACGTTCTATCAGCGCATAGACAATAATGTGAAAAATTATTGTGATATAATACATGAGTTATTGACTTACATACATGCTTTTGAAGGATGACGAAAAACGTTGTTGACTTCACAATGTGTACAACAGCAAACTTTAATTCTCAGGAAATAAGCGCTGTCAAGTTTTTATGACTATTGTTGCTCGTGCTGTTCTTGTTTTGACTGCTACTACTATTAGTATTATTATTTGCATAATTCATTTCTTTTTCAATAAGCTCTGCTTCATGCTTCGCTTCAGCTGCAGCATCAGAATCTGTCGACCTTTCACTATCAGCCATTGATTTTGTAGTTCGCGGTGTTAAATCTTCGATTAGAGTGGCATTTGTGGTTGCTGTATGCAATGGCATTGTCGTTGGTGCTAGAGTAATTGGCGAAAACACTGCATTTATATCGAGTGTTTCTTGTAGGATTCGCCAAGAAGCCACGAATACCGCTTTAACGCGCTCGAACGTTTCAAAGTCATACACTGATCGTGCTGTGTTCGTGAGATCAAAAGGTTCTGAAAGCGAAAATGCATAAAATGGAATTGAGTTTTCAGACGCTGCTTGACATACCTTCAATGCACAATTCTTTCCATTGATGTATATCATTCTTAAGAGATTTTGCCTGGCGACAAACATTGATGGACATGAGGCCGCCAGTTCGTATCGAAATGGCAAATTGTGTGTAGCTTAAAAGTGTTTTAAAATAATTATTAAGTTATATTTATAAAGCATTTCAATTAAAACTCACTCGAAACAACTGTAATATTCTAAAAAATTTAGAAACAACTCGCCAACTGTTAGGTTATTCTTCGATTCATATGGTCCAATTGATTCATTCATATCAATGTATCCAAAATCATTAGAACGCAACTGCAAAACAATAATAATATATATTTATACATACTTATAAAAAAAAAATGGTTCATAAGATTCTTACCAGTGGGAACTTTTCGGGAAACATATCGTGCAGACACGGCAGCACTGATGGACTTACAGCATACTGCAGAAAATGTATAACCATCAGGACTAGAGAATAGCTTGATATAGTCATATTTTTGGCATTATTAATATTGTGATATTGCGCCCAGAGCTTGGTAACTAACACCAAAGGGCGTAGTCGCCAGTCAACTAAAAATAAGCAATTTATTACTACATACTTTGTTTTTGTTTTCTTATACATATATGTCATTCTTTTACAAATCACACACTTTCCAGGATTTGATGACTCAGATTCGGCCGAAAATTTTTTAAAATTTTCTTCACGTAAAATAAGCTTACACGTGCATCGTGATTTTTCTCGGAAAGTTTTTTTACGGAATAGCGTTACGTCAAAGTTGTAAAAAATTACAACATTTAGTCAATGTCTGTGTTACTTAAATTACAATATCTCGGGATGTACTATCCGATTTAGTTTGTTTCGAGCCCGTTAGATAGATAATTTGTTGTTCTTTAATTCGACAGTAAAATTTATATAAAATCTATAAAAAACGCTCCATTCTTTTGAGAATTTTGTAATAATGTATGGCGCGTTGATTGGTGATATCAAAAATGTCATTTCACTGGTACAAGGGCATGAAAACGCCGTACAATGGTTTGAAAGTGGAAAAATTATGAAAATTTATGACTTCCTATGGCCGATATTAAATTTTTTATTTTTTAAGAACTGTCCAATTAGCATGTTTCCAAAAAGTCTTGGTGAAATCTTTACAGGATTTTTGTACAGAAACCATCAAAGTTGTTATGTAATAAAGCGTTCAATAAATTCTTGGTAACAAGAGGCATATTTTAAATTAAATAACATGTGAACCACTGAGAAAAATTTGATTTTGTTTGTTTTAGTCTAAAATAAATAATATGAAATAAGAAACTTGCATAGTTAGATTTAGAATTGATTGATTATTTTTAAGCCAAATAACTTTTTATATTTCAAACTCCACAAACAGTTTAATGTAATTTTTGGCAGAAAATAACTATCTTCCGGTGTAGACCGGTAAGCGCTCGTTTAGATTAACATCATTATTGGATTTATATTAAAACTTAAAAAAAAATTAGCTGCCAAAACTTGCCAAAACAGTTTTTATGAATGAAAAACTAACTAAATGTGTTTTGTGTAAAAAAATCGAGTTTTATTGATTCAAATTCCTTAGGTTGAAAAGGCGATAAATATAAATATTAAATATAAATAAATATATAATATATATTTTTCTAGAACAACGACCTCTTATTTCATATCGTTGTGATGCAATGTCACGATAAAGCTGCAATTTGTAAAAAGTACACTTTAGAAAAACTTTATGTGGGAGGAGGGCGTGACCGAAAATATTTGTTTTCAATTCTGAGCATAAACATATATCTCCGTACCGAGTTATTTTGAAAACGGGCCAGTAAGAAGGAAAATACGGAGTTTTACATTTTTTCTAATTGTATGGAAGGTGGGCGTGGTTGTGGACGGGTTTAAATTTGTTTTGATTTATGATTTTATATTTTGAAATTTTATTACTTTACAACTATTATTTCTATTTATTAACATATTTTGTATGGGACCAAACCACTGTGCGCCGTTTGAAAAGTTCATTCAATTTTTATGTATTTATTTTAAATAGTAAAAAAATAAATTTTATTGTAGAATTTAAGAACAAAAAATTATATATCCAACGGGTCCAAAACGAACTAATCTTAAAATTGTGATTTAAGTAACATAGACATTAACAAAATATTGGCCTTTTTCACAATTTTTACCTAACGGTATTCCGTAAAAAAACTTTTTACGAGAAAAATTCCGATACACGTTTACGCAATTTACGTAAAGAAAATTTTAAAAAATTTTCGGACGATTCAAAAACGCAAAATTTAATTTTTTCCAAAATTCTTAATTCTAATTGCAAAAATCTTCTTGAAACGAATGACCATATACATATTTGATACTTACGCTGAGAGTAGCAATAAAGCAAGTGTGTATTTTTGATTCCAACACAATTGTTATAATTCAAGTCCACTTCCAGCTGATGCATTCGATCGCGAAAACGTAATATCGGCACTTTAGCTTCTATGAGATTGAAGTTTTCAAACTCTCCTGGAAATTTAACTAATTTCAGAATTAAAATAATTTCTTATTGTTTATATAATTTTTTTTGCGTAATAAAGTATAGACCACATAAAAGCGAAATCACAAAGATGCGTTCGATCGGTCGTGCGTTGACATCTAGACTAGAAACAACAAAAGACCTAACCAAAATAGATGAGTCGCTACGTAACGACTGAAGACGCAAATGTTCGCTGAAATGCAATTCAACGTTGCTGTTCAAAAAAGGCACACCAACTCATCGACTGTTTGTCAAAACGTTTTGTTCCGCTTCAGCAAACTTTTAGCGTTTCAGCTCGTCAACAACAACTGTTCAAAGTGTGCGACATTTTTTCACTCATAGTTCACAAATGTTTATTTAACAAATAATTAACAAATTATAATTGCACACTAATTGATAACTAAAAGGCACTTTATTCGCAATTGATCAGCTGTTTCAGACGAATTGAGCAAATCGTTTCATTTTGGGTTAATTGTCAGAAAGACGTAACGAGTGCAGACATTCGGCAAGTTTCAATCATCTCGTTTCAATCGTCTCGTTTCAATCGTCTCGTTTCAATCGTCTCGTTTCATCTATTTTGGTAAGGACTTTACTAGTTGTATAAAGAAAGTTTATGCATATTTATATTACACAGTGCAGCACGTGATATGTAAACATCTTTTTGAGTGATGTTCCTTAATAATTAAAGAAACTAGCAAAGTCTACCTGGGTTTTATAGTATCATGATTCTGGAATTTGAGCACTTTTCTAAAAGAAAATTAACTTTTCTCGCTGCAATATATCGGAATTTTGTTTTCCTGCCTCAGCAAAGTTGTAGCTAGACTAGGAGAAAAATATTACAACATATCTTCCCGAAAAAACTTCATCTCATGCCTCAAAATCTTCCCATAGCTGCCAAATCGTTCCCAATTTTGACAATTAAAACACATCCAACCCAATTCTGAATGATTTTTCCCGGGGAATCGGAAAATGGATTTTTCATTTTTAAGATAGCAGATAAAGATATCACATTTTTTTATTCACATTCATGAATAGTCAAGAACAGTAAAGGTTGATGAACAAATTGGCGTTAAAAATTTCCAAAATGTTTTTGAACTTTATCTTAAAAATAAAAACTACCTTTTCCGATTCCCCGGGAAAAATCATTCAGAATTGTGCTGATCATATATTTTTTTCGATCAGATATGAAGATTATTTCTGATCAAAATTTTTTTCGACCATAAATAAAAATGAATGTTTTCTATAGTGCACAGACCAAGAATGATAGAAATAAAGATTCCGACATGCGCACGATTTCCCGTCAGATGACGTAGTTTGTCCCTTGTAAGGGTTGCCAACTCTATTGTTCCTGAGTAATTTACTAAGAACAATTTTTATATAACAAAACAACTGAGCTCCATACGAACTCATTGCCCAATAAACATGAAATCTTTATTTTTGCTTATTAAAATTTTATATATAGAATTGCTTAATTCGTGAAAATTATCATTTCGTTCAAAAAAGTGTATGTATTCTGTGAGAGCTAGCAACCCTGCAATTAAAATCACTTTGAGAGTTCGCCAAACAAATTTAAATCGGTATTTGAAAAAAATAACGAATTACGCATTATATTTTATAAAAAGCAAAATTAAAACTAAAATTATAAAAAGCATACACAAAGCAGTGAAGTGTGTTAGTCCAAATGCAGAACAAAGAAATACTAAAAAAATATAGTAACATAAAGATAAACCTGAGGTGTGCAGTGGGCAAATGCAAGCAAAGCAATAGTAAAAAACAAGTGATAAATTGTACGGTAATCTAACATTTTGCGTATTTTTAATGAAATGTTTATATTTTTTAATATAGCTAGTGGAAAATCTGTACACTTTTACAGTTTACCGAAGGATGCAGCGCAAAAGAAGCTTTGGGTAATATTTTGCAATCGAAAAAATGCCATAAATGTTCAAAATTAGAGAATTACCTTCTTACATTTCAATCAGGAGGATTTTAAAAGAAAATTTAAGTGGGTAAGTTACAATTTAATTTTATTTTTGCAGTTCATTATTTAATCATTATGAATAGGATTTAGCTGTCGGCGTGCACCAAAATTAAAACCTGTAGCAGTTCCAACCGTAGAGATGAGCGCTATTGGAACTGAAGTTCAAACCAATCTTTGCAACGAAGAAAGCACTCCTATGATGACAGATGCTATGAATGAAATTGAAAAACTTACTTGCGAGGAGAAAATAACTTCGATTACGACTGACATTAATAAAAATAACCTACAACTGCACATAAAAACTTTGGGAACGAAAATGTATGTACATTTTTAAAAAGTGCACAAATACTTATTTAAATGGTTTTTAAGAGATGCTTTGCGCCACTAGAATGATATGCTAAAAAAGTTGCAAAGTCAATCTGCGATCACAATAAAAAATTTGTCTTGTCAGGTTCAAAGCTTGAGTTTTACAAATGCAAATTTTTAGAAAGAATTGGGACGTCTGTTCTGAAGGTCAAATGAAAAAAATTAAGAGTAACAAAATTTTACAGAAGTTGAAAATGCCTAATCAATCACTTTTTATTCCACAAGTCCCAAGGCTTACAGGTTGTTAAGGAATAAAAATTTTCCACTTCCATCGGTGAGAACTTTGCAAAGATGATCGCAAAAACTAGATGTGTCAACAGGTGTTTTAAAGCCTGTTGTGAAAATATTGTCTGCGGCAAACCAAATGTCTGAAACACAAAATCTATGTATAGAGAGACTGAAGGCGAAAAAAAATTCTACTTCGACAAGCCAACGGACTCTAGACTTGCACCGGCTAATTATATACAGGTGGCTATGATGATAGGTGAGTTATTTACGACAACTTCAAGTGTTTTTAAAAAGTTTCTCTATTTAATTTAAAGGCTTAATTGCAAAATGGAAGCAACCAATTTACATTGTGATTATGATTGCCAAATGACAAAAACTATTTTATTTAGTACATTGAAGACAATGGAGGTCATTCATAAGCTACGTTACCAATTTGGGGGAGGGGAGGGGTTTTGAAATGCACTACGATAAGTAACGGTAGGGGGGGGGGAGGGGTTTAAAATTTTATAACGAGACCAAAAATTTAAAAAATTTAAAAAAACTCAAAAAATTTAATTTAATATTATTTAAGACTAGCTAATATTAACCCGTTGTTACTCTGGAATGTTAATATTTTTTTTAGTATTTTTCGGTTATTATTTGAATTTTCTGTTATAAAATGAGGAAAATATGCCTTTTAAGAAAAAAATATTTTTATGATTTAAGTAGTTAAAATGTATAATACTTGTAATTTGTTCCCCGCAGATGGGGTTCTGCATACGAAAATTATAATATTATTACACAGAAATTATTACTGAAGGCTTAGCATTTTTTAATACTTTTAAAAACATGTCAAATGCCAAAGGGGGTACCATTATATTTTTCTTAATAGAGCATCAAATCTTGTGTCAAACATTTTTTTCTTAAAAATGATTCGTCATACAAAAGAGTAGTCGAAATGCAATTTTCAGTTATTACTGTTCTTAAGACAAAAACAACTTTTGCACCGTTTTTGAAAGAAATAGAAATTGGTTGGGCTGTTTTTGAAATAAGATTACAAATTTATTCAAAACCATAATTGATTTTAAACACAAATTCTAGTTGTTTGATAGTTTAAAATCGTTTATTGAGCTTTAGTAAGAACAATTAATTGTTCTAACGAATCTTTCCAAAGAAACAACAACAACAACAATGTTTTTTCAAATCATATAAAGTCAACATAATAAATAACAAGGTCATTTAGAAAAAACTTTAAAAACGGAAAATTTTTTTAACTTTATTATCATTTTTAATAAATTATTATGGGCACATCAGCAGCGTTGCTTTGTGACCTCTCGACTGCATCTCGCCACAACTAAGTTATTTCTGTTTCTAGTACCGAATGCGTGAGTATAGTTTATACTTCTTATGTTCTTCGACTGTTCTAACAAGACTGAAGTCTGGAAAGCTAACATAAGGTTATTAATTTTATAATGACAATTCAATTTCAAAAATTTTTAAAAATACAAATGAAAGAGCTGTTATTTTTAAAAGAATTCTGTGATAAAAAGTAACCTATGTACCGACCAGAGATTTAAGGAACCTAAATGTAAAGTTTGAGGAAAATATATCCAGAAACATTCAAGTGATACGCGTACAGATACTAATTTTAAATTACATTTTTGTAATCCACATCAGCGCAGAAAAAATTTCCAAATAACATTAAATGTACAGCTTTTTTTACAGTTTTGTTATATGTATAGATTTATGCATTTAACAGCGCAGTTCCACTGATTATAAGTATAAAAGAAAACAAACAACGTTTAAATCGGCTTATTAACTCTGTCAAAGACCACCTTAATTTTTTTGCATTAGAAATCAGGAAACACCTGAAAGGGTCGACATAAAATCTAATGAAGAATTTGAATCCTCAATAAAGCTTCTAGCTTTTCAATCCCAGTGATTGAGAGCATCGACTCTTGGATCGAAGATGGAATAGCTTTTAATGATATTATAAATAATTATGTATTATTATTTTTTATATTGTGCCTTTAATTTATATAGTCATATATATTTATATAGCCAGTAATACTAGTGAAAATTCTGAGGGCTATTGTGTATATAATGTGTAATATAATGTGTTTAAATCAATTAATTTGTTATTTCATATGTAACTTTACTTTATGAAGGGGGGGGAGCGGTTTTGAAATACACTACGAAAAGTAACGGAGGGGGAGGGAGGGATACAAAGTGCTAAAAATCGGTAAAGTAGTTTATGAACGACCCCAATGAAGGAATGTGGTTTTATTATGGAGGCAATTGTAAGCGATTTAGGTGGTGGAAATAGAAAACTGTTCAATGAACTTGAAATAGATTTTAATGAGCCTTAAATTTCTAAATTTCTAGATTTTTGTACGATCATGAAAGAAAAATATTTGTGTTCAATGATGTTCCACATCTGATCAACCGTAAAAAATTATTTTATTGACACTGATTCATCATTAAAAGCAAGGAGGTTAAAAATATATTATTTTGAATCTCCTGTCTGCTCAATCCAATGATATGATGATGATCACACATATAGAAGATCAAAATATCAGCACATAATTTAAGTGTTGTTGGAGCTGAAAGGCAGAAGGTTAAACTGGCTACCAAACTTTTCTCGCATACAATTGCACAATCTATTACGCGAGCTGTCAGTTTGGAATTTTTGAGAAATCAAAATTGGGTCGAATGTAATCAATTGTTAACTGGTAATAACTAATTTAATTTTGGAAAATAGCAAAATCATTTTTTGTGATTTTCCTCTACTAGACAATTGACTGGTTTGACGTAATGAATTCAATGGTGCCGGGACAAGATACAAAAGAGCGAGGCCACGCATACAGTTTGGCACTAGAAACACAAAATTACATTTTAAATAATATGTCGCAAATGATGTCAGATATCCGTGTGATTGGGATAAATACTCTCATACCATGCCAAAAAGCTATAAAATTATAGATGTACTTACTTTTAAAAATTTTTGACTAAAATGTAATGCAATTATTTGACAGAGAAGAGTAGTTGATCAGGAGGAATTGAGAATACCTCTATTTTATTCTTCATACATTTTTTTTGGGCAAATGAATTCTTTACACGCTTCCTAATATGAAAATTAGAAATGGCCTTACCAACTGCAGAGTAAATTTATCAATTAAAAAAAAATGTACTTCCGACAAAACGGAGTATGAGGTAGTGTTCTGGGAGTACTCCTCTACTAGAAACAAGCAGCGGTTTCACCGATACATAAAAAGAATTCTAAATTGTCGAACAGTGCCATTATAAAAAATTAAATCGAATCTAAAGTCATTATGATCGAACTGCGATTCCGGCCTTTTCTTGAACTACATCAACAAAAATCTGGAAATTAATAATTCAAAACTAGCGAATCACACATCAGCATGCTTTTTCACATTGAAAAAAAGGATTACAAAATTCTAAGTAATAAAAAAACACTTTAGAATCACCCCACCCTCATCACAATATGTGAATGAATGTAAAAAAAAATATAAATAGCATGAATGCCTTACCTGATTTAGCCAGACAGTCGCGTAGCGCATTCAAATTAAGAAGCGCCTCCTGCCGAGGCTCCATGGCAGATGGACTACGCGATACCAAACACATATCCACGTCAGATGTATCCGCGCCAAAGCCCGAAATAGTAGAACCTACTAAATACAAGCCATAACGAGGATATGTATTCTGAAAGCAAGACGCGTTTTAAAAATATTAAAAAGTTATATTAAACAACGCTTATGTTTATTTACCTTGATAAAGATATACAAATAACGCCAGAGACGCATTTTTTGCTTAAACGTCTCTTCGGTTTGTTGTGAACAAACAAATTTATCCCAAATACCCTGTGACAGCATATCCCACTTGGAATTATTAAGCAGAGTATGAGGCATCTCTTTCGCCTCAATCAGATGGGCACGAGCTAGAAATCGATCCGGCGGCGTGTGTGAGAAAAAGTCATGAGCAGATGAGGTGGATGATGAACGCAAATGCTGTGAACTTCCGCCATAAAATAGATTGTTTTGCTGATAAGGATGCTGCAATTGCTGTTGTTGTTGCTGCTGTTGCGGTTGATGTTGTTGGCTGCGTCCACGCAATCGCATTGTGCCGCTAGAGTTTATTGCTGTATTCCGTTGCAGCGTCGAGGTGGAAGCGGTCACTTGGCTGTCAAGATTTGAACATAATTAAGATGACATTAAAATAAGATGGAAATACAAAGCTTACCTGCGTTTAAATTGACTACTTGGAATATGCTGCTCAGACTGCTGTTGTGACTGCTGCTGCGTATCGTCGCGCTCGCTTAAACGTGGCGACAGCGAAGCTGTTGATGGCGCACACAATGGCGGTGCCACCGACGTGAATATATTCGATGCAGTGGAATAGATGAAGTTCGAATTTTGCATGCTATTCGGCGAGGGACTCCAATAGCCAGTGTTGTTAATAGCAGCAGCAACATTTAGGTGCTCACCTGAGGTGAAATAGATCTGCTGCTGCTGTTGCGGATGATGATGCAGCTGAGACAAAGTATTTACATCCTCGTCAGTGTAGTTGGTGGCTGTTGTCAGATTGATGAGCGAAACGACACCATTGCGATAATGATGCTGCTGTTGAGGCGACAAAATCTGCTGATGATTGGAAAAATGTTGTGGAAATTGTTGCAGTGAAAACGCATACGTAAAATCGATGGGGCTTTGCAACATTGGCGGAGCAACAACGTTTTCATGAGCAGACGAGGCAGATGTAGTCGACGATGCTGAAGATGATGAGGACAACGACGAAGATTTTAACTGTTTGTACTTCTGACACTGCATTTGCTGCTGTTGTTGTTGCCGTGTTTCAGCCGCCGATGCTAGCGACGTTGAGTGCGTTGACGAGGTCGAGTCCGAATCATAATCATTGCCAGCAATGATGGAATTCGATATGGAGGAGATTGCCGCGGATGAGTGTAACGATTCATTTGATGTTGCCGCAGCAACTGCAGCAGCAGCATTTGTGCTGGCCTCGTCAAGTTGAGCGCAGCAGATAATTGTTGGCGGTGGCGGCGTTGGAGAAGCAGATGAGGAACCAGAAGCCGAGCTCAACATTTTTGACTGGTTGTTGTGGTAATGCTGTTGCTGGGCATAATGCGCAGCTTGTTGTGATTGATAATAACGACTGTTATTGTTACTGTTCGGATGTTGTGGCTGATTGTGATGATGATGATTTAAATTTAATAACAATGCAGGATTGTCCGTTTTGACATTCAACATGGGCGAACAAGGACTGCAGGCACGCACTGTAAGATTTGTGGAAGAAACTGTAGCAGACGCCGTTGTTGTTGGTGATGGCGGTGGCGGTACGGCGAGAGAATCTGTGGTCACATAGGTGAGGTTATAGAAATTTTGATGATGCGGTGTGGAGGGTGTGGTCGAGACACCAAGCTGCTGCTGCTGATGGTGTTGATGCATGTGAGACTGAGTATGATGATGGTGCTGGTTTTGTTGATGATGCAGACGATGTCCACGATGTGAGGAAGCATAGTGAGATTTTGAAGGTAACGTTTCAATGGTTAAATTCTGATTGGACGAGGTTGATTTGGACGAACTATGCTGCTGTTGTTGTTGCTGCTGACGATGATAGCTGGACGTTGCCGAGGTTTGTGACGATATCGAAGAAGTTGACGAAGAGGAGGAAGATGAACAAGATGAGGTTGAACTGGATGCATAGGTGTACTTCTTACTCTGTTGTTGATAATGCTGCGTAGATTGTTGCTGCTGCTGTTGATGTTGCTGTTGTTGGCTTTGATTCGCAGACATATTTTGCTGGTTCTGCCTCGAACTTTGTTGCTGGTTGCCACTACTTCCGCCGCCGCTACTGCTGCTGTTATATATGTTGTGATATGATTGACGTCCAGCAATGCTTCCACCATTGCTCACATAGCGCGCTTCATTTGCAACTACATTGAAGGCATGCGATAGCGACGTGTAGTTGTGTGGCTGTTGATTATGATGCTGCTGGTATTGTTGGTAATAGTTTTGATAGCGCTGCTGTTGGCTAGTATACTGTGGTGTTTGATTTTCGTAGTTACTGTTATTGTTGTTGTTGTTGTTACTGCCGCTGCTGCCCGCAGCAAAGCTATCGGTGAGCTCTTTTTGCATAAACGATGCTATCGTTAGCTGCTGTGGCTGATGATGATGATGATGGTGATGTTGATAATGATTATCGTGTTGCTGATAATGATTACCATGTTGCTGCTGACCACCAGCACCACCACCGCCACCAGACATGTAACGATTTTGTCTTACATTCGTAAAGTTATAGCTTGTTTTGCGCGCAGGCATATTATTTATGTTGTTGTTGCTGCTGCTGTTGCTGCTGCTGTTGTTGTTGCTGTTGTTGCTGGCCTTTAGCGACGCAGTAATATGAGCGCCACCAGTCATTTGAACACCAACTGAATGCAGAAAATCTAGAGTATATGAATTCGGCGGTGAAGTCGGTGCCGTTGTTGGTGATGAACTAGAAACTGCAACTGTTGCTGCTTTTGGTGTAGTCGTTGTAGCTACTGTTGCTACTGCTAAAGGCGCTAAAATTGGTCTTGGCGGTGGATGTGTTGTTGTTGTTGTTGTTGCTGCTGCTGTTGTTGTAGAAGCTATAATCACTACATTTGTTTTTGTTTTCGATGAATTAGCAGCAGCTGTAGGCTCACTTGAAGCTGTTGGTGGTGAATTAGTTGGTGGTGAATTTGAGGCTGCTGCTGCTGCTGTAGCTAACGCCGTGGTCATTGCTGTAGTAGTCGTGGATAATGCAGCAGCCAGTGTTTTGCATGGAATTTGCTGATACTTCAATGTTGCTGCCGGTTTGTTATTAAGAACGTTGCCAACACTACCATTTAGTACATAAAGATTCTTGTTGTTCTCTAAAAGCTAAATGAAAAAAGGTATGGTAAAAAGGTTCAACTAAAATTGTTTGCACTCAATTAAATATAACCAAGTCTAGATGCAAAAAAGTAAAAAAAACCACTCAAATAAAAAACAATTTTTAAAGTTACAGTTACTTAAAAATCTATTCATAAAAAGTCGAATACTCGAAGTACAGTGCCTCACAACGAAAGTCGGGCAGGCATTTCTTACCAACTTCGCATTGGTTTCAGAAATGAAAATGTAAGAAGAAACTTGGAGTAATTATTTTTTTTAAAACATTCTTTATTGGTGAGCAAAATTAAACAGAAACATAGTTAACAATTTATAACATAATGGTAAAACAAAATTAAGTCAAACCAAAACTTTAAAAACGAGCTCACATTGAAAGTCGGGCAGACAAGGAATTCAATGCTAAAACTAAGAATTTAATATTTTGTTGCCAATCCTTTTTCTCATATGCCTGCCTGCAGCCTTTTTGAAATGGGTGCAACCAAATTTTTAAAAACTTCAGCTTCAATCTGATTCCACTTTTCACTTAGGATACTTTTTTTTAGGATTGGATTTTTAGTTGCCCATCTCTGATACTGCACTCAGGGTTCAAGTTCATCTCATAGATGTTCTTTTACATTTTAATCTGGTCCTTGTGAAGTTGTTTTTATGACATTTGGACAAATATTAAGTACACAATTCTTTACCAAGAGCGTCGTATGTTTCAGATCATTGTCTTGGTAAAACTAAAAATTGTCTGCAATTCCTTATCTACCCGCACTTTCTTTTGCTTGCGCCATGAGAATATCAAGGAACATATTTTCGTCCATTATATCTTCAATAAAATAAATCCTTCCAACATCAGACGCAGCCCCAAACCATGACTGATCCTCTACCATGCTTAATCGTATGTTAAGAATTTTTATTGCAAAATTCTTCATTTGGTTTTCGCTTTCCATCTGAACCATATAAATTAAATAAACTCTCATCGGTAAGCAAAACCTGCACTAAAAGTTTATTGTTTAAAAGTGCTAAAGATCCTAATGTTTTCTGTTTTATTAACCTTGCTCCAGAATAGAAAGTCTTTGGTCATCTGCTCATGCACGAAATTGGGGCGTTCTTTTACATTTTTCTTTCTAATACAGTGCTTTTTTCGTGCTATTCCTCAATTTGAGCATATTTTTCTCAAAAATCTTCAAATTGTTTCTGAGTGTACACTCTTTTTCAAATTGAATTTTAACATGACCTCTAGTTTTAGTGCAAATAAAAATGGGTATTTTATTATTTCTCTTAAAAAATACCTTTCATCTTTGGAGCTAAGTTTATTTTTAGCTACTGTACGTTCTTTATTGCATATTCTCTTATCTTGTATATATCGTGCACTGCTGATTTACTTTTTAAGGCGATTTGTGAAATTTGTCGCTCGGATTTTCCTTTCAAATAATAATCTATCACGATCTGCCTTTCCGCCAGTGTTGATTGATTCACATTTCGATATATGTTTATTTTTTAAAGTTTTGCGTTTGATTGAAGTTATTCCAACCGTCCTAAAAGTTGTAAGCAGGAATAACGGTTTAAGGACCACAATTTGCATTTTTCTTTACTTGCCTGACTTTCAATGTGAGCTCGTTTTTATAGGCTTGTTTAATTTTGTTCATCAAAAAAATACGTTTTGAAAAAAATATATATTGCAATATTCTTCATACATTTTCATTTCTGAAATCAATGCGAAGTGGCCCGACTTTCGTTGTGAGCCACTGTCATTCTTTATTCTCAATGCTTATTAAAAATTAAAAGAACTCTCCTTATTTGATATCTTTTGTACCTTTAGTATTTTTATATTAAAATTTCTGTGAACATTTTTTTAACTGACTTGGCTCAGTCCAAAAAAAATCAAACAATATTTTACTTTAATAGCTAGTTATATCATTTAAGACATGCAGGCGATGAAATTTCTAATGTTAAGGGTCACATTTGGAAGCACTTCTCGTAAAAGTCCATTCAAAACAAATACAGATTTTAGGTATGTTCAACAGAAGCTTTATTGGGTTGAGACCCTGAATTTGTACGTCCAATTCCTACCAAATATCTCCGCCTTTTACGGCTGCAAAAAGGCCTTTGGCAAAAAATGGGGTCTTCAACCAAACATACTCATATGGCTTTATAAAGCAGAAGTGCGACCTATCCAGCCATATGGTGGTCTGCACTGAACAAAGCATGCAATATAGCACAACTAGCCAGGATCAAATGATCCGCTCGCATAGCGATAGCAGGGGCTATTCGCTCATGTCACAACGGTGCACTTAGCCTAACCTACTTCTTATAGACCTACACATCAAACTTACCGCAACTAACAGTGCAGTTAGACTCAGTGAGTCCTACAACTGGTGGAATAGACCATAAGGACACAGCAATATTCTAAATTCTACCTCAGGAACTGGTTCCTAATAACACGAAGTCTATTCACGAAATCATTTTCAATCAAGTTCCAGGGTAGAGTAACGCAATGGGGGACCTGATTTAGTCTTCGATGTGTCCTTTTACACTGATGGCACGGGTGGCGGACGGTTTTCGTCTACCAGACTCAGCGGCCAGCATCTTTCAGGCCGAGCTTTTACAGATAAGAGAAGCTTGTCACGCTTTAAATAGAGCAAACACCAGTCCATTAAAGCTTTAGTTGCGATCAATACCAACTCTAAGCTGGTAAGGCAGTGTACCATCTAATTCGAAGCATTTTTGGAAGCAAACTTCGAAAAAAAACCTTTTTTACCGAACGTAGGGGTCGCCCTTTGAAATATTTCGTCGATCTTAATGTATGATATATCGATGTTTTTGACTCAAGTTATAGTGATGGAATCGCAAAACAATGACGAATTTATTTTAGAACCCAGATTTTTGGTCTTACCTACGAAATTTAACTCAATGTTATTGAGAAGAATTGGAGGAAAATCAAGCTTTTGGTATGGAGTCTTTGAAATAAGTAAAATGCAATATTGCAGAGGGTTCCTCTTCAACTTGTTTGTATAACCCATTCTGCTTTTATCCATTAAGGTACCTCACGAAAAAAGTTAAAAATTTTGGCTAGTGTAATAATTTTAAAAGAATTATCTGTCAGAAATTATAGGCCGGAAAAAGCTCTTCAATCAAGCTCTTGCATCAAAAAATTGTAAATGTTTGCAATCAGATTAGAGATTACGCTGTTTTTCATGGATATTTTTGATATTTTTTACTTTATTTCCATAGGAAATTTTCAGAATTCAAATAACTTCATTACTTTTATTTTTTTTTTTAAATTTCTTTCAATTTTTTTTCAGTATGTGTTTATTTTATAATTAATATTTTAGTTTTTTAATTCTGACTAGGAAAACTTTCCAATGATATCTTGAAAGGAAGGATGGCATTAGAAATAATTAAGTTTTTTTAATTTGTGTGAAAATAAATAAAAACAAAAGCATGAAAAACAATATTATCTAACCCGAATGCAAAAATTTCAATATTTTGATGCAGATTGGGAGAGCTTTTTCCGTGCTGTAATTTTATACAATCAATTACAAGTTAGAAAACTACGTCTACTTTCACGTAAAAAAACCCAAAGTTGATAAATGAAAAAACGACTGAGCTACAGCAATTTTAAAAAACGTTATTTTTGTGGGCTTGAACCGCAGGTCATACCTTAAACAGCTTTGAAAATGGTTATCAATGTGATGTTATTTATATTCACCGTTTTTTCCAACGGTTTCGACAAAGTTCATCATTACTAACTTATAAAAAAACCATTGAAATCAATTCCGCTGCTATAACGGTCTCTTCAGGGGTTCCCCAAGGTTGCCATTTGACCCCTCTTTTGTATCTATTATTTTTAAATGATATTCCAAAAATAGTGACATTTTTTCAGTGTTTAATTTTAATTTATGGTGTTGACATAAAAAATGCTTCTGCAATAAAAGGCAATTATGATTGTATAAACCTGGAGAGAGATTTGTTCCATTTATCTTCTTGGTGCAACGACAATTTATTGCCGCTAAGTATATCAAAATGCCAATGTTTAACATTCAATAGAAGATTTTCTGCAAACTTGGAATCATATCTTTGTCAAGGATAACTGAGAAGAAAAATCTTGGAGATATACTTGACAGAAAACTTCGTTTTTCAAGGCACATAGACTATGGGCCCAATCCGCGATACTGGCGGATTTTCCACTCGCCGGAAAGCTTTCCTTCCGACTTGAATAAAATTTCAATCGAGATATCCGTCGGGAAGGGATAAATTAAAATAATACAACAGCACTGCTTCTATCAATTTAGATGATCATTGTCAAATTTTCGAAGTGATTGAAAAGTATTCACAATAGTAATAATCGAAGAACACTTATTTATTTTTGTGATGATATCAGAATTCCATGAAAATAATAAAAAATGATCACAAAATCAAATTGGAAATTATAATTATAAGAATTCCGTAAGAAAACCATTAAAAAGTAACAAAAATAACATTTTCAATGCAATAAAAAATAATTTGTGTCTTTATAGAAGCATGGAATCAATACAAACATCAATACAAACATCAAGGCAGCAAGGACTTTGCGGCATCTTAATGTTATTGACCAACGCGGCTCTGAGTACGTGCATAAATTTTAAAATGACATTTTACATGATTCTTCATATTTCAGGTTTCCTAAAAAATTCAGAGTAAATAAGGAGCTTTTAAGTATTTGTCCAGGAAAATTAAAGCACATCTATCACCAAGAAGAGCAGACAGCAACGTCTATTAGTACGAAACTGGTGTACTTTCTGTGTTTTCTTGCAGAAGGCGGTAGTCAGGAAGCTACTGCAAAAGATTACCGGATGGGCATTGGCCAGCCTACGTTCTGTGAGGTGTCTGCAGAATTTTTAAACTTTATAGAGTTTCAGCTGACGCAATATAATTAGAGTTATTTTATTTAAAAATTTTTGTTTAATATTTTTATTTAATTTAATTTTTTATTAATGTACATGCTTTATTTTTCATTACCCCTTTTTATGAACTATTTTTTAATAAAAAATAAATATTTTGATTAAAATTTAATTTGCGTTTCTTTTTCATTCGATTTTATCAATCTCACGATCAAAATTTGCGCGAGTAAATTTGGCAGATAATTTCCATCCGTCGAGAAACTGGATTGCACATTTTCCGACGGATAGGTTCGAATTTCCGACGGAAACCTCGATTGCTTTTTTAGGGGAAATCGGAAAAAGTCGTTCGACGGGCTTCCGTCGGCTACCGCGATTGGTCCCTATATAGTAGCAAAAGCCAATAGTATGTTAGGCTTCATAGTCAGAAACTCGAAACAACTTTCTGATCCTTTTTCTCTCTAAACTTTATGCATTGTCTTTGTGAGGTCTGTTTTAGAATATTGCTGCATAATATGGGACCTCTTTTATGCTGGCATATAGGTCTGCAATAATTCGCTTAAGAAAAAAATTTTAAATGTCTTCATTCATAATACAAGAAGCCTTCTTCTTGGTAATCAATCCTTGGAAAATCGCCGCAAATATTTCGCAATTATGTTTGTACGAGATACTATATGCTCGGATATTAATTGTTCTTTTTGCCTTTTGAAATATGCTTGCTTAGGATCTTCTAATCTATTTTATGAACCTTTTCATAGATTAAATTATAGTATGAATGAACCTATTACACGTTGTTGAAGACTGGCAAACTCAGTGTGTCGTGAAATAGATTCTTATCTAGGTATAAGTAGAAGTGCTTTTAAAAACACTTTACTTTTATATTTTAATAGTACACGTAATAACTCTAGTGAACTATCTTAACTTGTATCATATTGTGATTACAATACACTGGATTAATAGTTTCTTTAGGTAGTCAGTAAGCGAATGAAGCTCTGTTTGATGAATAAATAAATAAAAATTATAATAATCGAAACATCATATTTTCTTACAATGAAATTTACAGATTTGCTTTTCCGTACATTTGTTTCAACATAATTGTTTTACATCACTCTTAAATACCTGAACTAACGCAAAAATAGGTATTTAAGGATATAAATATTATTATGAATGATTTTGTAAGTTACTGTTTGTAATAATTTTCGGTTTTAAACCAAGTTAAATGCAAAACTTACTTTTGATACATCAACAGAATTAGCAGCTTCCAAGGCCTGATTTGGCTGTGATTTGTTTTTGCTCTCCAAGCCTAAGGTGTTATTGTTGTTAGTGCTGCTGCTTTGATTTCTCCAGTAGTTTTTCTTTTTATTGGACGAATTGTTGCTGGTGTTGTTATTTTTGGCTTTTGAAATAAACTCCTGATACTCGTTGCTGTTGCTAGCTGTTAACGCTGACTGTTTTCCTTTGTTACTTGCTGCCGCCTGTTGTTGCAATTGCGATTTGGTATAATTTGTCCAACAACTATTGCAATTGTTGTGATGACTGTTGTGTTTGTTTTGTTTGCCGGTGGTGGTGATGGTGGTATTGTTGTTGGTGGCTGCTGCAGTTGCAGTTAGCGATGGTTTCAATTGTGTTGCATTCAAAAACAGTTCATTTGTAGTCGGCTGTTTGCATTCTGAATCAGCACAAATTCGCTGTGAAATAGATGTGCTATCATTGGTATAATCAATGATGGTTAGTGGTGGTGTGCTGTTGTTGTTATCGTTGTTGTTGATGATGATATTGTTGTTGTATATATCTTGGCAATCATTAATAAGACAATCCGCCGTTAACGTTTTTGATACTAAAATCAAAGGATCAACAGATGTTGCTGTTGCTAATGTTGTTTGTGTTGTAGTTGTAGGAACTATTGTAATATTTTGATTTTTAACAAAAGCACTATTGTTGTTATTAATAAGCTGTTTCTGTTGTTGTTGTTGTTGTTGCTGCTGCTGATAGTATTTTTTGCGATTTAAAGAACTCGTTGAATTGCTGTTGCTATTGTTGTAACTATTGTTGTAATTGTTGTTGTGTTGTTTTTTAGCATTTTTATTGTTGCCGTTGTTGTGATATTTATTCGTTGTTGATGTTGTTGTAGTGAGATATTTGAGTTTAGGTGAACTAAGATTTTTTTGTTGCGTGTTACTATTGTTGTTGTTGTTGTTGTTGTTGTTCTGATGATGCTGATGATTATTATGATGGTTATGATGATTCTTTGGCGCTGTCACATTTACATTAGTTGTTGCACCAAGCGTTAAAATCTTTATTTCGCTAGCAAACATTTTAAAAGAACTATGTTCTGCCTTTTTTTTTACTTTGTTTACAACTTTAGTGCTTAATTTTAATGTATTTTTTCTTTTTTTACTTTTAAGCTTAAAAATTATAACACAAAAAAATGTAATTAATGTGCTGTACAGCCAGGTTTGAGTATATAAAATTCCTGAGACAGCTTTAATTTGTTTGTTTTTATTCTTAAAAAAATACACCTACTATATAAATTGTGTTGTTTGCTTTGTAGTTAGTTTTGTGCAAAATTAAGAAAACGCTGAGGAGAGTGTTTCTATTAAAATTTGTTGTTGCTCTAAAAGCGTTGCAGCGTTTAATTTGTAGTGGTAAATTTGTTGTAGTGTAGCATTTTAAGTAGACGAGAGCTTTTGCGTATACTTTTTACCTTTATAGATGATGCTTAACTCTTTGCTATTTTCAGCTTCTAGCTTCTAATATTGCTACTGAAAAATTTTAGTCTTGATAATTTTCATTTTTATTGCCTTTTCCACATTTCAGAGGCTGCATCATCGTTACTTTTGTGACTATCCGGGGTTTTTTTTGGCACAAAAACCTGGAAGTTAGATATGTGTAGCACTAAAGGTATTTCTTGAGATATCAAGCATATCTGGAAAAAGAAAAAGTAAACAGAAGATTTAATGAATTTGAAGTCAAAGTTTTACACTGAATCGTTTCTTTTATTAATGTTATTGCTATCAAATTTGTTTAGCCGAAAATTTAAGGTATTTTTACCTTTTTTAGACAAATTAATACTCAACTTTTGGTGTACCGAATACATTCTAGTAGAAAAAGTACACAACTTTATGATGTACTTAATCCTAGAATAATAACCTACGTCAATTTTACTCGCTCCTTGTGAGCAATTTTTTAATGTTTTTTTTTTATTGAAAAATTCATTTACAATGTAAATATATTTTCAATTTTATAAGCTCAATAGAAAGTCTTAAAAGTGCCTAGAAATTCAGTGATGTGTTGAGCGTCGACAGTACCGTGAACAAGAACGAAAACTTTGATCGTGTTTTTCTCAAAACATGTTTTACCCTGCGCTGTGGAATATAACTTAGAAAGTAATTAAGACATAAACTTACAATTCTGCATAGATATTCTATAACGTGTGGGAATTTGCATATACCCAAAAGTTTGTATTAATTATTACTAAACATAATTGTTTTTAAGAGCATTTTTTTTTTTGTTACATTTTTCGTTAAAAATAGGTATATGTAAAGCTGAATAACTTATTTGAAAGAAAAAAAATTTGTATGTATACACTTGAACACCAATGTCAATATGTAATTTCATTCAATGTTATAAATACTGTTTTTTGTAAGAAATTATTGTAACACCTGTTGTCTGGAGCAAGTTCCCCTTTAAATTTTAAAATATACTCAAATTGGTATTTTTTCAAATGAAATAAATTCCCATGCAATCAGGGACATTCAGAAGTGGGAATCAGAATCCAAAAAAATTAAAGAGCAGTTTTTATACATTTTGAGCCGATCAATAACCATTCAAGATGGTCCTTCATTTAACAACCACTCTAAATTACTTACATCGATATTACAAAAAAAAAAAAAAACAAACAAACAAACACTAAAATTGTACATAACTTTTTCCCAAAGCCGCTCTGCTGCGGCTAGGTAAACGTTTAACTCTTTGAGGTACGGAAATTTTATTATACAAATAACATTGAGGTACAAGAAAAACAAGTCAAAAATAGTTTTCTTGTTGTATTATTATTTATTTTTATTATATTCATCATCATCAGAGAGTCAAGTCGAATGGGTCTGGCAGTGAATGCAGATAAGACGAAATACTTAGTGTCAACAAACAAACAGTCCCAGCGTCTTGGAACCCACTTTACAGTTGACAATACCTCCTTCGAGGTTGTAAAGGACTTCGTTTATCTGGGATCCAGCATAAACCCAGCCAACGACACCAGCATTGAGATCAAACGAAGAATAACTCTTGCCAACAGGTGTTACTTTGGGCTCAGTAGGCAATTGAGAAGCAGAACCCTCTCTCGACGAACGAAAATCACGCTCTATAAATCGCTCATCATGCTCGTCCTACTTTATGCATCACAAACCTGGACGCTGAGCAGTTTAGATGAAAAGACTTTAGGAGCATTCGAGAGAAAGATTGTTCGTAAGATCTGCGGACCAATCTACGTCAATGGCGAGTACCGAATACGGTGGAATGATGAACTGTATGAGCTGTACGCTGACATCGACATAGTCAAGCGCATTAAAATCGAGCGGCTTCGCTGGCTTGGTCATGTTCAGCGCATGAAAGACGATGCTCCAGTGAAGAAAACATTCGATTCGGTACCCAGCGGTGGTCAACGCAGAAGAGGACGACCGCATCTTCGTTGGAAAGACCAAGTAGAGGACAACCTGACGAAGCTTGGAATTTCCAACTGGCGCCAGCAAGCGAAAGACAGAAATAGCTGGGGCAAATTCTTAGATGAGGCCAAGACCGACATACGGTTGTAGCGCCAACTAAGTAAGTAAGTAAGTAAGTATATTCATCATATTAATTTTTATTATAAACATCAAATCTGAGTGGGTTGAGTTTTGTCCCAACATACCACAAAGGTTTATTTTTCAGTGGTTGTCCCATGATACTTCAAAGAGTTCAAACGCGAGTTATAAAGTTATGTACATTTTTATAACTAACTAGCTGAAACCCGGCGCGTTGCTGCCACTCTCCCTATTCAAACGCCCATAAAATGTTATCAGTTAAACAGCATGTCTAAATTGAGGTAGAATATTGAATTCCGAGACTGTGCGACCTATATCCACAAAGCCATTCGATATAACAAATTAGGGTTGTATAGGAAGTGCCACGCCCTCTTGATCACCGCTCATAGAATGTAATCAATTAAACTGCATGTGTACATGGAGGTTGAATACCGAATTCCAAAACTGTGCGACATATATCTCCAAAACTATTCGATAGCACAAATTTAGGTTGTATGGGAGGAGCCACTGCCCTTTTCCTTACGCCCATAAAATTTAACGAATGAAACTGCATGTGTAAATTGAGGTCGAATACTGAATTCCGAGGCTGAGTTACCTATAACTCCAAAGCTATTCGATATCGCAAATTTGGGTTAAGTTGGAGGTGCCACGCCCCCCGACAAACTCTAAAAAATTTAATCAGTAAATCTGCATGCGTAAATTTTGGTCAAATACTGAATTCCGATGCTGTGCGACCTATAACTCCAAAGCTATTTGATAGCACAAAGTTGGGTTGTATGGGAAGTGTCACTCCCCTTTTCCCTACGCCCATAAAATGTAAGAAATGAAAGTGCATGTATAAATTTAGGTCGAATACCGATTTCTTACGCTGTCAACCTATAACTTCAAAGCAATTCGATATTGCAAATTTGGGATGTAAGGGAGATGTCAGGCCTCCCTGTCCAACGCCCATAAAAAAATCATTGAAACTGCATGTGTAAATTGAGGTCAAAAACTGAATTCCAAAGCTGAATTCCTATAAATTCAAAGCTATTCGATATCACCAATTTGGGTTGCATGAGAGGTGCCCCTCCCCCTTGTCCAACTCCCATAAAATTTCATCACTGAAACGGTACGTCTAAATTGTGGTCGAATACCGAATTTCTAAGCTGTGCAACCCATAACGCTATTCGATAACACAAATTGTTTTTATATTAATGGGAGGTAAAAGAAGGTGTGGCATTTCTTCTTAAACCATCTCGTACTCAAAGCAAAGCCACTTACAAAATTTGAGCTCAATCGGACCAATAGTTTTGGAGTATTGTGATATTTCCAAAAGTAGGCGTAGATGAAGTGTGACAACGCCCGTTTTTATTAAAGTTTTAATTTAATACGACCAAAACCTTCTTAAATATAGCATTTTTATTGATTTGTGGGCGATAAAAGGGGTGTGGCATTACTTTTTTCCTAAACCTTTGCGTAGCAGTTACGAACAAACCAGTAGAAGGAAGTATCCTATTTGGTCTAGTCGTTTTCAAGTTTTAAGCATCCGAACAAATCACGATTCATTTTTATATGTACAGATATTGATTTGTGGGCGCTAAAAGTGGGCGTGAAAACATTTATGTATCGTGACTGCCTCTTGGAGCACTTACACAGCAAGTTTCAGTATAAAAATGTGTAGAACTCCGGAATTGCCATGATTTCGAAAAAGTGAGCGTATATATATTGCGATACAGATATTGATTTGTGGGCGCTAAAAGTGGGCGTGAAAACATTTATGTATCGTGACTGCCTCTTGGAGCACTTACACAGCAAGTTTCAGTATAAAAATGTGTAGAACTCCGGAATTGCCATGATTTCGAAAAAGTGAGCGTATATATATTGCGACGAAAAAGTTATTTTTGTACAGTTACTGACAGTTACCATCTGAACAAAATGATAATATCTTAGTTTTTACGATCGAAACCGTCTGATATATATCCCTTATTTGGTTTGTGGTCGATAGCGCAAATTTGGCTTGTATGGGAGGAACCACGCCCCCTCGTCCAAACGTTACCAAACCTCACAGGAACAATCTATCTCCTCGGCAAACGTTGTTCTGCCACAACTACCTATAACTCCAACTCCGCCTTACTGCTATACACAAAAATGTCAAGAAATGTCAAATATATTCACCATTTTCAGTACAGCTGCCGAAAGTAGCCATGTGCACTAAATAACCACATTTTAGTCTAATACGATCAAAACCGTGCGAAATATAGCATTTTTGTTGTTTTGCAAGCGGTAAAAAGGGGTGCGGTAAAATGTTTCCCTTGAGCCATCTCGTAATCGAAACAAATCGACTGCCCAAATTTCAGCTCAATTTAGGTTAAGCCTGGCGCACTTTACTTCACTGGACGCTAACTCCCCGAAAAGTGAGTTTAACTAAAGTAGGGCAACCCTATTTTTAGTGCACTTGCCGAGAGTAACCATATGTACTGAATTACAAAATTTTTGTCTAATACGACCCAAACCGTTGAAATAAAACGTTTTCATTGGTTTGTGGGCGGTAAATGGGGGGCGTGGAGACCAATTTTTAGTACAGTTGCTAACAGTAACCGTACAAACTAAGCCAACATTTTCGACCAAGCTCAATCGACCCAGTAGTCAATTTTGATGGTTTCTTAAAAAGTGGGTGTGGCTATATAGCGCTGACGCCCTTTTTTAGTACAATTGCCGAAAGTAACCATACAAACTTAAGTATCATATGTTAGTCTCATACGGCCAAAACTGCATGAAATATAGCATTTTCACTGATTTGTGGGCGCAAAAGGGGGCGTGGAAACCAATTTTTCGTACAGTTACTGTCAGTAACTTCACAAACCAAAATAACAAATTTAAGTCTTATACGACCAAAACCGTCTGAAATAAACCATTTTCATTTATTTGTGGGCGGTAAAAGGGGGCGTGGAAACCCATTTTTAGGACAGTTGTCGACAGTAACCGTACATACTAAATTACAAAATTTTAGCCATATACGACGCAAACCGACTGAAATATAACATTTTTATTGATTTGGGGGCGGTAAAAGGGGGGTGTGGCAAATTTTTTTCCTCAACCATCTCGTACCTGAAATAAATCGACTGCTAAAATTTCAGGTCAATCGGTTCAGTAGTTTTGGAGTCTATAGACATCACACAGCCAGACACACATCGTTTTGCTTTATATATATATAGATATTGATTTGTGGGCGTTAAAAGTGGGCGTGAAAACATTTATAAATTGTGTTCGTCTCTTGGAGCACCTAAAGAGCAAGTTTCACTGTAAAAATGTGCAGAACTCCGGAATTGCCATGATTTCGAAAAAGTGGGCGTATTTATATAACGACCACGCCCATTTTTTGTACAGTTACTGACAGTAACCATCTGAACAAAATCCCCAAATCTTAGTTTTTTACGATTGAAACCGTGAGATATTTTTCTTTTTTTTTGTTTGTGATCGATGGAGCAAATTTGGCTTGTATGGGAGGTACCACGCCCCCTTCTCCAATCGTTACGAAACCTCACAGGAACACTCTCAAGATATGGCTTTATTTTCCCTGAAAATTTCATAAAGATCGGTTCAGCGGTTTTGGAGTCTATACGTGATATAGCCACATACCCACATACCCACATACCCACATACATACATCCATTTTTATATATATAGATTCAACACAGCTTACTTTGTATAAGTCATATTTAATTTCATTTTGAAGACAACTGCATATCGTTTGTTTTTTCGACAACATTTAGTTAATATATTATATGTAATTCGTAACGCAAACCTTTTACAAAGCTTAAGCTATATTAACTAAAGCTTAGTGTCAGTTTTAAGTGTATTTTGTTAATTGGCTTGTCTACAGCTAAAAATAGAAATGGCAGCCAGGAGAACAATTTCTAAATAGTAACATTTACAATTTCTGGCCGAAGTGTTCTTTATCCGAAACAAAAACAAAAAATTCGATATCTCTATTAATTATCGAGTTACTGAATTTTTAAATTTATTTGCTTGCTTTTCCTGTTTCAAAAACTGCCTTTATCTTTGCCATTTATGCTACCGATCTGAGCGACTAAAGTGAAATATGAAGGATAATGTGACCGTGTTTCATAAAAAAATAAAAATAAATTATATGAAAAATTAATAATGGCATATTTTAATTGCTAATGTTTTCTTAATTAATAATACTTAAATATATAATAATTTTTTTGAAACTAAAGTATCCCTAAATCAAAGGTAAAATTTACTCCTCATAAAAAACACACAAGAACATTTCAAAAGTTGTTGTAAAGCGACAGTACGCTAAATATGGTAAATAGAACTAAATACATATATGTATGTACCTGTAGATTTAAGAAAAAATGTCTCGTAAAAGAGAAATTATGATTCTTATTGGTTTATTTTTGATGGTTAAATCTAAAATACTTCTAATCAGAGCTGTTAAATTTTAAGTACAACTGAATAACAACATAAGAATGCATTCAATGAATGCAAAATTGATTTATAAATAAAATTTTTAATTCACATTCATTTTTAAAAAAAATGATTATTTATCCATTTCAATTATTCATTTTCGTTATTCAAAATAATGAATCAATTTTTTTATTCATTTGAATGCTATTCACAAAGAATGCAATTCACAAAGAATTTCAGAATATTTAATTATTCTTTAATAATTTTTTATTTGTTATTAATTTTTTGAATTGAATGCACAATTGAATTTAATCTTGCACCTCTTAATGTTATTTCTGAAACTGATGCGCTTTTAGTTGATTTTATTCTCAATTAGAGATTTGACACATATAAAGAGTATTTATAATGAATTGGAACGCATTTTAGACTTACATCCCTATTCTGGCAAATTAACCATTAACTAGTATTTTGAATATTTTAATGTGTTTGTTGTAATATTTGAATTTTTTATTTTTTTTTTTTAATTTAAGTTACTCCGAAAACTAGGCTTCCCTAGCTCAAGAAGAATCCTCAATGAAGAGGAAATTATTTGGCCAAATCGTAAGATTTATAATGCCATCACCAATTACGAATCTTTTGATTCTATTTAAAAACTGTACTTTAATTGTGTCAGTCGCATCAGCGGATGGACCACAAACACAATTATCGTTGGCTAGTCGCACTTCACGACCTCGGTGTTGAAACGACACGAATCGATTTTGATTTCAAAACAAAATTTGAAGCTAAAAATAATTAATTTTGATAAAAATTGTCAACTGCCTTTCAGTTATTGACAATTTCATTCAAAAATTTTCTTTTAGAGCTTCAAATTTTGTTTTGAAAACAACAAACATATAGAAATATAATAAATACTGGTTAACAATTGTTAGTTTGCCAGAATAAGGCTGTTAATATATACTGATAAAGAATTTGTTGTTTACCTTGAGTATCCTTTAATAGAAATTGTAAAAAGTACAAAGCATCACGTGCCTCTAATGATTGAATTTTATGTCTTAGAATATCAGAAGTTATCTAATCCAGAAATATTTTTTAGTGATTATAAACGCGCGGGTTTTCATGCAATTATTAACTACTTTGATTTGTTTTCTTGGGATAGCGCCTTCTTTGGTCTTGAATTGGTGGATATGTATTCGGCATTTCTTTCTGTTCTTAAAAATGTAGTGAGTAGTTTTCTTCCAAAATTGCGATCCCGTAGCTTTAAAAATCCCGCTTGGTTCAATAAAAGACTCAGTAATTTCAAAAATAGAGTGAATAAATCGTATAAAAAATTCAGATACAACAAGGATAATGAACAATTAAAATCTCATTATATGGACTGTGAAAGGGAATTTAATATCCTTAATAAATTTCTTTTCAGAGCCCATATCATTTCAATTGAGGAAAAGCTCAAACAATATAGCAAATTTTTCTGATCATATATTAATGACAAGATAACTTCAAGCGGAATCCCTAATTCTATGTATTACAACGATTCCAGCTCCGATGATTTATTAACTATCTGTAATTTTTTGCTGACTATTTCAAATTAGTTTACTTCTCAGCATTCTTAGCCACTGCTAATACAACGAACGCGTTAATTTCTTTGAATCTAGGTGATCTTTGTTTAAATGTTGCTGATGTAGAATCAGCCTTGTTGACCCTTAAACCTACTTCCTCCAGGATCCAGGTGGAATTGCCCCAATTCTTCTTTAGGTTTGTGCCACAGTAGTTTCTCAGTCACTCACTCATATGTTCAATAAATCCTTAAGGACTGGCAAATTCTTGGATGCTTGGAAAGTTTCCTTTATAGTGCCAATTCACAAGTCTGGCCCTAAACAGGATGTATGCAACTATAGACCTATAGTAAACTCTTATGCAGTCCTAAATTATTTGAAAAAATCGTATACGAAAAGCTATCTTATTACTAGTGTCCGACCGAATGTTGATTTTTGGCCGAAGCCGAATGTTCGGCCAAATAGAAATAATCGGCCGAAGTAAAAAAATTATTTTTTCAAGTAAAAAAAATAATAACATTTAGGCCTTGCTTTCATTTCAGTACAAAAAACGGCAATCATTAAGGGTTTGTCTGGTTAAACAGGCCGAAAAATATGCAATTTTCTTTAGTCTTTTTTTGGAAAAATTTCATAATATAGGTACTCTAAACTTTTTAGGTATGTTTACAGGATTTTGAAAAAGATTGTATAAAATTTTCAATTATAAGTAATATTTATTTAATTTATATACTACAGCCAGCCACGGGGCAACGTAGACCAGTGTTAAAACACGAACTGAGACGGCGACCTTCCTACAGGTCGCAAAATTAATCTGAAACAAAAAATCAAAATATTTTCCTGTTAAGTATGAATGTGATTATGTCATAATTTTTTTAATTGGACTGAAAATTTTCGTTACTTTTTGTTGACAAATTTTCCAATATGAAATTTATGAATGGGTCTATTGATAATTTAATAACTCAAATTTTGACAAAAACAACATAAAGATATTTTACACAGTAAGCTATTTATTTATTTATTTATTTATTTATTTCATGTGTATAATCGAAGCCAATTAAGGCCAATATGATTACAAGTAAATAATTGTACAAGTAAGTCTAAGTTTATATTTTACATTAAAGATGTTTATAAATTTCTATTATAGTTTAAAGTTCAATATGATATAGTATATTTATTTTTCAATTTCAATACAAATAATAAATTGTGGAAACCCTAAATCTAAAATCCCTAATTATTTAATTTTTCACAAGACAACCCCTATATCAGACGAAATATCAGCTATTGACAAATGCAAAAAGAAACTATACAAAATTTTTTGCGTTACAAAAAAGCAAAAACATTCGGCAAATATTCGGCTATTTTTGGCCGAAGACGAAGGCTAAAAAATCGTCCGAATATACCGAATACCGAAGCCGAATAATATTCGGTCGGACACTACTTTTTACGCTAGAAATTTAATATCCAATAATCAACATGGTTTCATATCCAGTGGATCGACTACTACTAATTTAAATATATTTTGTAGTTATATCATAGATAACTTTTCCAAAAAAACATAAAACGGACGTAATATTCACCGATTTATTTTTATTTTATTTATTTTATTGATTCATGTGTAATTCAAAAGCCACAAAGGCCAATAAAGCAAATTACAAGCAGATAAAACGAGTAAGAAACTTAAAATTAGTAATAAAAAAATTAATAACATTACGGTTAATTGAAATTTGAATATATATAATGAAATTTTTGTATAACCGATTCACTCACTAAGCCCCCTCAACAACAAATATTATTAAAGCCGGAAAAATATAGAAGTAGAAGTAGTAACTAGCCCATAGTATCTAGTGATAGTTATAAGTAAAGGAAAGGAAAGCCAAAGTCCATTTTATGTAAGCGCTAAAAAGTTTAATTTAAATGCATTAGGCGATAAGGAAAAAGATTTGATACTTGGATGCAGTTTATTCCAGATTCTAGCAGTACGTATTAGAAATGATCGCTCGTATAATGACGTAGAGATTTTTGGAAACAGGATTTGAGGATTTCTAGTCGATCGAGAAAATTTGAAGCTATTAACCAAGTAAGACGGCAGTTGGTCCTTAATAATTTTAAAAAAGAATAACATCAGTCTGCATTGAATAAAACTAAGAAAGGAGGACCCAAGAAATTGTTGCGTGCGATCGGAGATGTGATCACGTGGTCGTAGATTATACAAAAATCGAACTATCCTATTAAATAAAAGAATAATTTTCTTAACGTTATATGCAAGCGTACCAGAGAATACCTCAATGCAGTACATTAAATTGGAAAGTAGTAGGGAATGAACCAATTTGTGTTTGACATGATAGGGCAACAGCAAAATAAGGCTATACAATTTTTTCAATATAAAATTTATCTTCGAGCTCAGCCTATTAATATGTATGTCGAAGGATAAACGGTTATCTAAGTGAACCCCTAGGCAATTTAGCTCGTCGACAAAGTTTATTCTACTGTCATCAATTTTAATACATAGGTCAATATTGGCGTTTCTCCTGTTAGCGAAAAGCATAGCTTTAGTTTTGTCCGGATTAATGTTGAAATAATTATTTTTCATCCAGGCACATACCCTTAGTATATAATAATTGATAACAGCTTCAAAAACATCCAAAAATTCCATATCACCTTTAAACAGAAGTTGTATATCATCCGCGAAGATGAAAGGAGTGCAAGAATTATGATCTAAGCAATCAACAAAATCATTAACATAAAACATAAAATGCAAAGGAGCCAAAACAGCCTTGAGGTACACCATTTGTTACGTTTAAAAGGGCTGAGATTTCATTATTAAAGGAGACAAATTGTTTGCGATTCGAAAGGTAGGTAGAGATAAGCTCACATGCTGATTTCGAAAACATAAACTTAGTGGATAATTTAGTAATCAAATTAGTGTGATTAATGCAGTCAAATGCTTTGGACAAATCGAGTGATAAAAGGACTGTTGGTTTATTCTGGTTGAGGGAGCTCCTAATGGTGTCGGTGAGCCCCAGCAAGAGAGAAGTGGTACTGTAACCCTGTCGAAAACCAGATTGGCAATTATTAATTAACTTATATTGATTGGAATAATCCATTATTTGTTGTTTAATAAGATTTTCTACTATTTTTGATAAGATAGGAAGGACGCTGATGGGACGCAAATTATCAATGGCACTCGAATTCCCTTTCTTCTTAATTGGAACAACACGGGCGATTTTCCAAGCGGAGGGAAAAATAGACGTCATAAGAATAGAGTTAATGAAGTGAAGTAAGTAATCTTGAATATAAGGAAAAATGATTTTAATAAATTTTAATGGTATATTGTCATAACCAACTGCGTTAGATTTTATCTTAATGAAGGCTCGATAAAGCTCATCATGGCTAACACTTCGAAAAGAAACCTATTGTCATGATTGGAGTTAAAATCAAAGTCGAAAGAATTAACTGTAGAAGGGGATTGTTTGGACAGAAAACTTAGATTTAACTCATTAACATCAACGTCATCAATTGGAGAATCAGTTTTTAAGCATCCATTATGTCGCAGAATGTTCCACATCCGCTTACAATCGACGCCCTCAAACAGCCTGGAATGGGCACGTTTTTTAGCATTTCTGATTACAGTTTTGGTGCGATTTCTATACTTGCAGAAGATACGCTAATTAGTGTCATTGCTGCTCAGAGTATAAGCTTTATAAGCTTAGTCACGTAAGGATTTTGCATAGTTGATTTCCCTTGAGTTCATCCAATTATCATGAGAATAGTTTACTTTGCGTTTTGCAATTGGTACAGAATCCAGAAGTTTGCATAAATTTGAGTTGATGATATTAAGTTGTAGGTCAGTGTTGTTCGTTAATAAAATGCTTCCTAAATTGCTATTATTCAGCTCAGAGAATAAGGTATCATAGTTTATACCTTTATAATTGCGAAATTCAATGAATTCATCATTTTTAATAATGGGTATTTTTATAGAAATGAAGATAAGAGCATGGTGAGAAATAGCTGGACATTGCATTTGACTCGAAAAGCAAAGCAAACTTGGGTCACTTAATAAAGAATAGTCAATTAGAGAAGTGGAATTAGTTCTCACATCATAATGGGTTGGAAGTGAGTTGTGACTGCAACTAATATTAAGGCGTTGGCACATATCGCGAACAGTTTTAGCTTTAAATGAGTTGAATAGGTTCGTATTAAAGTCACCCACGATTATAGCATAAGGATATTTAATCAGTAGGTCACCTAACGATTCTTCCATTGAAGTAATATCGCCATGAGGAAGGTAAACAACACCTAGTAATATTTTGACAGAGTTATGCACTATTTCTATGAATAATGATTCACAGACACCAAAATTAGAACCTTCAAACACAACTCGGAAAGAGATCCGTCTAGATATATAAAATCCGACACCACTCCCTCTATTAATAGGGCGATCAATTCCACAGAATTGATAGCCAGGTATGTTAATAGCCTCAACAGAAATATGCGGTTTGAGCCAAGTCTCAGATATACCGATAATGTCTAAAAAACCACCTTGCAGAATTACCTTCAATTCATCTAGTTTGGACGAAGAGGAAGAAGGTCTCAAACTTTGACAGTTGATATGCCCTACGTTAAGATTTAAATTGCGGTGTAACAGATTAGAGCGAAGAAAAGAATTATCACTTACTATGGGGCCTAGATTTGAGTTAAGTGACAGCGCAAGTTAAAAATTGTAGAACGAAGAGAGACTGAGTGGCTGAATCGAACAACAATATAACAAAAGTTTAGTAATTAAAAAAATTTAGGAATAAAAACGTGAATAAAGGGAATAATAAATTCCATGAAATAATAAGAGAATTTATACAATGATTATTTGATTTCATATTTTTATTTGACGGAACGTCGATTGAAAAAAAAAAGAAAAAGAAAATTAAGAAAAATTAAGAAAAATTAGTATTCTGCACCAGCACCCGAGAGTAATAACAAAAAATATGATTATTATATTATCATATATTCTATTACCACTCCCAATGCTAGTACAGAACACTAATTTAATACTAAAATAATAATACAAAATAAATAGGAAAATGATTAGTGCCAAAAGACACAAAAAGTAATTATATCGTAGCTAAGCCAATCCTATGAATGATGCGAGCCATGTGCCAAATTGTATTCCGTGGACGAAAACATACTGATGTAATTCTGTAAATCGAGTGACAGTTCAGTGTTTTCCAGAGTAATAACCTTAGCAATGGGAATGTCAGCATTCAATAGTTTGAATTTAATGAAATTCAGATTTAGAAAGGCTTTTGTAAAGTTAATCATAAATCTCTACTTTTTATACTTTCTGCATTAGGGTTTCACTCTCATCTACTTGGTTGGATTGAATCCCATCTTTTTAATCGTCGTCAAAGGATTAAAATTAATTCTTGCTATTCATCTCTAATATTAGTTACGTCAGGCGCATTCCCCAGAACAGTCACTTAGGCCATCTTCTTTTTATTAATGATCTTCCCCTTTTCATAAAGCACTATAAATGCCTTCTATTCACTGATGATTTCACTGAGAAATTTTAAAAATTGTAACAATTTGTCTGAAATGTTTTGTTAAACAAATTTAATATATATATATATTCAAGTCATGAATGTGTATATTTTTTGTTATTTAAAACTAAACTAATTTTAAAGCAATAAACAAATGCACATTAACTATTCATTTCAAGTTTTTCATTGTCTGATTTGGCCAGGGGCAAACGGTTGTAGTAGGGGGTATTTCCCCCCTTTTCCCCTGGCTACAGGCCTGTAGGGCGGCAGTATTAGCCCAGCTGGATTTTTTACTCCTTCTCGTCATCTCCGCAGTCAATTTCATTTTCGTGGGGGCGTCCCCTCGCAGATCTAATTATGCTCAAAACAAACCAATAGCGCAATGCATTAATGAAGTCAAATCAATCTTGTCTATCTCTGATATCTTAAGAAATGTTTCACGTAAATCCTTTAAAGACAACCTAACTCTAATCACTATAGCTAGTGATATATGATGCTCTTAATTTTTCCAATGCCAATTGTTTTGTAATTATTGATATATATAATTTAAATCTATATTGTTTATTTATATTTATTTATTATAAGTATTTATGTTTACACTTTTTTATAAGTAATTAAATTTATCAAGTTTTTGTCTAAGTGTATTCACGCTGGTCGACGAATAAATATATAATAATACTCTCTATAATGTCCTCATGTGCTGTGATGCCTAGCTTAATTACCTCTCAACTTGTTATGAAAATTGTTATTGTTATTTATTATGTGTGCTTCAGCTTGTTCATTTTTAAACTATTGATTATATATAATTACATGTAATATATATATATTTTTTATTTATTATATGTTTAATAAAAATTGTTAAAGTAGTCTATAAGAGTAAGTGCCTCTGCTTGATGAAATAAATAAATAAATAAATACATAAAATTTTTTATTCATTTGTTATCTATTATTAATTTTTTATTCCATTTTATTCATTTGTTATTCATTATTAATTTTTTATTCATTATTACTTTTTTATTTATTTTTCATTTGTTATTCATTATTATTTTTTATTCGTTATTCATTTGTTATTCACTTTTTATTTATGGCTTAGGACTAAAAGAATAATGAATAACAAATGAATAATGAATAAAAAATTAATAATGAATAACAAAGAAATAATGAATAAAAAAATTAATTAAGAATAAAAATGAATAAGGAATAAAAAAATTAATAACAAATAAAAAATATATAGTAAATAAAATAAAAATAATTGAAAATTCAGCAATTCTTTGTGAATTGCATTCTATGTGAATAGCATTCAAATGAATAAAATTGATTCACGAAAATTAATAATTAAAATGAATATTTAATAATTTTTTTAAAAATTAATGTGAATTAAAAATTTTATTTATAAATCAATTTTGCATTCACTGAATGCATTCTTATTTCGCTCTTCACTGATTCACTTTTTTGTGAATAAAATCATACTTAATGCATTCCATTACAGCTCTGCTTCTCATAATTACGAATTTTTTTTTCATAGAGAATACAAATTCAATTGTTTATCTTTAAGAATGTACTCCTCTTGAATTATAGTAATAAAAGAAAATGAAGAAAATAACGGTTTCAAATGCAAAATACTCAACGGAAATATTCATTTGATGATTTTGTTTTGTCTAACCGCTGCGTACCAGAAATCGTTAAGTCTATAAGTAAATTCACGATGAATACATATCAAATATGTAAAGAAGATATCTTAAAAGAATCATGTAAATATTATAAATATTTAGTAAATTTTACTGAAGCTTATTCAGATTCCGGTAAGTGTATTATGTTTATTGTGTTGATTCCAGCTCAAAATGCAGAAGTGCGCCAAAAGAACATTTCCATATGTAATACGATAGATGTGCGAACACACATACATAATGACATCGACAGAGCGAAGACATGAACCAAAATTGTGCGGTTAGACACGAAGAGGCAGCGTCAATTAAACGGACCTTGAAGACGCGCTTGCTGCTGCAGAAGTAGATCGATCACAAGATGAGAACAAGTGCAGGCAATAGTCAGTCAGGCAGATAGATAGCACCGAATGAAGCAAGTAAAAAGAAATCAAGTAAATATTATGTAAAATGATTTGTACATAACCTAGAGAAATGCAGCCACTGCAGTCACAGCGGTGGATTTAGACACAATATTTGTGTGCTGGTGGTTGGGCAGGAGTAATTCTAACGGCATAATGTTAAGCACCCAAGAAACAAATTTAACTCACACATCTTTAAACATGCAGCCATTACTTTGCCGATCTCAACATTGCAATGGATGATTTTGTGCAGAATTTAACTCTTTTAAGAATTAGTGGCAACAATTAAAGACACTAAACATAGTTTGGAACAACTTACCGCGTGTTCTTCATGAATTTGCTTTATTTTTCTTCACTTATTTGCAGTTTCTTTATATTTCTTGCGTTGGGTGAAAAAGCAAGCAGCTCCTTTGAGTGTGGCACAATTTTTCTTAAATTTTCATTTTAATATATTTGAAGTTTTTTTTTTTTGTAAAATTTAGTTTGGGTGCATTCTTTTCATAGTTTTTTCTTTTTCTTCACCCTTGCAATTATTTTTTAGTTCATTCCGAACTTAATTTCACTTTGTCGAAACTAAAACTTATTAAATTTATTTTTTACTGCAATTTTATACTAAACTCTGCTTCCATCTATGTGTTGGAGCACTTTTCTCCTAGATTTTTTCGCTTTTAGCTCCAATTTTTATTTTTTCCGATGGCGTTTTTCTTTCCTTCTCCAATTATATTAAATGTGTTCTTGCATATTTTAAGAAAAAAAATTTGCAAATTGTTTCTATTTATATTATATATATATTTTTATCTATTTTTGTTTAATTAAACGTTACTCTGTCAGCTACTAAAATGTTGTAGAAGGTTTGGAGATTTATTTGGCCAACTCGAAACTGCTATTTTTTAATAATCTTGCAAATTGCCACTTCTGGTTCTTTTTCTTATGACTGTTCTGACTTTTCACGTTCTTGCTATCGTGTTTTTCTTCCACAAAATTTGCCGCTGATTTAAATTATTGCTGTCAAAAATGAGCAGGGATGCCTCGATTATAGGAACCAATAGGTGCAATGTTGCACAAGAACGACTTTTCGTACAATTTTGGAAACGTTTTTTTCTTCACGTACGAGGTACCACATTTTCCGTACTAGTACAATTTTATTTTCATCGCTTTTCTGTGTATTTTTATCTTGGTGTGACCTAACTCGTTTCCTTTTGGTCCGCATAATGGCTATTTGGCAGAACTTCTACCATTTGGATGTTTGAAACAAGAAGAAACAAAAAGTTTATAGGCCATGGCGAATTATAAGGTAGGGTAAGTAACTTTGACAAGACCTATCGTTAACTTCAAAGTGTGTTTTAGAGTTGCCAGTTTTCTTAATTAATGTTATTTCAAGGATAAACACTTGAAAAAAGAATTTTATGAAAGGTAAATAATATTAAAAGAGGATATATGCATCTATTATGAAATAAACAAGCTTTAAAGTAGTTTTATAGCATAATCTTGACTAATTTATAATTGGCAATAATTTTTTGTTTGGCTTTTTGAATTTTTAATTTTTTTATTCAAGAATTTGATTCTCACTTGCATCTTGCACCTTATAAAGAATTTCTTTATATCGTTTGCTAATGCAATAGATGAACATAAATCAAACATTTTTTAAATTGGGACAGTGCTCAATTTCAAAACTTGGCTTGCAGCACGAATGACGTGAAGCGTTGATAAAATCGGTTTCGGAAAATGTTTTTCACAAACTTTTCCTGTAAATTCTAACCAAGTCTAAGCCACAAGACTCCATCCACTTTCACCTTTTAACATCATTATTTTGAACATTAAAGAAACTTCAATTTTCTTTATTCCACGTTGCCCAACAAATTTCACAACTTTTTTTTGCCATTTTTATAATTTAAAAGTTATTAAAATATATGTAACTCTTATATAAAATACACGGTTATGTAACCAAGAACAAATTTGAAGTGGAAGGCTCAAGCTGGATTATAACATACAAAAATATTTCGCAGACTAAGTCCGCTTCAAGCTTGCCTAAAAAAAATCTTTACTTCCCCGTTTAAAAGTATTTTTAGTAAAGGGTTTCATCAGAAACGCTTAAACAAAGTACGGATTTTTCATTGGATTTTAATTTGTGATATGGCAGCACCATGTTTTATGATTTTGACATTAACGATAGGTCTTTTCAAAGCTACTTACCCTACCTCATTATTCTGCCATGGTATAGGGTACCAAGGCACCAAAAGTACTCGTACATATCAGCTTGTATGAAATTTTCATATATATATGAAAGTATTAAGTATGTCGGTAACTTTGCTTTAATCTTGGTTTTCATCACAGTTTGCCATGGCTTTATTTTTCAGTTCGTTTATAAATGATTCGGCAAAAACAAAAGTTACCAAGAGTGGGAGATATATGAAAAAAACAATTGTGCCATGTCGTTATGTTAATGTTCTTAATCAACTAGGGCAGAATAAAAAGGAATGCTATCTATTTGGGTTTGAGTTTGAAATAATTGGGCCTACAAATTTTTGAGCTTTCAATCAAAAAATCTGTTGCAAGACCAAAATTAGTATTCTGCAAGACAATCTTTTATGAAATCTGTTATAAATCATAGCAGATTTTTCGAATTGTCTAAAAATCTTTTACAAAAACTTTAACTTTAAACTTTAACATTACACGTAACAAAATTTGCTATAAAATCTGTTATGAACGACAACAGAATAGTATATACATTTTTCTATCATTTATCAAAACAAATAATTTTGGAAAGATAAAGAAAGTTATTATTTTGGTCTGGACTATGGATGTTCATTTACGAATTTCATTAAGAATGGCTCATAAAAGGAGGCAAATGTAAGATTTTCTATAAAAAATATTAATTCATATAATGCAATTAATTTTTAAAATCATTAACTTACTCTTTTGGGCTTGCATTTTAATTTCTTGATGTCTATGTGCAATAATTTAATTTTATTGACAGCAATTGGCTGTTTCATAACAGAAACTAATAAAATCGTAATAGATTTTTGCTTACGAAGATTGATAACAGGGTGTCATAAAAGATCAAAAGGCAGAATACCAATTTTAACAGATCTTATATGGTCGGGATCTTTTCTGATTCATAACAGAAAATTCATAACAGATCTAGCAGAATAGGCCCTGTGTTAATATTTACTTCTCTGGTGTAAAGTATATCACAATATAAAATTTCTTTAAGTGTATTGTTATTGAAATTTATACAGTACTAGCTGAACCCGGTGTGATTCGCTACTCCCCTCGTTATAAAATAAAAGTAAAAGTATTTATATATTTTTCACGCCATCGAATTTTCGAAATAAGTCCACCCCAGCGCCACCTACCGTGTCCATTTATACACAAATTACTTTCTTATGATCAAACAAACATACATTCTGAATTTCAGTTAAATTGGTCCATAAATTCAAATTTTCGATATAAGTCCACCCCAGCGCCACCTATCGGGTCCAAATATAGCCTATGTTACCCACCGTACCAAGATGAACATTACCTGAAAATTTTATCAAAATCGGCCCAGCCGTTTTGAAGTCCATACGTTACATACATACACACATCCTATTTTATATATATATAGATTTTAAATTCTGCCCTTGTTCTTATCAAATTTATATTGAAATGAATATTATGTATTAATAGACATTTGAAATTGTAAATAATTGGCATTTAAATAAATGGAAAACAATTATCATGTTCTATGAGATACTTTATATTCTGTTTTTCTTCTTATCAAACTAATTCTGGAATGTATATAAGGGGTTTCACGTCAGCCAGCAAGTGTAGAGTAAATTTTCTGATTTGCTTTACGTAAACATACAAAAAATAATTCCAAGTACAAATAAAAAGCTAAAGTTAATTACGATTGTTAATTAGTTTTCTGATCTATTAAATTATTACATGAATTAAATTGCGAGCTTTAGATAAAGAAAGTAATTAAAAACTTACATGATCTAAAGCTTGCAATTTAATTCATGTTTATTTAGATTGCAATAATAACTGAGCAATTAAAATTTCATAAGTATGTTTATGCTAGATTCAGATAAAAGCAAACTAAAGAAAACAAAATAAAAGATTGACAGTTAAAATAATTTTCAAAATATTAGCTTTTATAATTCGATTCAGGTCTAGTTGTTATACCAAACTGATATGGCTTGTATTTTGATATTATTTTTTAATTTGCACTTACACAAGCTAAATGACAAGAAAACCGTAAATCTTTTAATAAACATTTGTGATTCACTTATTTTTTGTTATAATGTTGCATGGAGTGACAGAAATAATTTTTTTTTAATACATGTATCTATATAACAATGAAAAATGTTGTTGTTGTTATGGCCTTCTGTCATTTGTTCTATTATAAACTGGGCTGTGGCCGGGTAAAGAGATAAAATGTTTTTTTTACTAATTTTTTGCTTTTTATTATCCTATTTTTCGATATTTCAGCTCACTTTGTGGGCCTTCGTCAGGGCATAAAAGACCAACAATTCTTTTTTACACATTTAAGAGATAACATATAGCAAAAATTAAAAATCTTTACACAAAAAGTTTAAAAAGTAAGCGAAACTAATAGAAAATCTAAACGGATGGAATAATATGACGATAAAAAATTTGATATTGATATGAATTTTTTATAGGTATGTTCTGTTTTACGTTAAAGGGCTTACACATTAGTGAACTTGCTCGTCGAACAAAATGTCAGGGTGAACCTATTGGAAAAAGCTAGCTCCTTTTTCATTAGGCAATAATTGCCTTCGCCGCAACCAGTTTGTCTATTAATCAAGCCTGAGTGGGTTGACGAAAGTCCCCTCTAAACTCAAATGCTTGCGAATAATCAACGAACTACTTACGGCAAAGGCAATTATTGCCTAATGAAAAAGGCCTCTATCGGAAAAAGGCGCTGATATAAGTTCAACTATAGTAATTGGACTTATTATGTCAGATCCGTTATTCTTTTATGAATTTTCTGTTATGAATCATAAAAGATGCCGACCATAAAAGATCTAATGAAATTGTTATTCTGCCTTTCGAACTTCAATGGTACCCTGTTATCAATCTTCGAAAGCAAAAATCTATTACAATTCTGTTAACTTCTGTTATGAAACAGCTGACTGTTATCAATAAATTAATAAAGAAATTAACGCAAGTTGAAGAAATTATAGCTTTTAACGTGTAAATTGTAAATATTTTTACAAAATTAGCACTAATGAAGTGCATTCATTAGCATTATAAACTAGCATTGCCAATTTGATTAAATTGCTTGTTTTAAAATAATGTTGGACTGGGAGGACGACCTAGAGCAGAAGCTGTACGAAGCGGACTTCAGGAAAATCGAACGGCTTTCTATTTAGGCGTAACTCCAGCAAAATGGAAAAACACATTTAATAATTAATTAATCTTACATTTGACTCCTTTTATGAGCTATTCTTAATGAAATTTGTAAATATCCATTTTTCAGACCAAAATGTTCACTTTCTAAAAATTTGTTACAATAAAAGTCAGAAAAATGTATCTGCTTTTACGTTGTCTTTCATAACAAATTTCTTAGCAGATTTTGTCATGCAGAGTACCAAATAAAAGATTTTGTAATAGATTTTTTGACAGTTATGCTATGATTTATAACAGAATTCATAAAAGATTGTCGTGCAGAATACGAATATTGATCTCGTAACAGATTTTTTGAAATCTCAAAATTTGTATTGCCGATATAACACTATGTCTGTTTGCACGGTGAACAATGGACACTTTTTATTCTCATTCACATTTTGTCCGCTGCTAGGTCACACGACAGAAATAGCGCGGCAAACATTTTTGACATTTCATTACTTTTTCTCTTCCTATATTATGCAATAAGGGTCTCATACAACTATTTTTCATTACGTTTTAGTAGAATAGAAGTACTTTCCTCAAATAAATACTTTTTAGTTGCTAAAGCGTTGCAAAACTGAAATTTCACTACCCAGCAACACTGTTTGTACAATATTTGCCGATATGATCAGCGCACAAAATTAACTTATTTTGTACGCCCTACAAAATGTTCAGCCGCTCGTACCCTCAGAGATTTTGGATAGTTTCACATTGGAAGTAAAAACAAAATTATTTTTAGGCCAAGCAAACGGACATCGTGTAATATGGGCATATGGGAAATCATAACAGAATTTTTTCATAATAGATTGTGCAGAATAGGCCCAAATATCAGGGCTACAAGTCAAAAAAGGTTTGTTAGCGAAGAATTCATCGCGAACAAGCGCGTCGGAAGCTAATTTCATCTGAGGTGGGCAGTACAAATGGGGGTGCAAGAAAAAAATCACCAAAATTTCTTAAAAGAAACATGAATATGAATAAACAAATTATTTATTTTAGTTTCAAAATAAGAAAAAAATAAAACTAAATAAAAAATACTAAAATTTCATTATTTTTAAATGTTTTTCCAATTTCGATATTAGAGACCATTTCTTAAAGGATCTTTCATATCGTAATATGAAAATATAAGAAATAATTGTTGTTTTTATAAAGCAAGACTAGGTATATCTTTACATGGTTTAAATGCAATAAGGTCCAAAAAGTTATATCAATTTAAATTCTTCCAAAATGTTTCTTTCTGTCCTTACAAGAAAAAAAATCTTTCACCACCTCCACAAAATTCAATTCTTCGGTTTATCTTTGTGAATGTGTATAAGTGAGTCTGTGTCATAGTTGCTCAAAGATACGTTTTAAGCCGTCTTAGTGGACCAAATGAACGCTCAGATGAAGCTGCTGATACAGGCACAGTCAAAACCAAAGCAATAAGTTGTTCAACTTCATTTAATAGTTTTTTCAGTGTATCCGAATTTTTTCAAATTGGAACTGCAGTAGAAACTCTACATTTTGTTTTATCTTTTTGCAAACACAGAGAAAGAAAATGGTTATCCGAAAGCATGCTTATAAAGAAGAGAGAAAGAAGAGCAAAATATAAAATACAAAAATATTATCGTTGTAAAAAAAAACTGATATTTTGAATAACTTTTAAAGTTTTATTTTTAAATTATTTATCTAGCTAAATAAGTGGGGGCAGCTGCCCACCTCGCTCCGCACTTGCTACGCCAATGATCGCGAACAAAACGTAGCGATGAATTCTTCGTTCGCTCCAACCGTTTCCACTGCACGAACACAAGTAGCGAACATTAGTAAGTAGTAAGTCGCCATCTTGTTCGTTGTGCAGTGTAAGCACTTAAATTTAATGTTTGCGATATTGAAAACTTAATCCAGCTAGAACAGTACCTGTTACATAAGGCGCATATAACAAGAGTGGTCACACGATTTGCGTTACGTCCATATATAATTTTTCATACGAAACATGTGACCATTTTGTTCAAGTGGTGATCAAAATGTCACAAGGCTTACATCTCTGATTCTCATCCGTATGATCTTGCATCTCTTTCAGCCACACATGTTTTTATCGTGATAAAAATATATAGCTAAACTGCTCACACCAATTAGAAATTCAGTTGTGCGCTATCCTCCCCTCTCCCTATGCCGTTGGGTCCAACCCTCCTCCTAACCATTAGGTTAGAGCTCTGGCCTGTTATATACCAAATTATAAACATAATTTTTTAAAGTTTTTGCTTTATTTGTTTAATAAAATATTTACCTTCCGGATAGATTTGGAATCATGATTATAAAATTTTAAGCAACAAACAATTATAAAAGAATAAGTCAGCATCATAGAAGAACTAGACAAGTTAGTGTTAGGGCGGAGAGCCGGTGACTGAAACTGTCAAAACGAAGTTGACAACTCATACAAAATCTGCAACCAGTGAGAATGCAATGAGAAAGAGAGAATTGGCAAAAATTGCACAATGGCTGAGTTTAACAATTATGGTCACTAAGAAAGAGAGCACATTCAGCCCTAACACTACCTTGTCTAGTTCTGCCATGGTCAGCATGAACAGCACATAACAGCAAAATCACATTTAGGTCAGCAATTTGTCCCAAGTGTTCATTAGTATCTATTCAATTTGTTAATCTGCAAAGAAAAATTATTAAATTTCGTAAGCACTTTTTTAATTTATATTAAAAATTTTCCATTTGACTGCACCGCTTTGCGTTGCATGCTTTTTTTTCTTGGTGAGTTTATCTTTTGGCCGCAAAAGAGCTAGGCATACAAACACATATAACTTTCCTTTTTTTGGCCATGAAATGACAGCGCAAGAGTGTATTGGTAAACACCAAATTTTGTTTCGTTGTGTAATAGCTAGAAAACTTGACACAAATAAAACAATGTTCTTTTGTCTTAAGTTTTTAATTTATTTTGTTATTTTTATTTTTTTCATACGCTATTAAATACACACCGAATTCGTCCAAAATGTTCGAGTGCCGGCCGATCAGAGCGAACAACAAAATTTACGTTCGTTCGTGCTAAAAAATTGTTTCCAATGCACGAATAGCGGTCGCGAGCATTTTAAAAAAAGCAGTGATGTTCCTCGACGCGTCGTCTTTAATTGTCGACATTTTGGTGTCGACAATGCAGAATGTGTCGACAATGTAGACAATGTCGAGAATTGTGTAAGCAATGTCAACAAAATGCAACACTGCGAAAATGCAAGTTCCATTTAGATTATGCTGATTCTTAAAACCTTTTGAAAAGTCGTTTAATTAACACAAAGTAACAAATTTTACAATTAAACAAAAAAAGCCATGCCCAGAAGGCGTAAAAATAAGGAATACTTCGAACTTGGACTCAATTTAAATAAATATTACAATAAACATGCAGCCTTTTACATTAATTATCTACACGTCGTTTAAAGCAATTGTCTACACGACATTCTCGACACCGTCGACAATAGTATTGTCGACATCATGTTCTCTACGCCGCACATCACTGAAAAAAAGCAATGTTCCGAACTACTGTTTTAACTCCCTGAACGAACGATGAATTCTTCGTTCATTCCAAAGAAGTAAAATATAAGGAAGTGGTGTAATAGCAGAAAAGTGTGGTATTTTCTATAATAGTGTTGGTTCACACAAATACAGAAACAATCACAAAGGGCCGTATTCGGTAGTATCGTAAAAGAAGGCCCAAACTGTTAAAGTTTGTTCTAATGCATTAAAATTTTAGAAACATTTCAAGAATAGCAACAACTCTTATTATTTAAAAAATTTTTGATCGCTCGCAATTGGCTTAGAAGTTATAGGCATCCAACGTTGGAAAAAGTGGACTAAAAATTTAGCTGATATTTTAAGTTTTCCAACAAAACTAAACTTTATGGATATCAAAAGAGAGATAATACAAGTATCTATTCAACAAGATATCAAACATAAAAATACATGCATTTAAGATACAACCCTTTTTTTACTTAAAATCGCGAGGTTTTTCCAAATTTAATAAAAAAAAATAAAGGTATCAAAAGGAGGCCTTCGGATGCTGCTTAGGGTTTACAAACCTCAGTAAGTACCACACAGTCTTCTCTGTCTACAGCAGTTCTGAATGTAGTTATCTTTTTAACAATTCTCTTTTTAATTTATTGCTTTCGTAAAAGAGAAACCACTAGTCTTTCAGACAAATTCTAATTATAAAAAATTATATCTTAATGAATTCTTATGGAATGCTAAATTTGACACCTCGTTGAATAGATACGCACATTACCTTTGTTTTAATACCCATAAAGCTTAGTTTTGTTGAAAAACTAGAAAAACTGCAAGATTTTTAGGTAATTTTTCTATATTTGAAGGCCTATAAATTCTAAACTTCAACTTTAATTACAAATTATATTAGGTTAATTTTTTAAAATCCTTATTTTTTTGGGTGTTTCTGCCTAGTTGTTGTTTAAAAATCAGAAAAATTTAACAAACAGGTACTAAATCTGATTCACTATGCTGAAAACAAGAGCGCCCCAAACATGTATTCAACTGCGAAAAATGACTGCGCCCCTGAAGCAGTGTTTGTGTTTTGACAGATGTGGTTTGATCAAACTGGCGGAAAATCGACGGGGTCTAAATTGCATTTTTAAACCATTTTTAATAAGAAATATATACATTTCTAACACAAATAAGTTAAAAAAATATCGTTAGAAACTAAATAAAGCACTTTTGTTAAAAGAATTTAAACCGTATGGACATATTTACCTGTGTAACGAATGCGCATTATTTTTAAGTTTTCTGGAACTTTTACAATTCTTAACCGCACAACTCATATTGCATTTGTTTTAGTGGTTTTTTTCTTTAATTTTGTTGCTTTTTAAGCAGTGAAAAATGCTTAAAATTGAATTATTTTCAACTATTTTGCTGAGGAGTCTTCCAATCAGATGCCAGGGTTCTCAAAAATGTCAAAAAACACACTCTTTCTCGCTCGCACAATTTACGAATGGTGCGACAGTTCACGTACAGTGTATGTGTAAGCAACACCATTTCCTTATATTTTACTTCTTTGGTTCATTCGGTCAGTAGAAACGCTCGGTTACGCTAAGGCTCATTTATAAGGTTGTGGCACTTGAGAGCGAGCTCGGTCGATCTGTCAGAAATGGATGAAAAGAAATCAAGAAAATGAATGCATAGAACAAAGAAAAGCACAGTGACAGTTCAAGCAAAGGCGGGAAAAGAGTGCATTTCTAGTGCCACAACCTTATAAATGAACCTTGGGTTACGCGAACATAATTGGGCCATTAGGCAATGAGCAACTTTCATAAAGGTACAATTGTAATAGAAGTAACGTAATGTGATCTTATATCAGTTCTTTCACTTATTTTTTGAAACAATGCTTTCTTATGGCGTTTTCTTTTCTTGGCAAAAAATGCTACCCTCTGAAAGTGCAAAATTTTTTCAATTTTAACCTGAACTTAAAAAATGTTGACCTCTTATTAGTAGAGAAAAGATGAGAAAAGGCATAATTTTTTTTAGTGATGTTGTGTTGGCTATACTGTTGTTTACTTTTGAGAAAAAAATTAAATTGCAAAACAACAAATGCGAACAATAATATATTCCTTCTTTCATTATATTGTTTTTGGTTATGGAAAATCATTAGATCTTTATTATTGGATGAGGACGAAGACGTTTTAAGCAACTCTTTTATGATAACATTAATTGCAGACTCAACTGTTGCGTTTATATTTGCCATATCACAATTTTTATAATATTTATTTTGTCATCTGTGAAAAAGCTTAAACTTTAATGAAATGTCTATGATAATGTTTAATGCTTTCCTAATATATTTTTTTTTGTTCATTCAATTGGTAGCACTTGAGGGCAGAATTTTAAAACCGTCGATGTTGAGAGTACAAAAATTATGCATTTTTTCTACTTCTGAGGTCAACACTTTCGAGAAAAGAACGCGATTAAATTTTAGAGGTCAGAAATTTTTTCGAGAAAAAACGGAAAAATGCAGAATTCTCAGAGAGGGCAGAAAAAATGCAAAATATATTCGATAAAAGAACACGCCATTATACAAGTGGTTATAATAATCGTAACGTAACGTGACGGGACATATAGATCCGTGGATTTTGGTCTTCTACGTTACTGTAAATTACATCTTGTCAAAAAGCAACTGAATATTGAGGTTAACTTTTGATTAGTGTGCAATGTGTATAGTTGAAACTAAGTTTTTTGTTGAGTTTTCGTTGTTAATGTGATAGATCTATATATCCACAGCTTTGGCTGTCGAAGTTTTAATTGAACTTGTACGGGAACGTGCAATTATTTATGACAAACAACTGCCTGGCTAAATTCTATTATAATAAGGGTTTTCATGCAAAGTGGCAGGCTTCTAATTTGGGCAATTAGTTATTTTTATCAGACAGGTTGTATGAACAGCCCTTAAAGTCGATTGTGCATTTGCAGCATATAAGTCAGCTGTGCGATCTGCCAGCGATTCGTTCCATTTAAACAGGGACGCTTTGCGGATTGTTTGCTTGTTTTCTGAAATTTTTAGAATTAAATCTTTATTAGTTTTGCTCAAATTATAACTTTTCCTTCAAAAAAGAAAACAGCTGATTGATCATATAAGTTTGCCACCTCGTTTGCTCACCTAAATCGAAGAGCAAATTTATCTGGTTTGTGCAAAAGCTTTTTCATACGAATTTTGACAGTTCATTTATAAGGCTGATAAACTTATAAGGTTTATACCATTTATAAGGGTATTGCCCATTTGCATGAAAACCCTTAATTGTTTCTGTTGTTTTCTTATATTGCGTCCCGTCATGATGACAGTTACGTTACGTCAATTATAATTCGAGCTTAACTTTTACGTACTTGCGTTACAAGTCACTGGGATATGTGTTCAACACTGATGAGAACATTTCATTTCGCACTGACAGCTGATTTCATAACCTTTTTACATCGTCGTTCTCTCATGATTTTACGGTTCGATATTAAAAATAGTTGTGAAGTTTTGGATAGTAGCTCAGCAAGGATTAAGTAAAATGTTCAATCTACAAAGAAGCCATAAAGTGGGCGCTGCAGTGTGCAATGTTTATAGACAGTATTCTTATTCAGCTCGAGAACCGTTGGAGCGACCAGTTACTGATGAATACACTGAAACTCCAGAGTATCCACAAATATTGGATACCTCATTTAAAGCACGAAAGAAACGAGAGTATGAAAGCTGGCATGACCAAGTGCGAAATGCATGCACAGTAGAAGAAAAAATGATAAAAATAAATATGCCGCGATACTATGGCTACAAGGTTGTGGAACTTGGAGACTCCAGACTGCCGTATAATTGCCTGCCCGCAACACAGCACTATACGCGCACTTTGTTCGAGGAGCAGGCAATAACAACCAAAGCGGAAAAAGAGAATGACGCTGAAGTGATTGAAGGGAAATTGCAGTCATCACAGTTGGACTCATTTGTGGAGGCTCTAAAGGGAGACGTTCAAGAATCGCTGGAGTTTGCAAACGACTTCTTTAGGTAACATATATATAAAAAGTATTATTTTAAAACCATGAATATTGATAACTTGGAATTCAGGCACAAGTACGAAGGCGTTGATTTGGAGCCAGTACAACGTGAGCAGACTTTGGCTCAACTTATGTTAGAACAAGTAAATCGATCCCTCATAAATAAGCTCGCAGCCGATTTTCCGCACCTACATGAGTTGGACATAGATTATAATCCACGTCATGAGGCATTCTGGTTTGTTGGTGGCATAAATCCACCTAAAAACGTTGTGCGCATGAGAAAAGGCACCGAATGGCAAAAGGAAATGGCGAATGACTCTGTTGATCGAACAATGCAATATATTGGCGAACCGTATTTGGCGTTAAGACATCAGCGACAACTGCCCGCATGGGAGTCAGTTGAAGGAAAAAATAATTTAGATCAGCTGCCCGTGTATGAGTATGACCCACACACATTGGGCTACTTGACAGGCTACAGACACGGCACAAACATACCCGGTAAGAGCTGAACTGGTAAACCTTTTTAATGTTTTAAATTTTTTTTGTGGTCTTATTTTAGGTTACTGGCCCAGCAATACGAGTGGATTCGGATTCATATCTTATCAATCGCGCGCTCACATGAACCTACGTCCTGCTTCCTTTGGTCCGGAAGATTTCAAAGAAGTCTTACATGCGCAAGCTATTCAATCTAGCTATGCTTGGCTTCTGGCGCAGGCCAACTATCATGGCTTCAATACCTTCAGTGAGCTCACCTACCCAATGAACACTCAAACCATCATCACAAATGGTCGAGATTGGTCCTTCTATGAGTATCAATTGAACACGTTACTCGTGCATTCTTATCACGTTGACGAAAATCCGAAGGTAAATTACTGCCGTGGCACTCCAGAAATGCAGTTGTTCCAAGAGTTTGATGCATCTGGCAAATGCATTGCTTTCAATGAAGACGTATTGCGTAAACTCATCCAGTGCTACATTAATGTGCCGTCAGTGGAGCGTACGCCAGCAGAATTGCACCCTTACCTGCAGAATCCGTCAGTACAACGCATCGTCGACTATGAAGATGATGATCAACGCACGTTCCTTGAAAACGTATTTAAACACATGTCCGCTAATCGGCCGCGCAATTTACAAATTCCGGAAATATATTTGTGGGAGAAAATTTATAAAATTGACTTCAAAACGCGCCCACTAGAAGCCAAACGACGTTACTTTGAGCTCGGCATTAATCCCTGGAAGCGCACCCTCGATCAGCATCAAAAGGTTTATATTCCCCGTGCCCTACGTCCGGAGGGCACGAAGAGCAAAAACAAATGGAAGAAGACATATTATCCTTAGAATGTTTTGTAAAAATGAGTGAGGTTAAGAGAAAAAAAATATCAATATTGTTTGGTATCATTCTTTCATCAAGCCATTGTATCGAACGGTTCTTAACGCTCATACAAACGAATGCAGAAATACAATGTAAATGGCATCATACTTTAAAATTTTGTTATTTTTACTCTAAAGAATCATGCGAGTGCAAGTAATGTCTTAATTTCATCCAATCTTAAAGCAATACGTTTTGAAAATTTTTCAGAGTACCAGTTATTGTTTTAAAACATAGTTTTAATTGGCCAAATGTGAATTTTATAATAAAAAGCAAGACAAGATAAAAAAAATGCACCAGTTAAAGTTATTTACAGATTTAGACCGAAAAAACCAGTTTCGCACAGAAGCAGTGAAAGAAACAAATGTATTCAATATTCAAAATCCTAGATAAATGATATTCCAGAACATTTTTCCATCGCTTAAAAGGTAAGCACTGAATATATACTTCCTCGATACAAGAGATCTTAATTATTCTAAATTTGTTAGCATTTTAGCTTTACTTTTAAATAAATCTCAGGTTGAACCAAAGCTGATTTAGAATTTAGTACCCTATTTTATGTTGTTACTCTTTAAAAGGCATATAGACTAGGTCATGAAAATTTTGAAAATAACCTATCATTTAATTAAATTATCTCCCCTCTTTAAGATTAAATGAAATGAATAAAAAATTTAATACAGAAAACTATTTTTTTTGGATAGAATATTTCAAGTACATTTTAATTGGATATTTGGATAAAACTAATTGGAAGCACAATTAGGAATGTATGAACATGAGTTCAGAAATGTTCAAATGGCAGGCAAAATTGTACTTTCTTGGAATGTGTTAAATTTTTTTTTTATATTTTTAATGTTGAATTATGCATGATTTTAACTGAAGGAAAAAAATGTATGGACTAAATTTTTATATAATTTTTGAAATTTTGTTTTGATGCAGACTTCAGTTCTATTTCTCGCTTAAGACCATTTAAAAGTTATGAGACAAAATTTACACCAAAATTAATTTAATTGCTCTAGATTTTTTGGAAGGAATTTTTTGGTGCATTTTGCTTAAAAAAAAATACAAACTATACATTCTAATAACAAAGCTAAAAAATGACAACTATATCATATTCAGTAATGGACAAAACCGTTCACGAAAGTAATGAAATTCACCATTTTAGAAATTTCGTGCCATGTTATGTATATTTGGCAACCCTTTTCGTTTTTCATGATCATGTTGTAAATTAACTATCTGATGGGAAAATTTTTTTAAAGTAACGCTTCTTTTTCATATTTTTGACAAGTTAAAAGAAAACACGTGCTTGTGAACAGTTTTGTTCACAGATAGACTTATTAACAATTCAAAGATTTTTTGGGGACTATTCTGACAAAAATTGAGTGAAATTCGTAAAATTTGCATATGTATATAAAAAAAATAAATAAAACTATCAACTATCGTAACCAGGCCCGGGGGTTACAACATACAGCCCCCCCCCAAAACACAAGAAAATGCAATAAGAAAAGTATAAACCAGGGCAAGCTATTGCGAGGTCTATGCAAAAATTATTCAGTCCTATCGGGAATAATTTTTCACGCAGAATCGAAAAAGGGAGTTTTAATTTTTAAGATGAAACTCAAGAAAATTTTGGAATATTGGTAAAAAAAAATTTAGGCTGTGGCAACCCTGTCAGCTGCATAAACCGGGGAGATCAAACAAACTTGCAGCACTGCCCAAAACTATTCTACGAAGTACTCAATTACAATTAAGGGTGCTTGCAATTATCAAAACTACTCAATCTACTCAAGTCAGTGTGAATACCCCTATTGTGTTTAATTTCAAAACTTGTTTTTATTTCCAGTGTAGCCTCGTATGGCCGAAAAAATTTTGTTCCCAAATTCAGGACCTTTTCCCTCTAGGACTGGGCGTTTGAAAACTGGATTCATTTGAAAGCTTTTATCGTGTTTTTTGACATAACTCCCAAACCATACATCATACAAGGGCGATTTAAACACCAAAACGTTTGTAACTACTCTAGATAAAAAACTGCATAATTGAAAAAACTAGCTCCGCCATCTAAATCGATATTTCTTTGCGAGGTAATTTGTGGTGAATTATTTTCGTTTTACGTAAGGAATTTTTTGGTGCATTTGCTTTAACCTATAACCTATATTAAAATGATATAGAAATATTATAAATATTTATTTACAAAAAATACAGCTTACCTAAGAAAGTCTCTAAATGACCCTGAAGTCCCAAGTAAACGACGTTTAAATCGTAAACCCAAAACTAGTTTTGTACTCAAAAAACCAATTAATTTTTGAAAAAAAACCAACTAACTAAAACTTCATGAAATAAAACACATTTTTATGTCTTCTTCTTCTTTTTCTTAAATTCAGCATTTATTCTTTATGTTTGTTTTAACTTTCATTTCTTGACTAAATGAATTAACTTTTATTTTTAATATTTTTCTTATTAACATGTTAACATTAGCGCTCAATTCTTTGTTTTAATTTGTCTTTTCTTTTTAAATTTCATTTTACTAAAATAGTTTTTACTGTGTGTGTGTGTTTATTTATTAATTTACATATATATATATATTTTTTAATTTTATTTTTTTTCTGTTGTTTAGTTTTGTTAAATAATTTACAACCATTTTTCGAACAATTTCAACTAATTTATGTAATGTTTGTTGTTGTTTTTGCCTGAAATTCTAACAATTGCTTAAAGTTCTAATGCTTAATTAACATAATTGTTTCTAATGTGTTACTTTGTCTTTTGAAGAGCGTTAGAGATAGATTGCTATGCTTTGTTTCGTTTAAATAGTCAAAAGTGTAACGGTTTTTCTAGTGTTTTGGTTTGGTTTTTTTTGTTGTGTTTTTTCATATAAATTCAATTGTTGTTGGTAACTAGTGTGTCTTTCTACATATGCAATTGTATAAGTTAGTAATGGTGAATATGTTGGTAAATAGTAGAGTTAATTATGTTGTTGTTGTAGTTAAAAGTGTTGCCATGTTAACAGTGTTACTTTTAACTTTTTCTTTTTTTTTTTAATTGATATAAGTATAGAGATTTTAGTTTTTGGTTTTAAAATAATACATTTTTACTTTTCATTAAAACGTTTTACTAAATATTAAAATGATTCTATTAAGATATTGACGGTAGTGAAAAATGCTAGTGAATCTATTGTTGATCTAATCAGTTTTAAGAATCTGCAGATATTTTGAGAGATTGTGCTTTGATTTTTCGAAAACCTTTGCTAAAATGAACAAGTGAGCTTTTAATTGAGCTCAAACATGAGACCTTGTATAAGATACCATTGACTCCAAATCACTCCCAAGACTAAGTTGTTAATTTTTCTCAAAAAAACTTCACAAATAAGGTAAAGAGTTAAAAGTTCTCAAAATTATTTAACATAGACTTAAAGGTATTTCTTTGGTTTGACGCCGAAAAAAATAAGTATTATTTATTATAATAAAAATTAAATAAATTCTAGCTGCCAAAGCTATAGCTTTTTCAATAAGTATCTTTTTACATCTCAATGCCTTTTGTCTCATGCTAACTCCTAAGACAAAATCTGTACTGTAAAAAAATGTGTACTGTTTTCATGATTCAACTATTGTCATGATTAAAAAAACAACTGCTCAATATGCTCATTTAATTCTCATTTTGAGTGGATTTTTACTCCATCACTCCAGATATCAGATAAATATGATTTGTGTGAGCGAATTTTTTCAAAGTCATCATTGTGTTGTTCTGATTGATGATTGTGTATATAATTTAGCATTGCTAATTTTATAGCAGAACCATGGCGCCATTATAGAATCTTTTTAATGTATTTTTTTATTAAATTTAAATCAACAGATTGCTGACATTTTTATGTACAAGATTTTATTAGTTTTTGTTAGGGTCTTTTTTTTATTTTGAGTTTGTTTAAATTTAGTCTAGTTAAAAAATATATATTTTTATTTCTATATGTTTAACATTTTTAATGTCGTTCTACTTGCAATTTATTTTTTTACGCTTAGATTTATTATGTTTAATTATATATACTTAAAGTTAGTTCGAAAATCAATTTAATTTAATTACTCTTTCCAAATACTTTTCAACTTGCAAGTAGTTGTGAGAAATAACAAAATTATTTAAATTTTAATGCAATTTAAGTACATATGTGCAATATACAACCAGAAAAATATTTTATTTTTGTTTTTTGAGATAGTTTTACAAAAAAATTTCAATGACAAGAAAAATGTTTTTTAATAAATAACAAAATATTTACGAAAAACATTATTCAGCGATTTATTCAGTACATTTCAAGTTGGTCGGTAAAAAATCAATGTTTTCCATCGATATTTTCAAGCTTATGTATTCACCAGCAAAATTGTGTGCATATATTTTTGTTCCAAAGTACTTAAAAAAATTTATTTCCCAAATTCCCGCAGTTCCTTGAATTCTGGGTAAATGTGGGGTAATAAGTTAGGTAAACAAACATATTCGCACAGAAAGGCAATTGTGAGTTGTTTTGTAAATTTCGAGATTTTTGGGATTGGAATCTTCTCGGGATCAATCCCACTTTTTAACAGGTACGAAAAAAGTTTTGAATAATTTTTTGGATTGAAATGCTGATACCAATCTTTTGTAAATCGATTTTGAATTATTATCTATTAAGAAAACTCAGCTAAAAAATAAATTTAGAATCGATTTTGAATGGTGCAAATGGGCGTTAAAAATTATAAAACTCTCTCCAAAATCTCTTACAAAAGTTTCTAAAAATCTGATTTTCAGTATATTTCAGAAACTATAAAAAAGAAACAATTCAGCAGACCAATTTATGAAATTCAACTTTTTTGTATTGACTTCTTATAAACAACAAAAACTATTAAAAATTTAGCTATATGCTCGTTAAGTTTAGTTCTTGCTTGTTTAAAACTTAAAAATAATAGAAATCAGTAAGAAACTATCTTCGACCGAACCGAAGTTAAAATACCTCCACGGCCGTATTTAAGTTTATTAGAAGTCTTGAATGTTGTTTTGTTTGGGTGACGTCACTTTTATAAAGCGTGGTTTTTATCCAAATGTTTTGCATTTGGACTTCAGAGTCTTTTTAATTAATTAAAGCTAATAAGCACAATATCAAGTTTAAACATTGAGGATTTTGGAATTTTTAAAGGTTTTACTATTATGATGACGTCACTTTATATGGGAGGTGGGCTAAAATTGCAAAAATCGAGTGCATAGTTAAGATTAAAACTAATTTGCAAAGTTTTGAGCCATTTTTGTGGAATTAAAAGAGATTTTAGTGATTTCATAAAGTCACTTTGTATGGGAGGTAACCGTAGTTTTATTTAATATTTTTATTTTTTACGAAATCAATACTTAATATTAAATTATATGCATATTAAATTAAGTCTCATCGTTTATTTAAAAAAAATATAATTTACAAAATTTTTAGGTACCAATAAAAAGAAATCATTCACAAAAAAGAATTTGCAAGGACTTTTTTGGACTGAATACACTGCGTCTCATAACTATAGTACACTTTAGAATATTATTTTAACAGACCATGGAAATTAATTAAAACACCCTGTATAACGAAAAACTAAATTAAAAGAAAACTTTCTTAATCTCTTCTACTTCTTTTCACAAATTTTTTTTTTCCTTAATCTGCTCTCTGAAATGAATCTTTAAGAATAGCAAAGTGATCGCATATTTGCACCTCTTTTTTTGTTTCATAACTATAGCACACATTTGAAAAGGTAACATTAAAGTGACAACACGTGAACTTAAGATAATAATTCTGTGTTTAAAGTTAAGAAACAAACAAGAGAGTAAAATGCCACGAGGTAAGAAGTTGTCGGAAGTAGAAGAAGGGAAAATTCTTGGGTTAAGATATTACAAGGAAAATAAGCAGAAGTAGGAAAGTTATTTATAATTTCCTCTCAAATCCGGAAGAATAAGATAGTGCAAGACGAGGTGGACCAAAAAAAAAAACTTTCGAACCGCGAATCTCGAAGAATTTTATAAAAAGCTAGCAATTCAGCGCTAAGTTGCTGCAAATAAGTTGCTGCTACAATAAGAACAAAAATTTCTAAATCAACAGTTTGGAGAGTTCTGAATGATGCGAAATATGCAAACAAACTGGTCCCAGGTATTGATAGTACATAAATAACTCTTTGTCATATTCTGAATGATTTTTGTTCTGTAGATTATTTTTTCTGATGAGAAAAAATGGACTCTAGATGGCTCTGATGGTCATAGGCATGACTATCAAATATTGGCGTGACTTAAGAAAAGTCACAATATTTTTTTCAAAGAAATTCCGGTGGCAGTTCGTTGATGGTATGGGGTGCGTTTTAAGCGGATGGAGTGTTAAAGTTGCAGGTTGTTTCATAAAAAATGAAGAGCACCGATTACACCAAGGTGCTTCAATGTACTCTACTTTCATTTTTGAGGCAGAATGTTGAAAGAAACTACACATTTCAAAAAAATTGTTCTTCTATACACTCCAGCACAGAAACAATGCAATGATTTCATACCAATAATATCGCGATTCTGGAATGACCAGCTTGCTCACCTGATCTTAACCCGATAGAAAATATCTGGGGCATATTAACAAGAATTTTTGCATCATACCGCCAGTACAACTCAGTTTCAGAACTAAGAAATGCAATTTTTCATGCTTGGGTGATTGGGCATTTTTTCACCTAGGTGATTCCATGGAAAACCGAATATTTGATATTATTTATTCAGCATAACGGAGGTGTAATTCATTACTTACATTTTTTTGGCCCTCCGTTTGGCACATGTTCGGCGAGTCACATTCGTACCTCATGGGTCTGGCCAGACCCACACACATTTTCCATAATTTACATGTAAATATTGAGTTTTTGGCGATGAATTGCTACTTATTTGTATACAATGTAGATATATATTTAAATTTTTTTTGTTCTCAGTGGTTTTCGCATGTGTGGAAACTTTTGAAATGTAAAAAAAATTATTCTTTTATAATGTATGTTTAATTTTTAAGAATGCTGTTGTAAACTTTCATTCTGCTAATTTTCTGATGAAACAGAATACATTTTTATTTATCATCTTTATGGCAAGAACAACCAATATAATCAACTTTTGAGTGTTGTTTGTGTTTGAACATTTTGAACAAAAGAAACGAGTTTTCGGAATATTTTATCATTTCTTGTGCACAAATTTTGCAACTTTTCGAATGTACTAGCACCGCTAATGCCAGTCTTTTCTGGTGCAATCTAAAGTGAAACAAAAAAAAAAAAAAGGAAAAAGAGTCAAATGAGATGCAGGCAAGTCAGAATGAAAACTAACGGTAAATGTAATTTTAATCGAACTTGAATACTTACATTTATTTGTCTCCCGAAAGAGGATTCAAAGGCCAAATGGGTACTGAATTGTTTGCTGATGTGTGGGCTGCACATTCGCTGTTCGCTGTGTGGGAGAGCCAATGTGTTTGATAGCATGCATAAGAAATTTCGTCTTGCATCAGATTCTTTGGTGCCATAGACTTCTTTGCAAATGCAAAATGTAGACAATGCCATTACATCTAGCATATTGCAAAAAAAAAAGCAAAAGACCATCGTTTTGCTGATCGTTTTGAAGTAAAATGTGCTTTCATTTGATCCATACAATCGACGCCCGCTTTATTTGCATTGTAAAACAATATTGCTTCGGGTTTCATTGCTTCGCCTTAACAATCATTTATATAATGTAGAAAACTAATAACGTGTTTTCCGTTCAACGCTTACTTGTCAACTAGCTTGTCAACGAATAGAAAAAAAAAGCTTTTTCTGGTAATTGTAATAGAATAGAGAGAAATTTTGTTTGCTCTTCTTGTCTCCCGAGCTTGAAAAGTATGTAGAGAAACCCGTTCAAGTAACTTCAAGTTACTTAAAATGAGTAAGGAAATAGATCTTATAGTAAGAATACACAAAAATATACAAATTTAAAGGGAATAAATGGCAGTTGAAATGGAAAATTTGCAAAAGAAAGATCAAAAGCAAATAAACTTATTCAAATTGCATAATTTTTCATACAAAATATATGAGGGTCTACCCAGACCCATGTGGTATGAATACGATGTGTACACCATTATACCCTTATAATTATCCTTGCATTGATTTTTTCATACTGATTGTTGGATAGAACGACAGCCAATGCCATTTTGGGAAGCTAAATGAAATTTCAAGTCGCTAGCTTAATTAAAAATATAAGGACCTAAATTAAAATCGAAAAAGTTCTGTCCAGACCCATGTGCCAAATGGAGGGTTAAAAATTTAAATTTGTTATTTTAGTTTCTTTTCTGTTTCTTGATTACCACACAAAAAAGTTTAAAAAATATATTAATTATGATTGTAACTCTGCTTGTTCATTAATAAAATTGATTTACAGAGGTAAAACACTTTTGTCCGAATTCTTTATTGATCCACTGTATGTCAGAGTTATATTTCAAGTAGTTTTCCAACGCTTTATGTTAGTAAATTGTTAAATCAAGAGTTAGTTTAGAGCTGTTTTTAAGCTGTTTTTTGAGCTGACTTTTAAAACACCAACTCTTTTTGATGTCGATCCGTCGAGTTTTTTTTTTAAAGATACAATTTCAAAGAAAATAAATGGCAGTTGGCATGGAAAATTTTCAAAATAAAGATCAAAAGCAAAGCAACTTATTCAAATTGCATTGTTTTTCATACAAAATATACAGGGTTGCCAATATTCGAAGCGCCCATCTGGCAACACTGTAACTTTCCGCAGTGATGCCAAATCGACTAATGACATACCGCGTTTGAAGCGTCATTCCAAGCAAATGCTTACAATGGAACAGTACACGCCACGTGAACGCTCTAAAATTGTTGAAATTTACATTCATCAAAACAAGTCAATAGTAAGAGCAATTTTGGCATAAAATTATCATGAGCGATGAAGCTCATTTTCAGTTGAACGGAACGGTAAACAAACAAAATTGCCGTATTTATGCCACTGAAAATCCACAAGAGATTCAAGAGGTACCTCTTCACGATGCAAAAGTCACTGTTTGGTGCGGCGTTTGTGCTAAAATGCTCATTGGGCCGTTCTTTTTCGAAGATGATAATGGCCACAGAGTTACTGTCAATCAGGAGCGTTATCGCGATATGATAAACAATTTTTTCATGCCAATCGTTCGTCGAAAGCGTATCAGGCACTACTGGTTTCAACAAGACGGCGCGCCACCACACACAAGCCGCACTACAATCGATTTTTTGAAGCAATTGTTCCCTGGCCGTTTGATGTCAAAAAATGGTGATTTCGATTGGCCGCCAAGATCACCAGATTTAACGCCTACAGACTTCTTTTTGTGTTGTTATTTGAAATCAAAGGTTAACGTTAACAAGCCAAAGACCCTAGAAGAGCTGAAAACCAACATCCGTCAAGAAATAACCGCCATTCCCATCGAAATGTTGAAGAAAACCATGGAAAATGCTGCAAAACGGGCACAATATGTCGTAGAGGCCAATGGCGACCATTTACGAGACATCATATTCAAGAAATAATGTAAGCAAATCTACTTGAACCCAATTAAATGATGTTCATGACGAACAGACAAAAAATTGTGGTTTCTTTGATTTATTTAAAAATAAAATGGGCGCTTCGAATATTGGCAACCCTGTATGTAGGTCTACCCAGACCAATGTGGTGCGAATACGATGTGTACACCATAAAATCCTTACAATGATCCTTGCATTGGTTTTTTCATACCGATTGTTAGATAGAACGACAGCGAATGCAATTTTGGGAAGCTACACGAAAAAAGAGGTGCAAATATGAAATCACTTTGATATTTTTAACGGTTCCTTTCAGACAGCAAGATTTAAGAAAAAAAAAAAAACATTTTGTGAAAAGAAGTAGAAGAAAGTAAGGAGGTTTTCTATAAAAATCGTTTTTCTACAGGGTGTTTCATTTAATTTTTATGAGCAGTTAAAAAAAATTTAAAAAGTGTGCTATAGTTATGAGACGGAGTGTATAAGAGTTTGGACTTTGGAGTATGAAATATCAAAAAATTGTTATAGTTTATGAATAATGCATGAAAGAAAAACCTGTTGTTGAACAAATTGCCGTGATAAGGACACCTACACTTTGGGTTGGGTCCTTTTCGCAGAATTACAAAATCTTGAAATCAAAATCTTGAAAAAAAAATCTTGTAAACAAAATCTTGAAAAAAAATCTTGAAACGAAAATCTTGGAAAACCTGCGCATAGAATGCATTCTTTAATTCGCGCGCGCGAAAATATTCTATGCGTAGGTTTTTCAAGATTTCTTAATTGAAAATTTGACACTATTTCGAAAAGTGTCAAATTTCGAAAGAAATATAAAATTTTTCGAATAATGTCAAATTTCGAAAATAATCAAAATAATGAATTACTTGACATAAATGTCAAATTATCGAATTACTTCAAAAAGTTTAAAATTTCGAATAAAGTGTAAAATTTGGAATAAGTGCCAAAATTCGGAAAAATTGTCAAATTTTAAATAAGTGCAAAATTTCGAAGTGTACAAGTTTTGCGAAAAATGTCATATTTAATTTCGAATAAGTGCCAAATTTTGAAAAGCGACAAATTTTAGAAAAAAAATGAAAAATTTTAAAAAATATGTGTTCATAAATGGAGAAAAACCACCACGTCCTCGTCGTTTGTCTGGATGACGCGTGGGAGCATGAAGTGTGGAACCATAAATATTTAAAAAATATATAATTTTGCTAAAATTTGACACTTTTCCGTTTTTTTCTCGAAACTATACATTTCATTCGAAAGAACATTTCTTAAAATTTGAAGATTTTTTTCAAGATTTATGCATATTTTGTGTTTTCTAGATTGATTTTTTTTCAAGATTTTCGTTTATAAATTTTTTTTTCAAGATTTCGTTTTCATGTTTTTTTTTTTCAAGATTATTTTTTTTTCATGTTTTGGTTGTTTTAAGATTTTGACCTTCAAGCATTTGGACCGCTCCCCTACATTTTTAAAAATTCTGAGCAAAATGCCTTACAATAAAAAATCAGCAAAATTTTAATCATAAAGATTTTTTTTAGAAATTTAACAATAAAGCAAGGGCTGGCAAAAATCCTCCCCACCTAAGCATCCAAGTTGGTGCCGGCTGGAAATAACTGCAATACGTTCCTTACCTAAGGAGTAAGGAGTAGTCAAGCTACTCATTAAGGCGGCGGTTAGCTAAGGGGAGGACGCAAGCCATAGCGCTCCGACTCTCAATAGTCTTAGTGCTGCCCGGAGCGGGTCCTTGGGGCGGGTGTTGACCAGTCAGGAGGCCCATTTAAAAAACTAGTCCAGTCGCTTACCGGGCTTCTCGTGCATTTAGAAAAGGAGCTCGGTGCAAAGTCTGTGCCATCGTACAAGCAGCTTAAGAGAATGGGAGTTAAGCGTCATAAGCGACTAGGCTAAGACATCGTCTGGAGCCAACAGAGGTCGGAGGAGAAGAAATCAGCCACAAAAAACCGAAGGTCCCTAGTGACTTTTCTGGCCGACTCTTCATCCATGTTGTCGGAAAAGGTGAGATGCTGGCTATCCTGGATAGGGAAACGGAGGATTTTGGGAACTCGGCTATGAATTGAAGGTTGGTGGAGGCTAGGCTTGCTGCTGACTCTCTTCAGCTCATGGCTGACATTCTGATTTCTTCTCTCGACTGTTTTTCGATGAGCTGGCAGCGGGGTATTAGGTTGGTACAGTGCGCTGATGCCAGATCGGTAACTTTCTACAAGGCGGTTATCGCCAAAGTATATGAAGTGTGGCCAGGCGCAAGTATTACAGCTGTCTCAAAGGAGAAAATCCGTAGCATACCGAGGTCACGAGTATGGCTACCAGAGAACTGCACAAGCCTACTTGAAGTCTATTTCAAGCGCTTGCTTAAAATACAAGTTCAAGCTAGCTTGAGCTTTATAATTTTGAATCAAGTAGAGCTTGTAATTGAATATAAATAAGCCCCCGACAGCTTGCAAGTATTCTAGCTTACAAGCGAACGGCACGAAGTTTCAAGTAAAGGAAAGCTTGATGCCTTCGGCAAAAAGCTTGAATAGCTTGAAATTGAAGGCAAGTATACAATTAAAGCAAGTATCCAAAAAATTCAATGAGCTTGCTTAGAGAGAGCTTAAGCGTAATAGGACTTTTAAGGATTCTGTGGACTCCGTGGTTGGAAGTTTTAGGGGTAGTTTATTTCGAAGATGATGTCAAACTTTAAAATTTAAGATGGCGGAAAGAGTTGCCACCTAGATTTTTATTTTTATTTTCGTGAACTCTTGTAATTTTGAAATTCTGACAACGGATTTGATTTCGAATATAATGTCACAGTTTTAAAATTTTAAGATGGAGGTTAAGGTTGCCACCTAAATTTTTACCACAGTATTGCCACCTAATAATATGTATTTTTTTAAAGTTTTAAACATAATTTATCAGTGTTAAGGGGTCGCTGATTTCGAATCTTAAGTCAGAGTTTTAAAATTTAAGATGGTGGATAGGGTTGCCACCTTAACTTTTTGTAGTTTTATGAATTCGGGGCTGGCAAAAAAAAAATGATACACCAAATCCACCATCTGGAATTTTAAAATTTTGACTTTAGATTCGAAATCAGCGACCCCTTAGCACTAAAAAAATGACGTTGTAAACTCCTGAAAAGATATATTATTAGGTGGCAGCCCTATTATTTCCAAATTTTATCATTTTGAAATTCTGACGACGGATTTGATTTCGATATATTGTCATAGTCTTAAAATTTAAGATGGAGGTTAGGGTTGCCACCTAATTTTTTACCACAGTATTGCCACCTAATAATATGTATTTTTCAAAGTTTTAAACATCATTTATCAGTGTTAAGGGGTCGCTGATTTCGAATCTAAAGTCAGAATTTTAAAATTCAAGATGGTGAATAGGGTTACCATCTTAATTTTTTGTAGTTTTATGAATTCGGGGCTGGCAAAAAAAAAATGGTACACCAAAAATGGGTCGCTGAATCCGAATCCGTCGTCAGAATTTCAAAATAATAAATTTGGAAATAATAGGGTTGCCACCTAATAATATATCTTTTCGAGAGTTTTAAACGTCATTTATTAGTGTTAAGGAGTCGCTGATTTCGAATCTAAAGCCAGAATTTTAAAATTCAAGATGGTGGGTCGCTAAATCCAAATCCGTCGTCAGAATTTCAAAATGATAAAATTTGGAAATAATAGGGCTGCCACCTAATAATATATCTTTTCAGGAGCTTTAAACGTAATTTATTAGTGCTAAGGGGTCGCTGATTTCGAATCTAAAGTCAAAATTTTAAAATTCAAGATGGTGGATTTGGTGTACCATTTTTTTTCCATCCCCGAATTCATAAAACTACAAAAAGTTAAGGTGGCAACCCTATCCACCATCTTAAATTTTAAAACTCTGACTTTAGATTCGAAATCAGCGACCCCTTAACACCGATAAATGATGTTTAAAACTTTAAAAAATACATATTATTAGGTGGCAATACTGTGGTAAAAAATTAGGTGGCAACCCTAACCTCCATCTTAAATTTTAAGACTATGACAATATATCGAAATCAAATCCGTTGTCAGAATTTCAAAATTACAAGAATTCGCAAAAAAAAAATCTAGGTGGCAACTCTATCCGCCATCTTAAATTTTAAAGTTTCCAAAAACGGAGTCCACAGAATCCTTAAAAGTCCTATTACGCTTAAGCTCTCTCTAAAGAAGATCATTGAATTTTTTGGATATTTGCTTTAATTCAATAATTTGGATACTTGCGAGTTTACAAGCTTTTGCCGATCGTTTTAAGCTTTTCAACTTTCTGCCCGACAAAGTAAGCCGAAACAAGCCAAGCCAACGAGCAAGCATGAATATGGCTTGTATCTGTTTGGCATTTTTGCAAGCTGGCTAAAGCTTGCTTTTTCAAGATTGGAATTCAAGTACTTGAAAAGGCTTGAACTTCAAGTAGGCTTGTGCAGTTCTCTGATGGCTACCTCTGAAATCCACAGAGCTAAAAAAATTCTAATATAAGTCAAACTATTTAGACCTTAAGACAACATTTTACCAGTTTTTTTGCGAAAAATTTTCATTTGTACGATAATATCAATTTTTATTTTATTGCTAGATGCGGCACTTTTCTTAATGACGACAGTATAACTGTCAGTTTCTAACACATTTGATTTGAAATATAATGTTAGTCTTCTAGATTCTAAAATATCAAATAAAATAAAATTGAAAATGAAAATTCCTCCCAAAAATTAAAAAAAGAATTAATAAAAAATTAAATGAACCTTGCCAAAAGTTTATTGGTATTCGGTATACCTGTATCTCAGAAACAAAAAACTATTTTTTTGTGGATGTATGTATATTTGCATCATAGAAGATAAAAGAAAGTGTTCTCATCTTTTGACTTAGCAAATAATGTTTTATAAATTTTCTGCATTTTGAAGATGTATATCTCTAATCTATACATATATGCTCGTATATATTTATAGTTTAGCATAATATACATATAAATACGTATATTTATTTAGATATTTGCCTTACACAGTGTCTTTAGTTGTTTGTCTTTGACTCATAGTGTTGCTTATAAGCTATATGGTTGTTGCTGTTGTTGAATTATAGTTATACTTGTTGTTGTTCTTTTTCATTATAAAACACTCTATTTTATAGATTAAAAAGCTTCTTCAATACTAAATGAAATCTTAACATTTTAGCTCTGCTCATAAGCAAAACTGACTTTGAGCAATTTTTTATGTAAGTAACTTATTTTAGCATGAATTAATCTCTATACTTTATCGTCGTTAGAAAAGTAGTCTATCGAATCTGAAAAATTAAATTTTTTATTTGAATTGAAGTTGCGTTGAAAATTAAAAATGCTATTTTTCAGATTCGATAGTCCCCTTTTGCAACGAAAATAAAAGCCACTCACTCCGACTTAAGAATATTTTCAGCTTTACAGCTATGCTGAGAAATAACTTTGTTTTGTTGTTTTTTTTCTTTGTAACTGTACGAAACCGAAACTGTTTTGAGGATTCCATTTTTGAAATTTTAACAAAATGCCCATACTATTGTCAAAATGATGCATTTTTGATTTTGAACTAAATCGTTTTGTGCGATTTGCATAGTATGTTGTCTAGAACTCATTATTATAGTGTTTTTATTTTTAGTTTCAACTAAGAGATTGTCTTTATTATTAAAAATGTTTCAAATTTATCGTCATGGTTTTTTTTTTACCTACGTATTCTTTGAGTATCGAAAAATTTGAACGCAATTGTATCGTTAGCTGCAATCTGTGATAATGTTTCGGATTATTATTTTTAAGTTTGATCGGTTTGTTATTTAAGTATTCGAATAAAAAATGAAACCATATTGAAACAGCAAGTGACTGTCAAATAATGTAAAATTAAAAAATTACCCTTTTTTGATTACGTTTCATTTGATGTATGTATATAAATATTGACGATCTTTAATATGCTGTCGTTGTTGAAGTAGCCGTAACTAGAATCACTGTATAAAATAATTGATGTTGAAGCTTATAGCTATTTTCTGTTTTTATTTTTGTCTTTATACTAACTAATTTGTATGAAAATGCTGTAGATATTTTTTACTTAGTTTACCGTTATTTTGATGAAATTTTTGGTATTTAATTGTATTCTATTTGTATAAGATACCATCAATTCGTAAACTTTGTTTTGTTTTTTGATAAACAATAAAGATAAGTAACGACAAAATTCTTCAAACAAAACTTATAGAAAGTTAAAGTATAAAAAAAGTACAGTACTAACCAGGGACCATAAAGGTTATGATTTTTTTTCAAAAAATCAACATATTATAGCTATTTTTAGACTGATCAAAAAGTAAAGTTAAAATTTGACATATATTGTTTCGATCAAAAATATCATTAAAAAAAGGTTAAATCCTTTTGCAATGCTATATCTTATTAACTATAATAATAGTTAAAATTAAAAAAAAAATCAATAGAGCAGATTTTTTATTTATTTACTTCTATTTTGGTAACATTTCTGCACAGAAGAAAAAAATCATTGCAATCATATCGTTGCATTGCCTCGCTTTGTTGCTTATCATTGCACATTATGTTTTCGTTTATTTTGCAAACGACTGGAACAGCGACTGCAAGCAGATCATATAGGAATTAAAATGTCTTTTAATTTGATCGAAAAAATAAAAGTAAAATTTTAACTTTTATTTTTGATCAAAAAAAATAAAAGTCAAATTTCAACCATTATATATGATCAAAAAAATTAAAGTAAAATTTTAAATTTAATTTTTGATCAAAAAATAAAAGTAAAATTTTAACTTATATTGTTGATTAAAAAAATAAAAGTAAAATTTTAACTTTTATTTTTGATCAAAAAAATAAAAGTAAAATTTTAACCTTTATATATGACCAAAAAATAAAATTTTAATTTTTATTTTTGATCAAAAAGATAAAAGTCAAATTTTCACTTTTATATATGATCAAAAAAATAAAAGTAAAATTTTAACTTTAATTTTTGATCGAAATAAAATTGGTCAAAAAATTACGTTTATATATTGAAAAAATTACGTTTATATATTTCTAAAAAAATCATAAAAATTAAAATCAGGGACCGTAACGATTATGAATTCTTTCAAAAAAGTCAACAAATAATCGTTATTTTTTGACCGATTTTATTTCGACGAAAAAAAATAGATAAAAATTGACTTTTATATTTTTGATCGAAAATAAAAGTTAAAATTTGACTTTTATTTTTCCGTTCAAAAAGAAGGATTTAAAACTTTACAACGCTATTTCTTACTAACTATAATAATAGTTTTAATCTTAAAAACAATTACTAGAGCAGATTTTTTATTTATTTACTCCTATATTGCTAACATTTTTGCACAGAAGAAAAAAAATCATTGCTGTCAATCTTCATATCGTTGCATTGCATCGCTTAGTTGCTTATCATTACACATTCTGTTTTCATTTATTTCGCAAACGACTGAAACAACGACTGCAAGCAGATGATATAGGAATTTAAATATGTCTTACTTTTGATCGAAAAAAATAAAAGTAAAATTTTAACTGTTATTTTTGATCGAAAAATAAAAGTCAAATTTTAAATTTGATCAAAAAAATTAAATTCAAATTTTAACTTTTATGGATCGAAATAAAATTTGTCAAAAAATAACGACTATTTATTGGCTTTTCTAAAAAAAGCATAAAAATTAAAATCAAAAATAAAAGTAAAATTTTAACTGTTATTTTTGATCGAAAAATAAAAGTCAAATTTTAAATTTGATCAAAAAAATTAAATTCAAATTTTAACTTTTATAGATCGATATAAAATTGGTCAAAAAATAACGACTATTATTGGATTTTCTAAAAAAAGCACAAAAATTAAAATCAGGGACCGTAATGGTTATGATTTTTTTCAAAAAATTTAACAAATAATCGCTATTTTTTGACCGATTTTATTTTGAAAAAAATAGTTAAAAATTGATTTTTATTATTTTGATGAAAAATAAAAGTTAAAGTTTGATCGAAAAAATAAAAGTAAATTTTTTACTGGTATTTTTGATAAAATTAAAAAGTAAAATTTTAAATTTTATATATTATCAAAAAAAAAAAAATCTAATTTTAACTTATATTTTTGATCGAAAAAATAAAAAACAAATTTTACCTCTTATTTTTGATCAAAAAAAAAAAAAAGTCTAATTTCAACTTTTATATTTGGTCATAAAAATAAATGTCTAATTTTAACTTTTATTATTAATCGAAATAAAATTGGTCTAAAAATAAAGATTATTTATTGACTTTTTTAAGAAATCAGAAAAATTAAAATCATTAAATATTATTATTCCTAAGCTAACAAGCATCACATTGCTATATTCAAATATCGAATAGACTAATTCTTTAGATCTGACTTTTTAATAGAAATTTCGAAAATAACTGTTATTTTTGGTTTCTGATTAAAATCATTAAAGATTATTATTCCTTCGCTAACAAGCATCATATTGCTATATTCAAATATCGAATAGACTTACTCTTTCCATTTAACTTTTTTATTAGAAATTTTGAAAATAACTGCTATTTTCGATTTCTGGTAGTAACAGTTTGGCTAGCACTGGGAAAGTTGCTTTTAATATTACTATACCGTTGACATGAAAGTGGATATATCATTCTCAGATATATCCACCTGATATATTTCAAAGTTTTATTCTCTGTGAAACGGTTCGAAAATTGTTCCTAAAACTTCCATTCTCTATCTACTCCTTGGTGAAAAATAAATCAGCAATAGTAAAAAAATGTTATTCGAAGAATTAAAAACTTGCATATAATCGAATACTTTCATATAAAATATTTATACCGGTGATTTTTTTATTATGATATTTTTTGATTTCGAAATTACTTTATGATAATAATGGTATATAATATTACGAATATCTTTACATTTTATAAAAAGCCAATTTCAGATGAATGTTTTCTATAATTTCTAATGATGCTAATGATTAATTGTATTTCATATAGCTTTGCGTTTTTATAAATTTAACTATACAAATGTACGTTTGTATAAGTATGTTTATGTGTCCATTTGACTAGTGCAAAAATTATCTAAGGAAGACCATTGCGAAATTTTGCATATTATAATATTTTCATTATAACTGTTTATTTTTTGGGTTTTTTTTTCTTCGAAATTTTCTGCTTAGACTATAAAATATTTACAATATTTTTTTTTCTCTTACATTAATATAGTTAGGTATGTAGCTATGTATATAAATTTAATTGCGTTTATATTTGGCATGCGATTGTTGTTGTTGATATTGTTTTAAAATATTGTTCAATTTGTGAAAAACTTTTTTTGTTTATGAAATGTTGGAAATAACAAAAATTTTACCATCTTTTGAGAAACTGTATTGAGAATATGTATTTTTGAAAACTTTTTTGTCAGTTACGTCTTATTTCACAGCGAATTTGACCAATTTATGTACTAATCTAATTTTGCGCCTTAACATATGCTACACTAAACTAGCTGAATAGCTTAATTTTTATGGCATAAGTAATCAAAAATATTTTTATTCTTGTTTTCTCTCAACATCATCATGTAATTATTTTAAGATTTGCTTTAATGTATTTAAATCTTTTTTTGTTTATATGCCGGTTTTTTTTGGTTTTAATTAAGCTTCAGCAAACATATCGTGATGCATTTGGTTTTACTATTTTTTGTTTTTATTTTTTTAATTTCAATACGAAAGCATGTCAATGTGACATAAAATTATTTTCATAATTGTATCTATTCTTGTAATGCATATATGCTAAAAAAAAGGAAATTTTATATATTTTAATTTTATTTTCGTCACTTAAATTGCAAATAATTTAAAAAATGCTACACTACGAACGTTATTTGTTAACTTTTTACTTTTCAATGCGATTTGGTTTAAATACGTTATTTAAGAACTTAAGCTATTTGTTTTTTTTTATTTTTTGTTGTTTTTGCTTTTACTTTTCTATATATATATTTATATATAACTATTTATATATATGTTTATATATATATTTACCTATGTATTTTTAATTTCAATTAAAAAATAGTTAACTTTTTACTCTTTTCTTATGTTTGCTTCTTATATGAAGTTTTATTGTTTCGTTTTTTTATCTTTTTTTGTGTTACTCACATCAAATGTTTTGTTGAGATATTTTTTTCAAGTGTATTTGATTTCAGATGTGTTTTTAAATTTGCATTTTTTTATATTTAGCTTGCAACTATCAGCTGCGGTGTTGTGAAGAGAGAAAAATGAAAAAAAAAAAATCACATTTTGAACAAAAACTATCGAAAAGTTTCATTTTTTAATTTTATTTTTTCAAAATAACATCAAAGAAAAAAAATATATACTAAAAAGAAAACGAAGCATTTACAAAAACAAAATTGGAAATAATAATGAAAAACTTTTTTATTGTTACTTAAAACAATTATGAAAATAATTTAATAAAAAACCACGAAGATAATAATAACATATATAAATAATGAAACAACTTGAAATGAAAAAAAATATATATAATAAAGTTATTTTTGAAAAGAAACATAAATTTAAACACATAATACAAACAAAAATAATACAATAATAATACTTCTAGTACTATGAAAATAAAAAATTTAAATTTTAAGCAAAAAACAAGAAAACAAAAGAAAATAAAGTTTTAATTAAAAAAATTGAATAAATTTAGAAAACCAAGAAATGAAAACAATTATAAAAGTGAAAAAAAGAAATAGCGAATAAAAATGTACACGGGGTTTTTTTAAATGTCGGCCTTTGTAGTCTAGTGGAGAGTGCGCTAGACTATCAACCCAGAGATCCCTGGTTCGAATCCGGGCTCGGGCATATTCCTTTTAACTTTCTTTGTTCTTTCCTACATTTAAGAATTATGGAAAACTAAAAAAAAATATATCCACAAATAAATTCTGGAAAATGCGGAATTAAAGGGCAGGAACAACTAAGGGCTGGAAATGCTTGCCGAGGTTAAGGCATAACACTAGCCTCGGTTAAAAGCAATTCAAATTGTCTTTCACGGTTGTTTCGCCTTATCAATAATTCACGTATGGTTTCAATCAATTCCTCTAAATAAATCTATCCCTTTCCTTTCAGGTCAAATAACAAACCGTGTTTCTATAAGGCGCATGCCTTGATTTTTGATCTTTAAAAAAAATAAAAAAAAAATTTAAAATACACTAAATTTTAACTAAATAAAATTTATTTCCTAAAAATAAATAAAACTTTTTAATATCTTATTTTTAGTATGTATTGCAAAGAAAATATAGACTTTGTTTAATATTTTTCCAATAAAAATTTAAAAAAAAAATTTGATAAAAAAATAAAGATCAGATGAAATGTATACAGTTATTCCAAGTTAAACGTACCGGCCTTACAGAATGACCATTTCCGATTTGGGTCAAATTTTGCATGGAGCATCACTGACGGAAATACATAAAAAACTTGGAGGAAAAAAGTTTGGCCTGATTTTTTGCAGAGTTACGGTCGCACAAGATTGGCACAAATCGGCAAAAACGTCGAAAATCAGTTTTTCGAAAATTCATTTATCAAACACTTTCTAACCGAATATTTAGTTTGAACTGCCGCTGGAAAGTTTTTTAACTAATTTTTTTTTTAAAGATTAAAGAACCGAGGCATGCGCCCTACACGAACAAGGTTTGGTCTTAGACCTGAAAGAAAAGGGATAGATAATTTAGAGGAATTGATTGGAACCATACGTGAATTATTGTTTAGGCGAAATAACCATGAAAGACAATTTGAATAGCTTTTAACCGAGGTTAGTGTAATGCCTTAACCTCGGCAAGCATTTCCAGCCCTTAGTTGTTCCTGTCCTTTAATTCCACATTTTCCATAATTACGTTGTGGATTTTTTAGTTTTTCCATAATTCTTAAACTAAGTAAAGAACAAAGAAAGTGAAAAGAACCATGCCAGAGCCCGGATTTGAATCAAGGACCTCTGGGTTGATAGTCAAGGGTGCTCTTCACTAGACTACAAAGGCCGACTCCAAATTAAGTTTTTTATTTCCGTCAGTGATGCTCCATGCAAAATTTTACTCAATTCGGAAATCGTCATTCCGTAAGGCCTGTATGTTTAAAATGGTATTGCTCTATAGAAAAAGTTCTAAATACATAAATACAGTGATTCTGTAAGAATTGTAGTTTAAAATTTAAACATTTTTTTTTACCATTTTTGGTCAGCTTAACTGCGTAATCATGCATCACAACAGTTAGCAGAACATAATTTAACTAACGTAAAAGTTAAATATACGTTAATTGTTTGATCATATTGCTTGGATATGTTGTCTCTGGGATAGTTTTGTCTTTAAAGGACCATATCTGATTCTTATAGTAAAAAGTTTTAAAAATGAATTCGATTTTGTATCATCTTTATCATACAAACTAGGAAATTATTTAATTCTCACATCATATTTGTGATTATCGACTCCGTGCAATTTGTGCGTTTTTGCACAAATGACTCCAATTTGAATTTTGAATCTGCGGTCCTGGACTTAAAAAATTATTGAATTGTGACTTCAAATCGTTATAAGCAATTACTAAAAATCACCGAGTAAAAAATAAAAAGTGGAAATATAAATATTATTGTTTAGGGTGCAACGCTGAGTATCCTGCTGTGAGTGAAAGAGTTGGTAAAGAAAGTTGCGTTTCCACATATTCTTACCATAAGTACAATTTTGAAAGTTTTATTGAGCATTTTTTTATGAATAAACTTTTATGACAAAATTATCTGTTGTAAAAGTCTTTCGAAAAAATAAAAAAAAAATAAAAAATTATACAACTATGCATAAAACTGTGACCTTTTGTGTTTGAAGTGTGAAAAGTGTTTGTGTTTTGGTTTTTTTTATCAGCTGACATCATCCTATTCATAATTATTGTTTTATTATTACTTCATTTCTTTCCAATTATTTTTCAGATTCATTTTTATTTTATATAAACTTCCTTATCACAGCATCAAACATCTAGTTTTTCCATTATCTTCATTGTCAGCATCAATATTATATCTTTTAGCTTGTTTTAGAATAATATTGTTTTTTTTATCGACAAGCATTTTATTGATATTTAAGCTTAACTTAATACAAACTTAACTCATTTTATGCTATATTGTTTTTTGCTAGGCACGTTCTAAGCCAAACTGAAGTAGATGCTACTCTTTTAATTTTTAATTTGTTGTTGTGATTTGTTTTTAATTTAATTTAATTAAATTATATTGCAAAGCGTCTTAAGTTGAATTCTAAAAAACGTTGTCTTAAAATTAGATTTATTGTATTTAGCTGCTTTCGTATTGTTGTTGTTGCTGTTACTATAACCTGCAGTTTTTCTGATGCAAACGAAAGTAAGTTATGGAAACTGCAAGAAAAATAAGAGTTAAAAAATCATGTTTTTTATTAAAATATGTATAAAAGATAAAAAAAAACCAATTTGTTCGAAGCAAAATTTTGAAATTTTCCAATAAAACTCTTCGGCATTAATTTTCCCCTTAATTTCGATTTAAGAATTTGATTATGTATTAAGAGAAATGTCACTGTGACGTATGAGTATCATTTTAATTATTATTTTAAAAATATATGTAAGTGTCTTCGGTTATGGGACCCGTTAGGTTTTTGGCTCATAACTTTGGATAAAAACATATGCATAGCTATGGAAAGCTTATCAAATTAGCTAAATTTTTGCAGAAACAACTATATTCATTTAGGCAACCAAAAATTTTTTTTGGCCAATTTTATAATGAAGGGTTAATTTTTTGCAAAAATACAATTTGTACCCAGTTGTGGGACACCTTAAAAAATTCACGAAAATAGTAAAATATGAAGAAAAACCCTAAAAAAGTACGAAAAATAATAAAATTTATTCCCTTTAGAAGCCTTCAATGGCACAAAAGCAACAGAAAATTAAATCTTCTAAAGCGTAAAATGCAAAAAAAATAAAAATACACAATTTAAACATGATATATTCACAAAAACGAAGATATTTGACAGTTTGAAGGTCAAATGCATAGTTTAAATTCAAAAACAAGGTGTCCCACAACCGGTTACATGAAGGGTCCAACAACTGAGAGTAATAGCCATTTCGAAAGTGACTGGCAAAATTATATGGTGAACATATTTTGCCAGAAATTTATGTTTACTTAGAGAATGCAATGCATATTATGAATGCATATTATTCACTTCAGTTTATCGCACTCTCAGAAATAGAAAAGTTACTATAAGGTTGATTTTTTTCGATTTTTTTTTGTAATGCTCATATCAAGCAAGCAAATGCGTATATTCACTTCGGTGTTGGCAAAATAACTCATTACTGTCAAACTACAAGTTTGAAAGTATTAAAAAAAGGAAGGGTGTCCCACAACCGGAGACACTTACCATACTATATTTTATTTTCTTAAATAAAATTTTGACAACATTTTTCTTATGGAACTCAATGTTTTTTAATGCTGCCTTTTATTTTAAGATAAAAATTTGTCAGGAGCACCGTAAGCATATGTTCAATTATTTTCTTCTGAATTTTGCTTAAAGGATTTGATTTATTTAACTTTACCGTGACGTATGATTGCCATTAAATTTAAGAATTTTTTTTTTTAAAGTCATTTAAAATCATAAATAGTACCATATTTTATATTAATTCATAGTAAATTAAATGACACTCATACGTCATGGTGCACTTTTGCACAAAATCATATGAAATTCAGATTAACATCTTTTAAAGCATTTATTTTTCATTATTTTTATTTTCGGCTTTTTTTATGTATATTTTATAATTATTGTAGGCTTTAACGGCCAAAACATTTGTTTTTATTTTAAAAAAGGCTTGTGAATATGCTCTTTATAATTTTTCATTAATATTGCTAAATGAATGGCACTCTGAATAACACAATAACATAAATGACACTCATTCGTCACGGTGCCTCTAAATTCTATATAAAATCAAATTCCTTAAAAGATGTTTTTGTTGGAAAAAAAATTTACTGCACTCATATGCACCCGGGGATTTTTTTTTAGAATTTAAAAAGATTTCAAAAAGCAATGATTCCAGGTCGAAGAAACATTACGTCGTTGCGCGTGCAATACCGCGTATCCGCTGTACGTTTTCATATACTCATACGCGGTATTGCACGCCCCACGACGATAAGTCCTCTCGAAAAAAATTGAATTTATTTTTTATTATATAAACAAGTATTGAATTAATTCGCATAAATTTATCATATTTTCACTAGTATATAAAGTTGACAAACTTACAATAAAATGCGGCGCTGAAAATAACACAGCTAATGTTGCAATTATTGTGAATAGCGTGAAAATAATAAGGCACAAACGGTCCACTACCATCGCTGCGAACTTCCAATCACGTGTGACGTCACCAGTTTCATCCTCCTTTTTAAGCTGCAAAAAGTAATGAAAAGCACAAAATTTAATAACGTAAAACTGACAATAATTCTTTTAATATTTCTAATTTTACTATATAGTTGCACTAAAAGTGCCTTTCTTTCATTTGAAAAATCATAAATAATGGTTTCTTTATACAATTTGGCCACACAGTAACTTAAAACAGCTTGAGGCCACATGGTATTACGTCATGAAATCGTTTTGTATATATTTTGTGCTTTTTTATGGTTACAGGAATAACACAAAATGTCAGAAATGACGGTTACAGGAATGACAAAATCGTCTTTATTAGGAGATCGCAGGCATCAGAGAAAACTAAAACACTTTTTCGCACTATTTTATTATGTATTTGATAACTAATTTACTGCTTTATTTTGTAAATCGAAAACGCAAACCAACCACAATTAAGACACGAGAAGCAATACATTTTTCTATAAAAAATGCTATTGCTGCTCGTGTCTTACTTGTCGTTGGTTTATGCTTTCGATATAAAAAATAAGGCGGTTAATATGTTATAATAAATTTTGTATAGTCTATCACTAACTAAATATACAGTTGGTTAAAGTAATGACAATTTTATTTATATTAAATAGTACTAATATAACAATTAAGTTTAATATACCACTTGATCACTCAAAAATACTATTGGGTTTTTTAAACTTCAGTATAAATAGTGTTAAAAGCCATACTGAGCGGACGCTGAAACGATTATTGTCCCTAAGTTTTGCTTGCTAAAAGGCGTTATAGTCAAAAAGTGGTAAAATCGAGGGACAAAAAGTTTGTAGATGAAACATGCATTCAAAAATTGTATAATTATTTTAGATGGCAGAAAACGCACACGGTATACGTAATATTTTGACCTTGTCATCAACAACATGTAAACATATATATTGCGGAAGCTACACTCTTTGAACTGCTATAATTTTGTTCTAGGATATGTTATAGGAATGACATTTTAGGCCTTTAGTGCCAATTTTGAAGATATATGAATGTTTTTGATGTCAAAATAACAAAAAATTTTTAAAATAAAATACACAAAAATCTCCCATACTAAAAAGTTTTATAATAACAAAATTACCGGTAGTTGAAAAATTTCAGAGGGGGCGTGGCAAAAACTAAGTAGGTAACATTTTAAGTTGGGATGCACCTAAAATGTATACCTAGTATGAGCAAAATCCGTTGAGCCGTTTAGATTTGTATAAAGGCCAAACAAACAAACAAACAAACAGAAAATGAGTTATTACTATAGATTAATAATATAACAAATAATATAATATACTACTTGATCTACGCACTCAAAAACAATATTGGGTTTTTGATTCCCAATGATTCCCACCATTCAATATAAATAGTGTAAAAAGCCACACTGAGCGGTCGCTGAAACGATTATTGTCTCTTAGTTTTGCTTACTAAAATTCGTGATAAAATAGTAGTAAAAATAGTATATTTATTTTAGTTGACAGAAAACGCACACGGTATACGTAATATTTTGACCTTGTCATCAAGAACATGTAAGCATATATATTGCGGAAGCTACACTCTTTGAATTGCTATATTTTTGATCTAGGATATGTTACAGGAATGACATTTTAGGCCTATTTTGGGCATTTTCATCTGAAAAATTAATTTTTTAATGACCTAGTAACATATAAACCTTGGTTATATTTTTTAGTTACACATGTTTTACAACTTATTTTTGAGAAAAAAATTTTGGCGTAATTTTTTGCGGAGTTACAGGGTGCACAAAATTGACAAAAGTCAACAAAAACGTCGAAAATTGATTTTTACAAAAATTCATATCTCAAACATATCTAAACTGTATGTTTAGTTTGTTATGAATTTGTTGCTGCTTATCGATACACAATTGTAATTTGAGTTTTTTTCAATTAATTTTAATTTGAATTTTTATTTAAAAAGGTTTGATTACATATTCTTTGCCAATGTTTCTAGGTCCAATTACACACGTAATTGGGATGAATTAATAAAGCGAGTCGAGTGGAGTGAACTCAGCTCCACTCGCATTTATTCTGATCGGTATGAATAAAGCATAAAGAATCTAACTCAATTCATTTCTTTGACGTTGAGTGTTCACTCAGAATAAACATAGCACCCTTCTGTACACTCAGTTTTTGTTTATTTCGTATTAATAAAAACTGAGATCACTCAACAAAAGTTGAGTGTGCTATTTAGCTGCCTCAGACTTACTCAAGCCGTCAGAGTGGAGTGGAGTTTATTTAATACGAATTCCACACTTCACTTAACTAACATCGTACACTCAAAATGCACACTCAAGCACTTCACTGCACTCGTTCACTCAGTTTTTATTAATACATCCCATTGTTCCTTATTTTATGATTAGTGGAGTATGATATCTTAACCATCTCTCTCACATTTCTCTGATACGACGATAAAATAAGTGAATACAACTTTCTACAGTCATTGAAATAAAATACAATCGCTTTAAATAAACTTTTAGATCCAACTACACATTAAACCATAATACTGCATGTGTCTCATATTACAATGACAACTAAATTACATCCTCCTTTGCAACTAAGCTCACTGCAAAATTCACTGAAATAGCTAGCAACATTTTATTTCGAACATGACACAAAAGCTCAATGTTAATAATTGTTTCAGTTCGTTCGTTCCGATTGCAAGTTTAAAAAGCAATGCGAAGGACGATTTTTTTTTCCAACAACACCATCGACAAATTTCAAAACGTTCGACTGTTGGCTACATTAAAACCTATTAAAGAACATTCACTCGACTCAAAAACAACTACATGAACACATTGACTAAAAAGTGAGTAAAAAAAATAAACCTATCTAAAGTAAAAAAAAAAAAAATAAAAAAATTGTAAAATATATGTCACTGACATAACACAAAAAAAGAGGCTTAAGTCAATAAAATATGTCTGCTTCGAGGGCAGCAAATCGTGGCAGCAGATGGCAACGGAAACGGAATTCGTTGCTGTTGTATAGCATTTCGAATGACAGCTGTTGAGAGAGCTTAACTTGAATTTGAAATATTATGTGTTGTTACACTGTGACTATTACATGGATGTCAATTAAGCTTAAAAAAATATACCTACATATAAGAGGGGATCAATTTATTTGAGACATCATTCTGGTTCCTGCAATTATTGATTATTGAGTTCTACGTAAGAAAGTCTGCAGGAGCCTATCGCTAAGGTGAGCACATATTTACGCGAGCAGTCTAAATTTCACTAATTTTTTTTATTGAATTATTATAACTACTTATTAAATATTGAAACTTTAATTAATATCACAACTTTGAATTGCTATTCTTTTATTTAACTACCCTGTAGAAAATTGGACCAACTTTTAAATAGTTCTGAACTAGTTCCAAAAAAGACCAATACTGAACCCTCTACAATACCCTTTTACATTGATCGAACTGACGCTTTTTACGTATTGATGTCATAGAAAAAGACAATTGTACCCAAAAACATTAATTTTTTCCCTATATTTGAACTAGTTCCAGTTAAAATTTTGACGAGAAAACAAAATAAAATTAAAGTGAACTGTTCTACGCTGAAAGTTATTTGTACTATTTCAAAGCAAGTACAAATTGTGCTAAATATGAATAAGTTGGTTTTTTCAATTGACTCCAAAATAACTACTGGGTACTTATTGAATATTGAAATAATATAACTTCTTATTGAATTGTAATGTGAGCAATATAATATTAATATTAAATATAAAAAAACTCATTTTCTGTTTGTTTGTTTGTTTGTGTGGCCTTTCTACAAATCTAAACGGCTCAACGGATTTCGCTCAAACTAGGTATACATATAAAGTGTATCGTAACTTAAAATGTAACAAACTCAATTTTAGCCACGCCCCCTCCGAAATTTTTCAACTAACGGTAATTTTGTTGTTATAATACTTTTTTGTATCGAAGTTTTTTATGTATTAAATTTTAAAAAATTTCTGTTATTTTTACATTAAAAACACTCACATCTATTCAAAATTGGAGAAATTTTCAGTACAACGACTTTTTCATAAAACATCGTTGCAAAAGAATGAGAAAAAAACGACATGAAAATCAAAGTTTGGCCTTTCGATGCAAATATCTCCGCTGTCCATTAATATATTTCATTCAAATTTTTTTTTGTTCAAAAGTTCAATAAAATCACTTTACAAAAATAGGTTGAACTGTACCGTTAAGCCAGTGTAACTATGTTTTATAATTAAGTCAAAAAAGGTTCAAAATATTGACTTTTTACTCAAAAAATTACTCAAATATTGTTGTTGTTGTAAAAATGAAATCAATTAAAAATTGCACATCTGGCTACCTTTCATATGACATAGCATTTATTTGCAAAAATTTTTCCAGCTAAGCGTAAAAATTATTTTACTGTTTTTGTCATCAAAACAACAAGGAATTTTTGATTTTTATCGCGAAATTTATTTTTTCCAAAATGTTGTTTTTATATTTTTAACAAAAAAGTCAAGTCTCAAAAATAATTTATGTGAAAAAATTACCCCAATATCTCTTTCCAATCAAAAGTTATGGCTAAAAACCTATTTTTTCATACCAGACTATTAATAAAACTTAGTTTTGTGTTAAAATTCTGTATATACAGTACGACCTCGCTCAACGCAACCAATTAAATTTAAGCCAATTGCGAAATCTGAGGTTATTGCAAAAACCGAGGAAAAATTTTATATTGGCCAATAGACCTATTTCCAAAAAAAATATGCATTTTCTACACATTCAAATTAAAGTGAATCGAAAAATTTTTGTTCAGAAACATAATTTAATTTTATTCAATTTATTTTTTTAAAAATTGGGAAATTTTGGTCTGCACTTTGTTGCAATTTATACTTTGCGTACAATTTGGGTGTTGAGATTATCGAGGAGTTGCGTGTAGCGAGGGTTGCGTTGAGCGAGGTCGTACTGTAGTTTGAACGTCCCCCATTTATCTCAGAATGCAGTTGTGTGTCTAGAGTAATTACAAACATTTTGGTTTGTATAAAATCTTCCTTATAGTAATCTACTTAGTTTTTGCCTTTAGTACAATCATATTTAGTACAAAGAATTTATCATAAAACATTGATAGCTAATAATGAGAAAAAAATTATATGAAAATCAAAGTTTTTGCTTTTAATGCCAATATCTCCGCTGTTTTTAATATATATAATTAAAATTATTTTTGTTAAAAAGTTCAATATATTTTTTAGTCTCACTATAATTTTTATATTGTTGAAAAGGTAATTTTGCTTGCTTTAAGATAAAGTAAATATAAAAATTATTTTTAATTTTTAAAATATGTTTTTTGTACTCTTTCTTTGAATTCAATTAGCTCACCGCAAGAGATGGAACCACCAACAACAAAAATTTTCAAAAACTTTTTTGTATTAAAGTTCGTTCAATTACCTTTCTAACGTTAGTTTACAAATAAAATTCAACATGTTTTTCATTATACCAGAATTTAAAAAACATTTAATCGCAAAGTGTATGTTAAAATGTTTATATAAATGACTCTCGAGTAACACCGGGTATATCCGCTAGTATTAAATATTGCCCTCAGCAATGTACTAAAAATTTCCCTGTTTAATTTCCCTGTGTTAAACCACATTCTGCGGACTACTAAATGGCTTCTAAGCAAAATGAAAAACTTAAAGTCACTAATAAAATACAAGCCGAATGGTAAACACTTGTTCAATAACACTATTCGCTCTCATTTTCTTCTTGGAGGACGTTAGGAAAGTAGAATTCCTTAGCGATTACCCAAACTTATCGTCCTCCAACACTACCCGGTATCAGAAATCCCACTAAAACTCCGCGTAAAGTTGAAAGATCAGCGGAACTGTGCATCAGTGGAGCCTTAAGAACCACTCCGACAGATGAATTAAACATAATGCTTCAACTTACACCACTTTACATCTTAGCAAAACAGATGGCCGCTAATACAGCCATCCACCTAGAAGCCATCTCCCAGTGGAAAAAAGGTACACGGGACATTCTTGCAATAGAAAAATTCTCCCTCCCATACCTAGGTCAACTGACTACATCACACAATTACCATCCTTTGAAAGAAAGTTCGATGTATCCATTCCCTCTCGAGAAGAGTGGGAAATAGGTAACCGTTCAACTCACAATGTCATGGAGATTTTACTGATGGATCAAAACTAGATGGCAAGGTAGGTGGATGAGTCTACTCAGAAGAATTAAGCATTAAATTAGCATTCAGGCTTCCTGACCATTGCAGTGTATTTCAAGCTGAAATCGCCGTTATGCATGAAGCGTTAACTTGGCTTCAGGTGAATGAGATATCTTCCATGGATATTTTCATACTATCTGACAGTCAAACCCTTAGAAAGCCCTAAGAACTGTTGAAATAACATCTAAATAGTTCTCAACTGCCGTAGATCTCTAAACGAGATGGCAGAGCAGCTCAAAATACTTCTATGCTGGATTCCTGGACATAAAGATTTTCTAGGTAATTGCAAAGCAGATGCACTCGCTACCAAACAACTATCTATAGATGAGGCAATCCTCGGTATTCCTCTCACTACATGTAAACTCCTTACACATGAGTTATCCAGTACCACAACCAACAACAGATGGTCAGCAGGTAACACGTGTAATATAACGCGGCAAATCTGGCCCAAACTCAACCCTAAGCGTGCAAAAGAACTCATTTCTCTCAGAAGAGACCACATTAGCACCATGGTAGGGATGCCTTATTGGCAGACACGCTCAAAGATTGAACATACCTCACAACGACTTCTGCAGAAGCTGTAGAGATGAGGAGAAGAAGGAATCTACAGTACATTTCCTCTGCACTTGCCCAGTGCTGGCTCAAAAACGCTTCCTCCACTTAGGTAACTAGTTCTTCAATGACCTTGACGAACTCCCGGAATCTTCGGTTTACCGAATCCTAGGCTTACTAAACAGCGCAAACTGTTTTAAATAGAGATAGGAAAAATTAACCCTTGGTATCACAAAGGGCCTCATTGGCCTAAGTGTGTCTCGTTTAAGACAGCCTTACTAACCTAACCTAATCTTACCTAACATAACCCCCGCACTTTTACAATATCGCTTATAGAATTTAATTGAACGCGAAAACGAAGCGTGACGTATAAGTGCTATTTAATTTAAAGAATCTTATATGAAAGCAATATGGCACATAAAACCACTAATCCTTATTCGAAATGTTGCTCAAAATTAATTCACTGTACCCATATGCACCCAAAGACTTTTTCTTGCTGATTTTTATTTGATAATTATTGAAATTGCAACGTGGCGTTTTAGGACGCGTTTATACTGGCGACTTGTTGCTTTGCCGTGCCGAGCTGAAACTAAAAAACGTATGGGAGCAATAGAGAATGCAAGTCATGCATCTCTTTTGCTCCAATGCATTTTGAGCTTCAGCTCGGCTCAGTTTAGACTTAAGTCGGCACTACTAACGCTACCTAATAGCCTGAACACAATGACTGCAACATGCGACAAACGCCAATTGTTAAAATATTAAAAGCACGTTTTCATAAGTAGACGAATTTTATGATGTCAACACAACAAAGGGAGGATGCGACGACAATTGTTGCTGTCGCAGAATTTGATCTATTTCCAATTTGACAGGCGACAAAAGCGAACATTGCAGAGTTTGTTTATGTTTTATATGAAATACAGATTGTCGCTGTTGCACTCATTATAATCAAGTAGTCGAGAGCACTGCAAAATTTCTCTCTGACGACAAGATGCCGGATTATCGTTGAACGCATGTTGCTGTCATTGTGTTCAGGCTTTAAGCCTTGTCGAATAAGTTTTGAATTATTGGCACTCATACGCCATGTTGCACTTTCATAAAAAATCAAATGAAATCAATATCAACAAGAAAAGAAAATTTTATACATATAAAAGTTATTTGGTTTTTATGAATGTTTTTAATTAAAGAAATCACAACTTGATCACATAAATATTATAAAATTACATTAAAAATAAAATTCTTTTTACGAAATTTAAATTTGATTCTATATGAATTGAAGGGCTTATTGCAAAAACATGATATGCCACATAAGAAATATTTTGAAATAATCAGCTTTAAAGTTTTGAAAAACTTATTTTTGTATGAAAAAATGGAATAGCAAAAGGAAACTTTTACACATAGATCCAATATTTCAAAAGGAATATCCGAAATTCCTTTAGAAGGTGCTGAAAATTTATTAAACTATGTATCGAAAAAACGATTTTTTTAGTCATGTGGCTTATCACGTTATTGCAATAAGTCCTTCAATTGATACTTTTCAAAGTCGCCTAAGTTCCACACAAAGCGTTTTTGAAAATTGAACCTTTTCAATGTCTGTACATTACCTACATTTTTGGATTAAAAAATTGTTCAATTAGTTTCAACATATCTGCTTAAAACATAACACTTTAAAAATTTATAGAAAAATATCATGGTGGATTTAAAATATATCAAATTAATTAAAATAATGTAGATACAGACTTAGTTTTGAAAAGATTTATAAAGCTAAAATGGGGGGCATTCAGTAATGCCTTGATGCATAAGTTCGAAAGATATGAGATAAGAGACAAAGAAGACAGTAAAGACATAAGACGAGTTTGATAGTTATATATTTAAATTTATTTATTAAGATTTATTTATTGTCAACTACTGAATCCGAGTATATAGCTCCTTCAAGTACAATTAATGAACTAGTTTGGATACAGTGACTTTTCGGTGAGTTAACTGAAATTACGATAGAAACAACTTTCAAAATGGATAATCCAAGAGCTATTTGATTGGTCAAAATTCCTAATTTCCTTAAGCGAACTAAGCAAATCGATGTTCGCTACCATTTTATCAGGGAGAAATATGAAGATATTTTGTATGTTTTGGTATAAACTCCAAGATGATCTATAAACTTGAAAAAACACAATTTTTAAATTAATGCTATAGATGACACTTATCAAAAATCTTTCTTTCTGTGTATCTCGTCAATTTCATATTGACACAAAATAAGCACCAATGATAAAGAAGAAAAAAAAATATTAATAACACTGCCTGCCTTTACAACGATGATAATAATGATGACGACATTGTTTATTAAAAGACACAACGGATGACAGACACAAAAGCAACAACTGTGTATTCAAAATCTACTTACCTGATCAGTTATCCATCGTAGCTCCTTCAGGATGAGCGCTAATTCATATTCAGCAGATGAGCTCAGACAGGTGTGCGAAATAGCTTCGTGTATTCTGGCATCGCCGACAGGACCAACGCTTCCGTCATCACTTTGTCTATGTAAAGGCAAATAAAGAAGAAGAGATATGAGCATAAAATGTTCAACACACACACACGTAAAAATACACACAGCACAATACATATAAAGATATATGCATTGACAAGAACACGTAGAGCGGATTATATCAATTTATAAAAAAATCACCGCTTTTATTGGCATGATTGAACGCAACAATAGAGAAATGCGAGAGAAAAAAGATTTTATCCTCTTTGTGCACATTCTCAGATGGAAATGATTAAAAAAATCCTTTAAACCTCTTTGTGCACATTTTCAGATGGAAATGTTTAAAAAAATCATACAACTACAATAAAAATTAAGCATAATGATTGTGACACAATGCGTTGTCGAGTTGAATGAATGGCTTTTCCCACTTTGATTGTAAACAGCGGCATTAAAATTGAAGCAGTAAAGCAGTGGTTAAAGCTTCATTGTTAGCTTATAAGAATTTATTGAATTTTATTGTCATCTGTTGTTTTAATTAATAAATTTTTATGATATCGAAATTAAGGTACTTTGAGGTCGATTAAAAGATTTTAATAGTTGTTTTAGTAAACTTCAATATGAATTAAAGTAAAAATTGAACATTTTGGACACTGTCGAATTTTTCACATTTCTATGTTTTCGACAAGTTCTCTTCATTAAAGAACTCACATTAAAATTGTCTGAGGCGAAATCTTCCGCAATCCCGGAAAAATCGATTTTTGCTAGCGTGCAATTTTTTTTATAAAAATTAACTGCTTTATACACGAGTAGCAATACAATTTTGTATGGTAAGCATTGCTTCTCGTGTCTCTCTCTTTCTTGTTGTGCTTCTTCGTGATAGAGAAGAGAGCAGAAAGTGTCCACTTTACTTAGATGACACATTAAGCGCTAATGTCAAAAAGACAGAATCCATGACATCGCTACATTATAGCTTGTGCTCAACTACAATGATAAGGCCTCAAAGTACCGTTATAATTTTGCTTCTAAATTGCTTAATCTTCAGCAATTCTGAGTTAGTAATACATTTTAGTTATTGAGAACGAATTGTCAGATTAAAATTATTTTTAATCATAATGTTATAAACACAATTGGGGCTGCTGGCCGGTGCGTGTAGCCTGTCAATATAGAACAATGTATTTCAGATGTTATAAACACAATCCACATCACACGCCGAGCTTGTCGTGCGGCGTCAGAACACGCTGTAGCCGAACAATTTTTATTTTCTAATTTGACAGGCGTGTATTGAAAAACAAATAAAAAAGGCTGTGCTTAGACGAGAATCAAATGATTGAATTAATCCAAATTTGTGGTTTGTTTTCTCAACTAAAAAAATGAACTATGCGAGAGCGAAAATTAACTTTAAACATAATCAAAATTTTGGTGACGCTTAAGAACTGAATCAATTAGTCAAATAGAGTAAAAAAGAAAAAAAGAAGGTATTAGCTTAATCATTTGATTGTCGTCTAAACATAGCCAAAGATTGTATTCCACACGCCAGCAATAGTTCTACACGCCAGTGGAACTTAGACGTCGCACGCCCGTAGCCCCAATTGCATTCATAACATTAAGAATGAACAGATTTTTCAAACTTTTATAAAATAAAACTCAAAGAAAATATTACTAGATATAAACTTCAAAATTTGCATAAGTTTGTGAAATAGAAAATTAAAGATTGAGTTGTAAAAATATTGTAAAATACATTAAAAAAAAATGTTGCAGAAACAAGCTTCAGGTGTGTTATGAAGGTAAGATATTAATTAAAAAATAATTTCTTAAATCTTGTAAAGAACATTAAATATAAAAAAATAAAACATGCATTTCTTGTTCAGTAAGGGTTAAAGTTTGCTTCCAAACGAGTCCGAGTCAAAATATTTATGTAATACTATTTAAAAATATTTTAATTTCATAATACAAATTTTTGTTTTGTCTATTTTATATTTTTAATAAGTTAACATAACAATGCAAAATAATTTTTTTTTATTGAACTAACGACATTAACCCATTAACGCTCACTTAACGCAATTCCAGCATCTGAGTTTAAAATTCCACCATGTCATGAATTCGAAAAAACTAATCAAAAAAATTATGTTATGTTAAAAATTTTTTAGGAAAAAAAAAAAACAAAAATATTAAAAAAAGCGAGAATTTTTGATGACAGTTTTTTGTTTAAAACGATTTTGTGTTTACTTTTATTTTTTTCTTGTCTTACACAGGGGTTACACGAGATAGTACTGTTAAGACAGTGAGAAATACGTATCAGTTGTCAAACTTTGTGTCACAGTTGGCAAGACAGTAGACAAAATAGTACAAAATTTATAGTTTATGAAGAAAATTTTTGTTAAAACTACACGGTAAAGTATTGCAAATTTTCAATTAATTCTTTAAAATACACTTGTCTTCTGTCATTTGATATGCAAAATATCATTCTACTGTCATAGCTACAGTCCCGCCAACTGTCTTCAAAAAAGTTAAGACATTGCAGCAGGCAGTAGCAAAAGTGAGTATGTGTGGGTAAAAATTTGTGAATGTGTTGCGACTGTTTAACAGTACTGACTCGTGTAACCCCCGTGTTAAGTCACACAAAAAATTGCGACCTCGATGTTTGAGCTTACAATATATTTTATTTTGGTAATAAAGATTATGGTAAAACAAAATGACGCACACTGGTCAAAAATTAAAAATTTGGCCAAATTCATAAACACTGGTGGCCAAAATTCATAAACACGTAATAGAACCATAAAAACAAAAGGAGGCTTAGATTAACCAGAATAATAATCAACAACACAAAATTGATGTTTTTATTCATGGCCACTCCTGACACCGTTCAAAAAAAAATAAATAAATAATAATGTGGCATATGGTTTTCAACTAATTTAAGGTTACAAAGCTCGAATATACAAATAATTTTTTCATAAACGTCAAACATTTTTTTAAATTAAGACCCATTTTCAAGAAAAATGACCTGCAAAGTATTATTAATATGTAAGGGAGTGTCTCTGGTTATAGGACACGTTAGGTTTTTTACTCATATCTTTTGATCAAGTGTACAATATGTGAACATAGTTATAGAAAGGTTCTCAATTAAGCTAAATTTTTGTTGAAGTAACAACATATCTGTGGTCACAAGGAATAACGACTAAACTCAAAGTATCGTAAAAAACGATATTTTAATTCCACGAACTACGACCCATTTTTTTTTAATATATGAACCGTTATAAACAAAATACTTACAAACATAAGTGATGATCAATTCTGGGTAAAAAATGGATATCTGCATACCTCCAAAAATTGGCAATAAAGTAAATTTCACATTGCTTTTTTACGATATTTTGAGTTTAGTCATTATTCCTTGTGACCACAGATATATTGATTTGCAGCGCCCTATTCTGGTTGTTATCAATACAAGAGCTCCTTAACTACTTCTTGTTAAGCTGATTGTTATGTTATGTAAATGTTGGTATTCTTAAAAATCATTAACAACATAAAAGCTTAAAAAGCTTTTAACGTTCACCATGCATGGTGAAAATCGATATGCCTATTGAAAGAAAAGATGCGCTATATAAACAGATGCTTCGAGTGCAGCTTGTGACTTTGCAAGCGCTTGAAAAATTTGCCACGGCAATCGAAAGATTTAATTATCAACACTTAAAATAAGTAAAAAATTCTTCCATTTTTCAGTTTAATGTATTTAAACTCAATATTATATTATAATTTGTATTTTTTTATTATTTTCACAACAATTTTCTATCTAAGCACATACATTTTATTCGTTGTTAAGACTCTTTCTGTTATTAACAAAATTGTAAGGAAAAGAGCTTTTAAATTTGCAGCAGAATACAAAACCTTAACAAATTGTTAATATTAACTATTTTGTTAATGTGGTGAGCTTAGTTAAGCTGCCAGAATAGGGCTGTTAGTCAACCAGAAAAATTTTACGACCAATTTCATAAGGGGTTAATTTTTTGCCAAAAAACCCGGTTGTGGGACACCTTGAATAATCCACTAAAAATTAGAAAATATGAAAGAAAACCATAAAAAATACGAAAAATAACAAAATTTATTTATTTAAGAAGCCTTAAATGGCACAAAAAACAACAGAAAATGGCACTTCTTTCATGTTATTCATCATCTTCAAAATGCGTAAAAATTCAAGAAAGCACAATTTAAATATGATATGTTGACAAAAACGATGATATTGGTAAGATATCTAAACTTATTCTATTTTTTGACCACTTTACTTTTTTTTAAATTTTGGCCATTTTTTTTTAATTTTAGACCTACCCAGCAAAAAAAGTGCTTCCAAAAGAAGCTAAAGAGGAAAGGACTGTCTTGAATTCGATCCCTTCCACTTTCATACCCAGAAGGCATTCTTTTAACATATCCGTGTCATTGAGAGGAATGCTTTCTTTAGTCTTCTCTAGAAGTGCTTCTAGGACGTTTTCAATGGAAGATTTCTTTGAGCCCTTCAATCAAAGGATTTTAGTAGGTGTTTTTCATGAGAACTTTAAGAAGCCATTGTGGTGTCGGAGTTACTAAATCCCTGGAAAAATATCCCTTTTCCCGACATTCTAGCGATTTTGGTGTTGGAAATAAGAAGTGTTTGGGTTTTGTTGGGGGTTTAAAAAACTCCAAGTAAAATATCCTTTTTCCCGATTTTCAAAGTAGTAAGATTGGAAGTGGTAAGCTGTTGGGTTTCATTGGGATTTTAAAAAATCCCACGGAAAATATCTAATAAATATATTATAATTATATATACAATTTTTGTACTTTCATTGAATTTAAATGCCATTTGAATGTCTTCCAGAAGTAGTTTCTAAAAATGCCTCTTGAAAGAACTTCTTTATAAGGCTGAGAAGAAGCACAGTTTGATCTATAGAATGTCTTCTGGAAGCAGTGTCCCTAAGAGTTCATGTCACATTTGCATCAAAAATTTTGCTGGGTATGTGTGACGCCAGAAAAAAAATTGACAAATTTTAAATTACTAACTTTATCAACAATTTTTTAAAATTTGTTTTCCTGACCATTCTAAGCTTGAAGTAAAATTTGTTAATAAAAAATATACATTTAATTTTAGGATTATATTAAGAATTTTTTTAGACTTTTTGTTGACGTTTGTCGAAAATTCGATTTCTGAGAAAAAAATTTGAGACTATTCTTTGACTAGTTCAAAAACATTTTTGTCCTAAAAATATTTTTGCTATAGTCTATAGTTATCTGGAAAAAAATTCGTAATAATTCGAAAAATTTTCCATTCTGTCAGTCATTTTGTTTTACCAAAATTTTTTTCTTAGAAATTACCGAAAATAATTTTAGTTCAGACATCGAGGTCCAATATTTTTATTGGTTTAAGACATGAAAAAAAAAATCAAAGAGGAACGGAAAATTCTTTAAAACAAACAATTAAAAAAAAATTTTTTTTGCGAATTTTTCATCATATTTTTTGGAGAAATAAAACTATCACCATAGGAAAAAAATTTCGTAAAAACAAAAAAGGAATGGTTTGCGAATTCATAACATGACGACAAGTCAAAGTCTGATGCCGGAATTGTGTGCTGTGAGCGTTAATGGGTTAAAAAACATATACGCTCGGCTAATGGTACTGTTGAAATAATTCTTATTGCGATACACTTTTTAACAAAATTTCTACCGACCGACATGAAAATCCCGCAGCGATGACTAAAATCCCTTTCGCCCTTTTGGGGGTCTAAAATCCCGAAAAACTGGCGAAATCCCTACAAGTCACATTACTGGTACAAAACATTTCATAACACGCATAGCACACAATTGACCATAAAGCAGCTCGGTCAAAGTCCCTTTAAGACTGCGTTCATAGTAAACGCTTTTAGCTTAGCCGAGAGGTTTAGCTGAAAAACGCTTTGTGTATAATCATTTGGAAAAAGCTCAAAGTGTTCATAGTGCCAGCATAAAGCTTAATTTCAAATGCTTTTCAGCGCTTATATCTCCATCTCGCTTGCTCACACAGAAAAATAATTTTGTTTTTTATGCTTTGTTGTAGAGCATTTTTAAAATGCTATTCGGCACATGTTTATCTATTTTGCCTGTTAACAATATTTTCGTTGATTTTTTTTGTGCTGAAGTTTTAATCGTTGTTGTGTTGTTGTTGCGTTGTGGTCCTTTTGTGGTGCTTTTCAGTTGTATGCACTTGTGTATTCTATATCGTTTGTTTACATAGTTTTCGTTGTTCTTGCTTACTTCTTGAGTACTTTTTGTGCTGAACTTTCCACCGTTGTTACGCTTTGTGTTTTCAAGTTCCTTTGAACTTTTGTTTGTTATTGGTGTGATCTTTCATTGGTGATCATCGCGAATCTACATACTCATTAAACAAAAAAATCTTTCATTTACTTTGCAAAACGCAATTTAGGGCATTATTTTCCAAAGAGACAAATGAAGGCAAAGCATATCAGCCACAAGCATAAAGCGCGCACTATGGACATCAATAAGCTCAATAAGCTGCTTTATGCAGCGTTGCATAAGAGTTCACTATGATCAAAAAAAGCTTGACAAAGCAGCTTTATGCATCAGCTTCAGCCAAAGCGTCCACTATGAACGCGGCCTAAGAGCTGAATGGCCAATTTGTTTTTTGCCGCATGCAAGGAACGCTGTGCAATATTATAGCAACTAAAAAATAAAGTTTGACTTTGAATTTTTATCACTTTATACAGAATTTCTTTCCTTGTTATTTCTTCAATGTCGATATATTGTAAGTTTAGTTACATAAATATATTACTATCACATTTAATGCTTTATTTAAATTGACATCTTCCTGATCTGAGCTTCTTTTGATTTCACATAGTAAAAAACATACAAAAAAAATTGTGCGAATTTATTTTTCTATTAAATTTGCCTTTTTCCCTTTTTTCCTTTTTTCACTGTTAAGTACATCCTATAAATTTCCGCCACATTTTGTATGTTTCACTGGAAGTCAATTGAAATTTCATGCTGCGATTTACTTGTCATGCTTCCTGTCTGCCCACCTTCACGCCTGTCTGTCTGCCTGAGTATAAATTGGTGGCATAAGTGTGCTAGTGTATCTACTACTGTCTGTCTGGTTGAGTTTAAGCCGCAGTTTTTTTTACTGATTGCCGTTTGCTACGGAGGTGTCAGTAGATTACAGCATTGAATTACATTCTACTACGTGACATACTTAAGCGATACGATATTTATTGCAAACGATTTTAAAATTGATTTTATTAAGTTGAGTTGTTAGGCAAGAGGTTAAATTCGTAAAGCTTATGTGGAAAAAAGCGGGGAAATAAACTAGGTATTCAATAAATTAGGTGCCTATTAAAATTTGTCTAAGCTTAAAGATATAATTTGGCGAGCTTTTGCTAATGTTAACAATTACTTGTGCTTTTAGATATAATTATAGGCATATCAATACATTTAAGCTATTGCTTGCAGTTATTTAGCAAAAGCAACTGATTTATGCTCATACATCAGGATCAATAATATAATTTTTTTATATTTTTTATTGATTCATAACTCAATTAAATACTCGTCGTTTATAGGAGTTAAAAAAGCAAAAGCTGGATAACAACCAGTTATTTAATAACAGAGTTAACTAATCATGTCTGTCATTTAAGCTTTACTAGAGCTTTTAACAAACAATTAAAAATACATTTATAAAATTTCCAAATTGTATCCACTCGAACCAGAGTATAAATGAAGAGTGTAAAAACAGACTGTTAATCTTTGAAGCGTTACATATTCGTATATTTATCTGAACTATATTTAACATAAGCGTTGTACACTTACCTATACATCGCCCTGTAGTATGTCGGCTGATGTGGCAATGTTGCGCTGGTACATCGATGATTGCAACGAAAGTCATCGTCAATATCCAATACATTGGCTAACAGCGACTTTGATGATCTTCAATAAGCCGAGTGCAGCAATAAGGAATAAAAGTTGTAGTGTTTAAGGATAAATGGGATCGTATTTAAAATATAACAAATCTCGGATAATCTATATTTGAAAATAGCTATTAGTAAAAAATTTCAAAAACTTTACCGGATAAAAACACTTTTTGACTTTCAAATACATACGTACACAGTACCAGTAAATATAATTTAATATGCGGTTGTAAATAAAAACAAATCTTCTGGCCCATATAAGTTTTTCCTATACATTTTTTTTGTACAGTGTTGTTTTTTTGAGGCAACTATAGCTTGTACCAAAACAGTTGAGAAAAATATTTATTAAAAAAAGAGTGGATACTTTTTATTTCCTCCCGAGTCCGAAATGTTATGAAAAATTGTCTACAAGTGATGGCACCACCAAGCTTCAAATGCATGACATTTTTGACGGGTGGCAACCTTAACATGAACTCACCATAAATGTCAGATCGATCTGTCAATGAAGAGTGACGTTAAATTGTTCTAAATGAAACAACTTTTGGTATTGTTATAAAAATGGATAAAAAAGAAGTTCGTACTTTGGTTAAAAATTACTTTTTACGTAACAAAAGTGCAGAAGAAACAAAAGAAAAGCTCGATAAATATAATGGTGAATCTGATTCGTCGTATTCAATTGTAAAATATTGGATTGAAGGGTTCAAAAGAGGTCGAATCAGCAAAAAAGATGAACACAACGGGGGAACACCAAAAACAGTGGCCTCACCAGAATGTATTGGAAAATCCATGATCTCGTATTGGGCAATCCGAAAGTGAAAGTGCGTGAGATAGCTACAGCCGTCGGCATATCAAGTGGGTCGGTGGTTTAAATTTTACATGAACATTTAGGTATGAGAAAGCTGACTGCAAGATGGGTGCCGCGTTCGTTAACAATCAATCAAAAACATGAACGTGTTTGCACTTCCCAACATTGTATGGACATGTTTAAACAAAATTCGACTGATGTCTTGTGTAAAATAGTGACCATGACTAAAACAAGAATCTACTGTTATACACCAAATCTAAAGAATCAGCAAAAGAGTGGGTACGTCCCAGTGAAAGTGCACCAAAGCGATCGAAGACTCACCAAACAGCCGGAAAGGTTTTGACGTCTGTTTTTTTTTGGGATTCAAGTGGAATTTTGCTCATAGACTATTTGAGAAAAGGAAAAACAGTCCAATAAACAGCGACTATAACTGCAAATTATTGCACTGAATGAAAGACAAAATCGCAAACAAACGGCCGCATTTATTAAAGAAAAAAGTCATCTTTTTGCAAGACAATGGTCCAGCTCACAAATCGATCGAAATAATGGCCAAATTGCACGAGTAACCCTTCGAACTGCTTTCTTATTTTTCAGACCCGGCCCCCAGCGACTATTCTCTGTTCCTAAACTGAAAAAGGTGTCTTCAGAAAAGGATGAACAGATCGAATTGAAAACTGAAGCATATTTCGGAGATATTGAGAAATCTTACTATTCAAAGGGCATCGCAATGTTAGAAAATCGTTAGAATAAGTATATTGAGCTGAAAGGGGACTATGTGAAAACAGAAACAATAATTTTGGCGAAAATTGTGTGTTTCTTTGTAATGCCGGCAGCATCGTGAAATACCAGTATTCACCATGTTAATTCGCCAAATGTTTTGGTAAAAGCCATGTTTTGGGATCCGTTAGAGGACCCCCTCAGTGACGAAAAAACTGACATCACAGTAGTATGCGTACCTAAGAATGTTGCGGGTACTCAAAATTAGCCTGCATCACCGCAAAGCAGCTTCGGCTGCTCTCCAGCGTCACTTGGCAACGGGCGATGTCGACTTAGTGCTGATTCAGAAACCTTGGATGGATCAACAATAAAATCCTTGGCCGGAATATATTATATATTATGTCTCTAATAAAGAAAAAACTCGAACATGAACAAACTCGAACATGAACGAACATGAACGAACATGAACGAACATGAGCAAAACATAACTTTAATTGCTTCATTCTCCCTCAGTTAAGTCACGTGGACCTCTTTGTAGTCAGCCTGGAACTGGGGCCCAAAAAACTCAGGGTTGCCTCCTTCTACTTCCCGTATGATGAGCCTATACCCGCGCAACCATTCCGGGAACTACTAAATGGAACAAATGCACTCACGCATATTATTATGGGTGGATATACTAATGCGCATCACTCGCAATCAGCAGTATCAACAGTAACGATAGAGTTGACTCACTTTTTAACTACCTACTTAGCACTAACTTAAATATCATGAACAAGGGCAATGAGCCGACGTTTGTTATTAAAAATCGAGAGGAATTTCTGGATGTCACTATAGCATCAAAAACTTCTCGGAAGAAATTTACTCATGAAAGGTCTTAGAAGAAAATTCGTTTTTAGAACATAGGTTAAGTTAGCTTAAAGTGGCGGCTCACATAGACCAGATATCCGTTGGTACCACAGGGGATCTACTCCTCCTCTCCTAAGTGCTTTCGTGAAACCACCCTGAACTAATAATAAAAAGCAGTAGACGCTTAACGTCTACCTCCTCAAGATCCCTAAGATCAAAGAGCCTTCCTAGATGCTTCTGTATTCTGCGGGTGAAAGCGGGGCATGAACAGAGGAAATGCGATACCGACTCCTCCTCTTCCTCATCTCTGCAACTCCTGCAGAAGTCATTCACACGAACTCCCATTCTAAAGGCTTGCATACCTATAATATGGCCTGTTATAACGCCTATCAGTATGGAGAGATCTTTCCTAGCCATTTGAGTGAGCTTCATCGTTCGTTTTTTAGTAAAACTAGGCCAAATCTGTATAGCTAAGTTAGAGGTGGTGCTATGCTTCCACCTGAAATTAGCCAATTCTGTGGCATGTTGCCTTAGAGCCAGCTTGCAAGACGCAAGTGGCATGCCTAATGTTTCCATGTCCGGTAGCAGCGTTGCCGCTGTACTTTCCCTAGCGAGTTCATCCGCTCTACAATTTCCCGGAATGTCCCTATGCCCTGGTACCCAGACCAGGTGGATGTCGAACTTATCAGCCATCTCATTAAGAGACGAGCGACATTACAGGGCTGTTGGTGATATTAGGAACACACCTGCAAGGGATTTAATCGCTGCTTGGCTGTCTGTAAAAATGTACATATCTTTAGTTGATACCTCAGCCATTTCACAGCTCTATAGACAGTCATTATTTTAGCTTAGAAGACGCTGCAATGTTCTCGCAGTAACAGTTATCGAATCCCTTGCAGAACAGTAATCATAGTGTAATCGATGTTACTGGGAACTACTCCTGCAAGATCGATAATGGAGGAATGACCTCTATGAGTGTTAGTCCACCGCGATTTTGCTCTCAGGCGGATGGCTGTTTCCTGCTCTATCCTTTTCCCCATAATATCAAGGGGTATTAAGCAAAAAACCGGATTTAGCGCTTCCGATGAAGTGGACCTAAGCGCTCCGCTGATACATATGGCCGCAGTTCTTTGTACTTTCCCTAAAATTTTGCAATTAGACTGTGTTTTTAGTGCTGTCCACCACACACATACACCGTATAACAAGATTGGCCTCACTTTAACTGTGTAAATCCAACGTGCAATATTCAGGGTAAGCCCCCACGTTTTACCTACAGCTTTTTTAAAGGCATATAAAGCTACATTGGCCTTCCTAGTACGCTCAAGAATATTCGGTTTCCAGCTTAACTTTATATCCAAAATAACCCCTAAGTATTTTGCCTATTCCACTAAGTTTAGCATAGTGCCATCTAGACGTGGAGGAATTATGCGCGGAATTTTATATTTCTTCGTAAAAAGGACCAGTTCAGTTTTTGGGGACTTACCCCCAGTTCACAACTTTTAGCCCAAATATTGAGATCGGAGAGCGCTGACCCAAGCATTTCCGAGAAAGTATTAAGAAACTTTCCCTGTGCAGCAATAGCTACGTCATCCGCATAGGCAATCACCTTGTAACATTCCTTTGTTATTTACCTTAGAAGTACATTGACTACCAAGTTCCATAATAAAGGTGATAGAACACCCCCCTGAGGAGTGCCTCTACTCACAAATCTTCTGGTCTTTGAGTCACCTAAAGATGCACTCAAGACTCTGCAGGCCAGCAGGTTTTTTATCAGTGCACAGATTGACTCATCCACCCGAAGCTTCATGAGCGCGCCAATGATTGCCCCCGGAAGAACATTGCTAAAGGCACCTTCGATATCCAGCAGATATTGTCAGACCATAGATTTATAGAATTCCGCTAAGAAGAAACCAATTAACCCGCTGCTAACAAAAAAGATTTGGACCTTCTGGTACTAAGCGTGTTCGAAAAAAGTTTTCAAGAAATCCCATAAACCAGTAGTATATTGGATTGGTATCGGGAGATTGAACCCTCAGAAAGGACTATTGCAGAGAATTGAACTACGCAAGGCGTAGCAATAGTGAGGACTCATGGAATGTTTATAAATCCAAACTATGTATTTACAAAACTGCAATCAGGAAAGCAAAGAAGGCCTCTTGGTCCTCCTTCTGCACAGAAATAGAAGGTACTTCCGAAGCTTCAAGGCTTAGGAAAATACTATCAAAATCCCCGACAGTACCAAGCTTTCTTTAAAAGGAAGATGGCATCTGTATAGGTTCATGTATCGAAACCTTAGATATACTTATGGATGCACATTTTCCTGGCAATGTTCACACTGACATTTCCAGCTTTCAAAAATCCCCCTCGGACGCCTCAACAAATTGAGCAACTGACCAGCAAGAAGAAATTAAGATGGGCGGTCTATTCGTTCCAATCATATAAATTTTCGGATCCCGATGGCATCATACCAGCTCAACTCCACTATAGCTTTAATGCAATAGTACCCTGGCTTCAGGAAATCTTTTATGGTTGCCTATTCCTTAACTATATCCCAACAGCTTTGAGAGAGACAAAAGTTATCTTTATACCGAAAGCGGGTAAGTCCTCTCACACTAAAGCGAATGACTTCAGGCCTATAAACCTCTCCTCCCTTTTGGTTAAAATTGTAGAGAGACTCATTGGGCTTCCTCTTGAGCCGGAACTTGACAGTCTTCTTAAATCTCAGCATGCCTATATTAAAGGCAGATCTATAGAAAAAGCTCTCGACTCTCTTGTGTCTACAATCGAAAATTCACTTGAGAACAAAGAATATGCGCTTGCTGCTTTTCTAGACATCGCAGGAGCCTATAGCGTCCTTTCATGTGCGGTCATCTCAGCCTTGTCGGAACTGGGGGTGGAGGATTTTCTCGTGACTTTCATACACCAGATGCTCTTGAGCAGGGTGGTGAGCTCAGAACTGGGGGATCCTCTACTCACAGGTTTGTAAGCAGAGGTACTCTGCAGGGAGGAGTCTAGTCTCCGCTTCTGTGGTCCGTGTCGGTTAACCAGTTATTGCGTATCATGGAGGGGGAAGGCCACAAGGTTATTGTTTATGCTGAAGATATCGCAATCGTTTTAGCAAAAAATTCCCCAGACTCTCTGTCAACTCATGGAGAAAGCACTCTTATTCCTTTCGAGATGGGCATCCTCGTGACCTCGAAATCTCATCCTTTTCACTAGGAAATATAAAATACCCAACTTAGAACCTCCGCGTCTGAGCAGCACGATGTTGCCCTTTTAGTGACAGCACGAAATACCTAAGAGTTATTCTGGATAAGAAGCTTATCTTGAATGTTAACATTAAGAAACGTGTTAAAAAGGCAAACATAGCACTATTTGCCTGTAAGAAATCGATAGGTGAAAAATGGGGTTTTCCCCCAAAATAGTCGGACGGAGCCCCTGATAAGACAACTGCTCTTCAGAAATTTGCAAAGGTGCAAAGAAGTGCAGGTCCTTGTATTACTGGGGCATTGTCCTTAACACCAACCAGCGCTATTAATGTCATGCTTCACCTTCCTCCTCTTGATATCTTTGCCAGGGAATGTGCTAACACATCAGCCCTCAGACTAAGAGAATCTGGAAATTAGATAGACAATAACTGCGGCCACACAAGTATTCTGACTTCCCCTGCACCCGACAAAATAGACTACTGCGTGCCTTGCTTAAATCTAGAAGTATGATAGCTCCCTTCATAGCTAGACTAGGCAAAAAAATCCATCTTAAAATCTCCGACATAAAAATCTTCACAGATGGATCCAAACTTCGAGAACAAGTAGGGGGAGGTATTACTATAATTATTGTAGCGTCTTCCAAGCGGAAATGATGGCTATTCACTAAATCGCTAAGATTCTAGGTCAGACCTTGAGGGGAAGAGCATTTCCATATTTTCAGATAGCCAAGCTGCACTGAAGTCGCTGAACTCAAATATTGATAACTCTAAAACTCTCACTGAGTGCCGCAGATCTCTTAACCTTTTCACTACTGATGTCCACTGTAGTGGACGTAACTTCGCGATTCCACTAAACATTGTTACTAACAACAAAAATGTTTTTTTTTTTAAATATGTTAAACGGTACTTTTGCATCGCTGCCACGCATAATTCGTACTCAATAGTGTGAAACTAGGCAGTTGTTTGCTGATTTCTGTGAGGAAGGAACGCTTCTATCACACAATTTCGTTCTAATATAATTGACAGTGCTTAATTTTTAAGATCTGTTCATAGTACTATATCGGTGATTTTTTTCCAACATAATCGAGAGTTCTTTAATATATTAAAATAAAAATAAGAGTGATTTAGCTAAAGGTAAGTGCAGCAGCATATGAAATGTGCATGTCCCGTGTAATGGACACCAGTAGCCATACGTTGTAAAATTGTTGATAGTTTTTGCTTGAACAGGTTACAATGGCAAAGCGTAAAACACTTACTAACCAAGAGTTGTGCGACTTTTTGGATAACTTATCTGAAATTGAAGATGAGTTTGACGAAGATGAAGTTGAATTATTTGGAAATTCTATATCTAAACGAGTTGGGGGAGATTCTGATGACGGAGAATCCGATGTCATTGAGGATGATTCCGGAGAACAGTTAGATCAAAATAATAGTATTTCCAGCAGAATATTTAGCCCACATTCAACTCGAAAGGATGGTGAAAGTGAAACATTATTCGGATTGGACGAAGACGATGTCCCTTTAAGTACCTTATTTTCGGTGCGAGTCCTAAGATCGTCCGGCGCAGCAAAGACGTCATCCGAAACACATGAAGAAATGGATGAGTCCCGTGAAGAATATAATATAACTGACAAGAACTCCATCAAGTGGCGACGAGCTCGTAATAATGACAGAATATTCAACCCAGCATTTGAGAGATCTGAAGATTCGATTGAGGAGGTCAGAACTCCGTTTCAGTACTTAGAAACATATTTTCCGGCACAATTTTTTCAAGACGTCGCTCATTTTACTAAGCTTTATAGTACGCAACAGTCAAAGTTCCAGCCAACTAATGCTGCAAAAATCCGTGCGTTTTTTGGTTTGCAGTGTATGATGGGTATTTTAAAATTTCCACGTATATCAATGTTCTGGGGAAAAGGTCTTGCTCTACCAATGTTTGCAGATACCATGACACGTAATCGGTTTTACGCTATTCGATCTCATCTACATTTGATACATACGCAGATGACCCCAGATAATAACGATAAATTTTATCGAGTACGACCTATAATGAATGCAATAAGACAGGTTTTATTGCAACATAAGTTAGGAGAATCGTTGTGTGTGGACGAACAAATTATTCCATTTAAGGGGCGTCTTTCGATCAAGCAAGAAGGGGGGAGAGGCATAAACGTTCAAACCTTTGGAAAAGCCTCCCAAAGCTAAGACAATCCAAATTGCTCCTCAGAGATTTTAACACTCGGAGAGCAAAATTGTGCATAAGCTTAGGCAAACCGAATCTTAGGATTCTAACGGGGTTCCTTACAGGACACTGTAAACTGAAATACCACCTGATGAAATTGGGCATAGAGACCGATAGTAACTGCCGTTTCTGTGAAGAAGCAGAGGAGACTCCAATACACCTACTTACAAACTGCGACGCCGTGGCTCGCAGACGTAAACTAGCACTGGGGAATTATGAGCTGAGTCTAGAGCAGGTTTCATCCCTTGAACCTGAGAATATTCTCAAATTCATTAGAGAAATAGGGCTGGATGAAATTCTGTAATCCGCAAACCCAGCGGAGCTTTGAGAAGGAGGTACAATAGATCTCATTTAGGTCGCAGTACGCATCTCCACCACACAACATTAACATTAACATTCGATCAAGCAATACATTCGTGGAAAACCATGCCCATGGGGCATAAAGGTATATGTTCTATGCGGTAAAAGTGGTATGCCTTACGATTTCATCGCTTACCAAGGATCAACCACTGAAATAGAGGCAAATCTAATGGAAAAATTTGGCTTTAGTGCTGCTGTTGTTCTAGAACTGATGAAACGTGTTCCACGTGACGCAATTGGTCACAAATTGTTTACGGACAATTTTTTGCTACATATTCTTTATTGGAAGTTCTACAATCACGGAACATATTAGCGGCAGGCACAATTCGTGTAAGCCGTTTTAAAAATCCACCACTATCGGCAGATTCCGACTTGCGCAAAAAAGGCCGTGGATATGCCGAACAAGTCATAAGCCGAGACGAAAAAATAATAGTGACCAAATGGTTCGACAACAAATCGGTATATTTAGCCTCAAACTTTGTTGGCATAGGCATATCTGATACGGTTCAACGCTATGACAAAAAGGACAAACAGTTTGTTGAAGTTGAGAGGCCAGAAGTTGTCAAACTATATAACAAAGGAATGGGAGGCGTCGATCTTTTAGATCAAATGATTCAGTATTATCGCATATTCATCAAATCGAAGAAGTGGACACTCCGCGTGGTAATGCATTTTTTTGATATGGCGGTAGTGGCTAGTTGGCTCGAGTACCGAGCTGATAATGAAAAAATTGAGAACCACTCAAAAATCAGCTAGACCTCCTAGCCTTCAAAAAAATCATCGGTCGTCCTTCACGTGGGCCTGAGTATCCTCTTCAAGACTCCACTCCTCACGAGAATGTAGATTGTGTGCAGTTCGCCAAAACAACAAAGAGGTTCAAATATTTTGCTCAGCCACCTACCGATGTTAGATTAGATGGAATTGGACATTTGCCGAAGTTTGACCAATCGCAAAACGCAATGCGATGCAAATTTGAAGGATGCAACCAGAAGACATTCATTTATTGCGAAAAATGTAAGGCACACCTATGTATTCGCCCGAAATCGGACTGTTTCTACAACTACCATTTAAATTAATAATTATTAATTTTCATGTACAGTACTTATTTTGATTCAATAATAAAATAATAAAACAAAAAAATGAGATATCGTATCTATTTCGTAGTCAAAGTTATATTTTTACTATTGTAAATCATTGCATACTCTTAGTCAATTTGACTACCATTACTACCCATGTCCACTCAGGTGGACATCACAAAGCAGCCACACCCACATATGTAGGAAAAAAAAAAACTTTTTCGGGATGTTTGTCTTTACCATATTAATTAAAAAAATCAACAAAAAAATTTTTAGCCACATCCATTTTAATTCGGTAGTGAAAGGGTTAACGAGATGGCAAACCTCATATGGGTACCCGTACATAAGGACATCGAGGGCAATAATTTGGCTGACGAATTGGCAAGGAAGGGTACGACCTCTAACATCCTCTTAAATGAGGACTTTATTGGAATACCCATTTCCTCCTATAAACTCCAGTGCAAAAACAGATTCTTAAGTCTTACACAAGAACGCTGGGAGCACCTTCATACATGTAGGACAACTAAGCTAACATGGCCTACCTACGACTTAAAACGCACCAACTCACTGCTAAAGTTAAGCAGGGTAAACCTGTCAAAAATAGTAGGAATCCTCACGGGGTCACTGCCTAATCGGAATGCATGCTCTTCGGTTGGGACTTGCATCAAATGATTTCTGCAGAAGCTGTGAGAAGGAGGTAGAAAATGTCCAGCACCTCCTCTGCGAATATCCGGCCTTAGCTAAACGGAGAATGGCAACTCTGGACCATTCCTTTCTAAATGGACTTGCAGAAGTCTCATGCCTGAAAATTAAGCAGATCCTTAAATTCATTACCCGCTCGAACTGGTTTGAGGAGGGAAATCTCTAATAGGCTTAAAAGAGACTATGTGGTATCGCAACGGGCCTGCACTGGCCTAAGTGCACGGGTCATCTATCGTCTCAGCCACCTTTACCTAACCTAACCTTGGTAAAAGCCATAATTATGTAACTGTCCCGATAGGTCAAATTAACGATTGTTGGGGATTTAATTGGGGATCATGTCAAAAAAATTCTGGAATCCTCCAGATATGTGGAGAAAAAAGTGGACAGGCTCATGTTACCGACCGACTTTTCAATAGGGATGTCTGAAATATGGCTAACAGCTATTCATAGCTATAATCACACTTATCGATAATGGTCCATTTTTTAGTACCGTAATGAGTTGAAGTTTATAGATTAAAATCATTTAATTTCGAAATATTTATTATCCCGAAGCCCCGTAACAAAAGCCCTTCTTTGCATACCCATTTGTGCTTACCTTTCCTTGAGCTCAACGTTTTGTATTTGTTGCTTCTTATCGCCGGCGTTGGAGGAACTCGATGACGATGGCGGCGGCGGACACTCGTAGCCCACTTGTCCGGGCCTTTGCATTCGCAATATACAGGGTAACCAATAAAGGAAAATAACTCTTATCTGTGCGTGTTTATGGTGCGCAAGATAGTAGTGTGTTTGTTGTTGGTAGAAGTTTGTTTATTTTAAATTTTTGTTTTTATTTAACGTTTTTATTTTATTAAATAAAATTTTAAATAAATTAGTTGTTGTAGTTGTAGTAATTGTTGTTGTTGTACGAGTACATGTTTGTTGAAATGTCGTTGACAGTGTAGAAATACAAACACAGATGGCGTTGGCGGTCAGACAGTGAGAGAGAAAGAGAGTGGAAGAGATGTTGATGGAACAGCGCAGCGGCGTTGCCAGATTCGTTGATATGGAAATTGAATTGTGTTAAGTATGTATTTATTTTAAATTTTTAAATTATTAACATTATTATTTAGTCATTACTTTTTTAAGAAAAATATTTAAAGCAAATTTAAACTAAATTCTTTAGTCAAATAATTGATATAATCGAAAGGAAAATCAAAAGGAACAAAAAAATTGATTTATTTATATAAAATACTATTACATGTGAGGCAAGCATATGTATGTATTTTGTTGTTGTTTTTGTTTTTAATAAAAAGTTGAGCTATAATATTAAAATTATTTGTTTTGTTTTTTTTTTAAGTTTAAAAGCGTTTTTCTTTGCACATGCGTGAATATAAAAACAAAACAATAAAAAAAAACAAAATGAATACAAGTTTTTTTTTTTATTTTTAGCAATAAATATTTAAATAATTCGTGTAGAATTGTTCGTTAAAATAGAAAGGTATGAATGTTTAAGAGAAGGAAAGAGAAAGATATATAAATTTGAAATGAATACTAATTTAAATACTATTTTTGGTATTTTTTCTATTGTTTTTTTTTTTTAATTTTACGTGGTGCTTATATGTGTTGGTGTCTTAACAAATGTGTACAAAATTTCGATATCAGATTGCAGTGTTTTATTTGAAAAACAAATGTAGATTTAAAAAAAATTCCAAATTGTGGTGATGATTTTAAAAATTTTGGCATTTTGCTATTAATTTGATTTTCTTTTTGATTTGGATTCTGATATTAATTCTGAGTTTTTCTTTTGTTTCTGTTGTTAGATATATATAATTATTACCCATTCACTCATTTCATGCGTATCTGGATTTCTATGATGATAATTGAGGATAAGTATGGTTGACACAACTGACGAGGCCACCATAAACATAATGCAATTGAAATAAGTTCCTAGAAGGACACAAGAATTACACAAATATGAACTGACAAGCGTGACAAATGGAGAGAGAGAGAGAGAGAGAGATAGAGAGATAGCAAATTTTAAACAATTAACAGTTGCTTTTTGATATAATTTTTTTGGTTACGAATATATTTTCCTAAACTTTATTGATATGTTGACTGTTGTTTGAGCTTAAATCATTGATTGTTATGAAAAATTCAAAAATTTTTAAAACCATTAATTAAAAAAAAATTTACCTCATGGCAATGTTATAGATAAAATGTCTTTATGCCTGATATTAACAACGAAGCAATGAACAAATTAAAAAATAAGGTCGAATCGAAGTAGAGCGAGGCAATACTTTTTCTCGTTATTTCTAAATTTCGTAATTTTTTTGATATAACTAAAGCAGAGCTCGGCATCTTGCGGCAACGCGGGTAAAGAGCTTTTCTGCCGCCACACGTTATGCATGGCTGTAGTGTAAGCTCTCTGCTGGCAGGCGACAGAATGCCGACCGCTGAACTAAGGAGTCTTGAGAGTTAGACAGGCTTACTGTCAGTGTTGCCATGAACAAAATTTTCATCTCGAAACTTTTGCGAACTCAGGTCGTCGAACTCTCATCGGCTTTGTGAAATTTTGAAAACAACATCGTTGATTTAGCTTCAAGTAAATAAACTAAAATTGTTGTTGTTTTTGGCCAGCAAAAACTACCAAAATATAATATTCAGTATAAAAAGATTATATATAAAAAAATATTTTTAGTTCATTATTAAAGAAATATATGCAAAATCAGACACCGGATGTATTTTTCTGAAATCGTAACATTTTGGCCAAATATCGGATCATCGGATTCAAGACAAAAAATCGTAACAAATCAGATATATCGGACCGTATGGCAACACTGTTTCCTGTACAAGCAATAATAAATTGAGCAAAGTTATGCTCTTTGATTTTCAGAGAAATAAGTCGTAAATCGAAACATGTTCGTCGATAAGTTTACGATTTAATCCGCCAAATAACGCTCACTTACGACAAATAACACTTAAAAACTCTACTACACAAGCATATATATATAAAACAATTCCGCCATCGAATTTCCAATACCGAACTTTGCTTTACATAATTATGCAAATGGAACAATGTCGTGAACCATTATTTGCTATATCCACTTTCGTTTGCCTACTTGTTTGGCATAGAACGCATTTCTTAACTTTTTCATTAGCAATCAAAGATTTTAGCAAAAACATTAACTTATGTTTTTTTTGGTGATACATAAAATTAGTTTTTATCGGTTCGCTGCTTTTCGTATTATATAACTTTTATTTGAAAACTAAATTAAGACAAAAAACGAAAAAAAAACACAAAAGTAACTTCATAAACAACGTTAAGTTAAGAAGAGCAAAGTTGATATTATAAGAAAAAAATATTCATGAAATGTTAAAATAAGAAAAAACTTTACGCATATTATAAAAATATATAGATTATTGTATAATACAGTAAAAGTTGTTAATGTAAGATTGTAAAGAAAGTAAGCATTGTACGCCATCTTAAATATTAAAATTTGCATATATGTAAGTATGTATAAGAAAATTCGTTAAGAAAACAATATATAAAAATAATTATTTATATGTAAATTTAGTGGAAAAAAGTGAAAAGAAAACCTGTTTCGAATTTGTTGAAAAAAGATAACCTTGACTGAGGGCATAATTTTTTTATTTAAAATTTCAATTATTTTGAAAAATTTAAGGCTCAATTCAAGCTGTGCAAAAATATTGAACGTTTCTATAACTGTTTCATATCAATTTTCTCACCTGTTGAACTGAACCTTGCATTTTTCTGAGGCTTCTTTCTATAGCCTCTTTCCTATAAATTTATATTAATTTTTTTTTTTCATATTTTTGCATATTTTTCGTTACATTTTTATGTGCACAACCAATTATCCGCAATCATCATAATTTGCTAAAAATCGAGATCAAATTCTTTTGTGTGATTGTTTTTTTTTTTTTTTTTTTTTTTTTTTTTTTTTTTCTAAATATCAGTTAGTTGTATGTGAGAAAAATGCAGGAAGAAGAAAGTTTAGTTAAGAGACTTATAGTAGAGTAGGTTTGAATGCTGTTTTAGAAATTGAAAAATCGTTTTATTTATGTTAAAAAATCGCTGATTATATAGATATAGACAAGTTTAGACATCAATGTTGTTAAATATAGCTACTCAAGGATATCAGGGGAAGAAAACACTACAAAAGAATTGTACTTATATAAGAATATATTTGAAAATAAAAAAAAACTTGCAAATCCTTTAAAGTTAAAAAAAGAATAGATCAAGGATTAACTAAACTTTTTCAATTCGCACACTGTAAGCGATGGACTTAGTGGCAATAACTAAAAAATAAAACTGATACATATTTATTTTTAATTCTAACTGTCTATCTCTTTTTTAAAGTGATATTAACTTTGATAATGTAGCACAGATCAAGAGAGAAAAAAGGTTTTAAGAAGAATTATTATAATTAGTAAGGTATTTATCCTTGAAACTAAAACCTTATTTTGCTCATGAAAACGTTTCTCGGTATTTTACAGATTCTTTATTCTAAAATGCAAATACGACAGTAAATCGGCATTCTAAATTTAGTACTGATTACAAGTTGAAACGAATGTTATAAATTCTACACTGTTACAAATTTTTGTTCACCTTTCTAACTTTTTTTGTAAGCTTTAAAAAAAGAAATGCTTAAATTTTCAACTTCAATTGCTGTTATTAGGTTTAAGTGTAAGGAATTTGAATTATTTCTTGATAAATGCTAAGCTTTTTAAAAAATGTAAAATTTTTTAACTTTGAATATGACATTTTTAACCTTTAGTTGAACTATTCAGATGTTTAGTTTGTGTAATTTTTTTCATATATAAAACATAAAACAATATATATATAAAAGGTGACCCAAAAACACCGAAAATTCAGGCAACCGTTTTTTTTTTCTGACGTAGAGTTCTAAGTCTGTGACAGCTGTCAACCGCAAGCGTGAAAGTTTAGTCATGGGGAATTTACGGTCGTGCAACGCGTACAAATTGTAAAAATCCACTACAAAAATAGTGACAATTTGCTAAGACAGTTCGCAAAACCTGCACACTTCTCGGTCATCATTACGAATCGCCTCGCAACACTGAAGTCAATTTAAACAATAAATTTGAGCCCACTGTCTCTGTTGTGAGCGCGAAAAGGAGTGGTCATCCCCGTTTCCCTGGCAGTGGTCAGCGGTGGTGATGACCCAAAACCGTCGGTTTTCTTCAAAGGAAAGGTCTATGCCAATTAACCCTGAACAATTCCGGAGCTGAAACTGGAAATTCAACTGGCCATTGAAGCAATTGATTCAAAATTTTGCCAGAATGTCTTGGAAAATTTCATGAAAAGGACTTACATGTACAAGCAAGTTTGAGGCTGCCATTTGAGCGATGTTACAGTCGCTCACAAAAGTATTCGGAATAAGAAATCTTTCAAAATTAACCGCATTTTTTTTTTAATATAAGCGACTGCTGCTAATCAAAACTCACTGAAGTATATTCAACTGACATGAATACCTTTATTAATACCAATAAGATAAAAATTAAAAAAAGTAAATCTTCCAAAATCACCTAAAATCAATAATTAGTCTAAACCAGTGTCGGGCAGCTTTGCACACTTGAGATTGTGTTTGTGCAGTAAAATATGCATTCATCTCACCTACAGAACGATCAAAGCTTCAGTGTTCAAGCGAATGTCAAGCAGATAATATCTGCGCTTGCATGTTCCTTGAATATGTTATATTATATCTGTGTCGATAAGGAATAATAGCTTAAGTCAATTTAAGACAGAACTGAGTTATTGATATAGTTGTGTTTCACGTATATATATCATTATGAGCACACAAAATCTTGAACTTTTAGCATGACCTTAGCCAAAGATATGACGCAAAAACAAAAGACCTTTTCATATAACTTATATGAAGATTGAAAACTTTGAAGCAAGATATCTGGAAACTTTGAGATAAGACTTAAGCTGTTATTGCTCATCGACATGGATATAACGTAAGATTACACTGTATAAAATTTTATGTATGCAAAATTTTTGGAAGTATGTATGAAAAATTTTTTGTTTTTAGAAAATAACGGCATGGCGCGGCATAAAAGAGGTAAAATTAAAAATATTATGCATTACAAGGCATTACGATAATTGGCATGGCCAATATAAGGTAATTGTGGAGCATGCGATGGAGAATTTAATTAATTATTTAAAAGCGGCATCTCCACATATCATATTATATAGTGATCAGTTCCAAGTACGTATAATGAAAGCATCTTACTCTGTTATTTGGCCTTGCCAAAACACAATAAGCAAAATAAGCACAATATAAAACATATTTGTTTTTTACTTTTAATCTGCATTTTAACATTTCTGTTTGCTTATCTGCATACACATTATCCGTCTCCGTTCTGTTTCCTTTTGACATTCCGTCCACTACTTAATTATTTAATTTAGCAATACAAATCCGAGCAAAAATATCTCATAATGCCTAATAAGATTTCTGAAAAAAGCGCTTTAGCTCTACTTTGTTTTCAGTGTGAGCTATAAAGCGCTCATTAATACATACTCAAGATGAGAAAGTATAGGTGTGCAAAGCTGCCCGACACTGGTCTAAACCTAACTCACAAAAGTATTTGGAAAATGCTCAGTAGCATCCCTGTTTCAAATGTACCGTTTTGAAGCCCACTTAACTTGGCTTCACTTTTGTTTCTATACATGAGTGCATTCATTTGGCGTTAGGTTTTTTCAAAGTCAATTTGTCTTGCTGTACCTTTTTTATAATTATTGAAAAATGGGTAGAAAGTCTGCTGAAACTATTATTGAAGAAAAAAAAATATTTTTTAGAATGCGTGAAGAAGGAAAAACGCTGAAAAAGATTTCAAGTTCAACAAATAGAAGTATTTCCACCATTCATAGCATTTTAGAAAGGAATTCGCTAAGTGTTGGTAAACGTTCAGGCAGGCCAAAAAACTAAGTTTTCGAGACGAGTGCATTATAATAAGAAAAATCAAGAAACAGCCTCGTACCTCTGCCGTAGAAGTTAACAGGGACCTTTCAGAATATCACGATGTACGTGTCAGTGATGAAACTGTTCGGAGGACGCTCAAAGCTGCTGGTTACAATGGAAGAACTCCCCGTATTAAACCAATGATAAGAGAGAAAAATCGTAAAAAACGCATAGAATTTGCAAAAAAATATAAAAATCATGATACTCAATTTTGGTCGAGAGTAATATTCAGCGATGAAACAAAATTTAACATTTGACCGGATCGGATTGTGGTAATAAAGTGTCGAGGAAGAAAAATACGGAATTGAATCCAAAAAATACAATCCTATCTGTGAAATATGGAGGTGTAACGCCATGCTTTGGGGGTGGATGAGTGTAAATGGAGCTGGCAAAATCCAGTTGATAAGTGATAAAATTAACCATCAGCAGTATATTTAGATTTTAATAGACAATTTGGAAGCAAGCGTCGAACAACTTGTGCTTTTGGGTGGTTATATATTTCAACACGATAACGACCCGAAGCATACAGCTCAAAATACGCGACTTTGGATCCTTTACAATACGCCGTGTACTTTGAGAACACCTTCTCTGTCGCCGGATTTCAACCCGATCGAGCATTTATGGGCGGGTTTGGAGCGATCTATTCGAAAGCATCCTATCACATCAAAGGAACAATTAAAACGAGTCATAACAGAATAATGGGCGAAATTTACATCTGAAATAACTCGAAAGCTGGCTCTATTGATGTCAAATCGCATTAAGGAAGTCATTAAGCTCAAAGGTTACGGCACACGTTATTAAAATTAATATTTTATTTATTTTTCCATTATTTTATGTTAAATTTCGAATACTTTTGTGAGCTGATTTTGTTGATATGTTGTTTTTGATGTGAATATTCCAACAATGTTTTTCTCTTAAGCTTTATTTTTTGTACTAAAGTAAAAATGTATACATAAAATAAAAAAATTAGTTGATTTTTATTTGAATTGCTCTTTATATAGATAAGATTTTAATTAATATGAATTAAAAATATAACACTTCCGAATACTTTTGTGAGGCACTGTTATATTCTATCAAAAAGCTCATGTCTCTACTTTAGAATTACATAAAAATTCACAGACATATGAATTTACAACAAAACAATGCGCTTTTTACAAAAATTAAAACATAAGTGACTTTTGGGCCACCTTTTAATATAAATCACACCCAAGCACACAAAAAAAAGTTGAAACCGAAGAGACCTATATATCATTAACAAATTGATCTAGCAATCAAAATCCATTAATCAATGACGAATTTTAAAAAATTATTTTATTAAAACGGTCCTGAAATGGGTTAAAGATGAATTTCTTAAAGAAATTTAGAATGTCATTTTCCGAAGTATTTTGTCACGCTAAAAACGATCCCATAGCTAAAATCACCTCGGGAATTAAATGGTCCAACTTGGTTTTTTAAAATATTTAGTCAGATGCCATTTTCAAAGGACTGACCTAGTCGTTCCGTGCTTAGCGCGTACAAGTATTTCGGAAGTAGCTTATTAGATCAATTATGTTGGTTTATTATTTAAGAATAATCTTTTACATGCTGCATGAACGATTTAGCAAAAGTTTTATAAAAAAAATTTATTTAGATCCATTTTTGGGCCAGTTCTTGGCTAAAAGGTAAAAATTTTACGAACAAATTTTTTTTTAAAATGATAAACCCGGTTAAGATTTTGTATGAAAATCAACTTAAAACCATTTCGGAAAAATTTTAACCAAAAATAAAAACCTAGTTTTCAACAAGACTCGTCGTTGAGTAATAAGTTTTAACTGTGTAGATCGACTAAATCCATTGAAAATGATATATTGGTCTCTTGGGTTTTGACTGTTTTTTGAGTGCCTGTGCAACAAAATAAATTATGCTCGTCAAATTGATCCCAATTATCTTAATAATTACTTCACTGCAAGGACCCAACTCCGTTAATTGATAATTTTAGATCTAGTTCTAATTTTCTCTTGGAGTTCGAAGTGTGATTGTAAGTGAACTAGATATTGTACACTGTGCAAGGAAAATAAAACCAAATGCCTCAGGCGAGGATGGGATCGCTATGAGGTTTCTGGAATTGATATATCCATACGTCGTAAGCCTGCTAACGCCTATAATCAACCATATCTTTACTACCTCTCGCTTTCCTACAATATGGAAAGTGGCAACCATTATCCCAATAGGAAAAAAATCCAGTGTGATTGAGCTAAGTATTTTTAGTTTCCAGAAATTCCAGTATTTTAGTTTCCAGAAATTTTTTAAGGTAGTAGCTAAAACTGATGAAAATAGTAGCTAAAAAAGAGCTAAAAAAATTTTTTGTAGCAAAAAAAAAAGCTAAATATTTTTTTCTAGAAAAAATTTTTTTTTCTGCTAGAGCATGCCATCAACGCAGGAGTACCCCAGGGTTCAGTTCTATCGCCAACCTTGTTTCTGGTTTTTATTAACGACCTTCTGTCGTTGACGTATAGCTCAAAACATTTGTTTGCGGACGATAGCAGCATTTGTCATTCATATTCATTTAAAAAACGCCCAAGCTCTATGGAGATTGAGAGAAAAAGGCAAAATATGAATGATACACTCCTAAATGATCTACAAAAAATCTCCGAATGGGGTTTTGCTAATAGAGTAGAGTTCAATGCAAGCAAGACTCAGTGCTGCCTGTTAATCCACAAGCGGATGGATTGCCCCTTAGCTCCCCTCAATATGAATGGTGTGGATCTTGTGGAATCAGCCACTCTTGACGTTCTGGGCATATCGATCCAATCTGATCTTCGTTGGAATGATCATATTTTCGATGTGTCGAAAGAAGCGGGCAAGTGCTTAGGTTTTTTAAAACGGTTCGAAAAATATTTCACTTCAGCTGATCTCCGCATGATCTACACCTCATATATAAGGCCAAAAATGGAGTACAATTCGCACATTTGGGCAGGTGCTTCAAGATCTTATTTGGATCTTCTGGATCGAATTCAAGGTCGTGCGATATATTTGATTGGGAATGAAAGTATTTTATCCTCTCTTAACTCTCTTGAGCATCGACGCAATGTTGGTTGCCTAAGCCTTCTGTATAGGTACTACCATGGGAAGTGTTCAAGGGAGATACATGGCCTGACGCCACCAGCTCGTGTGTTTCCCAGGTCCACTCGGGCAGCTGTTCAAAGGATGGGTCCTTTTACTATTGCGTCGATGTCCATCAACCTCACGGTAAGGTTGTGGAATAGTCTCCCTGCGAGCGTGTTTCCCGGCAGTTTTGAGCTGTGCAAGTTTAAAACAAACCTTCACTCCATCTATCCACCCTCTAACTAACTATCACCCATCTTCTGAATCAACACAATGCTTATGTATTTATAGGGGGCATCCCCTGAGCGTTGGTTCAGACTAAAAAAAAAAAAATAATGATCACAAACGTAATAACTTGTAATTATTTTGTAGCTAAAAAATAGCTAAGCAAAATAAAAAAAGCTAAAAAAGTAGCTAGGAGCTAAAACGCAATATTTGTAGCTAAGTGAGAAAAAAAGGAGCTAAATTTAGCTACAAAATCGCTAAACTGGCAACACTGATCATGGCCGAACAGATTTCTAAGCACATAAACGCCTTTCTTGGTCTGATGTTAAAATTTCAGTATGGTTTTCGTCCTGGGCTCAGCTGCTATCCCGAGAAACAATTTCATATTTTGTGTCAATAAAGTAGCTGATATATTTCCGGTGACCGTGTCGGTAAATATCCGACCGCTGCACCGAAAGAAGTGCTAGTTCTGGAACACCTTGGGCAGGCACAATGTACGAACGAATACCGAGTCGGGCACTAGTCAGTTTATTGTGCCCGACTTGAGCAATTTATTGACATAATACAGACTTACTACGGTACTATTTCAGGTGACTTTCAGTGTACTTGTTGGGTATGTTTCGGGTATATTATAGTTAAGATTCGGGCCAGTTTCGGTACACATCAGCTACTTTGTCACGATATATGAATTTTATTCTCGGGTCCTGTTCGCAAAAACTTCGCACTTTTTCGTTACTTCTCGTAGCTTTTAAAAATAAAATTGAGTCTGACACTCGGCACTTTTGTGCCTGAGTAGTTTGGTACGGACACAAATTGTTTCTCGGGTGTACTGCCATTGTTAAAATATTTGATGATGTAAGAGTACCCTTTGATAACGGACCTTTGGCCTCACTTTGCCTTTTAGACTTTTCAAAAGCATTCGATATTAACTACTTCACTCCATATTGTACTGGAAACTCAAGTTTTATTTTGGACTTTCCCATACTCTGTACGCTTATTAGGTAGCTATTTATGAGGTAGGTCCCAAAGAGTTAAGGTTGTGTTAAACTTCTAATCGTTCAAGATCATTACTAGCGGCATTTCTCAGGGCTCTGTTCTTGGCCACTTATGTTTTCTATGTTCAACAATTATATATTGACAAGTGTAATACATAATGTCCATGTATGCCCAAGTTGATTACCTTCAATTGGATTTGTCTAGGCCTACTGGCATCGTTGTAGATTTATGTGTTAAGACGACTGGATACTTGAGCATGGTAGCAGAATGGACCAGAACAAATAATCTCAAGCTAAATTCTTTAAATTCATATGTGTTACCGACCTCTAACACGCCATTCATGAATATTGACTTTCCTTCGATTTTCCTTAATGACACTGTATTAAAAATTATAAGCAAAGTTACAAATCTTAGTTTTCAATTGAACTCCTCGTTGTGCTGTGAGGTTCACATCAATGCAGGGTTCGCAAAAAATCTCAATTGAAGAGAAAAATTGCACTCCTCCTCATCAAAATTATTTAATTGACGAATGATTCACTGTGCTTTCCTCATTCGTGAAGAAAAAAACTTGAGCTCTCTTATGTTAAATGTTCAGAGTGATCAAAACTTTTTCTTTGCTCTGTCATAGTATCCGTTCGTAGATTGTGCTTCTCAAAAAAACTGAGTTGAACAACGAATTCTCTTTGTTATTCATTTATTGTTTCTCGCTCGCGAGTTTTTGCAAAGATATACTCATTTCATTGAAATTTTTGCGTTCGCTCATTTATTGACTCAACAAGAGATTTTTTAATTAAAAATAAATACGTGTTTTGTGATGATATTTTTTGCGTTTTTTGATGAAATATTTAAGTACTTAATAAATTTTTAAAATCTTCCATTTTTTTCCATTTCCATTTTTATTTATCTCAGTTTCTTATAATTTCATAAAACCTAATGATTTTTAAAATTTTTCTAACTAAATGTATTATAAAGAAAAATACTTAATATTATTGATTTAAATCGTTTTAATTTACTATGTGCGAAGTGTTAAACTAAAGTTTCGCATCAAATGAAAGCGAGCTATTCAATGAGTTTATCATTTCAAAATTCACGAGCGATGAAAACTCAACATCTCTCATCAACACTACGTCGCTCTTTTAAAATTTCTCAGCATACAAACTCACGAACGAGGAAAGCATTTGAGGAGTTCAAAGAAGAGTGAATGTTTTATACGCATACGCTCTGAATATTTTAAAATGATAAGCTCACAGCAAAGATTGCTCAGAAGAGCGGGAGCGCATTTTGATTGCTTTACGCACCCTGCATCAATGCTTGTGTGAGCAAAATAAACTTTGTTTTAAGGAATTTTAGAATGGCGGCATCGCTTGCGCCCGTTGAGATGAGACGAAAACTGGTTTCACAGCAACTGATGCCAATTATAATATACTATTATAAAAGCATGTCCTACGACAGGACCTCCACACACTTTGGAGTCATTTGCCGAAAGCACTTGTTTCTTTTTTTAAAGCTTCAACTATCATATAGGTAGCAACTCAGGTGTCGTTTCGCGGCTGATACAATTACAGGGTTGTCAATATACGAAGCGCCCATCTGGCAACACTGTAACTTTCCGCAGTGATGCCAAATCGACTAATGACATACCGCGTTTGAAGCGTCATTCCAAGCAAATGCTTACAATGGAACAGTACACGCCACGCGAACGCTCTAAAATTGTTGAAATTTACATTCAACAAAACAAGTCAATAGTGAAAACTCAACTCAATGAGCGATGAAGCTCATTTTCAGTTGAACGGAACGGTAAACAAACAAAATTTCCGTATTTATGCCACTGAAAATCCACAAGAGATTCAAGAGGTACCTCTTCACAATGCAAAAGCCACTGTTTGGTGCGGCGTTTGTGCTAAAATGCTCATTGGGCCGTTCTTTTTCGAAGATGATAATGGCCACAGAGTTACTGTCAATCAGGAGCGTTATCGCGATATGATAAAAAATTTTTTCATGCCAATCGTTCGTCGAAAGCGTATCAGGCACTACTGGTTTCAACAAGACGGCGCGCCACCACACACAAGCCGCACTACAATCGATTTTTTGAAGCAATTGTTCCCTGGCCGTTTGATGTCAAAAAATGGTGATTTCGATTGGCCGCCAAGATCACCAGATTTAACGCCTACAGACTTCTTTTTGTGTTGTTATTTGAAATCAAAGGTTAACGTCAACAAGCCAAAGACCCTAGAAGAGCTGAAAACCAACATCCGTCAAGAAATAACCGCCATTCCCATCGAAATGTTGAAGAAAACCATGGAAAATGCTGCAAAACGGGCACAATATGTCGTAGAGGCCAATGGCGACCATTTACGAGATATCATATTCAAGAAATAATGTAAGCAAATCTACTTGAACCCAATTAAATGATATTCATGACGGACAGACAAAAAATTGTGGTTTCTTTGATTTATTTAAAAATAAAATGGGCGCTTCGAATATTGGCAACCCTGTATATTTTTTGGTATAATCGACTCAAATTGAAACAAAGGAATTTCATTAAGCTCGTCATAAATTGTTCATAAAAGGGTGAAAAAAGAGGTAGTTAGATCAAAAACGTACTATTGTAAAACTTAATTTTGTCACTGATAAGTATCAAATATATTTTATGTGCATACTTTTAGGCTAAACATTTTTGAGAACAGTATGTCTTGTAAAAGTACTTTACTGTCAAAAAATAATTACAGCTTGAGAAATACTATGTGCGGAGCAGCATGCTTGCCTTTTATGTATTAAGATGTGCATACTTTCAGGCTGAAGAGTTTGAGAGATATTGGGCACGGAGCAGCGTGCTTGCCTTTTATATATTAAGATTCTGAAATTGTTTACAGCAAACTCGACTCAAGATTAACACTCGAGATTATAAATATTTTTGACAAATACAAAATCTAACGAAAATTGTGGGATTCAAACCCACGACATTAAGGTTATAATTATACGGCTTTACAAATTGCTATATTAAGACCAATGTAGAAAGAAAACATGCAGAAGTGCCTAACCAAATGGAATACTTTAATCGAATAGTATTCCAAAATGTATGAAATTTTATTTTAGGCGTGGTTTTCATCCGATTTTGCTCGTTCTCGAGCATGATCTTAATTTTTTGAATATAAGGACATATACTAAATTTTAATATGATAACTTTAAAATCGTGTCGACACACAGACAGACGGATATGCTGGAATCGGCTCAGGAGGTAATGTTGATCAAAAATATATATATTTTTCCATACCTGCCACAACTCCTTACAAGTTAGACGGATAAAATTATTTTGTCGATTTTTGTAGTAGTTTTCGAAGTTTAAGGTATAGACAATTTAAAAAAGTATTTCAGAAATTATGGACCAGTGGGCGTGGCAGCTCCCATGCAACTTAAACACAATTTGGCGTTATATCTTAGAAATGAAAAATGCTAGAATAACGAAATCAAAGGTAGACGTCAAATATAAGATTACTAACAATGTCTATAATATAAGTTCAATCGGACAAGTGGGCGAGTTCCCATACAATTTAAACACATTTTGCGTTATATCATAGATATAAAAAATGCTACAATAACGAAATTAAAAGCAGACGTCAAATATATGATTACTAAACACAAGATTTTACTCTTAAAGGCGGGCATACCTATAGTTCGACCACGCCTATTTTTAGTACTGTTGCCGACAATCACTATACGAACATATTACCAGATTTAAGTCTAACATAGTACGGAAAAACCGTCTGAAATATAGCACTTTTATTGAATTGTTTGCGGTAAAAAGGAGGTGTGGCAAACATTTTTCTACTTAAAGCACCTGAAGGTCGGAAAAAATCTCTTTCAGCTCAATTGGCACAGTAATTTTGGAGTCTATGGAAAACATACAGCTAATAATTGATTAAACCATTTTTCCTTTCAGTGATTCCGTTAACCGTGTGAAATTTTAAGTAAAGAAGATATGCCACTCAATACCCTAAATCCTAAATATTGAGTCATTCCATGCCCTCAAACCCGAGTTACAGATTTATCACCGTCTAACTAGGCCATTCGAAACAGTACGCGCAGTACTCCTTACGCAGTACGCGTGGAGGTATAAAAAGGAAAAATATTGACTTCAACCACAAAAATATCAGTAAGTTGAAAATTTACACATGAATTTAGATATCTACCAGCAGAGCCATAAAATCGGCATTCATATTCAGAATTTAAAGTACAACTGAATAATGACATAAGAATGCATTCAATGAATGCAAAATATAAATATATAAATAAAATTTTTAATTCACATTAATTTTTAAAAAAATGATTAATTATTCATTTCAATTATTCATTTTCGTCATTCAGAATAATGAATGAAGTTTTTTATTCATTTGAATGCTATTCACAAAGAACTTAAGAATTTTCCATTATTCTTTTTTTATTCGTTATTCATTTCTTATTCGTTATTAATTTTTTATTAATTATTCCTTTGTTATTTATTCATTATACATTTTTTATTTTTTATTCATTTTTAATTTTTTATTCATTATTCACTTGTTATTCATTATTAATTTTTTAAGTCTTAAGCCATAAATACAAAATTAATAACAAATTAGCAATGAATAAAAAATTAATAATGAATAACAAGTGAATAATGAATAAAAAATGAAAAATGAATAAAGAATGAATAAAAATGAACAATGAATAAAAAAGGAATAATGAATAAAAAATGAATATTGAATAACAAGTGAGTTATGAATAAAAAATGAAAAATGAATAATGAATAACAAATTAATAATGAATAAAAAAATGAATAATGAATAGCAAATGAATAATAAATAAAAAATAAATAATGAAAAATGAATAACAAGTGAATAATGAATAAAAAATGAACAATGCATAAAAAATTAATAACGAATAAAAATGAATAATGAATAAAAAATGAATAATGAATAATGAATAAAAAATGAATATTGAATAACAAGTGAGTAATGAATAAAAAATGAAAAATGAATAAAAAATTTATAATGAATAGAAAATGAATAATGAATAAAATATGAATAATGAATAAAAGTGAATACTGAAAAACAAGTTAATAATGAATAAAAAATTAATAATGAATAACAAATGAATAAAAAATGAGTAATGAATAACAAGTGACTAATGAATAAAAAATGAATAATGATTAAAAAATGAATAATGATTAAAAAATGAATAATGAATAACAAATGATAATCAATAAAAAATGAATAATAAATAAAAAATAAATAATGAATAAAAAATGAATACTGAATAACAAGTGAATAATGAATAAAAAATGAATAATGAATAACAAATGAATAATGAATAAAAAATGAAAAATGAATAACAAATCAATAATGAATAAAAAATGAATAATGAATAAAGAATGAATAATGAATAACAAATAAATAGCGAATAAAGAATGAATAATGAATAACAAATGAATAATGAATAAAATATGAGTAATAAATAACAAGTGACTAATGAATAAAAAATGAATAATGAAAAAAATGAATAATGAATAAAAAATGAATAATGAATGCGAAATGAATAATGAATAAACAATGAATAATGAATAACAAATGAATAAAAAATTAATAATGAATAAAAAATGAATAATGAACAAAAAATTAATAATGAATAACAAATGAATAAAAAATGAATAAGGAATAAAAAATGAGTAATGAATAAAAAATGAATTATGAATAAAAAATGAATAATCAATAAAAAATGAATAATAAATAAAAATTGAATAATGAATAAAAAATAAATACTGAATAATAAGTGAATAATGAATAAAAAATGAATAAAAAATGAATAATGAATAACAAATGAATAATCAATAAAAAATGAATAAAAAATGGATACTGAATAAAACATAAATACTGAATAACATGTGAATAATGAATAAAACATTTATAACGAATAACAAATCAATAATGAATAAAAAATGAATAATAAATAACAAGTGACTAATGAATAATGAAAAAAATGCATAATGAAAAAAATGAATAAAGAATACAAAATGAATATGGAATACCATATAAATAATGAATAAAAAATGAATAATGATTAAAAAATGAATAATAAATAAAAAATGAATACTGAATAAAATATGAATACTGAATATCAAGTTAATATGAATAAAAAATTAATAATGAACAACAAATTAATAATGAATAAAAAATGAATAATGAACAACAAATGAATAATGAATAAAAATGAATAATAAATAAAAATGAATAATGAATTAAAAATGAATAATGAATAAAAAATAAGTAATGACAACAAGTGAATAACGTAAAAAAATTAAGTAATGAATAAAAAATGAATAACAAGTTAATAACGTAAAAAAATAAGTAATGAATAAAAAATGAATAACGAATAAAAAATGAATTTCAAGTAAATAATGAATAAAAAATGAATAACGAGCAAAAAGTGAATAAAAAAAAGAATTATTGAAATTTCTGAAATTTTTTGTGAATTGCATTCTTTGCGAATAGCATTCAAATGAATAAAAAAATTGATTCATTGTTCTGAATAACGAAAATTAATAATTGAAATGAATAATTAATAATTTTTTAAAAATGAATGTGAATTGAAAATTTTATTTATAAATTAATTTTGCATTCATTGAATGCATTCTTATTTCGTTATTCACTAATTCACTTTTCGTGAATAAAATCAAATTGAATGCATTCTTTTACAGCTCTGTCTAAAAGACACTTATAATCTTAACAGAACATATCCTATGACATGCATATTGGATATATTTGTAACAGATGGTTACATTTATACCTATTCGATACCATAACAATATCAATACTTTTTTAACACTTAGTCCTTAACACAAACTTAGCAAAATCCATATACATTTTGTTACTCTCCTCAAAAATGCCCAACAACACAATATTTTTCTTTGAATTAAATAAAAATATTGAAAAGCAAAACATGCCTATCTTCATAGTGTTGGGTTAAATTTGTGCCGCGAATTGAAAAAGTTTAGTTATTTACTCCGAATAGTCGTTAGTTTATTGTTGTTTAATGTTGTCTTTAAGAAAAGTGGCTTTCTAAGGGAACTAATCACACACATAAAAGGATGTAAAGACAGTTACATTGCAGTTAAATACATTGAATTTTTGTTGTATCTTCTTATTTTGTTTATGGAATTTTTATTTTTTTTTATTAGGACAACGAAAAAGAAAACACACACACATATGTATATAGTCCTAAGCAACACTGGGTGCCTACACTACAAAGACCCAATGATATCTAACTGTAATATTTACCTGACGTCTGTAGAATCCTGGCAAAGGATATAACGTATAGAATAATTTTGCGATTATATTTATTGAAATAAAAACAAAACATGAAATCATAATACAAATGATATTGAAAATTTTAAAACTGAAACACTGAAATCAATTTTAAAAAACTTTTTAAACAATTAAAGATAAAATTTACAATTTAAGAAATGCTTTCCAGAGGAAAAGCTTTAAAGATTATGCAAAATTTGTATGTATTTACAGAATTTTAGGAAACAAAATTGTATACAAAATCAAAGTGAAATGGTTTGAGAAATTGATATTTATGGATTTAGCGGAACAGCTTTTTGAATATTTTAACAACATTTCACTGGGATTAATTTTTTGGTGTGGTTTAGTTTTAATTAAAAATTTGTTTGTTTAAGTGTGTCGGGTGTCGGGTCGTGTTTAAGTGTATGATACAAATTTATGCTGGTGTTGGTGTCAGTGATGAGTATGAAGTCATGACTTTTATGACACGTTAACTGACGGTGCAATGAAGTGCTGGGGGGAAGGGAAATGAGAGCAAAATGTGTGTGTGAGTGTGTTGTGTAAAAAAAGAGAGAGCCATTTCTATGCGGCCTTTTTCGTGAAGAATACAGTTTGAACAGGCAAGCCAGTGAGTGTCAGTGACAGATATATAGAGAGAGAGAGTAAGCCAACTAGAGATAGAACGAGAGAGAGATATAGTGAAAGAGTAGGAGCGAAAACAAATAGTTTACCATTACTTTACTTTGCTTTACTTTATTTTACTTTACATCGGAATTAGCTCAAGTTGGACTTAATTAAAGTACAAATTTTCTCAAATTCAACGTGAGCTGAGTTTTAAGAAAAGCTTTAAGTTCTTCATTTACAGGATTTTGGAGTGGGTGCAGAAGGCAGAACAGCTTTTCTATACATTGATATAAGCACATACACAGATCTTTTTAAGTTTATCCATTTTTATTTATACGCAGAAAAAAGAAAGTTTATCATTCAAAAGGAGAAAATTTAGTTGTAGATAAAAACAAAATAGAGGCGCTTCACGCATACACCTGTACAAACATTGGAGGACACATACATTGAAAGTGTTTGATTGTAAAAATAGACATTACCAAAATATCGGAGATATTTACACTTACAAAAGAAATAAACAACAACAAAAAAAAACAACAAAAACATAAAATTGAAAACAAAAATAAAAGCAAACTTAGTAGAAATACAACAACAAAAAATGTAGCCTACTGTCAAAAATATTCCTAAGATACAGTAGCGCCTAATAAAAACTTACATACGATAACTATAGTAGAATTCGCATATATATTTTTGGGAAATTTTTTTTGTTTTTTAATTTTTTTTTTTTGGATTTGTGGCACGTTGTGTGAACCGACAAGAACGTTTTTTCTTTTACATTATGTGGTAGTGGTCCTTGCAAAAGGGATTTGCTTTTAAATACGTATGTTGTTGTTGTAGTTGGTGTTGTTGTTTTTGTTATTGACACTTCTTCAAAATTGACTCTTTTAATGTTTACTCGCTCCAGACACTGCAGCAAACATCGTCGACCGTCTTTTTTCTGTTGAGTTTTTCGTTTTATTCTTTGGCCTAGTTGAATCTCTGCTGCTGTTGATGTTGCTGTTCGATGCAACACTATTTTAGCCAAAGATTTCCATACCAGTCCTCGATATATTTTTACTTTTTTCTTATATACAGCTCTAGATGCTATATAATTTTTTATGAATATATGTATACGCGTATTTAAAAAGCACGCATACATATGCGCAAATATATTTGTGTTTGTGTGTGTGTGTATGTGGTTATTTTTTAAATATCAAAAGTGTTTGTGTTGGTGCTGAATGTTATTGTTGCAATTGTTCTGGTTAAAAAAATAATACATATTTTGTCACTTAAATGCTTTCTTAACACATTAAAAAAAAAAAAATCAAAAATAAACAATAACAACAAATAAAATGGTTCCTTTTAAGTCAAAGAAAAAGTTCATTTCTTTTTTTTTACAACATGCACTTAACATATATAAAGAAAATGCATTTCCATGTGTGTGTGTCTGAGAGTGTGTGTGTGAGTGTGTGTATTTGTGTTTAAGTGAGTATATGTGTATTCAACAAATACTTATTGCATAATATTTTATTTATTGTGTTTGTTTTTATTATTCAAGGATTATGCTTTGCTGCTCTTGCGTCCTCATTGTTGCAAGGATATGCAAAACTTTTTTCTTTTAAATTGTTTGTCTTATTTTTTGCTTTTTTAGACAGCAAAACGTTGCTTTGTTTCCGCTTGTTTTGGGAAAAGTGTAAATAAAAAAAAAAGTTTGAGCAACTTTGGTGTAACTTACGTTTTGTGGTAACGTTCAACAAACTATTTAATGGGGTAACATCAAGATTTTAAAGCCGCATATAGACATTTATTAAACCAAATTTAAAAATGAAAGGTTTAAAGGTTACAGTTAGAGTGTGACACAACATCAAGAGATAACATCGAGAAAGAAGACACCGCTACAAAAACTCAAAAGTAGATGTCGTCTAGTTCTGTTTGAATTTTGTAGTTGAATCTATGGGAGTAGCCAGGATTTTTGTCAGGGGGGGAGAGCCTCGGCCAATTATTGTTTCATGTAGCTGGCCCACTGCCCTACTCTCGCTACGCCCATGGTTATATCTTATAAAATATTAGTCAGCTCACTGATTATGTGTGTTTTAAGGTTTTCTTATTCATAACTTTCACCGAAATTTTATCTTCAACACAAAAATAACTTCAACTAGTAAAAAATTATCTTCGACTGGACCGAAGCTAAAATACCCCACGGCCTTATTTTATTTTATTCGAATCCTTAAATGTTGTATGATTTTGATGACTTCACTTTTAAAAGGCGTGTCTTTTATCCAAATATTTAACATTTGAAACGCAGAGACCTCAAGTTTAAACATTAATTTTTTTTTGGAATTTGTAAAGATTTAACTATAATGATGACGTCACTTTGTATGGGAGGTAGGCGGAGTTTTCAGTTTTTTACCAATTTTTTTAAGAGTTCAAGATTTTTCAGTTTTCCTAAAGTCACTTTGCATGGGAGGTAGGCGCGGTTTTCATCCGATTTGGCTCATTTTCGAACTTAATCTGTATTTTCTAATTTGAAAGCTTATATATTGAATTTCGTTACGATAGTTTTAAAATTACGGCTATTTTCGCAATCACTGACATGACTAAATCGATTCAGGAGGTATTGCTGATCAAGAATATTTATACTTTTCTATACCTGTCATGCCTCGTTATCAGCGTTACGAACGAGGTGACAAAGTTAATATACCCCTTAAGCATTTTTATATGCGTGGTTGTATAAAAATAACTTTCTTTGCAACTGCCTAATTTTTCCTTTTCGTCATAACTTCCAAACCATACATCCTACAAGGACGATTTATGCACCAAATTGTTTCTAATGCATATATCCACAAGACTGTATTTTTAGAAAAATTTTTTTTCAAGAATCTCAGTTAAAATTTTTTTCAAGAATCATACTTTTCTACGTCATTTTTTGTGATTTTTTTTTGTTTTTTAGCCATAACTCCTAAACCATACATCATAAAAGGACGATTTATGCATCAAAATATACGTTAAGCTACTGTCCACAAGACTGTATCCTTGGAAAAATTTAAAAAATTAGATTTCATGTTAATTTCATATGTCCTTTTTTGTCAATTTTTATTTTTTTTATTTTTTTTCAAAAAAAACTACACATCAGATAAGGACGATTCATGGATTAAAATGAGCGCCAGGTCTTCGTCCTTAAAAAAGGCTGATTTTTGTCGAAATGCATTTTGCGCTATCTCTTGTAGTTTAATAGTTGTAGAACACTTTTTGGAGTGGTAGCTGGCCAAAAACATGTGGGTTTTTCGTCATAACTCCCAAGCCATACATCCTACAAGGACGATTTATGCACCAAATTGTTTCTAATACATATATCCACAAGACTGCATTTTTACTTTGTTAAATTAATGCAGTCACTTGCGCTAGATTTTTAAATCTGGCAATATATTTTAAAGGAAAATTTCAGTGAAAGCGAGTCTAAAGATGATTTGTTATAATTCACTCGGAAAAAGGATTGCCAAATGAATCCCGAGTGAGGTGATTGCATGCGCTTTACAAAATAAAGCCATTAGTTATTTTTTATATTCAATACATTTTCTAGGCTTTATTGAATAAAGAACCAATACAAACCTTGAACATGCTCCTTGAAACTCTTTAACAATAATGAAATACATCTAGTTAATTAATTGCAAGTTAATAATTTTCTCTTTACAAATCAAGCTTAAGGCAATGGCTATGAGATTAAAGTCCTTCATAGTAAAATACTTCAAACAAACTCATCGAAATAATTGCTTTGCTGGTTTCAATCCATATTTTACTTTTTATACTATAATCCATCAAAGAGTATTAACTAATCTATTTATCGATAGAAACATGATAGTAGAACGATATTATAATGAAATTTTTTAAAGACGATATTAAAAGGATTCCGACAAGATTATTAAATATTACCTAAATAAAACTAATAAAATTTTTCTACATAAGTCAATTTTATAATTTAGTTGTTTGAAATTTTTCATAATTTTCAAATAAGAATTAAAAAATGTTTAAATTTTTCAATGCCAACAACTAACTAATCATTGAAAATGACAAAGTAAACACAAATAACTTTTGCATCTGCTTGTTAAAGTTATAATTCTAATCGACTTAACTAATTGAGGTCATATTTGCAAAATATATTTTTACTTTTGCATACCGTAGTGTCTGTAGCTATGTAGGTATCTAATAGAGAGAACAAATTTTTAACTCCCAAATGTATTTATGTACTTATTTATGCATATATGTAAAGAATAAAAACTTCAGTGGTGGTTTCCCTTTTCAATTTCGGACCGATGGACCGGTGGACGGTGTCAATTATTTCAAAATACTTTTACTATGGCATATCATGTTCATGCAGTAGGCCCTTCATTTATATTTTTGTGTTTTTATATTTTTATTTCTTTAATATTTTTATATTTTATATTTTTATATTTTTATATTTTTATATTTTTATATTTTTATATTTTTATTATTTATATTTTTATATTTTTATATTTTTATATTTTTATATTTTTATATTTTTATATTTTTATATTTTTATATTTTTATATTTTTATATTTTTATATTTTTATATTTTTATATTTTTATATTTTTATATTTTTATATTTTTATATTTTTATATTTTTATATTTTTATATTTTTATATTTTTATATTTTTATATTTTTATATTTTTATATTTTTATATTTTTATATTTTTATATTTTTATATTTTTATATTTTTATATTTTTATATTTTTATATTTTTATATTTTTATATTTTTATATTTTTATATTTTTATATTTTTATATTTTTATATTTTTATATTTTTATATTTTTATATTTTTATATTTTTATATTTTTGTATTTTTATATTTTTATATTTTTATATTTATATATTTTTATATTTTTATATTTTTATATTTTTATGTTTTTATATTTTTATATTTTTATATTTTTATATTTTTATATTTTTATATTTTTATATTTTTATATTTTTATATTTTTATATTTTTATATTTTTATATTTTTATATTTTTATATTTTTATATTTTTATATTTTTATATTTTTATATTTTTATATTTTTATATTTTTATATTTTTATATTTTTATATTTTTATATTTTTATATTTTTATATTTTTATATTTTTATATTTTTATATTTTTATATTTTTATATTTTTATATTTTTATATTTTTATATTTTTATATTTTTATATTTTTATATTTTTATATTTTTATATTTTTATATTTTTATATTTTTATATTTTTATATTTTTATATTTTTATATTTTTATATTTTTATATTTTTATATTTTTATATTTTTATATTTTTATATTTTTATATTTTTATATTTTTATATTTTTATATTTTTATATTTTTATATTTTTATATTTTTATATTTTTATATTTTTATATTTTTATATTTTTATATTTTTATATTTTTATATTTTTATATTTTTATATTTTTATATTTTTATATTTTTATATTTTTATATTTTTATATTTTTATATTTTTATATTTTTATATTTTTATATTTTTATATTTTTATATTTTTATATTTTTATATTTTTATATTTTTATATTTTTATATTTTTATATTTTTATATTTTTATATTTTTATATTTTTATATTTTTATATTTTTATATTTTTATATTTTTATATTTTTATATTTTTATATTTTTATATTTTTATATTTTTATATTTTTATATTTTTATATTTTTATATTTTTATATTTTTATATTTTTTGTTTTTATATTTTTATATTTTTTTTTAATTTTTATATTTTTATATTTTTATATTTTTATATTTTTATATTTTTATATTTTTATATTTTTATATTTTTATATATTTATATTTTTATATTTTTATATTATTATACTTTTATATTTTTATATTTTTATATTTTTATATTTTTATATTTTTATATTTTTATATTTTGATATTTTTATATTTTTATATTTTTAAATTTTTATATTTTTATATTTTTATATTTTTATATTTTTATATTTTTATATTTTTATATTTTTATATTTTTATATTTTTATATTTTTATATTTTTATATTTTTATATTTTTATATTTTTATATTTTTATATTTTTATATTTTTATATTTTTATATTTTTATATTTTTATATTTTTATATTTTTATATTTTTATATTTTTATATTTTTATATTTTTATATTTTTATATTTTTATATTTTTATATTTTTATATTTTTATATTTTTATATTTTTATATTTTTATATTTTTATATTTTTATATTTTTATATTTTTATATTTTTATATTTTTATATTTTTATATTTTTATATTTTTATATTTTTATATTTTTATATTTTTATATTTTTATATTTTTATATTTTTATATTTTTATATTTTTATATTTTTATATTTTTATATTTTTATATTTTTATATTTTTATATTTTTATATTTTTATATTTTTATATTTTTATATTTTTATATTTTTATATTTTTATATTTTTATATTTTTATATTTTTATATTTTTATATTTTTATATTTTTATATTTTTATATTTTTATATTTTTATATTTTTATATTTTTATATTTTTATATTTTTATATTTTTATATTTTTATATTTTTATATTTTTATATTTTTATATTTTTATATTTTTATATTTTTATATTTTTATATTTTTATATTTTTATATTTTTATATTTTTATATTTTTATATTTTTATATTTTTATATTTTTATATTTTTATATTTTAATATTTTTATATTTTTATATTTTTATATTTTTATATTTTTATATTTTTATATTTTTATATTTTTATATTTTTATATTTTTATATTTTAAATTTTTATATTTTTATATTTTTATGTTTTTATATTTTTATATTTTTATATTTTTATATTTTTATATTTTTATATTTTTATATTTTTATATTTTTATATTTTTATATTTTTATATTTTTATATTTTTATATTTTTATATTTTTATATTTTTATATTTTTATATTTTTATATTTTTATATTTTTATATTTTTATATTTTTATATTTTTATATTTTTATATTTTTATATTTTTATATTTTTATATTTTTATATTTTTATACATGCATACCGTAGTGTCTGTAGCTATGTAGGTATCTAATAGAGAGAACAAATTTTTAACTCCCAAATGTATTTATGTACTTATTTATGCATATATGTAAAGAATAAAAACTTCAGTGGTGGTTTCCCTTTTTAATTTCGGACCGATGGACCGGTGGACGGTGTCAATTATTTCAAAATACTTTTACTATGGCATATCATGTTCATGCAGTAGGCCCTTCATTTATATTTTTGTGTTTTTATATTTTTATTTCTTTAATATTTTTATATTTTATATTTTTATATTTTTATATTTTTATATTTTTATATTTTTATATTTTTATATTTTTATATTTTTATATTTTTATATTTTTATATTTTTATATTTTTATATTTTTATATTTTTATATTTTTATATTTTTATATTTTTATATTTTTATATTTTTATATTTTTATATTTTTATATTTTTATATTTTTATATTTTTATATTTTTATATTTTTATATTTTTATATTTTTATATTTTTATATTTTTATATTTTTATATTTTTATATTTTTATATTTTTATATTTTTATATTTTAATATTTTTATATTTTTATATTTTTATATTTTAAATTTTTATATTTTTATATTTTTATGTTTTTATATTTTTATATTTTTATATTTTTATATTTTTATATTTTTATATTTTCATATTTTTATATTTTTATATTTTTATATTTTTATATTTTTATATTTTTATATTTTTATATTTTTATATTTTTATATTTTTATATTTTAATATTTTTATATTTTTATATTTTTATATTTTTATATTTTTATATTTTAAATTTTTATATTTTTATATTTTTATGTTTTTATATTTTTATATTTTTATATTTTTATATTTTTATATTTTTATATTTTTATATTTTTATATTTTTATATTTTTATATTTTTATATTTTTATATTTTTATATTTTTATATTTTTATATTTTTATATTTTTATATTTTTATATTTTTATATTTTTATATTTTTATATTTTTATATTTTTATATTTTTATATTTTTATATTTTTATATTTTTATATTTTTATATTTTTATATTTTTATATTTTGATATTTTGATATTTTTATATTTTTATATTTTTATATTTTTATATTTTTATATTTTTATATTTTGATATTTTGATATTTTTATATTTTTATATTTTTATATTTTTATATTTTGATATTTTGATATTTTTATATTTTTATATTTTTATATTTTTATATTTTTATATTTTTATATTTTTATATTTTTATATTTTTATATTTTTATATTTTTATATTTTTATATTTTTATATTTTTATATTTTTATATTTTTATATTTTTATATTTTTATATTTTTATATTTTTATATTTTTATATTTTTATATTTTTATATTTTTATATTTTTATATTTTTATATTTTTACATTTTTATATTTTTATATTTTTATATTTTTATATTTTTATATTTTTATATTTTTATATTTTTATATTTTTATATTTTTATATTTTTATATTTTTATATTTTTATATTTTTATATTTTTATATTTTTATATTTTGATATTTTTATATTTTGATATTTTTATATTTTGATATTTTTATATTTTTGTATTTTTATATTTTTATATTTTTTTATTTTTATATTTTTATATATATTTATATTTTTATATTTTTATATTTTTATATTTTTATATTTTTATATTTTTATATTTTTATATTTTTATATTTTTATATTTTTATATTTTTATATTTTTATATTTTTATATTTTTATATTTTTATATTTTTATATTTTTATATTTTTATATTTTTATATTTTTATATTTTTATATTTTTATATTTTTATATTTTTATATTTTTATATTTTTATATTTTTATATTTTTATATTTTTATATTTTTATATTTTTATATTTTTATATTTTTATATTTTTATATTTTTATATTTTTATATTTTTATATTTTTATATTTTTATATTTTTATATTTTTATATTTTTATATTTTTATATTTTTATATTTTTATATTTTTATATTTTTATATTTTTATATTTTTATATTTTTATATTTTTATATTTTTATATTTTTATATTTTTATATTTTTATATTTTTATATTTTTATATTTTTATATTTTTATATTTTTATATTTTTATATTTTGATATTTTTTTATTTTTATATTTTTATATTTTTATATTTTTATATTTTTATATTTTTATATTTTTATATTTTTATATTTTTATATTTTTATATTTTTATATTTTTATATTTTTATATTTTTATATTTTTTATTTTTTATTTTTATATTTTTATGTTTTCATATTTTTATATTTTTATTTTTATATATATATATTTAAATTTTTATATTTTTATTTAAGCGTAGTATTATATTTTTGTACATTAATTTTTTATTTTTTTATTTTTATATTTATATTGATTCTTCGTGATGTCATGAACCTTCTTTTAAATTTATGCTAATAATACGCACGGCTCTCATTAATTTGTTAATTTAAAAGCAATTCGTTGTTCAGACAATTTGCTTTTTTGAGTTCCCAGTCAAAACCCCAGTAAAAATCTTAGAGTGGAACGATAAGTCTGTTCACCATTTTTTTATGTTTATAATTTCAAATTTTCGGACAATTTAGTATTAGACAAAAAAAACCAATTTTTTTATCAACCTACAGAAATTCCTATTTGGAACTATTTAAGAGGTTGAGAGATTAAACAGGTCCTTTCCAATTGACATTCTTCAAAGGTAATGAAATTTTCGCTTCCCATTCTACAGTAATGCCTCCTTTTTCATCCGTGAAAAATAATGTGCATAGTATATCTGCGCTTAATTGTATAAAATATGTATTTCAATTTATTATTGCGTTTCTTTCGGATCGAATATTAAAAGCTTTTGAGTTTTTGCAGCAGTGTGGTAGAAAGTAGAGTTGCCATATTGAGTTCAAACCCGAAAGTAGAGAATTGAATTCAAAACAAAAGAGCAAGTTAAAACATAAAATAAGAAGAAAAGGAAAAGAATCAAATAAAAAAACAGGCACATTCACCATTTCAAGACCGACCGATGTTATGTTTTTATGTTTATTTTATTTTCTTAATCGAGCATACAATTTAAAAACAGTGCTGCCAGAGTCACTGCAGAGCTTGGATAAAATAATGTTTGAACTAATGAAAGATTTTAATTGAATGACTGTCGAAGTGATTGTTTGATTGTTAAATGTTGCTGTTGCTGTTGCTGTTTTGTACTGGAGGAAAACGTATATGTATGAACGACAGTGTTGCCACAATGAAGTTTTGCTTGTGTTGCCAAAGGTGGGCAAAAGATATTGTTTTACTTATGTATTTTATTTTGTTTTGTTAGATTATCACTTTAATAGGATTGAGCTTTTAAGGGGTTTAGTTTTGGTTTTTATATTTTTAAATATTTACTGTTTGTGGGTTAAAAAAATTACGAAAGAGCTTTTAAAGAACTGTACTGAGGAATTATTAAATAAACACATTAAATAATTTTTAACTAGTGTGTATTTTGGAATATATACAAATATTTACTTTGATGAATCAAATAAAATAATTTACTTCAATACAAATGAAAAAAAATTAAATAATATTAAAGAATAATGTTGTCTTTGGAACATTTTTATAAAAATGTATTTTTTAAAAATTTTGTATTAACTTTTTTTTGCCTGAATACACACAATACGTTTTTACCAAATAATACAAGAATTACAATCAAAGTAGCGTCAGTCAAAGTTAAAAACTACACACATACTTAAATGCTTACTATATCTTACCTTATTCCTTGGATTTGCTTTCATGTGTGTGCATGTGCGTGTGTGTATGTGTGTTGGCCGAAATTTATAAGATTTTAAGTTTAGATAAACTTTTATTTGCCTCATGCTGCAACTCTACGTGGCCAATTATTTTGGGGCAACTTTTAGCAGTTACTACCTGGCACATAGGCAAGCAAGCACACATACACACACATACAGAACTACACTTCTTAGAATCAGCAGCCATTTACTCTGGGTAACATCTAGACAAAATCTTATAAAAGAGTGCTTAATTGCGAACGTGTTTATCGGTTTCAAGCTTTTACTAAATTTGAAACTAATAGTTTATATAAGTCTCTGAAGAGCTTTTAGAGTGGATTTATTTTATTGTTGTTGTTTATATACGTTACTGTTTTTATGTCTTTGTGTTTGCAACACATACATACATACCTTGTGAAGATTTAATAACCAACATTTAGTTTAAACTACATCCCAGCGGGAAAATTAAGTAAAAGGTTAAAGTAAAAGCTTCTAAAAGAAGCCAAAGTGAAGCAGTTTTAAATTTAAACTTGAGAGTAAACTACATTTTAAGATTTCTTGCTGGGTTATTTGGTTTAGTTTGTGGGTGTTTTTTTTTGGTGTGTGTGCATTTATTTATGTTAATTATATTCTTGAGGTTTTGGTTTAATATTATTTTTAAGTTTTTATGTCTGTCCGTCTGTCTGTTTGGATCAATGAGAGTTTAATATAGAGTTTAATATTAATCTTTTTTGTGGTCGATTGCTTTTTTTGTTATTTTTTGCTTAGTTTAGAATTTTCCTTATTAAATAAATTAATTTATATTAATACTTTTGTAAAACATGTCATTCAACACTGTCGACTCTCATTAAATGACGGCAATGAATGAAGTTGATTATATATTAATTGGTCGACCTTTTACAGAATCGAAAAATATTTTATATGAAAATATGTTTTATTTGTATGTTTATTTAAAGTATTTTTAAGCGAAACGATGTGAAGTGTCCACAATTATAGTCAGAGTTTTTAGAAAATTTTTAAAATTAATACTTCAATTCAAAAAAATAGTAAAATAAGTAATAGAGTTTTTTTAAATTTTTATCGATTGTTTTTGTCAGGGGCTTATATCAAAATAGAACAAAACAAAAAGTTTAAATTTTAACCGATTAAAATTGGATGAAGAAAATAGTTTCGTATAAAGTAGTTAATCGGCCTTTTATGTTGTATATAAATGTTGAATGGGCTTTGGCCGTAAGGTAAAAAGATATTTATCTCAGATGAAGACTCTTAACAAGAGTCAAAATATCGATAATAAAAATAATCAAGAGATAAATATACTTTTAATCAACAATTATATGAAAATAGTTTTATGCCAAAAATAAATTTTGATCCTGTTGTTTGAAAAAATGTTGTTTAAAAACCTTTTTGTCCAAGAATAGGGCAAAAGAAAAATCTATAAAAATTTTGTACAGCTTTTAACAAAAACATTTTGAACCAAATTGAAAAAGTTCATTATTTGAACTTCTAATTTTTTGTGTATCATTTTTATATTAAATAATTTCATAAAATGAATTTAAATTTCAATACCAATTTTAATTTCAAGTTCAATTTCGATTTCACTTTCAATTTCTATTTCTATTTCAATTTAAATTTAAATTTAAATTTAAATTTAAATTTAAATTTAAATTTAAATTTCAATTTCAATTTCAATTTCAATTTCAATTTCAATTTCAATTTCAATTTCAATTTCAATTTCGATTTTAATTTTGATTGTGATTTTGATTTTGATTTTAATTTTTATTTCAATTTCAATTTCAATTTCAATTTCAATTTCAATTTCAATTTCAATTTCAATTTCAATTTCAATTTCAAATTCAATTTCAATTTCAATTTGAATTTTAATTTGAATTTCAATTTCTATTTCTATTTCAATTTCAATTTTCATTTCCATTTCCATTTCCATTTCCATTTCCATTTCCATTTCCATTTCCATTTCCATTTCCATTTCCATTTCCATTTCCATTTCCATTTCCATTTCCATTTCCATTTCCATTTCCATTTCCATTTCCATTTCCATTTCCATTTCAATTTCAATTTCAATTTCAATTTCAATTTCAATTTCAATTTCAATTTCAAATTCAAATTCAATTCAATTTCAATTTCAATTTCAATTTCAATTTCAATTTCAATTTCAATTTCAATTTCAATTTCAATTTCAATATCAATTTCAATTTTCATTTCAATTTCAATTTCAATTTCAATATCAATTTCAATTTCAATTTCAATTTCAATTTCAATTTCTATTTCAATTTCAAATTCAATTTCAATTTCAATTTCAATTTCAATTTCAATTTCAATTTCAATTTCAATTTAAATTTAAATTTCAATTTCAATTTTAATTTCAATTTCAATTTCTATTTCAATATCAATTTCAATTTCTATTTCAATTTCAATTTCAATTTCAATTTCAATTTGAATTTGAATTTGAATTTGAATTTCAATTTCAATTTCAATTTCAATTTCAATTTCAATTTCAATTTCAATTTCAATTTCAATTTCAGTTTCAGTTTAAGTTTAAATTTAAATTTTAATTTCAATATCAATTTCAATTTCAAATTCAAATTCAATTTCAATTTCAATTTCAATTTTAATTTCAATTTCAATTTCAATTTCAATTTCAATTTCAATTTCAATTTCAATTTCAATTTCAATTTCAATTTCAATTTCAATTTCAATTTCAATTTCAATTTCAATTTGAATTTGAATTTGAATTTGAATTTGAATTTGAATTTGAATTTGAATTTGAATTTCAATTTCAATTTCAATTTCAATTTCAATTTGAATTTGAATTTGAATTTGAATTTGAATTTGAATTTAAAGTTTGAATTTAAATTTGAATTTGAATTTCAGTTTCAGTTTCAATTTCAATTTCAACTTCAATTTCAATTTCAATTTCAATTTCAATTTCAATTTCAATTTCAATTTCAATTTCAATTTCAATTTCAATTTCAATTTCGATTTCCATTGCCATTTCCATTTCAATTTCAATTTCAATTTTAATTTCAGTTTTAATTAAAATTTTAATTTCAATATCAATTTCAATTTCAAATTCAATTCAATTTTAATTTCAATTTAAGTTTAAATTCAATTTCAATATCAATGTCAATATCAATATCAATAACAATATCAATATCAATATCAATATCAATATCAATATCAATATCAATATCAATATCAATATCAATATCAATAACAATAACAATATCAATATCAATATCAATTTCAATTCAACTTTAATTCCAATTTCAATTTCACTTTCAATTCAAATTTAAATTTCAAGTTCAATTTCAATTCCAATTCTAATTCCAATTTTAAAGTCAATTTCAATTTCAATTTCAATTTAATTTTTAATTTCAACTATAATTTAAATTTCTGTAAATGAAACTGTAATTTCAATTTGAATTTTAATTTCAATTTCAATTTGAACTATAATTTAAATTTAAATTTGAATATCGATTTCAATTTTGGTTTCAACTTCAATTTCAATTTCAATCTCTACTTTAGATCTCAATATCAATATCAATATAAATTTTATTATCAATATCAATTTATATTTCAGTTTTAATTCTAGCTTCAATTGTAATTTCAATATCATTTTTTTTTTATTTTAACTAAAAGTTTTTTTATTTCAATTAAAATTTTGTGTTTAATTGAAATTTTTTTTTGCTTTGGACTCAAACAGTTTTCATACAAAATTTTTATTAAAGTTTTTGTAAAGGAGAATGACTTCTTTTGACTCTAAAATTGAGATCGAATTCTGAAGTCTCAAGGAATTTCAGTATATCTCTTTAAATTAAATGAGAAAGACTGAGAGAAGAGCGGTTTTTTGAGATATACAAATTTAAATAAAACAGGAAAAGGATTCAAGTGAAGCATTTTCATTGGTATTATGCTATTTAGGATATTATTCACAATAGGGCAGATCACGATCTTGTTGCAAATGTAAAATAAGCAACTTTTACAGAAACAAAAAGCATTGATATGCAATTGAAACATTCATGCATATAGTATAACACAAGGCTGTTGCATATGCTAATCTAATTGTATTTCATATAGTTATTGTGAACGAATGCTTTCATATAGTATTGCAATTTTGGATTTTTTAGAGGAGTCTGACGTAAAGTTTAAACAAAATACCACTGTTGTAAAGCGTTTGCAACATCATTAAAGGTGTGCTGACAATAATCTAACCTTGCAAAACGCATTTGCAACAATGCAACAAGATCGTGAACTGCCCTAATGTGTCAAAAGTCTATTGCAAAATCATGTTCGCTTAAAAGTTATTCATGGTCAAAGATAATAAAATTTTTTTTTAAATATTTCGTAATTATCTCGTACGTACTATTATATTTAAACAAGATTCCAAATATTTGACTAGCTACTTTTTTTTTGGCTAAGAAAAATTAATATTTGTGATACAGATGCGTTTTGTTAAAAATGGTCTCTTGTGGTTAAAAATGGTCTCACGTGCAAAACTTCACGTTTTATGATGTAAGCCATCAATCTAAAAAAAAATTAAGACTTATTTTTCTTTCTCAAGATGTATTGGTCCTAAGCAAAGTACATGAAATAATTATATTGTAATTGAGATACATATGTAGGAAAAACACTAGGGGCATTCACTTCATTGCTGAAATTTCAGAAATAGGAAATTTCCGACGAGTTGAAGTGAGCGACCGTTTGTAATGTTTCGTTTTTCACATGCATGTGCTAAGCTTAAAAATCAATCAATATCTTGATGTCAATACTAATAATTTTGTTAAAAAACTTGTACTTTCTGTGTTTTAATAGAAAAATAATGCAAAGAAAAAGTAGCTAAACTAAATTATATGAGTCGGCTACAATAGAATTAATGATAATTTTGTTCTTTCTCGCTTACATAAATTTTTATTTTTTTTTCAAATAAGGCATGTCAAACCAAGGCATGCGCCTTATACAAACAAGGTTTGGTCTTTGACCTGAAAGGAAAGTAATAGATTATTAAGAGGAATTGATTGGATCTCCACTAGACCAAAAAGGCCGACCTTGTAGGCCTTGCATCAGCTTTTAGGAGGGATTTGACGAAATGCTCTTCTTCTTATCAAAGTTATCAAATTCACAATGACTCACACTCATTAAACATATTTGCTTATGGTTACTGAACACATCTTTTCTTCGCCAATTTTCGAAGATTATTTTTCATCAAATCAATTGGTGTTTAAATTTAAGCCAACTTCGAAAAACCCAAAACAACAACAATTACACTGAAGGTTTCGTAAATTTCAGCATTTCGGAAATTTCAGCAGTGAAGTGAATACCCTTACTATTTTCTTCATTTTTGACTGTAAATAACTTTTTGTACGCACACGATTTCGCAATGAATTTCTTACAAAAACCGACCAACTAAACACAATTGCATTGAAAAAATTGACTTTGATTTTCTTTTCGCAGAATTACCTACAAAAGCCTTATTTTCCTTGGCTGTATAGAATTGATTCTGCAAATTCAACAAAAAGTTTTAAGAAAGACAGCATTATTAATTAAAAAATTTAATTGCGTCTTAGGACTCTTATCAAAACTATTTTCGCATCTGATTATAATATATAGATATTTCGATGAATGAAACATTTATATTAAAATAAAATTAACTTTAAGTTAAATCTTAAAATAAAAAATAAAAATAATATTAATTAAAATATTTATAGAACTAACTTATTTTTTGAGACTGAATGAAAATAATATTTTCAGATTTCTGTGTAGTCTTGCACTATGGCAACACTGTTCGTAATGTAAGCAGCGTATGAAAAGTTCTAACTTACCTAACAGTGGAACGGCATCGGATGTGGCGGGCATTGTTTCGGCGACCATGTTTAAGAACACTGTGAGTGACAGCAGAATTGTAACGCCTGTTAAGACAATAAATCAAATATTCAGAGAGTAAGAGAGAAAGAGAGAGGGAACAAGAAAACGTAAGTGTAAGATAGAGATATAGCATAAATGTAGCAGTCTTGACAAGATAGTTCTTTAATTATTGTCACTGTTTTGTTAAGCTAAAAGTAAAATCAAAATTAAAGTAAGTTATCTACTATTAGTTCCAGTAAGCTGTGACTATTAGCTCCAGTGTTGCCAGATCAAAGTGATAAGTGATGTAACAATGTTGCTCTCATAGGTTGTTTCACTCATGTTGATTATTCTTCCTTCATCATCCAGTTTTGTTCTTTTCACGCGGTTGTTAGTGATTTGGCATCATTTACCGTTAGTTGTCACATTGTTGCCAAATAAAAAACTACTACCATATTCTCTGCGCTGAACCTCAATGTCAATTTTGATTATTGTTTTGCATGTCAGTTTTGTGGTATGGCTTTTTATAAAGATATGTGTTTTTTCCTTTTGATATTTTTGGTTCACGTCTCAACGTTTTGCTGTCACTTTTGACAGTTTTTAAAAACAAAATCGAGAGAAATAAAAAAAAAAACGCTTAGAGGTTTGATTTTTATTGCATGGTCTCTAATGTCGAATTGAGCTGTCAATCAAAACTGTCTGTTGCAAGAACTACGTTAAAGATTTGATGCTAATATATATATAAATATATAGTATGTATGTAAAGTGAGCTGCTGTAGCGTGTGTTTTGGAAACATATGTTCTATTTAAAGACAGAATTTTTTTACTTTATTCGATTTGAGAAAATTGTCTTAAAGTTGACATGGAACATCTTATATGATTAAAGTTTCTTGTCCATGTTAAATTTTTTTTCTTGAGATAGTTTAAGAAAGGGTCATTAAATATTTATCAATGTTAGGATAAGTCGAAAACCGAAAATAGTTGTCATATTTTGTCATATTCCTCATGCACTCAGACTTAAAAGGCAGGCTTAAGTTACATTTGTAAGAAACGTTGAAGGTTATAAAAAAAATCTGTGATCAATTATAATAAGTTAAGGGTCAGTTATAAAGAAAAATCAAAATGATTCTACAAGCAGGTGAAATTTAAAAAATATATTTAAGTGGACGACTCCAAAAAGTATAAATATGTTTAGTACAAAAATATGAAAAATTCTTAATAATGGCTAGGACTAGAAACTGTAGACCATTAATTAAAAGAAATTCATATGAACTAAATATTATAAAATTAAGATAAAATACTTTTGAGCATGATGAAAATCAAAGATTTTTGTATCAAAGAAGTTGCACAAAACTGTGCAATCCTCATCATTTGAAAAAAAAATAAGCAAAAGAGTAGATGCGTTAGTATCTGAGTACTAGAAAACCTTTGATTAAGCACTTAATTTAAATTTTTTTACTATTAAGAAGAAAAATTTAAAACAACTGCTGAAAAACCCAAGTTTTATATCTATCTCATTAAATAAAACAAATTTGAAAATTATTACAGTTAGTTCTGTCATATTTTATAACATTGTCACAATATAACCTTCGTATTAAGAAAATTTCAATAAAGATGTGAAAGCCCGCTACTAAGGTTATACTCTGAAAATTGTACACAATATTTTACACATGAGTGAAAGTGCTTAAAGTTGTCTACAAATTTCTCATAGGATTACGCAGTGAATTCACTCGACTTGACAAGGTCATGAACATGACACAGTAAAGATGTGTTAAGTTAGCCAATTTTTGCAGTTTAACAGCTCTAAGAATTGTATTTTTATGGAACACTGCACACATTAGTGCGTAGTTTGGAATGTGTAAATGTGGTTCTTCTCTGCTGAGTACTCTCTGTGGAATTTTAATTACGTAGAAATAATCATACATTTAAATAAATTGTTTCAATTTTAAATTATTATGATTATACGATTTGGTGGATAAAAAAAAAACAAACACATAACTTTAATATGATATTTTACAGGTCAAAACATAGTTCATAAGAGGCATTCCATTGTGACTACAGGGGCATTTAACTCCAGAATTTGACCAACTATGAGTTATAGCGGTATCATTATAACTTAAACAGCAGCCAAATATGTTTTAAAACAGAGGTAAGTCTTGTGGCGGCCGTAGCCTAGAGGGTAGAGTGCGTGGCCCCTAAGCTAAGGAGCTGCGGTAGCCCGGGTTCAATTCCAGCTCAGACAGAAAGTTTTTGAATTGAATTAATTTTTCTGTTCGGTCGTCACCTCTCTGCAGACAATGTCAAACCTCAGAGAGTAAAAATTGCCATGTAAAGATTCTTGAGAACATAAGCCGTTCGGAGTCGGCACTAAACACGTAGGTCCAGTTCTCAGTCATATGTGATCAAACATTTAATAACACGCACAACACAATTGGTCAATAGAAGCTAGGTCAAAGTCCTTCCAAGGGCTGAAAGGGTTGGTTTACAAAAAACCAAACAGTTTCTATGTTTTCTGTTACTATTAATTGAATGTATGAAACTACTGGGACACTCAAAAACTCCACTCATTTACTTTTGAACACTCAAAGAAAAATTTTAGCCAAACCATTTAAATATTCAAGTCAGTTTCTCCTGTGTTGTACAACATATACAAAACGCTTCCATTTTAATAAAGAGTTTGTATGCTTATCTTTGTAAAAAAATTAGAAAAATTATTACAAATTGTGACTATTGGGGAAGGTTTTTGTGACCTGTAGGATATTTGAAAATTTTTAGGAGTAAATAATAAATTAATTCAATCAGTTTTATTATTGTTTGACCCCCAATTAATGTAGTTATTTATTCATTTTTCTGTAAAACATAATAAAGAAATAAAAAGAAAAAACAATTTACCTCTAACTTTATTGCTTAAAGAAAATGTTGACTTTTTCTCCAAATTGGTGAAATTTGACCTTTTAACAGTTTTATAATAGCACACAAGACACATTTTTTTTGTATGTCGTCGCTTGAGAAAATAACTGTCGTATGTGAAAATTTTCTCTTTTGAGATTATTGAGAAAAAGGGGCTTAAATCAAAATCTAGCGGAGCAATATTCTTCAGAATTTTAGGCCTATTTGCAGACACATTTTACAATAGATTACGAAATTTTTGTGGACTTACCGCTATTTTTTTACAATTTATAGCCTCTTTTTCTCAATAATCTGAAAAGTGAAAATTTTCACATACGACATTTATTTTTTCAAGCGACGATGTGGCGAACAACTTTGCTTCATTGACCGAAGTCGATGTCAAAATGAATATATTTATTCGTTTTCCTCTTTTTGATTTTGAGATCTTCTATACATAAGAGGCCTTGAGAGCAACTTGCAATACCTGAATTGGCTTTTGCGTTTATACTTGGCAAAACCATATCTTTAGGCTCAGCACTCAATTCCTGTTCACTGTCTCTTGAGTACACATCAGAGTAGTTTAACTTTCCTTCCTGTATCAATAAAACATTTTCGAATTTATAACATTTTCATTTTCAAATGTGCCACGGTGACTACAGGGACACATTTTAAAACAGTCTCGAAAGCATAATTTTATCGCCTGAAATATCAAAAAGTGTTTAAAACGTGCACCTAATGTTTATTATTACTCCTAGGAAGCATTGAATTTATCAATTTATGTTTCAGGTTAGGAAAATAACTTTTATATATTGTTGCGTGACTACTGGGACATACGACTTGCACCTGTTCAAAGAAGAAATACACAAAACCTATCATACCTTTTCGCTTTATTTATACAAAAGAAATTGGTTTTTTCCAAGCTTAACAGAATGCCCAACAACAGCTTTGCAAACTTAATAAACATTTTACTCTCTAGCAAAGTAGTTTAACTTTCCTTCTTGTATCAATAAAACATTTTCGAATTTATAAGATGTTCATTTTGAGTCAGAAAATAAATTCAGATAGAAACAACGGCGTAGAAATTAAATCAGGCTTTTCACCGAATGTGCCACGGTGACTACTGGGACACATTTTAAAACAGTCTCGAAAGCATAATTTTATCGCCTGAAATATCAAAAAATGTTTAAAACGTGCACCTAAGACTTATTATTACTTCTAGGAAGCATTGAATTTATCAAGTCATTTTTCAGTTTTCAGGTTAGGAAAATAACTTTTATATATTGTTGCGTGACTACTGGGATATACGACTTACACCTGTTCAAAGAAGAAATACACAAAACCTAACATACCTTTTCGCTTTATTTATACAAAAGAAATTGGTTTTTTCCAAGCTTGACAGAATGCCCAACAACAGCTTTGCAAACATAATAAACATTTTACTCCCTAGCCACTTTGTATGAAACAATAGTTGGCATATACAAAAAAATGATTTTTTGGGTAATTTTAAAAATTTTTTTCACAGATTAATAAAGTATAGACAATTAGCTATAGCTTTTTACCAAATTTAAAAAAATTATTGGAAAATCTAAATTTATCTCATTCTCATTTTTTACGTGGAATGCCCCATTAGCTGGTTTTGAATTGGTTTCCTCCAGCGCGAAAACACAACTTCAAACTATTTGCAAATATTTTGAGCTATGGGCCGCAGCTCTTCCAACGTTATTTGATCCCACCATCAACGAAACGCTTGCTTTAAAGATTTCAAATTGTGAAGTCGCACGTTGGGACGATCCCAACTTGCAAATTATTATAATATTTTGATACATTTCAATAGAAATATATTTGGGCTATTTGAATTCGGAAGTTTTCTTTATTTTTAAGTGCGTAATTTTGCTTTTGTAAAGCCTCAAATTTAATATTTTGTAATATAAAAAAATATGTCTTATTTTAAGTCCTATAACATTTTGTTAAACTGCTTGATTGAAGAGATCTTTAAATATTATAAAAGGGTATACTCTAAACCTTAAAACCAGATATTTTATTTTTAAGTTTTTTGCTATCCCGTTATTGGGATAAGGAATAAAAATTAAAATTTTAAAAAAATTATTAAATACATATAAAAAATAAAAAAGTGGCCAGGGTTGGCCAGGATCAAAGTACCTTAGATTACAAATATTGAGTGTAAGAAATGTTTTAAAAAAAATTAGCGCGCGCCATCCAGCGCCTTCTGAGAATTTCACTATCAAATTGTATTCCTCAGGTTTTTTTATAGCATTTTTCACAAAGTTTGCCTAGTACAGCACAACTATAGGAACTGATTCAGTTTGATTAGCGATAAAAACTTGCGAATGGTTAAAAAGACAAGTCTGGGATACATATATTTTTCAACCCATTCCGGCCCGGTTCCTTGACCTTTTTTAATCGGAAAAAATAGATCTTTTGCTTTGATTGCGGCATACCATACATGCTAGTAAAGTGACTTAAATTTATTGTACTAAATAAGTTTAGACAATTTTAATGCAAATATTTTTGGTATACTGTTTATTTATCTGAGACGTCTGGTTCTTGAGATATATTCTAGACACGATGCAAATATCGTCAAGAACTCCAGTAAAAAAATTGCATAAACTGGTACAGTACAGATAAAGTGTATGAAATCCACTTAAAAGTGATCTGCCAATAAACACAGTTGTTATCTTTAACCGTCAATAATTTATATAAAATATATTTTAAAAGTTCAGTGCAAGCAAGATGTATTTATGAAGGTGGCAGAAGTAGGTGACGTCTATCAAATTGGCACCGTATTGTCAAAACAAAAAAAAAGTCAATATTGCCATATTTCGACAATCCAATGAAAAATCCAATGCTTTGTTACTTGGTCTTTTTGATTTGAGGAAAAAAGACGTGTTATTTTTCTTTTGTATTTTTTTTGTGAAGCGTGTAAATATTTTGATACAAAAAATATAATATATGCCGAAAAGCTGTTCTATCTGATATCGTATTGTAATAAAATAAAAACATTTTTTTTAGTTTCAAACAAAATATTTTTTAATTTTTTTAAAAAACAAAAAATAGTTCCTTAGAAGCTTCATACAAAACACAAAAAGGTACCCGGGTACCTCGTCACACCAAAAAAGTTGTAAAAATAATATTGGCAACCCCCACCCACCACAATTGGTTGATTTTTCTGTTATTGTAAAAAAGGTGAAATTAATATAAAATTAGGAGCTCTCAGGAAGTTTCAGTACTTTATCTTGGTTGTTAATGAAAAATTCTTTGTTTAAAAACGCAAAAAGGTACCCGGGTACCTCGTCACTCTCATAAGGTTTAATAAATCACTGTTTGATCTTAATATTACATATACTTTGTTTTAAATAGAGATGCATGCTGTCTTTAAACATCTTTTACATGTAATAAGCTAATAAACTATTGCTTAAAAACACATTTTGTAATAAAATACCGGCACGAAATATCGCAAAACACAGAAAACTTGTTTTTTTTAGCATTAATCTTTTGGGTCTCCTAGACCCGCTACGCTCATAAAATTTATAGGATTTCATGAGAAATTCTTTTAATAAGACATGTTTAAAATTTGGTCAAAATACATCAAATGCTTCTAGAGTTATAATCAATTATTTAAAGCAATATGCGTTGTCCAACCCTTTGTATGGGCTCACCCCACCGTGAGTCGCTTAGCACATAAAGTCCGGAAAATGAACTCAACACCACTCTTGTGACATTTTTGCTCTTGGGCTGGTGGTGAGTCTTGCTGAAAAGTCCATATTTCTTCGCCAAAGTGCAGTTTAGTCCAGGGAAGTACTAATTCTCCCAAGATGACGTGACAGTAAACTTCTTGATTGATTTTGACTCCTTGGTCCACAAAAAACAAGGGTGTCTTGCCACTGGCACAAATTTCACCATGACGATGGGCATTTTGGCGATGTTCGATGATAGAGAAAGCTTCTGTTGATGAGATTTGCTTACTGTGCCTTTGCTCAATGGTGAACAATTTCTCATCTGTGAAGAGAATTATTTTTCATCCCATAACTGCGGCCTGACTAGTACAACGTTATAATGCTTGCGCGATGAGTAAACAATATATTTTACTAAACATAGTAAAATAAACTATTTAAGCAAAGCTAGAGCGTTAAAAATATATGCAACGGTTTCTGAAATATGTCCAAAAGCAACAACAACAAAAAAGGGGTAGTAAATATAATGATACATTTTAAACAGGGCAAAGAAGTTTGTATACACTTATTTTTTGTCACCCTGTAATTCTTTTTACATTGAATACATAGACAGAGTTTTTTTGGCCAAAATCGATTTTTTGAAAGTTCTATCCCTAACATTTTTTTTACCATCTCTAACAAAATACTCTGTACTGTAATTATAAAATATTTTAGGGCACGTTTTTCAGTGCTAGTTTAAACTTTAGTTAAATTAAACCTAGCTTAACTCACCAAAATTGGACGTTTAAGCTCGGTTGAACTGGATATTTTAGAATTCGTTGAAGTTAAATTGACTTAAATTATCATATAATGTGTTTCTTTTTTGCTTAAACCGCGTTTAAACGTCAAATTTTGGTGAGTTGAGCTCAGTTTAATTTGACTAGACTTAAAACTCATACTAAAAAACTGATCCTTAGTGTTATAAAATGAACTTATTTTGTATTAGGATAGCAGTAAAGTTTGCCACAAAAAAAATACATTTTATGCATTATATTTTCGTATTCTAAATTTTAAAATTTTATATTAAAATTCATTAATTTTGTTTATAAATTGTTTAGCAATTTTTTGCCACTTAGAATCATTTCTGGCAAATTAAAAAATTGATCTGAAGTTAAAATTTTGCGATAAGAGTTAAAGAGGGCTTACTTTAAAAGGACTGATCATATCTAACTATATCTTTTAAAAATACACTCTTTGTAAAAGATAAAATGCACTCTTTTTATCCGGGTTCATGTCTTCTGCTCGATCGCGTCCTTGAGCAGGATTTCTTGAGAAACAAAACAGCAATAAATATCTAAGTAAAACTAAAGACCTGAATTATCGTCTTTCACGACATAAGGTTGTCATAGAATTATGATAAATTTAAAATGAAACTCAATTTAATGGCCCGAAGTGAAGTGAAAAGTTTTAGATGAACATCAGATGCCATCAACATCAAGCGAAAACGAGCTGAAAAATTCCAAAAAAGGACACTCGCTACAGAGCACACAGCTTTAGTGCACATTAACCATGAAAGACACAAAAAGACTGACAGACAGACGGACGTACGGACAGACAGACACATACTTGCACAGTAACCTTGACCCACAACGGGGCAACAATGTGCAGCAAAGAATAAGAAAGATGAAAAAAAACCTTAGAGGAAAAGATGGAAAGTATAAATGCGGGAAGGCAGAACTTTGTAGAAACATACCCAAATCTTAAGGAGTACCAAGCAAGAAGCAAAAAAGGACACACAAGAGTGTCCTTAGTTCAGAGCGAAAATTCGCTTCAGTGGATGTCATGCTTGCAAGTGTCAAACACAAATACCAAGAGATGGCTCTTTTTCCCGTTCACTTCCTCGCTGGCGAGGGGCGTGCATGTCGCTCGTGTAAACTACGAGTTACAGACAGACAAATGCACAAATACAATGACAGCTAGTCAGACAGACATACAGCGTATTGCTGCTTGCAACATCCAAAGTATTACAAGTACAAAATAAAAAAACACTACAATACTTTGTTGTTGCTTAGCCATAGCCATCATTAGTCATTCGTTTTCGGTGTTGCCAGCGCAGCCCAATAGTTCTGTTACTATGTATTTGTCGTTTCGCATTTAAGATCACAACAAATTCGTTTTTAAAGCTGATATTATGTTTTTTCCTCCTGCTCTCTACTATTTTCTTTTAGTTTTTCCCACTTTTTTTGGTTATTTGTAGTGAATGCGAATGTTGTAGCACTCTACGCGCTCTGTATATGTGTGTGTATGTCACCATTTGGCTGAGTGTTAATTTATTAAACGTTGTGTCAAAAACATTTTCGAACTTTGTCGCTGCATTCCGAGCTTATTACCGAAACTTTTTCCTCCCCATCTCTAACTTCTATCCACTTCACCTTTTTTTGTTGTTTGTGTTTGCTTAAGCTTGCCATTGTGTGCATTTTGTGTTTTATTGGCAACGCTCTTGAGAATATTACAAGTACTTTCATGATGGCTCGCTGGAAATGAAAGCGTAAATTAAAATTTAAGGCCGAAAGTTGGTTGGGGATGCAATTTTTGGCAGGAGTCAATAACTTAACATAAATATTAATGCTTTTTGCCAAAGTGTGGTGAACATTTTACGCTTAATGCTAGCAGAAATCGCTCTAACTTAAGCTAAAACAATTATTAACCGCTAAGCATTACCAATGCACAGTCAGTAAAAATGTCCGTAAAGTAGGAGTTATAACGGTCAAAGTTGTTCAGTCAAGCAAAAAAGGTGCGTTCATTGGGTTTTGTTGTGAGTTAGACAGGTTTTTAATAGGCTCGTTGAAGAGGGTTTAAAATGGTCCTCGAAAAGTGAGTGCAAACTAGCCCATATTAATTACCATCAAGTCGTTGATAAATTCTCATTTTTTTGCCTCAGAATGCCAAGTTAGTAGGAAAAGTTAAGCAGTTTGACAGCGATAAAGGTAGCAAAATTGAAAATAAAAAAATGTATAAAATTAAGCAAAGGAAACCTTAAAATAATTTTAAAATTAAAATTTTGTAAGTTTTAGCGAAACCAAAAAATAAAAATAAATATGTAAATAAAATCAACTTTAGACACAAAGTTTTTGCTGTCACAAAGTTATTTCTCAAGTCTCGTCTATTAATAAAAAGATAATATAAACAGCCCTATTCTGGCTAAGTGACAGCTGTTACTCAGTATTTTTAAAATTTCTATGTGTAATTTTTTGATTTCAAAACAAAATTTGAAGCTCAAAAATAATAATAATAAATTTTGATGAAAGTTGTCATCTGATTTTCAGATCGTGACAATTTCAATAAAAAATTTTGTTTTTTGAGCCTCAAATTTTGCTTTGAAATCAAAAAAATTAAAAAAAACACATAAAAATGTTAAAAATACTGGGTAACAATTGTTACTTTGCCAGAATAGGAATGTTAATTTTAAATTTTTTGTATACTATACTATACTACAGGTACTATATTATAATATACTATACTATACTATACTATACTATACTATACTATACTATACTATACTATTCTATACTATAGGAACTATATTATAATATACTATACTATGCTCAGAGCTGGGATGCAATCGATTATTTCGAAATGGATTACATATAAATAACAATTTAAATTTCAAATTATAATTGTAATCTTAAAAAATAAAGATTACAATTACTGTAATCATAATCGAAATATTTTAAATTTAAATTACAGTAACCGTAACCGTAATTATTAAAAAATTACAATTACAATTTCTGTAGTCGTAATTAAAAAATTAAAAGTTCTTTATTACGATTACAGTGATTACAGTATACTATACGATACTATACTATACTATGCTTTACTATACTATACTTTACTCTACTATACTATACTATACTATACTATACTGAACTATACTATACTATACTATACTATACTATACTATACTATACTATACTATACTATACTATACTATACTATACTATACTATACTATACTTTTTTTTTTTTTTAGTTTGACGTAGTGATAGCGCGCTATCATCTAGTGGCCCCACGATACTCCACCAGCTCCACCCCGGAACCGCGTCAGCATTTCATCAGGACGGGGGTTTGATTTCGAAAGATTCCTACGTCCTCCTTAAGCAAGGAGGTTCGGAACTACTGAAGTTTCTCTCCTTTAATATTTTATTTATGTGTCTTTCACACAAAGTCCATGCATGTTCAGATTTTAGCATTTCGTTCAACAGATTCTCTTCAGTTAATGTAACACCTAGCATATCATTTAAGGCTCGTCTCTCCTCCAACCACTTTTCACATTCGAAAAGTATGTGCTTTGCATCTTCTTCTAGCGCTGCGCATGAATCACAGCTGCTTATTTCTTTAAGTTTAAATCTATGCAGGTATTTGTTAAAACTACCATGGTTTGTCATAGCCTGAGTCAGAAAATATCCCATGTTTCCATGTCGTCTTTCCAGCCAGACTTTTATATTGGGGATAAGGCTATATGTCCAGCTCCCGTTCATGTTTTGATTCCAACGTTCTTGCCATTTAGTCACTACATTGTCCCTGGCATTAATTTTTATTTCTGAAATTTTTTTTTTTCGCTCTTGTGTATTAGTGTTCGCCCAACTTATAAGTTTAGTTTGGGTATATATTTCTTCTCTTTCCAGTATTAATAAGTCTATTGGTGGCAGACCTGCAAGCACTAAAGCCGCACTTGTGGACACTGTACGGTACGCTGATATAATACGGAGAGCACTAACTCTCTGTGCTTTCTGTAGTTCCCTCATATTATTCTTCAGATTCAGTGCCCTGACAAAGGTTGGAGCAGCATAAAGAAGCTGGGAGTGTACTACGCTGTTTATTAATTTTCTCATCTGCGGCCTTGGGCCACCACAGTTTGGCATTATTCTGGCCAATGATGCTGCCGTTCGCAAAGCTTTGTCACGAATATGTACTACGTGCTGTCCAAAGCTAAGTTTGTCATCTAATTGCACACCCAAATAGCATAAGCTTCGTTTAAAGGGTATCTCTCTATCTTGTAGACGTATTTTCGGTATTTTGAAGACCCTACGATCTGTCACTAGAATTGCTTCCGTTTTTGGAACTGCAAGTTTCAAACCGTTTCTTCGCAGCCATCTGTTACAACGACATAAGCTATCGTTTACCACTATCTCGATTAATTCGGCAGTTCGCTGGTTTACTACCAGAGCAATATCATCAGCGTAACCTATTAGTTTTGCACCTTCTTGTAATTCCAAATTCAGTAGACCATCGTACATTACATTCCACAAGAATGGTCCTAATACTGAGCCCTGAGGTACACCTGCTGTTATTTGGTGCTCTTTTATACCATTTTCCGTCTCATAGATTAAAATTCTGTTATCCAGATAGTCTGATACTATGTTAAAGAGATAGTTATCTAAACGTCGGTTTCTGAAAGCTTGTAGTACTACTTTCCACTTTACTGTGTTAAAAGCATTTTTAACATCTAGTGTTATTATTGAGCAGTATTCTCCTGTTGTTTTGGCCTGTATAGCTTTATTGCATACTGCGCTAATGGCATCAACTGTACTCTTCCCTTTGCGGAAGCCATGTTGCATAGGGGATAGTCCGCCAAGGTCATCTATGCGCTCTTCTAAACGTTTTAGCATTACGTACTCTAATAATTTTCCTAGTGAATCCAACATACAGAGTGGTCTATAGGAACTAGGCTCATTTAATGGTTTATTTCCCTTTCGTAACAAAACTAACTTTTGTATTTTCCATTTAGCTGGAAAGATTCCGTTTATTAGACATGAATTGAAGACTTCAAGTAAAAGATCTGGCCATATCTCACATACTACTTTTATGACCTCATTTGGTATACCATCTGGTCCTGGGCTCTTACCTATTTTTAGTTTACTACATGCATGTGTAATGTCATCTACGTTCAGAGGGATGAAACCTTCGACTTGATAATTTGGTTCTCTTTTTAGCCCATCTTCATCGAATGGAAATAGTGTTTCTACTATTGTTGTTGCCCACACTGGTTCTTTAATGCCGGGTATAGGTTTAATGCTACCAAGCTTTTTCATCACAATTTTGTACGGTTTGCCCCATGGGTCGGAATCTATTTCGTTACATAGCTCTGTCCAGCATCTTTTCTTACTCTCTTTTATGGCTGTTCTTAAGGTTTTACGTGCCGTTTTATGCTCAACCGTTAAGAGCTGGTTATCATGGTTTCGTGTTGACGCTCGACGTGCTGCAAGGCATTTCGCCCTCAACTCACGTATTTTAGCATTCCACCAGTATACTGGGCGCTTGTTATTGTATTTTTGAGCTCTTGGCATTGCGACATTACACGCTTTTGTGAGTATCTTCGTCAGCGACTCTGCGGCATTTTCTACATTTATATTTTCGGATTGGTTATCCATATTTCTATCCTTAGCCCGAGTAATATAATCGGACAATTTTTTGTCATCAAGTTTTCTGACGTTCCATCTTGGGAAATTTGCATCTTCTACACTCATATTTGGACGTTCATCTATATTAAATGAGATATACTGGTGATCACTTAAGGTGAGATCTTCCAGCACTATCCAATTCATGTTTTCATTGTAGAGGTTTGTCGTTCCAAAGGTGATGTCGATAATACTACCACCTGTACCTCTCCGAAAGGTAAGTTTGTCTCCGATATTAAATATCGTAAGACCAAGACTAGCAACCATTTCACACACTGTAGTACCCTTTTTATCCATTTTTTTGGAGTTCCATTCTGTAGATTTACTATTGAAGTCTCCTCCAATGATCACTTTATATTTTGAGGACCTGATAGAAACATCAAGTATGTTAAGGGCTTCTGCAAACAAATTAAAGTCTATATTTGGTGAAAAGTAGCAACTATATACCCTAATTTTGCCCACTGTGACATATACGAAGCCAGCGTTGCTTTCATTAACTTCGCTTATTATTAATCTTCTGTTTCTTACCATGATGGCTGCGCAATGGTTTTTGTCTTCGTACCAAACTTGAGATGGTGGGTTTCTGTACGGTTCGCTTATTAAAAGTATGTCTGCATTAATCTCTGTCGCCTTCTGTATCATCAGGTCTTGCGCTTCTCTACCCCGTCCTAGATTGATCTGTAGAAATTTCGTGATCATTTTCTTGCTTTATTTCTTATGTTGATTGCACACGCTGTACTACCAATATAATGCTGAGAATTTATTGAGCCACTTTCATGGCATAGTATGCATCTCGTTTCCGCTTTGCATTCTTTAGCTTTGTGTCCCGGATTACAGCATTTTCTGCATAGATTGCTTCTATCTGTCCCTTTACACTGGCTCGAAATATGACCCTGTTCTAGGCACCTGAAGCATTTCTGAACTCTAATCTTACTCCTCAGCCTACACATAACCCATCCTACTCTGACTTGCCTCGTACGGAGTAGTGGAGCTGCTAAGTGCTCAGGTAGTTGAACGAGCGCTTGTTTGGTTCCTCCAAACGATGTTCTAAAATTTAATATTTTGAACGTTGTGGGTTCTTCTACTTTTGTTGCCTTCATAAGAGCATTAACAAGTTCATCTTTATCTGTTGACTCATCCATGTCTCTGATATCAAGAATATGATTTTTGGTAACCGCTCTAATCATGACATCTTCACCAAGCGTGTTACCTATAGCGTTTCTGAGCTTTTCGGCTTGGCCTTCGCCTTTTTTTAGTTGAACGAGTAAGTCTCCAGCTTTTGTCCTTCTGATACCCCTTATCTCCACACCGATATCAGTGGGATTTACTTGTTGCTTCATCTTTTTTATAACATCTGCGTATGACTCAGACGTGTTGGATTTAATTGTTATTGCCTCTCCTTGGATTCGCATTTCACGGCGTTTGTTACTTTGATTATCTTTTTTCTTCCTTACTTTTCGGTGGCTCACTAGCTCCCAATCATTTGCCACAGCCGGAGTCTCTGGAATATTTATTTCAGCCTGGGTCTGCAGTGCTTTGACTGTTGCAGGTGTTTTCGGCACTTTTCGTTTCCTCTCTTGGGCAGGAGAAATAGGGTCAACTTGGGTGGCTTTAGATAGCACTTGCTTACGCTCGTCGCATGACAAAACTGGGTTACTACCTATCGCTTCCCTGTACTCTTTTAGTTGCTGGTACAGTGCGAAAGCACAGTTAAGATTATCGCGTAACGTCTTGTGTATATTCTTTGCGCCGGAGACAATGCCATTTGCTGCGCTAAGTTTATTGCCTAACGTGCGTAGCCACGGAAACGGCCATGTCTAAAAAAGTTTATGTACCCTTTGTATGTATGCTATTCTTTTCAGAGTAGCATGTTTAAAATCTTTTCTGCCCTTTGTATGTATAGTATAGTATAGTATAGTATAGTATAGTATAGTATAGTATAGTATAGTATAGTATAGTATAGTATAGTATAGTATAGTATAGTATAGTATAGTATAGTATAGTATAGTATAGTATAGTATAGTATAGTATAGTATAGTATAGTATAGTATAGTATAGTATAGTATAGTATAGTATAGTATAGTATAGTATAGTATAGTATAGTATAGTATAGTATAGTATAGTATAGTATAGTATAGTATAGTATAGTATAGTATAGTATAGTATAGTATAGTATAGTATAGTATAGTATAGTATAGTATAGTATAGTATAGTATAGTATAGTATAGTATAGTATAGTATAGTATAGTATAGTATAGTATAGTATAGTATAGTATAGTATAGTATAGTATAGTATAGTATAGTATAGTATAGTATAGTATAGTATAGTATAGTATAGTATAGTATAGTATAGTATAGTATAGTATAGTATAGTATAGTATAGTATAGTATAGTATAGTATAGTATAGTATAGTATAGTATAGTATAGTATAGTATAGTATAGTATAGTATAGTATAGTATAGTATAGTATAGTATAGTATAGTATAGTATAGTATAGTATAGTATAGTATAGTATAGTATAGTATAGTATAGTATAGTATAGTATAGTATAGTATAGTATAGTATAGTATAGTATAGTATAGTATAGTATAGTATAGTATAGTATAGTATAGTATAGTATAGTATAGTATAGTATAGTATAGTATAGTATAGTATAGTATAGTATAGTATAGTATAGTATAGTATAGTATAGTATAGTATAGTATATACTATATATATATAGTATAGTATACTATATTATACTATACTATACTATACTATACTATACTATACTATACTATACTATACTATACTATACTATACTATACTATACTATACTATACTATACTATATATATATAGTATATACTATACTATACTATACTATACTATACTATACTATACTATACTATACTATACTATACTATACTATACTATACTATACTATACTATACTATACTATACTATACTATACTATACTATACTATACTATACTATACTATACTATACTATACTATACTATACTATACTATACTATACTATACTATACTATACTATACTATACTATACTATACTATACTATACTATACTATACTATACTATACTATACTATACTATACTATACTATACTATACTATACTATACTATACTATACTGTACTATACTATACTATACTATACTATACTATACTATACTATACTATACTATACTATACTATACTATACTATACTATACTATACTATACTATACTATACTATACTATACTATACTATACTATACTATACTATACTATACATACAAAGGGCAGAAAAGATTTTAAACATGCTACTCTGAAAAGAATAGCATACATACAAAGTTTACATAAACTTTTTTAGACATGGCCGTTTCCGTGGCTACGCACGTGACAGTCGTACGACTTTAATGAGTGGAAAAACTAAGCTTACAGTTTTCTTATTTTAATTTTTAATAGTTTATTAAGCGCACTGTATAAAAGCTAATAGTTGTCAAAAGTGCGGCTTTTAGATAGAAGCCACCAAAAATGATACGTTACGTGACAAAAAATAGAAGTGGTTTTTATGTGCATCAATATAAACGAAACAATCTACGAAGTGTGCACGATTTTTTTTAAGAAAGTTTTTGTTTAAAAATCGTTAATAAATTTCGTTTAAAAATCTTTTTTAATTGTGTTGATTTTATATGTTTTAAATATAAATTCTAAATGTTTGGTAGTTTAAATCATAACTAAAAATAAAAATAATAAAAAATGACATGGTCATTTAGAAAAAACTTTAATTTTTTTAAATTATTATTATACAAACCATAATATGATATGTTACGTGACAGTTTTTTTTCATCAGTTGTACGAATATTTATAGTTTTATTTATTAGAACTAGAAAAACTTATTTATTCAGTACCGTAACAATCGAAAATTGAAAAAATTTAATTAAACTTAATATTATTGTAAGCTTAAAATACAAGTAGACTCAAAAAAATCTGAGGTGAATTTGATCATAAATAAAAAGATATGAGCATTTTTGGAAATGTGTCAAATTGACACATAATGCGTTTCAAGGTTAATAAAAAAAATTTACCCCCGATGTTTCTTTTAAGACTACAGTATCAAAACCCACTACAGCAGCTCACTGATGTGAGTAATGTAAAGTCATTTAAAGTACTTGCAGCAGTTTATCAGCTGTGATGCTGAAACCGTTTCTTAATAATAGTTAGTCGAGTGTTGTTGTCTTTATTCTAGCTTCCAGAAACTCATGAAAATGCATGCAATTTAAATACAGTCACCGGGGAATGTATCTTGTTTCTTCTAACAAATCAAACAGATTGGGTGTGGTTGTTGCAACTTACCGAGCGAGAGCTTCTCACCAGAGTCTGGTGGCAGTGTAAAACCTAGCAAAGCCATTGAGGCAATTAACACGCACGGCACGATTAAATTGAAAAAATAGTACAAAGTTTTGCGTCGTATCAAAATGGCAAATGTTATGTCAATGTAAGGTTCTGGGCAGCAATTATAGTAGATTTCATTTCGTTTGCCGGGTACACCTACGCGATGTGTTAACAAGTTAACACATTTTCGATTATTTTTTTTTAAGCGAAAATGAAAAAAAGAGTAAAAAAGAGAAATATTTATGACATTATTTATAGTTTAAGAAGAATAAAAAAAAGCACTGTTAAACCAGCTACTTCCAGAGCGAGACATGCAAGAACATGCATTAGTTATTTCTAGTTGTAGGATAGTAGTCAAAGTTCAAATCTGGTAAAGCTAAGAATATTCAAAAATAGTGGGTGAGAGCAAGAAAAGTGCACATTACTGAAAAATTCAAACCAGTTGTCAGCACACTTTAGTTGCTGCACCCTGTATATGGTATAACACAAGCTTTCAACAGCAGCTTAAAGTTTTGTTAGTAATTTCATTACTTCACTTTTTAACTATCGTAGAATAGCCATATTAGTAAATAAAGTCTTTCTACGTTGTTAACTTTTATTGCATGCTTTTCCTTGTTGGCAGCTAAGCTCTTACCTAGCAAATCCCACTCGCCGTTGGTTATAAAACTGGAGATGTCACCACCGGCCTCATCTTGCAGCTGCAGATCCAGCTAAAAGTAAACAAGAAAAATAATAACTTAAGAATTCGCTTGAAAGAGGCGTTTTTCGACGTATGCTTGTAAGTTTATTATTGCTAAAGTTTTTCATTGTTGTCAATACCGCGTGCAGAGTTAGGGGCAGAGAGGAAAGTTATCGTTAAAACAAGAAATGCCTGAGAAATGTGTCCTGTCAGTATAACAGGCTGTATTCACTTTACGTTCCATGTTGAGCGTAATCTCTTTTCTCAAAAACAGCAGAGAAACAAATATTTTTGTTTTGTTTCAAAACTCTAACAAAAGCAATACAATGTAAATTGAAATATTTTAAATTGTTTATTCGGCGTCCTACAACGTCGCTTTTATGAGTGCAAAAACTTATTTAATTGAAATTATTTTCATTCAAAGATCCTTTTTCGTCCTTTACTGGGACTTAAAGGGAGAAATTTTCAACAATAAAATTTAGCAAATAAATATTAACAAAACAAAAGATGCACTCAAACACTTAAAATTCAAGTTACATTTGGGTAGGAGAAAACTGTGTGTGTGTGTGTGTCACGTTGATAAGTGTGCGTTAGTTTGAGTTTAGTGCAAATTTAATTAAGCACACAACGATATGTAAGACAGAATGAAGAATGTGTTTTACAACAAGGATGCTAAAATGTCGCCATTGTGTGGTTGTAAACTAATTTTGGCATAGCTTTTAGTTCACAAACACACACACGCGCACACACAGACACGACAAGCACACACTCATATAAAAATGTGCTCTACAGCTCTTTCAACAGTATTGTTTTTAAGCAGAAGTAGAAATTCAAGTCCAAGTAGAATACATTTCAGTATATTCATATCATGGATAAATTTTAGTGCTAACACATTCCAAGAACCACAAAATTTTATAAAAAAAAAAAATAACTCACTGGACATTTTGAGCTAGCAATACACTACTTTTTGTGGTGTATTCTTACACTTAATGTAAAAATTACAAAACAACAAAATATGTTTGCAAATACACCAAATTTTTAACTTAAATTACTCAAAATGCTCGTTTTCAGTAGGTATGGTGGTGGTTACGACGCCCAAAGTAACGCAAAAATTTAAAGAAATTCCTCTCAATACTTTCCCCAATGGAAATGAAAGGGAATACACTGAAAATAAACAAACGAAAGCAAATTACGCCACAAAATATTTTCACAAGAATTTCTACAATTTAATGAACGAATTTGACGGCATTTCAGAATTTATATTTGATTGAACTTTAATTACAATATATATTAGACCACCCATATGTGCAAAAGTGTTATTTTCTTCGCTCTCCGCGCATTTTCGTAGAGAACTAGACTAAAAAATAAGAACTGCAAAAAAAAAACCGGGTGCGTCTAGTGGTAAAATGCCAGTCGCATTTGACTTAAAGCCTCAAAAACACACTTTAAAAAAGTTCAAAATTTTTTTGATCTGTAATTTTTTTAAAAAGTTTTAAAGTAGTTCGTGATTGGGATTTTAAATTTTAACGTTAATAAAACTCAAACAGAAATAATTTTTATTATGTTTTAAGTTAAATCATTGGTAACACATTTAGGAACAAAGAACATTAAACAAATATCTTAAAGTTAATTTTTCATTTTAACAACTGGAATTTTATTTTGGGTGATTTTTATCAAAATATTGTAAAAGTTTTGTCTTAGAAAAATTGTTTGATGACAAATTTTTATAATATTTCTCCATTGGATGCAGGATAAACTCTTTCTGCTCTTCTTGGTGAGTTAAAATGGCATTAAAACGTGAAATTATTGCTACGCCACGTTCTGCAATATCATCAATAATTTTTTAACAATTAATTTTTGCAGCAAGATAACCTTCATTTTCCTCCCAGGTGGCTGTTTTCCATTATCACATTTTATCTGATATAGTTGCGAACGCCAAACACTATTACTTCATTATACAAAGAACTAAAGATAATGTATTACCGGCGCAAAGAAAAAAATTTACTGCGCATCTCGTCATTGGTGCTCGTCAAATGAGACACTTGATGAATACATTCAAAAGAAAATGTCAAAAAGAGACGAAGATAGCAAAATTAAAATGAGCATACAGGCAAAACTCTGTTAAGCACATTAAGCAACGTAGCCGCTTTTTGTGTAAAGAGGTAAAAAGGGAAAAAATACCCCTGCAAAATATGCAAATTTTTTTCCAAACAGTGCTAAAAAATATATTTACTTTATTTTGGACATGTGCTTTATTTAACAATGTATATTTCATTTCAGTAAAACACGTTTTCTTAAGAAACTTTCGACATTTTAAAATCTTAACACCCTATGAATAAATTGTGGCTACGTTGCTACCAATGAGCACCTTCTACATCACAGCAAAGATGGCAAACATGCGCAATACTTCATCTGTAGTTCTCTGTATCATGCTATCACTATATAAATTGTTAAAATGTCAACAAAAATGACAAGTGGATTTTAAGTTAGCAACGAAGCATATTTAGGTTCAAAATGTTTTAGAAAAACTGTACGACTAGAAATACTGAAAGTCTTTGGATAAGCTGAGCATGCAGTTATTCTTTACTTGGCTTGAGAATTAATTTATTTAGATGTTCACATAATTTCAAGACTTTGTCGCAAATTTTTTTAATTAATGTTTTATGTATTCTTACTTTGAACCACGTTTTCGGCGCAAAAATAAATATTTTTTATAAAAAAATTTTTCATATAAACTTTACTTAATTATCTCTATTATGAAATAAAGCACATAATTTTATCCGTACGAAAACCGTAATGGCAAACCGTAATTGTCCTTAAACGTTGATTTTACCACAAATAATACAAGTTGGTCAAACGTTTATACACTGTTGTTATTGGCTAGGTTATTCTTAAATTTAATGTCCCAATCACGAACTAATTTAAAACTTTTTAAAAGAGTTACCTATCAAAAATATTTTGAACTTTTTTAAAGTGCGTTTCTGAGGCTTTAAGTCAAATGCGACTAGCATTTTACCACTAGACGCACCCGGTTTTTTTGCAGTTCTTATTTTTTAGTCTAGCTCTCTACGAAAATGCGCGGGGAGCGAAGAAATTAACACTTTTGCATATTCCATATATTTCATGGGTGCTCTAATATATATGTACTTAACATTTGTAATAATATCGCCTGTGGTCGAAATTCGGCCAACTGTCTGTAAAGCGGTAAACGAAAATGAAAACTAACATAGCGTGTGTTAAGGCACTGTAGCATAGATTTGAGAAAACATATTGGTAAAGATGTATAGCGTAGATGACAGTACTCGTTTGCAATTTGTGTAGCGTTGAAGTTTGTGTACTTGAGCGCAAACACAAACATAAAATCTTTACTATTATCGCATACAAATAAATACAAATTTTGTCATTACGTAGCTTCACTGGAAGCACCGTTTAGCGAAAATTTGTCCAGCAGAGTTTATATTACCCTGGGATTAACCTCTAGAAAAGTTAAATGTATTAGCTGGTTTTATTATTAATCCTACTAACATTTCTTTCAAGCATATCCACCCCTTTCATATAGCGTTTTGGGGCGTTTTGGGATCCCCCTACAAACTATCAATAAATGAAGAATATTTCCGAAAATAGTTCATAGCTGTTATTACCTAAGAGGTGATTCTAAGAGGAGTAATGTATAAGATGGTCCTAACATGTTGTCATCTTCAACATTTCTTTAACACATTAACCGCGGCTCCCAAGCGCTTCGTACGATTTTTTAAAAATTCATGTGCTTTCTTAAATTGATCACAGGAACTACTACATCAAATTTCAACTTTATGTCTTTCTCCGTAGTAGAGATATAAGTCGGGTATAAAAATACCCAACCATCGTTAATGTTTTCTAAATGGGCACAATTTCCTTCTGCAAACTCAGTACAGCTTTATATCACGAGTTTTCCATCAATAGCAGAAATAGTTGGTAAATTCAGCTAACAGCTTTTAAATATTTTTAAAATATAAAATTTTTTACAAATGATAACACAAATTTTTCTGATTTTTAATGCTAATCACTTTTGACTTTGAAAATGTTGTAGTTAGCTTAAAAGTTTCTTGACACACTCCAAAAACAATTTAAAGCTCTATGTTTTCTTAAAGCAACAAAAAAACTTAAACACTTAGCTGTTACCAATCCTGAGATATGATCAATTCAGCAGAATCATTTTCATGGGTAAAAAAACAACCCAACTGCGGTTAATGGATTAAAATATCTCATGGTTTCTCTCATGGCTTAGCATTTTTCAGAAACCAAAATTAAATTTTTTTTAACGCTCATATTTCGGATCATACGATGGCCACTTGATAGTTCCGTGAACAATAAAAGAAGGAATGATTTTTACGGCAAAAAATAAATTAAATTTCTCAATATTGTCTTCTTTTAGCTCGATGCACTGTGTAAAACATTCCTCCAATTTTTTAATCCCATCCGAAAAATACGTTTTTGGAAGGTACTCAAAAAAGGCCTCTGTGTCGGTGATGCGCTTCTCTCTGGTGGTGAATCTCTTCCGCCGAGCCATTTCTTAAGGTTTGGAGAAAACAGAAAATAGTTGGAGAAGGCCAAATCTGGAGTATATGCTGGATGAGGAAGCAATTCGTACTTTTGCCATTGGAACTGGGCATGTGTGAACGCGTGCATTGTCTTGATGGAAGAGCTCTTTCTTTGTCGCCAAATGTGGACGTTTCCCTTTCAAAGCGTCGTTGAAACGGTCCAATTTAGCTGCATAGTATTGTTTGTTTGTTCTTTTCGGTGTAAGGTGTAACTTACTTACTTACTTAGTTGGCCTCATCTAAGAATTTGCGCCAGCCATTTCTGTCTTTCGCTTGCTGGTGCCAGTTGGAAATTCCAAGCTTCGTCAGGTTGTTCTCTACTTTCTCATAAAAGAAGATGCGGTCGTCCTCTTCTGCGTTGACCGCCTCTGGGTACCGAATCGAATGTTTTCTTCACTGGAGCATCGTCTTTCATGCGCTGAACATGATCAAGCCAGCGAAGCCGCTCGATTTTAATGCGCTTGACTATGTCGATGTCAGCGTACAGCTCATACAGTTCATCATTCCACCGTATTCGGTACTCGCCGTTGACCCAGATTGGTCCGTAGATCTTACGAAGAATCTTTCTCTCGAATGCTCCTAAAGTCTTTTCATCTAAACTGCTCAGCGTCCAGGTTTGTGATGCGTAAAGTAGGACGGGCATGATGAGCGATTTATAGAGCGTGATTTTCGTTCGTCGAGAGAGGGCTCTGCTTCTCAATTGCCTACTGAGCCCAAAGTAACACCTGTTGGCAAGAGTTATTCTTCGTTTGATCTCAATGCTGATGTCGTTGGTTGAATTAATGCTGGATCCCAGATAAACGAAGTTCTTCACAACCTCGAATGAGGTATTGTCAACGGTAACGTGGGTTCCAAGACGCTGGGACTGTTTGTTTGTTGACACTAAGTATTTCGTCTTATCTGCATTCACTGACAGACCCATTCGACTTGACTCTCTTTCTAATCTGGAAAATGCTGCACTGACTTCGCGCGTATTATGGCCAATGATATCGATGTCATCAGCATACGCAAGCAGCATAACACTCTTGTAGAATATTGTGCCACTACGTCTCAGATCAGCAGCTCGGATGATCTTTTCCATCATTAGGTTGAAAAAGTCGCACGATAAGGAATCACCTTGTCTGAAACCTCGTTTGGTAATAAATGGTGGGAAGAGGTCCTTCCCGATTTTAACTGCGCTGCTGGTGTTGCTCAGTGTCATCCTGCAAAGTCGTATTAGTTTTGCAGGAATTCCAAATTCAGACATGGTGGAATACAGGTGCTTCCTTATTGGGCTGTCGAAGGCGACTTTGTAGTCGACAAAAAGATGGTGGGTGTCGACTTGTTTTTCTTGAGTCTTCTCCAAGATTTGTCGTAACGTGAAAATCTGGTCGATGGTGGACTTTCCAGGTCTGAAGCCACACTGATAAGGTCTGATCAGTTCGTTTACAATGGGCTTCAATCTTTCACATAAAATGCTCGACAGGACCTTATATGCGATATTAAGAAGGCCTATCCCACGGTAATTGGCACAGACCTTTCTTGTGGATTGCGCAGAGCACACTGAGATTCCAATCGTTCGGAATGCATTCTTCCGAACATATTCTGCATAGAAGCTCGTGAATGCATTTAAGTAGAGCTTCGCCTCCGTTCTTAAACAGCTCAGCAGGTAAGCCATCAGCTCCCGCGGCTTTGTTATTTTTAAGCCGAGCTATAGCTGTCAGAACTTCATCATAGTCGGTTGGTAGCCAATCACCTCTTCAGCAGCCGCACGCATGGAGTTGGAAATGTGTGTCCACTGCGCGCATATGTCATCGATTGGAGGAGTGCTTTGAAGCAGGAGTGAGAGTCGAGTGGCGAAAGCATCGGCTGTCTGTTTCGATTGCAGCTTGTCGACGTCTAGCTTTCTCTGTGTAGGGTTGCGTGTATTCTTAGCTGCGCACAGACGTGTACGGATCTTGGCTGCAACAAGATAGTGATCCGAGTCAATGTTTGCGCCACGGATCGTGCGTACATCCAATACACTGGAAGAGTGCCTTCCGTCGATCAAAACGTGATCAATTTGATTTTTTGTTTTTTGATCAGGGGACATCCAGGTGGCTTTATGAATATTGAGATGCTTGAATCTAGTGCTACTTACGACCATGTTTCGTGCTGCGGCGAAGTCAATCAGCCTCATTCCGTTATCGGAGGTGTTGTCGTGGAGGCTGATTTTTCCGACTGTTGGACCAAAAATATTTTCCTTGCCCACCTTAGCGTTGAAGTCACCAAGCACGATTTTTACGTCGTGGCGGGGGCAGCGCTCGTATTTTCAAGGCGCTCGTAGAAAATTTCCTTGATCTCATCGTCCTTGTCTTCTGTCGGAGCATGCGCACATATTAGGCTTATAACTACAAATCCGCATCCAAACTCGTGCTTCTCCGCATGGCCGCTGTAGTAGATATCACAGGGTGCATGCCGAATGCAACCCTTTCCCTTCCATCGCATTTCTTGGATAGCAGTGATATCAGCTTTGTATCTTTCCAAGACATCAGTCAGTTGGATAGAGGCACCTTCCCAATTAAGGGTTCGGACATTCCAGGTGCATATTCGTAAATCATTATCAGTTTTTCGTTTGCGGTAGTCGTCATCAGATTTGGGGATAACTTTTCTTCTTTTCTTATTTGTTTTCATTGAAATTGGGAAACTGGGGGCGATGGAACAATGTAACATGTCTGACTGTCTCAACCTGGCGAGGCCAGCATAATCTTTGTGAAATTGCCTCAAGTCGACTCAAACCTCCACGTGGTGCTTCCTAGGCAACGTCAAAACTGACAACCGTTAGTTTGGCGGCTAATCTGAGCGGTGGGCCTCCCTAGGCTTAAAATAGGTTGTGCGTCGGGTTTGAAGCCCACCTGTAAAAACCAATTTCAATGAAAACAAATAAGAAAGGAAGGTGTAACTAAATGACTATATAATACTACCTACTATTTATCATAGATGGTAACTCTTATAGTACTTAGTATTTATACTAGGTCACTAGACACATATGTATATTTAATAAAGTCAGTTGATTATCATCCGTCGTGCACTTCTCATTTATCTGGTATTATATGGTGTCAGATTTTCGACGACAGATTTTGGCGACAACTTTTGAAAAAAAAAAAACACACAATGGCAGTGGAGTGCATAACAGGAGGAATCCTTTAATAAGCTTAAGTCGTCTCTATCGAAAACACCACTTTTAAAATACTATGACCCAAATCCCCGGTGAAACTCCAAGTAGATGCTAGTCAATCCAGTGCAGGTGCCGTATTGCTATAAGATAACCAGCCATTAGCGTACACATCCAAAGCGTTAACAGAGACAAAGAAACTAGCTCCTCAGATCGAAAAAGAAGCACTGGCTATTAAATTTGCATGTGAAAAATTCCATGACCTGATATTTGGAAAACCTCTTACCATTGATAGCGACCATAAACCTCTGGAAACGATTTTCAAGAAGCCTATACACAGCGCTCCTACTCGTTTACAAAAAATCATGCTTCAAGTACTTCAGTATCAACCAAAGGTAATTTATTCAAAAGGCAAAGATATACCTGTTGCAGATACACTCAGCCGTGACTGTCACAACACAAAAAACTTAGAAAAAGAGGACGAGCTAGAGATACCCGAAATTTTACAACTAACAGATATAACAGAGAAACGTCTACAAGAAGCAACAGAAGCAAAAAAAATCTACAAAATGTGCTAAAGTACGTTAATGCTGACTGGCCTGATACAACTCAACATATTTCGAATGAGATAAAACATTATTGGACATTTCGAGAATCGCTCAGCAGCAATGAAGTTCTACTCTTCAAGGGATCCAAAGTCGTCATTCCAGATGGCATGAAGAAGGAGATGATGCAAAAAGTCCATCAAGGTTATTTTGGCATTGAGCGGACACGCAACAGCGCACGCGAACATCTTTTATGGATCAAGATGACGACCGACATCACGAAACACGTAGAATCCTGCAGCATTTGTCAAAGCCAGCAACGTTCTCAACCAAAAGAGCCAATTATTACCAAAAAGATTCCTGAGATGCCCTGGCAGATAATTGCAGTAGATCTATTCTATTTTAAAGCTAATGAATACATTCTCCTTGCAGAAAGCTATTCCGGTTACTTTGATTTTGTTCAGTTAAAGCAGACGTCCAGCGCAGAAAACATACTCCAACTCAAAAAGATGTTTGCAGTTCATGGTATACCCTTTGTTTTGGAATCGGACAACGGTCCCCAATTTTCCTCTTGAGAATTTCAAGTGTTTGCCAAAGAATGGGACTTTACTCATCAAACATCAAGCCCGATATACCCTAAATCCAACAATCTTGCGGAGAGATTCGTCCAAGTAGCAAAATCTCTACTAAAAAAGTGCCACAAAGACCAGCCGGACGTTTATCTTGCACTACTCACCTACGGAAACACGCCTCGAAGCAATGATTTACTATCACCTAATCAACGTTTGATGAGCCGGAAAACCAGAACAACTATATCATCCACCTAACAATCGCTTAAACCTGACGTTGTACAAAACGTACACCACAACCTCATTGAAGCACGTAACAGAAGCAAGTTCTATGCTGACAGAGGAAACTACGAAAAACAACCCTTTCATCCCGGTGAAAAAATTCGTATTCAACAACCTAATCGAAACTGGATCTCTGGAACGGTTGTAAAACCAGCTAACACACCACGCTCTTATATGGTACAAACTGATGATGGATCAATCTATCGCAGAAACAGCATTCATTTACATAAGACGAGAGCCACCATCGTTCGAGAAAAAGATGTCATAGTCGATCCAACAGCTGATAAGACATCAACTACAAAGAGTCCTGAAAGTAATGTGGAACCAACTTCAACGATCACCTCACAGTCTAATCATTATGACACCAAGTTTGGAAGAACAGTAAAACCAGCTGTTAGGTATAACAAATCATCTGTTTAATCATTATATTTTGCAATTATATGAAGGATACAATTACAAAAAAAAAAAAAACAAAAAAACAAAAAAAAAAAAACAAAAATAAAATAAAAAAATTAGAAGAAGTAAATAATTATACAATAAGGTTTAATGTTAAAAATTAAATTTAAAATATTGTATCAGTAATATTTTATTTGCATTATAAAAATTATATGTACTTTTAAAACAAAACTATAAAAAGGGAAATGTAACTAAATGACTACATAATACTACCTACTATTTATCATGGATGGTAACTCTTATAGTACTTAGTATTTATACTAGGTCACGAGACACTAGGCTTGGGCATTTTAGTTCACTAAAAAGATCGCTCTTTTTAGTTCAGTTGAGTTTAATGAACTAGTTCGTTCATATAGTTCTTTTAGTTCATTTAGTTCGTTCGCGTACTCGTTCATGTTGTTAGTTCGTTAGGTCTTTTAGTTCGTTTGGTGTTTTAGATCGTTAGGTATGTTAGCTCGTTGTATTTTTTAGTTAAATTGGTCTTTTAGTTTGTTTTGTTTGCTAGTTCATGATCAGATCTATAAAATGAAACGAACTATATGACTGAATCAAGCATTAACTGCGGACATAGAAGAAATTTACATAAAAATACTTCATATGGGGCATTCCAAACAATATTTGAAACAAAAATTTGTTTTTTTTTACCGTTCATTAGTGAAAAACTGTATCAACACGTACTCAAACCATTGTTGAGTGAAACCACATTTTTTCTAGTTCATTTCGATCTGACTCGCTGCAAAATTGATTGAACTAAAAGAACTAAAAGAACGAGAATCAACGAACTAGTTCACATAGTTCATGAGTGCGAATAGTTCAATTGAACTAGTTCGTTCGTGAACTACCCAAGCCTACTAGACACATATGTATACTTAATAAAGTGAGTTGATTATCATCCGTCGTGCACTTCTCATTTATCTGGTATTACAGAAGGTAATCGATGTAGATTATGTTTTGACTGTTCCTTTGTCTCTGGTGTGAAGCGATGGGTCCACGATTACCAACTGACGAAAAAAACCTTCTTATCTTTGTTCAACATTGCCAAACATGCCTTTTAACTAGTCACATGATCGCGTTTATGGTCGAGAGTGAGCATACGCGGTACCCATCTTATGGATAATTTTTTCATATCCAAATGATTTCGCAAAATGTTCCACACCCGTTCGTTTGAGGTACCTGCGGCCTCAAGAATCTCGCGCACTTTAACTCTGCAATCGGTCAACACTATATCGTGAATTTTAGTGACTATTTTTGGTGTGGTGACCTCATTTGGGCGTCCAGAACGTTCGGCGTCACTTGTGCTAGTACGATCGCATCGGAATTCAGTAAACCACTTGTAAATCATTCCAATCGATGGTACAGAATCCCCAAACCCTATCCTTTGTTTGGCTGATGGTTTTTTTGGGTAAAAAAAATGCTTGATGAACACACGAAATTCACTTTTTTCATTTTCGCCAAATTCACAAGATCGTCTGCTATCAATAGCTGCCAAACACAAACTAAGCATCGCAGCGAGCTGTTGACAGTAGTCTTTTGACAGATGTTTGTTGACAGGATCAGTGTTGCATTTAAAGTTTCTACGCGTGAAATTAAAAAATTCACTATCTTCTCAAATTGCCCTCGTAGATCACCAGTACAAATTTGATTCTGCTCATTTGTATATTTCTCCATTTATAATAAATACTAAGAAATGTACAACAGCTTTTGTTCTTAGCGCACGTACATTAATAAAATAAAAGGATTTAGATAAAGTGAAATGGTAAGAAAATATATATTTATTTATGTAGCTTTTGATTGGTAAGAGATACTTAGGAAATTATTTTCGCCAAAACTATTTTCGAAACTGTATTACTTTATAAAAATTTAAAAAAAAAACACTTTGAAAAAATTAATTTTCGCCAAAAAAAATCCAGGGATATGCCCATGGTTTTGAATAAAAGCAACGGTTGATTTAGTTTAATTTCAAAACGAAGTAATTTTTGCGGATAAATGATATGTTATATGAAAAAGTATGAATAGTAAAAATTTAAAAAAAAATTTAAATAAGACAAAAACAACTTTTGACCTATTTTTGGAGGAGGGGTGAACATGGAATATATTAAAGGCTTTTTGAAAACAATGTATAACATGGAATTTATGAGGTAACAGGTAATATGTGTCGGTTTTTTCATTTAATGGAACTTTTAGTCAAAGAAAAATTTATGAAAATCGATTGGAAAAGGGCGGAGATATTTGCTTTGTTCAATTCAATAGCTTTTTCTCATTCTGAGGAGATGACCTTGCCACAAGAAAATGCATTGTACTAAGAAAATCTAAACTTTTCAAATTATCGCAATAGTTTTGATGTCAAAATAACAAAAAGCTTTCGTACACCGTTGTTTTTCTCAACCAACGACTTACCATACAAAAATACGTTGTACTAAGAACATCTTTAGTTTTCAAGATATCGAAATAATTTTGATGTCAAAATAACGGGAATTTTCAAAAATGTACTATTTGCAAGAAATTTCACCATTACAATTTATATTCACACATGATACTTAAAAAAAAGGCTTATTGTATCGTATTCGTAAGAGATGGCGAAAAATGTCTGGATCTTTCTTCCTAGCCCTGAGATAAATTACTAAAATTAATATTAACTCTTAACGTTCATATTTCGGGTCAAAGGTCGTCAATTTAAAATCGAACACGTTTCAGCACATCTATGGTGCAGTACCTTTCGAATGTTATACATACATTTGCGACAAAATAATAGCAGTCCTCTTATATTCAGATATACTTGGATAAATAATACTAGTTTACAAATTTCGTATCTGGTAAATCCATTATTTTTCCTCTATGTACTTTCAACGCTGGTTTCAAATCTGTACTCAGTTTTCTCCTATATTGTAACATTTTCAATATACAGGGTGTTTTACGTTTTTGGCACGTGTTTAGTATTATTGATCTATATTCTGAACTACTAAGCATAAAAGAAAAAATATTGTTTTGTATTTTAGAAAAAAATATCACCTTTTTAATCAATATACCAACTATTATCGTGTAATGTGCGGTAGCGGAGCAAAAATTTTGAGATTATATGACGAAAAATCAAAAAATTTTGTATATTTTGTTTTATCGGAGCTGTAATCGTCCAAATTTCTCTTTGGACAGTTCTTATAATTTTGTTTTCTTTTTTTACAAAATACAATTACGTAGAAAATAAAATCATTATGTGTTGAATGTAGTAAAATTTTTTAAGTTCAACTTATTTTGTTGTTTTAGAAAATATGTTTATGATTTTAATGTCATTGGAAAGCAAATTAAATAAATTATAAATTTGATGGTAAAAAATTTTTGATTTATAACGAAAAATTTTGAGAAATTTTCGCTCAAACATGAAATTTTGTAGTTTCATTGGATTTATTTAGTATTCACACAAGCACAGCTCGGTAATGGATAAGTCGGGTGGTTTCATTGATACACCAATCGAAAGGTCAATTTATTGCTTATAAAATGGGTTATTAAAATAAGTTACTTCTTAGGGTGTACCCCCCCACCCTCCTTCCATATGATTTTTTGCTTAACTCGAGCTCCTCTTTCACCTTCGTAAAAATTCGCTGGACACCCTGTATAATAAAACTTTTTAGAAAACATCTTATAAAATATGCTTTAATTTTAATCGCTTTTGCCTAAAACCGCCCTTAAAGCAGAAACATAAACCATTTTTTGATGGCATGCAAATAATGAAATGAAAATTTTGCTTCTTTTTATTACATGTCGAATTTTTTATAAAAATACAGTACATCACACGCCAAAATTTTATATAAGGTAATTGCAACAAATTTCATAGGAAAATAAATAAAATAATAATAGAATACAAACACTGAGGGAATATCTAGTGAAAATTGTATGCAAAATTAAATTTTTAGAGAAAAACATTATAAATATTCACTTTAAATGATTATATCTCAAAAATCTACGAATTTTAGTTTAAATACAAAAATTAATATGAAAATTAATTTGAAAATTTACGTGAATATTAACCGTTAACTGGTACACCTGGTCTGTGGAACCACAACAAAAAAATAAAAGAGTATATTTTTCTTATTACTCAATTCAAATTCAATTCAGTTCAATTCAATTATTCAAAATAGTTCACAAAATTCTTTCTTAATAGGAAAATAAACTTTACTTGTTCTCAGATGTCTTTAGATGTTCTTAAAAAAAAATCTTCTTAACTAAATATTGGTTTTTTTAGCATTTTAAGTTGGTGTGGTCCCTGGGACCAGATGTACTGTCAGTGTAATTTTTTTGAGATGTACCAGTTAAGGGTTGAAATGAAAATGAATATTACCGATTTTTTCTCTTTAACGTTACACTCGAACGCATATTTCTGTAAATATATCGAAGATATTCCATTAAACCAAAAAATTTTGTATGTGCACATCAAAGAAGGCCTTAAGACTTACCTACTTCCAACTTGCCCTTCCTTATTTCTTTTAATGAGAATTTAATAAAAGAAACATGCTGTATTAAATTTGAGGCAAGTGTTATATTTTACACGCTATCACACAGAAAAAAAAATCATTGTTAAATCAACTAGAAACATAATCGCCATTATTCTTGAACCCGCGCTCGATCTCAAAACAACGTCGAAACAAAATTGTGACATTCTTGAAATTTTCAATTTTGACGTTGAGATCTGCAGTCTCGACAACGATATTTACTCGACGCGGATTCAAGAATAAGGGTGATTAATTTTACGTGTTTCCCCTATGATTTTGCTTCATAGAGATTTCTAGCAAAATCATTGTAATTTAAATGTAAAAATCGCAACAAATTTTCATGTTGAAACATTATCAAATCATGTAAAATCATTAGGATAGTTATGTTGAATCATTATGAAATCATGTAAAATCTTTATGATGATCATGTTGAATCATTATGAAATCATGTAAAATCATTATGATGATCATGCTGAATAATTACGAAATCATGTTAAATTTTAATGAAATTCAGCTAAATCCTAACCTTATTTTGAAATAAAAGAACTTCAAGTTGGTTTTATTTTGTTTTTTTTTTTATTAAAAAATATAAAAAATACGATTTATAATTACAAAACATACCTCAATTTTTCTCCAACAAAATAATTTTTCTCGATAACGTGCACGAAGTCAAAGTGGTGGTATAGCTTCCTCACGGTTAAAAATTTAGAATTAATTTTTAATCCAAACTTTGGATTAAAGGAATTTTTAATCCAAAAAGCACTATTTTACTTGCTTACTTACTTGCATTCGTAATGATGCAAAACAAGCGAAACCTTGTTAACAACTGAGTTGAACGAGTGGATGAGGTGTTGGACCAGCATATCAGAGGACGGGAGTTCAAATCATGAAATGGTCAGAAGTTTATATTTATTATAGATTAATATTATCTAGATTAGAAAATGTTAACCTTTTCCTTGGATTAAAAAGTAATCTTTTTTGGTGTTGTCCTATTTGTAATCGAAAAAAGTTTAAAATGTAGTCCAAAATCTTTAACCGTGCTGTGCATCTTCCTTAGATAAGTACCTTAAACTTTCCCAGTCAATTGGAGCTTCTAAAAGTAATACAACATTTTTATATTATATTGTAATAGTAACATGAGTCGCATGTCACATTACCTTGTTCATCTGTGTCGAAGTTTATGGATGCTTCTACTTCCACTATCATTTTACTTGTATTCACTTTTTTAGCTATTACAAACTAATTTAATATTAATTTTTGCAATTTTTTTACATGATGCAATAATGATTTTATTATATTTTATAATGATTCTACATGAAATCATAATGATTCTACATGAAACCATAATGATTCTACATGAAACCATAATAATTCTAGATGAAACCATATTGATTAACTTTTTGCGTGATGCAATAATGATTTTACTGGATTTCATAATGATTCCAAATGAAATCATAATGATTCCAAATGAAATCATAATGATTCCAAATGAAATCATAATGATTTTACATGAAATCATAATGATTCATGGACGTGTGCATGTGTGCTTTCTTTTCAAAATTCAACAATAATTTTACATCAAATAATAATGATTTTCATATTGCTGCCACCATGAAATACGAAATCATGTAAAATTAAATCAACTATGCATCACAATGATTTTACTATGCAAAATTTTTTATGTGTAAGCGTAATATTTTTTCGTTGGAGTTGGTGGTGATAGAAAAGTTTGTGAACAGGATGGTGATTAGCAGGGCTCGGATTTTGATGACATAAAAAACTGCAAAAAATGACAAAAATGACATAAAAACTGCAGAAAATTACTATAAAACTGACGAAAATAACCTAAGAAACAAAAACAATTACATAAAAAATAAACAAAAATAAAGCTTTAAAAATAAAACATTACTGAACTTAAAACTGTTTTTATATAGTTGTTACACATAGTATATTACAAGATAATTTTTTAAGTTATTAAAATTGAAAGAATGTCGATTGTCTGGCAAAATGTTTTTGTAAACAGAAAAACATCTTTCTGCTTCTGCACTGACTAGAGAAACATATTTAAACGACGATATGTCATCGTCTTAAATCCACCTAATATTTCAGCAATACAGCATTACAATAAAGTTAATAAAAACTAGCATATTCTGAGTTTTTATCTAATACTAGTGTAATCTTTCTACATACCCTTTCGTCAGTTTCACCACTCGCAGAGATATTTTTTCTTCGAGGTCTATAAACAAAGCCACTCTTTTTTCGAGAGGTAATGTTTTTGATTGAAGAGAATTTATTGTTAAAGGAAAATGTTTAAAAATTTGCGTTTTTACATTTTTAAGTATGAAAGAAAAAAGGAATTTTGTTTTAAAGCCAAATTACGCTGTTTTGCCTCTATCGGCACTGCTGTCACGCTCTTTTTACGCAAATAGTAATTTAAATACATGCAAAATTCATTATTTTTCAGCCGCATATGCGAAAAAAGAGCGTGAGAGCGGTGTCGCGATCGCGGCAAAACCGCGAAATTTGGCCCAGCCTTAAGGCCCAAACATAATAGGCTCAAGCTGGCTGCAGCTAATGTCAAATTTTATACGAATACAAAGAAGTGATGCGTACAAACCATTATTGCTCAAGTCAGATTTTTCGTCAAGTTTCGTTAACTTGATCTGGCTGCAGCTAAAGGCCCAACCGAAATAGACGAAACGAGACGATAGCATTTAGACGAACGTCTGCACTCGTTACGGATGTTTACGGATTTAACCCAAAATGAAACGATTTGCTCAACTCGTCTGAAACAGCTGATCAGTAGGCAATCGAGTATTATTTATTTATTTATATATATTGTGCATTTTGTAATTTTTAATAAAGATTTGTGAAAAATGAGTGAAATAATGGCGAAATTGAAACAAATTGATGAAAATAAAATAAAAACGCACTCTGCACAGCTGTTGTGACAATTTTGGTTAATTTTGGTGACAAAATTGTGGTGACCTTTTTGGAGACCGTCCACGATCCCTGCACAAAGTGAAAATTCCACTAAAATTTTAATAATATTTGTTGACCTTTATGACCTTTATGACCTTTTAGGACTTTTTTTTTAGTCCTAAAAATTGTAGGGGTTTTAGGACTAAGAAAAAAAAAAGGTCATCTCCTCTAAAGGAGAACTATTTTTAAAATTTTAGTGGAATTTTCACTTTGTGTAGGGGTTTTAGGACTTAGAAAAAAGTGATAAAGGTCAAAGGTCATAAAGGTCAAAGGTCAAATGTCATAAAGATCAACATAAAGGTTAAAGGTCATAAAGGTCAACATAAAGGTCAATTATGACTAAAAAGGTCACCAAACTTTACCGTTTTCAGTTTTTATGACTAAAAAAGGCCTAAAAAGTCATAAAGGTCAAAGGTCATAAAGGTCAATTATGACTGAAAAGGTCACCAAACTTTACCGTTTTCAATTTTTATAACTAAAAAGGGCCTTAAAGGTCATAAAGGTCAAAGGTCATAAAGGTCAACATAAAGGTCAATTATGATTTAAAAAGGCACCGAACTTTACCGTTTTCAATTTTTATAACTAAAAAAGGCCTACAAGGTTATAAAGGTCAAAGGTCATAAAGGTCAAAGGTCATAAAGGTCAATTATGACTTAAAAAGTCACCAAACTTTACCATTTTCAATTTTTATGACTAAAAAAATAAAGTCCTAAAAGGTCATAAAGGTCATAAAAGTCAAAAGTCATAAAGGTCATAAAGGTCAACATAAAGGTCAATTATGACTTAAAAGGGCACCAAACTTTACCGTTTTCAATTTTTTAACTAAAAAAGGCCTAAAAGGTCATAAAGGTCAAAGGTTATGACGGTCAAAGGTCATAAAGGTTAAAGGTCATAAAGTCAATTATGACTTAAAAGGTCACCAAACTTTACCGTTTTCAATTTTTTAACTAAAAAAGGCCTAAAAGGTCATAAAGGTCAAAGGTTATGACGGTCAAAGGTCATAAAGGTTAAAGGTCATAAAGTCAATTATGACTTAAAAGGTCACCAAACTTTACCGTTTTCAATTTTTATAACTAAAAAAGGCCTTAAAGGTCATTAAGGTCAAAGGTCATAAAGGTCAAAGGTCATAAAGGTCAACATAAAGGTCAATTATGACTTAAAAAGGCACCGAACTTTACCGTTTTCAATTTTTATAACTAAAAAGGCCTAAAAGGTTATAAAGGTCATAAGTCATAAAGGTAAAAGGTCATAAAGGTCAATTATGACTTAAAAAAGTCACCAAACTTTACCGTTTTCAATTTTTATGACTAAAAAAATAAAGTCCTAAAAGGTCATAAAGGTCATAAAAGTCAAAGGTCATAAAGGTCAACATAAAGGTCAATTATGACTTAAAAGGGCACCAAACTTTACCGTTTTCAATTTTTTAACTAAAAAAGGCCTAAAAGGTTATAAAGGTCAAAGGTTATGACGGTCAAAGGTCATAAAGGTTAAAGGTCATAAAGTCAATTATGACTTAAAAGGTCACCAAACTTTACCGTTTTCAATTTTATATGACTAAAAAAAATAAAGTTCTAAAAGGTCATAAAGGTCAAAGGTCATAAAGGCACCAAACTTTACCGTTTTCAATTTTTATAACTAAAAAAAGGTTGCTACGCTAGCAGTTCGGTTCTTACGGAATAATACGTCTTGTCAAACTGTTTCGTTTAGTTTCGTTCAGTTACGTTTGCTCATTTTGGGTAACAACATTAATATGCATATAACCGAACACTTACGTTTTTACTCGTTACGGAGGAAATCGACTATTTTGGTTGGGCCTTAAAGCGATTCAAATCGAATGTTCCGTAAGGAATCAGCTATTTTTTTTCAAACGAATTTAAATCAAATTAACTTATTTTCGCGACTCATTCCTGTTATTACAAATTTAACTGAACTAACCAAACAAAACGAATTGATATACAAATAAGCGAATTTTTTCAATGAGTTAATGACGAGCTCGCTCCAGTTCCGGATTAGCCCATAAGCAAATCAAGCAATTGCTTAGGGCATCACATCTCGAGGGGCACCATAAAAATCACCGAAAAATATTTGTTACTATTACTGTTTGCTTCATTACTTGTTGAAGGATACCTTATTCTAATAATGATAATTAACTTTCATTTCTGTTGCCAAATACTATTTTTCTACAAAAACAAAGATTCGGTAATTTTTCTCAAAAATCTTACATGAAATTGTGTGTTCCTTGAGATTGTCTACAGAAAAATGACGGTCGCACATAAAATTGTATTTTATTGAAAATATTTTCTGCGTCAGCGATATTACTCTAGCTTATATTACTTATATTAGGATTGCTGAAACTTATGAGCCAATTTGATCCCCTTTGGTGGAGCTACACATTTTCTGAGGTCACATATTTGTTAGTCTTTACTCAAATATTACTATGTTAGTTACAAACATTTTAAAGTCCTTGGAGTTCGGATTCATTAGTTACAGGGTGTCGCTTATTTGCAATGTTGTGCAATTATCGTACAAACTAAACACTATTCTCGTAATTATTTTTGTGTATATAACTCCTTTCTCTTTATTTGTTTTTATTGTGCACTTAGTTTTACAATGAAACAATTATTTTAATGTTTTTATGCACCTTATGTATAAAATTTTTTTTTGCGAAACGATCACGATCTTGATTTTGACGATTTTACTCTACGGAGAACGGCTACTGAATCGACAAGTGTAAGCCACACATATCCACAAGCCCTTAAACTAGTTTTGAAACCAAAATTCAACAGTTTCACCTTCAAACGCCTTTGATTTTTTGCTACGTAAAAGGCATTTTGTGTCAATTTGACACTATGCATTTCAACTAAAGATTTAGGTTTTATACCACTGAAAACCCAAGTTTTCCAGCGTATATTAAAATAATTATTTTTAAAAAGGAATCGTTTGCCACATTAAAACTATAGAATTAAAATAATACATAAAATCTTAAAAATAAAAATTTGATTCTTATTCACTAATTATACTAAGTTTGAGCACATTTTTTACTTAGGGCAAAAAGATGAATGGGACAAACATGGGAATCGCAGTTATCACATCGCGTTCTGTGGAGATTTGCACTTGATTTCTATGGACAAAAATATTTACAGTTATGGTTTTTTTTTTTTGAAGAATTGAACCTTAACTTAGTGTCAATTTGACACTGAACGTCGTTTGAGGAAATTCTTTGTATAGCTCAACAACAACATCTGTTGGAATTTTTTCTCTGGTAAAAGATACATTTAGGTATGATTTTTGCACTGAGCCAAAATGCCCAGTGGATTTGAGCACAAATAAGAAAGATATTAGCTTTTCTTTTTAAAAATAGTGTCAAAGTGACACTAAAAGCGTTTGAAGGTTACAATGGTACAGGAAAGGCCCGATGCTTTATCAGTATTATGTGTATTTAGAGGCTAATATAAATATTAGATTTAATGTCCGTAGAAGTCGCAAGTCGCATTTCAATAAATAAAAGAATTGATTCTTTGGTTTTTATTGTAATACCCATTCCACGTATCTCTTTTTTCTTTTGTACATATTTTAAGGTAAGTAATGATCTGTGTCATTGTAATAAATACGTTTAACAATTTTTAAAGACCAATACCAATTTAGTATTGGATAGTGAGCCCACAGGCGTGGATTGTTTAAGACATCAAGTAGTCTTAATCCGACACTGGCTCGCTCAAGTCATTTTGGTCAAATTAAGTATTTGGCAAAACTTGAGCTAGCTTTTCATTGATTTTTGACATTAGCTGCAGCCAGCTCGAGCCTATTGTGTTTGAGCCTTTAAAACCCGAAAAATGCTCTAAAAATTAAAAATGTCCAAAAGTGACAAAAAAGTAACTTAAAAATCGCTAAAAATTACCAAAAAAATACCTTAAATCTAGTAAAAATTACAGTGGCTCACAACGAAAGTCGGGCAAGCATTTCTTAGAACTTTCGCATTGGTTTCAGAAATGAAAATGTAAGAAGAAACTTGGAGTAAATATTTTTTTCAAAACGTTCTTTATTGGTGAGGAAAATTACACAGAAACATTGTTAAAAAATTAGAAGATAACGGTAAAACAAAATTAAATCAAACCAAAGCTTTAAAATCGAGCTCACATTGAAAGTCGGGCAGATAAAGAATTTAATGCTAAAACTAAGAATTTAATATTTTTTGCCCAATCCTTTTTCTTATATGACTGCTTGCAGCCTTTTTAGCATGGGTGCAACCAAATTTTTACAAGCATCAGCTCCAATCTGATTCCACTCTTCACTTAGGATACTTTTTAACAGATCTTTAGTTGCCCATCTCTGATACTGCACTCAGGGTTCTAATTCATCTCATAGATGTTCTATAACATTTTAATCCGGGCCTTGTGAGGTTGATTTTATCACATTTGGACAAATTATTAAGTACACAATTCATTACCAAGAGCTTCATATGTTTCAGGCCATTGTCTTGGTAAAACTAAAAATTGTCTGCAATTCCTTAATTACCCGCACTTTCTTTTACTTGCGCCATGAGAATGTCAAGGTACATATTTTGTCCATTATACCTTCATTAAAATTAATCCTTCCAACATCAGACGCAGCCTCAAACCATGACTGATCCTCTACCATGCTTAATCGTATGTTTAGAATTTTTATTGCAAAATTCTTCATTAGGTTTTCGCTTTCTATCTGAACCATATAAATTAAATAAACTCTCATCGGTAAACAAAACCTGTACTAAAAGTTTATTGTTTAAAAGTGCTAAAGATCCTAATGTTATCTGTTTTATTAACCTTGCTCCAGAATAGAAAGTTTTTGGTCATCTGCTCATGCATGAAATTAGGGCGTTCTATTACATTTTTCTATCTAATACAGTGCTTTTTTCGTGCTACTCCTGAATTTAATCATTTTTTTTTTCAAAACTCTTCAAATTGTTTCTGAGTGTTCACTCTTTTTCAAATTGAGTTTTAACATGACCTCTATTTTTAGTGCAAATAAAAATGGTTCTTTTATTATTTATCTTGAAAAATACCCTTCATCTTTTTAGCTAAGTTTATTTTTAGCTACTGTACGTTTTTTATTGCATCTTCTCTTATCTTGTATATAATGCTTGATTATATCGTGCACTGTTGATTTACTTTTTAAGGCGATTTGTGAAATTTGTCGCTCGGATTTTCCTTTCAAGTAATAGTATATTACGATCTGCCTTTCTGCCAGTGTTGATTCATTCACTTTTCGAGAAATGTTTTTACAACAGTAGTAAAAAGTTGTAAGCAGGAATAACGGTTTAAGGACCACAATTTGCATTTTTTCTTTACTTGCCTGACTTTCAATGTGAGCTCGTTTTATAGGTTTGTTTCGATTTAAATTTGTTTCACCGTTATGTTCTAATTTTTTAATTATGTTTTTGTTTAATTTTTTTCATCGAAAAATTACGTTTTGAAAAAAAATATATTGCAATATTCTTCACACATTTTCATTTCTGAAATCAATACGAAAATGCTAAGAAATGCCTGCCCGACTTTTGTTGTGAGCCACTGTACCTGAAAACTAAAACCGATAATAACGACGAAAAATGTCCTAAATACTTTTTATATTTGGAATTTAGGAAACATTAATGGGCGTTCTAAATAACCAGGAAATGTCATAGAAGCAGCAGATGACATGTTATCGAAATTCTAGCCCTTTAATATTAGTATTAGAATTTGAGGCATAAGACTTGCCTCAGACTCTTTATCACATGTTACTTCAGCTTTCCGCCAAACTCTGGTCTAATTTGGCCGATCTAGAGACTAGACGTTACTTTAAGCTAACCTACTACAGGAGTGATGCCCAAAGTCTTGGGACTGAGTTTTTAAGAACGATCAAATTCATTGTCGATTAGTCTAGTATAAAGGATGTATGTAACAGTTTTTTTTAAAAATGTTAATAAATGTAATAAGTTGATTTTAAACTTCATAAAAGTGAATGTGACATCGTAACATAATTGAAAAAAGGATTTTTTGTGCAATAATGTTTGGAATTTGCAGCGAAATGCACAAATTTTACATTTTGTAGCAAACATATTTTATGTCATATGTATACCTTTAGAACCATTTACTATTTGCTAATGTTGTAAATGAACAGTTTATCAAATTGTTTAACAGCGTTAAATTTTCAACACTTCTCTTTTCAACAACAGATTTTGTTGAGTTCATCATGATGGTGATAATGCTAATGATAATGATTTAATTAACTTAATATTTGCACATGAAAAATGTGCTGCATGCAGCATATTTGCACTCGACTGTTGTGTTTGAATAGGAATTCGTTTGAAATTCTTTTATATTCAAACTGCATTGCAGCATGTCAAGGTATGTATGTTGATGCTCAAGGTTATTAAACACTGCTGCAATTTTAATATAGAGCAAGCTGCCTAACTCACTTACAACTAGATAACTAATATTCTCTTATTTTATTCTCTAGCATTTCTGTGCCATGCAACAACATTTTCAGATAATTAAGCGTATTCTCTTTTTTTTTAATTAAAGTTTATTTAAGCGAGTGCAAAAACCACAACCTTGCAATACGTTGCCTTCTTGGTAGCATCATCATCATCATTCGTGGTGGCAAGTTTTTGAATAATACATATTTTGGCAGCATTTGTAAGGTTTTCTTTGACTTTGTGGGTGCAACACAGAGAATGCTTTCATGCTTTGTAGAATTGAAAAGCATAATATTTAGATAGAATATTCTTAGTTTTGAAATATTTTCTATATCACAAAACACACAACATTTTTTTTTAGGTATTTTAATTAAGTAAAGCTATAAATCAAACCTTAAATAATGGAATATTAAAAATAAACACAATTATTTCCTTAAATAACTTGGCGAATGTATAGCTTAAGAATGTGCTACTTGTTTTGACAGCCGAAAAGAATGCAGCACTTGAAGAATTTTGCGGCTGAACAGCTTTTCAGTTTGACAAGTCTATTTGGTTAGTCTGATTTAGAAAGTTTGAGGCAGCACGCATTGCAGAAGAGTGAAACAAAAGAATAAATAAACTTTTTGTTCCAAAAGTATTTAGATTAATTTGCAATTAAAAACTTTTCTATGAAGCATGTTTTTATTTCATGTAAAACTAATTAATTTTCCAAGAAGAAGTTAGAAGTCAACGCTGCGGAACATAAATATTAAGCTTACCAGCTAAACGTTAAAATTGATAATGCACATATATTTAATAAATTGACCTCTAACCAACGTCGCTTAACCAATGCGAAAAGCTATTACGATGCCATTGAATGAATCTAGAGTTGAAATTAAATTCAAATGTACATAGGTACATCACAACAGAATTTGGTTTTGAACTCAAAATAAAAATCGTAGTCATTATTTCATGAGCTGCTGCACGCTGTTGATAAGCTACGCGCTTTTAGATTCCTGAATCTTTCTTTTCATTAACTCGTATTTGTGTAAAATTCCCCATGAAGCGTTCAGTTAAATAAACTCAGTCAGAATTCTGTGTTGATAACCACCATGCCAACGTTTAGTTCGGAGAAACGATTAATGGCAATTGTCTTAACTTCCGTCGTTCATGGGAAAAACCAAGCGGAAGTGTGTTGACGCCTGAATGAACTTTATCGCTTGACTTGGTGCTGGGCGGGGAGTGAGGCATTTTTGAAGTACTGCCTTCATTTTGGTAGGAGGATGCTGAATAAAGGATGAAACTTATTTCACCTCATTCCAGAGCTGTATGATTTTGAGAGCAAATAAATCAGTTCACTTTTATATGTAAAAACTTATTTTCGTATTATTTTGCATGTCAACATAAATTTTGCTTTTTGGCAAACAAATATCAGGAAAATTTTTTGCGGTATTTGTTGTTGAGCGATGCTTGGAAAAGATTTATTTGAAACTATGACTTTACATGGTAGGAAGATTCAAGATTAAAAAGAGTAAAAGTTAAGTTAGTTTTGTAAAAATTAAGGCATGCGCCTTAAATGGGAGAAACAAAAAGGAACCTCATAATTTTAAAAGGTTGTTTACTTTGTTTGGAGCTGTTGAGCAGTCCAAAAGTGCCTAGAAATAATTAATATTTATTCAGCACTCATACGCGCAGAGGGTGCAGGAGGTAGAAGTGCCCCAGTTGAAAATTGGAATTTTAAGTTTTGCTTGAAATTCTATCTTCCATAACTTGTTCGATCGTAACTGCAACACAATTATTTATTTATTTATTTATTTATTTATTTATTTATTTATTTATTTATAAACTATCGACAAAAATATTTAACAGTCTATTTATTGCATCTTAAATTATACTAAAACAATAATTATAATGGAAATATTATAAGAATATAAAATTAAGGATTTATACAATACTCAATACAGTTTGCTTAAATGCCTCTCTATTTTGAGTGAAATCTATACGAGCACTTACACTGTTATAGACAGTGCACATGTTAAAAATCGGATCACTCCGGCCATAGTTAGTTCTATGGTGCGGAACGTAAAAAAAATCTCTTTGCCTAAAGTGTCTTTCCGGAGCATAAATATTGAGACGGGCGAGGATTGGCGCACAGTTAATATTATTCATTAAAAGATCACGAACAAAAGTTATAAGAAAATATTTTCTTCTAGAACTTTTTCCAATCTTGTACTATGCGACTCATAAAATGGGTCCCATATTACACACCCATACTCAAGTATTGATCTTATAATGGAAATTAAAAGAGTCTTTAAGGTATACGGGTCAGCAAACTCTCTAGTGTTGCGTCTAACGAATCCCATCATAGCATTAGCCCTACTAATTATGTTGTCATAATGACCTGAAAATGACATCTTTTTATCACAGAGTACACCTAGATCAGATTTAGAATCTACTCTAATCAAGGCGTTGCATAAAATTGAGTAATCAAAAAACATTGGAGACCTTATCATATAAAATGACATTATGTTGCATTTTGACAAATTTAAATTCAGTTTATTTAGCATACACCATGAGTGCAGACTATTTAAATCACTTTGTAAACTCCATTGATCACTGGGAGAGCTTACAGATTTAAAAATCTTAACATCATCAGCATACATAAGGCATTCTGAGTACTGTATAAAATTAGGAAGATCATTGATGAAAAGAATAAATAACAATGGCCCAAGGTGGCTACCCTGTGGCACACCTGAATGATTAATTATTGCTTTTGAGATCGTCTTTCCAATGCATACATTTTGGCTACGACCTAAAAGGTACTCACTAAGCCAAGACAAGAGTGAAGAATGAAAACCCATTAGACTGAGCTTATTAATTAGAATAGAGTGCTGAACTCTATCAAATGCTTTAGCGAAATCTGTGAAAATAACGTCTATTTGTTTACCATTCTCCAATTCATTTTTTATTAAGTGAGTGAATAGAACCAGGTTTGTAGAGGTTGATTTTCCAGAGACAAAACCATGCTGGCTTTCAGATATCGAATTTTTAATGCCTTGATAGATCTGCTTTTTCACCAAGGCTTCAAACAATTTGGGAATTGATGGTAACTTAGATATTGGTCTATAGTTTCCAATGTCTTGTCTTGATCCAGATTTATGAATAGGGACTATAATTGAAACCTTCCAAATATCCAAAAATATACCTTTCTCAAGGGACAAATTAAAAATTAGTGAAAGAGGCTGAGCAAGTGCAGCAGCACATTTTTTAAGGACTATTGGTGGGATATTATCGGGGCCAGCGCCCTTATTAATATCGAGTGACAACAACTCGTTAAAAACATCTTCTACCGAAAGAACTAAACTGCCCAAATCAGTGATTCGCTCTCCATTATATAGCGACCGATCTTGATGTATAGGAACATTATCTAAAACAAAATTTGATTGGAAGTAGTCAGCAAACATATTACATGCATCCTCAATATTGTTCGATATTTTATCTTTAAAATACATATTTTTAGGAAGACCCTTAGTATTTATCTTTTTATTAAAAAATTTCCAGAAAGCTCTAGGATTGCATTTAATATCCGATTCCAACGCCCGGACATTACTTCTATAAAGGGAGATCTTCAGAGTTTCATACTGTTTACGAGCCACAAGATAGTTTTCACGAAAAGACATGTTCAATTTACTCTTTTTGTATAATTTATTCATACTGTTTTTTAATTTGAAGAGATCTCTACTAAACCATTCCGGCTTGGTGTTCTTCTTAATTTTCCTTATAGGAACAAAAGTCACAAATGCTTCGTTAATAATATTAATGAAAAATTCATAATTAAATAAAAGATTTTCCCCAAAAACTGTACGCCAATCGACACTATATAAGAAGTTAGACATGCCAACATAGTCTGCCTTATTAAAAGCAAATACAAAAGTATCCTCTTCTAGAGTAGGTATACTTAAGGTTGCCGTATCCAACTGAATTAAAAGCGCCTTATGATGCAAAGAGTTATTTGACAAAAGGAAATCAGCTTCGTTACAATTAGCATTAAGATCACGATCAGAAAAAACTAAGTCCAAAATTTTATTTAAACTATTTTTAACTGAATTTAATTGACACAATCCCAACGAGAAGACGGAGTCTAAAAATTCTATTTCAACAATATTACTCATAGAGCTTGGAATCATACTCATAATTTCATTAGAGTATGACCAAAAAGTATTGCCCAAGTTGAAATCACCGAGAACTAATGGATAGTCATTGTCCTTAAGTCGTTCAACTACATTAAGTATATTAATAAAATGCTTAGTATAAATTTCACTATTTGAGCATGGTGGGATATAAGATACAAAAATATAGATACTTAAAAAGGATTGTGCAGCAACCACGTCGCCGGCAACCGGACAATCAACACGTACGCATATTTGCTCCACATCACCTGATAGATGTTGTAATGATATTTCTTGACATCTAAAATGTGCACGGACGGCAATTAATACACCACCTCCACGGGTTAAGCCAGTTGTTGAGCTGCGGTCGCGTCTAAACACTTCGAATTGGTCATCAAAAAGTTCAGATGTTATAATATTCTGATGCAACCAGGTCTCCGTTAGTGCAATGACATCATAAGAACAGTCAATCACATTTAGAGAAAATTCTGTTGATTTAGTGCGAAGTCCACCAACATTATGATAGTATACTTCTGTTTTATGTGGACGCAGTGGTGCATAATTGTATGGGATCGTCGGTATAGAAGCATTTAAAATTGCTGGTTCTGTACCGACGGACGCTTGACGTTTTTTGGAATGTTGTTAAATGGTTTTACTCAAACTCCAGCAGGCCAAAAATTTGAGTTAAAGGTATTAGTCAATTTAGAGCGAAATTTTTTCACTTAAATTAGAGTCAAAAGTTGTTTGGGATGAGAATGAGTTTCATTTGAATTGAAATGAAAGTACAATGCGGTACTAGTCTACTTTCTGGCTTATTATTTGAAATTTCCAAAACATTCAGTTATTATTTGGGGACCTTGACATCGAATCGAAACTATCATTATTAACATCAGCAGACCATTTTTCTCTATAAAATCCAGTTCTCCATTCACAATATGGGCTCGAAGGCAAAAGGAGGTCTTTAACACTAGATTGACGGGTGTTGATTATATATCTATTTTTACGGAAGTGAGCCAATTTGACTCCCACAGAAAACTTAAGCTTTTTGCAAAAAAAAAAAAAACGGTTCCAACTAAATTGAAATAAAAGATTTATTATTTACAATATAAACTTAATTGAAAACAGTTTTTACATATCGTTGTTACAAAATAGTGAACTTGCGAATCTGCAAAATTTCATTTTTATTTTTCCATAGAATTTTCAGTAGAAATGAAAAATTTAATTTTTCGGATTCGCAAGTTCACTTTTGTAACGACGATGTAAACTCTGTTAATACTGTTAAATACTCTGTTAAATACATTTTCCGCAAAAATTTTTATTGCATTTAGCACAAAAGCTCTTACATCTATTTCTCTTGCATAATGCTTGAACTTGACAATTCTTCCGTACGTCAACAGCATGAATTTTCGACATGGGAACGGAAGTGTTCTCGATAAGATTGATCATGAAAGTTCAAGCATCAGCTTTCCTTAGAATTCTGAGAAGAGCTTTCTTTATGTAAGCCATAAGTTCAGTGTTCTTAAAGCAATTAAATTTTAAATAATTTTATGAGTCAATTTGGCTCATAGCCCTAAAAATAGGTATACCACATTCGAATATGCGAAATGAGGGGGTCGTCGCAGGGGAGTAACCTATATTTACCTATATTTCATTACTTTACTAAAAACACACATATGTATTTAAAAACGAATATTTCAGTTTTATAAATATATATAGCAATTAAATTTTAAATGAGTCAAATTGGCTTAGTTCGTAAATCTAGTGTTAAGAACTCACTAAAATAATTCCTTTTTTTTTTTTTTTGAGATACAGATTAGGGCCGTCTTTAGTCATTTTGGAAATATGATCAACAATTTTTGCCTATATTACCAAAGAGATTTATTTTCTTATAAAAAGTTAAAAAAAAACGGCCGTCTTAAATCCCTATTTTACTTACTTACTTACTTAGTTGACGCTACAACCGTATGTCGGTCTTGGCCTCATCTAAGAATTTGCGCCAGCCATTTCTGTCTTTCGCTTGCTGGCGCCAGTTGGAAATTCCAAGCTTCGTCAGGTTGTCCTCTACTTGGTCTTTCCAACGAAGATGCGGTCGTCCTCTTCTGCGTTGTCCGCCGCTGGGTACCGAATCCAATGTTTTCTTCACTGGAGCATCGTCTTTCATGCGCTGAATATGACCGAGCCAGCGAATCCGCTCGATTTTAATGCGCTTGACTATGTCGATGTCAGCGTACAGCTCGTACAGTTCATCATTCCACCGTATTCGGTACTCGCCATTGACGCAGATTGGTCCGTAGATCTTACGAAAAATCTTTCTCTCGAATGCTCCTAAAGTCTTTTCATCTGAACTGCTCAGCGGTCCAGGTTTGTGATGCATAAAGTAGGACGAGCATGATAAGCGAGGGGGCTCTGCTTCTCAATTGCCTACTGAGCCCAAAGTAACACCTGTTGGCAAGAGTTATTCTTCGTTTGATCTCAATGCTGAAGTCGTTGGTTGAGTTTATGCTGGATCGCAGATAAACGAAGTCCTTCACAACCTCGATGAAGATATTGTCAACTGTAACGTGGGTTCCAAGACGCTGGGACTGTTTGTTTGTTGACACCAAGTATTTCGTCTTATCTGCATTCACTGCCAGACCCATTCGACTTGACTTTCTTTCTAATCTGGAAAATGCTGCACTGACTTCTCGCGTATTATGGCCAATGATATCTATGTCATCAGCATACGCAAGCAGCATAACACTCTTGTAGAATATTGTGCCACTACGTCTCAGATCAGCAGCTCGGATGATCTTTTCCATCATTAGGTTGAAAAAGTCGCACGATAAGGAATCACCTTGTCTGAAACCTCGTTTGGTAACAAATGATGGGGAGAGGTCCTTCCTAATTTTAACTGCGCTGCTGGTGTTGCTCAGTGTCATCCTGCAAAGTCGTATTAGTTATGAAGGAATACCAAATTCAGACATGGTGGAGTACAGCTGCTTCCTTATTGGGCTGTCGAAGGCGGCCTTGTAGTCGACAAAAAGATGGTGGGTGTCGACTTGTTTTTCTTGAGTCTTCTCCAAGATTTGTCCTAACGTGAAAATCTGGTCGATGGTGGACTTTCCAGGCCTGAAGCCACACTGATAAGGTCCGATCAGTTCGTTTACAATGGGCTTCAATCTTTCACATAAAACGCTCGACAGGACCTTATAAACGATATTAAGAAGGGTTATCCCACGGTAATTGGCGCAGATAGTGGGATCGCTTTTCTTGTGGATTGGGCAGAGCACACTGAGATTCCAATCGTTCGGAATGCATTCTTCCGACCATATTCTGCATAGAAGCTCGTGAATGCATTTAAGTAGAGCTTCGCCACCGTTCTTAAACAGCTCAGCAGGTAAGCCATCAGCTTCCGCGGCTTTGTTATTTTTAAGCCGAGCTATAGCTGTCAGAACTTCCTATTTTACTAACAAGTAATATATTCTAAAGATTTTGAAAACATTTTTTATATCGTGAAAGAACTAGTTCTGATAAAAAAAATCGTCTTCAGAATAGCGATCATCCTATCTTAGTTATCTTAAAATCTTTGGAAAATTCAATAAATTAAATAAATACAAAGAAAAATTGAAAGAAAAAGAAGGAGTCTGAATCTCCTCAGAAACAGTGTCTCCTCAGAAGAAATGCAGCAGCAACCACTGCGACTCGGAATCCGGTAAAGTCAGATCAGAGCAGTAGCGGTACCTCAACTTAAGACAAGGCCTATTTTTCTACCCAAAAGGGCTCGCCTAGTCGCGAAAGATAGTTGCGCACAGCGACTAGGCTTCTCGCACACTTAGAGAAGTAGTTCACTGCAAGGTCTGTAACATCGGACAAGCAGTTTAAGAGCCGTGAATGGGTGTCAGGTGTTATTTGCGGTAAGGTTCTCGGTCAAGCGACGGAGGTCGGGGGAGTAGAAACCTGTCTCTGGGGCGAAAAAGCTGAACGTTGCTGGCCGACTCTTCAGCGATGTCGTCACAAAAGGTGTGGTGATTGCTATCATGGATAAAGTGGGCGGAGGATTTAGCGATTTCGGCCACGAACTGAAGGCTGGTGGAGGCCTATAATAGGCCTATTACGGCTCACAGCAATACACTGCTGTGTCTTATTTTAACTATTAGCAATGTACACAATAAAAATAGAAATAACTGTTGTGTTGTGAACCGTAATAGGCCTATTAGCTTGCCGCCGATAACTTCACCTCATGGTTGAGATTCCCGGTCGTCCTTCCGACTGTTTTACGAGGTATTAGGTTGGTACAGTGCGCCGACGCACAGTGGGATTTTTTGTTCAATAAGTAATATTTTCCACACATAAAATTTAAAGATGTAATGATGCAGTTTTGTAGAGAATGTATTCAGTATGCAGAATCCATAAATTATATCCCAAAAAAACGTTTATTTGCCTTTGAAATAATGAAGTTAAGCCACATGTAAATTTTGGTCCAAAATATTGAAAACTGTTTACGCACTTCTATAGTGTTTGTACATAAGATAATTTTATTGCTCTGATTTAAATAGTGATTTTTTTTTCAAATATAGCCTTTTCTGCGTATATAAAAATAAATTATAAAGTTCGCTCATATTGTTTTAAAGATATGATAGAATAAAATTGGTTCTATAATGTGCCGTGATTGCAAACTTCCTTGGAAGAAAAAAAAGGTCGTGCTAGGTGCTCCCTCTGTAATAAAATGAAAGGTAGGACTCCATACTATCAATTAAAAAAAAAAAGTTTAAATAATTAATAATCTTTTATGAAATCATAAAATTTGTCTCCAAATCCATGAAATTTTTATTTTTAAAAAATTACAAAAAGATATGGCATACTTTTAGGCACGTGCGTTATTATGACATTTAGTTACAACAATAACTTATTTGGAATAGATTAAAAACAAAACCATATGATTTAACAACAATAAAAATACAACGTCAAAATAGCAAATAGCGAAGTGAAAGAAATACCATTAAAATGAGTTTATTTTCTGTGTTACATAGTGAACTGAGTTACGAACTCATTAATTGCAATGCAAGTTTCGAATTAATAACCGATTTCATTAAATCAAAAAATGCAATGCTTCAGGATGAAGAAATCGATATAGTGAAAAGAGCAATTCAAAAGAGGTTTCTTGGTCATTTCAAAAAACGGTGGCAAGAATCGCATAAACTAAAATCCCATTTTTTTAAAAAAATGAAGATTGGCTAAAAATTACGTTTAAAGAGTTATAAAATATTATATGTGTAAATGTTTTCTCCTATTGTGTTTCTAGCTGTATTTGAAGTGTCACTCAATAGCGAGCCTAGTTGTTCAACTAAACTAGGAAGGCCAGCGAAAGATTTCGAAGATTGTCAAGTTCGCACAAAGTGGTTCAAGGCAGCTGAATTAGCTTCAAAATATTCACAAGAACATTTGAATATGGCAAGTAAAGTGATGGGTGGAAATATACCAACTCGATGTTATATTTGTTCGCCGGCTGTACTAGCAATGATGATGGATGCAGAGCTTACAAAGAGTCAGTATGAAGCCATCAAAAGTTTTCTCAAAAATGAAGGATACGATATTTTGCCACCATATGCAAACGTCAGAGAAGAAAAAAGGCATTGCTATCCATATGAAATTGAAATAACTGGAAAAGCTGCGTCTGTTTCCTTGCAAAGTTTAATGGATCATACGTTAAGCCGATTATTTCAAACTTTTCCGGATGAAGAATTAAATGGTATGACGGATAAATTAGAGTTTACATGTAAGTGGGGTTGCGATGGTTCCTCTGGACATGTTGAGTACAATCAGAGTTTAGCAGCTGATGTAAGCGATAAAAGTTTGTTACTGGCATGTATGGTTCCGTTAAGTCTACAGACGATTTCTCAAGAAGAATATTGGCGAAATAAAAGTCCGTCATCAACAAGATTCTGCCGTCCTATCTCCTTTGAATTTACCAAAGAAACAAAAGAAAAAGTGCTAAGCCTTGTTGAAAAAATTAATTTAGATATTGCTGCTTTGAAAAATACCGAAGTTGTAGCATGCGGGAAGCAATTTTCGATCAAGCATAATTTCGTTTTTACAATGTTAGATGGCAAGACAGCTCAAACGGTTACATATACATCTTCAGCAGCTGTTTGTTACATTTGCAAAGCGAAACCTACTGAAATGAATAATCTTAATTTAGTTTCAACCAAAGCTATTGATGGTGAAGCAATCAAAATGGGCGTTTCCTCCTTACATGCTCGCATTAAATTTATGGAGTGCATACTTCATATTGCCTACAACAAACCATTTGAAAGATGGTCGGCGCTCAAGGACGAACACAAAAGTCTAAAACTGGAAAATAAACTTCGAATTCAGAAGGCCTTAAAGGAACAGATGGTTATAAGAGTGGATGCAGTTCAACAAGGAACTGGGTCTACTAACGATGGAAATACGTCCAGGCGTTCTTTTCTAATCCCGCACTTGTTGCCGATGTGACTGGTGTAGAGGAGCAACTAATTGATCGATTTCGCATTATACTACAAATAATAACTTGTAGTAAAAAAGTTAATTCCTTGAAGTTCAATAATTTTGCTCAAGATACAGCAAAACTTTTTGTTGAAAAATATAGTTGGTATCATATGCCAGTAACAGTACACAAAATACTGATACACGGAAAAGATATCATGGATGCGGCAATACTTCCTATTAGCATGCTTTCTGAAGAAGCCCAAGAAGCCAGCAATAAAGATTATAGAAATTTTAGATTAAGGTTCTCCAGAAAGTTCGATAGAGTTGCAACAAATGCAGATGTTTTTCATCGACTTCTAGTATCATCAGATCCTTTTATAAGTAGCATTAGATGTCAACCCCGTAAACAGGTTCTGGAACTTGATGATATAGTTACAGAAATGATAGATGATGAATAAAAGTCCATATTTAATGCATGTATTGAAATTTATTTATAAAATAATAAGTTTTGGTAAAGAAACAAAAAGTTGTGCGAAAAAATATAATATGGGTTTTATGGGCGGTGAGTGATGGGCGCTAATTGAGGTAATAAAAGGCTATGTGCCAAATTTCAAAAACTTTGGGCCAAAAATAAACTTTGGGTTGTATGGGCGGTGGGTAGTGGGCGTGACCAATTTATATGAAACTTTATTTTATTCTTAATTGAGGTAATAAAAGGCTATGTGCCAAATTTCAAAAACTTTGGGCCAAAAATAAACTTTGGGTTGTATGGGCGGCGGGTAGTGGGCGTGACCAATTTAGATGAAACTTTATTTTATTCTTAATTGAGGTAATAAAAGGCTATATGCTAAATTTCAAAAACTTTTGGCCAAAAATAAACTTTGGGTTGTATGGGCGGTGGGTAGTGGGCGTGGCCAATTTAGATGAAACTTTATTTTATTCTTAATTGAGGTAATAAAAGGTTATGTGCCAAATTTCAAAAACTTTGGGTAAAAAAAAAAACTTTGGGTTGTATGGGCGGTGGGTAGTGGGCGTGGCCAATTTTGATAAAACTTTATTTTTTTCTTAATTGAGCTAACCAAAGGTTCAGAGCAAAATTTCAACATTCTATGAGCACTCCTTATATTTTTTGCCAAACATTGTATGAACAAATCCCACTGTGCGACGCCAGATCGGTCACTTTCTGCAAGGCGGCTATCGCGAAGGTAGGTGAAGTGTGGCCAATCGCATGTATTGAAGTTGTCTCAAAGGAGGAAATCTCTAGCAGAGGAGTCTGGCTACCTCTGAAACCCACAAAGTAAGAAAACATTTTCGAACTTTAAAAGCTTTCAACACCCACTTTCCTAGGATCGTCTGAGTATGGTATTGCCGACATATTCAATGAGGATACATAGAATCAGCTTCTTGGATCTGATTCGGATATTGGAGACTATACCATAATAAAGGTTGAGGAGAGTAAACTATTAACTGGTTAGGGTAATCCACTCAAAGTCGGCAAGCGCCAAACTATTAATCCGTCTGAGACGGGGCGGAGAAGATGTAGTTCAAATTCAAGAGCTTTTTGATCTTCTACTGAAAATGGCGTTTTTTACTACTACACTCAGGGAATTATTGAATTTCGTACACGGCTGCCATGTAAAAGATGAGGCTGTAGTAGCCATACTAGAGTTATTATATATGAAATGAAGTCACCTTAGCTGAAAGTTTATTGCAAGCACTTTATGAGAGCTCTCATAGCCCCAATTGAATCTGCAATAATCATAAAAAAAAACAAAAATTATGTTGAGCGTCTTTTGAAAATAAGAGCTGTGGTTACAGTTGTGATACATTCAGTATTGTGGCTACTGCAACCAACTTTTAAATCTTGCGTGTAGAGAAACTCCAATACGGCTATTGTAGCCTCAATACGGTTTTTATGCTTTTACTGAAGACACTAAAACCACAAAAGACAAATTTCTCCATTTTAGTTTTGGCTTTGCAGCATGCTTGTTGGCAAATATTAAAAAATTGTTTTTAAAGTTAACCGGTATTTACTTTCATAATCGCTTTACTTTGATAATCATTATTATGCCTATTGTATTGAAAAAGGCATGGACTATTTTACAATTTGTCAAATAAAACTAGTTGTAAGCATTTTTCAGAAGTTACTTTAAATGCTAATGGTTTGTCGTTCTATGAACGAAAACATCTATGAACAATTAAAATTTTATATTTATTTGATCCAAAAAGCAATTTTTTTTCAAATGATTTGAAATAAGAATCTATAAAATATTTAAAAACAACAGTTTTATTAAGAAAACAGCATTAAGAAATTGGTGATAACCTTAAAAGTGCAGAGGTAAGTAGCTTAAATAGAAAAAGTTTTGACAACCTCAACATAAGGATTTATGGCTATCAAAACCGAATTCCTCTCACCATCGCAAAAGGCGCTGTTATGACCCCTCCAAAATTCGGATATCAAATCCGAATTCCTCTAACCATTAAAAGTTCTTACAACTTTCTGTGGGGTTGTCAAAACCGGCAGAGCATCTCTTAAACAGGAATTTAACAGCCCTTATGGAAGTTGTCAGAGCCTCACATATTAAATTTTTTGAGAACCGTAATATTACGGCTAGAAGAAGCGAAGTTTTGATATCATCGCCAGTTCTGTGAGTGTATGCAAATACCTCCATCTGCATTTATAGGAATTTTTTTTTGGACATAACCCATTATCTGCCATAGCAGCAAAATTTGATCAAAATTTTATGCACAGTGGTCCGTGGACGCTTTTGGATAACATTGTTGAAGATTGGTTTTTCATAAATTGTTTAATAAGAAGATGAAACGGTTTTTTCGCTTTCCTTAAAACTTGAACTTTTGCAGATAGAGGAAAAGGAATATAGGCCCTCGATATATTTTTTATATATAAAGATGACGCTGAAGTTGGTGTGCTTCAAATAAGGTGAAAATCGGGCCACACCATAGCACGATCTAAATCGTCTGAAAATGAAAAACAGTAATGCATTCGAAAATAGACCCTTGAATTCACATCTTTTATCGAAATGGAATAAAAAAAATATGAAAAATTAAGAAAATTATGAAGAAAGAAATTATAAGCGGGATTGATTTGAATATTTTTTTTACATATATTTTAAAAGTTGTACAATAATAATCGATTTAAAACAAATTCGACTTTCAAAAAATTGTTTACCTAAAACCTCTCTTAAAATTGTTCAGAAGATTTCGTACTGTATTGACATGTTTTTTCTTGAGTTATGTCAAGCTAAGACCCTATAAAAATCTTTAAAATTTAACCTGTTAAAAGGTAAATTGTTTAGTGTTTGGAAGTGTTCTGAGCTGTGCCTATTTTAGTTTTCATGAGGCTTTTCATACATTTTTTTCAAATGACCATTGCCAAAATGTGAAATTATAATATATTCCCACTGGGTTTTATATTTGTATGTGCCGCTGTAAGTGCGCACTTTAGATAGCTTACACTTTTACAAGCTCGTAAATAATGCAATTTTTTTTTCCACAATTTATTTCCGTTAAGGATGTTAAATTAATTGAAATATATATCTTCCTGTTATTTGAGCAATATTTAAGGCTTTAAGGAACAATGGCTCATAACTGATAGCCAAAAGAACAGTCAACAATTTACCTTAATGTTTTTTCTCTAAAAGCATTCTTGTTTTAAGGATATGCATAAAAAAAATTAATAAACAAAATATGTCATATGAGTAGTAGATACATTGATACACCATTGATACCATTGACACAACTAATAAAAAAAATAAATTTTTTTTTCTGTACTACCGACAAATAACTTCCCGTAAATGATACAAACTTTGAAAATTTTAGTATAAAAAAAAAAAAATAAAAAAAAAACTGCGATAAGTAATAAAAAAGTTTTAGCTACATACATAAAGTAAATATATTTAAAATAACGCAGATGCAGTCAAACAATTTGTTATTATTTTAATTGAGTGCCAAAAGATACGTGTTTCGAGTCGTGAAAAGAAGTTGAGTTTTAAAGTTTTATAATAAATAATGTGTTGAAAGCTGCAACCGCCTTAAAATAAAGTCACAAGCTTTATGTTCACATTCCTCCCAATATCTTACGGGCTCAAACCACTCTACCAGATCCAACCAGACCCATCAAATGTCGTGAACGAAAACAATGCTAAAGTTTATCAAAATCATTCGGTGCAGTCGATAGCGAATTTTTCTTGATATTGAGTTTGGCAAACCGTGGCATGGATTATGGATGAAAAAGCAGTGTGAAAGAAAAAGTACCAAAATGTGGGTGGGCGTGGCTGTTAGGTGGTGGCTTCCTTTTGTGTTTGAGCAGAGTTTATATTACAGCATGGAGCAAAGTTTTAGCTCTGATGAGAAAACTTAAAAGTTGCGTTATTTTAATGCAAACTTGTGGTGTGTGTGCGATTGTTGGTGTTGCTGTTGTTGTTCGCAAAGTATTTATGGTTGTTGTTAAGAAAAATGTTTTTGTTGCTGTTGGAGTTTCTGTTGTTGTTGCTGTATCGACTCCACTGCAGACTTAGCGAATTATTGCACTTGATTAAGCACAAAAATGAATTTAATCTGCACGCCTTCACGTTGGCCCATAAATATTCGATGCGAAAATTTTGACTATATTGAATGTTTGTTGTAGTTGTTGTTACTTTCACTATTGTCGATGTTGTTTCTGTTGTTGCTGTAAAGCTCTGCTTTTAATTTGTTGCATCATTAGTTGAATGAAATTAGTTTTTGATGAACTTTCTTGAGTGCTTCACTGCTTTGATGAACTGAAGAGAGAGAATTGGTTGCACAGAAAGCTTGTTTTTTTTTCTTTCTTAAACTTTTGGCAAATCTGCACTGAACTGAATAAGGATGTGTGGGTCTTGTGGCTAAAATATTTAATGTTGGCATATTCGAAGACGTGGCAAAGAAGCAAAAGCCGCATAAAAACTTTGCAGCGCAGTTAAAGTTGAATGTCGAGCGGCAGCAGAAGCAGTAGCAGCAGCGATGAAAATAATGTTGCCTACTTTTGTGCTGCAACAAGGTCGTTTGCCAGTCATAAAATATGCAATATATTTGCGCTATAATTTAAAATGCTTTACATTGCATCCGCGCTTCGGTAAACTCGTTTGCTTTATCACCACATCTCTTTCGTTTTTACACTATCTCACTCTCTCTTGTTTTCGCTTCATGCGCCATTAATGTCAATAGCACAAAAATGTCGCATTAAATGTTGACAAGTCTTCAAATGGTTTTTTGTTCTAGTTTTTGTTCGGTTATTTTATACATAAAATAGTAAAACAAATAAAAAACAAACAAACAAAATATAAATAAAAACAAACGAGTTGAAATAAAATATGCAACAGTAGTTTTCAATGAGTGTATGTGTGTGTGTGTTTTTCACAGGAAAAAGGATATTCAAGGATAAAACCGGATATACTCTAAGTTTCCATTCCAGAGCCTGCGGATGTTGGCAGGAAACGATGTAGCAGCGTGAGAAAGAGACAAGGCAAGCAGCAAGAAATAAAAAGAAAAGGAACAAACAACAAAACGGTCAGAAGAGAGTGTATACATATCATTCAAAAAAACACAACTCCGCCACTGACTTTAGGAATGCAAACATAAATGCTGCATAGTTTGCGGCGTTTGCAAAAATAGTAATTGTTTGCTGAGCAAAAATTCAGGGCTGAAAAACAAAAAAATTTGATTTCGCACAAATATTTATCAACATTGGCAACATTGCAATGAAAAAACAACAATAGTATTAACTGTGGAACAAATCAAATGTTTACCATTTATTGTATTTTTTAGCTTAACGCCTAGTTAACATAAGATTTTGACTATGTATATAAAATGAGAATGTATCGAAAGAGTTATAGGGCTTTGTATAATTTTTTTTTATGATTTCGAATAATCATAAAATCGCTTTAAATTAGATTTTTTTTAGAAGTTAGAAATTACAAAATTAGAATTTTTTTTTTAAATTAGAAATTACAAAAATATTATTTTACCATAAGTGGGTTATTCATTAAGTAATCATGAAGTGTGAAGTTAAGAAAAAGGCGCACATTTTGTGTTTGGGACAAATTTTTTTATCTTCGTCAGTTATTGCAGTGAGTGAAAATTCGTCAAATTAGCCACCTAAAGCTTCTGCTTTCATAGTTCCTTCTATCTTTACTAAAATCCCAATGTGCCACCAAGTAAAGCAGCTCCAAGCCATAACATTGCTACCAGAGATCTGCAACAAATAAATTGAAAATCAAGCTACTTGAAAAAATATCAAGCTTTGAGTCGATATGCAGGAACTTGATTTATTTTTTTCCTTAGGGCGCGTTCATAGTGCCAGCTGGTTGCTGGGCCGGACCGAGCTGGAAACGCGTCCTGCTAAAAACAGCTGCAAGAGCGTATAGTGCGCGCTTGTCGCTGATGACTTGTTTCAGCTGGTTTTTGATTATTTTGGTTTTGTTTGTATATATTATTTTTTTTTGTTTATTTTTGCAACCGAAGCATCAAAAAAGCCACATAATTTCATTCATTCATTTTGCTTTCCTCAAACCAGCGTACAACAGGTGCAGAGACGAAAATGCGGAAAAGACTGCTGAAACGCGGTTTCTGCTGGTTTTTGTTGCCTTCTTGTTGCGTTTTTATTTCATTTTTTTTTTTTGGAAAAAAAAGGAGATGGTAGAAAGAACTCACATTAGAAAAACGTACATCAGCTGCTGGCCCAAGACTTTTTGATGCTATGACTCAGCTAAAACGCACTTCAAGCCGCATGAAGCCACTTGATCATCCAACTGGTTTAAACTTTTCTTAACTTTTTTCTTTGGGTTTTGTTTTTGTTGTATTATTTTTGATTTTGCAACAAAGCAATACAAAATTAATCTAAACAAAGTTGTTATCTTGTTGCTGATATTTTTGTTTGTTTTCTTTTGTGCACAAAATCAAATGGAAAGGAAGAGCGCACATAAGAATATTTGATAATCTTCGATTCTCTGTTTTAGATGAAACGCACTTGCAGCCGCTAATCGACGAATTGCTTCACCGGCTGGTTTAGCTTTTTCACTATTTCTCTTTTTGTTTTCTGTGTGCAACAGTTGGTAGAAATTTATCTTCGTTGCTTCTTTATAATGCTGTTTCTGTGCGTATTTTTTGCTGGCAAGAAAATACAGCATAACAACTGAGCGCAATTTCGTGTTCTTGTGTGCTTATTACTTTTCTTGTTGGTCTTCTTTGTTGCTATCGTGTGTTCTTTGTTTCCTTGAATGAATTCAAGGAAATACAGAATCGATAGCTACGCTGGCAGTCAAGTTTGCTCACGATTGCAAATTGTTTTCTTTGTTTCTTTTTCCATTTCATGTTATTTAACGAAAGTAATAAGCAAGCATCGTGTAAAGTGAATCAAAACACATGCAAACCGTGCGAGCGAGCGAGAAAGCAACATTCGGGAAGATGGAAACCAGCGCACAAGTCACTTGAAGTTGCCAGCTCAGCTGTCACTATACGCACTTTGAGCTTGTTTCATATGATTGTATGTGCAGCGTTTTCCAGCTTTCCTTCTCGGTTCGGTTCGGTCAAGCAACAAGTCGCCACTACAAACGCGCCCTTACAATTCTCGACTGGCTTCTGAAAAACGAATCATATGTCTGAAGTGATTCTATTTTGTTTCTACCCCACATGAGTTGGTGGAAAAAGTCAAGTTTTCTCGGTTTTCTGCTTTGCCTTCAGAAGCGATTGACGATCGTTTGTTTCGTTGTTCGTTTCATTTATTATGCGGAATTCGTGTAACTTTCTTTCTGTTGTTATTGCAATAATATTCGGTGGCAACCCTATTTCAAAATTTTATAATTTGGAAATTCCGACAACGGATTCAATGACCCATTTTTGGTATAACATTTTTTTTGCCGGCCCCGAATTCATAAAACTACAAAAAATCAAGGCGGCAACCCTATCCACCATCTTGAAGTTTAAAATTCTGACTTTAGATCCAAAATCAGCGACCCCTAAACACTGATAAATGACATTTAAAACTCTTGAAAAAACATAATATTAGGTGGCAACCCTAGTTAAAAATTTTATAATTTGGAAATTCTGACAACGGATTCGGATTCAGCGACCCATTTTTAGTGCATAATTTTTTTTGCCAGCCCCAAATTCATAAAACTACAAGAAATCAAGGTGGCAACCCTATCCACCATCTTGAATTTTAAGATTCTGACTTTATATTCGAAATCAGCGACCCCTTAACACTGATAAATGATGTTTAAAACTCTTAAGAATACATATTATTAGATGGCAAAACTGTGGTAAAAATTTTGGTGGCAACCCTAACCTCCATCTCAAAATTTTAAAACTGTGATATTATATTCGAAATCAAATCCGTTGTCAAAATTTCAAAATTACAAGAATTCGCAAAAATAAAAAAATCTAGGTGGCAACTCTATCCGTCATCTTAAATTTTAAAGTTTGACATCATCTTCGAAATAAGTTACCCCTAAAACTTCCAACCACGGAGTCCACAGAATCCTTAAAAGTCCTATTACGCTTAAGCTCTCTCTAAAAACGCTCATTGAGTTTTTTGGATACTTGCTTTAATTGGATACTTGCCTTCAATTTTAAGCTTTTCAAGCTTTTTGCCGAACACATCAAGCTTTCCTTTACTTGAAACTTCGTGTCGTTCGCTTGTAAGCTAGCATACTTGCAAGTCGCAAGCTGTCGTGGGCTTATTTATATTCAATTACAAGCTATACTTGATTCAAAATTATCAAGCTCAAGCTAGATTGAACTTGTATTTTAAGCAAGTACTTGAAATAGAGTTTCAAGTAGGCTTGTGCAGTTCTCTGATTGCCACCACCATGTTTGAAGGTTTGTTTTACTTGGTTCTTTTGAATGGATTCTTTGGGTCGGTGTTGTAAGGTGATTGCATCTTACTAAACGTTCCATACAGCGGGCATCTCTGTCCGTTAGCTTTCTTGGTCGGCCTCCCTTGATGATTATATGCTCAGTATTTCGCTGCTTTTGGACACGAAGAACTGTTCTAGACTAATTTTCAATTCTGCTATAGATCTTGAGGACTGACCATTTTGAGTCATAACTACTACATTATCTTCGATTTCAACAGATAAATTTTTCATATTGATTAGATTATTTTTTTTTTCTTAAATAAGGCACACTGAATTATTAACTTGCAGCTGTTCTCTGCACTTTGAACTGAAAACAAACAAAACAGAAGCTAGCCACAAAAATTTACAAAAAATAAAATGAATAACGGGAAATTTACAGCTATAAAACAAAAAAGAGTGCAGGCGTGCAAAAATGGATACATGTATTTTTTTGAGTTTTGCAAAAAATGAAGCATTGTATATTTTTTTATTGATTCTTTTTTTTTGCATTAAAATAACATATACAAAGATTTCAAAAGCAAATACTTTTTTCAAATCAGTTTGTTATTTATAATTTTATGACAACGTAAGTATGAAACTGTATGAAATATTGTCCCAATTTGCTCTCCACTGTATACAATGGTTCTTATCTGAGTGTAGATAAAACAAAAATTTTCTGTACATTTTTTAAAAATTTTTTTTTTTTAATGATTTAAAAAGAATTTCGTTTTAGGCAACTTTTTAGTAAAATTAATTATGCTAAGTAACGGCTTGTTCAAATTTCATGATTTTGTGGTCAATTACTCTTAATACATGTTTAAATATAAAAATGCTTTTTTAAACATTTTTTTTCTTTAAAATTAATAAATTTTTTATTAAAAAATTAAAAAAAAATCTCAGTCACGTAAAATTTTTTTTAAAAAACATTACATATACATATATACGAATTTGAAATAAATTAAAATAAATTTTTTTTTGTGATCTCCATAAACAATTCTGGTTTGAAATGTTTTAAATCTGCCCTCCCTGTCGTATCATATACACGCAAGTACCACGCTCACTTGTCCAATCGCGCCTTATTTTTGCACATATCCTTCAAATAACGTACTTGATGACTGCCTAAGTTTTTGTTTTCATGGCTTTACTGGTTCTCCAGATATTGCGAAAAATGTGTTCCAGTTGTAGGTTAGGTACCACGCCCTCTTGACCAATCGCGTCCAATTTTAGTTCGCACAAGACAGGTAGGACAGATTTAAAACATTTCAAACCAGAATTGTTTATGGAGATCACAAAAATTTTTTTTATATATTTTTTCAATTCGTATATAAGTGTAATATATTTTAAAAACTATGTTGATTTTATATGATTTAAATACAAATTCCAAATGTTAGATAGTTCTAGTTGTTTGATAGTTTAAAATAGTTTATTGAGCTTTAGGTTAAAGTTAGAACAAATAATTGTTCTAACAAATCTTTCCAAAGAAAGAACAACAACACAGTTTTTTCAATATGAAAAGAAAAAATCACTAGCCAAAGGACCTGCTAAAGACTTCATCAGAAATCTTTGTGATACAAGTGCAAGCGCGTACTAGCGCACTGCACCACTGAGGCGATGAGATTTGAAGTGTCAATTTCTCAGTTTTTCTCCCATTTCACATTCTCAAATTTGTTGTTGTATTTGAATTTTTTAAAAATTTTCTAGGTGACCAAGATCGTTTTTTAAAATTTTTTTTAATATATTAATTTTAAAGAAAAATAATTTTTTTTAAATTGTTTTTATATTTTAAAATGTATTAAGAGTACTTGACCAAATAATCATGAAATTTGAACAAGGCGTTAGTTAGCAAAATTAATTTTACTAAAACAGTGGCCTAAACTAAAAATTTTAAAAATTTTAAAATTAAAAAAAAAAATAAAAAAAAAAATTATTGTTTTATCTACACTTATACTTCATATATAAATTATATATATATTCTTATATAATATCCATTACTTCATATATAAAAACTATAACTTTCTGTTTTAGGTGGCTAATTTTACGAATTTTCATACAGTATTAGGGAAGTCAATCCCGGTATCCCGGATGATTTAAGCCCTCTAAGTCCCGGGATTTTTTAATAAAAAAATTATATATGAAATATTCATGTAAATGAAACCATTTCAATTTAAGTTGATATGAATATAAAATTAGAAAAACCTTTTATTGAGGCTGAAAAAGATTGTTAGGACGATAAGTGTGAATCACTGGAGCAAACACTTTGCAAAATTTTAGAAGAATTTGCAACATCCGAAAGTCAGCTATGTATTTAAAAATTGTAAGATATTTTGACTTAGGAAATAATTTTGTTTTGTGGTGAAAGCAATCGTGATCTAACCTTACAAATTGCTACCATCTAGCTACCAACTAGCATAGAATCCGAACGGTGCTTCTCATCAGCGGGTTATATTTGTAATGATATTCGAACAAGACTCTCTAACGAAAATTAAGACGCCTTGATCAGCTTAATGTATTACTTTAAAAATAATTAAAAAAAAATTTAATTTTTAAAAGTCTTTTTCAACCTTAGTTTGCCTTAACATAAAAGAAACATGATGACAGTGTCTAAAAAAAATTTTGTAACATTTTTATGATAATACCCTAAACTGTTCTGTATTTATTTATTTATAATGTTTGTTCTGTATATTATTACAATTTGGTAGACATTTATATCATTTAAGTTTTTTGAGATTATTAACAATAACAGTATTCACACTTGTGTGATATTGTGGTTTTTTACCATAGTTGAAAACCGCAATTTTGAGCACCCTTTAAAATAGAATTTGCTGTTAGAAACCTCCCACTATTGCTTTTTGTTACCATGCAAATAAATTTACTAACCTTTATATATATTTTATTAATATATAGGGTGGGCCATCTAGTGATTTCTGTTTAAATCATAGGCTATTTTTACACTGACAGCTGTTTCCCGCTCGAAATCTTGACATAAAGTCAGTATCATACCTCCGCGGAAAGAAATGAGACGCTTTATGCTTGAACAACGTTGGGAAATATTGAAACTTATTTCCAAAGTGAGTGCATCATCTGTGAGTGCATCAAAGTGAGTGAAATCATCTCTTGTGACGAGGTGCATTTTCATCTTGGCGGCTACGTTAACAAACAAAATTGCCGCATCTAGGGCTCGGAAAACCCGCTGTTATTGATGAGAAGCCGATGCATTCACTGGATGCGGATTGTAGGGTGGTGCCATAATTGGACCATTTTTCTTCGAAAATGAGGCTGGGAACAACGTTTCGGTCAACGGTGGGCGTTACAGAGCCATGTAAACCGATTTTTTTTTTGATGAAATTGGAGACATGAATTTGGACGACCTCTGGTTCATGTGGGATGGCGCGCCATGCCACACAGCCCATGCCACAATCGATCTTGCGCACCAAATTCCCAAATCGTGTTTCAGCCGTCTTGGCGATGTCAATTCGCCGCCTCGGTGCTGCGATTTGATCCCTTTGGACTTTTTTTTTGTGGGGAACCGTGAATGACCGAAGTTATGCCAACAATCCGGAAACGATTCAAGCACATAAAGCCAATATCATCCAAGCAATCCGTGATCTACATCCCGAAACCATCAAAAAGGCCTTGGAAAATTGGAGAGACAGAATGTGCTACTGCGAAGTCAGCCAAATAAAAACCGCTCGGTAAAGTGTGGTATCAATACCACGGGTTTTTTAACTACACTGAAAACAACGCAATTGTGAATACCCTTAATGTGCTTTGTTTGGTTTTTTTTTGTTACTTTATAAATGAATTAATTTACATTTCAAGTAATAAATAAGAACATTTTGTGTTAAAAACGTTTTGATTTATTAACTTCTTAAAGTTTTAAATCCCGAACTAATTCCGGAAACCCGGGATTGAGATTTTCAATCCCGATAATCCCGGGATCGTGAAAAGCTTCCGAAAGACTCCCTACTCAGTATGTCTAAGCGATTGGAAAAAGGTCGTTTTGTACCAACGTAAAATAAAATAATATTTTTATTTGAAATTTCCTAGTTTTATATTAGGTATGTTCGCATACTTTTTCAGTCAAAACTTGCCAGTAAGAATTTTTTGAGAGTAAGAAAAAATTCTCTCGCAAAAAAATGAAAAATCTGGAAAAGTACCCCAGCAAAAAATTTGTAAAAATTTTTAATGAACGTCGAGCTGTCAGAATAGTTAAAAAGAAAACCCACAGAATAAACAGCATCTCAACTGATAAAGGCTCAAAAATCGCGAATTTATTTTCTCAGTTTTCCATTCTGAATAAATTGAATTTAGAGCCATTATGTTGTAAACAAAATGGTTACAACAAAAGACGTGCCAACTCAAATTTTGTCTTTTATGATATCCAAATTTTATATTCAGCCGATTATTATTTGGTGGTCTGTGGCTCACTTTTTAGAGCTACCCAAGGGATAGGGAGCTGTCCCAATTCTGCCAACAACATATGAAACCGACCGGCCACTTTTACATGGCGTTGTCATGTAATCCGCCTAAAGAAAAAATAAAGAAATTTGATGATAGATCTGAACTCAAGACTTTTGTTGCTCATGATGAAATATCAAAGGGATTGCGTTTTGTTGATTCAAATTGAAATAAAATTACTTTGAGCAGGGATTTAAATTTAAAATTAATTTCGCAACAGGATCTGAAAAATGCTAACAACTTTCTCTAGGTATTTCTAGAATAAAAAGAAATGGGAAAACCGATATCCTCCCGGATAGTACTACAGGCGAACCAATAGTTTCTGATGATCCATTTTGTAGCATGCATTCAGACGATGAAACTAACAACGAAGTTACTAATAACGTAGAAAAATACGTCCCAGGATGTTCAATGAACGTTCAAATGAACCTGTTCGGTTATCTTCAAGACGCAACAAAGGAGTTCCGCCAGAGCGTTATATACAAAACATCCGTTTCGTAACATCAGTAGATATTATTCAACCAAAGACATATAGAAAATCAATAGAATCCGAGCAACATCATGAATGGAGAATCCCAATGCAGGAGGAGATGGCATCATTGATTAAGAATCAGACATGGGATTTGGTTAAGGCCGCTCCGGCCACATGGCTAAAATCATATTTAAACATTAATGTCATAAAATTTTCTATCCAATAAAGCCCGTTTCATTGATATTAAAAATATATTACTTTGTGCTATTATGATTTAAACTTGCATCACTCTATAAAAACACCCTAAGTCTCATTTGCTCAAATCAAGCATTAAAAACTAAAATTAAGAAAAAAGCAATTACAATGAGCATTTATTGCCAAAATTGAGCAATATAAACAACAGCTTGAAACAAGCATAAAATACTTGAGTCTAGAACCTGGCATAAGACTTGAATCAAGAAAATATTTTCTTAATTTAAGCAAACGCAGAGTTTTTGCATTTGAACAATTCAGCGAATCACAAAAATCATAAAAATTTTGAAGTTGTTGTAAAAGAGTCGCTAGACAAAAAAAATCTACGTTCAAGATCACTGTCGCCAATGTGTGCCAACAAAGCATGCGAAAGTGTTGTATCTTTATGCATATCTAGCAAATTATTCTAGTTTTCAGTAAATTATTTACTTGCAAATTGTTCTCAATTCAAGAAAAATAAATTTCTTGATCACGCAACATATTCTAGTTTTCAGCAAATTGATTACTTAAATATAGCAAATTGTTCTCAATTCAAGAAAATTAAATTTCTCAAATCAAGCAAACTATTCTAGTTTTCAGCAAATTGTTTACTTAAAGCCAGCAAATTTTTCTCATTTCAAGTAAATATTAGACTTGAAATGAATGAAAAAAAATATTCTTGAGTTTTAAGCAAATGTTGCTTGAATTGAGTATTTTTTTCTTAATATCATGTGTTCTAAATTTGCTCAATTCTAGCAAAATAATGCTTGAATTGAGAAATTTACGCTTGAGTGTAAACTGACACAAAAATACACTTTTGAACAAAAATACATTGTTGAACAAAAATGTAGAGTGGAAAATTTTTGGCTTCCATAGTTTTTTCGTTTTTTTGTCTGAACTGATTATTTTACTTCAAGACCATTTTACGGTATGAAGGACGATAGATTGTAATTTTCAGATTAAAGACTATTATCATCAGTTTGCTGTCTGCTATCACATATCAAAAATATAGGATGGAACCTTTTAGTTTCGGGTAAGTTTTGGTGTGTGAAAATCTTACTTTCATAAAAAAGTTAAAATTTTTTGCACTTTAGCCCAAATTTAGGTACCAAGGTCGATAAAAGCTAGACTTTAGCATAGTGCCGTTCGATTAAACACATAAAAATACATTTTTGAAAAAAAATGTAGAGTGCAACCTTCTCACCTTCTATAGTTTTTTGTCGTTTTAAAAAAGTTTTTTCTGAACTGAGTATTTTACTTCAAGACTATTTTACGGTATGAAGAACGATAAATAGTAATTTGGGATAAAGGACTAAAATCATGAATTTTTCATTAGCTATCATATATGTGAAATCCAGGATGAAACTATTTGTTTTGGGACAAGTATTGGGGTGTGGAATTCTTACTTTCATAAAAACATCACGATTTTTTGCTTTTCATCTAAAAATTTAGGAACCAAGGACGTGACTTGATCACAGCAGTATTCGAATTTTCACACAAAAATAGATTTTTGAATTAAAATATAGAGTGGAACCTTTTTGGCTTCTATAGTTTTTTTGTTTTAAAAATACATTTATTTTTCTGAACGTATTATTTTACTTCAAGACCATTTTACGGTACCAAGGACGATAGAGCGAGACTTAAGTACATTAAAATACATTTTCGAACAAAAAAAAAATGTAGAATGCAACCTTTTCTACTTCTTTACTTTTTTTCGTTTAAAAAAAATTTTAAATTCTGACTTTCATACAAAAAAATTTCTTTTTTCAGCCCAAATTTTACTATAAAGGTTGTATTGATGCATTATTATACGTCGTTTCTTAATTTTTTACTTTTAAAAGAAATTATTTAGCTATTTTTTGCCACTTTAAAAAAGTTGCGGCGAATTAAAATGTTTGGGTCGAGTCTTACGGCGAATCCAAAAGTTGGGCTGAATTAAAAATTTGGGATGAAAATTTTGGGCTAACTTCACACCGGAATCCAATGATCTTTCTTCTCATAGTCCTCCAGCAACTTGTTCTTACCTAAACTTAATGTTAATTCGTTTACGTCATGAAAAGCAATTATGAATGTATCGTAAGAATGTGGTAAGCTACTAAATAACATGGCTATGATCCAGGATTCAGCAATATTTTCGCCCACTGAATTCAAAAATTATTTAAATTGAAAAAACATGAAATAGCAAATGTAGCAATAACAAGTTAATTTTTTCAACACAAAAACTATCAGATAATATCTCTCGTCGTATTCCTTTCAATTGTTTTTTGTATTAATTGTGATCTGACATTTTTCGATTACATTTTCTTTAATACCAAAGTTTGTGACAATTTATATAATTTCAGAAAAAAAAAATAAAAAATTCCTTTAATTGAAAATAACATTGCACACAATCGCAATTACCTCAAACTGTGGGCTACAAATAATTTAATAAAACAAACCATAGCTATAGTATTTATACAACAGTGGCTTTATTTGACGTGCCATTAACTCAAAACTAGCATAAAATTTGTAAAATACTAGAAAAACAATATTTTACATGGCAAAATGTGTTTTAAAAATTTTTAAAAAAATATTATTTTTAAATATAAATTTCACACATTTTTTGTTAACTTTAAGTTAGTATGCCTGTTCTTCTGTGTATATTTTTTATATTAAAACTCACATTAATTAAGTTTCTTAATAAGTTTTATAGAAAAAACTAATTTAAATGACAAATGACATACAAAGTTCAAGCAGAAATAGCAAAATAAATAGTCTAAATTACTTAGAAAATCGATATATAAAACTTTAAAATGTATTAACCTCATTCCACTTCTCTTATCCATATAACACAAACTATGTCACATATTCTTATACAGATGCATTTTGAAGCTTTACCCATGAACTATTTTTCACATATTGATTCTTACCACTGACATGTGGCATTGTTCTATATTTTGCCATTTGCTCCACGGTAATCCTCAAGCTCATAATATTTTTCTTGCTCATTATAAAAATACTTTGTGAAACAATAAGAAAAATATGGAGAGGAAAAAAACCAACATTACTGCTGGCACAAGAACCTAGAATAAACAAGCTGAAATAAAGTAATGCAAGCAGTTTTCCAGCGTTATTACTGAGCAAGAACAAAAAAAAAAACAAAAAAAAAAAATAACCGGGTTTTGGTATGAAAAGGAAGTAAAATGAAACTGAAAATGAAAACTATGACTGCAGCATTGACGACGCGCATTAAGCTATAGCTGCCAACAAGTAGAACAAAAACAAAAGCAACAGAAAAACGTTTTAATTTTCCTTCGATGCTCTTGCTGCTGCAGCTCACCTCAATTCGATGGCTTTCCTGCCTTGCCTCTGCTTAACCAGCTGGTTTTTCTGAGTGGTTTCGATTTGCACCCATTTTGCGAATCCTTGCCTTGCTTCATTCAGCTGCATTTGCTATCAAATTGAATTTTTTCACCTTCTTCAGCCTGGTGCTATTTGTGCTGAGTAGATTTTTTTTGGGTTTATTCCTTTTTACTTGTTTCGAAACGATTTTATCCTTAAATTGCGATTTATTATTTCGCTGGGTTCATCTTTTGTTCGTTTGGTTCTGCCGATGATATTTCAATGCCTCCTTGCTGCTAATCTGCCAGCATAGCAATTCTTCGCTGCTGCTCACAATAGTAATCGATAATAATTGCATTTCCAATTGTATAGTTTTTCAATTGATTCTTATTTGTTTTCTCAACTCCTTTGAAGTAATGCATTTGACGCTAAGTGATTCGATTGTGTGATTTTTCCCAGCAGCTGCGGGTTAATTAAATGTGCTGGCATTTAGGCCATTTTGAAGTGATTAGAGCTGCAGATAAGCAGATGTCCTTGGAAGGAAGGAAGAGAGAAAGCACTCGAGATAGCTTTGTGTTATTTGCTTCTTATTATATTGCCATAAGAAAATGTAAGCTTTTGGTTGCTGCCAGTTATGTAACGCATATTATTTTTCCCTTACCATTTACTGTGCTACTTAAAATATTATTTTGCTACGTGGAAATGTGATGTAATCAATTATTTTAATTGCAATTCCATTGAGTGAAGTTCAGCCTAATAAAGCTGAGCTCAGAGTTGTGTTTACAAGCTTCAATAAAATGAAAATTCAATGCATTTCAAGCAGAATTAAATGAAATAAATATATGCATTTTAACTGGCTGACACACAAATGCATAACTTTAAATACACACCCACTTGGAAAAGGAGCCCTGCTGTATGTCTGCCGCCAACATGCTTCGGAGGAACAGGAGACATGCTTGCCTCCATACCCGCTTATATCTTCTTTGTATAGGCATGTGCTAGGCAGGCATGTCTGCCAAATGAACTGCCGCAGCAGCAATGCAGCATGCATCCTATGGTATGAATGCAGAAGGTATACATGTCTGCCAAACGAACTGCCGCAGAAGCAATGCGGCATGCATCTTATGGTATGAATGCAGAGGTATACATGTCTGCCAAACGAACTGCCGCAGCAGCAATGCGGTATGCATCTCTCGGCATTAATGCTTCATTCATACCATCAGATGCATGCATGCGGAGATTTGAACCTCAGTCGCATGAGTGTAAGTGCATAAGCTTATCCATTCGACCATTGCAACTGTTAACTAATCGTAGCTTAATTTGCTTCATTAAGAATAAACGCATGAGCACAGAGTAAGAAAACTAACGCGTTCGATTTTTAATTATAAGCAATAAATGCAAAATACAGATCGAAATCACCAAAGAAACAGAACAAACTAAAAAAACCAAAACAAAACTAAAAGCCATTAAAAAAAAAATAATGTCTCTGATGGGATTCGAACCCACTACTCAAGATTCCAAAATACATGAATAAAATTTAAAGCCCTAGCCAACTGAGCCATTAAATAATAGGGGTATTCACGGGTTGATGCGAAACGCAGATGCGACGATGCAAAAATGCAAGATTGCGAACTTTCACATCACAACAAACACACTAGAATCAATTTTGCAACTCTTATTGAATTAAGTTTATACGTTAATTCTAACAACTTTTTGTGATTTTGAAATGAGGTGGCAATATATTTACTGTTCATTCGACATATAATTTTGATTGCATAAATAAGTTCCAATATTGATGTTCTCGCGTTAGTGCGAAAAATATCTTGCAATTTCACACTCTTGCAATTCGCAACAACCTGTGAATACCCCTAATATACATAACAATTATCAAAAGTTGCTATCAAAAGTGCTTCAACGAAAACACAAAGTTTCGGCGAATTACAACAATCATGAAAATATTGAAGTTGTTGTCCTTTAAAATTATCCGGAATTTTGCATTAGCAAACATGATAATTTATTATGATACAGTTGTTATTAGACTTATATTTAATGTGTTTATGTTGTGTTTTAAAAGAATTTAGTTCTTACTGAAATAATAATAATAATAATGCACCTCACCTGAAAGTAAAGAGGAAGTATTAAAAATTTAAAAAAATAGACCTCTTAGCATTAAAATTATAACCTGCCACATTTTTTCCATCGGCAGGCCTGCTTTATTTTTCATCTGGGCAACATCACACATACACACACATAGTGCCAATAAATATATTTATGCAATCAATGGAATGCAGCATATTCAATGTTATTCGTTGTAAAAGCAAAAGCAGTTGAAAATGCGTTAAAAAAATCTATCGAATACAGCAACGACAGACAGAATAGCATGATTGCAATCTGCTCATATAAAAGAACAGAAATTAATTTTGGAATAACGCCGTTGCACACTGCGTTCAATGGGGAAAAAATACAAAATCTAAAAAAGGTCGTACCTTAAAAAAGTTTGTATTCCAATGACTCAGTGGTCACAAATCCGAAAGAATTTTGTAAATATCCTGATAAATAAAGAAATGCAATATATTTAAACTTTATCTATTTAATGCAATAAACTGAAGTATTTTTACATTTGGAAATAGCAATTTCAATTATTAAAAATTTGGCATAGCTAGTTCTACAAAATAAAAAGGATGCAGAATTATTTGAAATGATTTCCATATCACGAAAATCTTTAATTTTTTTTTTACAAAAAAAAAAAATTGCTTTAACCTTTTTAATAGGCCATAAAAGTCAAAAATGACCAAAGTTTGGATGGTGAAAACAAACAAAAGTTATCGATAGAAATCAAATTTAAATATTTTCTATAAAATTTTTTTTTTCGTTTCCTAAATTTTATCTGCCCCTTTTCATTAACAAAAAAGTTACCAAGTGTTTTATACAGGGACCGAAAATAACAGTTATTTTCGAAATTTCTATTCAAAAAGTCAAATGGAAAGAGTAAGTCTATTCGATATTTGAATATAGCAATGTCATGCTTGTTAGCTAAGGAATAATAATCTTTAATGATTTTAATTATTCTGATTTTTTAAAAAAATCAATAAATAATCGTTATTTTTTGACCAATTTTATTTCGATTAAAAATAAAAGTTAAAATTTGATTTTAATTTCTTTGAACAAATATAATGGTAAAAAATTGGTTTTTATTTTTCGATCAAAAATATAACTTAAAAATTGACTTTTATTTTTTGGATCAAAACTAAAAGTGGAAATTTGACTTTTATTTTTTGATCGAAAATAAAAGTTAAAATTTGACTTAATTTTTTGATCATATACAAAAGTTAAAGTTTAACTTATATTTTTCGATCAAAAAGAGCAGTTAAATTTACTTTAATTTTTTTGATCAGAAATATAAGTTTAAATTTTGCTTTTATTTTTTTGATCAAAAATAAAAGTTTTAATTTGACTTTAATTTTTTTTGCTCAAATATAAAAGTTAAAATTTGACTTTTATTTTTTTGATCAAATAAAAAAGTTGAAATTTGACTTTTTTTCTTTGATCAAAAATAAAAACTATGATTTGTTTTTTATTTTTCCGATCAAAAATATAAGTTAAAATTTGACTTTTATTTATATGATCAAAAATAAAAGTTAAAATTTGACTTTTATTTTTTTGATTAAAAATAAAAGTTGAAATTTGACTTTTATTTTCTTTGGTCAAAAACAAGAACTGTAATTTGACTTTTATTTTTTCAAATATAAAAGTTAAAGTTTGATTTTTATTTTTGGATTAAATAATTGTTAAAATTTGACTTTTATTTTTTTTATCGAAAAAATGAAAGAGACATTTAATTGTTTCTATTACTTTGTATGTATTTACAGAAACAACACAAAAAGACGACGGAACACATGCGCAATTTTTAAAGGATTTAAGGACTACATTCGGAAAATTAAAAAACCGATATCAAAAACAAGATAACAATAAATCCAAGCAGCTCAAAACCTCACCATAGCTTAATACATTTTTTGATTTTGTAATGCAATCCTGCTCATACTTTTAAAAACATCACTTTTTTATTGTAATTTTTGTTCGTTTTCTTAAATAATTATTTAATTTATGCTGTAATTGAATTAGTTTACATATTTATTTTAAAGAAATTAACTATAGTCAGCCATTTTTAAAAGATGTATAAATTATTTTAAATTAATCTTTTAACACTTATGTGCAGCACTGAAAAGGCCAAATTGTGGCAATATTTATATAACGAATTTAATTTTAATCAATGTACTTTTCGAACTGTAACTTTATTATACTTTTATTTAGTTTTATTTTACTTAATGCTCAATGCAAACATATAAACTACATAAAAATATGAATGAAATAATATTAAATTGAAATTAATATCAACGCAATTTCTCCATTTTATCATTCTATTAAAAATTCGAATACGAAATTTCCCAAGAAAATTCATCATGCTTTCGTTGACGAAATTACCTTCATCTTTCGTTACAGAAATTTCTTTCATATTTATGATTTTGAATTTCCGTTTTATTTCCTTGACGATATTTACTAGATATTTCACTCTTGTTTTCGTTGACGAAATTTCTTGCATTTTTCTTTGAAAGTTTCGTCGGCGAAAATTTGGACACTTGTATTGAATTTTGCTGCACGATTTGTATGGGCGACTCCTGAAGTTTCGTTGGCGATAGGGAATTTTCGTACATGAATCCTCTATGAATCCTTAAGGAAATAGCCAACTGGGCATATTAGGGCAATTCACGATCTTGTTGCGTCGTACAATGTAACGAAGTGGCCAAAAGTAGGTATGAAAAAAAGTCATAAACTCGTAAAAGTAAGTAAGCCAATTTAGAATTAGGAGTCTAAAATATCGGAAACTAAAAGAATTGTTTGATATCTTTCCATTTGTGGTAGTTATAGACCTCATATGTTGTTTGGAAAATTTTATGAAATTTCAGTTTTTATAGTTTTGTACTGAATATTTTTCAAAATCCCAAAAATTTTTGTAAAATTCATATACAAAAATTTAGCAAAAATATATTTTACAAGGCTCTTGCTATAAAACACAACTTAAAAAATATAACTAAAATTTTTTTCATATATCACAAAAAAAGGTCTTTGGAATCAAAAAAAAAAAACTAAATTTATTTAATATTAAATTTACACACCTCGTTTAAATGTTTTTAAAAAATCCAAAAAGTTAAAACCATTTTGCATGCGGCTTACTGCATTTCATTGCTTAAGTTGCAAAGTGCTTAAAAATTTTTTATCAAAACTGGAACAATTTCTGCAAATGATGCTATGCCATGAATAAAAGGTCGCTAGAAATGCAATAATTACAGGTTTTTATTTTTTTACAACATAAATAGTCTTTGAGTAGCTTTTTGAGCAAAAAAGTCAATATTTTAAACTTTTTTGAAATAAGATAAGCAATTTTGAATTGGAAAAAAAAAAATCGATAATAAAAAGTATTTCAGCAAGTAAATTTGGGTCAGTTGAAAATGGGCGAACTAAATTATGGTCAAAACTCACAATTTATTGTAGGATGCAATATAAGGTGGCCCTTATTTTCAAAAGTGTTTTTTTAAATTGATCCCCTGAAAATATTTCAATAGATGGGAAATGATAAAATATGAAATTTAAGATCAATCCAAAGTGATTTAGCGGTCGCTCAAGTGGGTGGAATACACGAGAAATATGATTTTTTTTTTGTATTTTTGACTTTTGCTTACCCTTGAAGTATAATGAACACTGGTTAGTTTTGATTTTCATATAATAAGGCCAAAATAAATAGCAAAATAAGGATTTAAGTTTAAAGTTGAACCAAAATTAGAAATTAATAATTGATTGCTTTTATTGAAATACACATTTATACTCCATCTTAATTGTTTAATTAAATGTTATCTTAATTTGATAACGAGTTACATAAACTCTAAAAATTTTTCAATATTTTTAATAATAATAAAGATGTTGCTGGTTTTAATATGCATTTTACAGATTGTGCTACGAGCTTACGAAATGACATGAATCGCCTTATTTAAAATTTTAAAATTTTGGTTCGACCGTAAACTTAAATCCTAATTTTGCTTTTTATTATTCCTTCCACCTGCAGGAAGGCGTGGTTTTCAAAGCAAATTTTGTGAGAAATGTGGTAGACAATAAAATGAATAATAAAAAAATTTTATTTTTTAATATTTTTCTTTTGTTTGACCAAATACTATTGACCCTAATCAGAAACTAAGGTTGAGTTTTTAGCAAGATATTTGAGCTTAGAGTAAAGATAAGTGTAAAAATTGCAAAAATTTCTTTCTGTTAATCAACAAGCGAGGTTTTAGTTTAGTGTTAACATAATAAACATATAGTTCTTTCCAAAGATCTTTTTATCTAACTTCTCTTGTAAATTTTTTTTGTGTATAGACTTTTGCTATTTTAGTAATGTTGTTTGTTCTAGTCAGTGTTAAATTTTATTTTTAATCGTAATTATCATTCTGAGGTTTATGATTGAATTCATGAAAATATCCTGTTTTTTACGATTTTTTTTCGGTAATCTAGAAAAAAGTATAAACTATTTTCCACTTTTTTTAACCTCTCACTTTGTATGGAAGGTGGCGCTTTTTTGGCTCATTTTCTATATACACATCGCACAAGTACTATAAGGAAAAATGGCAGCCAGAATTAAAGTCAAAGCGCTTAACTAAAATGGGAGTAAATAAGGAAAAAACTTAATTTTCAGTTTTAAAACATTTTCAGAGAAGACTGTCGTTGTCTTGGCCTAACCTTCTTTCTTGGAAATACACTCGCAATACTACAGTCCGCAATTCTCTATTCAAAATATTTTTGCCACTCTCTGATATGAAAAAAAGACCACTGTGCAATCGCAAAAAATATAACTCTTCAGAATAAAGATATTATAATTTTTCATTTTCCTCTTTTCTATTCCAATCACAGCAATCATTTCGACAATTTTAAATCATTTTGCAGGTCATACCGCATCGAGTTAAAATATATTCAATGCTATGCAAAGCAAAGAAAAATAATTCAATAAATAGCTTTAAATAAGAATAAAAAAGGCTGCATTTCGTCGAACTATCATCTATCTATCTATCTGTCTATGCAGCAGTTGTTGGCCAGGAATTCAGAAATTGTGCACCGTGTCGAAATAATTCATACGTTTTGTTCAAGCATAAATTGTTATAACGGATATCCGTAAAACAATCCATAAATAGTCCATGTTCGTAAGCAGCAGCAGCAGCTACAGCAGCAGTTGGCAGTGAGATCAAAATTGTGTATATGTATGTGTGTGTGTATGTGTATGTGCACTGTTCCACACTAACACCATTTATAGACAATCAGAAAATACAGACACAATTTCATGCACACCGTTTTGGTTTTGTTAACAAATTTTGTCGTTGCTGTTGTTTTTGAACATTGCTATGAATTGTGCGTTAGCAACTTTGTTGCTGGCTTTGCTGACAGCTGTATATTGGTATTTGTGCATGTTTTGTTTTAGTGGGTATTTACTTTCGTTTTTGTTCAAAAATATTGTGCTTGCTTAATTATTAATTTGCCGTTTGAGTTTGAGTTGTTGCGCAAATATTTGTCGATGACAAGTTTGCGCAGCTTACATTTTTTTTGTTTGACTACATGATTACATATATGGCCAAATTGAAATAATTTGGGCTATCAACTCATTGAAGTCGCACCTGCTATTAAACAAAATTTTTCGTGCCTATGTTTGAGGTTGGCCCAAAATTTTTTTCGTTAGCAAACAATAGCTTAATTTTTACTTCATAAAAACTTTATAAAATATGTATCATAAATGTTTTTCTAAGCTAGAGGAATTTTTTTTTAAACTTCAATGCCTTCAACTTAATTTGATTGCAAGCCGGAGTTTTGATTTAAATTGATTGATATTTATTTTATTTCAGTTATATATTTTTTTCATTTTTTCATAATCGAACATTCCCTGGTTTCTAAGAATTCGTTTTGTAAATTTATCCACAAACTGCTATTTTGGCTAATTATCTTGCAAAACTTTTGGAAAACCTTCGTTACACAACTTAAAGTTCAAGTGATAATAAATAAGACACATTAAAACTTTTTCAACGTGTTCGTAATTTCTAAACAATTTATTTATAGATTCAACTTGATTGCAGCTGGAGGCACTATTCTGCGTAATTTGATGCTATTTTAAAGTTATCTATCTGTCTTTCTACCTACATATTGAATGTAGAGTGTCTGTATGTATGTTTGATTTTCTTAAATAAAAACAAATCTTTCAACCGAGGAAAACCAAATTTGGCACTGTTGAACAATGAAATCAAGTGGCATTCACTGTGTGAAAAATGTTGCAACGCCCATTTACCATTCACAAATGAATAATTATACTTTATATTAGAAGTTGTGGGTTATTTTAGACTAAAATGTGGTCATTTGGATATAACATTACCAAAAATCACACTAAAGCTACACTTACAAATACATGATTCCAATTTAAACCAAATAAAACAAAGCAGAAAATATTTTACTGAAAGTCAATCATTGACATTTTGATATGCTTAGTAGGGCGTATCGAATTACAATTTTTTTTCGAATTTCACATTCTAAAAGTTGCATTGGGTGGTCAGGATCTGCCAAAAAAAATTTTAGAAAAAAATAAGGATCTCTTCCTATCCCGCAAGGACAAAATTGTTTTTTGAGAAAAACAGTAAAAAATCACGATCTAAGAATGCTTTAGTTTTTGCAAGAAAAACTACATATGTCTTCAAGCAAAATTAAATATAGACTTAAATTAACAATATTATGGCAAACACGATGCCAATCTTGGTTTTTACCTACAGTGTGAAGGATATTCGAATCTAAAGGTACACTCGAGATAGCACAGAACTTTTAATTGTTTTCTGATTGTCTAAATTTTGGTGATATTGATTACGGTGTTAAGGCTTTCCTTAAATTTGGCGAACTAATAATTTAAATATTTTTCGCATATGCATTTCCCTGTTTTGGAGAAATGTATGCTTTAATGCAACTTTTTAACTTTTTTAAAAAATGGAATATAAGGTTGTATATCTCGAGCACCAGAAGTGGTACCAAAGCTATTTTTTCAATTCGAATTCTAAACATGAGATTTTTTTCAAAAAAATTATTTTATGCAGAATCTCATGGGCTAGTTTGGTTAGTACAAAAATGAAATGGAGCAACACAAAATATCGTACTTTTCTGATCACATCTTCCTGTTCTAAAATGTTCTCAAAAATGACATAAATTATACAGAAGAATTATATTGCAAAGTTTATTAGCCAAAGTGCCAGATACTTTTTCATAATTATTTAAAATCTGATTTTATATGATTTAAAGAGAAATTCTAAATGTTTGATAGTTTCAATCATACTTGATTTTAAATACAAATTCTAGTTTTTTGATAGCTTATACTCGTTTATTGAGCTTTAGGTCAAAGTTAGAACAATTTCTAACGAATTTTCCCAAAGAAACAACAACAACAACAAAGTATTTTCAATATGAAAAGGAAAAAAATCACTAGCTGATCACCGTGCTAAAGGCTTCATCAGAAATCTTTGCGCACTGCACCACAGAGGCGATGAGATTTGAAGTGCCAATTTCTCAGTATTTCTCCCATTTCACATTCTTACATTTGTGGTTGTATTTTTGCTTCACTTTAGTCTTTAGTCTTTACGCTTATGTTATTATGTACAATATGTTATGTTAGGTATATTAAGTGTGATTTAAACTATCAAACATTTAGAATTTGTATTTAAATCATATAAAATCAACATAATAAAGAACAAGGTCATATAGAAACAACTTTAATTTAAAATCGTAATATCTTTTAAAGTATGAGCCAAATCATCTGATAATAGGATATTCTTAATAATTACCTGAAAATGAAATACGAATTTTTTTAATAGTCCAAAACTATTCATTAAAAGAGAGATCTAACATTTTGAAAAGGTTAGGAAAGCCTTTATTAAATAAATGAAAATAGCAAATTTATAAAATTTAATTTTGAAATATGAGGATTTCACCGTAATCGAACTTTTTTAACAATTATCCAAATATGCCTTAAGACTCGAATGTTTTTCATGCAATATTATAAATTTCAACATCGAATAAAGATATAATCGGTTGATAGATGGAATCAGCGATCATAAATCCATTGAAATCGTTTACAATATTTAATCATATTAAACGACAAAATGTTAAAGAACATTTTGAATTAGGAAGATGTTGACATATCGAGACCAAATTTTTTATTGATTATTTTTAAAGTTATATTTATTGACTACTATTCCCATTATTATTAAAATAAAATTAATTTTAAAACATGTGTTGTTTTAAATCACCTTTCGCAGTTGAATAATGGGAATAAATTGTGATGAAAGCTTCTATTATACAACATTACACTGATGCTTTTCTGTTGCATTCATTATAAATTTTTTTAAAAGTCATTTCAAAATATCCTGTTTTTGGCTCAAAGTGGATAAGGACAATGAAGTTCTATTAACGCAAAATTTTGGTGCATTAATGTATGGGATCATACCTTTCAATCTCCCCGGAGGCAGTTCAGTACAAGGCTACTTTTTCCATTTAAAATCGCTCCGGCTTTCTGAACATACTTAATTAGCTCGGTTTATGCAATTTATAATAGAATCCTTGTTACAAAGTTCGTATTTTTTCGCTAAATTGGACGAAAAAGCAATATTTTTTAATGTTAGAGAAAGAAAGAAAGGGAAGAATGATTATTCAACGTAACGACGATGGTCAGCAAGCTAGGAACAAAACTAGCAAATATTACAGCGATTGCGCACGGCTTGATTAAACCTTGAACGCCCTATTAATTTTTGTTTATCTTAGAAAAATATGCATATTAAAATTACTTTTCTTGGTGGGGGGGAAATTTCCCTCTTTTTACTCCCCGTGGATCGGCGCCTGTAGAGGGGTTGTTGATGAACTTTTTTTTACTCAAAATTAAAAAATTGAAATATACAAGGTTTTGTTTCATTGAATTCTCAAATTAAGTTTTTATATATTATATATGTAAGTAAATATATTAAGGTGCCTTGAATTCCATTAGAAAAAAGCTCCGTTTGTACTCCTCTTAAAACAAACCTTTGTTTTTTTTTAACACGTTTTTATTAGCTTCACTTCATGTATGTATGTATGCCCCGTACAAATCTTGGAATCCATTTTTAAGCAACTTCCCGATGAACTAAAGTTTCGAAATCTAAATTTAGCTCAGAACTGGATGATAGTACATATAATTTAGTGAAGAATGTTGCCACTCCCCCTTTTACCGCCCACAAATCAACTTTTTATTTCAAAAACTACCGGGCTGATTCAGCTGAAATTTTGGCAGTAAATTTCCTTCCAGTAGAAGATGGTTTCGGAAAAATTTGGCCACTCGTCCTTTTAACGCCCACAAATCAATTAAAATCCTATATCTCCAATGCAACTGGCCCGATTGAGTTAAAATTAAGAGGTAGTTTAGGAAAATATCACAGAATAATAGAAACTTAAAATATAAATTAAAATATAAATTAAATTTTGTAAACAAACAATATGAGTAATATAAGACTAAAAGGTAAAAAATAAATATTTAAGTAAAAAAAAAATAACATAAGCATACAGACTAAAGTAAAGCAAAAATACAACAACAAATGCGAAATTATGAAATTGAGATAAACTGAGAAATTGACACTTCAAATCTTATCGCCCCTGTGGTGCAGTGCGTTAGTGCGCGCTTACACGGGATCACGAAGATTTCTGATGAAGCCTTTAGCCCGGCCGAAATTGCAATAAAATCAGCTAGTGATTTTTTCCTTTTCATATTGAAAACTTTGTTGTTGTTGTTGTTTTTCTTTTTATTAATTAATTAATTGTTCTAGCTTTGACCTTAAGCTCAATAAACGATTTTAAACTATCAAACAACTAGAATTTGTATTTAAAATCAATTATGATTTAAACTATCAAACATTTAGAATTTGTATTTGAATCATATAAAAAGTCAACAATAGTAAAAAAAAATTTTTTAATATAACACGTTTTAAAAACGAACTAAAAAGTATAAAATAGTTTCTCCTAGTGCATGCTATAGAGAATATTAATCCTGCATCACTAACCTTAGGGTAGAATCCACCCAGTCACTGTTTCTATGAAAGATTTCTAAAGCAAAACTTTCCAAGCATAATTTACTGGACTGAACAAAAAAGATGTCTGCAAACTTAAATCTATCATCCATCCAAGGATTTCTATGTTGTCAGTTAAGGGACCTGAGGCCGGATTCTGAAAATCGCCTAGCTAAAGCTAAATCTCTATCGCTAAAATGCTAAAAAAATGCTTCGTTCAATTCCATAGCGATTTCGCTAAAATGCGATTCTGAGTTTCAAATCGCCTAGCTAAAAATGTTGCTTTTACTACTCGCCACAGGAAGCGCTGTTTTAGCGATTCTTATGTCAAAAATATTATTTTGTTATGGCTGTGTGCCATTCGGAAACTTTTCACTATTGGTTCTATAGGAAAGAAAATGTTGAGTTAAAAAAAATTTGTATCTGTTGTATTCAAATTGTCAGTTTTTGCTGTGCCAAATGTAACATGAAAATGTTATCCAGAAATTTTGACGTCTTCTCAGCGAATGAACGAGTTTAAGAAACATTTGACTGCCTCGGTTTCTACTACTTATTTTTTTATTCTAAATGATATTATGAGCTACAACAAGGAATCTAACTGTTTTAAGTAAAATAACTTATAAAACCAAAACTTTAAAACATTAAAAATTTGTAAAAAATAAAAATTTTTATTCATTATTATTTTGTTGTATGTATTTTACCTAATTAGCTTAGAGATGGAATAAATTGAAAACATGTTTTTAAATTATGTGTTTAGATTTTACTCCACTATTAAAATTTACTTAAGTAAAAAAAGTATCAGTGTTAAAGGTTTCTTGTGAATTGGACCTAAAAATCCTTAACCTTTTATTGCACTAAATAAAAATTGCACTATACCTAAAGGTTGCCATACTCGATATACACTTACTGCCAAATTTTGAGCTCAATCGATTGTCATACGAAAGAAAATATTGACTTATACTCAGTCGATCAATCACCTAACCATAAAACATCCTTGAACACGTATTAACTCTTTATCGGCCATATTTATAAATATTCAAAAAGTATATTCAATGCATTAGTTTTGCAAGTTGAATGCAGTAAAGAAAAACCTGACATTGCGTATGTCAGAAGTAATGAACTTCCAAATTTAACATAAATATTTATTTTAAACCCTTTAGCTCCTAAGACTAGCCTAGTTTTTAAAAATCTTCAAAAAAAATTGTAGTAATTTTTATTGACACTTAAATAAATTAAAGACGACTGCAGTGACTCCATGCTTTTTAATTGCTCCTCAAGCTTGTATTTTTAGCCTAATAACAAATATTTTCTAAATATTAAAAGCAATCCACAATCCAATTTTATACGGAAACATAAATAAAACTACTTTTTCCAGAAAAAATACACAGCAAAACACTGACACTAACAATTTGGTAAAGCACAACCCTTTTGCTTCACTCAAGAATTCTAATGCCAGTTGTCAATATTTCTACTAGTCCCCGAGGCTACATGAATTTTTAACAATAAAATTCACCTCACTGATATCAAAAATTCTCTTTCCGACTGTCAAAAATGCATCATCCGAGCGAAAAGTTTTCAAAAACTTTTTAAAGTTTCTTTCGAATTTTAATTAAATTAATATAATAATTAAAATAAGCTTGTTTCTTATTTTGAAAATGGTTTACTGGTGCTAATGGTGGCAATTAGCAATTGCAATTCTACTGCAGCCTAAAACTTGAAGATTTGAGCATTTGTGCACTTGTGTGCATTGAAAAATTTGACAGCTTGGAAAAAGTGTTAGTGATTTGTTCACGAAAACCTAACTGCATAACTGCACAAGTCCTCAACTGCACAAGCAAGTGCACTGAAACGTGAATACCCCTAATATTAATACAACTGATAAATACAAACAGCAAGTTTTCGGAAAAGTGCTTTAAATTGGTGAAATGTTTTTCTTTGAAAACTTTCAAAAGAGACAAAGTATTAATTTTTCTTAATATATATATATCAAAAATTACGATTTTAATTGAAAAATCTCTTAATTTTTAACTTAGCGGCAACAAAATATTGGACTCTAAAATTATAGCTAAAAATAAAATTAGAGTTTCTGTAAATCGCTAAAAAAAGTTAAGAATCGCAGCAATCGCTAAAAATTAAGCTATGACAGCTTTAATTTTATTCTTCGTTAAAAGCTCGTTCAGTCTCTAAATTTTTAGCATAAAAATAAGCGATGGAGTTTTTCAGAATAGCAATATCGCTAAAAACTATAAATTTAGCTTTAGCGGTGGAGATTTAGCTTTAGCGTTTTTCAGAATCCGCCCTCTGGGTTAAGAAATCATTCGTTTACTAACATACTACAATTGTTAATAACACTTCTTACTATTCTCTATAGCATGCGCCCCACGTTTTTAGTTGAACTAAAAGCCCCACACAAGGAGAATTATTTTATGCTTTTTAGTTCGTTTTTTAAACGTGTTATATTAAAATTTTTTTTACTTAATTTTTTTTTATAACGATTCCCAAAGTATTTTAGTTGTTACGATAGCCGCCAGTGAGCTTAAAACCTCAAAAATCATATTTTTCGTAAATATATTGGCTGGTAGAATAGATGTTTAAAAAAAAACTGTTAGATGTTAAAGACCGGAAAAGATCAGCATCAAAAAATTTTAAAGCTTTGCAATAGCATTAAAGATATTTTTTTCGTGCTTTTATTAATTTTTTTTTTTTTTTAATTTTCACTCACTTTCCAGATATCGTTAGAAAGATTTTGAGTGTTTGCTTTCATGAGCAGAATTTCTTAGACTTAAACATATTAAAGCTAAGATATTAATTATAAAAAAAAGAACTTCTGAACAAATTTTGTAAGAAATTTTGAAAGTTTTTGTATGGAAAACAAATTCTACGTACACGTTACAGATCAATACGTTTCTTACTGTGCGATCACTGTGTGTGCTAATGGATGCACATACGTTCAAGCGTATCTCGCTTATTGAATTTCGGAGGTATGTTTTAAAAAATTTTTGGGATGAAAACGATATCTCATTTATTTCAAATTATTAAAATTTTAAAGACAGAAAAACTCTAACATAAACTTCATAAATTTTAAAACCTTAAAATTCACAAAATTACTAGAACGATTGTCTTTAAATTTTTACTCGGGTCAGAATTCTGAAAAATGTAAGTCAACTTTTTATAACTCATGAGTAACTTACAACATTGCTCAAAAATAAAACCAGGCTTAGACTCATTACTCATTACTCATTACAACTCAGAAAGTTAATTGTTTAAAAACTCTTGGCTATAAACGAGTCACAGTGAAAGGCGCAGAAAAATGTATTTAATAAAAACTTGTTTTGTGCCGTAAATGACGAAGAGACTGTGATGCAATGCTGTCATAGCAGAGCTAAAGAAAACGCAGAACTTACAAAAGCTCCATTTGCATATTTGTAGTAAGCCAACGAACTCCAGCGTCTAAACCATGAATGCTAAAATTGAAATTTTCGCCAACCGCCCGAGGGAAAATTAAAATCAGTTGTTAGCCGAAATATGCTTTCAAATCTTTCTAGGTGGTTTGAATTAGAAAGGCTTTTTTAGTATACATGTGTATGTCTTCACTGGCTTCACTGTTATCATCACTACCATCATCTACAACTACCGATGTCAAGGGTAGTGAAAACAATTTTATGGTGATCCAAAAAATCACGATACATTGGTTTTCATTATTGTTGTTTACACGATTCAACTCATAACACAGACTTTAACACATAAACGCAACTTCAGTAAATGATTTTTTAAGTTTTAATAGAACATATTAAAGTGATTCAATGAAATTATTATTTAAATGCATTAATTTTTACTGAAATTGTGATCCTCTGGAGAGGGTCAACCCCGAAAACCCCCCTTGGCTACGGCTTTGGATTGTAGATTATCGTTAGAGGTAAAGCAAGTATATACAATTTTTTAAATTTTATTCAATGAAAAAATCAAAACCTAAACCATCATCCAACAAGGGCGATCCAAGGATCAAGGCAGATGGTGAAGGTTGAATCTACAAATGAGTATTTTTTAAGCGAAATTTTAAAAATTATTAGTGTTGACACATAGTTTAAAACCTTGAGCAATAGCGTTTTTTCAATACAAAATACAAACCAATCATCTGAAGAAAAAAATACAGGACCCAAAATAGATGGTAAAGGTTCAACCTACTAACTTTTCAGTTTTTGATAAAATTGTAAATTTGCTTTGCCACATAATTTCAGATGTACTAGGATTCAAAAAATGCAATAACTAGTTTTTTTTTAATTTGAATACACTATTTTAATGCACTGTATTAAAATACCGATAATGTCAATGATGATAAAATAATGGTAATAAATTTTTAAACATTATATGAAAACAATAAACTTCAAATGAATTACAAACTAAATTTTGTAACTAAATTTCGTAAAAAAAATTTATAATTTTAAATATTTATAGTTTTTAGAATTTTAAAAATAATTTCCGGGCAACGCCGGACATCTTTTTTTGTAGTCAGCAATTTTTGCTTTTATCCGAAAAGCAAAGTTTTCTCTTTGAATTTTTGCTACGCAATAATTCGTAGAATTAAATAAATATTTAACACTGCTGAAATAATCTCTTGTTAAAATAAATATTTATTCTTCTCCCCGTTGCACAAATTTATGGTGAACTTTGAAATTGAAACCATCTATGTGCTGCTTTAACCCTAATAATTTGTGCTCATTGTGTTAAATTTAGAATAACTTTATCTATTTAGGCCTTTTTCAAACGTATCTGAGAATATTAAATTTGTTTGTTTGCATTTGTCTCTTTTTGTCTCTACTTATTTATTGTTGTTAAATGTTGCTTTGCTCATTTAGTTAAAACGTCAAATTAAGCTTAAAATCAATGTAATACAACGCTATACAATCGGAAAAATAGTTTAATGAAATATTTATAATTGTATACATTGCAGAGTTATTTGGCTTTTGTATAGATTATTATCATAATTGCAGCTGTTACGTAAAATAAATTACAGTAGCGGCGGAATTAAATAAAGAGCATCATTAAATAATGTGATCATGCAGGGCTTTCAGCAAATATAATTTTAAATTAAGTATTCAGTATTCATTTGAGCTAGGTTGATGGCGCTGTGGTAAATGTTTTATCAGACAATAACGCTGTGATGAAACAAAATACTGTGCGTCGTCTTTTACATATTTTTTCGGTAATGCACTCTTATCACTGCAATGGTCTAACATGTTCGTCGTTGCCAATGAAGTGATATTGTTCACTATTTTTTTGTTTTTGTAGCCCAATGTCGCTTGTTACAATACTCAGACCAATCGAATACGCCCTTATCACACAGACAAATTTATCTTTTTAAACACCCATTTTCCGTATCTAATTACCAGATAGACCGGATCGCTTTTGAATGGAGGAAAAAATAATCAGCCGTTCGGGGTCTCAAAAGTTAGAGAAACTCATAAAATCAATTTCAGTATACTTTTTTTTCAAATCGGAGAAAATTTATCGGAGCGTTTTTGATTCTCCTGAAGGTCCTTTTTGTTAAAAAACATATGTTTTGCTTGTAACTTTTTATTTGTCAAAAAACACATATCCAAATCTGCTAAAAATATTAATTCCTTACTTAAACCAACAGTTAGGCATAAAGAAAAATTTTAAATTATGTTTTATTATAACTCCTATTGACTCTTATTTTTGCAATTTTTAAAAAGACATTTTGTTAAAACTTCTGTAAAAGACACATTTTCAATTGGATTTATGCAAAATTTATCTTGTTGGAAAGGAATTAAATTATAATTTTTTTTATATCGGTTAAAACAAATGTGTGTGTGTGTGTGAAAAATAACAAAACGTCAGTAATCGACTTTAGAAATCTGCTAAAAAGATGAATTTTTTACAGGTATAAAAAAATTTTAAAAATTAGATATTATCTCTTACTAGCTCAAACCCGGAACGTTGCTGCTACGCCCCCATGTCCAACTCTCATAAAATGATAACTCTTATTGATCTATAAAAAATCGATTTTTTATGGTTTTAGAAACACATTTTGTTAAAACTGCTGGAAAAAAGCCTTTTTTATTATTATAATAAATTTTGAAGTGATTCCAAGTTTGTGTACTTTTCATGAGATTTTGAAGCGGAAAAAATAGAACCTAACCGATTTTTATGTTGAACCTGCTTGCAGGATTTTCTAACAGCTTTTACGTAGCGTTCAGTATTTTGCGAGTGGCAAGAAAAATCTGCAAACAAATTTTATGATGTAGTTTTTCACAACTTTATATGATGGTCGTTCTTTACCTGGAAAAACAATACTTTCTTCAGAACTAGCATAGATATGAAGATCTTCTTCCGGAATAAATTGAGTGCAAGGTGGTTCAATTATCCTAATCTTACCCCAATCAATCATTGTCGTACATGAATCACAAGTGAATTTTATATCTGGTGTATAAAATTTGCGTATATTCATTGACGGCGTTTGTTGAGCTGCGATAATGTTTGCATAGCCAGCTACGCGAATGCTCTTGTTGTCATCTGTTATCATTGACATTATGATATTTTCTGGATGGTAGAAATAAACGTTGCGTTTGACGCATGGTTGAATAACATTTTGAATGTCCTTTGGCAACGAACGCATTAGCTGTATGTATTTGTATAAATGGCGACTTCCATCAATAGCTAGCGGCTTATTCTTGATCCAGAACCAAAAAGGCATATACACTTTTATAATGAAAAGAGCAAGATCGCGTAAATTTTTTGAAGGCGTTGGTTTGGTGACGTAAGCTCGTAGAACACGTGACGCTAATGTGTTCCATCTGGCTTGGTTTACAGGGCCAGTTTTCAATTCTGCTAAGTGGTGGTCAGAAGTGCCATTTGAGATTGCCACAGCCATTTCATAGATATACTTCTGATCGGCACGAAGCTCCCACAATTCTATATTCGGTGGCATTTTATCGTGTACAATTGGAATGAAATGTTTATGTTCCGATCTTAGGAGAGTTATTACATGAAAAATTTTTGACGTTTTGTCATTTTTCGCACACAGATTTGATTTAACCAATGTATTAAAAAAAGTAGAACTTAATTCCTTTCCATTCAAGATCAATTTTACGTAAGTCCAATGGAAAATGTGTCTTTTACAGAGGTTTTAACAAAATGTGTTTTAAAAAAACTTTATCATAAAATTTGTTTGCAGATTTTCCTTGCCACTCGCAGAATACTGAACGCTACGTAAAAGCTGTTAGCCAATCCTGCAAGCAGGTTATACATAAAAATTGATTAGTTCACTTTTTTTGCCGATTTAAAATCTCGTGAAAAGTAATTTATTATAATAATAGAAAAGACTTTTTTCCAGCAGTTTTAACAAAATGTGTTTCTAAAACCATAAAAAATCGATTTTTATAAGTCAATAAGAGTTATCATTTTATGAGCGTTGGACAAGGGAGCGTAGCAGCAACGTTCCGGGTTTCAGCTAGAAAGAGATAATATTTAAATTTTAAAATTTTTTTATACCTGTAAGAAATTTATCTTTTTAGCAGATTTCTAAAGTCGATTTCTGACGTTATGTCATTTTTCACTCACAGATTTGTTTTAACCGATGTAAAACAAAAAAGTATAATTTAATTCCTTTTCAACAAGGTTAATTTTACGTAAAACCATTTAAAAATGTGTCTTTTACAGAGGTTTTAACAAAATGTCTTTTTAAAAATTGCAAAAATTATGTGTTTGAAGGTCAAAAGGAGTTATAATAAAACATAATTTCAAAATTTTCTCTATGCCTAACTGTTGGTATAAGTAAGGAATTAATATTTTTAGCAGATTTGTATATATGTTTTTGACAAATAAAAAGTTACAAGCAAAAAAAGTGTTTTTTTTACAAAAAGGACCTTCAGGAGAATCAAAAACGCTCCGATAAATTTTCTCCGATTTGAAAAAAAAGTATGCAGAAATCGTTTTAATGAGTTTTTCTAACTTTTGAGACCCCGAAAGGCGGAATTCAAATTTCGATCTGGTCTATTACCAGTATCTAATATTTTTAATTGACCTGATCGATCCGGAGTGCTCTTGATGCAAACAACAATACATAATTAAATAAGGTTTTAATAGAACAAAAATTTAAAAAAAAATAAGAGACCAATAGTTTATTTGTGGGGGAAAGTAAATAGGAAAGTATTTTCTGAATATTTTTCTGAGTAAAGAAATGATTATAAAATCTAACCTATTTAATTTTTGAAAAAAGGTCTTACAGATACGTTAAAAAAATATGTAATGAAAAAATTATCGGTAAGTAGCTTAATTATTTTTGAACGTGATGGAGAATTTTAATCTTGTTTTCCAAACACACATGAACTTCCAGCATCCAAGAACGACACACCGTCTAAAGGTGGACCTGCCTGTTCCCGTGTATTTTTTTGTGTTGCCTGCATACATTGCAATAAACACTTTTCCTTCCATTTTTTCCTGTTTTTCTTAGTAAAATTGATAAATTGGAAATAATATTTTATACCCAAGATTATGTTTAGGCTCTTATTAAAAAAAAGGCTTCAAGTTGTCGGTAAAGACAAATGGCAAAATAGCGGAGCTGATAGAGTCTTCAGATACTTACGATGATGGTTCAGTGGACGATGGACACAGATTTTCAAATATTTGATGAAGACCTTGATGAAGTGGATGCTGTAAGTGCTTTTCCATCAACAGACATGGGTATGAGCTTCGATGAAGAAAGACAGTACGGTTGACGATTAATATTGTTATTTTACAACCCATTTTCTTCCATAACTCTTTTCTCTTAGCAATACCATTGACCAGCAGTACATTGAAACACCGCTGAAAGCTGCCAATGTGTGTGACACACGCACTTTATATTGTTTTCTTTTGTTTGAAATTGCAGCTCGTGAGAAAATAAGTAGTTGTCAAGGTTTCCTAATAATAATTTTATCATGAGTGGGACTGCATCGTCCAAAACTTTTTGTTCCTAATTTCAGCTACCATAAGAATATAGTATCTTTTTTAAAAATATAATGCAATGATTAATGACGCAAACAGTGAAAATCATGTAAATTAAATTCAATGAAATGTATGTAAATACAAATTTTATGTATTTGTGCATTATTATGTATTTTAAGTGTATATTAATTATTTCAATAAGTTTTATTTATATTTTTGTTTATGTTTTACTTTGTTTTTTTTATATTAAAACCCATAATGTAAAATATAATGTAGTGATAAAAGACGAAAAAAATGTGCAGTAATGATAAACCGGATGTACGGATAAACCGAATCGGTGGCAGAAAATAAACTGCACTTTGCTTGCTATGTTTTCTGTTTTCCTTGTAGCAAGATCTCAAATGCAGGCATTAAAAGGGACTTCAAGACCCATCAAACAAAATATCATATATAAAAATATTAAATTTATTTTATTTTAGCTACAGCTCTACATATACATTGAAAGAAAAAAATTAAATATCCTTTTTGAGGATTATTTTTCATTAAATAGTGCTCCCTGTATTTTATTTTTATATCAACAATATTCAATTTAAAATGCTATCTGAATAAAAAATATATGGAAAGAAATAAACAAAGGTTAAGGAGGTGAAAATATAATTTTTTTTTTCGATTAGCATGAAAATTCTTATATAGCAGTAAAACGGTCCGTGGCAGAACAAAGTCTTCCAGGGAATACTAAAATTTTACATATACGTTTTCGCTTCGGTCGGCAGTCCCTCACTGCTATACTTTTTTTTATTTCATTTTGGATATGATGTCGCTTAAAAGTGCTTGCTACAGAAGTTTAAATTCGTGAAATTTTTTCCCATAAATAAGAACTGTACTTCTTTTGCAAAATTCATAAAAACTTATTATGAGTCAAAAGAGAATCATATAGAAGCTAAAAATTCCTCATAAATGAACAATTTTTGTTAGTTTGCGTGACAGCAGATATGTTTGCTTTAAGTTTAGATTTGGCTTTAAATTTCAATTAAAACATCAATGAATTCATTAGAATCATTAAGTAATCTGCTGGGACCTTTATTACTTTATTTTACTATATATTAATGCTATACATGCATATTATCTATATTAGGGTGTCCCAAAAAAAGATCTAGTGTGGTGTCCGCGGCCTTTCCACTTTCATTTGAGCTTAGAAAAATCATCTGTGAAGCTCATCTCAATTGGTAAAGGTATAGAGGTCGCGAATTCATTTTCTAATTTTCCCATACGATTTGTATGTAATACTTTTACTTCATTAAAAAGAACCTTTCATTTCATTAAAAATCAATATCTATTAGAGTACACCATTTATATTATTGATATTGGTCTTAAATTTTAGATAATGATAATTGGAATGCACACTGAAGAAAAAATTCGTTGGGTTGATATAGGTTTTGAATTAAAAGTAACAACAACTAGTTTTTTGTATTTATATTTTTATTTTTTAATCGTTTTGGGCAACCGTCAAATAATGATCCCATGAAAATGAAATTTGGATATGTCATAACAGATAAAATTTGAGGGAAAACGTTTTTGTTTTGCCATTTTGCTTAGAAGATAATGGCTCTTAATTTAATTTACCAGCAAAACTGATTTTTCCCAATACAAATCGTACGGGAAAATTAGAAAATGAATTCGCGACCTCTAACCTTTAACAATTGAAAAGCGCTTCACAGAGGGTGTTTGTGTTTCTATGGTTAAGTGGAAGTATTAAAGCCGCGGACATCTGTCAAAATAAAAAAAAATATTTTTGGGACACCCTAATCTATATGTTAAACTAAATAATTATATTTTTAAAACAAATAATCGCCTTGTTATAATAAACAATATTATGCAATAGTCAAATTATTATTTCAAAAAGATTAATTTTGTAACTCATTTCTGAATAAAAAAGGTCCGTTTTCACAATTAATGGCCACAAAGGCAATTAATTCAGCCCGGCGATTGATACAAAAAGGGTTCATTTCCGAGTGCCGGAAAATAAATTTTCTATGGTTCACTTTTTAGCTCATTTCTGAAGAAAAAAAGTTCGTTTCAGGGAGGCGTTTTCGTCCGGCGATTGATTCAAAAAGGGTTCATTTCCGAGTGCCGAAAAATAACTTTTGCATGGTTCTTTATTTAACTCATTTCTGAACAAAAAAGTACAATTTATGGTTCTTTTTTAAATCATTTCCAAACCAAGTAATGTTAATTTTTGAGAGGCATTTTAGTTCGACGAACGATACAAAAAGAGTTCATTTATGAATGGCGAAAATGAACGTTTTTACCCGAAAAGGTTAATAAATGAATTCGAAAATGGTTTTTTTGGTTCACTGGGTATACTTAATTTTTAGAAAATTGGCCATGGCGCTAAATGAAGTCCGATTTTCTAACGATTGGGTGCTATTCTTTTATAAAATGGAAAATAAAAATAAATATTAATAAAACTCAGGCGGTTGTTTTTCCATTCAACAAGTCTCCAAAAAGGCTTGCTGTTTGACAACTTAATTTAGACAACAACTATATAGACGTTAAAAATGATGTTAAATATCTTGGTGTCATCCTCGACAAAAAACTGAACTACCAGAGACATATTGATTATACCTGCCAAAAAGCAATTAAATCTTTCAGATCCCTTTGGCCTTTCCTAAACAGGAAATCATTACTTAATCACATTAATAAGGATTTACTTTACAAATGTGTGATAAGACCGATTCTATCCTACGCCTGCCCTATTTGGTACAAAGCAGCCAGGTGCCATTTAAAAAAGATGCAGATCATTCAAAATAAATGTTTGAAATGAGAAAACATTGGAGATACTCAACGCGGGCTCTGCACGAGGAGACAGGATACGAGACTGTCATCGATTTTATAAATAAAATAAATTCATATTATTTAAATAAAAATCCATATTCATCTTACGCCTTGATAAGAGAATGCTCTATTGTACCTCAGTAGCTTTAAACAAACCGACAATCACCAAACAAGAAATTTGACTATTTGTGATTATTCTACAGAATAATTATCTAATATTCAAATAGTTTCTATTAATGTTTGAAATCTCTTTTAAACTATATCTCATATAGAGCATTTTCTCTTTGAACCTCTAAATTTTCTTTTACTTGTATTATAACTAATCGCACTTCTTTTGTACATTGTAAGCACTGTAAGCAATTGTTGAAATATCTTAATTGATAAAAACTCATTATCTGTTATTTATTATTTACTTTTGTATTATTTGTAATTAAGGATGAATAAAATTGAATTGAATTGAATTGAATCTTCTAGAATTTCTGGAAATTTTTTGTCTGGAAATTTTAATTAAATATTATTGTATTTTGTACTTTAAAATAATGACGAATGTTCTATTTTTGTTGAAGGTTTCATGCCACAAAATCACAGAAACGCACACATACACACACACACTCAAATTAAAAAAAAAACGTAAGCATTCGAAGGACACTTAAGCAGCGTGACAATGATAAGTTTAAGCCACAATTTTAATTTTACTAACTTTTGGCTAACAAATCAAAAATATCACCGCAACGTATAGTATTTTATAATTATACAAGAAATAAGGTGGTGGGTGTGGGTGTGGGCGTTATCAAAGGAACATTACACCAGCTACGGATGCGGATATAAAATATTACCTTGCATAAAATTGTTGGACGTGGAAATGCAAATTTTATACTTTGCTTAAGCACACAATGCAAACGGCAACTACCATGGTAACAACCACAACAACAACAATACCAACAGCAACAATAAAGGGAACAACAACAATAAGATGAGTTGGCAATGAAAAATTGACACGTAAAATATTAGAAAAATCTATGTATGTAGCGCACTCGCAAACAGCTTAGCAAGACCGCAAAACCGCAAAACAACTTAAGGCCATTAAAGCTAAAGCTAAAGAAGAAGATATGCAAGGGCTCTTCTTCTGCTTCTTCTTCTTCGTCAGCGTTGGAACAGGCCAAGTAGCTAAACACAGACAAGTCGAGGCTATCAGAGTGCCGAAAATTTATGATGACGCTACGCATTGCGGTTGCATGAATTTAGTTGCATTTAAAATATGAAAGTTCAGCTGGCAAGTGAAAGCGCCAAAGGAAATGGAAATGTAACTTCCATGTGCATGTGTTGGTACGAGTAAGTATGTATTTCGAAGATACTTCTAACAATAGCACAGCTTGCATGCATTTGCATGCTTGAATAGCTTAAAACGTATTGGAATTCAGTTTGAAGGTCAACTGTAACATAGTACCATATAAATAATAACAAAATTTATGAAAGTAGTTTTATTAAAATTTTCCCACATTTTTTGTATTGAAAATTGAAATTCCACTCATTGTGCCATTGAGCATTTCTAAGGAGTTAGATTTTTTCGCATGAATCTGAAAAATTTCGTAATTTTACTTGCACCTTAACGGGTGCATCAAAAGCACCTTAAGCAATAAACCAAGGCTATAGCAGCATCCCACTAAGCCGCTGCCCCTCCCCACACACACACATACATACAGCTCAGAATTTTTGGCAACAATTCTTGTGAGCTGCTATGCCGTAAATGTTGCCGGTAGCAACAAAACGGTAAAATATTTTGAATTTTTCAAACAACTACAGCGACTTTGATGCGCCGACAAAAGACAACCCGCTGTTGGCAGGGAAGTGACCCACAGCGCATGGCTTAAAGTGAACATTTGCGTTCTAGTGTCAATTGATAGTGAAATTTTTGATTTTATGATGATGATTTTATGAAAATTTAAAGCTTTTATGTGTTGAAGTTTTCAATTGATCAATGAAGTTCTTCATTTGCAGCACAGCCGCGAATAACGTTGCAAAAGCCACTTTTTGCTAAACTTATTTTATTACAGATTACCGTTAACATGACTCTCTTGCATTGCCTTAACACCAAATCAGCCAAAAATATGCACCTTATCGCTATCAAAAAGCAATAACAAAGTGTCAGTCAGTGGAAGAACGATGTAAGTTACATTCAAAATTATTAGAGTTGAATTATCGAATGTAATTGATATGTGCAACAGATGCATAAAAAGAAAGCCCAATGTTGAAAATTGAATTCATAGTAGAAATAAAAGATTGAAGAATTGTGGTAATGCAAAAATTTTAAGAAAAAAAAGTACACCTACAAAAACACCACCATAGCAAAAAAAAAATGGAATAACGTTGTAAGTTTACATTACGTTTTTAGGTAATTGAATTGCTATCTTCTTATATATATTACGCAAACGCAAGTTTTGTCCGGCGTAAGGCTTTTTAAATACAAGCCCAATCTTAATAAATTTAGTATGGTGTGGTGGGCTTAGACTTGTAGATGTGCAAACTGGTCTTTTTATTTCTTAATAAATTTATATTTTTTAAGTTATAGCGAGTTAAAGTTTGCATATAATTGTTGTTGTTATGTAGCTTTTTCTCTTCTTAATTTCAGCATTTGCCTAAAAATATGTGAGGTATTTAGCGCCACCTATCGGCTTATAGCTATGAAACTGTAATACTGATAAATAATCTTTAATAATTTCACAGCTAAAACTATGCATTGAAATATTCAAAATCACAGTGATACTGAATTGATTTCTTACAGTTGAAAAAAGATTTCTAAACTGTTGGTCAGAAAATTTTTTTAAATTTTAAAAATTTACACAAAAATGTAATAATAAATTGGATTCTGGTAAAGAAACATTATTTTTCAAGCATTATTCAACTGGAAATCAAGAAATATTCTACTCTAAAATATATTTGGGTATGAAATTAAATATGCTAACATTATATCATCGCTGTGCATGCAATACCGCGGAAATTGCAAAAGGCCAAAATTAATTTCATTTAAATTTTGATTAGTCGAAAGTCTTTCAATAGTTTAAAATAAAATCTGGGTATGTCTGATTTTGGGCTTACTAGTTATATACAGGGTGTCCCGTGTAAGAATGCGAATATTTACGGAGGTGAAAGAGAAGGTCAAGCTTAGCAAAAAATCGCATGGGAGGCGGGGGGTCTATTTTTACACCCTTGAAAGTTACGGGGCTTATTGTTATTTCATGACTTTGATTTCTACTATTGTTTCTAGCAGAAAAACGAACTTATGGAAAAGTTATTTTAAAATCTCATTTTAAAGGCAATGAATTGACCTTTCTTACGGTAAATCAACAAACCCACCCAATCTATCCATTACCGAGCTGTGCTCGTGTGAAGATAGAATAAATCCGTTAAAACTACGGAATTGTAAGTTTGAGCACAATTTTCTCAAAATTTCGTGTAATAAATTAAAATTATTTTAACATTAAATTCATGTTTTATTTAATTTTCTTTTTAACGACATCAAAATCATTAACATATCTTAAAAAATAACAAAGTTAGTTGTACTTAAAAAATTTTACTATCATTTCATTTAACGAAAAGGATCCAATCAAATTAGTCTTCTTTTATGGTATGCTTTAATTCCGCGAACAACGTTTTAAAAGCCATCGCACTCTCTGCTTCGCAACGTAGAATAACGTTTTAATAACCAATGGGTTTTGGATAGGTAACGTTTTTCCATTTTAAACATTAATGATACTTGATTTACTAACCAAATATTATTACTAAACAATTCTTTTTTGCTAAAATAGTTTACTTATCTAAGTATTTTAATAATGTATTAAAAACAAGTATCTAGAAATTGTCTGCTGCATTTAAAACGTTTTTTACGTATTGTGAACAATTTGCTTTTTGTCGCTTAAAACGCTTTTCACGGCTGTGCTTTAATTATCTGAACTTGAAATGGAAGTTTTGAATTTTGATCAACCTTTTCTGAACTACAAATGATATTTTCTAGATTTCAAATTGATCCAGAAAATATCAGCAAAATTAATCTATCACATTTCAGTTGATGCGCTTAGAATTTCAAACAGAATTTCTGAACTTCAAGTGCTCTTCTTTATTTTGAATTTCAACTGCTGATGTTTCTTAAACTACTATTGAAAAGGTTGTACCATAAGATTTTAATTAATAAGACATACATCGCAGAACTATCGATTATTTTTAAAAAAAGTTTTTACAACACCAGCATTTTAACTCATTGGTTTTAAGGGCAGTATGCAGAAAATGAAAAGTGAAAAGTCACAAACTTTGATTGGATGGTAAATTCAAGGATCATTAAACATAATGAATGCACTTCATCAGATTTGGCACAATTGTTTTTACGGCTCGTTTTGTTGATTTGCTTGCATAAAAATTTAAAAAACCGATATAGTTTTTGCAAAGTGGTTTTCTATAAATTTTATTGCTTCTTGCTTACGTCAATTCCAGCAACAAAATTGTAATTGAAAAAATATAATGCTGCTATCGATATTTGAACTCACTTGATTGTGATGTGGAATTCTTAGCCATTATATTTGGCATATTGCGTTTGTTTCTTGACTTACGAATAAGTAAGTCAAGAAACAAACGCTAATAAGTTTTGATTTTTTTCCTTGTCTGATGGATGAGCTCAGTTTAAAACCAAGGTACACACACTAAAGGAAGCTTTACATTGTCCTACTGTGTGTTGCGAGATGTGATATAGAAGGTATGATAGAATTACTGCAATTTTTAATTTTTGCCTTTTACAGCCCTATTCTGGCAAAGTAACAATTCCCAGCAAAAAATTTCAATATGCATTACTTGTGTGCACGTAAAGAGCGCTTCATTCTCCTTACTAATAGTGGTGTTTGTATAGCGCTATATATGTAGCACTTTCCGTAACGATAACGTTGCACTTGAAAAAAGTACTGGATTTTAATGTAAAAAAAAAAAATTCATTTCAAAAACTGTAAAATTTCATTAAATCGTTTTAAAACTACGTTTTCTATTTTTCCTTCATCAAATGAAAAATCAAATAAAATTTATAAAAATTCTTACCTTTTTATATTGCCGCTCAAATTCTAATAGGATGTATGTCAAAATTGGGCAAAGTAACGCTTATTAGCGGTTAAGGCAGATTGGTTTGGCAGATAGTTTTTAATGTTTTTATGAAAAAAAGGGAGGTAGAACGTTTGAAACAAGACATTATCGTATGAACTTCATACAAATAACAAACAGTTTTCTTTGCTTCATGAACAATAGCTAATTTTGACTTACGTCGTATAAGTATTAGGCCGACGATATGAAATTTAAAGGAAAGAAAGGACTTGGTTCTCGCTACATTTTTCTTCCAACTACAAGGAGAACAAAGCGCTTGGTTCTTGCTACGTTTTTATATTTTCTACAGTGGGAGCGGAGCGCATACATCTGACGACATGATTATGTTAAAAAATGCACTAGACACAAGGAAAATGAAGCGCTCTACTGTTTTTTGGAGCGGTTTAATTGCGCTAATGGAGCGCTCGTTTCCCTGCTGGATTGTTCCACAGTATTTTTAAAATTTCTATGTGTTTGTTGTAAATTTTGTTTTCAAAACAAAATTTGAAGCTCTGAGTCTGAATTCTGGTAACGTTTTAAGAAAGGCATTATTTAAGACATACTTAAAAATAAAAACATACAAAAATGTTTTTATTTTGTAATTGTGCTCGAAACTTTATGAAAAATTTGTTATTTTTTCATATAAATTTGCGCATTCAAAAGATGCTTTAAAAAAGTGGTCATAAAATCCTTATTGTAATCTAGTCTAAAACCGAATTGTGGGAATGTGTTAACAAAAACAAGTGTTAACACTAGGGAAGTCAATCCCGGGATCCCGGAATTTTTAAATAAAAAATTTATTTTACAAATATTCATGTAAATACAATCATTTCAATTGTAGTTGTTATGAATATAGAATTCGGAAAACCTTTTACCGAGGTTGAAAAAGATTGTTACTGATGAGTGTTATTAACTGGGGCAAAGACTTTGCAAAGTTTTAGATTAATTTGCAACATCGAGAAGTCACCAATGTATTTAAGAATTGTCAGATATTCTGACTTAGGAAGTAGTTTTGTTTTGTTGTTAAGGCAATCGTGATCGAAACTTACAAATTGCTTTCGATTATCGTACAACTATTTCTTCAACTAGCATAGAATCAAAACGGTGCTTTTCATTAGCGGGTTATATTTGTAATAATATCCGAACAAAACTCTCTAATGAAAAATAAGACGCGTTAATCAGCTAAATGCATTTTTTAAAAATAATGAATACAGAAAATTTAATTTTGAAAAGTCTTCTCATACCTTGCCATAAACACAAAAAAATAAAAACATGAAGATGATGTCCAAAAAAAAGAACGTTTAACATTTATTTAATAATACCCTAAACTCTTCTGTATTTTATATTTTTATAAGTCTTGTTCTTAAAATTAATGGTTCTTAAATTTAGTCTTTAATTAAACTACTGTCATTAATGTTATTTAAGTCTTTTGTGTTTGATAACAATAAGGGTATTCACAATTGTGTGTTATCGTGGTAATATGGGTTTTCGCCATAGTTGAGCCACAATTATGAGCACCCTTTAAGATCGAATTTGTGGCTTGGAATCTGCCACTGTAGCTTTTTCTACTATGCAAATAAATTACCTATCCAATTTGATATATTTTATTAATATATGGCATACAAAAGTTAAACTTGCATTTTGAGCCTTTTCCATTTTTGCAATTAGAAAATAACTGGCAATCAATCAATTGTTCATGGAACTTTAAATACCACGTTCGTTAATTATATCAGTGGACTACATAATATAAACTCCGCTCAGTGAACTGTGGTGTCACTACCACCGAGTTTTTTAACTACACTGAAAACAACGAAATGGTGAATGCCCTTAATGTGCTTTGTTTTGATTTTATTGCTGCATAAATTAATTATTTATATTTTTTTAGGTTCAAGGAATAAATAATAAACAGTTGTATTAAAACCGTTTTGAATTATTTACTTTTTAAAGTTTTCAATCCTGAACTAATTCCGTGATCCCGGGATTGAGATTTTCAATCCCAAAAATCTCGGGATCGAAAAAAGCTTCCGGGATTGGACTCCCCAGTTAAGACATACTAAAACTAAAATAAAACAAAAGTATTTTTATTCTGTAATTGTATAAAAAAATTTAGGTTTTTTTTTTTAGTTTAATTTATTTTAAAAATAATATTCACTTATAAGACAGAGTAAATGCAGAATCAAGAAAATAAAAACTAGTAATTTGTAAGACCTTTGTTGTGGTATACGAAAACTTTTTTATTTATATATTTAAAGTTGGGTTTTTTAGCAAGAACTTGTAAAATATATTTTTGCTCAAGTTTCGTATATGAATTTTACTAAAATTCTTAGGATTTTGGAAAATATTCAGTACAAAACTATAAAAATTGAAATTTCATAAATTTTTTCAGACAACATATAGTCGTTGAAAAAGTAAATTAACAAATCTGAAAAAAATTAATTTGTAATTTTCCATAGAATTTTCATCGGAAATGGAGTATGAAATTTTTCAGATTTGCTAGTTTACTTTTGTAACGACGATATAAGGACTATAACTACCACAAATGGAAAATTAGCAAACAATCCTTTTAGATTAAGATTACTAAGACTCTTAACTATAAATTTGCTTACTTACTTTTATGAGTTTATGATTTTTTTTTATGCCTACTTTTGTCTACCTTCACTACCTACACTTCAAAGTTGAGATATTTTTTAAAAAAATCATGTTTTGTTCAATTCGTTTTGGGTTCTCTTAAACAAATAATTGTCAAAAATTTGTGTTTTGATTAAACTGAGTCAAGTAAAATTTTTTATTATAAAAATATTTGAGTAAGTAAATAAAATTAAAAAATTTTAGAAAATATAAAATTTTATATATATTTAAGTGATTTTAATATATGATATTCTTAAATGAAAAATTTTAGAAATTGACAAATTTCAATGAAAAAAAAAACCCTATAAAATTAAGTGCAATTATTTTTTAATCTGCTGTTATAGAATCTATATAACCAGGAACTGCAAATAACTTTTCCTACTTCATCCTACAAATATATTAATTTTTAAAAAAAAAATTTTTTGATATGAAAAATTTACATACAAAAGCAAGTGAAAAATTAATATAGGTCCAGAGAAGGTACTCTAAACAATTTCGACCATTTTCAGTACACATCTATTACTCTTTTTGACTACCATTCTCACCAAGTTTTGTTAAGATCGGCCAACCTCCTACTGTATGTACCTTTATGTGCCTCCCACACAAAATCAAGTAAAAAATTAATATAGGTCTAAGGGGCTACCCGATTTCGGCCATTTTTAAAATTTTTCTTAATTGGCTTAACTATTTAAGAATACAAAATTGCATTATCATAGCAGCACTCTTTCTATTTTTGTCAAACTTTCACTTTTGTATGGAGACAAATCACTTTGTGGCGTTATAAACATATGTATACAAATCGTAATCCAAATTGATTTTGAACATACTTTTCAGACATTCAGAAAACTATCATTATGTTGATCTCCTGTTTGAGTTTTAACAGGACCTTTTTTTAGCTAACAGCAGTTAGTTATAATTTTTTGATTTTATATTGGTGAAAATTGAACAGACATAGGTATTTTCATTGCGTGCGAAGAGTTTGATTGTTTTATTGAATTGCAATAAAATTAACTAGTAATGTTTTCATTTTTATATTGAATATGTTGTTGTTGTTGTTGTTTCTTTGGAAAAAATTTGTTAGAGCATTTAATTGTTCTAACCTGGCCTAAAGCTCAATAAAAGATTTTAAAACTATCAAACAACTAGAATTTGTATTTAACTACATAAACTATATCAAAATTTAATAAAAGTTGTTGCATTTTACTTACTTAAGAGTGGTATTAAATGCACATATTTTGAAATAGGCACACAAAAATGGTAGTAGCATTAAACAACCAAAGTTGATAATTCAACACTTGCAGTGTATTTCATCGAAAACTTTATAGAGCACAACTCTTAAAATTTGTATTAAAGCAATTCGAACACGAATTATTCAAGAGCTTGGCTCAATCCTGGGGAGAAATTAGATAGTCTGAGCACTGTAAACTTACATTAATTATGTATAGACTGTATTTTCAGTCGTTCAAATCGAAACATGAATTAAAAGTTACTCATACGCCCCGAAAGCTGCTTCAAATGCATGCTGACTACATTTTAACCATACAGCTACAGACACATAATCATGCACAACACTATCCACATCCTTTTAATAAACATACAGAATAGTATTAAAAAATTTTTTGTTATCCTTCTACGTACGTTTTTGCACTAATACACTCTTGCACATAATTTGCTGCAATATTTTGTGCTTGCAAGACACACCATTTACAAAAGTCGTGTGTTTGCGCGCAGCATGAAGTCGTGTGTGTGTGTGTGTGTGTGAAAGCAAGTGAGTGTGCATGTTTTGCTCTGCTCTGTTAGTCTTGCACATTCTGCGCCGGAATGCATGCTGAATTGCCGATCAGCGCGTTAAGGTACGAAATGCAATAAATAAACTTTGGTACTTCGTACGTTAGCTGCTCGTTGTTCTTAATTTAACATTTTGGCAGCTTGCTCATAAGTTTGGCAAAAGACATGCTGCTGTCACAACTCGGTACGTCCCACTGGCAAACGGCTTCCTTCCTAACACGTCCTTTACAGCGTCTTATACTCGTATATCGTACACTATTTTTACTATATTGACTTGACATGCTTTTGCATAAAAATAACATTTACGCGCCAAAAAATAAACTTTTAAAAAATGGTGTGTGTAGCAAAAGAAAGAAAAAAAAAATAGAAGAAAAAGTCATCGGGTGGCACGGCTGGGCAAGGCAAGGAGCTGGCGTAAATTTGTTTCATGTTTGTCGTCGAAGAACTCGTACGTGCGTAACGCAAATGTATAGCAGCAGTGAAGCGAAATAAAATAAAATAAAAGAAACACGCACACAAAGGCAAAAACTTTTATTTCAAGGTTGTGCTCGCAGCATGTGAGCGGAATGTAAGTAAATGTGTGGGTTTAAAAGACTTTATATAAACACAAACAATATTATGGCTTTTATGTGGGCGTGCTGCAGTTGATTATTATGTAGCGCATGAATTTAAAGTTTGACTTTAAAGTATGTGAATACGGACAAAGCTTAACACTAAGAAAAGAGTTTCATTTCATTAACCAAATATACTGAGTTATTGCCAATCTAACAATATATATGGTTATTAACAAATTTTGCTTAATTTAAGCAGGTATTTTTGTAGCTCGTTGAACTCGAATATGTTAAGTTAAAGCAATATTTTTCAATGGTCTAATAAAGCTTATTTCAATGGTTTTGGTTGGCGTAGCAAAATTTTGCTTTGACCAACATTGAAATCAGCTATTTAAGCTTGAGTAATAACTAACAAAGGTTTAGTTATTGTTATTAAAGAATATATTGAGCAAGCTAAGGATATATATAGTGTTCAGTATACAATACGACTCAGTCATGAATAGACTAACTCCTGAACAACGTTTATTAATTGTGAAAATTTACTACCAAAATCAGTCATCAGTAGAGAATGTTATAGAGTCTTCAACATCATTTTGGTCGTTAACAACAACAACATTAACAATATCAATTTAAGCAAGAGGCATTTCTTTATATTATTATATTTATAAATTCCACCATCTTTCTTTTCTTCTCAATCTATAAACTACAAACTTTTAGTATTATTATTATGTTTTTATCACCTCCTCTATCTTTCAACTTTGCTACTAAATTTTGTTTGTTGTTATTTGTAGAAAACTGGTTATTGAAAAGATTTATTATATTTTATTGTTTTTGTTGGTTTTTCGGTATGTCTAATTCTTGTTTTCCCTGTCTTATTAATGTTGTGTTCTAATGTTAGTACCAGTGGCGTTAATGAAAAACCCTTGTGAGTATTCTAAGTAGAAGATGCTCTGGATTAAAAGTTGAAAGTTGTGCACTTTAATGCACGCAGCTTAAATTTCAGCAAATTGGATTATGTAAATTATGTCTTTCAAGAATCTTCTGTCGATATTATTTGTGTATCTGAAACTTGGTTTTGTAATGATGTGTCTGATTCTGTGTATAGTATTGAGAACTTTATTGTCTTTAGAAATGATAGGCCTGATAGAAAGGGCGGTGGGGTTGCAATCTATTGCCGCAAAAATCTAAAAGCTCAACTTATTAAAAAATCTGTTAAGTGCAGTGTAGAGTTTATTAATATATGTGTTTATGACAATTGCACCAAATTGTTCGTTTCGTGTGTCTACAACCCTTATAAATACAATAGCTTAGAACCATACTTTAGTGAAGTGTCTGACGTGTCAATCGGCTATAACTACTTTGTTATATGTGGTGATTTTAATGTTAATTTACTTTGCAATGATAACCTCACCAAAAATTTGTGTGAAAATATATCGTCCGTTGGTCTGTCCGTTGTTAATAGTGAAATGCCCACCAGGTTTTCTTTTAGTGATAATCCCAGTCTTTTAGATTATTTCATTGTTTCAGATATATCATCTGTTTTGCTGTTTGACCAAATTTATTTTTTGTCCTTTAATGTCATTTAATTTTATGTACTTTAAATGTTAATTTTGGGCGCACTGTGTCTCCAAACACGTACTTGTATCATGACTTTAAAAATATAAATCGTTTTGCTCTTTTACAAGATCTACTTACAGTTCAATGGAATGAAGTTTGGAAACAGTGAAACTGTTGATGAAAAGTTACTTTTTTTCTCATTTATTATTAATAGGTTATTTTCCAATCATGTCCCCTGTCGTAGTGTCACCATAAAAAATTAACCAAGGTTCAATAACCGAGTTCAAAACGCTATAAACAAGCGAAATAAACTACACAGTTTGTGGAAAAAATACCCCACAGTTGAAAATTGGGAAAACTACCGATTAGTTAGAAACGAATCAACTCGTATCTTAAGACACTCAAAAAAATTGTATCTCTTCTCCCAACTTAAAGCATCTCTTTCTTCAAAAGATTTGTGGAACAATGTCAAAAATCTTGGTATTTGTAGCAAAACAAAATCTGAATGTCGTATTGACCCTGATCTTCTTAATAATTTTTTCTTGTCTGGCACGCAGAACTCCGTTTATATAAATTTTTCAAATCCAACACAATATGTTGAACAAACGTTTGAGTTTTCTGCAGTAAGTGAAAGCGATATAGGAAAATGCGTTCAAAAAATTAAATCAAATGCAGTCGGAGCAGATGAAATTCATAAAGAAATCTTACCATTTATTCTCAGTCCACTGACACATATTATTTACCACTGTTTCACAACATCTTGCTTTCCAAGTTCTTGGAAAACTGCAATTGTTCTTCCTGTTCCCAAAAAAACAGCAGCAAATGAGCCCAAAGATTTTAGGCCAATTAGCATTTTGTCGTCATTATCAAAAATTTGTGAATCTCTAATGGCTTATCAAATATCAAGCTACCTATTGCAAAATAAGCTGTTATCTCCACAGCAGTCAGGTTTCCGCGCTGGACATAGTTGCTCTACTGCTATGATAAAGATTTTGGACGATATAAGAAACTCGTATGACAATGGATCAGTAACTCTGCTATGCTTACTCGATTTTTTCAAAAGCGTTTGACACAGTTAATCACCACTTACTATGTTATAAGCTTAAATATAAGTATGGTTTTAGTGACAGCGCTGTGTTACTCCTGAACAACTATCTTTCCTATCGAGTACAGAAAGTTAAGGTCGGTGAAAATTTTTCAAGTCTTTCGTCTGTTTGCAGTGGGGTTCCCAAGGATCGGTACTAGGTCCTCTTTTATTCTCCATTTTTACAAATGATATTTTCAGCGTTTGCAGGCATTCATCCATGCATGCTTATGCTGATGATATTCGCATATATCTCTCACGTATAATTGGTCTCATGGAAGACCTGGTATTCAGGCTTAATGAGGATCTAGAAAGTATAAGTCAGTGGGCTGTTAGCAATGGGCTTCAACTTAATGCTGCGAAATCATTTGTATTACCCATCAGCAAAGATAATGTCTTCTTTGAAGATATACCGGACCTTATTTTAAAAGACCAAAAGCTAAGTCTCGTCAGCAAAATCAAAAATCTAGGTTTTCATATTAATTCTACACTTACCTGCAGTGACCACATCAACAGTGTGGCTCAAAAAGTATATTATATTCTGCGTAATCTAAGAGTTTCAGCTGATTATACGCAAGTTGAATTGAAACATAAGCTTGTTCTTCAACTTATACTACCTATAATTACTTATGCAGAATGTGTTTATAGCAATTTGGACTCCCGATCTCAATTAAAATTAAACTTAGCATTTAACCAGGTTACACGATATGTTTATGGGCTGCGAAAATTTGATCATATATCTCAGTTTAAAAAATCTATTCTTGGAAGTGATATTATTAACTATCTCAATGCTAGAAATTGTATCTTTCTGCCTAAAATAATAGTGTTTAAAATGCCTCCTTATTTGTTTGAAAAAATTCGGTTTGGTCACTCAACAAGAAGTTTCATGCTGACCCCACCGAGTTTCAACTACCTCAACTCCACAAGATTATTTTTTATTAATGCCACTCGTCTTTGGAATTCCTTACCGAGCCATGTAAGAGCTTTAAGGGAAATAACAAGATTTAGACTTGCCGTATTTCAACATTTTGCTTCTAAATAACGATTAATAAATTCGCCAGTTTTCTTTAAATCTATACTTTCTTCTTGTCACTTTTTGTTTTTCTCACTATATTACTTCAATGTATACTCTATCTGGATTTCTCTATTTCTACTTAACATAAAGATTAATTTTATAATAAGTTTAATTGTTTAAATTAGGTTTAAGAAAATCTTTAATTTGTATAATCCTAAAAATATTGTTCCAACTTGTACATTAAAAGAAACAAAGTTCTTATCGTACTATATATAAATAAATGTATTAGCGTCCAACTGAGCGCACTATTCGTAACACCATTACCAAATTTCGAACCAATTTTACAATATTGGACATTCATCATTCAACCTGAGTGCATAGATCCCGTAATTTGGAGAATATTGCTTCAGTAGCAGAGAGTATTCGTGAAAACTTTGAACAATCAATTCGTCGCCGATCGATTTCAGGCTTTGGGCATATCTTATGGATCATTGTGGCGTATCTTGAGGCGTGATCTTGGTCTGAAGGCCTATAAAATATAGCTCGTACAAAAATTGAAGCCGGCTGATCTTGATGTACGTTTTAATTTTGGTTTATGGGCCTTACAACAACTTCAAATTGATTCATTATTTTATCGAAAAATTGTGTTTAGCGACGAAGCTCATTTCAGGCTTAACAAGAAAATTCTGGCTACGTTTACAAGCAAAATTGCCTTATTTGGACAGATGAACAACCATAAGCAATCCAAGAGCTTCCAATGTATCCCGATAAATGTACTGTTTGGAGTGGTTTATAGGCAGGAGGCATCATCGGACCGTATTTCTTCAAAAATGCGGATGGAGCCCATGTTATGGTCAATGGTGCTCGCTACAGAGCAATGATCAATGAATTTTTTTTTGCTAAAAATGCAGAATATTGGTGTAACCAACCTCTGGTTTCAACAGGATGGTGCAACATGTCATGCAGCTGGAAGAACAATAGCTTTATTGAAGGAAACGTTCGATGAAAACATCATCTTAAGAAATGGTCCTGTTAATTGGACACCAAGATCATGTGATTTGACGCCATTGGATTACTTTCTTTGGGGATATGTTAAATCACTTGTTTATGTACAAACCCGGAACTATTGACGCCTTGGAAACCAACATAACTCGTGTTATTCAAGGAATGCCAGCCGACATGCTCGTAAAAGTTTTCGAACATTGGACCCACAGAATGGACCATCTTAGAGCTAGTCGTGGCCAACATTTGAACGAAATAATTTTTAAACATTAAGTTGTAGGAATCGAACTATCATTTCAAATAAAGATTTGCGTCTATACATTGATTTTTTTGTATTTTATTTAGAAAACAAAGTAGGAAGCTCCTATTGGATCACCCTTTAAAACTGCAAAAACTTTTTCTCAACAAAATGGCTCAATAAATATATAAATTGTTTGCAATAACCATTCTGTTACAAGGAAGTTGGGCATTTTGTTCACTATAACCAAATCGGTATTAAAAAAAAGAAACTATTTTTTCAGTGTAATATTGCTGAATGTTTATTTAACACACACACCTTACAATGCAACACACACATTTGCAACAACTGACTCACATGTCCTTTAGCTTAATTTGTGTCGCATGATTGTTCAAAAAAACAGCGCTATGCTATGACGAGGTATTTCTTGCCAACTCATTAACATTTTCAGCAAATGAAGATGAGCGGTAAGGAAAAACATCAGTAAAAAAAAACAACAAACAAAAAAGTCAGCTAAAAACTACAAATTTCTTATATTATCACATGCAGCTAAGATAAGTCCTTGGGGAATGCGTGGCAATTTCCTTAGCTGCTAGAGATGTAAATCAACATCAAGGCCTAAAATGCTGCAACGTTTAATGATACGTTGATGTCTTTTTTTATGTGTGCATTTTTGCTCAACATAGAATTTTTATACTTATTCTTTTGCGCTGCTGACATTTGCAGCAATGCAATGTCTATGTCAATGTATGTGTGTGTGTGCATTTATTTTCAAGGATAATCATGTGTAGAAATGTAATGAAATGAATTTGTATGCAATAAATGCATTTTAGTGCTTCTACGGTTGTGTGCGTATGCTTGTTATTGTTTGAATGTTCTCAATGCTACGGCTTGCATGTGATTTCAACTATGCATTTTAAAGTTTATTTTAGGTGAAATTATTTTTTAATTTTCACTCAACGAAATATTTACTTAAATATCAAATGAATCACGCTTAAACATAAGCATGCCTTCATATATTTGTGTTTTAGTAATGCCATGCAAAAAAAAGCTCCTATATCTTATTAAAAGAATTGCTAGTCTATTAAATTTAAGAGGCTAATTAGCTTAAAAATAAAAAAGCTATCTCATTTAAGCTTTTCTGCATGGCTGAGCAATAAAAAAAAAATAAATATACATTTCTTTCTTCACATCAATCATGTAAAGCTTAAAATCTTTTGGATTTTCTTAGCAGCTTTAAATGTTTTATTAAGAGCATCATCCACAGAATACCGTAAAAGCTGATAAAGCTGTACTGGAGAAATACAAAAAATATATATAAGAAATTATAATGCACAACTGTGACATAGCCGGTTTTTTTCGCAAAAATTGCAAAGCCACAAAGCTGGTGTTTTTTTGTTTTTAGTTCTCAGTCTTTTTTTTCAAGCTCAGAATTTTAAAAAACAATTTATCTTGCTTATGTTATTAAGGTATTATTAAAAAGCAACCTGTACAAAAAATATTTACAATCTTACAAATTGTGTAATATAAAACTTGCTATGTTTTTTAAAATGCACTTATATAAAATTTAAATGCAAAAATTTATAATTGTTTGTTGCAGATTGGAAGAACTTTTCAATTACTAGTATTTCTGACTGTTTAACTCTTTCGATCCCAACGTTGCCTGTGAAAAACTTGTGTTGCTTAGCGGCTAACGGTAAGCGTTCCTTGTGTTCTTGTCTGTACATTCTTAATGATAACGGTGCTTTTACGTGTCTACTCAAAATGTGTGCAATAAAAAAAATGCACATTTGAAGATCATTTAGCGAAGTTATTTTCAATAAACTGCATGTGAGTCGCAGAAAATATTGCTGTGAAATTCGGAAGAGGTATAAAGTGAGTGATTTAGTTTTATAATAATAAAAAAAAAAAAATTAAAAAGTATAAATTAAATGTTTTTAAGCATAGATTTATCTTAAAGGTATTAAAGTTGAAATAATAGCCCGGTGAGTAATTTTCAAAGTTGTAATGTTGCTTGTGGGCAACTTTGGGCAATTGTGGTAATAAAAATATTTGTACTTAGATATGATACCGAAAGAGAAAGGTTTGTCAAATGAAGTTATTCAGAGGATTACTAATTTCGATTGGAATGCCTTTGCTGACAAAGAATTTGAAAGGGATCATGGAAAGACAAGAAACTATAGAAATTGGCCTTCTTTAAAATATGATTGCAGAAGAATGTGAGCAGGACCCTTGTGTTGTTGCTGATAATTGCTTCGAAAAAGTTGACCCCAAGACACTTAAGTGGAGAACAAGGCCATTTAAAGCTCCAAAAAGTATTTGGGAAGAAGACAATACTTTGAAAGTCGACTACGTGATAACGCCAGCAGAATACTTTTGCACCTTTTTTGATATCCAAGTTATTGATTTGATCACAAAAAGTAAACTGATTTGTATGGGCTGCAAGAACACGGCATAGAGCTTAAATGTACTGGAGAGGATATCAAACGTTATATAGTTATTTTGATATACTTGGATGTTTTAAAATTGCCACAACTCTAAATGGCATGGTCAACAGCTTTAAAGCTTACAGCTATAATAGATTCAATGCCGCGCAGAAGGTTTGAAAAAATAAAATCTAAAATCTAAAAAAGGTGATTCGAATTATTATGTAAGTAGTTTTTATTTACATTTTTATATTTTTTTTGTCTTTTTGACATTTTTTGTCTTTATGACATATTTTGTAGGCTTAACTTACAAAAAATTAGAGTACTGAAGTTTTTAAGTACAAAGTACCGAAACGCTTCGCGCTCAAACACAATCAAGTTTGATTCTTAATTAGTTGTATCTTTAGGAAGAAAAACAGTCAAAAGTCTGTAATGGCCAAAAGGATTTTTGATTAAGGGTGGGCCCATGTTGACCAACGTAAGGAGGTTTGTTAATTTTTAACGTTTTTTTCTGTCTGTCGTCGGGGGCGATAGTTCTGGGAATGGACCCGCAATTCTAATTCTTGGTTGCTTCTTCATCTCCTGTGGTGGAGCGGCGGTAGGGTGTTTAGCGATAGTTATTCGTTGAGCATTCTGTCGACGTTCGGGCCTCGAGCTATCGACATTCCACAATGGTGGAATTAGAATAAATTTATTGTAAACATTAAGGTAAAATTATGTTATTATAATAAAAATTGTTAGTTACTAATCCAAAAATTTAGCTTATCAGGGGAATGGACTAATTTCCCTAATTCTTGGGTTACATCTCCACGCCCCTAGGCACTAACATATCCATCCTTGTTGTCCTCCTCTGGTCCATTAGTCACCACATGCTTGTGAGTGACTATGGATGCAAAACATTAAATGATTGTTTGTCAACAGTGGCAAATTAATCATACAGGGAAAGTGGGGGTTTACCCAATTTTTAATTGTTCTTGTTAGGTTTTTTGGGAGACCTAGAAGGCGGCTAAGGAGAACCAGTGTGATGCTCCTTAGCAATAAAGATAATTGCTTATCACACACAGATTACTTACCTTTCTTAGGCGTATTGTTCTTGCGGGTTCCACTATGGACGGTTCCGTATTTTGGAGCGTTTTTTGGTGGGATCTGCGGGAGCAGCATATTTCTATATATTAAGTTTTCAGGTGTAACTAATTTTTTATTATTTTTTGGTTTTATTTATTTTTGTTAGGTTTTTTCACTAGGTTTTTACTAAAAATTTTTGTTAGGATTTTTATTTTATAGGCTTTCTCTTGAATGAGTTGTGTGAATGTGCTGCATATGTGTTACAGGATATGTGACACATATGTATGTTTTGAATGTGTTGCATGCATGTGTTGTATGTAATTTTATTTTAGTTGTCATTAGATTAGCTTATTTCGAATGCGTAGCATTCAGAATTAGAGGTTGGTTAGGTTTTTTAGATTTTTAAAGCCTTCTGATGAGACCACGTGGCTGTGGTCGAAAAACGTTTAAAGGTAGCCTTTAAGCCTACACGGCAAGAATTTTAGGTTTTAGGTTTGTTGTTTCACTAAATATAGATGGGATGTTCATCTTTTTATATATTAATTTTTTTTAGGTTTATATTATTTTTCCGGTTTTAGTTAGCTTATAATATTATACCATGATTAATGATGTATAGTGCTATGTCGTAATTGAAGACATGACATTGTATAGCATGTTTTGTATAGTGTTATTTCAGATTGAAGACGTGACATTGTATAGCATTGGTCATATTTAGGTAGATATTTTAAGAAAAAAAAAGTTTTCTTAAAATTATAATAGGAATTTTAAGTAGAAGACAGTTTGGAAAAATTTGGTTTGTGAAACTTAAATTTAAGGATAAATTATTTCCTGAATTTAAGTAATATATTAAAATCAGAACAGGACTAACAGAAACTTAGTGGCCAATTTAAAATGTTTTTACCCCGTCTCTAGCCCCCTGCTTAGCGCTTTGGTACTATGTAAGTAGTTTTTATTTACATTTTCATATTTTTTTTTGTCTTTTTGACATTTTTTGTCTTTATGACACATTTTGTAGGTTTAACTTACAAAAAATTAGAGTAATGAAGTTTTTAAGTACAAAGTACCGAAACGCTTTGCGCTCAAACACAATAAAGTACAAGATACGTCCTTGACTAAACATTTTTTAAAATAATTTTTATAAACTACCTCAGGAAGAACATCAAAGTGTTGATGAAGAAATCATTGCGTTCAAAGGTATACATCCATAAATTTCATAATGCACTTTAGTTTAGTTTAATTTAGTTTTTGGGTAAAGGTATATCATCATATAAGAAATAAAACCCAGCTAAGTCTCACAAATAGGGTCTGGAAATGTTTACGCGTGCTGGAACATCGGGATAAGTTTATGCCCTTACGCTATATGTTGGCGAAGGCACCTGTCCTTCTAATGGTTTGGTAATATCTTCGGATGTAGTCTTATATTTGGCAAAAGATATTCCCAAGGAGAAATATTTTAAGCTTTATTTTGATAATTGGTTTACTTCAGTGAGCCTTCTGATTTCGTTGAAGGAAATGGGCATGTTTGCAACATGAACTGTATGTAAAAATCGCATTAGCAATTGCCAACTGCTTTCAGATGCAGAATTAAAAAAGCGTGGAAGAAAGGGATCTTTCGATATGAAATGTGAAATCCGAAATAACCTTGTATGTGTGAAATAGTTTGACAATAAGTCAGTTTAACTTATATCTTCGTGTGAAGACTATCAACCTGTTGAGATATGCAAACGTTGGAGTCCAAAAGAAAAAAAAATTATGTTGATGTTACGAGGCCTGCGATTGTTGCTTATTACAATAAGGGCATGGAAGGAGTAGATTTGGCAGACATGCCTATGGAGCTCTTCAAGGTCAACCATCTTTCCAGAAAGTGGTACAATAGAATCTTTTATTGGTGTCTAGGAACATCCGTTAAAAAATCCGTGGCTCCTGTATAGAAATCCTTTAAATTTAATAAACCTGAGGCAAAAGCATATTCCTCTTATAAAATTTCAACTGAAAGTTGCTCATGAGCTTTTACAAAATACTGCCACTACTTCGTTCGAAAAAAAGAGAGGTCGACCATTGAATGTAGAAAGAAATAGCTCGAAAGTATCCCTGGGCTCCCCATCAAGCAGAGTATCGTCGCATGAGTCAAAAAAGTACAAGTTCCAGCCGGATCCTTGAACATCACAGCGTTACGATAAGGTGGAAGATTGGGTAGTTTTTGGTGAAAAAGGACGCTGCAGATTGTGCAAGACAGTAATACCAATGTCCAAATGCATTAAATGCAAAGTCAACTTTTGCTGTAATAATAATAAAAACTATTTTATTTCTTAACATACCTAATTTTTCAAATTAAATAAAAATTATTGTAATCTGTTTTCAAAGAAAACCATTTTTTTTATATACCACTATTGCTCACAAGCAACTTCTGGTAGCGCCCAAACTGACGGGCGTAGCGACTTAAAATTTTGGCCAAATACTTCTAAAATAAATATAAAAAGATTAAAAGTAAAAAAAAATGTTCATTCCACAGGAAAAAAGTTGGGGTTGAAAGGGTTAAACTACCACTTCATCCAATATTTTTACAAAAACCTCGATTTTTGGAGGTTATCTCAAACCATTCCAGCTCAGTCAAAATTTTGAGGGTGTTGGACAACTTTTATGAAACGTATCGTGTTGTACTCAACCAGACCTACAACCAACACTAGGTCATTTCAATAGTGCATGCAGTGTAGTTAATTTTGTCACACCGTGTTTTCTAAGTGCGATGAAAAAAAAATAAATTATGTTGACTTTATATGATTTAAATACAAATTCTAAATGTTTGATAGTTTAAATCATACTTGATTTTAAATACAAATTCTAGTTGTTTGACAGTTTAAAATCGTTTATCGAGCTTAAGGTCAAAGTTAGAACAATTAATTGTTCTAACGAATTTTTCCAAAGAAACAACAACAACAACAAAGTTTTTCAATATGAAAGGAAAAAAACCACTAGCAATTGATTTTATTGTACATTTTCTGCGGTGCTAAACGCGTCATCAGAAATCTTTGTGATTGCCCGTGCAAGCGCGTTGACGCACTGCACCATCGGGGCGATGAGATTTTGAAGCTTCAATTTCTCATTTTCTTCCTCAATTTCATAATGTCACATTTGTTGTTGTATTTCTGTTTTACTTTAGTTTCTATGCTTATGTTATTATATGTAGTCCAACAGCCTGCTGGAAGTCTGCACTAACAAAGCATGTTTACTGAAGTTGTTTTTAGAATTTTTGCTGATTTTGTTTTCAGCTGTTTCCGTTTGGTCGAGCTCTACCATTTGATTAAAGTTTTTTCTAAATGACCTCTATATTTATTATGTTGACTTTATATGATTTAAATACAAATTCTAAATGTTTGATAGTTTAAATCATACTTGATTTTAAATACAAATTCTAGTTGTTTGACAGTTTAAAATCGTTTATCGAGCTTAAGGTCAAAGTTAGAACAATTAATTGTTCTAACGAATTTTTCCAAAGAAACAACAACAACAACAAAGTTTTTCAATATGAAAGGAAAAAAAACCACTAGCAATTGATTTTATTGTACAATTTCTGCGGTGCTAAACAGAAATACAACAACAAATGTGACATTATGAAATTGAGGAAGAAAATGAGAAATTGAAGCTTCAAAATCTCATCGCCCCGATGGTGCAGTTCGTCAACGCGCTTGCACGGGCAATCACAAAGATTTCTGATGACGCGTTTAGCACCGCAGAAATTGTACAATAAAATCAATTGCTAGTGGTTTTTTTTCCTTTCATATTGAAAAACTTTGTTGTTGTTGTTGTTTCTTTGGAAAAATTCGTTAGAACAATTAATTGTTCTAACTTTGACCTTAAGCTCGATAAACGATTTTAAACTGTCAAACAACTAGAATTTGTATTTAAAATCAAGTATGATTTAAACTATCAAACATTTAGAATTTGTATTTAAATCATATAAAGTCAACATAATAAATATAGAGGTCATTTAGAAAAAACTTTAAAAAAATAAATTTTAAAAATTGTTGGTGTGAAACTCAGTAGGCATACATTATATCCTCACTCTCACAGAAAATAGTTTCATTAACTTTTACCTAATAGATACAAACTTAATTAATACCTCTTTTTCGTTGCAGGCGTTATACAAATATTAAAAAAGTACCTCAAATATCATCAGTATGCAATATCTCTGTATTTGCCTGCAGTGAAAGCTAAGATAACTATTTTTAAAAAACATTCGCATCAAAAAAATTTGACGTTTGGCAACTCTGTATTTCTTACGACCAACCGTTTTGTTCAGGTTTAGTATCTTTTTTTTTAATAAATTTTTCTGCTTTTGCCGAGTGGCAATTTAATTAAGTAAGGGTGGCGTAAAATAGGGTTAGTAAACTTTTTAATTTCTGTATCAGATTTGTTGATTAAATTAGCTATTGAAAAATAGGTTAGGTTAGGTTAGGTTAGACAAGGCTAGGCAAGGTAAGGTAAGGTAGGTAAGGTAAGGTAAGGTAAGGTAAGGTAAGGTAAGGTAAGGTAAGGTAAGGTAAGGTAAGGTAAGGTAAGGTAAGGTAAGGTAAGGTAAGGTAAGGTAAGGTAAGGTAAGGTAAGGTAAGGTAAGGTAAGGTAAGGTAAGGTAAGGTAAGGTAAGGTAAGGTAAGGTAAGGTAAGGTAAGGTAAGGTAAGGTAAGGTAAGGTAAGGTAAGGTAAGGTAAGGTAAGGTAAGGTAAGGTAAGGTAAGGTAAGGTAAGGTAAGGTAAGGTAAGGTAAGGTAAGGTAAGGTAAGGTAAGGTAAGGTAAGGTAAGGTAAGGTAACGTAAGGTAAGGTAAGGTAAGGTAAGGTAAGGTAAGGTAAGGTAAGGTAAGGTAAGTATAGGTTAAGTTAGATAAGGTAAGGTAAGCAAGGGTACGTAAAGTTAGGTAAGGAAAGGTAAAATTAAGTTAGGTTAGGTAAGGTTAGGTTGGTTTAAATTAGGTTAGGTAAAGTTAGGTAAGGGTGGCAGCCATTATTCTTACGTTACAATTCAGGTTAAATAACGTGGATGCAACAAATATTTTGTTTTATTGAAGTTATTTGTTGTTAGATTGACAAATTTTTTAACAATGAAGGATAACTGATGACATAAATATTTCTGATTGAAAAAAATAAGTTCTTAAAAACTTTTCATTAAACCAGTGATAATTTTTTGGAGCGTGTTTTAAAAGTCAAAGACAAATTGAAGACAATTGAATGAAGCAAAAATATGTGAAATTAAATTAAAAATATGAAGAGTTTTACACTAAAATTTTACAACAAAAGCCATTTCGTCAATAAATGTTTGTTTTTACCTCTAGAAAACTCATACGCCACCAAAAAATTAAAATTTTTAAAATAATTTGGAAATAAGAAATATTTTGAGTTTTCAATTTCCGCGTAATAGTCTTTAATATATAGCTAAACACATTTTTTAAGTTCCTACTGTCATATGGCACTGAAAATTCTAAAATAAAATAATAAGTACTAAAAAAAATCGTATTTAAATTTATTCCAACCAAAATTCATAGTGTAGAAAAAAAAAGTTCTTGCAACTGAATAATAACCTCAATACATAATTCTTACAACTAACTAAATATGAAAAGTTACAAATATTTTTTTAAAGTTGTTGCAGCTCAGTAATAACCTGAATGCAGCATTTGCTTACAACAATTTTATTCAAAACTTCTTGCAACTGAATTATAACTCCAGTACAACGTTCATGTAACTAATTACATTATGTAAGTTGCAATAGTTTTTTCTTAACTTCTTGCAACATTGAATAATAACCTTGATACAGCACAAGTTTGCAAAGATTATTTTCAATGTTCTTGCAACTTAATAAAAACCTTAATTCAACGTTATTTTTCCCAACTATATTTTTTGATTTATAATAATGTTTCCTAAAGTTGTAGTTACTCAATAATAATCTTAATACAGCGTAAGGTTGCAATGACTATTTCCTGTGCGCTTGTAACTGAATAAAAACCTCATTTCAACCTTCTTGCAACAAAACAAATTCTCATAATTTCACAATGATTTCATTGCCATTCAACGAAAAATTTGTTCAATTTGTCAATTGCGTCAATTCAATTTGCGTCAAAGCAAAATTGGAAAAATTTAGTTGTAGTAACTTCCCTATAACTTAATAAAAACATCTTCAAACTGAAGTTTTGAACATTTAGTTGTTGTGATATTTATACTTAATACTTAATATAAATAAAAAGTAACTTAGTCGCATCTAGATTGCTAACTTGTTGCTGTATTTATTACAATTATAATACACAAACATTTGTATAGGTGCTACAAAAAGAAATGTTGTAATATTGTTAATTGAATGTAAAAATTACTTTTTTTTTTCAAAACTTTATGAAATATTTTTACGCGAAGTTTAACTTATTTCCAATAAAACGAATGATTAGTGTTACAAATAACTTATTTGAAACTTTAATACAACCCATTTGTGACAAAATTTGTTTAAAAAACTGGAATACTACCGAATTATAACATATTTTTGTTATAAATCGAAATCTGTGCTAGCTGGGCTCTTCCTCATTTAATATTTATTTAATTCAATTATCACGTTCACATATAAGGCAAAGTCTTTTAAATGCAGAAAAAAATCAAAGAATAACAACAAGTTATAACCAACAAAAAAATAAAAACAAAAAATTTTAAATTACTTATTTAAAATTAAAAAAAAATTGTAAGCAACGCCTAAATTTAACTTTAATGTTTAAATTTTAAATTTAAGTTATAATCAACAAACAAATGCATTTGATTCAAGAAATTAAATTTAGTTATAAGCTTACATTTTAACAATAAATTATAATTGAATTGAATTTAGACTTATGTATAAATTACCTTTAAGGAACTTTACCAAATAATAAAGAAGATAACATTAATAAAATAGAAAATAGAAGAAAGAAGAAAGATAGTATCAAGAAAAGTGTTGAAATATTGCATGCTTAAAGTTGTGCTTATTTCGGATACTTTTGATTCTTGAAGGTAGCGAATTCCACATTCTGATAGCGTTCACAAAAAAGAGTCTGTTAGAATTCAAAAAATTGTATACAGGGATTACAAGGTTCATATTTCTGGTCGATCTACAAAACTGTAACTTATTAAATAAGTAATTAGGAGTTTATGTATAAATCAAAAAAATACAGTTTCTAGCATCCAAATAATTGAAAATATTGCAACCAAGTACTCGATTGCTCAAATGACTTATACGGTCAAACTTTTTAAGACCATAAACGTATCTGACAGCATTATTAAACACAAGTTGTAACTTAAGCTTTGACCTCGAATCAAGCTTACTGTATACAACTTCTGAGTAGGAAATTATTGGCATTATGAGTTGAATCACTAGCTTTCTTCTAGTTTCAACAGGCACAAATGATGCAGTTCTCCTCAGGTTCCGTAGGATATAGTAAACTTTACAAACAACAGAGTTTATATGATCTTCACAGGAAAGTGAGGAGTTAATATAGTAACCGAGATTTTTAACTTTACCTATAAATTTCAAGTCGACTCCATTCAGAAAAATGGCTGGTATATCAGAAAAAAAGGAAAATATTTTTGGTCCAACAGTCGGAAAGTTCAGCCTCCACGACAACACCTCCGATAACGGAATGAGGCTGATTGACTTCGCCGCAGCACGAAACATGGTCGTAAGTAGTACTAGATTCAAGCATCTCAATATTCATAAAGCCACCTGGATGTCCCCTGATCAAAAAACAAAAAATCAAATTGATCACGTTTTGATCGACGGAAGGCACTCTTCCAGTGTATTGGATGTACGCACGATCCGTGGTGCAAACATTGACTCGGATCACTATCTTGTTGCAGCCAAGATCCGTACACGTCTGTGCGCAGCTAAAAATACACGCAACCCTACACAGAGAAAGCTAGACGTCGACAAGCTGCAATCGAAACAGACAGCCGATGCTTTCGCCACTCGACTCTCACTCCTGCTTCAAAGCACTCCTCCAATCGATGATATATGCGCGCAGTGGACACACATTTCCAACTCCATGCGTGCGGCTGCTGAAGAGGTGATTGGCTACCAACGCCCTCGCCGAAACCAGTGGTACGACCAGGAGTGTCGCGACGCCACTGCAGAGAAAGACGCCGCCTACAAAGCCACCCTGCAGTCGGTTGTAACGCGCGCTGCTAAGGAGCGATACAAAGAAAAGAGGAGGGAAGAGAGACATATTTTCAGGCGGAAAAAAAGAGAGGCAGAAAAGCGCGAGCAGGAGAAGATTGAGATGTATGGTGACAGGAATGAGGCCCGAAAATTTTTCGAAAAAATAAGACGCCTTGCCGATGGTTTTAAAACCGGGGCCTCTTCCTGCAAGGATGAAAACGGGAATCTAGTGACAGATGTCCAGAGTACACTGACGTTATGGAGGGAACACTTCTCTAAGCTTCTAAATGGCGACGCTGACAACAATCCCGCCAATAGAGATGATATTCCGGAAACCCCAATTGCGGATGACAGCGTCGAGGTTTCGCTGCCCGACTATGATGAAGTTCTGACAGCTATAGCTCGGCTTAAAAATAACAAAGCCGCGGGAGCTGATGGCTTACCTGCTGAGCTGTTTAAGAACGGAGGCGAAGCTCTACTTAAATGCATTCACGAGCTTCTATGCAGAATATGGTCGGAAGAATGCATTCCGAACGATTGGAATCTCAGTGTGCTCTGCCCAATCCACAAGAAAGGCGATCCCACTATCTGTGCCAATTACCGTGGGATAAGCCTTCTTAATATCGCATATAAGGTCCTGTCGAGCGTTTTATGTGAAAGATTGAAGCCCATTGTAAACGAACTGATCGGACCTTATCAGTGTGGCTTCAGACCTGGAAAGTCCACCATCGACCAGATTTTCACGCTACGACAAATCTTGGAGAAGACTCAAGAAAAACAAGTCGACACCCACCATCTTTTTGTTGACTACAAAGCCGCCTTCGACAGCCCAATAAGGAAGCACCTGTACTCCACCATGTCTGAATTTGGTATTCCTGCAAAACTAATACGACTTTGCAGGATGACACTGAGCAACACCAGCAGCGCAGTTAAAGTCGGGAAGGACCTCTCCCCACCATTTATTACCAAACGAGGTTTCAGACAAGGTGATTCCTTATCGTGCGACTTTTTCAACCTAATGATGGAAAAGATCATCCGAGCTGCTGATCTGAGACGTAGTGGCACAATATTCTACAAGAGTGTTATGCTGCTTGCGTATGCTGATGACATAGATATCATTGGCCATAATACGCGCGAAGTCAGTGCAGCATTTTCCAGATTAGAAAGAGAGTCAAGTCGAATGGGTCTGTCAGTGAATGCAGATAAGACGAAATACTTAGTGTCAACAAACAAACAGTCCCAGCGTCTTGGAACCCACGTTACCGTTGACAATACCTCCTTCGAGGTTGTGAAGAACTTCGTCTATCTAGGATCCAGCATTAATTCAACCAACGACATCAGCATTGAGATCAAACGAAGAATAACTCTTGCCAACAGGTGTTACTTTGGGCTCAGTAGGCAATTGAGAAGCAGAGCCCTCTCTCGACGAACGAAAATCACGCTCTATAAATCGCTCATCATGCCCGTCCTACTTTACGCATCACAAACCTGGACGCTGAGCAGTTTAGATGAAAAGACTTTAGGAGCATTCGAGAGAAAGATTCTTCGTAAGATCTACGGACCAATCTGCGTCAATGGCGAGTACCGAATACGGTGGAATGATGAACTGTATGAGCTGTACGCTGACATCGACATAGTCAAGCGCATTAAAATCGAGCGGCTTCGCTGGCTTGGTCATGTTCAGCGCATGAAAGACGATGCTCCAGTGAAGAAAACATTCGATTCGGTACCCAGCGGCGGTCAACGCAGAAGAGGACGACCGCATCTTCGTTGGAAAGACCAAGTAGAGGACAACCTGACGAAGCTTGGAATTTCCAACTGGCGCCAGCAAGCAAAAGACAGAAATGGCTGGCGCAAATTCTTAGATGAGGCCAAGACCGACATACGGTTGTAGCGCCAACTAAGTAAGTAAGTAAGTATATCAGAAAAAGAGTATCTAGACTTAAAAATTGGCAGAACAAATGATTTAAGAGGGTTTAGATTAAGCTTATTAGCTTTAGCCCAATCTACTATTTTAATCATGTCTTCATTTACCTCAATACATAAATCATCAACAAGATCAATTGGTTTGGACAAGTAAAGCTGAAGATCATCAGCATATGCATGCATGGTTACATGATGGCATATGCTGAAAATATCATAAAGAAACATTGCAAATAAAAGGGGACCAAGTACCGAGCCTTGAGGAACTCCACAGGATAAATTGTTAAAAGCAGACAGACTATTTCCCACCTTTACTCTTTGAGACCTTCCAACTAAGTAATTATATAACAGACGGACCGCAGTAATAGAAAACCCAAAATTAAGTTCTAGTTTTTGACATAGTAATAAATGGTCTACATAGTCAAATGCTTTTGAAAAGTCCAACATACAAAGCAAGCTTATATACCCCATATCATATGATAATCTTATGTCATCTAGGATCTTCACAATAGTTGTAGAGCAGCTGTGGCCAGGTCGAAAACCAGATTGAAGTGGTGACATAAGGTTAAATTTTCTAATGTGTTCGGAGATTTGTACAGCCGGACGAAAATCACACGGTTCACAGGCATTGGGCTTTTTAGCTATAGGAATGATTGTAGCAGCTTTCCACGCATCAGGGAAGCAAGAACTTGTGAAACAGTGATTCATTCTGTGTGTCAAAGAGCTTATGATGAAAGGTAAAATTATACTTATAAATTTAATAGCTATTCCATCTTCACCCACTGCATTTGATTTAATATTATTAACGCAACGAGCAACATCACACTCATTTACAGCAACAAACTGAAAATTACATGACCTTTCGGTAGTAAAACCTATCGTATTATCGACAGATGTGATATAAGTAGATGTTGAGGTAGCGATTTAATAATCATTAAGAATATTAGGATCAATTAGAAAATCATCAGATTTCACATTACATACTCCAGCCTGTCTTAAATTGTTCCAAAGATTTTTGGAAGGTTGTGCTAAACTTAGCTTAGTAGTTCCCTAAGTAAACCAGGGACAACTTCTGTTAGAGACACGACGTGTAGTCAAAGGAACATACAACTCAAATAATTCACAAATTATATTACTTAAAAAATACAACTTCTCATTAACAGCACTAAGAAACCAACATTCGGACCAATTAATGATAGACAGGTCAATATACAACGAAACATAATCAATAGCTTTATAATTACGAAACGAAACAGTTTTAACAGTTAAAATCGGTGTCAAAGTTATATTCAAAGAACAAAAGAGAAGATCATGGTCAGATATGAACGATAATTGGTCGAAAAGCAAAACAGTAGAAACATATGAAACAACAAAAAGATCTAATAAACTTGGAGTAGCATTAATTGCATAGCGCGTAGGTAAACTGGTATTCCTGGAACTCCTACATAAATCATTACCAAGGACCCCCATTGCAAGGGCACGCCTACCTATAAGACAGTATCCTGTTATAACGCCTATCAGAATGGAAAGATCTATCCTGGGCATTTGAGTGAGCGTCCTTGTGAGTTTTTCAGCGAAACTGGGCCACAACTGTCTAGCTTTGTTGGAGGTGGTACTATGATTCCACCTGAAATTAGCCATTTCTGTGGCATGTTGCCTTAGAGCCAGCTTGCAAGACGCAAGTGGCATGCCTAATATTTCCATGCCAGGCAGCAGCGTTACAGTTGTACCTCCTCTAGCGAGCTCATCCGCTCTACAATTTCCAGCAATGTCCCTATGCCTTGTTACCCAGACCAGATGAATGTTAAACTTATCGGCCATCTCATTAAGATACTAGCGACATTTAAGGGCTGTTGGTGATGTTAGGAACACACCTGCAAGGGATTTAATCGCTGCTTGGCTGTCCGTAAAAATGTAGATATCTTAAGTTGATATCTCACTATACCTCAGCCATTCCACAGCTCTATTAATAGCCATTATTTAAGCCTGGAAGACGGTGCAATGATCTGGCAGTCTAAATGAGGTTCTGATGTCCAGATCCGTTGAAAAGTTGCCTCCCCCAACTTTGCTGTCAAGTTTTGAGCCAGCACTAAAAATATGCGCACCAACGTGGTTAAGCGGCAGTAACCCATTCTACTCTGGTTGGGATAACTGTCTGAAAGTCGTTCTCGAATGAGGGAGTGGCAATAGTGTAATCGATGTTGATAGGAAGTGCTTCTGCAAGATCGTTAATAGAAGAGTTACCTGTACGTGTGCTAGCCCACAGTGAGATTGCTCTCATATTATTATTATAGAGATATTATAGACATATTATTATAGAGATTGCTCTAAGGTGGATGGTTGTTTCCTGTGCCATCCTTTTTCCCATAATATCGAGGGGATTAAGCAAAGAACTTCATTTAGCGCTGCATATGAAGTGGACCTGAGTGATTTGCTCAATTCAAAAGGCCGCAGCTCTTTGTATTTTCCCTAACAGTTTACAAAAAGACTTTGTTTTTAGTGATCACCACACCGAAAAAATGTACAGAGTTAACCCAAGTTTTTTCATGAGTCAAAAGAGTTTTTAAGAAGTTAAAAACGTTTTGTCGCCGTAAAACACAAAATGAATTGAATCAATATTTTTTTTTGTTAATATAAAACTTTTTTTGCTTGATACAACTCATTTTCAAAGCTTGGAGTAAATTAAAAGCAGTTTCAAATTAACTCTGCATCTTCTCCAAACATTTCTCCTTCAACTCCATTAAAACTTATTGCAACCATCTATGAAGAACGTCTTTGTATTTTAAAGCTAAAACGGAGTTATTTTTAGCACGAAACAGAGTCTGCCCGAGCAAATATTTCCGTTTGTTCGTTTTACTTTGAATGAAGAGAAAGTACTCAAATATTTTAACAAGCAAATCAAGTGTGCTGTAAGAATTAAATGTTGCATAATGATAAAAAAGGGCCGTTTTTACTATTGCGAGTTATATGTTTTCGTATATCTTTATGGAAGTGAAACTTCTTATGCGGTTATTTGATATAGAAGGTAAAATTTTTCGAGTCTTGTCACGAAAGTTTTTTTAATCTCGTTACGAAAAATTGTGTACACAAGCAATGATATATTTTTAAATAAAAAAAAAACAATAGGACCAGCTCATACATTTGACCTCCCTAGGGGTTATTGATTTCTTGATATGAACTATAATATACGATTTCTTCTAGTTTTTGTGTCTCGGGACCTCCAAAAGGTTGGCTGATAGAGAAAAAGTGAGTTCAAAAGAAGTGTTAAGCAAAAATTAATAGGACCAGCTCATATATTGATCCCCTTAGGGGTTATAGATGTTTTGATATGAATTATAAAAGCCATTTTTTTAATTTTTTGTTTTTTGTATGGGGACTCCCACAATAGATCGCCATAGGTGAATTTTTCGCGTTATCTCGTAAATATCAAATCACGGACATATTCCGCATACATCGCAAACCATTAAGACCAGTATTACTAAATGAAGCACCAACCAATGACATGAAAATATTAAATAAACAGAATATTTTTTATAAAAATTTTGTATTGTATTTCATTTGAGATGCTATCTCTTTCTTACTCTCTGTTTTTTTACAATAATCTATCTTATTCTTTATATTAAGAAGTTTACCTTCTGTACTGCATACACACCATACCGTAATTTTTTTAACCTGCGGTGTATTTTTTATAGAATATTTTGGGAAACTAAACAATTTTATTAAATTTGGTATACAACTGTTGTTTTGATAAAAGTCGAGATATATTCATTTTTTTCAAAGGAATTTATGAGTTTTTGGATCTTACTAAAGTCACTTATTACCATATTTTTTTAACGAAACTGCATTAAACACTAATAAACAAATTTTTAATGTATGTGTCACGACATATAGGCAACACTACTCACTTAACACAAATCGCCTTCAGACTATTTGACCTATTTTTGTACTAAATTTAAATATTCTAGCATCAATATATATACTTAATTTTGATAAATGCTTAAACAATATCTTTTCCCTCATTCAACGAACAAAACAGAAATCCATTGTAAAATCAATGCAAATATTTATCTCTTTTTTAAAATATGTTAAATACAAAAATCCCTTTTTTAAAAAATTTCAATTAAAATCAAATAAATGAAACACCTTTGAAACAAATTTTGAGAGTTGAGCGCAATTCAATGAGCTCAAAAGTAAAAAAAGTTTTGTTTTATAAGAAACTATGGAGATTCAAAATTGCCAAATCGTGGATAAGCTGCTCTGTGAGTATGGAGAAGAGATTCTGTTTTCGGCGTTAAATATGACTTTAATTTCCTTTGTATTCAATTGAAATAAGAAATAAATAAAATTAATTAAACACAAAAGAAATGACGGGTTCTTTATTTGACTCTTTTGTGGGTAAGTTTGTTTATTTTTAAAGCTTCATGCTACATTTAAATGTTTTCACAGTGTTCTAGAACAGAAAAAAAAATTCTAGTTTTTTGTTGAGTGAACTCAAAATATAAAAATTCTCAATTTCTCATTCTTAAAACAACTCCAAACGTAGTCAGTACGACTCTTCAAACAAATCCAATTTTTGAAGTAAATTGAACACACAAACGGAGTTAAATATAGTTTTTACAGCTTTGGCAAAATACCATGCACGAAAAGAGTTAAATTGACTCCAAATATGACTTTATTTACTCCGCTTTTTTTTGGGTGCACATACAGGCACCGTACATCAAGATTTGCCTCAGCATAGCTGTATAAATCCATCGTGCAATATTCGGGGTAAGCTCTCACGTTTTACCTGTAGTGTTCTTACGGGCATATTAGATGGGTTCTGGGTTCCATACATTTTCTTAACATATTTCAGAACCTCCATGCAAGGCCAGATTCTGAACCATGGATCTAATATAAGCACGTGACATGAAAAAATGCAGAAAATTCTTAAACTGGATGGGCGCATCTAAGAAACGTGAATTTGAAGAAGTACAAAATAGATATTTCACTTCGAGTTTCCTATTCACATTTTAGTCATACAAAAACTTTTGATCATATCATATTCTAATGTAAAATGGTTCGCATAGTCATCGAATATGCCATCAGAATTTTACAAAAATTAGTCCTTGACCCAATATTGGCATACATTATTAGGAATTCCCAAATTTTTCATTTCGATTTTGAACTAGAAACTTTACCTTCGCTTCGATCGCTGCAATCGTTCATCGCTTTGTTCAATTTAATACTTATGTAAACTAATAAAAAAATTTTTACTCAAAAATCTCTAACCGTTCTTTCACAATCTTTACTTAAAAAACTCCTAAAATTTCAACAAAATTAGTTAAAATGTCCCTTAATAAAATTTGTATAAGAATAAAGTTTACATAACATAAAAACACTTGCAATAGAAATTGAGTTCTATCTTCTGACTGATTGATGAATAATAAATATGCAATAAGCTTGAAAAATTCTGGCCAAAACTCAGCTCACTGAAATATATCCAGATGACTTGGACCAATCTGCAGTGCTCAATGGAGTTTACAAAGTGATTTAAATAGTCTGCACTCATGGTGTATGCTAAATAAACTGAATTTAAATTTGTCAAAATGCAACATAATGTCATTTAATATGATAAGGTCTCCAATGTTTTTTGATTACTCAATTTTATGCAACGCCTTGATTAGAGTAGATTCTAAATCTGATCTAGGTGTACTCTGTGATAAAAAGATGTCATTTTCAGGTCATTATGACAACATAATTAGTAGGGCTAATGCTATGATGGGATTCGTTAGACGCAACACTAGAGAGTTTGCTGACCCGTATACCTTAAAGACTCTTTTCATTTCCATTATAAGATCAATACTTGAGTATGGGTGTGTAATATGGGACCCATTTTATGAGTCGCATAGTACCAGATTGGAAAAAGTCCAAAAACGTTTTACTCGTTTTGTTGTGAAAAAACTAAATTGGAATTTTATGCCAGAGTATAGCTCCCGATGTGCACTTATTGGGCTTAAATCATTGAGTTCTAGAAGAAAATATTTTCTTATAACTTTTGTTCGTGATCTTTTAATGAATAATATTAACTGTGCGCCAATCCTCGCCCGTCTCAATATTTATGCTCCGGAAAGACACTTTAGGCAAAGAGATTTTTTTTACGTTCCGCACCATAGAACTAACTATGGCCGGAGTTATCCGATTTTTAACATGTGCACTGTCTATAACAGTGTAAGTGCTCGTATAGATTTCACTCAAAATAGAGAGGCATTTAAGCAAACTGTATTGAGTATTGTATAAATCCTTAATTTTATATTCTTATAATATTTCCATTATAATTATTGTTTTAGTATAATTTAAGATGCAATAGACTGTTAAACATTTTTGTCGATAGTTTATAAATAAATAAATAAATAAATAAATAAATAAAAACAATAAAAGGAAGATATTCCTGCACATCACAAAATATGAAACAAGCAACTATAACCCAAAATCGTTTAGATATCATATTGATTATTAAACGTGTCCAACGGTATCTCAAGCATTGATGGGTGCTATCATGGCTTGGCAGCAATCGGCCACTACTCACTATCCAAAGAAGCACAGAGAAAGCCAAAAGCGCACATAGCATCAGGCCAAGTGGCTGTCAGCGCTGTCAAATGAAGTGTAAACATTCATAAACATCAAATTGTGAGAGCTGTCATCATTAAATTTCATAGAACGTCAGCAGGGCAGAGCATAAAAGTATGAACAACGACGAGCTGCTGCTAGTCGAAGGCCAAGCCTTAATCTTGCATACATCGTTTATATACCAAATAAAGAGCAACTTTGCTGCACTTGGATAGGGCTGGATAGTGATGGTGAGTGGTGGCTGGTGAAAATGTTGAATAGTGTAGTATAGAGTGGATAGGTACGTACTCGAGTATGATTAATGAAATTTGATTAATCTGTAGAATGTTGACAGCACTTTGTGCAAAATTTTAAGTAGTTGTTGTCACTGTCAGTCAAAGCTAAACAAAGCGAACATTTTATGTAGTCGATAAAGGAAAAGACACACATACACCCACGCATACACAAAAGGGTTTTCACAGTGTTCTTAGAACAGAAAAAAAAATGCTAAAGGAAAACTTGTACCAATTCATTAACAAAATTAATACTTCAACTATGCAGCCAGCCACGCTAAATGGAGAGCTATTTTTTTTTTGCACTAAACTGTAGCTATTTTTGGCAAGCAATTAAAAGGAGTTTTCCAGCACTTTGAAATCAAGAGGATAGGAAATGTGTATTTTTTCTGTTTCTGATTACAACAGCAACTTTTGCCTTTAACATAGAAACAGGTGCCGTTGCATGAGAAGAAGAGGAATTAAATAAGTTTTCATGAGTATTCTGTGTAAATTTCTCTGAAGGACTTTAAGCAGCTTAGCAAAGGCTTAGAAGCTTAAAACTATTCACTATTCATTGAATGTCTTGCATGCAAGTGCAGGAAACAACGAAGAATGAAAATTTATGTATCAGTATTCTATTAATAAATAAAACATTCATGCGAAAATTGGGGCTATTACAGCATGAGGCAAAAAAAGTTTCAACATAAATAATGCCTGTGTTTTTTAAAGTGACCAAAAAATTAAAGGTTTTTAGGCAAATTGTAATACAACGTTTTAGAATTAAATTCGTTTCAACCAACCAAACATACATTAAAAAGCTAATGTTCCTTAAAGTTTTAAAATGCACTATGAAAATGAAGCATCGAAACAAATTTTTATTGCATGTTTAAGAAAGTTTTTAAATGAGGAGTGACTGTTCAAAACTGGCTATTTACATTATAAAGAAATGTTCAAAAAACAGCAAAAACTGATATACCAAAGTACAAAATCAAATTGAAATATGTAAAAATGTGGTCGAATTTATATAAGATAGCTTAGTCGATATAAAAAAAAAAAATTCCATAAGTTCTACCACCATCAAGTGAGACCTGCTTAAAATTTGTAAATAGACAGTTTTGATCAAACCTTTCCGTAAATAGACACTTTTGTTCAGTCTAAATTTGTAAATAGCTACTTTTGATCAAACTAAAAATAAAAAAGTAGTAATGAATAAAACTTAATGTACTTATATTTTTGAAAATAGTCCTTTATTAACCCTTTCAGCCCCAATTTTTTCCCTATGGAGCAAAACAATTTTTTTGTTAATATTTATATAAAGTAGTCTTATGTATTTAAAGTGTGTACATTGTACAATTACGTGAGAAATCTAAACTTTGATTGCATCAATATCTGGCTCAAAACAAATGCATATTTCGTCACCTTGAACGGTTTTATGGTCATGTGAATTTTCCAATGTTTTGAAATCGAGTAAAATAGTTCGATACCATTTCAAGGGTTCGAGACTTAGCCATTCCTCTCCAAATTGTTTGCATAAAAGATTCGTGACGTCTTTTTTTTTTGCGATTGTAAGTCCCAATTGGCGTTGCTCCATTCTTAAAATTTCAGTAGGTAAACGCTCTCCTCTTTTGACTAACGAAGTGAACTGTTCGTCTTCCTTACTGGCGTATTTATAATGTTGCGACCCTCCAACCAAAGCGTCTTCGCAACATATTTTTTTTATAGATATTTTTTTAAGTGATTGTATATTTTGAATTTTTTTTAAATGATAATCTAAACTCTTCACGTCCAAAATTTCCCAATCGTTTCCAAATCTTTTTACGTTTCCATGCCTCTCAAAAACTTCAACATAATCTTCAATGGTTGTTATAACGGGTTTCTTTTTTAGGTCTTTTTCTATTCTCCCAAATACTCTATCCGCTGGTAAAAATGAATGACCTCTAACTGGAAAATGTAGCTCAATTTCTGTTACATTTTTTGGGGCTTTTTTGCAAAGCCAAAATACTAAAAGTTGAGCGATGTAGCTATTTTTATTCTGTCCACCGCAGCCGTCACAGAATAAGCGGACCAATTTGCATGTACTATATTGAAAATTTTCTGGGTATCGAGAACATAAAAAATTGTATAACGCCGAACCAATCTCAGAAGCTCCTCTACCAGCTTCAGTTTCATTCCAAATGTACAAGGTGGGTTGTGTTTTAGTTTTCCCAACCGGCATAACACAGAAATTGTACAATGAAATTTGACGACTGTAAAAAGCGTCTTGAATGGGAGTTTTCGGAAGGGGCTGTTGTTGTTGAAGGTCAAAGCAGAATGTCTCCGAATTGAAGATTTCTTTATTCATTAATTCATAGAATGAGTTAGCACGCAACTTATGGATTCGTTTTTCAGCAATGGCTTGTTGTTTTTTTAGAGCGTCTTTTTCCATTCTAATTTTGTTGCCCCACAATGTGCAAACATTACATGCATCTGTTGCTGGCGTTGAGAACCCAATATTGTATTCATGATTAAATATTTTACTAAACATTGTTCGTGACACATTTAATTCGTGTGGTACCAATAAATTGTAGCTGTTAAAGAGTTTTCTTAAATTTAAGTCAAAGGAAAGGTATATACGCTTATTTTTCATTCGGTTGTAGTGAGACTCTTTGGCTGGAAGCTTGTCTAAAAACTTTCGAACACTATTTTTTTTTTCAATTGACTTGAACGATTTTTTGTCTCCACCTCTTCTTTCCTTTGGTATATTTCCTTGAAAAATCGTTTTAGCTATTAGATTCACGCGAGTTTTACTTATTGCAAATGTGGCTAAGAAAAATTTTTTACAAACAGTTACCATGCGTTTGTTCCTAAAATTGTATAGAAAAAATCTAACACTCATGGAACGGTTAATGCTTGCATATTTTGCAACGTAGTTTCCCCTTCTCAGCGGTTCATATGGAGAGATAAAGCGCGTTAAAAACTGGTCTTGGTCAATCTTATTCTCCATTTTAAAGATGCTTTTTTTATTCTTTATGACCTGGTTAATATCCAAAGAGGAGCAACAAAACATACTCATTTGTTTGTGATTGCAAGGCTTCTTAAATTTTGCACAAAATGGATCTTCGTTTTTGTATCTGAAAATAAAATTTAAGTGAGAACTGAGCATGAACCTGACCTGGGCAACTTACACTTTTCGCTTTGGCACTCTCGCTTGACGCTTTCTTGATCCAGAGTTAATTTTTTTTACTGTTTGTTCTTCCATTTTTTGGTTTTTTTGTTTAAACAAAACTTCACAAGATTTTAAATTACAATAAATATAGCTGAAATTTTTGACGTTAAAAATTTTGTGAAATTACCCGCCACTATTTGCTAGTCACTATGGAAACTTAATTTTTTTTATGTTTTGACGAACAAGTGTTTTGCTTTCACACATTTCAGTAAATGATCTGTTTTGATCGAACACAAACTTCTTGTATCAAATTCGTATTGTAAATAGCCAGTTTTGATTAAACATTTTCAATTTTTTCAATGAAAATAAATATATTTTTAATTGTAAATAGGCAGTTTTGATCAATCACGGTCATTTTAAGTCCTTTTTTGGAGACTCAATTGAGATATTTGGAAAAAGTTTACATATATTTCAGGTAGAGTTTAACCCTACGAATACGAATCCATTGCTAACTCAAAAATTTCCAAAACTGTAAATGGCCAGTTTTGAACAGTCACTCCTCAAATACAGTTTTTTACATTTTTCTATAGATATAGGCTTAGACAAATTTTTTTTCGAAATGAGTTTATAGCATAATTGGCCAAGTTACATTTTTAAAAAATATTTTAATACGACAACGATTACATTTTTAGTCGTTTTTTATTTTAAATTATCAAAAAAAAAAATAAAACCATAAAAAATATTATAATATGCTACAATATTTATAAATATTGTATATAAATATACATATTATTATAATAAATATTATAATATGCTACAAAGAGGCTATAATATGCTACAAAAATATTTCTTATAAAATTCCACAATAGGTTTGTGAACACAATAACTATGTCAAAAGCACATATTTTGTAATTGTCGTACTTTTTATGTTAATAAATAGCTCAATAAAGAGTAACAGAACCAATTTTCAAAATTACTCAGATGTAATTTTTTTTATGTGTAGATACACACATAATTTTTTTATCTCCTCTACCAGCATCTGTTGGTGGAAGGCAGCAGTTATTTTGTTTATTGGACTGTGTGACTTACGTGATTTGGCTACAGGCCCAGTTATAATAGACGTAACGTAATGTAGTGTAATGTCACTGCAGCAGTGTGTTCTGTCACTTACTGTTTCAATCAATATTTTTCTTATACAAGTGATTATAATAGAAGTAACGTAATGTAACGGGACGTAAAGATCCGTTGGATTTCGATTTCTACGTTACTTTACATTACGTCTGTTCAAAGAACAACTAAACATTGAGGTTAGATTCGATTACTGCGCTATTTTATATTGTTGAACTACGCTTTTTGTTGAGTTTTCGTTATTAATGTGATAGTTTTATGTATCCACAGCTATAGATGACGAAGATTTAATTGTATTTGTACAGGAACGTGCAAATATTTACGACAAACAACTGCCTTGCTACTGCCTATTATAATTGCTACAACGTTTTCTTACAGTACGCCCCGTCACGATGACAGTTGACAGCATTACGTTACTTTACATTACGTCTATTATAACTGGGCCTTAAAACAACTGTTCGCTATTCACAAACATTGAGCCAACAACCTCTGTCAACTGCTTCAATATCAACTAGACTAAAATTATTTTAGAAAATTCACAATTTATTGGCAAAAAAAAATAAATTAATGGATAAAGTAAAAAATATGCTTGCATACTTTTGAGCAAATCTTCGGATTAACCTTAAACCCTGCTGTTATTGTGGTTGTTACAGTTTTTTTGCTGTCGGTGTTTATTTTTGTTGCTTCTTTTATTCCCACACAAAACAAGCAGGCTAGCATAGTTTTGGCAAAAAAAAAAAAAATTGGCAAAAAAAATAGCTTGTTAACCACCAGTGGAGCGCATTTGTGACCGCAATTCTAGCTACTACTTTGGCAGTCGTTAAGCTTTTTGTTAAAAAGCTTTGGTGCTCACTGTTTGGTATTGATGGTATTTTATGTGCTCTATTTTTTTATCGCTATTCGTCCTTTTCGTAGCATATTTTTGGTTTTCCTTTGAATGCGACTATCCGATGGCGACTTGCATGGGACGAGCAAAAAATATTTTCAAACTTTGTGGTATCAGTTTTGTGTGAACTTTTGACTGTTTTGTATTGTGCAGATTAATCAGAGTCAAAAGAAATTTAAAAGTTAAACTCACATTTTTGCAGTATTTTATTTTTATGTGTGACAAAACAATGAACACTGATAGAATCAACTATGTACGAAATATTGTATTGAAAGCAAACTCTTTGGTCTACGACATATCTTTAACTATCTCCGGTGTTGTAAAATGAAACAAAGCAAGTTAAATGTCTAAACTATAATATTACGAATGGGAATTATCTTGCTGTCTTCGCTTGTAAAGTTTCTTTTGAGAACCTTTGTTCTTACATGTTTGGCTTTCTTTAATATAGCACTTTCTGATGTCGAATTAAAGGTAAAATCAATTTTTATGAGATTCTTAAGCGCTACTCAAATATACTTTAGGAAACTATTCTTAAAGTTCTCATAGTCGTGGAGGGCTCAAGTGTTAAAAAAATTCTGCTTTAAATAGCTTCGGACATGATTTGTCTCCAACTTAATTCTATCGAAAAAATTGTTGCGGTCGAGGGACCCCCATCAGGAACGTAAATCCTTACACTTATTCTTTAACTCTAAATGTAATTCTAAATAAAATCTGTATATTTTTATTTATTTTTATTTATTTTATTTTTTTATTTTATACAATTTAAAAAAATGTAAAAAAAACTTTTTGAAAGTCTTACATCAGATTCAAAACCAGCGACCAGCTCTTCTACAAATAATATAAAACAAAACCAAATTTTTAGGGTCCACCCTAGTGTCCTAAATTTTTGAAATTTCAACAAAAGATTCGAAATCAACGACCCCTTAATACTGCCAGCACATACACAAAGAGTATAATCCTTGGTTTTCACTATGCCATTTTCAGTGGTCAGTTGTTGTCAACCAAATTGAAAAAACAACACGTTGATACTTTTTCTAACTTTGACAATCTTGGAAAATTAAAAACAAATAAATTATTAAATGGAGTCATGCAGAAAATGTTGAAGAGTTTTATTAAGGTGATATTTCAGGTGATATAATTTGTGTCGTCATAAGAATGGCATAGTGAAAACCAAGCATAAAGCAAAAAACTACTCCATTTATCCACCCTCCCCTAACTATCACCCATCTTCCGAATCAACACAATGCTCACACATTCATAGGGGGCATACCATAGGGGGCGTTGATTCAGTCTAAAAAAAACGAGATTTTTAAGGTCCACCCTAGTATCAAAACAACTGTTTCAATTTCCACCATCAGATTTGAAATCAGCGATCTACAAAAAGAATAAAGTCAAAAACACATTTTAAGGGTCCACCCTAGTGTTAAAAATATTTTTGAAGTTCTTACATCAGGTTCGAAATCAGCGACCTCTCATACTTCTAGCACATATACAAAGAGTATAAAAAAATACCACATTTCAAAAGTCCACCTGAGTGTTAATTTTTTTTTAATTCTAAAACAAGATTTGAAATCAGTGAGCAGCGCATCCACAAAAAGTATAAAATAATAAAACACTTATTTAGGGTCCACTCTTGAAGCAAAAAAACTTTGTTAAAATTCTAACATCAGATTTGAAGTCTGCAACTCCTTAATAATGCCAGCACATACACAAAAAGTTCAAAATAAAAACCATATTTTTAGGGTCCACCCTAGTGTAAAAAACTTTTTGAAATTCTAACATCAGATTGAACTGTGTTATATACATTTGCTGCAGTTTTCATTTCTTAAAACTTAATTGCTATAAAGATTCTAACGTATGATTCAAACAAAGACACAAATAAAAATAGCAAATTCATTTGAACGAAATTTCTACGTGTCAGAAACAGAGACACGCAGAAAGAGTGAGAGAAAGAGAGAGAGAAAGAGAGAGTTGCGCACTGTCCTACTCGTTTGTTAGTCTGCTCGAATCGCATGCACACACACGCACTCGCCTGCCCAGTGGGCAAAAGCAGGGCTTCGAAGCGCTTCTAGCAAGGCCATCATATGGATTTTTTAGCCCTTCCGTACTCAAATTAAAGCCCATTAACTTTTTTATATGAAACGTGAAAATTTTCTAGGACTTCCTCTCTCGCGACTGTAAAGAAGCCCTTTTTGAGAATGCACGTAACCTGGCGTCTCGTCAGGCAATAATCCATTGCTTACCATCTGTCAAATTCCATTGCAAGCAATGGCAATATTTCAAGGGTGGGTTTTGTCATGTTACGAAATCAACATATAATTTTATCATTTATTATATAAATTTATTATTTTATAAATTTATTCTGCACGCTACTTGATTTTTATAGACATACACATTTAAAATTTTGGAGAAAAATTAAAAATGGCTGTCAAACAAGAAAAAATACGGCTCATTGCTTGGCAATACATGGAAAGCAATATTGCTCGCCATGAATTATCAACTATGACAATTGAATGGTCTCGATTAGTAATAATTGTCAATTGACAGATGTCCCGTAAGTAAGAAAAGCAATATAGATATCAACTTGAAATATAAAACTACTGACAATTTCGAGATTTGAACCAACGTCTTCTCATGTGGCGGTCCGACATCTTATCCGCTAGTCTACCGCAGTTTTTAACAAACTTTAGCTTATTTTGCTTCATTACAAATAATTACAAAGTAAGCGGGTTCGAGACCCAGCTCGGACCAAAAAAATTGTTTTATTCAATTTTTTTTTAAGTCTGCATTTTCTTAAAATTTTTTCTGTTGATTTAAACAATTTTTTTGATTTTTTTTGTTAAATTGCTTCATACAAAAATTATAGAAAAGACTTAGAATTTATCCATATAAAAGTTTTCATATAATATGATAGGTAATGTGTTAGATTTCAGAGACCTGGGTTCGAGACCAAAATCGGACAAAGAAATTTTTTTTTTAAACTTATATTTTTTTAAATTCATCATCTGATCATTTATAAATGTTCAAAAATTTTTTAAAAAATCTTCATATAAAATAATATGAAAAGACTCCAAATCTTTAAAAGGTAAGCCTTACAGAAGCACTCATCAATACAGCGAGCATGGAAGGTATATTGACACCAATAAGAGCACTACTATCATGCCTTCTTTTGCGTTACACTTGCTTGAATGATCATTGGGATCCCGCTTGTAAAAATTTCTCGGTAATGACATTGTAATGCAGAACTGTAAGCGTGATTTGAAAAATTCTTTTTTGTGTTGTTAAGATCGATAGTTTATTTTCGTTTTTTAAATCAGCGATGCCCACAAAAATTATTTGAAGAGTGCAAAAACAACAACAACATCAAACAATTTTCAATTTGGATGCAATAACGAATTCCCAATAACACGAGTGCTAGCAGAATCCGCGCCAGCGAACTTATGTATACGTAATCCAAAAATAATGAATCAAGTAATTCCAAATGTTTCGATTTTTTGCTAAACAGAGTACATTCTGATTTACCCAGCTTTTACCACGTGGAGGTTTTCAGATAGCCTTCTTTTATTTTTTGTTTCATAGTTTTTAATATTTTTGCTTTTTATTTTTACCTCCCTTTTTTTATGTTTTTTTTTGTGAATTCTTTAGTATTATAATTTTTTTTATTTTTTTTAATCTTATAATTATTTTTATTTGCTTTAACTTTAATTTTTTATATTTTTTATTATCTTACTGTTTTATAAACCAAACCGTTATATCATTAAGATTAAAATCTTTTCAATCTTTTACTATCTATGAAAAAATAGGCAAACTCCCAGTTTCGGCAAATTCTTTTCTTCCCATTTTCAAGGGTATAATAACAAGGGTATTTTCTAACAGGAAGTTTTGCAGCGAAGTGTGTTTGAAAAAACTATTAATCTTTATGTGTAAACCAGAACAAAGTTTTATATAAAAAATAACTAAGTTATTAAACATTAATTCTGGAGTGATAGATAAAAGGTAATACATTTGTTCATTAAATGCTAAAAATTGTGAAAATAATTTGTGGCGTCATTTGCTTTTGCTTGCTTCTTTTCGGTGCGTTCTTTGTTTTCGTTGTGATTTTGGCGTAGAGGGGCTTTTATTTCAATTTATTTGTGTTCTCCCCAGTTCTGTGCGTCATTTTTTGTTCTCTTAAGCATACCTACTCCCATCGTCACTTACTGTGTAAGGTAGATGGCATCAGTGTTTTCGTGGCCATGCTTGAACAAATATAATAGAAAACTGTAAACAGACTTCAGAGCAGTGAATGAAAATAAACTCTAACGTTGCGTTCGTTATGGTAGTAAAGCATTGATTTGAAAGAAGATAACATTAATGTTGTGGTAGCATTGCTTACGGAGCTCATTATTCGGCTGCATTAAAGTTTGCATACTTGAACATAAATACACTGCGTCTCATAACTATAGCACACTTTAAAATATTATTTGAACTGACTATGGAAATTAATTACAATACCCTGTATAAAAAACTAGATTAAAAAAAAATTTCTTACTCTCTTCTACTTCTTTTCACAATTTTTTTTTTCTTAAATCTGCTCTCTGAAATGAACCGTTGCAAATAGCAAAGTGATCGCGTATTTGCACCTCTCTTTTCGTTTCAAAACTATAGCACAAATTTTAAAAGGTAACGTTAAAGTGACAACATGTGCACTTAAGATAATAATTCTGTGTTTAAAGTTAAAAAACAAATATGACAGTAAAATGCCACGAGGTAAAAAGTTTTCAGAAGTAGAAAAAGGGAAAATTCTTAGATTTAATGAAACAGGCCTCAAATAGCGATATTTCGAGGATAATAAGCAGAAGTAGGAAATATATTTGTAATTTATTCTCAAATCTATAAGAATACGATAGTGCAAAACGAGGTGCAAAAAACAACTTTCGAATCTCGAAGAATTTTACAAAAAGCTAGCAACTCAGCGCTTAGTTACAGCCAGCTTGCTGCTACAATAACAACAAAAATTTTTAAATCAACGGTTTGGAGAGTTTTGAACGATGCACCGCAAATCTGTTGAAAAGAAATGATAACAGCAACCAGACTACTTAAGCGTCATAAAGTTTCCCGGCTTAATTGCGCTAAGCGAAATATGCCAAAACCAACTGGTCCCAGGTATTGACAGTACATAAATAACTCTTTGTCATATTCTGAATAATTTTTGTTCTATAGATTATTTTTTCTGATGAGAAAAAATGGAATCTATATGGCCCTGATGGTCACAGACAATATTGGCGTGACTTAAGAAAAGAACCACAATATTTTTCTCAGAGAAATTTCGGTGGCGGTTGGTTGATGGTATAGGGTGCGTTTCAGCGGATGGTGTGTTGAAGCTGCAGGTTGTTTCATAAAAAATGAAGAGCATAGATTACACCAAGGTGCTTCAATGTACTCTACTTTCATTTTTGAGGTAGTGTTGAAAAAAACTACACATTTAAACAAGATAATGCTTCTATACGCTCCAGCAGAGAAACAATGCAATGGCTTCAAGCCAATAATATCTCGACTCTGGAATGGCCAGTCTGCTCACCTGATCTTAACCCGATAGAAAATATCTGGGGCATATTAACAAGAAAAGTTTTTGCAGCATACCGCCAGTACAACTCAGTTCCAGAACTAAGAAATGCCATTTTTCATGCTTGAGAAGCTATTGAATAAAATGTAATAAAAAACCCAGGTGATTCCATGGAAAACCAAACATTGGAGTGTATTCAGCATAAAGAAGGCGTCACTCACTACTAAAATTTTTTTAATAAAATTATATAAGGAAAACCTATTTTTCACTTTGCTGATTTTGACGGTTCCTTTCAGACAGCAGGATTTAAGAGAAAAAAAATTTTGTGAAAAGAAGTAGAAGAGAGTGAGAAGGTTTTCTTTAAAAATAATTTTTTATACAGGGTGTATCATTTAATTTTTATGAGCAGCTAAAAAATTTTTTAAAATGTGTGCTATAGTTATGAGACGGAGTGTATTATTGTTCCGTAGTATAAGCTACACTAAATAACTATATCATTGTATTTAAGAAATAATTAGTTACGTCATGTGCCTATTTACCACTGGGTTGTAGTCTGCTCGATTCTCGTACGCGTACACACACAGCAATCTCACTGTTATTGTATGTTATGTTTTCTATAAAATTTAACCACCAGCAAGCCGCGTAAAGAAACTTCGTTCCAAAAAACCAATAAGTTTTTTATAATTTTATGTTAAAAGTCCACAAACTGAAGAAATTATTGTAATACATAATATGGAGACATTTTATTTAATACTTTTAAGAAGAGTTTTTAACATTTTTTTTAAGAGTTAATTCAGTATCATATGCCAATCACATAGCATTGTACCTTAATCGCTTGAACACAAAATTCAAAGTCAACTCGTTCAATATCGACGACTGTCAACGACAACAAAAGTAATCACTCACAGATTGATATCTGCACTTTTCCAACAAATTAAATTGCTTATTGCACTCGCTGTAGAATTATTAAAGTCGCATAGTTTTATTTACAATAGCGATTAAATTTATTTCACTCAGGAACTCGACTTAATTGCATTTGTTGTTCATTGCAAATTCTAATCAATTAATTATATTTTATTTTGCACTTAATCAACATGATTTCGTTATAAATCGTTTAAATGGTTTTAATTAATTCAAGAGTAGATTCGTGCTAATTAAGAATGTATAAAATGTCATTAACTTTATTGAAATGCTCAATTGCGTTTAATTATTTTTAAACATTTTAATACGTTTTTGAAATTGTTAATAAATGAAGTAAGTGTTTCGTTGTGAATGCGGTTTTAGTCATTTCAAGTGGAAAGCACTTAAACCACAGCCACACTGTGAAATAATAGGGCTGCTATTGGTATCCTTTTTGTGTATGATATTGCTTGCAGCATGTGCACTCACCTGAAAACCATCGTATGTCCACGATCCAAACTTCATTTCGCAGCGCTGATCGTCGAATGGAAACCATGTGATATCGATTTTGCACGTTGATTTGAAAATACCGGGTGGCACATATAAACAAGAGCCGTTATTACGGACGACAACATTGGTGGCATAGGTACCATCGAAACCCTCGTCGGCGCTGAAAACAAAAAATTTAAGATTAAGGATTCAGTATATATGTGATTTAAGCACACAGAGAGTCAATTCTTTAATAATAAAAATTCTCATCTTAAATTATTTCCTCAAAATTTTCAGCTTCAACTTTATTAGCATAAGGTTTTTGACTAAAATTCTAGTAAGAATACTAAAAAACAATTCAGATAAAACAACAGTAGCTGTTTAGCATATTTTCTGTGTTTATGTCTAAAGTACTTTGCGATATCTTGCGCCGCTTTGCTACGTTCCACAGTGGGCCAGCAGCCACAGTTTTTTGGCTAAAGGCCTTCTTTCTAAATTTGTTGAAATAAATTACTTGATTCTAATAAAGACACTAATGCTTGGTTTTCACTATGTCATTTTTATGACAACACAAAAGTTTGTCACCTGAATTATCACCTTAATAAAATTCTAGAACATTTTCTGCATAGCTCCATTTAATAATTTCATCGTTTTTGATTTTCCAAGATCGCCAAAGTTAGAAAAAATGTTAACATGTTGATCTTTTCAATTGACAACAACTGACCACTGAAAATGACATAGTGAAAACCAAGCATAAGAGTTGTATACTATGCATATGTATAATTATTAGTGTTCAGTGCATAGCAGCTTTAAGAAAAGTTGTTTTTGTAGTTTTTTTAAATGTAATAATCAGGGCTCGGATTTTGATTACCTAAAAAACTGCAAAAAATGACCTAAAAAATGACAAAAATGACCTACATACTGCAGAAAAATGCCAAAAAAAAAAAACGCAAACAATTGCATAAAAAAATAATAAAAAACTTAGCCTTAAAAATAAAACATTACTAAATTAAAATTTATTTTATACTAGCATATCCCGAGTTTTTATCTAACACTTTTTTCATTTTTTTACATACCCTTTCGTCAGTTTCACCACGCGCAGGCCTTTTTTTCATCGGAGTCTATAAACAAAGCTACTCCTTTGACGAGAGGTAATGTTTTTGATTGAAGGGACTCTAGTGTTAAAGGAATATGTTTAAAAATTTGCATTTTGACATTTTTTAGAACGAAAAAAAAAACCAAATAAAATACATAAAAATGACACTAATATGACCTAAAAAACCAAAGTGCTCTTTAAAATAAAAAACGTAAAAAAATGACAATAAAATAACTTTAAAATCTCTAAAAATGACTAAAGAATGCCCTAAATCTAGTAAAAATGACCTGAAAACTAAAAACGATGAAAAATGACGAAAAAATGTCCTAAAAACTTTTCATATTTGGAATTTAGGAAACATAAGTGGACGTTTTAAATAAGCAGGAAATATCTTAGAAGCAGAAGAAAAAAGATGACATGTCATCGAAATCCTAGCCCTGGTAATAACGTATTAAGCACATTAAAAAATTAACTATATTTTGCAAGAATTTTGAATAATAGTTTGGATTTACTTTTGAATATGATGTTTTTCTTGAAATTCTACATAATTGTTAATTAAAACTGGCACCAAATATATATATTTATATTTTAATTTTATTATATATAGTTATCATTGTTATCGGCTTTTATGTGTTTATAATAAAACATAATAGTTTTTTATTTTATTTTATTTAATAGGCTCTGGCCTACCATTTATTAAATTACAATAATTTAATTATATTTATAAAACCATATTGTCCCTTTTTGCCAATTTTGAGTAAAAAAAAAATAAAAATTTGCATTATATGAAACTAAGGACTAAATTTAAAAGTCAAGCCTTAAAAAGTTTTTCTTCTGATTAGCTTCTTATTAGAATTCTTAATAAAAAATTGATTTTTATGATTATATTTATCTATTCAATCCACTCAAATAAAAAAAACATATATATCAGATATTTCTTTAAAAATGTGAAGTCATTAAGAATTTTTCTTTAAATGTCTTGAAATTAATGATTCAGATTGATAGTTAACTGCATCAGCGGCTGTCCAACCGCATGTGCGGACCCTGAAAGGCACCGGTGTGCGATAGTAGTTTTTTTTTTTATACCAGACTAATTTGCGTACATTTTATAAATATTTACAAACGATTGAGAAACTGTAAGAACATATAATTTGAAGTTATACATAGAAAGTTGTAAGCATTTTTTATGAGGCGTACACAGTTATTAAATAAATTTGGTATATAAAACAGCACTCAAGAAAAGTGAAATTTTTCTTTTGATCAATAAAAAGTTAAAAAAAAGGTTTAATGTAGAAGCATTCGAAAATATGTCATAAAATCATAGAACAATTTGCATCTTCAAAACTCTATGTGATGCCTTATACTGAAAAATTTCATATGTAGAAAAATTTTTAACATCCCGAGTACACATATTAGCAGGCGAACAGTGGCCGAACATGGGCTGCACGACTTTTCAAGTAACGAACATGGTCTAAAAATATTCCAAAAAGTCTAGCGATCGAAAATTGGGTCGAACAACGGCCGAACAAGGCCTCAATTAAATTGTACTGCCACTACACGTCTGTTTTACGTCACAAAATTTTTTAAAGCACTTATTCAGCAGTAAACGTATGTGCAAAAGCAATCCTCTCTCTGTAATGACTATATTGATAGCATCGCCACTTGTAAGTGGCGCAAAAATTTTTTTGTGTATGAATTCAGTTAAAAAAACTGCCTATTTTTATACAAAATTGCCTATTTCTACTGCCCGCTGTTTGGCCTTAGCTAAAAAAGTTTTTATTTTTAATCGGGACAACGTATCCATATTATTCATCAAATAAAACACAAAACAATCTTAATTTTCATTTCGTACAGAAATGAGTTTTTTTTTAATAAATTTAGGGTATTAAAATTGTTGAGGCACACAAGGTGTCTTAGACAGGTGCTCACTGCTATACCGCCACAAAAATATACATTAAGGCTGTGTGTGTGTGCGAATTGATCTAAATGCGACCTAATTTAGGAAGCATTTAGTTAGATCGAGAATTATCTAAATTATTTATAAAGCACTGCCTTATCGACACAATTTAGCTTAGGTCGCATTTAGATCAATTCGCATACAGCCTATATCTATTATTATATATATAAAATGGAATGTGTGTTTGTTTATTTGTTTGTTTGTACCTTATAGGAGACCAAACCTCTGGACCGATCTTCCTGAAATTTTCACAGCATTTAACTGGGACTCTGGAATGATTAATAGGGTACTTTTTTCGACCACGCCCACTTTTACGCCCACTTTTTTAAAATGATTTAATTGCTCCCATATAGTTTTTAACAGATTTACTTCAAATTGTATACACATTATACTCCAGGCGAGGTAGAAATAAACATTTCTTACGCCACGCCCCCTTTCACGCCTCTTTTTACGCCAAATTTAAGTTTTAAACTTTTTGTTCTCTGTACAAATTTGTTCCTTCCAACGGATTATTTTTTATTTGGTAGTATATTGCTCTTAATACTGTTAACGTCGCCATATTACTATGAACCACGCCCACTTCACCGTCCCTTTTTTTAATTCAGATACTTATACCACTAACAATGTTTGCTATACAAAATACTTTTTTTGTAATATGTATTTACCTAAAGTTTTATATACTTTTTATCTACAGGTAAGGTAGCCATAGATATTTTTATTACCAAATCCCCCTTTTTCGCCCCATTTTACTTTAATTATAATTAATCTGCTTTCAATATGGTATATTTATATAAAAATGAATGTCTGTCTGTCTGTTTGTTTGTTTGTGCTTTATAGGAGGCCAAACCCTTGGAACGATCTTCCTGAAAGTTTCACAGCATGTTACTGTGACTCTGGAAAAAATAATAGGCTATACGAAGTTTTGATTGGACAAAGGGGCGTGGCACCGTACATATAACCCAAAAATTTAAATCGCCATATTTTGGGCATTTTTTGACCTACGTCGATGATATTTGGTACATATGGTATTGGCATAATAAGGAATACGTACCAGGAGAAAAGTGGGTGGAATAACGTCCCTTTTTAGAAAAATTAAAAATTGTAATATAGTCTTAACTACTGGACCGATCTTCATTAAATTTTCACAATAGGATATTCTTACGAAATAAAAAATTCTTGACTCAACATCAAGGGCTTCCGAGACTGCTGTTCAGAGCGAAACACGCTTAGAAGTTCAGCGATCTCGAACCTCAACATCAAGGGCTTCCGAGACTTCTACTCAATATAAAAATGAAGCACCTGGAATCTGCTGCGCAAATGGTAAAATTGCTTTACCCGAACTGCTATCACCACTAGAACCATTACTATCGTTAGTTTCAGGTAAGAACAAATAAATAATTTGCCCCTAAGGCTTCAAAAAAGGAAGAAGAGGAAAAAATAAAATGGTTATTATTCAAAATAATAATATTCCACTACATAGGAACAACAGCGGATTCCTAATATTTCTTAAGCAACATACGAAAATACAATTAGTGTTTTCAAATGACATCATTTGGTGCGACTAAAGTGGTTCGAGACAACTTCATGCCAACATTTAGAGTTCAAGGCCAAATTTATCACCGAATGGGATCAATATTGCCAATTCCAGATGAAGATCCTAAGTTTTTAGAAATTTATTTCATGGGACAAGCGGATGATAACGACCAAGTGCAAAAGCGCGAGGGGGGTAGCGAGGCACACCGGGTTCAGCTAGTATTTTAACATAAATAACACAAGTTCAAACTTTGCTTGTAAAAACCCCTCTTTGTCCCGTTTTGCCTACTTAAAAAAAAAATTTTCTTTATGTGAAACGTAAAGAAAATCAAAAATTTCAACCTAAAAAATGTTTTCTTTCGATTTACTTCAAACTCTGAAGAATGTGTTTCTAGTAGTTTTTAATTTGAGCATGAAATTTTAGATAATTATCGTGAAAAGTTACCAAACTGTGGGTTTTTTTCGAAATTTCAGATCAATCTTTTAGTTTTTTTCTTTGTCATTAAAAGGATCGAAATAAGCGAGCCCAAAAACCCCCGTAACATAGAGCCCATACCCCAGTAACATATTTCACAAAAATTGGATAAAATTTTGAATTTTCTTTCGCCATATTGGATTTGCCATTTTTTTTACCTCAAATTCATAATCAGCTAAACGAAAAATACACACGTTTAAATCTTGAGCTATAGTTAGTTTTCTTAGTTCCTTTGAATTTGACCCACTGTGCATTCTCAAAAAATAAAATGCAAATCGAAAATGCAGGCATATCACATGCAAATCTGGACGAAACTTTCAAAGAATCATGTTTTTTTGTGTGTGTTTTTTTTTTGCCACTTTCATTTTAAGATAAATCTTTGCATAAATTACCGACAGCAGGACTTAAGTGAAGAGCGCAGCTTTTGTCTAAGGACAACATTTAATTAAAACAGAAAATTAGCATTTACATGAAACTTGAGTGAGTTTGCGTGTGGTTGTTGTTTTTGTTGTTGTTGTGGAAAAGTGAAGAAGACACTTTAGCCCTTGAAGCTAAGGCCGGTTTCACTCCTGTTATAGTATTTAAGTTTAGCGATGTTTTTCTTATGCTCAAATATTTGCTCTTCAACTCTTGACTTGGCTGTTGAAAAATTAGTTTTTTGTCCTTTGACGCTCATGTATCACATAAACACACGCACACTCATATATGTTGTTTGAGCTGTATTGATGTTGTCGGTGTGCTTCTGTTAAATTTGTTGACAACTTGTGTTAGTTGTTCTTGTTTGCTAAAGCAACGAAAAAAATCTTTTTAAAAGCAAAACAAGCGCATACAAAAAATAACAAGATTTTTGTAAACAAAATCGCAAAAGTTCTTTCGTTCGCTACTTAAAAAAGTTTTGAAACAAAAGGATTTTCATGTATGTTCCCACACACATATGTACACATACACTTCAACATGGACTATTGCTAACTCAGTGTTTCCCACATTAAGCTCGACATATGTTGTATTAGTTGCATCAAAAACAACAACAACATCAACAACCTCGTGCATGAGGAAATGTCAGCTAGCCCGCTGGCGATTGAAAACATTTTTTTCGTAGCTGTAAAATTGCATTTCGCATAAAACAAAGAGTAAAAGTGCACGAGTGTCAAGGTCCGGAAAATGTCATTTTGCAACAACAAAAGTATTTTTATGTTTAATCTAAAAAGGATTGCATATGTCCCGCCAGAAGGTTGTTTCATACATTTTTTAAAAAGTTGGTGAAAAAAATCAAACCAAGTCTTTATATCCAAATGCTTATTTAATTAAATTGTAAAAATATTAAAAGCCACTTAGCGAGAGAGAGAGAGAGTACAAATTTAGGGTTTGCAAAAAATACGGCTAGCGATGGCTGACATAAGCTAACGATAGTGATTAAAAGTAAAGTCGATAGTTTAATCGATACATAAATCAAGTGAAAAGACACCTAAAAATATCCTTAAAGAATGAGAATACTCTGGATCTGATTCTTTAAACATGTACATTTTGCGCCATGTTTAAATTTTATTTTTTAAGTTTTGACTTTAAATATTCATTTTACTACGCAGTCCAATAGTTTCAGACTCTTTTATTCCAATATCTTCAAATGACAAATCTTTCGGTATGTCTAATTCTTGTTCTCCCTGTCTTATTAATGTTGTGTTCTAATGTTAGTACCAGTGGCGTTAATGAAAAAACCCTTGTGATTATTCTAAGTAGAAGATGCTCTGGATTAAAAGTTGTGCACTTTAATGCACGCAGCTTAAATGTCAGCAAATTGGATTATGTAAATTATGTCTTTCAAGAATCGTCTGTCGATATTATTTGTGAATCTGAAACTTGGTTTTGTAATGATGTGTCTGATTCTGTGTAAAGTATTGAGAACTTTTTTGTCTTTAGAAAAGATAGGCCTGATAGAAAGGGCGGTGGGGTTGCAATCTATTGTCGCAAAAATCTAAAAGCTCAACTTATTAAAAAATCTGTTAAGTGCAGTGTAGAGTTTATTAATATATGTGTTTATGACAATTGCACCAAATTGTTCGTTTCGTGTGTCTACAATCCTAATAAATACAATAGCTTAGAACCATACTTTAGTGAAGTGTCTGACGTGTCAATCGGCTATAACTACTTTGTTATATGTGGTGATTTTAATGTTAATTTACTGTGCAATGATAACCTCACCAAAAATTTGTGTGAAAATATATCGTCCGTTGGTCTGTCCGTTGTTAATAGTGAAATGCCCACCAGGTTTTCTTTAAGTGATAATCCCAGTCTTTTAGATTATTTCATTGTTTCAGATATATCATCTGTTTTGCTGTTTGACCAAATTTATTTTTTGTCAGATCACGATTTAATTTTTTGTACTTTAAATGTTAATTTTGTGCGCACTGTGTCTCCAAACACGTACTTGTATCATGACTTTAAAAATATAAATCGTTTTGCTCTTTTACAAGATCTACTTACAGTTCAATGGAATAAAGTTTGGAACAGTGAAACTGTTGATGAAAAGTTACTTTTTTTCTCACTTATTATTAATAGGTTATTTTCCAATCATGTCCCCTCTCGTAGTGTCACCATAAAAAATGCCTCCTGCCGGTTCAATAACCGAGTTCAAAACGCTATAAACAAGCGAAATAAACCACACAGTTTGTGGAAAAAATACCCCACAGTTGAAAATTGGGAAAACTACCGATTAGCTAGAAACGAATCAACTCGTATCTTAAGACACTCAAAAAAATTGTATTTCTTCTCCAAACTTAAAACATCTTTTTCTTCAAAAGATTTGTGGAACAATGTCAAAAATCTTGGTATTTGTAGCAAAACAAAATCTGAATGTCGTATTGACCCTGATCTTCTTAATAATTTTTTCTTGTCTGGCACGCAGAACTCCGCTTATATAAATTTTTCAAATCCAACACAATATGTTGAACAAACGTTTGAGTTTTCTGCAGTAAGTGAAAGCGATGTAGGAAAATGCGTTCAAAAAATTAAATCAAATGCAGTCGGAGCAGATGGAATTCATATTAAATTCATAAAAGAAATCTTACCATTTATTCTCAGTCCACTGACACATATTATTAACCACTGTTTCACAACATCTTGCTTTCCAAGTTCTTGGAAAACTGCAATTGTTCTTCCTGTTCCCAAAAAAACAGCAGCGAATGAGCCCAAAGATTTTAGGCCAATTAGCATTTTGTCGTCATTATCAAAAATTTGTGAATCTCTAATGGCTTATCAAATATCAAGCTACCTATTGCAAAATAAGCTGTTATCTCCACAGCAGTCAGGTTTCCGCGCTGGACATAGTTGCTCTACTGCTATGATAAAGATTTTGGACAATATAAGAAACTCGTATGACAATGGATCAGTAACTCTGCTATGCTTACTCGATTTTTCAAAAGCGTTTGACACAGTTAATCACCATTTACTATGTTATAAGCTTAAATATAAGTATGGTTTTAGTGACAGCGCTGTGTTACTCCTGAACAACTATCTTTCCTATCGAGTACAGAAAGTTAAGGTCGGTGAAAATTTTTCAAGTCTTTCGTCTGTTTGCAGTGGGGTTCCCCAAGGATCGGTACTAGGTCCTCTTTTATTCTCCATTTTTACAAATGATATTTTCAGCGTTTGCAGGCATTCGTCCATGCATGCTAATGCTGATGATATTCAGATATATCTCTCACGTAGAACTGGTCTCATGGAAGACCTGGTATTCAGGCTTAATGAGGATCTAGAAAGTATAAGTCAGTGGGCTGTTAGCAATGGGCTTCAACTTAATGCTGCGAAATCATTTGTATTACCCATCAGCAAAGATAATGTCTTCTTTGAAGATATACCGGACCTTATTTTAAAAGACCAAAAGCTAAGTCTCGTCAGCAAAATCAAAAATCTAGGTTTTCATATTAATTCTACACTTACCTGCAGTGACCACATCAACAGTGTGGCTCAAAAAGTTTATTATATTCTGCGTAATCTAAGAGTTTCAGCTGATTATACGCCAGTAGAATTGAAACATAAGCTTGTTCTTCAACTTATACTACCTATAATTACTTATGCAGAATGTGTTTATAGCAATCTGGACTCCCGATCTGAATTAAAATTAAACTTAGCATTTAACCAGGTTACACGATATGTTTATGGGCTGCGAAAATTTGATCATATATCTCAGTTTAAAAAATCTATTCTTAGAAGTGATATTATTAACTATCTCAATGCTAGAAATTGTATCTTTCTGCATAAAATAATAGTGTTTAAAATGCCTCCTTATTTGTTTGAAAAAATTCGATTTGGTCACTCAACAAGAAGTTTCATGCTGACCCCACAAGATTATTTTTTATTAATGCCACTCGTCTTTGGAATTCCTTACCGAGCCATGTAAGAGCTTTAAGGGAAATAACAAGATTTAGACTTACCGTATTTCAACATTTTGCTTCTTAATAACGATTAATAAATTCGCCAGTTTCTTTAAATCTATACTTTCTTCTTGTCACTTTTTGTTATTCTCACTAAATTACTTCAATTGTATACTCTATCTGGATTTCTCTATTTCTACTTAACATAAAGATTAATTTTATAATAAGTTTAGTTGTTTAAATTAGGTTTAAGAAAATCTTTAATTTGTATAATCCTAAAAATATTGTTCCAACTTGTACATTAAAAGAACTAAGTTCTTATCGTACTGTAAATAAATAAATAAATAATAATAACCATAGTACAGGGTTCGCAAAAACTCTCAATTGAGGAGAAAAATTGCACTCCTCCATGAATATTATTCAATTGACAAATGATTCACTGTGCTTTCCTCATTCGTGAAGAAAAAAAGCTTAAGCGCTCTTATGTTAAATATTCAAAGTGATCAAAACTTTATCTATACTCTTTCATAGTATTTGTTCGTAGATTGTGCTCCTAAAAAAAACTAAACGCCTTCTCTTTGTTATTCATTTTTTATTTCTCGCTCACGAGTGTTTGCAAAGATAAACTCATCTCATTGGAATTTTTGCGTTCGCTCATTCAATTCAATTCAATTTTATTCAATTTTATTTTTTCTCCAATTACAATTCAGTTATTACAAAAAAGTAAATGAACAGGTACATTGAAGATTGTAAGATGAATACAAAGCTTACTCCCGGCTATAGAAACGTTAGCTCATTTATTGACTCACCGAGTGATCTTGTTCATTTAAAATAAATAAGTGTTTTTATGATGACCTATATTTTTTGCGTTTTTCAATGAAATATTTAAAAACTTAATAAATTTAATACATTATTTCATGACCTTTGTTGTTATAATAATTCTGTGGTCAAAAGCACTAAGCGCTTAAGTCGACTTAAGACAAAACTGAGTTATTGATGCAGATGTGTTTCAAGCATATAGCTTTATAAGCACACAAAATCTGGAGCTTCTAGCATGACCCTAGCCAAAGTTATGACACAAAACAAAAGACTCTTTCATACAATTCATATGGCGATTGAAAACTTTAACACGAGATTACTCGAAACAGCAATTTTTGACTTAAGCGCTTAGTGCTTTTGACCACAGAATTATGATTTTTGTTGGGCTCCAGGTCAATTATGTTTATTAAACTTAATAAATTTTTAACATGTTCCCTTTTTGTTTGTATATCTCAGTTTCTTATTATTTCATAAAATATAATGAAAACTTATTAAAGAAAAATATTAAATATTATTGATTTAAATCCTTTCAATTTATTATGTGCGTTTATGTGAGTTTATCATTTCAAAATTCATGAGCGATGAAAATTTAAAATTTCTTATCAACCATACGTTGCTCTTCTAAAATCTCTATGAGGAGTTCAAAGAAGAGTGAATATTTTCTGCCATAGCATAATCCCGAAAGAAGTCTTGCTGACCATTTATGCCACAACTAAATTTTAGGACATGTCTCAGGTTTTATGAAAATGCATGAAAATGTTCCTCTTTATAACATAACATAACATTACATAACATAACATAACATAACATAACATAACATAACATAACATAACATAACATAACATAACATAACATAACATAACATAACATAACATAACATAACATAACATAACATAACATAACATAACATAACATAACATAACATAACATAACATAACATAACATACATAACATAACATAACATAACATAACATAACATAACATAACATAACATAACATAACATAACATAACATAACATAACATAACATAAAAACATAACATAACATAACATAACATAACATAACATAACATAACATAACATAACATAACATAACATAACATAAACATAACATAACATAACTAACATAACATAACATAACATAACATAACATAACATAACATAACATAACATAACATAACATAACATAACATAACATAACATAACATAACATAACATAACATAACATAACATAACATAACATAACATAACATAACATAACATAACATAACATAACAATAACATAACATAACATAACATAAACATAACATAACATAACATAACATAACATAACATAACATAACATAACATAACATAACATAACATAACATAACATAACATAACATAACATAACATAACATAACATAACATAACATAACATACATAACATAACATAACATAACATAACATAACATAACATAACATAACATAACATAACATAACATAACATAACATGACATAACATAACATAACATAACATAACATAACATAACATAACATAACATAACATAACATAACATAACATAACATAACATAACATAACATAACATAACATAACATAACATAACAAACATAACATAACATAACATAACATAACATAACATAACATAACATAACATAACATAACATAACATAACATAACATAACATAACATAACATAACATAACATAAACATAACATAACATAACATAACATAACATAACATAACATAACATAACATAACATAACATAACATAACATAACATAACATAACATAACATAACATAACATAACATAACATAACATAACATAACATAACATAACATAACATAACATAACATAACATAACATAACATAACATAACATAACATAACATAACATAACTACATAACATAACATAACATAACATAACATAACATAACATAACATAACATAACACATAACATAACATAACATAACATAACATAACATAACATAACATAACATACATAACATAACATAACATAACATAACATAACATACATAACATAACATAACATAACATAACATAATATAACATAACATAACATAACATAACATAACATAACATAACATAACATAACATAACATAACATAACATAACATAACATAACATAACATAACATAACATAACATAACATAACATAACATAACATAACATAACATAACATAACATAACATAACATAACATAACATAACATAACATAACATAACATAACATAACATAACATAACATAACATAACATAACATAACATAACATAACATAACATAACATAACATAACATAACATAACATAACATAACATAACATAACATAACATAACATAACATAACATAACATAACATAACATAACATAACATAACATAACATAACATAACATAACATAACATAACATAACATAACATAACATAACATAACATGACATGACATGACATGACATGACATGACATGACATGACATAACATAACATAACATAACATAACATAACATAACATAACATAACATAACATAACATAACATAACATAACATAACATAACATAACATAACATAACATAACATAACATAACATAACATAACATAACATAACATAACATAACATAACATAACATAACATAACATAACATAACATAACATAACATAACATAACATGACATGACATGACATGACATGACATGACATGACATGATATGACATAACATAACATAACATAACATAACATAACATAACATAACATAACATAACATAACATGACATAACATAACATAACATAACATAACATAACATAACATAACATAACATAACATAACATAACATAACATAACATAACATAACATAACATAACATAACATAACATAACATAACATAACATAACATAACATAACATAACATAACATAACATAACATAACATAACATAACATAACATAACATAACATAACATAACATAACATAACATAACATAACATAACATAACATGACATGACATGACATGACATGACATGACATGATATGACATAACATAACATAACATAACATAACATAACATAACATGACATGACATGACATGACATGACATGACATGACATGACATGATATAACATAACATAACATAACATAACATAACATAACATAACATAACATAACATAACATAACATAACATAACATAACATAACATAACATGACATAACATAACATAACATAACATAACATAACATAACATAACATAACATAACATAACATAACATAACATAACATAACATAACATAACATAACATAACATAACATAACATAACATAACATAACATAACATAACATAACATAACATAACATAACATAACATAACATAACATAACATAACATAACATAACATAACATTACATAACATAACATAACATAACATAACATAACATAACATAACATAACATAACTTTAACAACTTAAAAATGCTTTTGTTTATAGATAAACGCTACCTTTCCAGTCTTCTAAAGACTTTTGGGGCATTCCACGGAAAATGGGAAAATTAGTGGGTTTCTTTGATTGATATGATTATAGCAAATTTATTCTTAACACAATGTATAATAGTTAAATTTACATAATCTGTAAAAATTATTTATAAAAATTATTTAGAAATTATTTAGAAATTATTTAGATATAGTATTTTTTTTCACTATGAGAAGTTATTGTTTATTGTGAACGAGTCGTACTATATTTTCCCACCAGTCCCACGATGTCCCACCAGTCACAATTTCTGCTTTCTATATTTTCTTGTAGAAACTAAACTTGGTGCTAATTTTTAGTTTCTGTTGAAGTCTATTCAATCATTTCATATCATAGCAAAAGACATCTGGCTACGTATAGTATTTGGGCTAATACCTCAATTGACAGTGAAGAAGGTGGAGATGAGGTATTTTTGATTGTCCCACCAGTCACACTCCTTTTACCAATGAAATATCACTAAAATATTTATATGAGTTATTTTTTTCGAAAAAAGTTTTATAAGTTTGTTCATAATCCATTGTAAAATATCTATTTGATCATTATAGTACATCAAAATACAAAGTTACAGGTCTAAACATTAGGGATTCTGGAGTAAACTGTCCCATTAGTCACTACGGAAAGCCCCTTTTGGTAAAAAATTTCAAAATACCTGTGTTTCGAGTATAATTTCGAGTATAAAGTATAATAATCACCACTTGAAATATACACATTATCTAAAGTTATGTTTAGATATCGAGACATTATTATTAACAAAGGCATTAGTGCAGTAAGAACTAAGTTCTTTTATAGCACAACATAAATACATTCAATACAAGTATAATAACAACTGTTTAGTGATTTTACTAAACTAAAGATACAATATATGTTTAATGTCAATTTTTAAATAGCAAATAACAGTTCATGAAATTAAAAACAGAATATTTAATAAGTGATTGTGAATTTAAAAATATTTTTTTAATGTTTGGACAGAAAAAGAAAGAATGAAGAAACTTAGTTGGATGAAAAATAAGTAAGAATAGCTTGCCTAAAAACACCTCTCCCTGAGACCTCCCTCAGTCCACGTGGCAGTGCATTCCACAGTCTGATGGCGTTAATGAAAAACAAGCGCGAGAAGGTTAATGAAGTATATCTTGGAACAATAAGAACATTACTTCGTCTGGAAAAGCTAAATTGAAGTCATATAAGTAGGAAGGTGTTTTTGTGTAGATCAGCTTATGCAGATAAATACAGTTTCTGGCATCAAGGTAGGAAGGTAAATCACACCCAAGTATAGCGTTTCTGAAACTAGATAAGTGGTCAAACCTACGCAACTCATAAACATAGCGCGTAGCAAAATAAAAGCAATTTATAATTTTAACTGAGAAGATGAGTTGAGCCTACTATAAACCAACTCAGCGTAAGTTATCACAGGTAGTACCAACTGTATTACCAACTTACGTCTTATATTGACAGGAGTGACAGTAGCAGACATTCTTAAATTACGCAGGATATAATAAACTTTTTAGCTGCACTATTAATATGATCAGAGCATGACATAGAAGAATTTATATTAAAATCTAGATTTTGAACTTCTGACACGAACTTCAGCTTGTTTGTCCCAATAAACAAGTCAGGGATATCAACAGCAATTTTTACATATACATAAGTAGAACATACGATTTAGGTATCTATAATTATTCCTAGCTCCTCCACGAAGCAATTTCATAAAATATCATAATAAATAAATAAATGCAAACAAGAAATAAGCTCTTTTAAACAAACATTACACGCAGAGAAAAGACATGGTTGCGACATGATTATCGCAATAATAATATTTTTACTAATATAATTGTACTATTCCTTCAAACATTAATTTTTGCCTTAATAAAGTCAATATTTACTAATGATGGTACCAAAAATAACATTATGGTTTAAATAATACTATCGTTAGCATTTTATGATTGCCTCAACTATTAGTTGCAGCAAAAATGTTGTGGTCATGTCAATCATGATAAATGTTAATATTATTATAGAGACAAACATGTTAGAATTTTGAATGTTTGTCTGAATTATGTTTTGATTGCTTAATTATTTAGTCGAATTTCCTCAGTGAAGCAACAAGTTTGGAAGTGTGGTAATAATAATTATATTTAACTAAATAGTAACAATTTATATTCAACAATTGAAAAGAACCAATTAATAATCGGTATTTAATAATTTTTCATCTCTAATTTGTGCTCGTTTTTATGTTCTCTTCTTTTATCAATTCAATTTGCGTCCAAATTGTAGCAGAAGAAAAGAAAGCAAAAACAAAAATGCACAGAATGCGTTTGTGTGTTTGTTGTAAGTACCGTTTGATTCATCGACACTTTTGCATGCTTGATTTATCTCACTTTGCATCAGTTACCAGTTTGCAGCAAAGCATCATCAAACACGTTTCATTTATTATACGTTCGTCTACGCGCCGCGGTGTGATTCTAATATTCTTTAATATTAATTAATACAGTGAGTGTGCAGTGAAAAATATTGTTAATTGTAAATTGTGTAATTGAATAGATTAACGAAACAGCACATAACCAGAAATTGAAGGAACTTATTGCCTCTGAACAGTTTGCAGGAAAACCCTTCTTTTCATGAAAACGAAGACATTTTGCCGAGGACATCTATGACAAACATAATTTCATTTGTGTTGAGTTTTTTTGTTGAAATTGTTTTCATTATACTGAACTTCAATTAATTTCATTATCAGACACAAAATGCGTAATATGTCGCCGTTTCCATGAAGTGAAGGGTGTTCTCGCGAACTTTCTAGAAACAATAAGTTCTTTTGATTTTTGGTTGTGTCGATTCGTGCGTCAACTCTTCAATTGCACAGTGTGATGAAATCGACAAAAAAAAACACAACAAAACTTTATACAAATTCTTAAAAATGGACATGTCGCAAGTTCATCGCACTTGATCTGACCTCTCAATGTCGTCACAATTTATTTTTTATTTATTTGTACAGTTGAAGTGTTCGAATTTTGTTATGGCGACATTCATTAAATTTTTACAACCATGTGCCTTGTTGAAAATGAAAAAAAAATCCATTTTTTTCAGTAGAACTTTACGTTAAATAAAGCTTTGTAAAAATAAATCCGATAAAATACAAAATGAAGCGAGTAGCGAAGCAAATTTTTGTGTTTTTCTTTAATTTAAGAAAACAACTGGTGTTTCTATAATTTTTATTTAAATAATATTCCATTAATGACATTTGTTTTTTTAAAGAAACTAGTTTCACGTAAAAATACCTTTCTACTGAATATAAAAACATTAAAATTGGTCAAGAATTCATTTAATGCGGCATTTTTAAACGTTTTTTTTTTTTCTTCGTAAAACGATTCACATGTTTTTGTTTGCTACCATACAAAATGCTTCCATTTCGTCAAATCGCGACCGATTTTGGTCATCTAAAGCTCGTTGGAAAGAAGATATGATGAGCAACATGTTGCAATATAGAACTTTAAAAAATAAAAAAAATTACTACTTTAAATGAATAGTTTTATATGAATGTGTACTAGGGTGGGCCGATTTCATGAAATTATATTTGTAGTTATTTTCCTGTTAGAGAAAAAAAAAGATTGTAGGGGTACATTTTTATCAGTAAAATTTCACTTACCTCCTCCTCCTTCATTTTCACTTTTTATAAATTTTCCAACATTATTGTACTGGAGTCCCCCCAATTGTTACTTTTTTTTTAGAATCTGATGGCAAAAAAGATTTTACGGCTCGCAAAACCTACTTTGCAAAATTTGAACGAAATCAATTGATCGAAGTAAGAGAAACGATGTAACAGCACTGTAAATATTAACACAGTGAAAAAATATATGGGGTAAAACTGTAACTTCTTGACCAATTTTAAGGTTTTTAGATTCAGTCGAAAGGCAGTTTTACGTGCAAATAGTTTCTGTGAAAAAACAGATGTCATTGATGGAATATTATTTAAAAAAAAAAAAAATTATAGAAACACCAATTTTTTTCTTAAATTAAAGAAAAATAAAAAAATTTGCTTCGCTACTCGCTTCATTTTGTATTTTATCATTTCCATGGCTGTAAAAATTCAACTAATGTCCACACAACAAAATTCGACCACTTCAATTATTAAAATAAATAAAAAAATTGTGACGACATTGAGAGGTCAGACCAGGTGCAATGGACTCTCAACATGTTCCTCTTTCAGAATTTGTATAAAGTTTGGTTGTACTTTTTAAGTCATCACACTGTGTTATTGTGTTGTATAATAAATCTCCTTATTATAAATACTGTAAAGAGATAAAAATGCAGGGCTTCAAACTTCTAAAAACATGCTTTGCAAAAAAAAAAAAAATTGTTGGAGTGCATTTCGACGGCGAGGATGACTACAACTTGTTTGTGGAAGCAGGTAGAAAAAAAATTTATGATAGTGAACTCTTTCTATTCCCTTATTAGTGTAAGAAATTATCATCAATTTGCTGAAATTGCGTCAATTTTTCTCACCGATTTTCAGACATCGTCCCTTTCGTCGATTCCGAAGTTTTCGACGAAAGAAATCGTTGCAATATCGCCATGCCAAAAAATGGTCTTGGTTGTGCGCAACCAACATTTCGTTGGAGTCCTAAATAATTTTATATTAATTCTACTTACAGTTAGAAAAGCTTTCAACTTCAAAACTGATGATGAAGCTCTTGTCTACTCTAAGGACTACCTCATCCAGCCTGAAATATTTTCAGCTTTCATTGCACAATTTATAGATTCCGCACCAGACTTTGAGTTGGATATAAAACTATCAGGTAAGATTTTAAGACTTTGTCATTCTAATCATTCACAATCTCATTTTTTTCCTTTTATAATTTTTAGTTTGCATTTCTGTTGAAACTGTAACAGAAAGTCCTGAAGATAAAATTCCTGACACAGAGACTATTATTGAAACGATACCATACAACAACAGTTCATTCAGTGGTGAAGTAGAATCCCCTTATTTTGACTCCGAAAGCACAGTACTTGTTTATTCTGATGAATTTGGTCAATTACCGTCAACTCAAGTATGTAACTAGTTTGAAGGAATTATAATTTTATAACAAATTTTTTTTTTAATACTTTAACAGGAAATTAAAACTATTGATGTTGTGCAGCTCGCGTTCAAAGTTTACCAAAAATGTGGGTTTTTGGAAAATCGTGAAAGAATTCAAATTTCTAAGGCCATATTAATTTACACGTTAAGAAACAACAAATCTATAATGTAAGATTTTGAATTCAAAATAATGGCGAAATAACTGGCGAATTTTTCTTTTTGTGTTATCACTGTTTGCGAGCCTATTTATTCGCCTGTTTTTGACATTTATGTTGAATACAATTTAGAATATTCGCTACGATGATACCAACTTGGCGAATTCGTCTAACTTTTTGTTCAATTCGCAGACGGCATAAGTTTTCCACAGAACTTGTGGCTATACCTTTTGGAAAGAAGTGCTCAAATTTTTCTCATAAAGACGCTTAAATTCCATTTACTAAAAATTATAAAAAGCTGATTTGGCAGTCCGTGTTTATAAAATATTTATAATTTACAGAATGCTAACTTTTGACTATGGTCCTATTCATAGTAGAAATAAGCCTCCTATTTTACACGCAGATTCCCTCACTAAAACGAAACTAAAATTTTCAGCTTCTGAGATGCTTGTTTTTTTTAAGTGTTTTGCTCTGTTAGTTGGGGACCTTGTTTTTGAATGTGAAGAATGGTCATTGTATATACTTTTAAAGCAAATTGTGTTCATTTGTTGTGAAACAGATTCACTGCAAGATGGCATTGCTGAGCATTTACATGAATTAGTTTGTGAACATAACCATTTGTACCTAAAACTAACTAAAATTACTTTGAAACCAAAATTTCATAATATGCAACACTATGCATATGTCATCAGGAAAATAGGACCATTAAAGCAAATTTCGTCAATGAGGTTTGAATCAGTGCACAAAATTATGAAAACTATCAGCAATAGTTCTAATAACAAAATGAACATTTTAAAAACAATTTTTGCTAAATATCAAATAAAGCTTCTTGATTTTTTTGCAAACTACAATGACACAAATAATAACAAAATCAAATCAGGCCCTTCTACAATATATGAAATCACACCTAATTTTCTTATGAAATACGGAATTGATTTCACTTTACCGGTTGATATCGTATCGTATCTTCAATACGAAAATATTTATTTTAAAAAAGGAATGGTTGTACAAGTGGGGGAATATGAAGATGACATTCCCATATTTGGTTTAATAAATTATATATGTCTGATAAAAGATTCATACTGTTTATGTATCCAAAGGCTATTAAATCATGGATTTGATGCACACTTTCACGCTTTCCGAATTGAATACGAAGATATTTTCTTTTGCGTAATGATTAACGCATTAACTACAAAAAATGTAGGTTATATATGTGTGACGAAAAACAATATTTTATTTCTAAATTAAACCATTATTTTTCAATTATTAATTTTTTTAAATTAAAACACTACAAAGAAATTTAAATACAAAATGTGTATATAAGACGTATTTTAAGATATACGATATATTATATGGATAAATGATTTATTTTTTAACTCTTTTAAATATATAATAAAATTATTTTACAGACAACAGTTGAGCTTTACTTGAAATAAAAAAAATGATGTTAAACTTTTTGGATAAGGTGATAGTTTTACCCTAAACCTGAACAGGCATTAACTTTTTAACCGACTTCAAAAAGAAGGAGGTTCTCAAGTCGGTTGGTCTCTGTTTTTTTTAATTGCTGCAATTTATGTCAATGGATAGAGACATTAGACACAGAGATGCCCGTTTAAAAAATTGGCGGTGTTCGACAAAGGGGCGTGGCAATATTAAAAAGAAACTGTCTATCGAATAATATTGAAACTAGGGTACGGAAATTCGGTAAAAGAATGGGTAGAATTTGGTACAAGAATGGGTAGAAACAAAACACGATCAAGAAAGCAGGCGGAATTTTTCAAAGGTCGTGTCACAATAACAAAAAATTGTTTCAATAATATTCTGGTTGCAAAAAAAATTCCATCGCTGAACATAGTTCTTGCAATCATACCATTTTCGTCCCAATTAGAAAAAATTATTGTTTCAATAATATTCTGGTTGCTACAAAAAAGTCCTTCGCTAAACATGGTTCTTGCAATCATACTATTTTTGTCCCAATAAGAAAAAAATTATTGCTTCAATAATAATGTGGTTGCTACAAACAAATTCCTTTTTTAAATATAGTGGTTGCAATCATTCTATTTTCGTCTCAATAAAAAAAAATTATTGTTTCAATAATATTCTGGTTGTTACAAAAAAAATTATTTTCTTAATATAGTTGTTGCAATCATTTCATTTTCGTCCCAATAAGAAAAAAATTATTGTTTTAAATATATTATGGTTCCTACAAAAAATTCCTTTTCTAAATGCAGTTGCTGCAATCATTTTAACATGGTCATATAAATCATTGTATGTTTAAGAACATGGTAGTAACAATCATTAGCCGAATCATACTATGATTCTCTTATAACATGGTTGTTGCAACTATGTTTTTTCTCTGCGTGTACAAATTAAAAAAGTATTCCGTAAAATCTCATATATTTTATTGATTAATTTTACGCACAATTTATTTTATATAATAATTATGCTGGGCAAACAATGTGGGTGCATATTCATTATGCCAATAATTTCCCTATACAAACCCTTTCGAATACATTCATGCAAACCCTCACACACACACACACACGCTTTCTGACACTTTCTATAATGCTGAGGGCCATTAACACACATATTTATTTTTAATGTCAATACAGAATGGCTTTAAATTTCATTTAATAAATATTTTATTGAATGGTGAAAACCACAAAGGAAACAACCGGAATAATGCTACCATTTTGTCAATGCCCTGCACACCGTCACTTCCGGTCTCAAATCATGCGCTCTCTGAGTCCTTCAGCTAACGTGGTTTAACTTTCCGCGTGCTTCGTAGTCATTATTAATTCACAAATATTCACACACATTAACACACAAACAAACACTCGCACTCACATACACTCTCATAACAATCAAACCAGTAACCCCCACTGGCAGACGCACATGTGCTTATGACAGACACCAACACATGCTCCACTTTTCTTTTTCACAGTTATTAATCTCATCCTGATATTTTCTGCTGAATTCATTCATTCATTTACAAGTATAAAAAATAACAAATAAGTAAATAAAACAACAAAAAATGAAAAATTAAACTATATAGTATAAGACCCATATTATTTTCGCTTGTGTCATTATTTTGTCAGTTTGTAAGAATAAAATACGACATTCTTTTGGGACCCATGGGCATTTAATTGTTTTACCCAATACTTTGGGTTGCCGTTTTTATTTTGATTATTGTATTTACTGTGGTTGTTGTGTTGTGGTAATTAATCATAACGTTGTTAATTCTGTTGATATGATGAAATATGCTTTAACGATTGGTTTACCAACTGCGTCCACACATTTGAGGTATGGGAATTACAAGCATGTAAATAAGGGTGGGTTGAGTTGTTTGGGGAAAATTTTTTTGGACAAATGGTACAGCGAACACGTAAGCTTAGAATAGTTCTAAGAAGATTTTGCTTAGAAACCGTAGGTCTAAAATCAAAACTTTGTTCCCGCTTTTGAACAATTTGTATATATGTAATACTTTATATTATTATGTATACATAATGTTACCAACTATACTTACTTTGTATGTATCATACTTATTTTCAGCTTCATATACTTACTAAAACTCAATACTTATAAGTATACTTAGTTTTAAGAATGATACTTATTTATGCTTACTTTTTGTTAGTTTAATTGTTTGAAAAACATTTATTGGAAAAGGTTTTAAAAATATATGTTTTATTTTATAAACAGCGTACCGTCAAAAGCGTCTCGTGTGATCAGGAAGTAAAAATCTCTTATATGATAGAATCGACTAATCGAAAAAATCGATTTTTTTTTAATTTCGGTTTACCTTCTGCTTTGTTTCGTTGTGAGTTGAATTTAATTGCAGCAAAACGTTTTTGAAATGAGTTCTCACGTGAAAGAAATGTTTTCAACAAAAAAATGGAGAAAAACTATCCATTTCTGAAAGCAACTAAAGGAAAAACTGGTAGTGATGTTTTTGTGAAGTTTGCTTGGCTGCTTTTAATATTAGTGGCATGGAAAAGCGGCAATACAGAAGCACCTACAAACAGAAAAAACTTCAAAAAGCTTTGCGATCAACTACAGACACAAGAAGAGTTAAAAAATTTTTACAAAAAAAGACTATAAAACCGCTGCCATGGAGGGAGTTTTCAAATCAAAGTTTTTTGTCAACTGATTACTGTTCAAAACTTTTTCAAGAATGTTTTGCAATCCAGGATTTTCATTGCGCTCGTTAAAAGTGTGAAGCCATTGTGACCAATGTGTTGGCTTCTTATGCTAAAGACAATTTAAAACAAGATTTGGCAAAGCGGAGCTACGTCTCGATTTCAGATGCCTCGAACCATGGAAACGTCACAATGATGCCGGTAGTTGTGCGCTACTTCATTCCAATTCTTGGAGTAAAGGTAAAAATGCTTAAATTTTCATCGGATAAGGGAGAAACGTCTGAAGTGATTTCTTCGCTAATCATCCGAGCTGCTGAATGTAACGAGATTAAAAGTAAAATTGTCGAATTCTGTGAATTGCCTTACAAATTTTGAATCTCGGGAGCGTAGGGGACAAAATAACGTTTTTTATCGTTTAAAGCAGTGGAAGTCATCACTAATTGGTATCGGATGTGCTGCACATATTGTCCACAATACAATTAAGGCCGCTTGTGATCCGCTACCTATCGAGATTGAGGTTATCATCGTTAAAGTTTATTCTTATTTTTACATTAACACCGTGAGAGATGAATCCTTGAAATCTTTTTGCGAATCTACAGATGTTGAGTTTTCCCAACGAGAAATTGGATTCAAAAGCGTTAACAATGCTGCATCGAATTTTATAAGTTTTTAAAGACAAGGCCTGAACTATTGAACCGAATGTCCAGCCAAGACAAATACGAATTTAAGCAAAAAACTGTTAAGGATGAAAACTTTTCGTCAATCTCTGTATATATTTAAATTTATTTTTTTAATAAGCTACTTTGAAAGTAGGTATAAGCGAAAAATTATACTTTCCTTTGATCTTTTTATGTGATTCTTTTGTTGTTTACAAATAAATTAGAAGTTTTTAATATGTTTTTGTCTTAAATCTATTTGATATATAAAAAATATATATGAAATGTAATATATAAAATTAATATTTTGTTTAGTTATTTTTTGACATCTGTTATTTGTTTTGATTTTTATTGATACCCGCTTATCAAGGTCTAAATTTGTGTTTTAGAAATATTTTATTTTCTAACAATATATACTTACTTATACTTATTTTAAAATATTATGCTTACTAATACTTACTTTTCAGTGTTCTTGGAAGAAAATATACTTATTTTGTATTAACATGAGTTGGTAGCATTATGTATACATGATTTTTTCTTGAAATTATGAAGTTTTCTAGAAGCATTATCGTATACGTAAGACACAGTTTCGATAGTGTAGACGTAGAACTCCTTTTTATACAGTATTAGAAAAAATTATGTTTTTTTGTTTGAAGTTTATTTATATAAGTTTTTATTATTATGTTATAAAGCAATAGATTCCTATCTTTATCATTAGTTTAAAAAAATTATTTTTAAAAATTTCATCGTCTAAATACAACTTATTTAATAACAAATTTATCAAAAATTTTTTGTTTTAATGTTATTGGTGATCAATTTGTTGCTCTTGTTTATTTTTATGTTGGTAAAATTAAATGTAATTCAATGTAATTTCGTTTAAGAAATGGTAATAAATATTTTGGAAAAATATGATTTTTTTGTAAGTTTGTTGCAATTAAGCTTAGACTAAATGGTCTGTTGTTTATTTATGCAAATAAATAAAATTTTCTTCATATTTTTCCTCCGACGTTTCGCTGGTTATTTTTCAGCTTTTTCAGGGATATTTATTAAATCTCAAAATAAACCAAAATGTTGTTTTTTCTGTATACAAACATAAATATAAAATTGAGACTGTAACTGAACAAAGGTAACAATAGATTTTTAAATTATTAAACGAATATGTACTTACAAAATTTTATATTTTACATTAAAAACTGATTTTTGCATTAAATTTACATTAAAACTGGTTTGACTGTTTAAATATCATTATCACAATTTAAAACATGGACTTTTTTACAAAGTATTAAACATTAAAAACATCGCTATTTGAAATTGTCAAGTAAATCTAATACTAATACTGCACCAAATGAAATTTTAAATTACCATAAAGTAGACCAGATTTATGTTGTCCTTGTCTTCTTTAGTGTTCATCGTTGTTTTGATTTTTTGCTGTATTCGTAGGCTCTCAAGTGTGAGTCTCTTATTTGTTCTCTTTTCTTTGTCCAGAATTTTAATCTTATCAAAATCAGCTGTGTGTCCAGTATCCAAAATGTGATGCGAAAGTCCAGTTGATGCTCTTTCCTTCTTTATGTCTGCCATGTGTTCCTTCATTCTTATTCCAAGTATTCTCTTTGTTGTCCCAATGTATACTTGTTTGCAATTTTCTCCGTTTTTTCCTTTGCAGCTGATCTCGTACACTACGTTGTCCTACTCTAGCTTATTTATTTTGTCTTTAGTGTTTGTGAATAGTTTTCAAGCGTCTGATTAGGTGTGTGTGCATGTGATGCGTTCTCTTTTTTTATTGTTCTGTGCAAGTGTGAACTATCGTCCAATGTTGGAACATATGTTATGCTGAAGAATTCTTTAGTGTTGCCAGATTGATTGGTTGTTGAATGCGGGATTTTTTTGTTGTTTTGTCGGTGCAGTTTGGCGTTTATTAAGTTGTTGATGATGTGGTTGGGAAAATTGTTCTTTTTTAAGGTGTTGACCTTATTTCAATGAGGTTTTTTTCGCGAAATTGTACGTCACTGATATCTAGAACTTTGTTGATGAAATTAGTTGCTGTATTTATTTGTTGTTTTAATGGATGATCTGAATTGAAATTTATCATTCGGCCTGAGGATATTGGTTTTGTATACCAGTTAAGTATTATTTTTTTGTCAATTCTATGTAGATTTGTTTTTTTATGTTTCCTGTAGCAAAGAACTTATATATTTTTAAATTAACTTAAAATTTGAGTTTTAGCTAAAAATAAAAAATAAAAATTGTTGAGTTGTTAATCGACATCTGTTTTTGCTTGTGGCTTTATTAAATATATTCAGGCTACAGGCCCAATTTTTAAAAATATATAAAAAATTGTTTACTATAAACTATTTTTATTTTCCACCAATATTTCGACTTCTTTCGTCTTCAGGGTATCCAAAAATATACATACAAAATGATAAAAAAATATTCACAATTCTTTTTAAACCATTTAAACTTACATTAAAAAATATAAATTTAAGGTTACACTAAATAAAATTAAAAAAATTCAAAAAATTCATGACCAAGTCGAAATGCTTATTTTTAATTTTTTTTTTATTTTAAGTGCTATAAAAAAGTTTTGAAATAAAAAAATGTATATAAGAAATAAAGAAGACATAATATATGCACTAAAAAAAAGTTAATTAAAAATTTACAACAAATAAATGGAAAATATAAGTATTCACTTTACTTTTTTAAGTGTGCTAAATTCGTGACCACTACTGTATGTGACAAAAAATATTGAAGTATTTTTTTGCGTGGTTTTTTTATTTTGTTGTTCTTCATGCTTTTTGCTATTTTTTTTTTAATCTTTAGCTAAATAAAAAGTTTCAATGAAAAACGTATGAATGCACTGGGTTTTTTCTATTTGAAACATAAAAAATTGCTTCTGTTTTGATAGTCAAAACAATTACTTGACAAACTGTATATTGTGAGCTGTATTTTCAAAAAGTTTATGTTGAAAAAGATCTTGCAACAGATTTCGTTTAAGTAAAAGAGTTAATGTCTTAAAGATGCATCTGAATATTTAAAATTTTTAAAAGTTTGCTTAATTTGACATTTATTATAAAACATGTTGTGTTTTGAGTGTTTATTTTTACATATTTTTGGCTTAAGATAATTTGGCTAAGAACAAAGAAGATGGTAAGGAATCATAACTTTAATTTTTAGAAAGAGATTGAATTTTTTAATGGGGCTCTTTTGATTAAGTGATTTCATCAAATCTTATCGTAAAGATATAATTTTGACGTACAATTGTACAATTTTTCCCTTAATTCCTTATGCTTGGTTTTCACTATGTCATTTTCAGTGGTCAGTTGTTGTCAATCAAATTGAAAATAACAACATGTTATCATTTTTTCTAACTTTGGCAATATTGAAAAATAAAAAACAAATAAAATATTAAATAAAGATATGCAGAAAATGTTCTAGAGTTTTTTGAAGGCGATATTTCAGGTGATAAACTATTGTGTCGTCATAAAAATGGCATAGTGAAAACCAAGCATTACACTATTTTTAATATTATTATTTTTTATAAATTGCTGTCGTATCGACAATTTTTCCTCCATGTTGGACATAAATAAGGCATTCAATAGTTTGGTTGGAAATTTGTCGAATGTGTTTTTTCAATATAGAATAACCATAAAAAGTTTTAAAATCTGCATTTTTTACATCGTATTATTGAAAATCTGAACTTCATATCGAAAAACCGATTTTTGGTAGGATTAACTATGTATTGCGGTATACTTCTAAATATGCTATTTGTAGACTACGTTAAATTTTATATACTAAAAAGATGGGACGTGACGGTAATGTTACTGGGAAAAGTATAAACATTTTTCCATGTTAAATACATTTCAGACCAATTAATACTTTAAATGTTCAAAAACATTGTGAAGAATTGTAAATTTGTCCTTCAGTCTCATTGGCACCATCCAATACTTGATCAAAAACTTAAAAAAAAGCAGTTCAATTTTGCTGCGACAGCTGAGTCTCTACCACTTAGATATTAAATGATTCATTATCCTGCATGCACGCCTATTCGAGTAACATCTTGTGTATATAATTGATTGTTTCCTCTGCGTATGAAATAACTTTATTTAATATACAAAAATAAAGCTGAAAAACAAGATATATTTTATCAAAGCATTCTTTTTGCTACCACGTTTTGGTGTTCATATGCTATCCTTTCGATTGGAGTGCAAAAACGAAGGCAGGGTTGGCGCGCTGTTCAAAAGCTTTGCACAAAGAAATACAAAATAAATCACAAAAAAAAATAACATAACAGCAAAAACTAACAGCAGCAACAAAACCAAACATAGCCACTTTATACAAATGTCTTGTTTCATTGTGTATAACAAACGCACAAACATGCACAAAAACACAAACTATTTGTTTGTGCTACAAACAAAACTACAACAATAAAACGAAACTCGCGCACTCGAGTATCAAGCGTGGAACAGCGTAGTAACTCTTGTGTTGCTGTTGCTGTTGTTGTTGCGTTACTGTTTGGCTTGTCAGCTACTGCTGCTCCTACTGTTGTTGCTGCCCGTAGTTTTCGCTATCATGAGGTCATTTATCATGTTTATAAAAATGGATTTGTAAAAACGGACAATCGAGCATTTAAAATTGAACCCTCTCAACTAGCTGGGAGTCAACCGAACCGAAGCACATCGAAATGGAATGAAATGAAACGGAAGTCAAACGCAGCAAAAATAGATAAGAACCAAAAAACAAACAAAACAGTTTTGCTTGTTTAACTCTTATATTTTCGTTTTTTTATAAATGTGCTAGTTGTTGTAGAGTTCTACGCGACCTAAATCTTATTTGAACTTTTAGAGGATTTCTATAGAAAATCCACAAATATACACACACAAATAAGCACACTATTTGACTAAGAGCGCGAAACAAACACATACACCACTTTATACCAGCACACAAAATATTCACATAAATACAACAGCACATTCGTTAAAGGCAAACTAAAAAAAAAAAAAAAAACTAAATAAGAATAAATATAAAATTGTTAAGGACTCTTTCTCGAGTTGATACAGATAAATTTCGCATTTATTTCTCGGTCACTCGATCCCTCAGTGGTTGTACTCATGCTTGGCGCACTTTTTAGTTTACTTTATTTAAGTTGGTGTTTGTGTAGAAGATAAATTGATGTTGTTGTTGTTGTTGTTACAACTCTCCACTGTTGCTTCATGATCTAGTCAGTCAGTTGAGCTAGAGCGTGTTAAAGTAATAACAGCAACTTGGAAAGCTTTGAAATATATAGTCCTTTGTTTGACGTAGGAGAGACCTTCTGCTTGTATTGTATTAAGATATTTAACATAATTCACAAGAACCACAGCAACAACTAAGTTCTAAAGTATGTCAGCATAACATAAAATTTCCATTTCAAGCAGCAAAGGGACTATATATCATATGACATGACATCGGAACGTAGCTGCTATCTTTTATTGAGTGGGAAAATGCTAAATAGTTTAGCCAAGCAATTACTATAGTTTTTTCAAACTCAACATTGAATGATTTACTTCTTTCAATTTGGTGATATATTTTAAACATGATTTAGTTTACACTTTCATCAATGGAATAAGAAATACACTCTGAAAATGAATGTATAGACGTAAGTTTGATTTATAGGGATCGTAATTTTAATTTATAGGGAAATGAATATTACTTGAGGCAATCGGGAGAAAATTTCTACAACTGAAGTTTGCTAAATGTAACTAGAATGATATAAACACAATTGATTTTTAGTTAACGCAAATAATCGTTCCTTTGCAGTCCACTCATTTCAAAATTTTTGTTCAGTTGAAATGAAAATATGTTTATATGCATGTTAGTTTCTTGAACCGCGCAATTTAAATTATTTCAATTCCTTTTGCCGTTACAAGAAACATAATTTGTCTGAAGTAACTAACTGAACACATTGCAGACAATAGAACAAAATGAGTGCTACATTGTAAGTTATGTCAATAGCATCATTTTAACGTTGCAATCGAGTTTAGTGGGAAACTGGAGGCGATGTAACAATGTAACATGTCTGACTGTCTCAACCTGGCGAGGCCAGCATAATCTTTGTGAAATCGCCTCAAGTCGACTCAAACCTCCACGTGGTGTTTCCTGGGCAACGTCAAAACTGACAACCGTTAGTTTGGCGGCTAATCTGAGCGGCGGGCCTCCCTAGGCTTAAAATAGGTTGTGCGTCGGGTTTGAAGCCCACCCGTAAAAACCAATTTCAATGAAAACAACTAAGAAAAGAAGAAAACTGATCCCCAAATCTGATGACGACCTCCGCAAACGAAAAACTGATAATGATTTACAGATATGCACCTGGAATGTCCGAACCCTTAATTGGGAAGGTGCCTCTATCCAATTGACTGATGTCTTGGAAAGATACAAAGCTGATATCACTGCTATCCAAGAAATGCGATGGAAGGGACAGGGTTGCATTCGGCATGCACCCTGTGATATCTACTACAGCGGCCATGCGGAGAAGCACGAGTTTGGATGCGGATTTGTAGTTGGCAAGAGACTAAGGCCCCACATCCTGCGATTCACACCTGTGAACGAACGAATCGCCATAATCGCCATCAAGGTTAGATTTTTCAATATAAGCCTAATATGTGCGCACGCTCCGACTGAAGACAAGGACGATGAGATCAAGGAAATTTTCTACGAGCGCCTTGAAAATGCTTACGAGCGCTGCCCCCGTCACGACGTAAAAATCGTGCTTGGTGACTTCAACGCTAAGGTGGGCAAGGAAAATATTTTTGGTCCAAAAATCGGAAAGTTCAGCCTCCACGACAACACCTCCGATAACGGAATGAGGCTGATTGACTTCGCCGCAGCACGTAACATGGTCGTAAGTAGCACTAGATTCAAGCATCTCAATATTCATAAAGCCACCTGGATGTCCCCTGATCAAAAAACCAAGAATCAAATTGATCACGTTTTGATCGACGGAAGGCACTCTTCCAGTGTATTGGATGTACTCACGATCCGTGGTGCAAACATTGACTCGGATCACTATCTTGTTGCAGCCAAGATCCGTACACGACTATGCGCAGCTAAGAATACACGCAACCCTACAAAGAGAAAGCTAGACGTCGACAAGCTGCAATCGAAACAGACAGCCGATGCTTTCGCCACTCGACTCTCACTCCTGCTTCAAAGCACTCCTCCAATCGATGATATATGCGCGCAGTGGACACACATTTCCAACTCCATGCGTGCGGCTGCTGAAGAGGTGATTGGCTACCAACGCCCTCGCCGAAACCAGTGGTACGACCAGGAGTGTCGCGACGCCACTGCAGAGAAAGACGCCGCCTACAAAGCCACCCTGCAGTCGGTTGTAACGCGTGCTGCTAAGGAGCGATACAAAGACAAGAGGAGGGAAGAGAGATATATTTTCAGGCGGAAAAAAAGAGAGGCAGAAAAGCGCGAGCAGGAGAAGATTGAGATGTATGGTGACAGGAATGAGGCCCGAAAATTTTTCGAAAAAATAAGACGCCTTGCCGATGGTTTTAAAACCGGGGAATCTTCCTGCAAGGATGAAAACGGAAATCTAGTGACAGATGTCCAGAGTACACTGACGTTATGGAGGGAACACATCTCTAAGCTTCTAAATGGCGACGCTGACAACAATCCTGCCAATAGAGATGATATTCCGGAAACCCCAATTGCGGATGACAGCATTGAGGTTCCGCTGCACGACTATGATGAAGTTCTGACAGCTATAGATCGGCTTAAAAATAACAAAGCCGCCGGAGCTGATGGCTTACCTGCTGAGCTGTTTAAGAACGGAGGTGAAGCTCTACCTAAATGCATTCACGAGCTTCTATGCAGAATATGGTCGGAAGAATGCATTCCGAATGATTGGAATCTCAGTGTGCTCTGCCCATCCACAAGAAAGGCGATCCCACTATCTGTGCCAATTACCGTGGGATAAGTCTTCTTAATATCGCATATAAGGTCTTGTCGAGCGTTTTATGTGAAAGATTGAAACCCATTGTAAACGAACTGATCGGACCTTATCAGTGCAACGAGTATAAATTATACCAAGAGATTGCTTCATCCAGCGTTCCAACTTCTTTCCAGACTATCAGCCATCCACCGACAGAAAAACCAAAACAATGACAACCAACGAGTTTTTGTACTCGTTATTGACGCATTGCTGTGAGTAAGAAGAAGTAAACATGAAAATGAATACGACAAGTAACGAAAGGAGAAGAAAACAATATTATAAGTATGTATGTGAATGAAAATGTAACTTCTATTTGCCACAACTTTTACTGCTTATTTTTTTGTGTTAATTTTTGGGATCTTCTTGTGTTTGACGAATTGATGTTGTTTCTAGCTGGACATTGTTGTTGCGATTTTATTCTAGCTAGATTTTGGTTGCATCTGCAAATAATAATTTTTTCATTAGCCGAATAAAAAGACGGAATTCAGATTCGGCTAAAGAAATAATTATTCTTTAATAAGGGGTTGCAAATATGTTTTTTTTTTCATGAAGAGAAGAAAATTGCTTGTTACCCATTTGCTTTAATGTTGTTGAAATGGTTTTTATGTAGGTATTTTATTAAAAGATACCAAAGTTACAAGCAGTAACTTTTTTTATTTTACTGCTTGTAACTTTGTAATTTATTTTAAGAAATTTTATTTTAAGAAATTCCTATCTGCCCAATCAGAAAACCCTGCAAGCATAATCAAAAGTATATTTTGATTCAATTGGAAAATATTTAAGAATTCCATTTCGTTATATTAAGATATTTATTTCAGATAGATTTTATATTGAAATGTATATAACTAATCCGAGTAAAACAATTTCATTTAGAACATTTTATTTTTTTATATATTTTTATATTCTTTGTTTATCACGTAATTAAAATGCAATGATAAAATTTTTAACATTTATTAGAATAATTTTGTACAAATGTAATATTGTGACGAAATTTGTTGTGAGCATTTTTATCATGCATTTCTTAATTGGTTGGTTTTAAGCATTTTAAACATTTTAAAAATAAACAGTTTTAAACATAATATATTTATACAGTTTTAAACATTCATAATATATATGAATTATTTCATATATATTACTTTTGAGTAAAATTTCATGTGAGTATAATTTATATAATTGTATAATAGCATATATTGAAACGATGTTATTTTTTTTTATTAAATATTTACAAGTTATTAGCTTATTTTATGAAGTTTAAGGTATTTATTTAATACAATATGTGACTATTGTCTTCTGTACATGCTTTTATTGGGTAAATTTTGATGACCTGTTTTTGGTTTTTAAAGCATTATTAAAGCACAAGAGGTTTTCATATTTTTATGTTTTTGTTCAATGTAAAAAGTGAACATTTCTGTATTTTATTACTATGTTTAGAGGTCAGTTATATGTAAATGCAGACGTATTAACCTCGTATATGATTATTGCCATTTTTTTAAAAGTTTGAAGAATACGATACTTTTGCATCATCGGGAGAATTAAATGGCAAGTTTCATAGTTCCGTATGGTTGATCAATGGATTTAATTGTTGCGATAAATGCCAATTTTCACAGTTCTGTAAGGTTGATCAATGAATTTAATTATTGCGATATCAAAACTGCAAGGACCCCAATTTCAAGAAGCGTCCTGTGTTTAGAAATTGCAACAAAATTGCTTTTATAAAGGAATTTATTGGCTTATTGGAAAATTTTCAGCTTCCACAAAACAAAGGTAATAAGGTGCAATGCATCAATGGGTTCAAATATACCCTAAACTCAATGATTTTGCTTGTTGATGATCTCTTCGATGACCCCAACGTAACATTTGTTATGCTTGGTAGGTTGAACCAGAACTCTTTAGAGAATTTCTTCTCAGTCGTGAGATCGCAACTGGGGAGCAACACGGAACCATCAGTGAGAGAAGTGCAATACCTTTCTGCACAGATAATGTCCATGAAATTCCTGACCCATAATTTTCAGAGTCGCAGCAAAAATTGCGAAAATGACGATGATTTAATAGCTAGAATGGAACTTTAACCCATCCGATGAAGACGAAAACACCAGTCCAAATTGTCCGTCCGAAAAAATTAATAAAATAACAGTGGAAGAGTTTGAAGAATCCAGTATGAACATACCACCTACTCCTTTGGAAATTTCAGTGGATCGATATTTTGTAGGATATGGATTTAAGGCAAAATTTGGAAATAAAATAAAATGCGACGCTTGTCAAGAAAATCACTTCAAAATGGAAAGTTATTCTTTTGACTCGGAGACTTTTCCTGAAAAGAAAAACTATAGTGACACTTGACTTCTTTTAAAAAATCCGTCAGATGAATTTTTTAACATTTGCTCACAACATTTTTCTATTTACAAATACCTATTTGAAAAAATTTGTCACGAAGCAAACTTAAAAAAGCGAATTATAGAAAGTTGCATACAGCAAACAAACATAACAAACCCTTTGTGGTTTGATAAAACACAAGAATGTTATGAACATCGACTGATTATTCTTGACCACCTCATCAAGGTTTTGATAAGAAAAAATGTGAGGTGGTTACAAGAAAAAATAGTTTCTGAAGAGTTTAAGAGAAAGGCAGATAACAGAGAAAGTAAAAATAAAAAAAAAAATGCAACGACTGTTAGAATAAGAAGTATGCTGTATGCAACTTTTTGTAGTTCGCGTTTTTAGTTAAACTATTGATTTCTCAAAAAAGTATTTGTAAATAGAAAAATGTTTTGCGCAACTGTAAAAGACATCATCTCATGATTTTTGGTGAGTTTTGTTTTATTTATAATTTTCGCTCTAATGCCATACCGAACGAAAACTGACCCACTGTAGGTAATGGATGGCTTAAGGTACATTCTAACATAAAATTATCATCATTTTTGCAATTATTGTTGAGACATTTAAAAAAATGTGTCAAGGAACAAAATTACAAAATTCTTGAAGATAGGAATTGAACTTATTTTATGGACGTTTCTGTAATTTAACAGAGTTGCGATCGAATTGGTTTAATCTTCCAAATATTCAAAATTTTATGTCAGGCTCAAGAGGTCACCAACCAAGGCTGTCATGGTTTAGGGTAATAATTACAACATTGATGGATCGCATGTTTTTATGCATATGTTTTACTTAAAAGCTTAATGATTTCTAATTAAACAATAAAATCTTAAATTTTTCGGTGCAATTAAATGTTTCTATATTGAAGGATGCTTAAATAAATTTGTGTCCGAAAGTCTTGATATCGCAATAATTAAATTCATTGATCAACCTTACAGAACTGTGAAAATTGGCATTTATCGCAACAATTAAATCCATTGATCAACCATACGGAACTATGAAACTTGCCATTTAATTCTCCCGATGATGCAAAAGTATCGTATTCTTCAAACTTTTAAAAAAATGGCAATAATCATATACGAGGTTAATACGTCTGCATTTACATATAACTGACCTCTAAACATAGTAATAAAATACAGAAATGTTCACTTTTTACATTGAACAAAAACATAAAAGTATGTAAACCTCTTGTGCTTAAATAATGCTTTAAAAACCAAAAAAAGGTCATCAAAATTTACCCAATAAAAGCATGTACAGAAGACAATAGTCACATATTGTATTAAATAAACACCTTAAACTTCATAAAATAAACTAATAACTTGTAAATATTTAATAAAAAAAAATAACATCGTTTCAATATATGCTACTATACAATTATATAAATTATACTCACATGAAATTTTACTCAAAAGTAATATATATGAAATAATTCAAATCGTTAATTATATCTTATATTTTATATATACTGCCTTAAAATGTTTAAAACGGTTTATTTTTAAAATGTTTAAAATGCTTAAAACCAACCAATTAAGAAATGCATGATAAAAATGCTCACAACAAATTTCGTCACAATATTACATTTGTACAAAATTATTCTAATAAATGTTAAAAATTTTATCATTACATTTTAATTACGTGATAAACAAAGAATATAAAAATATATAAAAAAATAAAATGTTCCAAATGAAATTGTTTTACTCGGATTAATTATATACATTTCAACATAAAATCTATCTGAAATAAATATCTTAATATAACGAAATGGAATTCTTAAATATTTTCCAATTGAATCAAAATATACTTTTGATTATGCTTGCAGGGTTTTCTGATTGAGCAGATAGGTATATTTTTGTTGGTGGTTTAAGAAAACCTAATAAGAATACTAATAAAATTATAAGTATATGTATATATAATAATAAATATAATATTAATATATATCTATACTATTCTATACTATTTATATATATATACATTAGGGCGGGTCAATTTGTATGGACGAATTTTTTGGAGGTCTGGCTCAGCGAAATTCGTAAAATACATGTAATTTCAAGACTTTTTCTCCACTACAGCATATACAAATTCTGAAAAAAAGCTGTGCGGACTTTCGTAAATAGATTTTGTTCTCAATTATAAAATATGAATGTATGAATGTATGTGTATGAATCTATTTACGAAAGTCCGCACAGCTTTTTTTCAGAATTTGTATATGCTGTAGTGGAGAAAAAGTCTTGAAATTACATGTATTTTACGAATTTCGCTGAGCCAGAATTTGACCCGCCCTAATATACATGCATCTACGATCAATGGTTTTGTCGTAAAATTGACATTTTAATAAAAAATAAAATCATTTTCTTAAATAAATTTCTTAAAATATAATCATGACTGCTTGCAACTTTGGTATCTTTTAATAAAATACCTACATAAAAACCATTTCAACAACATTAAAGCAAATGGGTAACAAGCAATTTTCTTCTCTTCATGAAAAAAAAAACATATTTGCAACTCCTTATTAAAGAATAATTATTTCTTTAGCCGAATCAGAATTCCGTCTTTTTATTCGGCTAATGAAAAAAAATTATTATTTGCAGATGCAACCAAAATCTAGCTAGAATAAAATCGCAACAACAATGTCCAGCTAGAAACAACATCAATTCGTCAAACACAAGAAGATCCCAAAAATCAACACAAAACAAATAAGCTGTAAAAGTTGTGGCAAATAGAAGTTACATTTTCATTCACATACATACTTATAATATTGTTTTCTTCTCCTTTCGTTACTTGTCGTATTCATTTTCATGTTTACTTCTTCTTACTCACAGCAATGCGTCAATAACGAGTACAAAAACTCGTTGGTTGTCATTGTTTTGGTTTTTCTGTCGGTGGATGGCTGATAGTCTGGAAAGAAGTTGGAACGCTGGATGAAGCAATCTCTTGGTATAAACTGTACTCGTTGTCTCTTGGTATAATTTATACTCGTTGTAAGATTCTTGAAAAAAAATCAAATTCCAGAAAACTTTTTTCTGAATATGCAGTCTTGTGTATATATGTATTAGAAACAATTTGGTGTATAAATCGTCCTTGTAGGATGTATGGTTTGGAGCTTCCACTCCAAAAAGTGTTCTACAACTCCTAAGCTACAAGAGATAGAGCAAACGGCATTTGGACAAAGGAGTATCCCTTCTTAAGGACGAGGACCTGGTGCTCATTTTAATGCATGAATCGTCCTTATCTGATATGTAGTTTTTATTTTAGAAAATAAATAAAAAAAATAAAAATTGACAAAAAAGGGCACATGAAATTAACATGAAATCTAATTTTTAAAATTATTGTAAGGATACAGTCTTGTGGGCAGTAGCTTAAGGAACATTTTGATGCATAAATCGTCCTTTTATGATGTATGGTTTAGAAGTTATGGCTAAAAAATCAAAAAAATCGCAAAAAACCACGTCAAAAACTATGATTCATGTAAGAAATTTTAACTAAGATTCTTGAAAAAAAATCAAATTCCAGAAAACTTTTTTCTGAATATGCAGTCTTGTGTATATATGTATTAGAAACAATTTGGTGTATAAATCGTCCTTGTAGGATGTATGGTTTGGGAGTTATGACGGAAAAAGCACACGTTTTTGGCCAGCTTCCACTCCAAAAAGTGTTCTACAACTCCTAAACTACAAGAGATAGAGCAAACGGCATTTGGACAAAGGAGTATCCCTTCTTAAGGACGAGGACCTGGTGCTCATTTTAATGCATGAATCGTCCTTATCTGATATGTAGTTTTTTTTTTAGAAAATAAATAAAAAAAATAAAAATTGACAAAAAAGGGCACATGAAATTAACATGAAATCTAATTTTTAAAATTATTTTAAGGATACAGTCTTGTGGGCAGTAGCTTAAGGAACATTTTGATGCATAAATCGTCCTTTTATGATGTATGGTTTAGAAGTTATGGCTAAAAAATCAAAAAAATCGCACAAAACCACGTCAAAAACTATGATTCATGTAAAAAATTTAAACTAAGATTCTTGAAAAAAAATCAAATTCCAGAAAACTTTTTTCTGAATGTTCAGTCTTGTGTATATATGTATAAGAAACAATTTGGTGTATAAATCGTCCTTGTAGGATGTATGGTTTGGGAGTTATGACGGAAAAAGCACACGTTTTTGGCCAGCTTCCACTCCAAAAAGTGTTCTACAACTCCTAAACTACAAGAGATAGAGCAAACGGCATTTGGACAAAGGACTATCCCTTCTTAAGGACGAGGACCTGGTGCTCATTTTAATGCATGAATCGTCCTTATCTGATATGTAGTTTTTTTTTTAGAAAATAAATAAAAAAAATAAAAATTGACAAAAAAGGGCACATGAAATTAACATGAAATCTAATTTTTAAAATTATTTTAAGGATACAGTCTTGTGGGCAGTAGCTTAAGGAACATTTTGATGCATTAATCGTCCTTTTATGATGTATGGTTTAGAAGTTATGGCTAAAAAATCAAAAAAATCGCACAAAACCACGTCAAAAACTATGATTCATGTAAAAAATTTAAACTAAGATTCTTGAAAAAAAATCAAATTCCAGAAAACTTTTTTCTGAATATTCAGTCTTGTGTATATATGTATAAGAAACAATTTGGTGTATAAATCGTCCTTGTAGGATGTATGGTTTAGGAGTTATGACGGAAAAAGCACACGTTTTTGGCCAGCTTCCACTCCAAAAAGTGTTCTACAACTCCTAAACTACAAGAGATAGAGCAAACGGCATTTGGACAAAGGAGTATCCCTTCTTAAGGACGAGGACCTGGTGCTCATTTTAATGCATGAATCGTCCTTATCTGATATGTAGTTTTTTTTTTAGAAAATAAATAAAAAAAATAAAATTTGACAAAAAAGGGCACATGAAATTAACATGAAATCTAATTTTTAAAATTATTTTAAGGATACAGTCTTGTGGGCAGTAGCTTAAGGAACATTTTGATGCATAAATCGTCCTTTTATGATGTATGGTTTAGAAGTTATGGCTAAAAAATCAAAAAAATCGCACAAAACCACGTCAAAAACTATGATTCATGTAAAAAATTTAAACTAAGATTCTTGAAAAAAAATCAAATTCCAGAAAACTTTTTTCTGAATATTCAGTCTTGTGTATATATGTATAAGAAACAATTTGGTGTATAAATCGTCCTTGTAGGATGTATGGTTTGGGAGTTATGACGGAAAAAGCACACGTTTTTGGCCAGCTTCCACTCCAAAAAGTGTTCTACAACTCCTAAACTACAAGAGATAGAGCAAACGGCATTTGGAAAAAGGAGTATCCCTTCTTAAGGACGAGGACCTGGTGCTCATTTTAATGCATGAATCGTCCTTATCTGATATGTAGTTTTTTTTTTAGAAAATAAATAAAAAAAATAAAAATTGACAAAAAAGGGCACATGAAATTAACATGAAATCTAATTTTTAAAATTATTTTAAGGATACAGTCTTGTGGGCAGTAGCTTAAGGAACATTTTGATGCATAAATCGTCCTTTTATGATGTATGGTTTAGAAGTTATGGCTAAAAAATCAAAAAAATCGCACAAAACCACGTCAAAAACTATGATTCATGTAAAAAATTTAAACTAAGATTCTTGAAAAAAAATCAAATTCCAGAAAACTTTTTTCTGAATATTCAGTCTTGTGTATATATGTATAAGAAACAATTTGGTGTATAAATCGTCCTTGTAGGATGTATGGTTTGGGAGTTATGACGGAAAAAGCACACGTTTTTGGCCAGCTTCCACTCCAAAAAGTGTTCTACAACTCCTAAACTACAAGAGATAGAGCAAACGGCATTTGGACAAAGGAGTATCCCTTCTTAAGGACGAGGACCTGGTGCTCATTTTAATGCATGAATCGTCCTTATCTGATATGTAGTTTTTTTTTTAGAAAATAAATAAAAAAAATAAAAATTGACAAAAAAGGGCACATGAAATTAACATGAAATCTAATTTTTAAAATTATTTTAAGGATACAGTCTTGTGGGCAGTAGCTTAAGGAACATTTTGATGCATAAATCGTCCTTTTATGATGTATGGTTTAGAAGTTATGGCTAAAAAATCAAAAAATCGCACAAAACCACGTCAAAAACTATGATTCATGTAAAAAATTTAAACTAAGATTCTTGAAAAAAAATCAAATTCCAGAAAACTTTTTTCTGAATATTCAGTCTTGTGTATATATGTATAAGAAACAATTTGGTGTATAAATCGTCCTTGTAGGATGTATGGTTTGGGAGTTATGACGGAAAAAGCACACGTTTTTGGCCAGCTTCCACTCCAAAAAGTGTTCTACAACTCCTAAACTACAAGAGATAGAGCAAACGGCATTTGGACAAAGGAGTATCCCTTCTTAAGGACGAGGACCTGGTGCTCATTTTAATGCATGAATCGTCCTTATCTGATATGTAGTTATTTTTTTAGAAAATAAATAAAAAAAATAAAAATTGACAAAAAAGGGCACATGAAATTAACATGAAATCTAATTTTTAAAATTATTTTAAGGATACAGTCTTGTGGGCAGTAGCTTAAGGAACATTCTGATGCATAAATCGTCCTTTTATGATGTATGGTTTAGAAGTTATGGCTAAAAAATCAAAAAAATCGCACAAAACCACGTCAAAAACTATGATTCATGTAAAAAATGTAAACTAAGATTCTTGAAAAAAAATCAAATTCCAGAAAACTTTTTTCTGAATATTCAGTCTTGTGTATATATGTATAAGAAACAATTTGGTGTATAAATCGTCCTTGTAGGATGTATGGTTTGGGAGTTATGACGGAAAAAGCACACGTTTTTGGCCAGCTTCCACTCCAAAAAGTGTTCTACAACTCCTAAACTACAAGAGATAGAGCAAACGGCATTTGGACAAAGGACTATCCCTTCTTAAGGACGAGGACCTGGTGCTCATTTTAATGCATGAATCGTCCTTATCTGATATGTAGTTTTTTTTTTAGAAAATAAATAAAAAAAATAAAAATTGACAAAAAAGGGCACATGAAATTAACATGAAATCTAATTTTTAAAATTATTTTAAGGATACAATCTTGTGGGCAGTAGCTTAAGGAACATTTTGATGCATAAATCGTCCTTTTATGATGTATGGTTTAGAAGTTACGGCTAAAAAATCAAAAAAATCGCACAAAACCACGTCAAAAACTATGATTCATGTAAAAAATTTAAACTAAGATTCTTGAAAAAAAATCAAATTCCAGAAAACTTTTTTCTGAATATTCAGTCTTGTGTATATATGTATAAGAAACAATTTGGTGTATAAATCGTCCTTGTAGGATGTATGGTTTGGGAGTTATGACGGAAAAAGCACACGTTTTTGGCCAGCTTCCACTCCAAAAAGTGTTCTACAACTCCTAAACTACAAGAGATAGAGCAAACGGCATTTGGACAAAGGAGTATCCCTTCTTAAGGACGAGGACCTGGTGCTCATTTTAATGCATGAATCGTCCTTATCTGATATGTAGTTTTTTTTTAGAAAATAAATAAAAAAAATAAAAATTGACAAAAAAGGGCACATGAAATTAACATGAAATCTAATTTTTAAAATTATTTTAAGGATACAGTCTTGTGGGCAGTAGCTTAAGGAACATTTTGATGCATAAATCGTCCTTTTATGATGTATGGTTTAGAAGTTATGGCTAAAAAATCCAAAAAAATCGCACAAAACCACGTCAAAAACTATGATTCATGTAAAAAATTTAAACTAAGATTCTTGAAAAAAAATCAAATTCCAGAAAACTTTTTTCTGAATATTCAGTCTTGTGTATATATGTATAAGAAACAATTTGGTGTATAAATCGTCCTTGTAGGATGTATGGTTTGGGAGTTATGACGGAAAAAGCACACGTTTTTGGCCAGCTTCCACTCCAAAAAGTGTTCTACAACTCCTAAACTACAAGAGATAGAGCAAACGGCATTTGGACAAAGGAGTATCCCTTCTTAAGGACGAGGACCTGGTGCTCATTTTAATGCATGAATCGTCCTTATCTGATATGTAGTTTTTTTTTAGAAAATAAATAAAAAAAATAAAAATTGACAAAAAAGGGCACATGAAATTAACATGAAATCTAATTTTTAAAATTATTTTAAGGATACAGTCTTGTGGGCAGTAGCTTAAGGAACATTTTGATGCATAAGTCGTCCTTTTATGATGTATGGTTTAGAAGTTATGGCTAAAAAATCAAAAAAATCGCACAAAACCACGTCAAAAACTATGATTCATGTAAAAAATTTAAACTAAGATTCTTGAAAAAAAATCAAATTCCAGAAAACTTTTTTCTGAATATTCAGTCTTGTGTATATATGTATAAGAAACAATTTGGTGTATAAATCGTCCTTGTAGGATGTATGGTTTGGGAGTTATGACGGAAAAAGCAAACGTTTTTGGCCAGCTTCCACTCCAAAAAGTGTTCTACAACTCCTAAACTACAAGAGATAGAGCAAACGGCATTTGGACAAAGGAGTATCCCTTCTTAAGGACGAGGACCTGGTGCTCATTTTAATGCATGAATCGTCCTTATCTGATATGTAGATTTTTTTTTAGAAAATAAATAAAAAAAATAAAAATTGACAAAAAAGGGCACATGAAATTAACATGAAATCTAATTTTTAAAATTATTTTAAGGATACAGTCTTGTGGGCAGTAGCTTAAGGAACATTCTGATGCATAAATCGTCCTTTTATGATGTATGGTTTAGAAGTTATGGCTAAAAAATCAAAAAAATCGCACAAAACCACGTCAAAAACTATGATTCATGTAAAAAATTTAAACTAAGATTCTTGAAAAAAAATCAAATTCCAGAAAACTTTTTTCTGAATGTTCAGTCTTGTGTATATATGTATAAGAAACAATTTGGTGTATAAATCGTCCTTGTAGGATGTATGGTTTGGGAGTTATGACGGAAAAAGCACACGTTTTTGGCCAGCTTCCACTCCAAAAAGTGTTCTACAACTCCTAAACTACAAGAGATAGAGCAAACGGCATTTGGACAAAGGAGTATCCCTTCTTAAGGACGAGGACCTGGTGCTCATTTTAATGCATGAATCGTCCTTATCTGATATGTAGTTTTTTTTTTAGAAAATAAATAAAAAAAATAAAAATTGACAAAAAAGGGCACATGAAATTAACATGAAATCTAATTTTTAAAATTATTTTAAGGATACAGTCTTGTGGACAGTAGCTTAAGGAACATTTTGATGCATAAATCGTCCTTTTATGATGTATGGTTTAGAAGTTATGGCTAAAAAATCAAAAAAATCGCACAAAACCACGTCAAAAACTATGATTCATGTAAAAAATTTAAACTAAGATTCTTGAAAAAAAATCAAATTCCAGAAAACTTTTTTCTGAATATTCAGTCTTGTGTATATATGTATAAGAAACAATTTGGTGTATAAATCGTCCTTGTAGGATGTATGGTTTAGGAGTTATGACGGAAAAAGCACACGTTTTTGGCCAGCTTCCACTCCAAAAAGTGTTCTACAACTCCTAAACTACAAGAGATAGAGCAAACGGCATTTGGACAAAGGAGTATCCTTTCTTAAGGACGAGGACCTGGTGCTCATTTTAATGCATGAATCGTCCTTATCTGATATGTAGTTTTTTTTTAGAAAATAAATAAAAAAAATAAAAATTGACAAAAAAGGGCACATGAAATTAACATGAAATCTAATTTTTAAAATTATTTTAAGGATACAGTCTTGTGGGCAGTAGCTTAAGGAACATTTTGATGCATAAGTCGTCCTTTTATGATGTATGGTTTAGAAGTTATGGCTAAAAAATCAAAAAAATCGCACAAAACCACGTCAAAAACTATGATTCATGTAAAAAATTTAAACTAAGATTCTTGAAAAAAAATCAAATTCCAGAAAACTTTTTTCTGAATATTCAGTCTTGTGTATATATGTATAAGAAACAATTTGGTGTATAAATCGTCCTTGTAGGATGTATGGTTTGGGAGTTATGACGGAAAAAGCAAACGTTTTTGGCCAGCTTCCACTCCAAAAAGTGTTCTACAACTCCTAAACTACAAGAGATAGAGCAAACGGCATTTGGACAAAGGAGTATCCCTTCTTAAGGACGAGGACCTGGTGCTCATTTTAATGCATGAATCGTCCTTATCTGATATGTAGATTTTTTTTTAGAAAATAAATAAAAAAAATAAAAATTGACAAAAAAGGGCACATGAAATTAACATGAAATCTAATTTTTAAAATTATTTTAAGGATACAGTCTTGTGGGCAGTAGCTTAAGGAACATTCTGATGCATAAATCGTCCTTTTATGATGTATGGTTTAGAAGTTATGGCTAAAAAATCAAAAAAATCGCACAAAACCACGTCAAAAACTATGATTCATGTAAAAAATTTAAACTAAGATTCTTGAAAAAAAATCAAATTCCAGAAAACTTTTTTCTGAATGTTCAGTCTTGTGTATATATGTATAAGAAACAATTTGGTGTATAAATCGTCCTTGTAGGATGTATGGTTTGGGAGTTATGACGGAAAAAGCACACGTTTTTGGCCAGCTTCCACTCCAAAAAGTGTTCTACAACTCCTAAACTACAAGAGATAGAGCAAACGGCATTTGAACAAAGGAGTATCCCTTCTTAAGGACGAGGACCTGGTGCTCATTTTAATGCATGAATCGTCCTTATCTGATATGTAGTTTTTTTTTTAGAAAATAAATAAAAAAAATAAAAATTGACAAAAAAGGGCACATGAAATTAACATGAAATCTAATTTTTAAAATTATTTTAAGGATACAGTCTTGTGGACAGTAGCTTAAGGAACATTTTGATGCATAAATCGTCCTTTTATGATGTATGGTTTAGAAGTTATGGCTAAAAAATCAAAAAAATCGCACAAAACCACGTCAAAAACTATGATTCATGTAAAAAATTTAAACTAAGATTCTTGAAAAAAAATCAAATTCCAGAAAACTTTTTTCTGAATATTCAGTCTTGTGTATATATGTATAAGAAACAATTTGGTGTATAAATCGTCCTTGTAGGATGTATGGTTTAGGAGTTATGACGGAAAAAGCACACGTTTTTGGCCAGCTTCCACTCCAAAAAGTGTTCTACAACTCCTAAACTACAAGAGATAGAGCAAACGGCATTTGGACAAAGGAGTATCCTTTCTTAAGGACGAGGACCTGGTGCTCATTTTAATGCATGAATCGTCCTTATCTGATATGTAGTTTTTTTTTTAGAAAATAAATAAAAAAAATAAAAATTGACAAAAAAGGGCACATGAAATTAACATGAAATCTAATTTTTAAAATTATTTTAAGGATACAGTCTTGTGGGCAGTAGCTTAAGGAACATTTTGATGCATAAATCGTCCTTTTATGATGTATGGTTTAGAAGTTATGGCTAAAAAATCAAAAAAATCGCACAAAACCACGTCAAAAACTATGATTCATGTAAAAAATTTAAACTAAGATTCTTGAAAAAAAATCAAATTCCAGAAAACTTTTTTCTGAATATTCAGTCTTGTGTATATATGTATAAGAAACAATTTGGTGTATAAATCGTCCTTGTAGGATGTATGGTTTGGGAGTTATGACGGAAAAAGCACACGTTTTTGGCCAGCTTCCACTCCAAAAAGTGTTCTACAACTCCTAAACTACAAGAGATAGAGCAAACGGCATTTGGACAAAGGAGTATCCCTTCTTAAGGACGAGGACCTGGTGCTCATTTTAATGCATGAATCGTCCTTATCTGATATGTAGTTTTTTTTTTAGAAAATAAATAAAAAAAATAAAAATTGACAAAAAAGGGCACATGAAATTAACATGAAATCTAATTTTTAAAATTATTTTAAGGATACAGTCTTGTGGGCAGTAGCTTAAGGAACATTTTGATGCATAAATCGTCCTTTTATGATGTATGGTTTAGAAGTTATGGCTAAAAAATCAAAAAAATCGCACAAAACCACGTCAAAAACTATGATTCATGTAAAAAATTTAAACTAAGATTCTTGAAAAAAAAATCAAATTCCAGAAAACTTTTTTCTGAATATTCAGTCTTGTGTATATATGTATAAGAAACAATTTGGTGTATAAATCGTCCTTGTAGGATGTATGGTTTGGGAGTTATGACGGAAAAAGCAAACGTTTTTGGCCAGCTTCCACTCCAAAAAGTGTTCTACAACTCCTAAACTACAAGAGATAGAGCAAACGGCATTTGGACAAAGGAGTATCCCTTCTTAAGGACGAGGACCTGGTGCTCATTTTAATGCATGAATCGTCCTTATCTGATATGTAGATTTTTTTTTAGAAAATAAATAAAAAAAATAAAAATTGACAAAAAAGGGCACATGAAATTAACATGAAATCTAATTTTTAAAATTATTTTAAGGATACAGTCTTGTGGGCAGTAGCTTAAGGAACATTCTGATGCATAAATCGTCCTTTTATGATGTATGGTTTAGAAGTTATGGCTAAAAAATCAAAAAAATCGCACAAAACCACGTCAAAAACTATGATTCATGTAAAAAATTTAAACTAAGATTCTTGAAAAAAAATCAAATTCCAGAAAACTTTTTTCTGAATGTTCAGTCTTGTGTATATATGTATAAGAAACAATTTGGTGTATAAATCGTCCTTGTAGGATGTATGGTTTGGGAGTTATGACGGAAAAAGCACACGTTTTTGGCCAGCTTCCACTCCAAAAAGTGTTCTACAACTCCTAAACTACAAGAGATAGAGCAAACGGCATTTGGACAAAGGAGTATCCCTTCTTAAGGACGAGGACCTGGTGCTCATTTTAATGCATGAATCGTCCTTATCTGATATGTAGTTTTTTTTTTAGAAAATAAATAAAAAAAATAAAAATTGACAAAAAAGGGCACATGAAATTAACATGAAATCTAATTTTTAAAATTATTTTAAGGATACAGTCTTGTGGGCAGTAGCTTAAGGAACATTTTGATGCATAAATCGTCCTTTTATGATGTATGGTTTAGAAGTTATGGCTAAAAAATCAAAAAAATCGCACAAAACCACGTCAAAAACTATGATTCATGTAAAAAATTTAAACTAAGATTCTTGAAAAAAAATCAAATTCCAGAAAACTTTTTTCTGAATATTCAGTCTTGTGTATATATGTATAAGAAACAATTTGGTGTATAAATCGTCCTTGTAGGATGTATGGTTTAGGAGTTATGACGGAAAAAGCACACGTTTTTGGCCAGCTTCCACTCCAAAAAGTGTTCTACAACTCCTAAACTACAAGAGATAGAGCAAACGGCATTTGGACAAAGGAGTATCCCTTCTTAAGGACGAGGACCTGGTGCTCATTTTAATGCATGAATCGTCCTTATCTGATATGTAGTTTTTTTTTTAGAAAATAAATAAAAAAAATAAAAATTGACAAAAAAGGGCACATGAAATTAACATGAAATCTAATTTTTAAAATTATTTTAAGGATACAGTCTTGTGGGCAGTAGCTTAAGGAACATTTTGATGCATAAATCGTCCTTTTATGATGTATGGTTTAGAAGTTATGGCTAAAAAATCAAAAAAATCGCACAAAACCACGTCAAAAACTATGATTCATGTAAAAAATTTAAACTAAGATTCTTGAAAAAAAATCAAATTCCAGAAAACTTTTTTCTGAATATTCAGTCTTGTGTATATATGTATAAGAAACAATTTGGTGTATAAATCGTCCTTGTAGGATGTATGGTTTAGGAGTTATGACGGAAAAAGCACACGTTTTTGGCCAGCTTCCACTCCAAAAAGTGTTCTACAACTCCTAAACTACAAGAGATAGAGCAAACGGCATTTGGACAAAGGAGTATCCCTTCTTAAGGACGAGGACCTGGTGCTCATTTTAATGCATGAATCGTCCTTATCTGATATGTAGTTTTTTTTTTAGAAAATAAATAAAAAAAATAAAAATTGACAAAAAAGGGCACATGAAATTAACATGAAATCTAATTTTTAAAATTATTTTAAGGATACAGTCTTGTGGGCAGTAGCTTAAGGAACATTTTGATGGATAAATCGTCCTTTTATGATGTATGGTTTAGAAGTTATGGCTAAAAAATCAAAAAAATCGCACAAAACCACGTCAAAAACTATGATTCATGTAAAAAATTTAAACTAAGATTCTTGAAAAAAAATCAAATTCCAGAAAACTTTTTTCTGAATATTCAGTCTTGTGTATATATGTATAAGAAACAATTTGGTGCATAAATCGTCCTTGTAGGATGTATGGTTTGGGAGTTATGACGGAAAAAGCACACGTTTTTGGCCAGCTTCCACTCCAAAAAGTGTTCTACAACTCCTAAACTACAAGAGATAGAGCAAACGGCATTTGGACAAAGGAGTATCCCTTCTTAAGGACGAGGACCTGGTGCTCATTTTAATGCATGAATCGTCCTTATCTGATATGTAGTTTTTTTTTTAGAAAATAAATAAAAAAAATAAAAATTGACAAAAAAGGGCACATGAAATTAACATGAAATCTAATTTTAAAAATTATTTTAAGGATACAGTCTTGTGGGCAGTAGCTTAAGGAACATTTTGATGCATAAATCGTCCTTTTATGATGTATGGTTTAGAAGTTATGGCTAAAAAATCAAAAAAATCGCACAAAACCACGTCAAAAACTATGATTCATGTAAAAAATTTAAACTAAGATTCTTGAAAAAAAATCAAATTCCAGAAAACTTTTTTCTGAATATTCAGTCTTGTGTATATATGTATAAGAAACAATTTGGTGTATAAATCGTCCTTGTAGGATGTATGGTTTGGGAGTTATGACGGAAAAAGCACACGTTTTTGGCCAGCTTCCACTCCAAAAAGTGTTCTACAACTCCTAAACTACAAGAGATAGAGCAAACGGCATTTGGACAAAGGAGTATCCCTTCTTAAGGACGAGGACCTGGTGCTCATTTTAATGCATGAATCGTCCTTATCTGATATGTAGTTTTTTTTTTAGAAAATAAATAAAAAAAATAAAAATTGACAAAAAAGGGCACATGAAATTAACATGAAATCTAATTTTTAAAATTATTTTAAGGATACAGTCTTGTGGGCAGTAGCTTAAGGAACATTTTGATGCATAAATCGTCCTTTTATGATGTATGGTTTAGAAGTTACGGCTAAAAAATCAAAAAAATCGCACAAAACCACGTCAAAAACTATGATTCATGTAAAAAATTTAAACTAAGATTCTTGAAAAAAAATCAAATTCCAGAAAACTTTTTTCTGAATATTCAGTCTTGTGTATATATGTATAAGAAACAATTTGGTGTATAAATCGTCCTTGTAGGATGTATGGTTTGGGAGTTATGACGGAAAAAGCACACGTTTTTGGCCAGCTTCCACTCCAAAAAGTGTTCTACAACTCCTAAACTACAAGAGATAGAGCAAACGGCATTTGGACAAAGGAGTATCCCTTCTTAAGGACGAGGACCTGGTGCTCATTTTAATGCATGAATCGTCCTTATCTGATATGTAGTTTTTTTTTTAGAAAATAAATAAAAAAAATAAAAATTGACAAAAAAGGGCACATGAAATTAACATGAAATCTAATTTTTAAAATTATTTTAAGGATACAGTCTTGTGGACAGTAGCTTAAGGAACATTTTGATGCATAAATCGTCCTTTTATGATGTATGGTTTAGAAGTTATGGCTAAAAAATCAAAAAAATCGCACAAAACCACGTCAAAAACTATGATTCATGTAAAAAATTTAAACTAAGATTCTTGAAAAAAAATCAAATTCCAGAAAACTTTTTTCTGAATATTCAGTCTTGTGTATATATGTATAAGAAACAATTTGGTGTATAAATCGTCCTTGTAGGATGTATGGTTTGGGAGTTATGACGGAAAAAGCAAACGTTTTTGGCCAGCTTCCACTCCAAAAAGTGTTCTACAACTCCTAAACTACAAGAGATAGAGCAAACGGCATTTGGACAAAGGAGTATCCCTTCTTAAGGACGAGGACCTGGTGCTCATTTTAATGCATGAATCGTCCTTATCTGATATGTAGATTTTTTTTTAGAAAATAAATAAAAAAAATAAAAATTGACAAAAAAGGGCACATGAAATTAACATGAAATCTAATTTTTAAAATTATTTTAAGGATACAGTCTTGTGGGCAGTAGCTTAAGGAACATTCTGATGCATAAATCGTCCTTTTATGATGTATGGTTTAGAAGTTATGGCTAAAAAATCAAAAAAATCGCACAAAACCACGTCAAAAACTATGATTCATGTAAAAAATTTAAACTAAGATTCTTGAAAAAAAATCAAATTCCAGAAAACTTTTTTCTGAATGTTCAGTCTTGTGTATATATGTATAAGAAACAATTTGGTGTATAAATCGTCCTTGTAGGATGTATGGTTTGGGAGTTATGACGGAAAAAGCACACGTTTTTGGCCAGCTTCCACTCCAAAAAGTGTTCTACAACTCCTAAACTACAAGAGATAGAGCAAACGGCATTTGGACAAAGGAGTATCCCTTCTTAAGGACGAGGACCTGGTGCTCATTTTAATGCATGAATCGTCCTTATCTGATATGTAGTTTTTTTTTTAGAAAATTAATAAAAAAAATAAAAATTGACAAAAAAGGGCACATGAAATTAACATGAAATCTAATTTTTAAAATTATTTTAAGGATACAGTCTTGTGGGCAGTAGCTTAAGGAACATTTTGATGCATAAATCGTCCTTTTATGATGTATGGTTTAGAAGTTATGGCTAAAAAATCAAAAAAATCGCACAAAACCACGTCAAAAACTATGATTCATGTAAAAAATTTAAACTAAGATTCTTGAAAAAAAATCAAATTCCAGAAAACTTTTTTCTGAATATTCAGTCTTGTGTATATATGTATAAGAAACAATTTGGTGTATAAATCGTCCTTGTAGGATGTATGGTTTGGGAGTTATGACGGAAAAAGCACACGTTTTTGGCCAGCTTCCACTCCAAAAAGTGTTCTACAACTCCTAAACTACAAGAGATAGAGCAAACGGCATTTGGACAAAGGAGTATCCCTTCTTAAGGACGAGGACCTGGTGCTCATTTTAATGCATGAATCGTCCTTATCTGATATGTAGTTTTTTTTTTAGAAAATAAATAAAAAAAATAAAAATTGACAAAAAAGGGCACATGAAATTAACATGAAATCTAATTTTTAAAATTATTTTAAGGATACAGTCTTGTGGGCAGTAGCTTAAGGAACATTTTGATGCATAAATCGTCCTTTTATGATGTATGGTTTAGAAGTTATGGCTAAAAAATCAAAAAAATCGCACAAAACCACGTCAAAAACTATGATTCATGTAAAAAATTTAAACTAAGATTCTTGAAAAAAAATCAAATTCCAGAAAACTTTTTTCTGAATATTCAGTCTTGTGTATATATGTATAAGAAACAATTTGGTGTATAAATCGTCCTTGTAGGATGTATGGTTTGGGAGTTATGACGGAAAAAGCACACGTTTTTGGCCAGCTTCCACTCCAAAAAGTGTTCTACAACTCCTAAACTACAAGAGATAGAGCAAACGGCATTTGGAAAAAGGAGTATCCCTTCTTAAGGACGAGGACCTGGTGCTCATTTTAATGCATGAATCGTCCTTATCTGATATGTAGTTTTTTTTTTAGAAAATAAATAAAAAAAATAAAAATTGACAAAAAAGGGCACATGAAATTAACATGAAATCTAATTTTTAAAATTATTTTAAGGATACAGTCTTGTGGGCAGTAGCTTAAGGAACATTTTGATGCATAAATCGTCCTTTTATGATGTATGGTTTAGAAGTTATGGCTAAAAAATCAAAAAAATCGCACAAAACCACGTCAAAAACTATGATTCATGTAAAAAATTTAAACTAAGATTCTTGAAAAAAAATCAAATTCCAGAAAACTTTTTTCTGAATATTCAGTCTTGTGTATATATGTATAAGAAACAATTTGGTGTATAAATCGTCCTTGTAGGATGTATGGTTTAGGAGTTATGACGGAAAAAGCACACGTTTTTGGCCAGCTTCCACTCCAAAAAGTGTTCTACAACTCCTAAACTACAAGAGATAGAGCAAACGGCATTTGGACAAAGGACTATCCCTTCTTAAGGACGAGGACCTGGTGCTCATTTTAATGCATGAATCGTCCTTATCTGATATGTAGTTTTTTTTTTAGAAAATAAATAAAAAAAATAAAAATTGACAAAAAAGGGCACATGAAATTAACATGAAATCTAATTTTTAAAATTATTTTAAGGATACAGTCTTGTGGGCAGTAGCTTAAGGAACATTTTGATGCATAAATCGTCCTTTTATGATGTATGGTTTAGAAGTTATGGCTAAAAAATCAAAAAAATCGCACAAAACCACGTCAAAAACTATGATTCATGTAAAAAATTTAAACTAAGATTCTTGAAAAAAAATCAAATTCCAGAAAACTTTTTTCTGAATATTCAGTCTTGTGTATATATGTATAAGAAACAATTTGGTGTATAAATCGTCCTTGTAGGATGTATGGTTTAGGAGTTATGACGGAAAAAGCACACGTTTTTGGCCAGCTTCCACTCCAAAAAGTGTTCTACAACTCCTAAACTACAAGAGATAGAGCAAACGGCATTTGGACAAAGGAGTATCCCTTCTTAAGGACGAGGACCTGGTGCTCATTTTAATGCATGAATCGTCCTTATCTGATATGTAGTTTTTTTTTTAGAAAATAAATAAAAAAAATAAAAATTGACAAAAAAGGGCACATGAAATTAACATGAAATCTAATTTTTAAAATTATTTTAAGGATACAGTCTTGTGGGCAGTAGCTTAAGGAACATTTTGATGCATAAATCGTCCTTTTATGATGTATGGTTTAGAAGTTATGGCTAAAAAATCAAAAAAATCGCACAAAACCACGTCAAAAACTATGATTCATGTAAAAAATTTAAACTAAGATTCTTGAAAAAAAATCAAATTCCAGAAAACTTTTTTCTGAATATTCAGTCTTGTGTATATATGTATAAGAAACAATTTGGTGTATAAATCGTCCTTGTAGGATGTATGGTTTGGGAGTTATGACGGAAAAAGCACACGTTTTTGGCCAGCTTCCACTCCAAAAAGTGTTCTACAACTCCTAAACTACAAGAGATAGAGCAAACGGCATTTGGAAAAAAGAGTATCCCTTCTTAAGGACGAGGACCTGGTGCTCATTTTAATGCATGAATCGTCCTTATCTGATATGTAGTTTTTTTTTTAGAAAATAAATAAAAAAAATAAAAATTGACAAAAAAGGGCACATGAAATTAACATGAAATCTAATTTTTAAAATTATTTTAAGGATACAGTCTTGTGGGCAGTAGCTTAAGGAACATTTTGATGCATAAATCGTCCTTTTATGATGTATGGTTTAGAAGTTATGGCTAAAAAATCAAAAAATCGCACAAAACCACGTCAAAAACTATGATTCATGTAAAAAATTTAAACTAAGATTCTTGAAAAAAAATCAAATTCCAGAAAACTTTTTTCTGAATATTCAGTCTTGTGTATATATGTATAAGAAACAATTTGGTGTATAAATCGTCCTTGTAGGATGTATGGTTTGGGAGTTATGACGGAAAAAGCACACGTTTTTGGCCAGCTTCCACTCCAAAAAGTGTTCTACAACTCCTAAACTACAAGAGATAGAGCAAACGGCATTTGGACAAAGGAGTATCCCTTCTTAAGGACGAGGACCTGGTGCTCATTTTAATGCATGAATCGTCCTTATCTGATATGTAGTTTTTTTTTTAGAAAATAAATAAAAAAAATAAAAATTGACAAAAAAGGGCACATGAAATTAACATGAAATCTAATTTTTAAAATTATTTTAAGGATACAGTCTTGTGGGCAGTAGCTTAAGGAACATTTTGATGCATAAATCGTCCTTTTATGATGTATGGTTTAGAAGTTATGGCTAAAAAATCAAAAAATCGCACAAAACCACGTCAAAAACTATGATTCATGTAAAAAATTTAAACTAAGATTCTTGAAAAAAAATCAAATTCCAGAAAACTTTTTTCTGAATATTCAGTCTTGTGTATATATGTATAAGAAACAATTTGGTGTATAAATCGTCCTTGTAGGATGTATGGTTTGGGAGTTATGACGGAAAAAGCACACGTTTTTGGCCAGCTTCCACTCCAAAAAGTGTTCTACAACTCCTAAACTACAAGAGATAGAGCAAACGGCATTTGGACAAAGGAGTATCCCTTCTTAAGGACGAGGACCTGGTGCTCATTTTAATGCATGAATCGTCCTTATCTGATATGTAGTTTTTTTTTTAGAAAATAAATAAAAAAAATAAAAATTGACAAAAAAGGGCACATGAAATTAACATGAAATCTAATTTTTAAAATTATTTTAAGGATACAGTCTTGTGGGCAGTAGCTTAAGGAACATTCTGATGCATAAATCGTCCTTTTATGATGTATGGTTTAGAAGTTATGGCTAAAAAATCAAAAAAATCGCACAAAACCACGTCAAAAACTATGATTCATGTAAAAAATTTAAACTAAGATTCTTGAAAAAAAATCAAATTCCAGAAAACTTTTTTCTGAATATTCAGTCTTGTGTATATATGTATAAGAAACAATTTGGTGTATAAATCGTCCTTGTAGGATGTATGGTTTGGGAGTTATGACGGAAAAAGCACACGTTTTTGGCCAGCTTCCACTCCAAAAAGTGTTCTACAACTCCTAAACTACAAGAGATAGAGCAAACGGCATTTGGACAAAGGAGTATCCCTTCTTAAGGACGAGGACCTGGTGCTCATTTTAATGCATGAATCGTCCTTATCTGATATGTAGTTTTTTTTTTAGAAAATAAATAAAAAAAATAAAAATTGACAAAAAAGGGCACATGAAATTAACATGAAATCTAATTTTTAAAATTATTTTAACGATACAGTCTTGTGGGCAGTAGCTTAAGGAACATTTTGATGCATAAATCGTCCTTTTATGATGTATGGTTTAGAAGTTATGGCTAAAAAATCAAAAAAATCGCACAAAACCACGTCAAAAACTATGATTCATGTAAAAAATTTAAACTAAGATTCTTGAAAAAAAATCAAATTCCAGAAAACTTTTTTCTGAATATTCAGTCTTGTGTATATATGTATAAGAAACAATTTGGTGTATAAATCGTCCTTGTAGGATGTATGGTTTGGGAGTTATGACGGAAAAAGCACACGTTTTTGGCCAGCTTCCACTCCAAAAAGTGTTCTACAACTCCTAAACTACAAGAGATAGAGCAAACGGCATTTGGACAAAGGAGTATCCCTTCTTAAGGACGAGGACCTGGTGCTCATTTTAATGCATGAATCGTCCTTATCTGATATGTAGTTTTTTTTTTAGAAAATAAATAAAAAAAATAAAAATTGACAAAAAAGGGCACATGAAATTAACATGAAATCTAATTTTTAAAATTATTTTAAGGATACAGTCTTGTGGGCAGTAGCTTAAGGAACATTTTGATGCATAAATCGTCCTTTTATGATGTATGGTTTAGAAGTTACGGCTAAAAAATCAAAAAAATCGCACAAAACCACGTCAAAAACTATGATTCATGTAAAAAATTTAAACTAAGATTCTTGAAAAAAAATCAAATTCCAGAAAACTTTTTTCTGAATATTCAGTCTTGTGTATATATGTATAAGAAACAATTTGGTGTATAAATCGACCTTGTAGGATGTATGGTTTGGGAGTTATGACGGAAAAAGCACACGTTTTTGGCCAGCTTCCACTCCAAAAAGTGTTCTACAACTCCTAAACTACAAGAGATAGAGCAAACGGCATTTGGACAAAGGAGTATCCCTTCTTAAGGACGAGGACCTGGTGCTCATTTTAATGCATGAATCGTCCTTATCTGATATGTAGTTTTTTTTTAGAAAATAAATAAAAAAAATAAAAATTGACAAAAAAGGGCACATGAAATTAACATGAAATCTAATTTTTAAAATTATTTTAAGGATACAGTCTTGTGGGCAGTAGCTTAAGGAACATTTTGATGCATAAATCGTCCTTTTATGATGTATGGTTTAGAAGTTATGGCTAAAAAATCCAAAAAAATCGCACAAAACCACGTCAAAAACTATGATTCATGTAAAAAATTTAAACTAAGATTCTTGAAAAAAAATCAAATTCCAGAAAACTTTTTTCTGAATATTCAGTCTTGTGTATATATGTATAAGAAACAATTTGGCGTATAAATCGTCCTTGTAGGATGTATGGTTTGGGAGTTATGACGGAAAAAGCAAACGTTTTTGGCCAGCTTCCACTCCAAAAAGTGTTCTACAACTCCTAAACTACAAGAGATAGAGCAAACGGCATTTGGACAAAGGAGTATCCCTTCTTAAGGACGAGGACCTGGTGCTCATTTTAATGCATGAATCGTCCTTATCTGATATGTAGATTTTTTTTTAGAAAATAAATAAAAAAAATAAAAATTGACAAAAAAGGGCACATGAAATTAACATGAAATCTAATTTTTAAAATTATTTTAAGGATACAGTCTTGTGGGCAGTAGCTTAAGGAACATTCTGATGCATAAATCGTCCTTTTATGATGTATGGTTTAGAAGTTATGGCTAAAAAATCAAAAAAATCGCACAAAACCACGTCAAAAACTATGATTCATGTAAAAAATTTAAACTAAGATTCTTGAAAAAAAATCAAATTCCAGAAAACTTTTTTCTGAATGTTCAGTCTTGTGTATATATGTATAAGAAAATTGGTGTATAAATCGTCCTTGTAGGATGTATGGTTTGGGAGTTATGACGGAAAAAGCACACGTTTTTGGCCAGCTTCCATTCCAAAAAGTGTTCTACAACTCCTAAACTACAAGAGATAGAGCAAACGGCATTTGGACAAAGGAGTATCCCTTCTTAAGGACGAGGACCTGGTGCTCATTTTAATGCATGAATCGTCCTAATCTGATATGTAGTTTTTTTTTTAGAAAATAAATAAAAAAAATAAAAATTGACAAAAAAGGGCACATGAAATTAACATGAAATCTAATTTCTAAAATTATTTTAAGGATACAGTCTTGTGGGCAGTAGCTTAAGGAACATTTTGATGCATAAATCGTCCTTTTATGATGTATGGTTTAGAAGTTATGGCTAAAAAATCAAAAAAATCGCACAAAACCACGTCAAAAACTATGATTCATGTAAAAAATTTAAACTAAGATTCTTGAAAAAAAATCAAATTCCAGAAAACTTTTTTCTGAATATTCAGTCTTGTGTATATATGTATAAGAAACAATTTGGTGTATAAATCGTCCTTGTAGGATGTATGGTTTAGGAGTTATGACGGAAAAAGCACACGTTTTTGGCCAGCTTCCACTCCAAAAAGTGTTCTACAACTCCTAAACTACAAGAGATAGAGCAAACGGCATTTGGACAAAGGAGTATCCCTTCTTAAGGACGAGGACCTGGTGCTCATTTTAATGCATGAATCGTCCTTATCTGATATGTAGTTTTTTTTTTAGAAAATAAATAAAAAAAATAAAAATTGACAAAAAAGGGCACATGAAATTAACATGAAATCTAATTTTTAAAATTATTTTAAGGATACAGTCTTGTGGGCAGTAGCTTAAGGAACATTTTGATGCATAAATCGTCCTTTTATGATGTATGGTTTAGAAGTTATGGCTAAAAAATCAAAAAAATCGCACAAAACCACGTCAAAAACTATGATTCATGTAAAAAATTTAAACTAAGATTCTTGAAAAAAAATCAAATTCCAGAAAACTTTTTTCTGAATATTCAGTCTTGTGTATATATGTATAAGAAACAATTTGGTGTATAAATCGTCCTTGTAGGATGTATGGTTTGGGAGTTATGACGGAAAAAGCACACGTTTTTGGCCAGCTTCCACTCCAAAAAGTGTTCTACAACTCCTAAACTACAAGAGATAGAGCAAACGGCATTTGGAAAAAGGAGTATCCCTTCTTAAGGACGAGGACCTGGTGCTCATTTTAATGCATGAATCGTCCTTATCTGATATGTAGTTTTTTTTTAGAAAATAAATAAAAAAAATAAAAATTGAAAAAAAAGGGCACATGAAATTAACATGAAATCTAATTTTTAAAATTATTTTAAGGATACAGTCTTGTGGGCAGTAGCTTAAGGAACATTTTGATGCATAAATCGTCCTTTTATGATGTATGGTTTAGAAGTTATGGCTAAAAAATCAAAAAAATCGCACAAAACCACGTCAAAAACTATGATTCATGTAAAAAATTTAAACTAAGATTCTTGCAAAAAAATCAAATTCCAGAAAACTTTTTTCTGAATATTCAGTCTTGTGTATATATGTATAAGAAACAATTTGGTGTATAAATCGTCCTTGTAGGATGTATGGTTTGGGAGTTATGACGGAAAAAGCACACGTTTTTGGCCAGCTTCCACTCCAAAAAGTGTTCTACAACTCCTAAACTACAAGAGATAGAGCAAACGGCATTTGGACAAAGGAGTATCCCTTCTTAAGGACGAGGACCTGGTGCTCATTTTAATGCATGAATCGTCCTTATCTGATATGTAGTTTTTTTTTTAGAAAATAAATAAAAAAAATAAAAATTGACAAAAAAGGGCACATGAAATTAACATGAAATCTAATTTTTAAAATTATTTTAAGGATACAGTCTTGTGGGCAGTAGCTTAAGGAACATTTTGATGCATAAATCGTCCTTTTATGATGTATGGTTTAGAAGTTATGGCTAAAAAATCAAAAAAATCGCACAAAACCACGTCAAAAACTATGATTCATGTAAAAAATTTAAACTAAGATTCTTGAAAAAAAATCAAATTCCAGAAAACTTTTTTCTGAATATTCAGTCTTGTGTATATATGTATAAGAAACAATTTGGTGTATAAATCGTCCTTGTAGGATGTATGGTTTGGGAGTTATGACGGAAAAAGCACACGTTTTTGGCCAGCTTCCACTCCAAAAAGTGTTCTACAACTCCTAAACTACAAGAGATAGAGCAAACGGCATTTGGACAAAGGAGTATCCCTTCTTAAGGACGAGGACCTGGTGCTCATTTTAATGCATGAATCGTCCTTATCTGATATGTAGTTTTTTTTTTAGAAAATAAATAAAAAAAATAAAAATTGACAAAAAAGGGCACATGAAATTAACATGAAATCTAATTTTTAAAATTATTTTAAGGATACAGTCTTGTGGGCAGTAGCTTAAGGAACATTTTGATGCATAAATCGTCCTTTTATGATGTATGGTTTAGAAGTTATGGCTAAAAAATCAAAAAAATCGCACAAAACCACGTCAAAAACTATGATTCATGTAAAAAATTTAAACTAAGATTCTTGAAAAAAAATCAAATTCCAGAAAACTTTTTTCTGAATATTCAGTCTTGTGTATATATGTATAAGAAACAATTTGGTGTATAAATCGTCCTTGTAGGATGTATGGTTTGGGAGTTATGACGGAAAAAGCACACGTTTTTGGCCAGCTTCCACTCCAAAAAGTGTTCTACAACTCCTAAACTACAAGAGATAGAGCAAACGGCATTTGGACAAAGGAGTATCCCTTCTTAAGGACGAGGACCTGGTGCTCATTTTAATGCATGAATCGTCCTTATCTGATATGTAGTTTTTTTTTAGAAAATAAATAAAAAAAATAAAAAAATTGACAAAAAAGGGCACATGAAATTAACATGAAATCTAATTTTTAAAATTATTTTAAGGATACAGTCTTGTGGGCAGTAGCTTAAGGAACATTTTGATGCATAAATCGTCCTTTTATGATGTATGGTTTAGAAGTTATGGCTAAAAAATCCAAAAAAATCGCACAAAACCACGTCAAAAACTATGATTCATGTAAAAAATTTAAACTAAGATTCTTGAAAAAAAAATCAAATTCCAGAAAACTTTTTTCTGAATATTCAGTCTTGTGTATATATGTATAAGAAACAATTTGGTGTATAAATCGTCCTTGTAGGATGTATGGTTTGGGAGTTATGACGGAAAAAGCACACGTTTTTGGCCAGCTTCCACTCCAAAAAGTGTTCTACAACTCCTAAACTACAAGAGATAGAGCAAACGGCATTTGGACAAAGGAGTATCCCTTCTTAAGGACGAGGACCTGGTGCTCATTTTAATGCATGAATCGTCCTTATCTGATATGTAGTTTTTTTTTAGAAAATAAATAAAAAAAATAAAAATTGACAAAAAAGGGCACATGAAATTAACATGAAATCTAATTTTTAAAATTATTTTAAGGATACAGTCTTGTGGGCAGTAGCTTAAGGAACATTTTGATGCATAAGTCGTCCTTTTATGATGTATGGTTTAGAAGTTATGGCTAAAAAATCAAAAAAATCGCACAAAACCACGTCAAAAACTATGATTCATGTAAAAAATTTAAACTAAGATTCTTGAAAAAAAAATCAAATTCCAGAAAACTTTTTTCTGAATACTCAGTCTTGTGTATATATGTATAAGAAACAATTTGGTGTATAAATCGTCCTTGTAGGATGTATGGTTTGGGAGTTATGACGGAAAAAGAACACGTTTTTGGCCAGCTTCCACTCCAAAAAGTGTTCTACAACTCCTAAACTACAAGAGATAGAGCAAACGGCATTTGGACAAAGGAGTATCCCTTCTTAAGGACGAGGACCTGGTGCTCATTTTAATGCATGAATCGTCCTTATCTGATATGTAGTTTTTTTTTTAGAAAATAAATAAAAAAAATAAAAATTGACAAAAAAGGGCACATGAAATTAACATGAAATCTAATTTTTAAAATTATTTTAAGGATACAGTCTTGTGGGCAGTAGCTTAAGGAACATTTTGATGCATAAATCGTCCTTTTATGATGTATGGTTTAGAAGTTATGGCTAAAAAATCAAAAAAATCGCACAAAACCACGTCAAAAACTATGATTCATGTAAAAAATTTAAACTAAGATTCTTGAAAAAAAATCAAATTCCAGAAAACTTTTTTCTGAATGTTCAGTCTTGTGTATATATGTATAAGAAACAATTTGGTGTATAAATCGTCCTTGTAGGATGTATGGTTTGGGAGTTATGACGGAAAAAGCACACGTTTTTGGCCAGCTTCCACTCCAAAAAGTGTTCTACAACTCCTAAACTACAAGAGATAGAGCAAACGGCATTTGGACAAAGGACTATCCCTTCTTAAGGACGAGGACCTGGTGCTCATTTTAATGCATGAATCGTCCTTATCTGATATGTAGTTTTTTTTTTAGAAAATAAATAAAAAAAATAAAAATTGACAAAAAAGGGCACATGAAATTAACATGAAATCTAATTTTTAAAATTATTTTAAGGATACAGTCTTGTGGGCAGTAGCTTAAGGAACATTTTGATGCATAAATCGTCCTTTTATGATGTATGGTTTAGAAGTTATGGCTAAAAAATCAAAAAAATCGCACAAAACCACGTCAAAAACTATGATTCATGTAAAAAATTTAAACTAAGATTCTTGAAAAAAAATCAAATTCCAGAAAACTTTTTTCTGAATATTCAGTCTTGTGTATATATGTATAAGAAACAATTTGGTGTATAAATCGTCCTTGTAGGATGTATGGTTTGGGAGTTATGACGGAAAAAGCACACGTTTTTGGCCAGCTTCCACTCCAAAAAGTGTTCTACAACTCCTAAACTACAAGAGATAGAGCAAACGGCATTTGGACAAAGGAGTATCCCTTCTTAAGGACGAGGACCTGGTGCTCATTTTAATGCATGAATCGTCCTTATCTGATATGTAGTTTTTTTTTAGAAAATAAATAAAAAAAGTAAAAATTGACAAAAAAGGGCACATGAAATTAACATGAAATCTAATTTTTAAAATTATTTTAAGGATACAGTCTTGTGGGCAGTAGCTTAAGGAACATTTTGATGCATAAGTCGTCCTTTTATGATGTATGGTTTAGAAGTTATGGCTAAAAAATCAAAAAAATCGCACAAAACCACGTCAAAAACTATGATTCATGTAAAAAATTTAAACTAAGATTCTTGAAAAAAAAATCAAATTCCAGAAAACTTTTTTCTGAATACTCAGTCTTGTGTATATATGTATAAGAAACAATTTGGTGTATAAATCGTCCTTGTAGGATGTATGGTTTGGGAGTTATGACGGAAAAAGAACACGTTTTTGGCCAGCTTCCACTCCAAAAAGTGTTCTACAACTCCTAAACTACAAGAGATAGAGCAAACGGCATTTGGACAAAGGAGTATCCCTTCTTAAGGACGAGGACCTGGTGCTCATTTTAATGCATGAATCGTCCTTATCTGATATGTAGTTTTTTTTTTAGAAAATAAATAAAAAAAATAAAAATTGACAAAAAAGGGCACATGAAATTAACATGAAATCTAATTTTTAAAATTATTTTAAGGATACAGTCTTGTGGGCAGTAGCTTAAGGAACATTTTGATGCATAAATCGTCCTTTTATGATGTATGGTTTAGAAGTTATGGCTAAAAAATCAAAAAAATCGCACAAAACCACGTCAAAAACTATGATTCATGTAAAAAATTTAAACTAAGATTCTTGAAAAAAAATCAAATTCCAGAAAACTTTTTTCTGAATATTCAGTCTTGTGTATATATGTATAAGAAACAATTTGGTGTATAAATCGTCCTTGTAGGATGTATGGTTTGGGAGTTATGACGGAAAAAGCACACGTTTTTGGCCAGCTTCCACTCCAAAAAGTGTTCTACAACTCCTAAACTACAAGAGATAGAGCAAACGGCATTTGGACAAAGGAGTATCCCTTCTTAAGGACGAGGACCTGGTGCTCATTTTAATGCATGAATCGTCCTTATCTGATATGTAGTTTTTTTTTTAGAAAATAAATAAAAAAAATAAAAATTGACAAAAAAGGGCACATGAAATTAACATGAAATCTAATTTTTAAAATTATTTTAAGGATACAGTCTTGTGGGCAGTAGCTTAAGGAACATTTTGATGCATAAATCGTCCTTTTATGATGTATGGTTTAGAAGTTATGGCTAAAAAATCAAAAAAATCGCACAAAACCACGTCAAAAACTATGATTCATGTAAAAAATTTAAACTAAGATTCTTGAAAAAAAATCAAATTCCAGAAAACTTTTTTCTGAATATTCAGTCTTGTGTATATATGTATAAGAAACAATTTGGTGTATAAAACGTCCTTGTAGGATGTATGGTTTAGGAGTTATGACGGAAAAAGCACACGTTTTTGGCCAGCTTCCACTCCAAAAAGTGTTCTACAACTCCTAAACTACAAGAGATAGAGCAAACGGCATTTGGACAAAGGAGTATCCCTTCTTAAGGACGAGGACCTGGTGCTCATTTTAATGCATGAATCGTCCTTATCTGATATGTAGTTTTTTTTTTAGAAAATAAATAAAAAAAATAAAAATTGACAAAAAAGGGCACATGAAATTAACATGAAATCTAATTTTTAAAATTATTTTAAGGATACAGTCTTGTGGGCAGTAGCTTAAGGAACATTTTGATGCATAAATCGTCCTTTTATGATGTATGGTTTAGAAGTTATGGCTAAAAAATCAAAAAAATCGCACAAAACCACGTCAAAAACTATGATTCATGTAAAAAATTTAAACTAAGATTCTTGCAAAAAAATCAAATTCCAGAAAACTTTTTTCTGAATATTCAGTCTTGTGTATATATGTATAAGAAACAATTTGGTGTATAAATCGTCCTTGTAGGATGTATGGTTTGGGAGTTATGACGGAAAAAGCACACGTTTTTGGCCAGCTTCCACTCCAAAAAGTGTTCTACAACTCCTAAACTACAAGAGATAGAGCAAACGGCATTTGGACAAAGGAGTATCCCTTCTTAAGGACGAGGACCTGGTGCTCATTTTAATGCATGAATCGTCCTTATCTGATATGTAGTTTTTTTTTTAGAAAATAAATAAAAAAAATAAAAATTGACAAAAAAGGGCACATGAAATTAACATGAAATCTAATTTTTAAAATTATTTTAACGATACAGTCTTGTGGGCAGTAGCTTAAGGAACATTTTGATGCATAAATCGTCCTTTTATGATGTATGGTTTAGAAGTTATGGCTAAAAAATCAAAAAATCGCACAAAACCACGTCAAAAACTATGATTCATGTAAAAAATTTAAACTAAGATTCTTGAAAAAAAATCAAATTCCAGAAAACTTTTTTCTGAATATTCAGTCTTGTGTATATATGTATAAGAAACAATTTGGTGTATAAATCGTCCTTGTAGGATGTATGGTTTGGGAGTTATGACGGAAAAAGCACACGTTTTTGGCCAGCTTCCACTCCAAAAAGTGTTCTACAACTCCTAAACTACAAGAGATAGAGCAAACGGCATTTGGACAAAGGAGTATCCCTTCTTAAGGACGAGGACCTGGTGCTCATTTTAATGCATGAATCGTCCTTATCTGATATGTAGATTTTTTTTTAGAAAATAAATAAAAAAAATAAAAATTGACAAAAAAGGGCACATGAAATTAACATGAAATCTAATTTTTAAAATTATTTTAAGGATACAGTCTTGTGGGCAGTAGCTTAAGGAACATTTTGATGCATAAATCGTCCTTTTATGATGTATGGTTTAGAAGTTATGGCTAAAAAATAAAAAAAATCGCACAAAACCACGTCAAAAACTATGATTCATGTAAAAAATTTAAACTAAGATTCTTGCAAAAAAATCAAATTCCAGAAAACTTTTTTCTGAATATTCAGTCTTGTGTATATATGTATAAGAAACAATTTGGTGTATAAATCGTCCTTGTAGGATGTATGGTTTGGGAGTTATGACGGAAAAAGCACACGTTTTTGGCCAGCTTCCACTCCAAAAAGTGTTCTACAACTCCTAAACTACAAGAGATAGAGCAAACGGCATTTGGACAAAGGAGTATCCCTTCTTAAGGACGAGGACCTGGTGCTCATTTTAATGCATGAATCGTCCTTATCTGATATGTAGTTTTTTTTTTAGAAAATAAATAAAAAAAATAAAAATTGACAAAAAAGGGCACATGAAATTAACATGAAATCTAATTTTTAAAATTATTTTAAGGATACAGTCTTGTGGGCAGTAGCTTAAGGAACATTTTGATGCATAAATCGTCCTTTTATGATGTATGGTTTAGAAGTTATGGCTAAAAAATCAAAAAAATCGCACAAAACCACGTCAAAAACTATGATTCATGTAAAAAATTTAAACTAAGATTCTTGAAAAAAAATCAAATTCCAGAAAACTTTTTTCTGAATATTCAGTCTTGTGTATATATGTATAAGAAACAATTTGGTGTATAAATCGTCCTTGTAGGATGTATGGTTTGGGAGTTATGACGGAAAAAGCACACGTTTTTGGCCAGCTTCCACTCCAAAAAGTGTTCTACAACTCCTAAACTACAAGAGATAGAGCAAACGGCATTTGGACAAAGGAGTATCCCTTCTTAAGGACGAGGACCTGGTGCTCATTTTAATGCATGAATCGTCCTTATCTGATATGTAGTTTTTTTTTTAGAAAATAAATAAAAAAAAATAAAAATTGACAAAAAAGGGCACATGAAATTAACATGAAATCTAATTTTTAAAATTATTTTAAGGATACAGTCTTGTGGGCAGTAGCTTAAGGAACATTTTGATGCATAAATCGTCCTTTTATGATGTATGGTTTAGAAGTTATGGCTAAAAAATCAAAAAAAATCGCACAAAACCACGTCAAAAACTATGATTCATGTAAAAAATTTAAACTAAGATTCTTGAAAAAAAATCAAATTCCAGAAAACTTTTTTCTGAATATTCAGTCTTGTGTATATATGTATAAGAAACAATTTGGTGTATAAATCGTCCTTGTAGGATGTATGGTTTGGGAGTTATGACGGAAAAAGCACACGTTTTTGGCCAGCTTCCACTCCAAAAAGTGTTCTACAACTCCTAAACTACAAGAGATAGAGCAAACGGCATTTGGACAAAGGAGTATCCCTTCTTAAGGACGAGGACCTGGTGCTCATTTTAATGCATGAATCGTCCTTATCTGATATGTAGTTTTTTTTTTAGAAAATAAATAAAAAAAATAAAAATTGACAAAAAAGGGCACATGAAATTAACATGAAATCTAATTTTTAAAATTATTTTAAGGATACAGTCTTGTGGGCAGTAGCTTAAGGAACATTTTGATGCATAAATCGTCCTTTTATGATGTATGGTTTAGAAGTTATGGCTAAAAAATCAAAAAAATCGCACAAAACCACGTCAAAAACTATGATTCATGTAAAAAATTTAAACTAAGATTCTTGAAAAAAAATCAAATTCCAGAAAACTTTTTTCTGAATATTCAGTCTTGTGTATATATGTATAAGAAACAATTTGGTGTATAAATCGTCCTTGTAGGATGTATGGTTTGGGAGTTATGACGGAAAAAGCACACGTTTTTGGCCAGCTTCCACTCCAAAAAGTGTTCTACAACTCCTAAACTACAAGAGATAGAGCAAACGGCATTTGGACAAAGGAGTATCCCTTCTTAAGGACGAGGACCTGGTGCTCATTTTAATGCATGAATCGTCCTTATCTGATATGTAGTTTTTTTTTTAGAAAATAAATAAAAAAAATAAAAATTGACAAAAAAGGGCACATGAAATTAACATGAAATCTAATTTTTAAAATTATTTTAAGGATACAGTCTTGTGGGCAGTAGCTTAAGGAACATTTTGATGCATAAATCGTCCTTTTATGATGTATGGTTTAGAAGTTATGGCTAAAAAATCAAAAAATCGCACAAAACCACGTCAAAAACTATGATTCATGTAAAAAATTTAAACTAAGATTCTTGAAAAAAAATCAAATTCCAGAAAACTTTTTTCTGAATATTCAGTCTTGTGTATATATGTATAAGAAACAATTTGGTGTATAAATCGTCCTTGTAGGATGTATGGTTTGGGAGTTATGACGGAAAAAGCACACGTTTTTGGCCAGCTTCCACTCCAAAAAGTGTTCTACAACTCCTAAACTACAAGAGATAGAGCAAACGGCATTTGGACAAAGGAGTATCCCTTCTTAAGGACGAGGACCTGGTGCTCATTTTAATGCATGAATCGTCCTTATCTGATATGTAGTTTTTTTTTTAGAAAATAAATAAAAAAAATAAAAATTGACAAAAAAGGGCACATGAAATTAACATGAAATCTAATTTTTAAAATTATTTTAAGGATACAGTCTTGTGGGCAGTAGCTTAAGGAACATTCTGATGCATAAATCGTCCTTTTATGATGTATGGTTTAGAAGTTATGGCTAAAAAATCAAAAAAATCGCACAAAACCACGTCAAAAACTATGATTCATGTAAAAAATTTAAACTAAGATTCTTGAAAAAAAATCAAATTCCAGAAAACTTTTTTCTGAATATTCAGTCTTGTGTATATATGTATAAGAAACAATTTGGTGTATAAATCGTCCTTGTAGGATGTATGGTTTGGGAGTTATGACGGAAAAGGCACACGTTTTTGGCCAGCTTCCACTCCAAAAAGTGTTCTACAACTCCTAAACTACAAGAGATAGAGCAAACGGCATTTGGACAAAGGAGTATCCCTTCTTAAGGACGAGGACCTGGTGCTCATTTTAATGCATGAATCGTCCTTATCTGATATGTAGATTTTTTTTTAGAAAATAAATAAAAAAAATAAAAATTGACAAAAAAGGGCACATGAAATTAACATGAAATCTAATTTTTAAAATTATTTTAAGGATACAGTCTTGTGGGCAGTAGCTTAAGGAACATTCTGATGCATAAATCGTCCTTTTATGATGTATGGTTTAGAAGTTATGGCTAAAAAATCAAAAAAATCGCACAAAACCACGTCAAAAACTATGATTCATGTAAAAAATTTAAACTAAGATTCTTGAAAAAAAATCAAATTCCAGAAAACTTTTTTCTGAATATTCAGTCTTGTGTATATATGTATAAGAAACAATTTGGTGTATAAATCGTCCTTGTAGGATGTATGGTTTGGGAGTTATGACGGAAAAGGCACACGTTTTTGGCCAGCTTCCACTCCAAAAAGTGTTCTACAACTCCTAAACTACAAGAGATAGAGCAAACGGCATTTGGACAAAGGAGTATCCCTTCTTAAGGACGAGGACCTGGTGCTCATTTTAATGCATGAATCGTCCTTATCTGATATGTAGATTTTTTTTTAGAAAATAAATAAAAAAAATAAAAATTGACAAAAAAGGGCACATGAAATTAACATGAAATCTAATTTTTAAAATTATTTTAAGGATACAGTCTTGTGGGCAGTAGCTTAAGGAACATTTTGATGCATAAATCGTCCTTTTATGATGTATGGTTTAGAAGTTATGGCTAAAAAATAAAAAAAATCGCACAAAACCACGTCAAAAACTATGATTCATGTAAAAAATTTAAACTAAGATTCTTGCAAAAAAATCAAATTCCAGAAAACTTTTTTCTGAATATTCAGTCTTGTGTATATATGTATAAGAAACAATTTGGTGTATAAATCGTCCTTGTAGGATGTATGGTTTGGGAGTTATGACGGAAAAAGCACACGTTTTTGGCCAGCTTCCACTCCAAAAAGTGTTCTACAACTCCTAAACTACAAGAGATAGAGCAAACGGCATTTGGACAAAGGAGTATCCCTTCTTAAGGACGAGGACCTGGTGCTCATTTTAATGCATGAATCGTCCTTATCTGATATGTAGTTTTTTTTTTAGAAAATAAATAAAAAAAATAAAAATTGACAAAAAAGGGCACATGAAATTAACATGAAATCTAATTTTTAAAATTATTTTAACGATACAGTCTTGTGGGCAGTAGCTTAAGGAACATTTTGATGCATAAATCGTCCTTTTATGATGTATGGTTTAGAAGTTATGGCTAAAAAATCAAAAAATCGCACAAAACCACGTCAAAAACTATGATTCATGTAAAAAATTTAAACTAAGATTCTTGCAAAAAAATCAAATTCCAGAAAACTTTTTTCTGAATATTCAGTCTTGTGTATATATGTATAAGAAACAATTTGGTGTATAAATCGTCCTTGTAGGATGTATGGTTTGGGAGTTATGACGGAAAAAGCACACGTTTTTGGCCAGCTTCCACTCCAAAAAGTGTTCTACAACTCCTAAACTACAAGAGATAGAGCAAACGGCATTTGGACAAAGGAGTATCCCTTCTTAAGGACGAGGACCTGGTGCTCATTTTAATGCATGAATCGTCCTTATCTGATATGTAGTTTTTTTTTTAGAAAATAAATAAAAAAAATAAAAATTGACAAAAAAGGGCACATGAAATTAACATGAAATCTAATTTTTAAAATTATTTTAACGATACAGTCTTGTGGGCAGTAGCTTAAGGAACATTCTGATGCATAAATCGTCCTTTTATGATGTATGGTTTAGAAGTTATGGCTAAAAAATCAAAAAATCGCACAAAACCACGTCAAAAACTATGATTCATGTAAAAAATTTAAACTAAGATTCTTGAAAAAAAATCAAATTCCAGAAAACTTTTTTCTGAATATTCAGTCTTGTGTATATATGTATAAGAAACAATTTGGTGTATAAATCGTCCTTGTAGGATGTATGGTTTGGGAGTTATGACGGAAAAAGCACACGTTTTTGGCCAGCTTCCACTCCAAAAAGTGTTCTACAACTCCTAAACTACAAGAGATAGAGCAAACGGCATTTGGACAAAGGAGTATCCCTTCTTAAGGACGAGGACCTGGTGCTCATTTTAATGCATGAATCGTCCTTATCTGATATGTAGTTTTTTTTTTTAGAAAATAAATAAAAAAAATAAAAATTGACAAAAAAGGGCACATGAAATTAACATGAAATCTAATTTTTAAAATTATTTTAAGGATACAGTCTTGTGGGCAGTAGCTTAAGGAACATTTTAATGCATAAATCGTCCTTTTATGATGTATGGTTTAGAAGTTATGGCTAAAAAATCAAAAAAATCGCACAAAACCACGTCAAAAACTATGATTCATGTAAAAAATTTAAACTAAGATTCTTGAAAAAAAATCAAATTCCAGAAAACTTTTTTCTGAATATTCAGTCTTGTGTATATATGTATAAGAAACAATTTGGTGTATAAATCGTCCTTGTAGGATGTATGGTTTGGGAGTTATGACGGAAAAAGCACACGTTTTTGGCCAGCTTCCACTCCAAAAAGTGTTCTACAACTCCTAAACTACAAGAGATAGAGCAAACGGCATTTGGACAAAGGAGTATCCCTTCTTAAGGACGAGGACCTGGTGCTCATTTTAATGCATGAATCGTCCTTATCTGATATGTAGTTTTTTTTTTAGAAAATAAATAAAAAAAATAAAAATTGACAAAAAAGGGCACATGAAATTAACATGAAATCTAATTTTTAAAATTATTTTAAGGATACAGTCTTGTGGGCAGTAGCTTAAGGAACATTTTGATGCATAAATCGTCCTTTTATGATGTATGGTTTAGAAGTTATGGCTAAAAAATCAAAAAATCGCACAAAACCACGTCAAAAACTATGATTCATGTAAAAAATTTAAACTAAGATTCTTGAAAAAAAATCAAATTCCAGAAAACTTTTTTCTGAATATTCAGTCTTGTGTATATATGTATAAGAAACAATTTGGTGTATAAATCGTCCTTGTAGGATGTATGGTTTGGGAGTTATGACGGAAAAAGCACACGTTTTTGGCCAGCTTCCACTCCAAAAAGTGTTCTACAACTCCTAAACTACAAGAGATAGAGCAAACGGCATTTGGACAAAGGAGTATCCCTTCTTAAGGACGAGGACCTGGTGCTCATTTTAATGCATGAATCGTCCTTATCTGATATGTAGTTTTTTTTTTAGAAAATAAATAAAAAAAATAAAAATTGACAAAAAAGGGCACATGAAATTAACATGAAATCTAATTTTTAAAATTATTTTAAGGATACAGTCTTGTGGGCAGTAGCTTAAGGAACATTTTGATGTATAAATCGTCCTTTTATGATGTATGGTTTAGAAGTTATGGCTAAAAAATCAAAAAATCGCACAAAACCACGTCAAAAACTATGATTCATGTAAAAAATTTAAACTAAGATTCTTGAAAAAAAATCAAATTCCAGAAAACTTTTTTCTGAATATTCAGTCTTGTGTATATATGTATAAGAAACAATTTGGTGTATAAATCGTCCTTGTAGGATGTATGGTTTGGGAGTTATGACGGAAAAAGCACACGTTTTTGGCCAGCTTCCACTCCAAAAAGTGTTCTACAACTCCTAAACTACAAGAGATAGAGCAAACGGCATTTGGACAAAGGAGTATCCCTTCTTAAGGACGAGGACCTGGTGCTCATTTTAATGCATGAATCGTCCTTATCTGATATGTAGTTTTTTTTTTAGAAAATAAATAAAAAAAATAAAAATTGACAAAAAAGGGCACATGAAATTAACATGAAATCTAATTTTTAAAATTATTTTAAGGATACAGTCTTGTGGGCAGTAGCTTAAGGAACATTTTGATGCATAAATCGTCCTTTTATGATGTATGGTTTAGAAGTTATGGCTAAAAAATCAAAAAAATCGCACAAAACCACGTCAAAAACTATGATTCATGTAAAAAATTTAAACTAAGATTCTTGCAAAAAAATCAAATTCCAGAAAACTTTTTTCTGAATATTCAGTCTTGTGTATATATGTATAAGAAACAATTTGGTGTATAAATCGTCCTTGTAGGATGTATGGTTTAGGAGTTATGACGGAAAAAGCACACGTTTTTGGCCAGCTTCCACTCCAAAAAGTGTTCTACAACTCCTAAACTACAAGAGATAGAGCAAACGGCATTTGGACAAAGGAGTATCCCTTCTTAAGGACGAGGACCTGGTGCTCATTTTAATGCATGAATCGTCCTTATCTGATATGTAGTTTTTTTTTTAGAAAATAAATAAAAAAAATAAAAATTGACAAAAAAGGGCACATGAAATTAACATGAAATCTAATTTTTAAAATTATTTTAAGGATACAGTCTTGTGGGCAGTAGCTTAAGGAACATTTTGATGCATAAATCGTCCTTTTATGATGTATGGTTTAGAAGTTACGGCTAAAAAATCAAAAAAATCGCACAAAACCACGTCAAAAACTATGATTCATGTAAAAAATTTAAACTAAGATTCTTGAAAAAAAATCAAATTCCAGAAAACTTTTTTCTGAATATTCAGTCTTGTGTATATATGTATAAGAAACAATTTGGTGTATAAATCGTCCTTGTAGGATGTATGGTTTGGGAGTTATGACGGAAAAAGCACACGTTTTTGGCCAGCTTCCACTCCAAAAAGTGTTCTACAACTCCTAAACTACAAGAGATAGAGCAAACGGCATTTGGACAAAGGAGTATCCCTTCTTAAGGACGAGGACCTGGTGCTCATTTTAATGCATGAATCGTCCTTATCTGATATGTAGTTTTTTTTTTTAGAAAATAAATAAAAAAAATAAAAATTGACAAAAAAGGGCACATGAAATTAACATGAAATCTAATTTTTAAAATTATTTTAAGGATACAGTCTTGTGGGCAGTAGCTTAAGGAACATTTTAATGCATAAATCGTCCTTTTATGATGTATGGTTTAGAAGTTATGGCTAAAAAATCAAAAAAATCGCACAAAACCACGTCAAAAACTATGATTCATGTAAAAAATTTAAACTAAGATTCTTGAAAAAAAATCAAATTCCAGAAAACTTTTTTCTGAATATTCAGTCTTGTGTATATATGTATAAGAAACAATTTGGTGTATAAATCGTCCTTGTAGGATGTATGGTTTGGGAGTTATGACGGAAAAAGCACACGTTTTTGGCCAGCTTCCACTCCAAAAAGTGTTCTACAACTCCTAAACTACAAGAGATAGAGCAAACGGCATTTGGACAAAGGAGTATCCCTTCTTAAGGACGAGGACCTGGTGCTCATTTTAATGCATGAATCGTCCTTATCTGATATGTAGTTTTTTTTTTAGAAAATAAATAAAAAAAATAAAAATTGACAAAAAAGGGCACATGAAATTAACATGAAATCTAATTTTTAAAATTATTTTAAGGATACAGTCTTGTGGGCAGTAGCTTAAGACACATTCTGATGCATAAATCGTCCTTTTATGATGTATGGTTTAGAAGTTATGGCTAAAAAATCAAAAAAATCGCACAAAACCACGTCAAAAACTATGATTCATGTAAAAAATTTAAACTAAGATTCTTGAAAAAAAATCAAATTCCAGAAAACTTTTTTCTGAATATTCAGTCTTGTGTATATATGTATAAGAAACAATTTGGTGTATAAATCGTCCTTGTAGGATGTATGGTTTGGGAGTTATGACGGAAAAAGCACACGTTTTTGGCCAGCTTCCACTCCAAAAAGTGTTCTACAACTCCTAAACTACAAGAGATAGAGCAAACGGCATTTGGACAAAGGAGTATCCCTTCTTAAGGACGAGGACCTGGTGCTCATTTTAATGCATGAATCGTCCTTATCTGATATGTAGTTTTTTTTTTAGAAAATAAATAAAAAAAATAAAAATTGACAAAAAAGGGCACATGAAATTAACATGAAATCTAATTTTTAAAATTATTTTAAGGATACAGTCTTGTGGGCAGTAGCTTAAGGAACATTTTGATGCATAAATCGTCCTTTTATGATGTATGGTTTAGAAGTTATGGCTAAAAAATCAAAAAATTCGCACAAAACCACGTCAAAAACTATGATTCATGTAAAAAATTTAAACTAAGATTCTTGCAAAAAAATCAAATTCCAGAAAACTTTTTTCTGAATATTCAGTCTTGTGTATATATGTATAAGAAACAATTTGGTGTATAAATCGTCCTTGTAGGATGTATGGTTTGGGAGTTATGACGGAAAAAGCACACGTTTTTGGCCAGCTTCCACTCCAAAAAGTGTTCTACAACTCCTAAACTACAAGAGATAGAGCAAACGGCATTTGGACAAAGGAGTATCCCTTCTTAAGGACGAGGACCTGGTGCTCATTTTAATGCATGAATCGTCCTTATCTGATATGTAGTTTTTATTTTAGAAAATAAATAAAAAAAATAAAAATTGACAAAAAAGGGCACATGAAATTAACATGAAATCTAATTTTTAAAATTATTTTAAGGATACAGTCTTGTGGGCAGTAGCTTAAGGAACATTTTGATGCATAAATCGTCCTTTTATGATGTATGGTTTAGAAGTTATGGCTAAAAAATCAAAAAAATCGCACAAAACCACGTCAAAAACTATGATTCATGTAAAAAATTTAAACTAAGATTCTTGAAAAAAAATCAAATTCCAGAAAACTTTTTTCTGAATATTCAGTCTTGTGTATATATGTATAAGAAACAATTTGGTGTATAAATCGTCCTTGTAGGATGTATGGTTTGGGAGTTATGACGGAAAAAGCACACGTTTTTGGCCAGCTTCCACTCCAAAAAGTGTTCTACAACTCCTAAACTACAAGAGATAGAGCAAACGGCATTTGGACAAAGGAGTATCCCTTCTTAAGGACGAGGACCTGGTGCTCATTTTAATGCATGAATCGTCCTTATCTGATATGTAGTTTTTTTTTTAGAAAATAAATAAAAAAAATAAAAATTGACAAAAAAGGGCACATGAAATTAACATGAAATCTAATTTTTAAAATTATTTTAAGGATACAGTCTTGTGGGCAGTAGCTTAAGGAACATTTTGATGCATAAATCGTCCTTTTATGATGTATGGTTTAGAAGTTATGGCTAAAAAATCAAAAAAATCGCACAAAACCACGTCAAAAACTATGATTCATGTAAAAAATTTAAACTAAGATTCTTGCAAAAAAATCAAATTCCAGAAAACTTTTTTCTGAATATTCAGTCTTGTGTATATATGTATAAGAAACAATTTGGTGTATAAATCGTCCTTGTAGGATGTATGGTTTGGGAGTTATGACGGAAAAAGCACATGTTTTTGGCCAGCTTCCACTCCAAAAAGTGTTCTACAACTCTTAAACTACAAGAGATAGAGCAAACGGCATTTGGACAAAGGAGTATCCCTTCTTAAGGACGAGGACCTGGTGCTCATTTTAATGCATGAATCGTCCTTATCTGATATGTAGTTTTTTTTTTAGAAAATAAATAAAAAAAATAAAAATTGACAAAAAAGGGCACATGAAATTAACATGAAATCTAATTTTTAAAATTATTTTAAGGATACAGTCTTGTGGGCAGTAGCTTAAGGAACATTTTGATGCATAAATCGTCCTTTTATGATGTATGGTTTAGAAGTTACGGCTAAAAAATCAAAAAAATCGCACAAAACCACGTCAAAAACTATGATTCATGTAAAAAATTTAAACTAAGATTCTTGAAAAAAAATCAAATTCCAGAAAACTTTTTTCTGAATATTCAGTCTTGTGTATATATGTATAAGAAACAATTTGGTGTATAAATCGTCCTTGTAGGATGTATGGTTTGGGAGTTATGACGGAAAAAGCACACGTTTTTGGCCAGCTTCCACTCCAAAAAGTGTTCTACAACTCCTAAACTACAAGAGATAGAGCAAACGGCATTTGGACAAAGGAGTATCCCTTCTTAAGGACGAGGACCTGGTGCTCATTTTAATGCATGAATCGTCCTTATCTGATATGTAGTTTTTTTTTAGAAAATAAATAAAAAAAATAAAAATTGACAAAAAAGGGCACATGAAATTAACATGAAATCTAATTTTTAAAATTATTTTAAGGATACAGTCTTGTGGGCAGTAGCTTAAGGAACATTTTGATGCATAAATCGTCCTTTTATGATGTATGGTTTAGAAGTTATGGCTAAAAAATCAAAAAAATCGCACAAAACCACGTCAAAAACTATGATTCATGTAAAAAATTTAAACTAAGATTCTTGAAAAAAAATCAAATTCCAGAAAACTTTTTTCTGAATATTCAGTCTTGTGTATATATGTATAAGAAACAATTTGGTGTATAAATCGTCCTTGTAGGATGTATGGTTTGGGAGTTATGACGGAAAAAGCACACGTTTTTGGCCAGCTTCCACTCCAAAAAGTGTTCTACAACTCCTAAACTACAAGAGATAGAGCAAACGGCATTTGGACAAAGGAGTATCCCTTCTTAAGGACGAGGACCTGGTGCTCATTTTAATGCATGAATCGTCCTTATCTGATATGTAGTTTTTTTTTAGAAAATAAATAAAAAAAATAAAAATTGACAAAAAAGGGCACATGAAATTAACATGAAATCTAATTTTTAAAATTATTTTAAGGATACAGTCTTGTGGGCAGTAGCTTAAGGAACATTTTGATGCATAAGTCGTCCTTTTATGATGTATGGTTTAGAAGTTATGGCTAAAAAATCAAAAAAATCGCACAAAACCACGTCAAAAACTATGATTCATGTAAAAAATTTAAACTAAGATTCTTGAAAAAAAATCAAATTCCAGAAAACTTTTTTCTGAATATTCAGTCTTGTGTATATATGTATAAGAAACAATTTGGTGTATAAATCGTCCTTGTAGGATGTATGGTTTGGGAGTTATGACGGAAAAAGCAAACGTTTTTGGCCAGCTTCCACTCCAAAAAGTGTTCTACAACTCCTAAACTACAAGAGATAGAGCAAACGGCATTTGGACAAAGGAGTATCCCTTCTTAAGGACGAGGACCTGGTGCTCATTTTAATGCATGAATCGTCCTTATCTGATATGTAGTTTTTTTTTTAGAAAATAAATAAAAAAAATAAAAATTGACAAAAAAGGGCACATGAAATTAACATGAAATCTAATTTTTAAAATTATTTTAAGGATACAGTCTTGTGGGCAGTAGCTTAAGGAACATTTTGATGCATAAATCGTCCTTTTATGATGTATGGTTTAGAAGTTATGGCTAAAAAATCAAAAAAATCGCACAAAACCACGTCAAAAACTATGATTCATGTAAAAAATTTAAACTAAGATTCTTGAAAAAAAATCAAATTCCAGAAAACTTTTTTCTGAATGTTCAGTCTTGTGTATATATGTATAAGAAACAATTTGGTGTATAAATCGTCCTTGTAGGATGTATGGTTTGGGAGTTATGACGGAAAAAGCACACGTTTTTGGCCAGCTTCCACTCCAAAAAGTGTTCTACAACTCCTAAACTACAAGAGATAGAGCAAACGGCATTTGGACAAAGGAGTATCCCTTCTTAAGGACGAGGACCTGGTGCTCATTTTAATGCATGAATCGTCCTTATCTGATATGTAGTTTTTTTTTTAGAAAATAAATAAAAAAAATAAAAATTGACAAAAAAGGGCACATGAAATTAACATGAAATCTAATTTTTAAAATTATTTTAAGGATACAGTCTTGTGGGCAGTAGCTTAAGGAACATTTTGATGCATAAATCGTCCTTTTATGATGTATGGTTTAGAAGTTATGGCTAAAAAATCAAAAAAATCGCACAAAACCACGTCAAAAACTATGATTCATGTACAAAATTTAAACTAAGATTCTTGAAAAAAAATCAAATTCCAGAAAACTTTTTTCTGAATATTCAGTCTTGTGTATATATGTATAAGAAACAATTTGGTGTATAAATCGTCCTTGTAGGATGTATGGTTTAGGAGTTATGACGGAAAAAGCACACGTTTTTGGCCAGCTTCCACTCCAAAAAGTGTTCTACAACTCCTAAACTACAAGAGATAGAGCAAACGGCATTTGGACAAAGGAGTATCCCTTCTTAAGGACGAGGACCTGGTGCTCATTTTAATGCATGAATCGTCCTTATCTGATATGTAGTTTTTTTTTTAGAAAATAAATAAAAAAAATAAAAATTGACAAAAAAGGGCACATGAAATTAACATGAAATCTAATTTTTAAAATTATTTTAAGGATACAGTCTTGTGGGCAGTAGCTTAAGGAACATTTTGATGCATAAATCGTCCTTTTATGATGTATGGTTTAGAAGTTATGGCTAAAAAATCAAAAAAATCGCACAAAACCACGTCAAAAACTATGATTCATGTAAAAAATTTAAACTAAGATTCTTGAAAAAAAATCAAATTCCAGAAAACTTTTTTCTGAATATTCAGTCTTGTGTATATATGTATAAGAAACAATTTGGTGTATAAATCGTCCTTGTAGGATGTATGGTTTAGGAGTTATGACGGAAAAAGCACACGTTTTTGGCCAGCTTCCACTCCAAAAAGTGTTCTACAACTCCTAAACTACAAGAGATAGAGCAAACGGCATTTGGACAAAGGAGTATCCCTTCTTAAGGACGAGGACCTGGTGCTCATTTTAATGCATGAATCGTCCTTATCTGATATGTAGTTTTTTTTTTAGAAAATAAATAAAAAAAATAAAAATTGACAAAAAAGGGCACATGAAATTAACATGAAATCTAATTTTTAAAATTATTTTAAGGATACAGTCTTGTGGGCAGTAGCTTAAGGAACATTTTGATGCATAAATCGTCCTTTTATGATGTATGGTTTAGAAGTTATGGCTAAAAAATCAAAAAAATCGCACAAAACCACGTCAAAAACTATGATTCATGTAAAAAATTTAAACTAAGATTCTTGAAAAAAAATCAAATTCCAGAAAACTTTTTTCTGAATATTCAGTCTTGTGTATATATGTATAAGAAACAATTTGGTGTATAAATCGTCCTTGTAGGATGTATGGTTTAGGAGTTATGACGGAAAAAGCACACGTTTTTGGCCAGCTTCCACTCCAAAAAGTGTTCTACAACTCCTAAACTACAAGAGATAGAGCAAACGGCATTTGGACAAAGGAGTATCCCTTCTTAAGGACGAGGACCTGGTGCTCATTTTAATGCATGAATCGTCCTTATCTGATATGTAGTTTTTTTTTTAAAAAATAAATAAAAAAAATAAAAATTGACAAAAAAGGGCACATGAAATTAACATGAAATCTAATTTTTAAAATTATTTTAAGGATACAGTCTTGTGGGCAGTAGCTTAAGGAACATTTTGATGCATAAATCGTCCTTTTATGATGTATGGTTTAGAAGTTATGGCTAAAAAATCAAAAAAATCGCACAAAACCACGTCAAAAACTATGATTCATGTAAAAAATTTAAACTAAGATTCTTGAAAAAAAATCAAATTCCAGAAAACTTTTTTCTGAATATTCAGTCTTGTGTATATATGTATAAGAAACAATTTGGTGTATAAATCGTCCTTGTAGGATGTATGGTTTAGGAGTTATGACGGAAAAAGCACACGTTTTTGGCCAGCTTCCACTCCAAAAAGTGTTCTACAACTCCTAAACTACAAGAGATAGAGCAAACGGCATTTGGACAAAGGAGTATCCCTTCTTAAGGACGAGGACCTGGTGCTCATTTTAATGCATGAATCGTCCTTATCTGATATGTAGTTTTTTTTTTAGAAAATAAATAAAAAAAATAAAAATTGACAAAAAAGGGCACATGAAATTAACATGAAATCTAATTTTTAAAATTATTTTAAGGATACAGTCTTGTGGGCAGTAGCTTAAGGAACATTTTGATGCATAAATCGTCCTTTTATGATGTATGGTTTAGAAGTTATGGCTAAAAAATCAAAAAAATCGCACAAAACCACGTCAAAAACTATGATTCATGTAAAAAATTTAAACTAAGATTCTTGAAAAAAAATCAAATTCCAGAAAACTTTTTTCTGAATATTCAGTCTTGTGTATATATGTATAAGAAACAATTTGGTGTATAAATCGTCCTTGTAGGATGTATGGTTTGGGAGTTATGACGGAAAAAGCACACGTTTTTGGCCAGCTTCCACTCCAAAAAGTGTTCTACAACTCCTAAACTACAAGAGATAGAGCAAACGGCATTTGGACAAAGGAGTATCCCTTCTTAAGGACGAGGACCTGGTGCTCATTTTAATGCATGAATCGTCCTTATCTGATATGTAGTTTTTTTTTTAGAAAATAAATAAAAAAAAATAAAAATTGACAAAAAAGGGCACATGAAATTAACATGAAATCTAATTTTTAAAATTATTTTAAGGATACAGTCTTGTGGGCAGTAGCTTAAGGAACATTTTGATGCATAAATCGTCCTTTTATGATGTATGGTTTAGAAGTTATGGCTAAAAAATCAAAAAAAATCGCACAAAACCACGTCAAAAACTATGATTCATGTAAAAAATTTAAACTAAGATTCTTGAAAAAAAATCAAATTCCAGAAAACTTTTTTCTGAATATTCAGTCTTGTGTATATATGTATAAGAAACAATTTGGTGTATAAATCGTCCTTGTAGGATGTATGGTTTGGGAGTTATGACGGAAAAAGCACACGTTTTTGGCCAGCTTCCACTCCAAAAAGTGTTCTACAACTCCTAAACTACAAGAGATAGAGCAAACGGCATTTGGACAAAGGAGTATCCCTTCTTAAGGACGAGGACCTGGTGCTCATTTTAATGCATGAATCGTCCTTATCTGATATGTAGTTTTTTTTTTTAGAAAATAAATAAAAAAAATAAAAATTGACAAAAAAGGGCACATGAAATTAACATGAAATCTAATTTTTAAAATTATTTTAAGGATACAGTCTTGTGGGCAGTAGCTTAAGGAACATTTTAATGCATAAATCGTCCTTTTATGATGTATGGTTTAGAAGTTATGGCTAAAAAATCAAAAAAATCGCACAAAACCACGTCAAAAACTATGATTCATGTAAAAAATTTAAACTAAGATTCTTGAAAAAAAATCAAATTCCAGAAACCTTTTTTCTGAATATTCAGTCTTGTGTATATATGTATAAGAAACAATTTGGTGTATAAATCGTCCTTGTAGGATGTATGGTTTGGGAGTTATGACGGAAAAAGCACACGTTTTTGGCCAGCTTCCACTCCAAAAAGTGTTCTACAACTCCTAAACTACAAGAGATAGAGCAAACGGCATTTGGACAAAGGAGTATCCCTTCTTAAGGACGAGGACCTGGTGCTCATTTTAATGCATGAATCGTCCTTATCTGATATGTAGTTTTTTTTTTTAGAAAATAAATAAAAAAAATAAAAATTGACAAAAAAGGGCACATGAAATTAACATGAAATCTAATTTTTAAAATTATTTTAAGGATACAGTCTTGTGGGCAGTAGCTTAAGGAACATTTTAATGCATAAATCGTCCTTTTATGATGTATGGCTTAGAAGTTATGGCTAAAAAAATCAAAAAAATCGCACAAAACCACGTCAAAAACTATGATTCATGTAAAAAATTTAAACTAAGATTCTTGAAAAAAAATCAAATTCCAGAAAACTTTTTTCTGAATATTCAGTCTTGTGTATATATGTATAAGAAACAATTTGGTGTATAAATCGTCCTTGTAGGATGTATGGTTTGGGAGTTATGACGGAAAAAGCACACGTTTTTGGCCAGCTTCCACTCCAAAAAGTGTTCTACAACTCCTAAACTACAAGAGATAGAGCAAACGGCATTTGGACAAAGGAGTATCCCTTCTTAAGGACGAGGACCTGGTGCTCATTTTAATGCATGAATCGTCCTTATCTGATATGTAGTTTTTTTTTTAGAAAATAAATAAAAAAAATAAAAATTGACAAAAAAGGGCACATGAAATTAACATGAAATCTAATTTTTAAAATTATTTTAAGGATACAGTCTTGTGGGCAGTAGCTTAAGGAACATTTTGATGCATAAATCGTCCTTTTATGATGTATGGTTTAGAAGTTATGGCTAAAAAATCAAAAAATCGCACAAAACCACGTCAAAAACTATGATTCATGTAAAAAATTTAAACTAAGATTCTTGAAAAAAAATCAAATTCCAGAAAACTTTTTTCTGAATATTCAGTCTTGTGTATATATGTATAAGAAACAATTTGGTGTATAAATCGTCCTTGTAGGATGTATGGTTTGGGAGTTATGACGGAAAAAGCACACGTTTTTGGCCAGCTTCCACTCCAAAAAGTGTTCTACAACTCCTAAACTACAAGAGATAGAGCAAACGGCATTTGGACAAAGGAGTATCCCTTCTTAAGGACGAGGACCTGGTGCTCATTTTAATGCATGAATCGTCCTTATCTGATATGTAGTTTTTTTTTTAGAAAATAAATAAAAAAAATAAAAATTGACAAAAAAGGGCACATGAAATTAACATGAAATCTAATTTTTAAAATTATTTTAAGGATACAGTCTTGTGGGCAGTAGCTTAAGGAACATTTTGATGCATAAATCGTCCTTTTATGATGTATGGTTTAGAAGTTATGGCTAAAAAATCAAAAATCGCACAAAACCACGTCAAAAACTATGATTCATGTAAAAAATTTAAACTAAGATTCTTGAAAAAAAATCAAATTCCAGAAAACTTTTTTCTGAATATTCAGTCTTGTGTATATATGTATAAGAAACAATTTGGTGTATAAATCGTCCTTGTAGGATGTATGGTTTGGGAGTTATGACGGAAAAAGCACACGTTTTTGGCCAGCTTCCACTCCAAAAAGTGTTCTACAACTCCTAAACTACAAGAGATAGAGCAAACGGCATTTGGACAAAGGAGTATCCCTTCTTAAGGACGAGGACCTGGTGCTCATTTTAATGCATGAATCGTCCTTATCTGATATGTAGTTTTTTTTTTAGAAAATAAATAAAAAAAATAAAAATTGACAAAAAAGGGCACATGAAATTAACATGAAATCTAATTTTTAAAATTATTTTAAGGATACAGTCTTGTGGGCAGTAGCTTAAGGAACATTATGATGCATAAATCGTCCTTTTATGATGTATGGTTTAGAAGTTATGGCTAAAAAATCAAAAAAATCGCACAAAACCACGTCAAAAACTATGATTCATGTAAAAAATTTAAACTAAGATTCTTGAAAAAAAATCAAATTCCAGAAAACTTTTTTCTGAATATTCAGTCTTGTGTATATATGTATAAGAAACAATTTTGTGTATAAATCGTCCTTGTAGGATGTATGGTTTGGGAGTTATGACGGAAAAAGCACACGTTTTTGGCCAGCTTCCACTCCAAAAAGTGTTCTACAACTCCTAAACTACAAGAGATAGAGCAAACGGCATTTGGACAAAGGAGTATCCCTTCTTAAGGACGAGGACCTGGTGCTCATTTTAATGCATGAATCGTCCTTATCTGATATGTAGTTTTTTTTTTAGAAAATAAATAAAAAAAATAAAAATTGACAAAAAAGGGCACATGAAATTAACATGAAATCTAATTTTTAAAATTATTTTAAGGATACAGTCTTGTGGGCAGTAGCTTAAGGAACATTTTGATGCATAAATCGTCCTTTTATGATGTATGGTTTAGAAGTTACGGCTAAAAAATCAAAAAAATCGCACAAAACCACGTCAAAAACTATGATTCATGTAAAAAATTTAAACTAAGATTCTTGAAAAAAAATCAAATTCCAGAAAACTTTTTTCTGAATATTCAGTCTTGTGTATATATGTATAAGAAACAATTTGGTGTATAAATCGTCCTTGTAGGATGTATGGTTTGGGAGTTATGACGGAAAAAGCACACGTTTTTGGCCAGCTTCCACTCCAAAAAGTGTTCTACAACTCCTAAACTACAAGAGATAGAGCAAACGGCATTTGGACAAAGGAGTATCCATTCTTAAGGACGAGGACCTGGTGCTCATTTTAATGCATGAATCGTCCTTATCTGATATGTAGTTTTTTTTTAGAAAATAAATAAAAAAAATAAAAATTGACAAAAAAGGGCACATGAAATTAACATGAAATCTAATTTTTAAAATTATTTTAAGGATACAGTCTTGTGGGCAGTAGCTTAAGGAACATTTTGATGCATAAATCGTCCTTTTATGATGTATGGTTTAGAAGTTATGGCTAAAAAATCAAAAAAATCGCACAAAACCACGTCAAAAACTATGATTCATGTAAAAAATTTAAACTAAGATTCTTGAAAAAAAATCAAATTCCAGAAAACTTTTTTCTGAATATTCAGTCTTGTGTATATATGTATAAGAAACAATTTGGTGTATAAATCGTCCTTGTAGGATGTATGGTTTGGGAGTTATGACGGAAAAAGCACACGTTTTTGGCCAGCTTCCACTCCAAAAAGTGTTCTACAACTCCTAAACTACAAGAGATAGAGCAAACGGCATTTGGACAAAGGAGTATCCCTTCTTAAGGACGAGGACCTGGTGCTCATTTTAATGCATGAATCGTCCTTATCTGATATGTAGTTTTTTTTTAGAAAATAAATAAAAAAAATAAAAATTGACAAAAAAGGGCACATGAAATTAACATGAAATCTAATTTTTAAAATTATTTTAAGGATACAGTCTTGTGGGCAGTAGCTTAAGGAACATTTTGATGCATAAATCGTCCTTTTATGATGTATGGTTTAGAAGTTATGGCTAAAAAATCAAAAATCGCACAAAACCACGTCAAAAACTATGATTCATGTAAAAAATTTAAACTAAGATTCTTGAAAAAAAATCAAATTCCAGAAAACTTTTTTCTGAATATTCAGTCTTGTGTATATATGTATAAGAAACAATTTGGTGTATAAATCGTCCTTGTAGGATGTATGGTTTGGGAGTTATGACGGAAAAAGCACACGTTTTTGGCCAGCTTCCACTCCAAAAAGTGTTCTACAACTCCTAAACTACAAGAGATAGAGCAAACGGCATTTGGACAAAGGAGTATCCCTTCTTAAGGACGAGGACCTGGTGCTCATTTTAATGCATGAATCGTCCTTATCTGATATGTAGTTTTTTTTTTAGAAAATAAATAAAAAAAATAAAAATTGACAAAAAAGGGCACATGAAATTAACATGAAATCTAATTTTTAAAATTATTTTAAGGATACAGTCTTGTGGGCAGTAGCTTAAGGAACATTATGATGCATAAATCGTCCTTTTATGATGTATGGTTTAGAAGTTATGGCTAAAAAATCAAAAAAATCGCACAAAACCACGTCAAAAACTATGATTCATGTAAAAAATTTAAACTAAGATTCTTGAAAAAAAATCAAATTCCAGAAAACTTTTTTCTGAATATTCAGTCTTGTGTATATATGTATAAGAAACAATTTTGTGTATAAATCGTCCTTGTAGGATGTATGGTTTGGGAGTTATGACGGAAAAAGCACACGTTTTTGGCCAGCTTCCACTCCAAAAAGTGTTCTACAACTCCTAAACTACAAGAGATAGAGCAAACGGCATTTGGACAAAGGAGTATCCCTTCTTAAGGACGAGGACCTGGTGCTCATTTTAATGCATGAATCGTCCTTATCTGATATGTAGTTTTTTTTTTAGAAAATAAATAAAAAAAATAAAAATTGACAAAAAAGGGCACATGAAATTAACATGAAATCTAATTTTTAAAATTATTTTAAGGATACAGTCTTGTGGGCAGTAGCTTAAGGAACATTTTGATGCATAAATCGTCCTTTTATGATGTATGGTTTAGAAGTTACGGCTAAAAAATAAAAAAAATCGCACAAAACCACGTCAAAAACTATGATTCATGTAAAAAATTTAAACTAAGATTCTTGAAAAAAAATCAAATTCCAGAAAACTTTTTTCTGAATATTCAGTCTTGTGTATATATGTATAAGAAACAATTTGGTGTATAAATCGTCCTTGTAGGATGTATGGTTTGGGAGTTATGACGGAAAAAGCACACGTTTTTGGCCAGCTTCCACTCCAAAAAGTGTTCTACAACTCCTAAACTACAAGAGATAGAGCAAACGGCATTTGGACAAAGGAGTATCCATTCTTAAGGACGAGGACCTGGTGCTCATTTTAATGCATGAATCGTCCTTATCTGATATGTAGTTTTTTTTTAGAAAATAAATAAAAAAAATAAAAATTGACAAAAAAGGGCACATGAAATTAACATGAAATCTAATTTTTAAAATTATTTTAAGGATACAGTCTTGTGGGCAGTAGCTTAAGGAACATTTTGATGCATAAATCGTCCTTTTATGATGTATGGTTTAGAAGTTATGGCTAAAAAATCAAAAAAATCGCACAAAACCACGTCAAAAACTATGATTCATGTAAAAAATTTAAACTAAGATTCTTGAAAAAAAATCAAATTCCAGAAAACTTTTTTCTGAATATTCAGTCTTGTGTATATATGTATAAGAAACAATTTGGTGTATAAATCGTCCTTGTAGGATGTATGGTTTGGGAGTTATGACGGAAAAAGCACACGTTTTTGGCCAGCTTCCACTCCAAAAAGTGTTCTACAACTCCTAAACTACAAGAGATAGAGCAAACGGCATTTGGACAAAGGAGTATCCCTTCTTAAGGACGAGGACCTGGTGCTCATTTTAATGCATGAATCGTCCTTATCTGATATGTAGTTTTTTTTTAGAAAATAAATAAAAAAAATAAAAATTGACAAAAAAGGGCACATGAAATTAACATGAAATCTAATTTTTAAAATTATTTTAAGGATACAGTCTTGTGGGCAGTAGCTTAAGGAACATTTTGATGCATAAATCGTCCTTTTATGATGTATGGTTTAGAAGTTATGGCTAAAAAATCAAAAAAATCGCACAAAACCACGTCAAAAACTATGATTCATGTAAAAAATTTAAACTAAGATTCTTGAAAAAAAATCAAATTCCAGAAAACTTTTTTCTGAATACTCAGTCTTGTGTATATATGTATAAGAAACAATTTGGTGTATAAATCGTCCTTGTAGGATGTATGGTTTGGGAGTTATGACGGAAAAAGAACACGTTTTTGGCCAGCTTCCACTCCAAAAAGTGTTCTACAACTCCTAAACTACAAGAGATAGAGCAAACGGCATTTGGACAAAGGAGTATCCCTTCTTAAGGACGAGGACCTGGTGCTCATTTTAATGCATGAATCGTCCTTATCTGATATGTAGTTTTTTTTTTAGAAAATAAATAAAAAAAATAAAAATTGACAAAAAAGGGCACATGAAATTAACATGAAATCTAATTTTTAAAATTATTTTAAGGTTACAGTCTTGTGGGCAGTAGCTTAAGGAACATTTTGATGCATAAATCGTCCTTTTATGATGTATGGTTTAGAAGTTATGGCTAAAAAATCAAAAAAATCGCACAAAACCACGTCAAAAACTATGATTCATGTAAAAAATTTAAACTAAGATTCTTGAAAAAAAATCAAATTCCAGAAAACTTTTTTCTGAATATTCAGTCTTGTGTATATATGTATAAGAAACAATTTGGTGTATAAATCGTCCTTGTAGGATGTATGGTTTGGGAGTTATGACGGAAAAAGCAAACGTTTTTGGCCAGCTTCCACTCCAAAAAGTGTTCTACAACTCCTAAACTACAAGAGATAGAGCAAACGGCATTTGGACAAAGGAGTATCCCTTCTTAAGGACGAGGACCTGGTGCTCATTTTAATGCATGAATCGTCCTTATCTGATATGTAGTTTTTTTTTTAGAAAATAAATAAAAAAAATAAAAATGGACAAAAAAGGGCACATGAAATTAACATGAAATCTAATTTTAAAAATTATTTTAAGGATACAGTCTTGTGGGCAGTAGCTTAAGGAACATTTTGATGCATAAATCGTCCTTTTATGATGTATGGTTTAGAAGTTATGGCTAAAAAATCAAAAAAATCGCACAAAACCACGTCAAAAACTATGATTCATGTAAAAAATTTAAACTAAGATTCTTGAAAAAAAATCAAATTCCAGAAAACTTTTTTCTGAATATTCAGTCTTGTGTATATATGTATAAGAAACAATTTGGTGTATAAATCGTCCTTGTAGGATGTATGGTTTGGGAGTTATGACGGAAAAAGCACACGTTTTTGGCCAGCTTCCACTCCAAAAAGTGTTCTACAACTCCTAAACTACAAGAGATAGAGCAAACGGCATTTGGACAAAGGAGTATCCCTTCTTAAGGACGAGGACCTGGTGCTCATTTTAATGCATGAATCGTCCTTATCTGATATGTAGTTTTTTTTTTAGAAAATAAATAAAAAAAATAAAAATTGACAAAAAAGGGCACATGAAATTAACATGAAATCTAATTTTTAAAATTATTTTAAGGACACAGTCTTGTGGGCAGTAGCTTAAGGAACATTTTGATGCATAAATCGTCCTTTTATGATGTATGGTTTAGAAGTTATGGCTAAAAAATCAAAAAAATCGCACAAAACCACGTCAAAAACTATGATTCATGTAAAAAATTTAAACTAAGATTCTTGAAAAAAAATCAAATTCCAGAAAACTTTTTTCTGAATATTCAGTCTTGTGTATATATGTATAAGAAACAATTTGGTGTATAAATCGTCCTTGTAGGATGTATGGTTTAGGAGTTATGACGGAAAAAGCACACGTTTTTGGCCAGCTTCCACTCCAAAAAGTGTTCTACAACTTCTAAACTACAAGAGATAGAGCAAACGGCATTTGGACAAAGGAGTATCCCTTCTTAAGGACGAGGACCTGGTGCTCATTTTAATGCATGAATCGTCCTTATCTGATATGTAGTTTTTTTTTTAGAAAATAAATAAAAAAAATAAAAATTGACAAAAAAGGGCACATGAAATTAACATGAAATCTAATTTTTAAAATTATTTTAAGGATACAGTCTTGTGGGCAGTAGCTTAAGGAACATTTTGATGCATAAATCGTCCTTTTATGATGTATGGTTTAGAAGTTATGGCTAAAAAATCAAAAAAATCGCACAAAACCACGTCAAAAACTATGATTCATGTAAAAAATTTAAACTAAGATTCTTGAAAAAAAATCAAATTCCAGAAAACTTTTTTCTGAATATTCAGTCTTGTGTATATATGTATAAGAAACAATTTGGTGTATAAATCGTCCTTGTAGGATGTATGGTTTAGGAGTTATGACGGAAAAAGCACACGTTTTTGGCCAGCTTCCACTCCAAAAAGTGTTCTACAACTCCTAAACTACAAGAGATAGAGCAAACGGCATTTGGACAAAGGAGTATCCCTTCTTAAGGACGAGGACCTGGTGCTCATTTTAATGCATGAATCGTCCTTATCTGATATGTAGTTTTTTTTTTAGAAAATAAATAAAAAAAATAAAAATTGACAAAAAAGGGCACATGAAATTAACATGAAATCTAATTTTTAAAATTATTTTAAGGATACAGTCTTGTGGGCAGTAGCTTAAGGAACATTTTGATGCATAAATCGTCCTTTTATGATGTATGGTTTAGAAGTTATGGCTAAAAAATCAAAAAAATCGCACAAAACCACGTCAAAAACTATGATTCATGTAAAAAATTTAAACTAAGATTCTTGAAAAAAAATCAAATTCCAGAAAACTTTTTTCTGAATATTCAGTCTTGTGTATATATGTATAAGAAACAATTTGGTGTATAAATCGTCCTTGTAGGATGTATGGTTTGGGAGTTATGACGGAAAAAGCACACGTTTTTGGCCATAAATCGTCCTTTTATGATGTATGGTTTAGAAGTTATGGCTAAAAAATCAAAAAAATCGCACAAAACCACGTCAAAAACTATGATTCATGTAAAAAATTTAAACTAAGATTCTTGAAAAAAAATCAAATTCCAGAAAACTTTTTTCTGAATATTCAGTCTTGTGTATATATGTATAAGAAACAATTTGGTGTATAAATCGTCCTTGTAGGATGTATGGTTTGGGAGTTATGACGGAAAAAGCACACGTTTTTGGCCAGCTTCCACTCCAAAAAGTGTTCTACAACTCCTAAACTACAAGAGATAGAGCAAACGGCATTTGGACAAAGGAGTATCCCTTCTTAAGGACGAGGACCTGGTGCTCATTTTAATGCATAAATCGTCCTTATCTGTTATGTAGTTTTTTTTTTAGAAAATAAATAAAAAAAATAAAAATTGACAAAAAAGGGCACATGAAATTAACATGAAATCTAATTTTTAAAATTATTTTAAGGATACAGTCTTGTGGGCAGTAGCTTAAGGAACATTTTGATGCATAAATCGTCCTTTTATGATGTATGGTTTAGAAGTTATGGCTAAAAAATCAAAAAAATCGCACAAAACCACGTCAAAAACTATGATTCATGTAAAAAATTTAAACTAAGATTCTTGAAAAAAAATCAAATTCCAGAAAACTTTTTTCTGAATATTCAGTCTTGTGTATATATGTATAAGAAACAATTTGGTGTATAAATCGTCCTTGTAGGATGTATGGTTTAGGAGTTATGACGGAAAAAGCACACGTTTTTGGCCAGCTTCCACTCCAAAAAGTGTTCTACAACTCCTAAACTACAAGAGATAGAGCAAACGGCATTTGGACAAAGGAGTATCCCTTCTTAAGGACGAGGACCTGGTGCTCATTTTAATGCATGAATCGTCCTTATCTGATATGTAGTTTTTTTTTTAGAAAATAAATAAAAAAAATAAAAATTGACAAAAAAGGGCACATGAAATTAACATGAAATCTAATTTTTAAAATTATTTTAAGGATACAGTCTTGTGGGCAGTAGCTTAAGGAACATTTTGATGCATAAATCGTCCTTTTATGATGTATGGTTTAGAAGTTATGGCTAAAAAATCAAAAAAATCGCACAAAACCACGTCAAAAACTATGATTCATGTAAAAAATTTAAACTAAGATTCTTGAAAAAAAATCAAATTCCAGAAAACTTTTTTCTGAATATTCAGTCTTGTGTATATATGTATAAGAAACAATTTGGTGTATAAATCGTCCTTGTAGGATGTATGGTTTGGGAGTTATGACGGAAAAAGCACACGTTTTTGGCCATAAATCGTCCTTTTATGATGTATGGTTTAGAAGTTATGGCTAAAAAATCAAAAAAATCGCACAAAACCACGTCAAAAACTATGATTTATGTAAAAAATTTAAACTAAGATTCTTGAAAAAAAATCAAATTCCAGAAAACTTTTTTCTGAATATTCAGTCTTGTGTATATATGTATAAGAAACAATTTGGTGTATAAATCGTCCTTGTAGGATGTATGGTTTGGGAGTTATGACGGAAAAAGCACACGTTTTTGGCCAGCTTCCACTCCAAAAAGTGTTCTACAACTCCTAAACTACAAGAGATAGAGCAAACGGCATTTGGAAAAAGGAGTATCCCTTCTTAAGGACGAGGACCTGGTGCTCATTTTAATGCATGAATCGTCCTTATCTGATATGTAGTTTTTTTTTTAGAAAATAAATAAAAAAAATAAAAATTGACAAAAAAGGGCACATGAAATTAACATGAAATCTAATTTTTAAAATTATTTTAAGGATACAGTCTTGTGGGCAGTAGCTTAAGGAACATTTTGATGCATAAATCGTCCTTTTATGATGTATGGTTTAGAAGTTATGGCTAAAAAATCAAAAAAATCGCACAAAACCACGTCAAAAACTATGATTCATGTAAAAAATTTAAACTAAGATTCTTGAAAAAAAATCAAATTCCAGAAAACTTTTTTCTGAATATTCAGTCTTGTGTATATATGTATAAGAAACAATTTGGTGTATAAATCGTCCTTATCTGATATGTAGTTTTTTTTTTAGAAAATAAATAAAAAAAATAAAAATTGACAAAAAAGGGCACATGAAATTAACATGAAATCTAATTTTTAAAATTATTTTAAGGATACAGTCTTGTGGGCAGTAGCTTAAGGAACATTTTGATGCATAAATCGTCCTTTTATGATGTATGGTTTAGAAGTTATGACTAAAAAATCAAAAAAATCGCACAAAACCACGTCAAAAACTATGATTCATGTAAAAAATTTAAACTAAGATTCTTGAAAAAAAATCAAATTCCAGAAAACTTTTTTCTGAATATTTAGTCTTGTGTATATATGTATAAGAAACAATTTGGTGTATAAATCGTCCTTGTAGGATGTATGGTTTGGGAGTTATGACGGAAAAAGCACACGTTTTTGGCCAGCTTCCACTCCAAAAAGTGTTCTACAACTCCTAAACTACAAGAGATAGAGCAAACGGCATTTGGACAAAGGAGTATCCCTTCTTAAGGACGAGGACCTAGTACTCATTTTAATGCATGAATCGTCCTTATCTGATATGTAGTTTTTATTTTAGAAAAAAAATAAAAAAACTAAAAATTGACAAAAAAGGGCACATGAAATTAACATGAAATCTAATTTTTAAAATTATTTTAAGGATACAGTCTTGTGGGCAGTAGCTTAAGGAACATTTTGATGCATAAATCGTCCTTTTATGATGTATGGTTTAGAAGTTATGGCTAAAAAATCAAAAAAATCGCACAAAAACACGCCAAAAACTATGATTCATATAAAAAATTTTAACTAAGATTCTTGAAAAAAATCAAATTCCAGAAAACTTTTTTCTGAATATGCAGTCTTGTGAATATATGTATTAGAAACAATTTGGTGTATAAATCGTCCTTGTATGATGTATGGTTTGGGAGTTATGACGGAAAAAGCACATGTTTTTGGCCAGCTTCCACTCCAAAAAGTGTTCTACAACTCCTAAACTACAAGAGATAGAGCAAACGGCATTTGGACAAAGGAGTATCCCTTCTTAAGGACGAGGACCTGGTGCTCATTTTAATGCATGAATCGTCCTTATCTGATATGTAGTTTTTTTTTTAGAAAATAAATAAAAAAAATAAAAATTGACAAAAAAGGGCACAAGAAATTAACATGAAATCTAATTTTTAAAATTATTTTAAGGATACAGTCTTGTGGGCAGTAGCTTAAGGAACATTTTGATGCATAAATCGTCATTTTATGATGTATGGTTTAGAAGTTATGGCTAAAAAATAAAAAAAATCGCACAAAAACACGCCAAAAACTATGATTCATATAAAAAATTTTAACTAAGATTCTTGAAAAAAAATCAAATTCCAGAAAACTTTTTTCTGAATATGCAGTCTTGTGAATATATGTATTAGAAACAATTTGGTGTATAAATCGTCCTTGTAGGATGTATGGTTTGGGAGTTATGACGGAAAAAGCACATGTTTTTGGCCAGCTTCCACTCCAAAAAGTGTTCTACAACTCCTAAACTACAAGAGATAGAGCAAACGGCATTTGGACAAAGGAGTATCCCTTCTTAAGGACGAGGACCTGGTGCTCATTTTAATGCATGAATCGTCCTTATCTGATATGTAGTTTTTATTTTAGAAAATAAATAAAAAAAATAAAAATTGACAAAAAAGGGCACATGAAATTAACATGAAATCTAATTTTTAAAATTATTTTAAGGATACAGTCTTGTGGGCAGTAGCTTAAGGAACATTTTGATGCATAAATCGTCCTTTTATGATGTATGGTTTAGAAGTTATGGCTAAAAAATCAAAAAAATCGCACAAAACCACGTCAAAAACTATGATTCATGTAAAAAATTTAAACTAAGATTCTTGAAAAAAAATCAAATTCCAGAAAACTTTTTTCTGAATATTCAGTCTTGTGTATATATGTATAAGAAACAATTTGGTGTATAAATCGTCCTTGTAGGATGTATGGTTTGGGAGTTATGACGGAAAAAGCACACGTTTTTGGCCAGCTTCCACTCCAAAAAGTGTTCTACAACTCCTAAACTACAAGAGATAGAGCAAACGGCATTTGGACAAAGGAGTATCCCTTCTTAAGGACGAGGACCTGGTGCTCATTTTAATGCATGAATCGTCCTTATCTGATATGTAGTTTTTTTTTTAGAAAATAAATAAAAAAAATAAAAATTGACAAAAAAGGGCACATGAAATTAACATGAAATCTAATTTTTAAAATTATTTTAAGGATACAGTCTTGTGGACAGTAGCTTAAGGAACATTTTGATGCATAAATCGTCCTTTTATGATGTATGGTTTAGAAGTTATGGCTAAAAAATCAAAAAAATCGCAAAAAACCACGTCAAAAACTATGATTCATATAAAACATTTTAACTAAGATTCTTGAAAAAAAATCAAATTCCAGAAAACTTTTTTCTGAATATGCAGTCTTGTGAATATATGTATTAGAAACAATTTGGTGTATAAATCGTCCTTGTAGGATGTATGGTTTGGGAGTTATGACGGAAAAAGCACATGTTTTTGGCCAGCTTCCACTCCAAAAAGTGTTCTACAACTCCTAAACTACAAGAGATAGAGCAAACGGCATTTGGACAAAGGAGTATCCCTTCTTAAGGAAGAGGACCTGGTGCTCATTTTAATGCATGAATCGTCCTTATCTGATATGTAGTTTTTATTTTAGAAAATAAATAAAAAAAATAAAAATTGACAAAAAAGGGCACAAGAAATTAACATGAAATCTAATTTTTAAAATTATTTTAAGGATATAATCTTGTGGGCAGTAGCTTAAGGAACATTTTGATGCATAAATCGTCCTTTTATGATGTATGGTTTAGAAGTTATGGCTAAAAAATCAAAAAAATCGCAAAAAACCACGTCAAAAACTATGATTCATGTAAAAAATTTTAACTAAGATTCTTGAAAAAAAATCAAATTCCAGAAAACTTTTTTCTGAATATGCAGTCTTGTGTATATATGTATTAGAAACAATTTGGTGTATAAATCGTCCTTGTATGATGTATAGTTTGGGAGTTATGACGGAAAAAGCACATGTTTTTGGCCAGCTTCCACTCCAAAAAGTGTTCTACAACTCCTAAACTACAAGAGATAGAGCAAACGGCATTTGGACAAAGGAGTATCCCTCCTTAAGGACGAGGACCTGGTACTCATTTTAATGCATGAGTCGTCCTTATCTGATATGTAGTTTTTATTTTAGAAAATAAATAAAAAAAATAAAAATTGACAAAAAAGGGCACATGAAATTAACATGAAATCTAATTTTTAAAATTATTTTAAGGATACAGTCTTGTGGACAGTAGCTTAAGGAACATTTTGATGCATAAATCGTCCTTTTATGATGTATGGTTTAGAAGTTATGGCTAAAAAATCAAAAAAATCGCAAAAAACCACGTCAAAAACTATGATTCATATAAAACATTTTAACTAAGATTCTTGAAAAAAAATCAAATTCCAGAAAACTTTTTTCTGAATATGCAGTCTTGTGAATATATGTATTAGAAACAATTTGGTGTATAAATCGTCCTTGTAGGATGTATGGTTTGGGAGTTATGACGGAAAAAGCACATGTTTTTGGCCAGCTTCCACTCCAAAAAGTGTTCTACAACTCCTAAACTACAAGAGATAGAGCAAACGGCATTTGGACAAAGGAGTATCCCTTCTTAAGGACGAGGACCTGGTGCTCATTTTAATGCATGAATCGTCCTTATCTGATATGTAGTTTTTATTTTAGAAAATAAATAAAAAAAATAAAAATTGACAAAAAAGGGCACAAGAAATTAACATGAAATCTAATTTTTAAAATTATTTTAAGGATATAATCTTGTGGGCAGTAGCTTAAGGAACATTTTGATGCATAAATCGTCCTTTTATGATGTATGGTTTAGAAGTTATGGCTAAAAAATCAAAAAAATCGCAAAAAACCACGTCAAAAACTATGATTCATGTAAAAAATTTTAACTAAGATTCTTGAAAAAAAAATCAAATTCCAGAAAACTTTTTTCTGAATATTCAGTCTTGTGTATATATGTATAAGAAACAATTTGGTGTATAAATCGTCCTTGTAGGATGTATGGTTTAGGAGTTATGACGGAAAAAGCACACGTTTTTGGCCAGCTTCCACTCCAAAAAGTGTTCTACAACTCCTAAACTACAAGAGATAGAGCAAACGGCATTTGGACAAAGGAGTATCCCTTCTTAAGGACGAGGACCTGGTGCTCATTTTAATGCATGAATCGTCCTTATCTGATATGTAGTTTTTTTTTTAGAAAATAAATAAAAAAAATAAAAATTGACAAAAAAGGGCACATGAAATTAACATGAAATCTAATTTTTAAAATTATTTTAAGGATACAGTCTTGTGGGCAGTAGCTTAAGGAACATTTTGATGCATAAATCGTCCTTTTATGATGTATGGTTTAGAAGTTATGGCTAAAAAATCAAAAAAATCGCAAAAAACCACGTCAAATCTATGATTCATGTAAAAAATTTTAACTAAGATTCTTGAAAAAAATCAAATTCCAGAAAACTTTTTTCTGAATATGCAGTCTTGTGTATATATGTATTAGAAACAATTTGGTGTATAAATCGTCCTTGTAGGATGTATGGTTTGGGAGTTATGACGGAAAAAGCACATGTTTTTGGCCAGCTACCACTCCAAAAAGTGTTCTACAACTCCTAAACTACAAGAGATAGAGCAAACGGCATTTGGACAAAGGAGTATCCCTTCTTAAGGACGAGGACCTAGTACTCATTTTAATGCATGAATCGTCCTTATCTGATATGTAGTTTTTATTTTAGAAAAAAAAAATAAAAAAACTAAAAATTGACAAAAAAGGGCACATGAAATTAACATGAAATCTAATTTTTAAAATTATTTTAAGGATACAGTCTTGTGGGCAGTAGCTTAAGGAACATTTTGATGCATAAATCGTCCTTTTATGATGTATGGTTTAGAAGTTATGGCTAAAAAATAAAAAAAATCGCACAAAAACACGCCAAAAACTATGATTCATATAAAAAATTTTAACTAAGATTCTTGAAAAAAAATCAAATTCCAGAAAACTTTTTTCTGAATATGCAGTCTTGTGAATATATGTATTAGAAACAATTTGGTGTATAAATCGTCCTTGTAGGATGTATGGTTTGGGAGTTATGACGGAAAAAGCACATGTTTTTGGCCAGCTTCCACTCCAAAAAGTGTTCTACAACTCCTAAACTACAAGAGATAGAGCAAACGGCATTTGGACAAAGGAGTATCCCTTCTTAAGGACGAGGACCTGGTGCTCATTTTAATGCATGAATCGTCCTTATCTGATATGTAGTTTTTATTTTAGAAAATAAATAAAAAAAATAAAAATTGACAAAAAAGGGCACATGAAATTAACATGAAATCTAATTTTTAAAATTATTTTAAGGATACAGTCTTGTGGGCAGTAGCTTAAGGAACATTTTGATGCATAAATCGTCCTTTTATGATGTATGGTTTAGAAGTTATGGCTAAAAAATCAAAAAAATCGCACAAAACCACGTCAAAAACTATGATTCATGTAAAAAATTTAAACTAAGATTCTTGAAAAAAAATCAAATTCCAGAAAACTTTTTTCTGAATATTCAGTCTTGTGTATATATGTATAAGAAACAATTTGGTGTATAAATCGTCCTTGTAGGATGTATGGTTTGGGAGTTATGACGGAAAAAGCACACGTTTTTGGCCAGCTTCCACTCCAAAAAGTGTTCTACAACTCCTAAACTACAAGAGATAGAGCAAACGGCATTTGGACAAAGGAGTATCCATTCTTAAGGACGAGGACCTGGTGCTCATTTTAATGCATGAATCGTCCTTATCTGATATGTAGTTTTTTTTTTAGAAAATAAATAAAAAAAATAAAAATTGACAAAAAAGGGCACATGAAATTAACATGAAATCTAATTTTTAAAATTATTTTAAGGATACAGTCTTGTGGGCAGTAGCTTAAGGAACATTTTGATGCATAAATCGTCCTTTTATGATGTACGGTTTAGAAGTTATGGCTAAAAAATCAAAAAAATCGCAAAAAACCACGTCAAAAACAATGATTCATGTAAAAAATTTTAACTAAGATTCTTGAAAATAATCAAATTCCAGAAAACTTTTTTCTGAATATGCAGTCTTGTGTATATATGTATTAGAAACAATTTGGTGTATAAATCGTCCTTGTATGATGTATGGTTTGGGAGTTATGACGGAAAAAGCACATGTTTTTGGCCAGCTTCCACTCCAAAAAATGTTCTACAACTCCTAAACTACAAGAGATAGAGCAAACGGCATTTGGACAAAGGAGTATCCCTTCTTAAGGACGAGGACCTGGTGCTCATTTTAATGCATGAATCGTCCTTATCTGATATGTAGTTTTTATTTTAGAAAATAAAAAAAAAATAAAAATTGACAAAAAAGGGCACATGAAATTAACATGAAATCAAATTTTTAAAATTATTTTAAAGATACAGTCTTGTGGGCAGTAGCTTAAGGAACATTTTGATGCATAAATCGTCCTTTTATGATGTATGGTTTAGAAGTTATGGCTAAAAAATCAAAAAAAAATCGCAAAAAACCACGTCAAAAACTATGATTCATGTAAAAAATTTTAACTAAGATTCTTGAAAAAAAATCAAATTCCAGAAAACTTTTTTCTGAATATGCAGTCTTGTGTATATATGTATTAGAAACAATTTGGTGTATAAATCGTCCTTGTATGATGTATGGTTTGGGAGTTATGACGGAAAAAGCACATGTTTTTGGCCAGCTTCCACTCCAAAAAGTGTTCTACAACTCCTAAACTACAAGAGATAGAGCAAACGGCATTTGGACAAAGGAGTATCCCTCCTTAAGGACGAGGACCTGGTACTCATTTTAATGCATGAGTCGTCCTTATCTGATATGTAGTTTTTATTTTAGAAAATAAATAAAAAAAATAAAAATTGACAAAAAAGGGCACATGAAATTAACATGAAATCTAATTTTTAAAATTATTTTAAGGATACAGTCTTGTGGACAGTAGCTTAAGGAACATTTTGATGCATAAATCGTCCTTTTATGATGTATGGTTTAGAAGTTATGGCTAAAAAATCAAAAAAATCGCAAAAAACCACGTCAAAAACTATGATTCATATAAAAAATTTTAACTAAGATTCTTGAAAAAAAATCAAATTCCAGAAAACTTTTTTCTGAATATGCAGTCTTGTGAATATATGTATTAGAAACAATTTGGTGTATAAATCGTCCTTGTAGGATGTATGGTTTGGGAGTTATGACGGAAAAAGCACATGTTTTTGGCCAGCTTCCACTCCAAAAAGTGTTCTACAACTCCTAAACTACAAGAGATAGAGCAAACGGCATTTGGACAAAGGAGTATCCCTTCTTAAGGACGAGGACCTGGTGCTCATTTTAATGCATGAGTCGTCCTTATCTGATATGTAGTTTTTATTTTAGAAAATAAATAAAAAAAATAAAAATTGACAAAAAAGGGCACAAGAAATTTACATGAAATCTAATTTTTAAAATTATTTTAAGGATACAGTCTTGTGGACAGTAGCTTAAGGAACATTTTGATGCATAAATCGTCCTTTTATGATGTATGGTTTAGAAGTTATGGCTAAAAAATCAAAAAAATCGCAAAAAACCACGTCAAAAACTATGATTCATGTAAAAAATTTTAACTAAGATTCTTGAAAAAAAAATCAAATTCCAGAAAACTTTTTTCTGAATATGCAGTCTTGTGTATATATGTATTAGAAACCATTTGGTGTATAAAACGTCCTAGTAGGATGTATGGTTTGGGAGTTATGACGGAAAAAGCACATGTTTTTGGCCAGCTTCCACTCCAAAAAGTGTTCTACAACTCCTAAACTACAAGAGATAGAGCAAACGGCATTTGGACAAAGGAGTATCCCTTCTTAAGGACGAGGACCTGGTGCTCATTTTAATGCATGAATCGTCCTTATCTGATATGTAGTTTTTATTTTAGAAAATAAATAAAAAAAATAAAAATTGACAAAAAAGGGCACATGAAATTAACATGAAATCTAATTTTTAAAATTATTTTAAGGATACAGTCTTGTGGGCAGTAGCTTAAGGAACATTTTGATGCATAAATCGTCCTTTTATGATGTATGGTTTAGAAGTTATGGCTAAAAAATCAAAAAAATCGCAAAAAACCACGTCAAAAACTATGATTCATGTAAAAAATTTTAACTAAGATTCTTGAAAAAAAATCAAATTCCAGAAAACTTTTTTCTGAATATGCAGTCTTGTGAATATATGTATTAGAAACAATTTGGTGTATAAATCGTCCTTGTAGGATGTATGGTTTGGGAGTTATGACGGAAAAAGCACATGTTTTTGGCCAGCTTCCACTCCAAAAAGTGTTCTACAACTCCTAAACTACAAGAGATAGAGCAAACGGCATTTGGACAAAGGAGTATCCCTCCTTAAGGACGAGGACCTGGTACTCATTTTAATGCATGAGTCGTCCTTATCTGATATGTAGTTTTTATTTTAGAAAATAAATAAAAAAAATAAAAATTGACAAAAAAGGGCACATGAAATTAACATGAAATCTAATTTTTAAAATTATTTTAAGGATACAGTCTTGTGGACAGTAGCTTAAGGAACATTTTGATGCATAAATCGTCCTTTTATGATGTATGGTTTAGAAGTTATGGCTAAAAAAATCAAAAAAATCGCAAAAAACCACGTCAAAAACTATGATTCATATAAAACATTTTAACTAAGATTCTTGAAAAAAAATCAAATTCCAGAAAACTTTTTTCTGAATATGCAGTCTTGTGAATATATGTATTAGAAACAATTTGGTGTATAAATCGTCCTTGTAGGATGTATGGTTTGGGAGTTATGACGGAAAAAGCACATGTTTTTGGCCAGCTTCCACTCCAAAAAGTGTTCTACAACTCCTAAACTACAAGAGATAGAGCAAACGGCATTTGGACAAAGGAGTATCCCTTCTTAAGGACGAGGACCTGGTGCTCATTTTAATGCATGAATCGTCCTTATCTGATATGTAGTTTTTATTTTAGAAAATAAATAAAAAAAATAAAAATTGACAAAAAAGGGCACAAGAAATTAACATGAAATCTAATTTTTAAAATTATTTTAAGGATATAATCTTGTGGGCAGTAGCTTAAGGAACATTTTGATGCATAAATCGTCCTTTTATGATGTATGGTTTAGAAGTTATGGCTAAAAAATCAAAAAAATCGCAAAAAACCACGTCAAAAACTATGATTCATGTAAAAAATTTTAACTAAGATTCTTGAAAAAAAAATCAAATTCCAGAAAACTTTTTTCTGAATATTCAGTCTTGTGTATATATGTATAAGAAACAATTTGGTGTATAAATCGTCCTTGTAGGATGTATGGTTTGGGAGTTATGACGGAAAAAGCACATGTTTTTGGCCAGCTTCCACTCCAAAAAGTGTTCTACAACTCCTAAACTACAAGAGATAGAGCAAACGGCATTTGGACAAAGGAGTATCCCTTCTTAAGGACGAGGACCTGGTGCTCATTTTAATGCATGAATCGTCCTTATCTGATATGTAGTTTTTATTTTAGAAAATAAATAAAAAAAATAAAAATTGACAAAAAAGGGCACATGAAATTAACATGAAATCTAATTTTTAAAATTATTTTAAGGATACAGTCTTGTGGACAGTAGCTTAAGGAACATTTTGATGCATAAATCGTCCTTTTATGATGTATGGTTTAGAAGTTATGGCTAAAAAATCAAAAAAATCGCAAAAAACCACGTCAAAAACTATGATTCATGTAAAAAATTTTAACTAAGATTCTTGAAAAAAAATCAAATTCCAGAAAACTTTTTTCTGAATATGCAGTCTTGTGAATATATGTATTAGAAACAATTTGGTGTATAAATCGTCCTTGTAGGATGTATGGTTTGGGAGTTATGACGGAAAAAGCACATGTTTTTGGCCAGCTTCCACTCCAAAAAGTGTTCTACAACTCCTAAACTACAAGAGATAGAGCAAACGGCATTTGGACAAAGGAGTATCCCTCCTTAAGGACGAGGACCTGGTACTCATTTTAATGCATGAGTCGTCCTTATCTGATATGTAGTTTTTATTTTAGAAAATAAATAAAAAAAATAAAAATTGACAAAAAAGGGCACATGAAATTAACATGAAATCTAATTTTTAAAATTATTTTAAGGATACAGTCTTGTGGACAGTAGCTTAAGGAACATTTTGATGCATAAATCGTCCTTTTATGATGTATGGTTTAGAAGTTATGGCTAAAAAAATCAAAAAAATCGCAAAAAACCACGTCAAAAACTATGATTCATATAAAACATTTTAACTAAGATTCTTGAAAAAAAATCAAATTCCAGAAAACTTTTTTCTGAATATGCAGTCTTGTGAATATATGTATTAGAAACAATTTGGTGTATAAATCGTCCTTGTAGGATGTATGGTTTGGGAGTTATGACGGAAAAAGCACATGTTTTTGGCCAGCTTCCACTCCAAAAAGTGTTCTACAACTCCTAAACTACAAGAGATAGAGCAAACGGAATTTGGACAAAGGAGTATCCCTTCTTAAGGACGAGGACCTGGTGCTCATTTTAATGCATGAATCGTCCTTATCTGATATGTAGTTTTTATTTTAGAAAATAAATAAAAAAAATAAAAATTGACAAAAAAGGGCACAAGAAATTAACATGAAATCTAATTTTTAAAATTATTTTAAGGATATAATCTTGTGGGCAGTAGCTTAAGGAACATTTTGATGCATAAATCGTCCTTTTATGATGTATGGTTTAGAAGTTATGGCTAAAAAATCAAAAAAATCGCAAAAAACCACGTCAAAAACTATGATTCATGTAAAAAATTTTAACTAAGATTCTTGAAAAAAAAATCAAATTCCAGAAAACTTTTTTCTGAATATTCAGTCTTGTGTATATATGTATAAGAAACAATTTGGTGTATAAATCGTCCTTGTAGGATGTATGGTTTGGGAGTTATGACGGAAAAAGCACACGTTTTTGGCCAGCTTCCACTCCAAAAAGTGTTCTACAACTCCTAAACTACAAGAGATAGAGCAAACGGCATTTGGACAAAGGAGTATCCCTTCTTAAGGACGAGGACCTGGTGCTCATTTTAATGCATGAATCGTCCTTATCTGATATGTAGTTTTTTTTTTAGAAAATAAATAAAAAAAATAAAAATTGACAAAAAAGGGCACATGAAATTAACATGAAATCTAATTTTTAAAATTATTTTAAGGATACAGTCTTGTGGGCAGTAGCTTAAGGAACATTTTGATGCATAAATCGTCCTTTTATGATGTATGGTTTAGAAGTTATGGCTAAAAAATCAAAAAAATCGCAAAAAACCACGTCAAATCTATGATTCATGTAAAAAATTTTAACTAAGATTCTTGAAAAAAATCAAATTCCAGAAAACTTTTTTCTGAATATGCAGTCTTGTGTATATATGTATTAGAAACAATTTGGTGTATAAATCGTCCTTGTAGGATGTATGGTTTGGGAGTTATGACGGAAAAAGCACATGTTTTTGGCCAGCTACCACTCCAAAAAGTGTTCTACAACTACTAAACTACAAGAGATAGAGCAAACGGCATTTGGACAAAGGAGTATCCCTTCTTAAGGACGAGGACCTAGTACTCATTTTAATGCATGAATCGTCCTTATCTGATATGTAGTTTTTATTTTAGAAAAAAAATAAAAAAACTAAAAATTGACAAAAAAGGGCACATGAAATTAACATGAAATCTAATTTTTAAAATTATTTTAAGGATACAGTCTTGTGGGCAGTAGCTTAAGGAACATTTTGATGCATAAATCGTCCTTTTATGATGTATGGTTTAGAAGTTATGGCTAAAAAATAAAAAAAATCGCACAAAAACACGCCAAAAACTATGATTCATATAAAAAATTTTAACTAAGATTCTTGAAAAAAAATCAAATTCCAGAAAACTTTTTTCTGAATATGCAGTCTTGTGAATATATGTATTAGAAACAATTTGGTGTATAAATCGTCCTTGTAGGATGTATGGTTTGGGAGTTATGACGGAAAAAGCACATGTTTTTGGCCAGCTTCCACTCCAAAAAGTGTTCTACAACTCCTAAACTACAAGAGATAGAGCAAACGGCATTTGGACAAAGGAGTATCCCTTCTTAAGGACGAGGACCTGGTGCTCATTTTAATGCATGAATCGTCCTTATCTGATATGTAGTTTTTATTTTAGAAAATAAATAAAAAAAATAAAAATTGACAAAAAAGGGCACATGAAATTAACATGAAATCTAATTTTTAAAATTATTTTAAGGATACAGTCTTGTGGGCAGTAGCTTAAGGAACATTTTGATGCATAAATCGTCCTTTTATGATGTATGGTTTAGAAGTTATGGCTAAAAAATAAAAAAAATCGCACAAAACCACGTCAAAAACTATGATTCATGTAAAAAATTTAAACTAAGATTCTTGAAAAAAAATCAAATTCCAGAAAACTTTTTTCTGAATATGCAGTCTTGTGAATATATGTATAAGAAACAATTTGGTGTATAAATCGTCCTTGTAGGATGTATGGTTTGGGAGTTATGACGGAAAAAGCACACGTTTTTGGCCAGCTTCCACTCCAAAAAGTGTTCTACAACTCCTAAACTACAAGAGATAGAGCAAACGGCATTTGGACAAAGGAGTATCCCTTCTTAAGGACGAGGACCTGGTGCTCATTTTAATGCATGAATCGTCCTTATCTGATATGTAGTTTTTTTTTTAGAAAATAAATAAAAAAAATAAAAATTGACAAAAAAGGGCACATGAAATTAACATGAAATCTAATTTTTAAAATTATTTTAAGGATACAGTCTTGTGGGCAGTAGCTTAAGGAACATTTTGATGCATAAATCGTCCTTTTATGATGTACGGTTTAGAAGTTATGGCTAAAAAATCAAAAAAATCGCAAAAAACCACGTCAAAAACAATGATTCATGTAAAAAATTTTAACTAAGATTCTTGAAAATAATCAAATTCCAGAAAACTTTTTTCTGAATATGCAGTCTTGTGTATATATGTATTAGAAACAATTTGGTGTATAAATCGTCCTTGTATGATGTATGGTTTGGGAGTTATGACGGAAAAAGCACATGTTTTTGGCCAGCTTCCACTCCAAAAAATGTTCTACAACTCCTAAACTACAAGAGATAGAGCAAACGGCATTTGGACAAAGGAGTATCCCTTCTTAAGGACGAGGACCTGGTACTCATTTTAATGCATGAGTCGTCCTTATCTGATATGTAGTTTTTATTTTAGAAAATAAATAAAAAAAATAAAAATTGACAAAAAAGGGCACATGAAATTAACATGAAATCTAATTTTTAAAATTATTTTAAGGATACAGTCTTGTGGACAGTAGCTTAAGGAACATTTTGATGCATAAATCGTCCTTTTATGATGTATGGTTTAGAAGTTATGGCTAAAAAATCAAAAAAATCGCAAAAAACCACGTCAAAAACTATGATTCATATAAAACATTTTAACTAAGATTCTTGAAAAAAAATCAAATTCCAGAAAACTTTTTTCTGAATATGCAGTCTTGTGAATATATGTATTAGAAACAATTTGGTGTATAAATCGTCCTTGTAGGATGTATGGTTTGGGAGTTATGACGGAAAAAGCACATGTTTTTGGCCAGCTTCCACTCCAAAAAGTGTTCTACAACTCCTAAACTACAAGAGATAGAGCAAACGGCATTTGGACAAAGGAGTATCCCTTCTTAAGGACGAGGACCTGGTGCTCATTTTAATGCATGAATCGTCCTTATCTGATAAGTAGTTTTTATTTTAGAAAATAAGTAAAAAAAATAAAAATTGACAAAAAAGGGCACATGAAATTAACATGAAATCTAATTTTTAAAATTATTTTAAGGATACAGTCTTGTGGGCAGTAGCTTAAGGAACATTTTGATGCATAAATCGTCTTTTTATGATGTACGGTTTAGAAGTTATGGCTAAAAAATCAAAAAAATCGCAAAAAACCACGTCAAAAACTATGATTCATGTAAAAAATTTTAACTAAGATTCTTGAAAAAAAAATCAAATTCCAGAAAACTTTTTTCTGAATATGCAGTCTTGTGTATATATGTATTAGAAACAATTTGGTGTATAAATCGTCCTTGTAAGATGTATGGTTTGGGAGTTATGACGGAAAAAGCACATGTTTTTGGCCAGCTACCACTCCAAAAAGTGTTCTACAACTCCTAAACTACAAGAGATAGAGCAAACGGAATTTGGACAAAGGAGTATCCCTTCTTAAGGACGAGGACCTGGTGCTCATTTAAATGCATGAATCGTCCTTATCTGTTATGTAGTTTTTATTTTAGAAAATAAATAAAAAAAATAAAAATTGACAAAAAAGGGCACATGAAATTAACATGAAATCTAATTTTTAAAATTATTTTAAGGATACAGTCTTGTGGGCAGTAGCTTAAGGAACATTTTGATGCATAAATCGTCCTTTTATGATGTATGGTTTAGAAGTTATGGCTAAAAAATCAAAAAAATCGCAAAAAACCACGTCAAAAACAATGATTCATGTAAAAAATTTTAACTAAGATTCTTGAAAAAAAATCAAATTCCAGAAAACTTTTTTCTGAATATGCAGTCTTGTGTATATATGTATTAGAAACAATTTGGTGTATAAATCGTCCTTGTAGGATGTATGGTTTGGGAGTTATGACGGAAAAAGCACATGTTTTTGGCCAGCTTCCACTCCAAAAAGTGTTCTACAACTCCTAAACTACAAGAGATAGAGCAAACGGCATTTGGACAAAGGAGTATCCCTTCTTAAGGACGAGGACCTGGTGCTCATTTTAATGCATGAATCGTCCTTATCTGATATGTAGTTTTTATTTTAGAAAATAAATAAAAAAAATAAAAATTGACAAAAAAGGGCACATGAAATTAACATGAAATCTAATTTTTAAAATTATTTTAAGGATACAGTCTTGTGGGCAGTAGCTTAAGGAACATTTTGATGCATAAATCGTCCTTTTATGATGTATGGTTTAGAAGTTATGGCTAAAAAATCAAAAAAATCGCAAAAAACCACGTCAAAAACTATGATTCATGTAAAAAATTTTAACTAAGATTCTTGAAAAAAAATCAAATTCCAGAAAACTTTTTTCTGAATATGCAGTCTTGTGTATATATGTATTAGAAACAATTTGGTGTATAAATCGTCCTGGTAGGATGTATGGTTTGGGAGTTATGACGGAAAAAGCACATGTTTTTGACCAGCTTCCACTCCAAAAAGTGTTCTACAACTCCTAAACTACAAGAGATAGAGCAAACGGCATTTGGACAAAGGAGTATCCCTTCTTAAGGACGAGGACCTGGTGCTCATTTTAATGCATGAATCGTCCTTATCTGATATGTAGTTTTTATTTTAGAAAAAAAATAAAAAAAATAAAAATTGACAAAAAAGGGCACATGAAATTAACATGAAATCTAATTTTTAAAATTATTTTAAGGATACAGTCTTGTAGGCAGTAGCTTAAGGAACATTTTGATGCATAAATCGTCCTTTTATGATGTATGGTTTAGAAGTTATGGCTAAAAAATAAAAAAAATCGCAAAAAACCACGTCAAAAACTATGATTCATGTAAAAAATTTTAACTAAGATTGTTGAAAAAAAATCAAATTCCAGAAAACTTTTTTCTGAATATGCAGTCTTGTGTATATATGTATTAGAAACAATTTGGTGTATAAATCGTCCTTGTATGATGTATGGTTTGGGAGTTATGACGGAAAAAGCACATGTTTTTGGCCAGCTTCCACTCCAAAAAGTGTTCTACAACTCCTAAACTACAAGAGATAGAGCAAACGGCATTTGGACAAAGGAGTATCCCTTCTTAAGGACGAGGACCTGGTGCTCATTTTAATGCATGAATCGTCCTTATCTGATATGTAGTTTTTATTTTAGAAAATAAATAAAAAAAATAAAAATTGACAAAAAAGGGCACATGAAATTAACATGAATTCTAATTTTTAAAATTATTTTAAGGATACAGTCTTGTGGGCAGTAGCTTAAGGAACATTTTAATGCATAAATCGTCCTTTTATGATGTACGGTTTAGAAGTTATGGCTAAAAAATCAAAAAAATCGCAAAAAACCACGTCAAAAACAATGATTCATGTAAAAAATTTTAACTAAGATTCTTGAAAAAAATCAAATTCCAGAAAACTTTTTTCTGAATATGCAGTCTTGTGTATATATGTATTAGAAACAATTTGGTGTATAAATCGTCCTTGTAAGATGTATGGTTTGGGAGTTATGACGGAAAAAGCACATGTTTTTGGCCAGCTACCACTCCAAAAAGTGTTCTACAACTCCTAAACTACAAGAGATAGAGCAAACGGCATTTGGACAGAGGAGTATCCCTTCTTAAGGAGGAGGACCTGGTGCTCATTTTAATGCATGAATCGTCCTTATCTGGTATGTAGTTTTTATTTTAGAAAATAAAAAAAAAAATAAAAATTGACAAAAAAGGGCACATGAAATCAACATGAAATCTAATTTTTAAAATTATTTTAAGGATACAGTCTTGTGGACAGTAGCTTAAGGAACATTTTGATGCATAAATCGTCCTTTTATGATGTATGGTTTAGAAGTTATGGCTAAAAAATCAAAAAAATCGCACAAAACCACGTCAAAAACTATGATTCATATAAAAAATTTTAACTAAGATTCTTGAAAAAAAATCAAATTCCAGAAAACTTTTTTCTGAATATGCAGTCTTGTGAATATATGTATTAGAAACAATTTGGTGTATAAATCGTCCTTGTAGGATGTATGGTTTGGGAGTTATGACGGAAAAAGCACATGTTTTTGGCCAGCTTCCACTCCAAAAAGTGTTCTACAACTCCTAAACTACAAGAGATAGAGCAAACGGCATTTGGACAAAGGAGTATCCCTTCTTAAGGACGAGGACCTGGTGCTCATTTTAATGCATGAATCGTCCTTATCTGATAAGTAGTTTTTATTTTAGAAAATAAGTAAAAAAAATAAAAATTGACAAAAAAGGGCACATGAAATTAACATGAAATCTAATTTTTAAAATTATTTTAAGGATACAGTCTTGTGGGCAGTAGCTTAAGGAACATTTTGATGCATAAATCGTCATTTTATGATGTACGGTTTAGAAGTTATGGCTAAAAAATAAAAAAAATCGCAAAAAACCACGTCAAAAACAATGATTCATGTAAAAAATTTTAACTAAGATTGTTGAAAAAAAATCAAATTCCAGAAAACTTTTTTCTGAATATGCAGTCTTGTGTATATATGTATTAGAAGCAATTTGGTGTATAAATCGTCCTTGTAAGATGTATGATTTGGGAGTTATGACGGAAAAAGCACATGTTTTTGGCCAGCTACCACTCCAAAAAGTGTTCTACAACTCCTAAACTACAAGAGATAGAGCAAACGGCATTTCGACAGAGGAGTATCCCTTCTTAAGGAGGAGGACCTGGTGCTCATTTTAATGCATGAATCGTCCTTATCTGGTATGTAGTTTTTATTTTAGAAAATAAAAAAAAAAATAAAAATTGACAAAAAAGGGCACATGAAATCAACATGAAATCTAATTTTTAAAATTATTTTAAAGATACAGTCTTGTGGGCAGTAGCTTAAGGAACATTTTGATGCATAAATCGTCCTTTTATGATGTACGGTTTAGAAGTTATGGCTAAAAAATCAAAAAAATCGCAAAAAACCACGTCAAAAACAATGATTCATGTAAAAAATTTTAACTAAGATTCTTGAAAAAAAATCAAATTCCAGAAAACTTTTTTCTGAATATGCAGTTTTGTGTATATATGTATTAGAAACAATTTGGTGTATAAATCGTCCTTGTAAGATGTATGGTTTGGGAGTTATGACGGAAAAAGCACATGTTTTTGGCCAGCTACCACTCCAAAAAGTGTTCTACAACTCCTAAACTACAAGAGATAGAGCAAACGGCATTTGGACAGAGGAGTATCCCTTCTTAAGGAGGAGGACCTGGTGCTCATTTTAATGCATGAATCGTCCTTATCTGATATGTAGTTTTTATTTTAGAAAATAAAAAAAAAAATAAAAATTGACAAAAAAGGGCACATGAAATCAACATGAAATCTAATTTTTAAAATTATTTTAAGGATACAGTCTTGTGGACAGTAGCTTAAGGAACATTTTGATGCATAAATCGTCCTTTTATGATGTATGGTTTAGAAGTTATGGCTAAAAAATCAAAAAAATCGCACAAAACCACGTCAAAAACTATGATTCATATAAAAAATTTTAACTAAGATTCTTGAAAAAAAATCAAATTCCAGAAAACTTTTTTCTGAATATGCAGTCTTGTGAATATATGTATTAGAAACAATTTGGTGTATAAATCGTCCTTGTAGGATGTATGGTTTGGGAGTTATGACGGAAAAAGCACATGTTTTTGGCCAGCTTCCACTCCAAAAAGTGTTCTACAACTCCTAAACTACAAGAGATAGAGCAAACGGCATTTGGACAAAGGAGTATCCCTTCTTAAGGACGAGGACCTGGTGCTCATTTTAATGCATGAATCGTCCTTATCTGATAAGTAGTTTTTATTTTAGAAAATAAGTAAAAAAAATAAAAATTGACAAAAAAGGGCACATGAAATTAACATGAAATCTAATTTTTAAAATTATTTTAAGGATACAGTCTTGTGGGCAGTAGCTTAAGGAACATTTTGATGCATAAATCGTCTTTTTATGATGTACGGTTTAGAAGTTATGGCTAAAAAATCAAAAAAATCGCAAAAAACCACGTCAAAAACTATGATTCATGTAAAAAATTTTAACTAAGATTCTTGAAAAAAAAATCAAATTCCAGAAAACTTTTTTCTGAATATGCAGTCTTGTGTATATATGTATTAGAAACAATTTGGTGTATAAATCGTCCTTGTAAGATGTATGGTTTGGGAGTTATGACGGAAAAAGCACATGTTTTTGGCCAGCTACCACTCCAAAAAGTGTTCTACAACTCCTAAACTACAAGAGATAGAGCAAACGGAATTTGGACAAAGGAGTATCCCTTCTTAAGGACGAGGACCTGGTGCTCATTTAAATGCATGAATCGTCCTTATCTGTTATGTAGTTTTTATTTTAGAAAATAAATAAAAAAAATAAAAATTGACAAAAAAGGGCACATGAAATTAACATGAAATCTAATTTTTAAAATTATTTTAAGGATACAGTCTTGTGGGCAGTAGCTTAAGGAACATTTTGATGCATAAATCGTCCTTTTATGATGTATGGTTTAGAAGTTATGGCTAAAAAATCAAAAAAATCGCAAAAAACCACGTCAAAAACAATGATTCATGTAAAAAATTTTAACTAAGATTCTTGAAAAAAAATCAAATTCCAGAAAACTTTTTTCTGAATATGCAGTCTTGTGTATATATGTATTAGAAACAATTTGGTGTATAAATCGTCCTTGTAGGATGTATGGTTTGGGAGTTATGACGGAAAAAGCACATGTTTTTGGCCAGCTTCCACTCCAAAAAGTGTTCTACAACTCCTAAACTACAAGAGATAGAGCAAACGGCATTTGGACAAAGGAGTATCCCTTCTTAAGGACGAGGACCTGGTGCTCATTTTAATGCATGAATCGTCCTTATCTGATATGTAGTTTTTATTTTAGAAAATAAATAAAAAAAATAAAAATTGACAAAAAAGGGCACATGAAATTAACATGAAATCTAATTTTTAAAATTATTTTAAGGATACAGTCTTGTGGGCAGTAGCTTAAGGAACATTTTGATGCATAAATCGTCGTTTTATGATGTACGGTTTAGAAGTTATGGCTAAAAAATCAAAAAAATCGCAAAAAACCACGTCAAAAACAATGATTCATGTAAAAAATTTTAACTAAGATTCTTGAAAAAAAATCAAATTCCAGAAAACTTTTTTCTGAATATGCAGTTTTGTGTATATATGTATTAGAAACAATTTGGTGTATAAATCGTCCTTGTAAGATGTATGGTTTGGGAGTTATGACGGAAAAAGCACATGTTTTTGGCCAGCTACCACTCCAAAAAGTGTTCTACAACTCCTAAACTACAAGAGATAGAGCAAACGGCATTTGGACAGAGGAGTATCCCTTCTTAAGGAGGAGGACCTGGTGCTCATTTTAATGCATGAATCGTCCTTATCTGATATGTAGTTTTTATTTTAGAAAATAAAAAAAAAAATAAAAATTGACAAAAAAGGGCACATGAAATCAACATGAAATCTAATTTTTAAAATTATTTTAAGGATACAGTCTTGTGGACAGTAGCTTAAGGAACATTTTGATGCATAAATCGTCCTTTTATGATGTATGGTTTAGAAGTTATGGCTAAAAAATCAAAAAAATCGCACAAAACCACGTCAAAAACTATGATTCATATAAAAAATTTTAACTAAGATTCTTGAAAAAAAATCAAATTCCAGAAAACTTTTTTCTGAATATGCAGTCTTGTGAATATATGTATTAGAAACAATTTGGTGTATAAATCGTCCTTGTAGGATGTATGGTTTGGGAGTTATGACGGAAAAAGCACATGTTTTTGGCCAGCTTCCACTCCAAAAAGTGTTCTACAACTCCTAAACTACAAGAGATAGAGCAAACGGCATTTGGACAAAGGAGTATCCCTTCTTAAGGACGAGGACCTGGTGCTCATTTTAATGCATGAATCGTCCTTATCTGATAAGTAGTTTTTATTTTAGAAAATAAGTAAAAAAAATAAAAATTGACAAAAAAGGGCACATGAAATTAACATGAAATCTAATTTTTAAAATTATTTTAAGGATACAGTCTTGTGGGCAGTAGCTTAAGGAACATTTTGATGCATAAATCGTCGTTTTATGATGTACGGTTTAGAAGTTATGGCTAAAAAATCAGAAAAATCGCAAAAAACCACGTCAAAAACAATGATTCATGTAAAAAATTTTAACTAAGATTGTTGAAAAAAAATCAAATTCCAGAAAACTTTTTTCTGAATATGCAGTCTTGTGTATATATGTATTAGAAACAATTTGGTGTATAAATCGTCCTTGTAAGATGTATGGTTTGGGAGTTATGACGGAAAAAGCACATGTTTTTGGCCAGCTACCACTCCAAAAAGTGTTCTACAACTCCTAAACTACAAGAGATAGAGCAAACGGCATTTGGACAGAGGAGTATCCCTTCTTAAGGAGGAGGACCTGGTGCTCATTTTAATGCATGAATCGTCCTTATCTGGTATGTAGTTTTTATTTTAGAAAATAAAAAAAAAAATAAAAATTGACAAAAAAGGGCACATGAAATCAACATGAAATCTAATTTTTAAAATTATTTTAAAGATACAGTCTTGTGGGCAGTAGCTTAAGGAACATTTTGATGCATAAATCGTCCTTTTATGATGTATGGTTTAGAAGTTATGACTAAAAAATCAAAAAAATCGCAAAAAACCACGTCAAAAACTATGATTCATGTAAAAAATTTTAACTAAGATTCTTGAAAAAAAAATCAAATTCCAGAAAACTTTTTTCTGAATATGCAGTCTTGTGTATATATGTATTAGAAACAATTTGGTGTATAAATCGTCCTTGTAGGATGTATGGTTTGGGAGTTATGACGGAAAAAGCACATGTTTTTGGCCAGCTTCCACTCCAAAAAGTGTTCTACAACTCCTAAACTACAAGAGATAGAACAAACGGCATTTGGTGCTCATTTAACTGTATGAATCGTCCTTATCTGATATGTAGTTTTTATTTTAGAAAATAAGTAAAAAAAATAAAAATTGACAAAAAAGGGCACATGAAATTAACATGAAATCTAATTTTTAAAATTATTTTAAGGATACAGTCTTGTGAACAGTAGCTTAAGGAACATTTTGATGCATAAATTGTCCTTTTATGATGTATGGTTTAGAAGTTATGGCTAAAAAATCAAAAAAATCGCAAAAAACCACGTCAAAAACTATGATTCATGTAAAAAAATTTTAACTAAGATTCTAGAAAAAAAAATCAAATTCTAGAAAACTTTTTTCTGAATGTGCAGTCTTGTGTATACATGTATTAGAAATAATTTGGTGTATAAATCGTCCTTGTAGGATGTATGGTTTTGGAGTTATGACGGAAAAAGCACATGTTTTTGGCCAGCTTCCACTCCAAAAAGTGTTCCACAACTCCTAAACTACAAGAGATAGAGCAAACGGCATTTGGACAAAGGAGTATCCCTTCTTAAGGACGAGGACCTGGTGCTCATTTTAATGCATGAATCGTCCTTATCTGATATGTAGTTTTATCATTATTAAATTAGTTATTATTAAATTATCATTATTAAATTAAATTCATTGATCAACCTTACAGAACTGTGAAAATTGGCATTTATCGGAACAATTAAATCCATTGATCTACCATACGGAACTATGAAACTTGCCATTTAATTCTCCCGATGATGCAAAAGTATCGTATTCTTCAAACTTTTTAAAAAATGGCAATAATCATATACGAGGTTAATACGTCTGCATTTACATATAACTGACCTCTAAACATAGTAATAAAATACAGAAATGTTCACTTTTTACATTGAACAAAAACATAAAAATATGAAAACCTCTTGTGCTTTAATAATGCTTTAAAAACCAAAAACAGATCATCAAAATTTACCCAATAAAAGCATGTACAGAAGACAATAGTCACATATTGTATTTAATAAATACCTTAAACTTCATAAAATAAGCTAATAACTTGTAAATATTTAATAAAAAAAAAATAACATCGTTTCAATATATGCTATTATACAATTATATAAATTATACTCACATGAAATTTTACTCAAAAGTAATATATATGAAATAATTCATATATATTATGAATGTTTAAAACTGTATATATATATTATGTTTAAAACTGTTTATTTTTAAAATGTTTAAAATGCTTAAAACCAACCAATTAAGAAATGCATGATAAAAATGCTCACAAAAAATTTCGTCACAATATTACATTTGTACAAAATTATTCTAATAAATGTTAAAAATTTTATCATTGCACGTGATAAACAAAGAATATAAAAATATATAAAAAAATAAAATGTTCCAAATGAAATTGTTTTACTCGGATTAATTATATACATTTCAACATAAAATCTATCTGAAATAAATGTCTTAATATAACGAAATGGAATTCTTAAATATTTTCCAATTGAATCAAAATATACTTTTGATTATGCTTGCAGGGTTTTCTGATTGGGCAGATAGGTATATTTTTGTTGGTGGTTTAAGATAACCTAATAAGAATACTAATAAAATTATAAGTATATGTGTATATAATAATAAATATAATATTAATATATATCTATACTATTCTATACTATATATATATACATGCATCTACGATCAATGGTTTTGTCGTAAAATTGACATTTTAATAAAAAATAAAATCATTTTCTTAAATAAATTTCTTAAAATAAAATCATGACTGCTTGTAACTTTGGTATCTTTTAATAAAATACCTACATAAAAACCATTTCAACAACATTAAAGCAAATGGGTAACAAGCAATTTGCTTCTCTTCATGAAAAAAAAAAACATATTTGCAACTCCTTATTAAAGAATAATTATTTCTTTAGCCGAATCTGAATTCCGTCTTTTTATTCGGCTAATGAAAAAATTATTATTTGCAGATGCAACCAAAATCTAGCTAGAATAAAATCGCAACAACAATGTCCAGCTAGAAACAACATCAATTCGTCAAACACAAGAAGATCCCAAAAATTAACACAAAAAAATAAGCTGTAAAAGTTGTGGCAAATATAAGTTACATTTTCATTCACATACATACTTATAATATTGTTTTCTTTTCCTTTCGTTACTTGTCGTATTCATTTTCATGTTTACTTCTTCTTACTCACAGCAATGCGTCAATAACGAGTACAAAAACTCGTTGGTTGTCATTGTTTTGGTTTTTCTGTCGGTGGATGGCTGATAGTCTGGAAAGAAGTTGGAACGCTGGATGAAGCAATCTCTTGGTATAATTTATACTCGTTGATCAGTGTGGCTTCAGACCTGGAAAGTCCACCATCTACCAGATTTTCATGCTACGACAAATCTTGGAGAAGACTCAAGAAAAACAAGTCGACACCCACCATCTTTTTGTCGACTACAAAGCCGCCTTCGACAGCCCAATAAGGAAGAACCTGTACTCCACCATGTCTGAATTTGGTATTCCTAAGAGATCTACCATCTCGATCAAGATCTACGGACCAATCTGCGTCAATGGCGAGTACCGAATACGGGGGAATGATGAACTGTATGAGCTGTACGCTGACATCGACATAGTCAAGCGCATTAAAATCGAGCGGCTTCGCTGGCTTGGTCATGTTCAGCGCATGAAAGACGATGCTCCAGTGAAGAAAATATTCGATTCGGTACCCAGCGGCGGTCAACGCAGAAGAGGACAACCGCATCTTCGTTGGAAAGACCAAGTAGAGGACAACCTGACGAAGCTGGGAATTTCCAACTGGCGCCAGCAAGCGAAAGACAGAAATGGCTGGCGCAAATTCTTAGATGAGGCCAAGACCGACATACTGTTGTAGCGCCAACTAAGTAAGTAAGTAAGTAAGTAAGTAATCGAGTTTAGTTGCTTCAATCTCAACAGTCAATATTGAAACTGGAAGTTTGTCAAACCATCTGACTTGTCGTGTGAAACAGACATGAACCCAATTAACACCAAACGAAGAACGATGCGTAAATGAGCTCTTTAACGAGTCTGAGATCTCGGACTCGTAAACTCGCTCGCCAACGAATCTGAGATCTCGGACTTGCAATCAGGGTTGCCAACTCATTTTATGGTTTTCCCAGCAGTTGTCTTCAAAGTTTCCCGATTTTTCATCAAATTCCCCCAAAAAAATTTTAATAAATTTGCTTATAGACTTTTTTAATTCAATATTACAATAAATAATGTAAGGATTTTATAAATTTTATGAAAGCAATTCATTTTGATAAAAAAATAACACACTATAAAATAAAAAAAAAAAAATTGAAAAAGGAAAATGTGTTTTCGAGTCGCGACTTCAAACTTGGTAGCTACAATATGTCGATGGCATGATTCCAAAGTATGTTCAGTGTGGCTTTAGGCAGACAGATTTTTGAAAATATAATTTTTACATTTGATTATTGTTGTACAACTATTCAAAATATGTAAAAAAAATATAACTCAATCCCGCTTATAATACAGATTCTCTAGCGCTTAAAACCCGATGCGACTAATCAGAGTAACTCTAAACGCCTTATTCTCAAAACTTACTTTTTCAAAACTTCTACTGCACTGCTGCAAAAAAACTAATCGACCGATTTTATTTTTTTTTAAATCTATTTGTATTGTAATAGCAAAATAAGCGACTTTGGAAAATTTGTCTTACTTTTTCACGCAACCATATGGTAAAAAATATCGAAAATTTCTTAACTTTTTTTACACTTCATAATTTTCTTTTTTTTTAAATGAAATTTTTATTCCATTTTGGTAAAAGACGTGCATTCAAGTGTCTGTTTTTAAATTGTTCTTTTTTTCAGACGATTTGGAGCCAAGCTATGGTGTGTCCCGGTTTTCACTTATTTTTAAGCACACTAACTTCAGCGCAATCTTTATTATTAAACAATATATCGTAGCTGCGCCTACAAAAATGGTTATGTATTTTTCAGCAACTTTTCAAAAGAGCAAAAAACTGATTTTGTTCAGAGCATTTCTACTACTGCGAACACAGTTATTTTGTGTACACAGAATTTTGTGTATGTAAAATATACTTTTTTAAAAAACTTCTTCTAAAATATGCCTTAATTTTAACCGCTTTTGCCTCAAACCTATCTTAAGTCAACTACGTACATTTATGATGTGATTGAAAAGCAAATCGAAATGTAAAATTTTTTCAATGGTGCAATACTTTCCAAGGTTATAAGCGAAAATGCATTAAAAAAAAAAAAAAAATGTATTATTAAAAAATTTATTTGGCTATAAAGATTTTTTTGATAATGTTTATTAAACTTTCTAATGTTGTAAGAAGAACATTGTATCAAAAAATTTAATATAAAATCAAATTCCCTGCAAATATTAGACAAAATGTTAAATTCCTAAATCATTAAAAATTAGATGAATTATTAAATTCCCAGCATATTTGAGCCCATAACCCGGTTCCCCGATCGACATGAAATTACCCGCAAATCGGGTAATTCCCCACCAGTTGGCATGCCTGCTCGCAATCTCGGACTCGTAAACGAGCTCAAAACGAACACGAAATCTACGATTCAAAAATTTTCAAAAACTTGAAGAATTTTTCAGTGAAAATGATTAAAATAAAAATAAAAAAAAACACTAAATAAAATAATATATGAAAAAATTTCCATAAATTTCTTCAAACAAAATTAAATAAAACTTAGAATTTTTCATATAAAAATTTTGAGAATTTTTTGTGTTTTAATTGACGTATTTTTAGCAGCTAGCACTGAAAATGTTGTTTTGATTACAAAAAATATTTTCACATAAAAAAGTCCAACTCGTAAACGAGCCCGAAATGCACACAAAATATCGGACCCATACAAAATTATGTGAAAAAATTTAGAATTTTTTAATATAATTTCTTCATAGGAAATTATGCAAAGACTTAAAATTTTTTCATGTAAAAATTAAGGATTTTGTTTTTACTTTAAATGACGTATTTTTAGCAGCTAACAATGAAAAAACGGTTTTACTAATATTTCTACATCTATATCTACTACGATTTGATGCTACTATTTTCGACTACTTTTTTCTACTACTATTTTCCAACGTCATGTTCTTTTATTTTCTACTACCGCGAACCTGCAAAAAGTTGAATTTCTTGCAAAAAATTGAATAACGGCCACGTTCATAAACGTAATCATACTCTTTTTTGTGTCTTTATTAGCTTAAGAAATATTTCCACCACATTTCTTTGGAATAATCGTTTCTTTTTGCGGAGGTATCATTCCTTCCGACATTGAAAAATAAAATGTTGTTAGTGTCAAAATATCATATAATTAAAAAATGTACCTGTATTTGGACTACCCTATGCATAGGCATCCGCATAATTTGTTGTAGTGGTGGGGGGGGGGGGGGAGGGTAGAAAGGCTTACAGAAGTCTAGAATGCGCATAAAGAAAATTTAAACTATATAATTTTTTGTCTCAGATTTTTTGTACTAACATTAACATTATACGCACACTAATAAAAATCTTTGTGGTATGATGCTCGAAACATTTTCAAATTCAATTAAAACTTAGAATTTTCAATATAAAAATTTTGAGAATTTTTTGTGTTTTAATTGACGTATTTTTAGCAGCTAGCACTGAAAATGTTGTTCTGATTATAAAAAATATTTTCACATAAAAAAGTCCAACTCGTAAACGAGCCCGAAATGCACACAAGATATCGGACCCATACAAAATTAGGTGAAAAAATTTAGAATTTTTTAATATAATTTCTTCATAGGAAATTATGCAAAGACTTAAAATTTTTTCATGTAAAAATTAAGGATTTTGTTTTTATTTTAAATGACGTATTTTTAGCAGCTAACAATGAAAAAACGGTTTTACTAATATTTCTACATCTATATCTACTACGATTTGATGCTACTATTTTCGACTACTTTTTTCTACTACTATTTTCCAACGTCATGTTCTTTTATTTTCTACTACTGCGAACCTGCAAAAAGTTGAATTTCTTGCAAAAAATTGAATAACGGCCACGTTCATAAACGTAATCATACTCTTTTTTGTGTCTTTATTAGCTTAAGAAATATTTCCACCACATTTCTTTGGAATAATCGTTTCTTTTTGCGGAGGTATCATTCTTTCCGACATTGAAAAATAAAATGTTGTTAGTGTCAAAATATCATATAATTAAAAAATGTACCTGTATTTGGACTACCCTATGCATAGGCATCCGCATAATTTGTTGTAGTGGTGGGGGGGGGGGGGGGGAGGGTAGAAAGGCTTAAAGAAGTCTAGAATGCGCATAAAGAAAATTTAAACTATATAATTTTGTGTCTCAGATTTTTTGTACTAACATTAACATTATACGCACACTAATAAAAATCTTTGTGGTATGATGCTCGAAACATTTTCAAATTCAATTAAAACTTAGAATTTTCAATATAAAAATTTTGAGAATTTTTTGTGTTTTAATTGACGTATTTTTAGCAGCTAGCACTGAAAATGTTGTTCTGATTACAAAAAATATTTTCACATAAAAAAGTCCAACTCGTAAACGAGCCCGAAATGCACACAAGATATCGGACCCATACAAAATTATGTGAAAAAATTTAGAATTTTTTAATATAATTTCTTCATAGGAAATTATGCAAAGACTTAAAATTTTTTCATGTAAAAATTAAGGATTTTGTTTTTATTTTAAATGACGTATTTTTAGCAGCTAACAATGAAAAAACGGTTTTACTAATATTTCTACATCTATATCTACTACGAATTGATGCTACTATTCTCGACTACTTTTTTCTACTACTATTTTCTAAAGTCATGTTCTTCTATTTTCTACTACTGCGAACCTGCAAAAAGTTGAATTTCTTGCAAAAAATTTAATAACGGCCAAGAAATATTAAAAATACTGGGTAATTTTGCCTGTAAGAAATAAATATAATTTAAAAAACACATCCACAATAAAGTAAATGTATTTTTAAAAATGAGTTTAAAAAATATCATGCATCGTGGGCTTTTGTCCCGTTTTAACTACGAAGATTGGTTTATTTTAACAGCATTTTGGCTTTTTCCTTGTTTGTATTTATTTTGTTTCCCAATAAGACAATCAGATTCATTAGCTTTGTTTGTCTCGTTGCAACTGCTTCATTGTATTTCGCTAATAGAGATTATGTTAACGACCAAGAAGAAGAGTTGAGTTGAGAAGAGAAGAGAAAAGTCATAAGTACCCACTGAAAAAAAGTGAAGTTTTGAGAAAAGTGATAGTTTTGAGTACGTTTTCGGGTAGAAATTCTTTTTGTGAATTTTGGTTTTTTTTTTTTCTTTGTATGATGTTCTTGCTAGAGAAGACTAAGCTCGTGAAAATGTGTTTCATAAAAATAATTTGAATTTTTCTGCAAAATTATTAACAAACTGTTTTTGATATGAAAAAGAAACATTATTTTATCATTTTAGTAGGAAACAGTAACTTATAAATGAATCAATTTTTATTCATAGTTAAATGCGTTCAGAAATGAATAATAAATATTACTCTTTCACATTCCTAAATGCGTTAAAGAAAGGATCATGAAATTTTCTCCTCCTTACGGAACCACAAGCGTAGCGTGAGAGTTTTGCGTACGTTTTTGGGTAGAATTTTTTTAATATATGTTTTTTAATTAATAGATTTAAACTACATCATTGAAAGGAATGAATTTATATTAGCTTAGATTTTACTAAAAATTTAAATTTTATAATCAATGAAGTATTTATTTTGTAACCTTAGTTTTTGCTATTATTATTTAATGCATTTACTTTATATTACTTTTTATTATTCAGGGGCAGAGCTACAATAAAAATTAGAATAAAAACGAAAACTTTATTATGCATTGAAGTAAATTTTTGGTCTTATAATATTTTTGCGATCATTGATATCAAACTATTTGCATTAAATTCATCGTAAATTCATAAAAAATTTTGTTGACATTCGGAAAAGGTTATTTATCAATAATGTATCTATTTGAAAAAATATGTTAAGAAAAAAATCTATTTTGAAAAAAATAAGTTCAATGCCCTTATAAAGTTTTCGTTTTAGTTATAATTTTATTGTTTTCTAATTTTGAATAAATTAAGCTCTGCGAGTAATATTTCGATGGCGACGACCCTTGATATATTACTACTTTGTTCAAATAGAATTGAAATAATATGTTAACATTATCATTTCTTTTTTAACATATTATCGATATGCAATAATAAGACAATTTATGATTCAAAAATATTCATTTCTGAGTGTCATAAATGAACTTTTCTATCCGAAAAGGTTCATAAATGAATTCAAAAAATATAGCTTTGGTTCATTGGGTTTTCATTAAATTCATTTTATCATAATCGAAAGAATCGATCAAAAAACAACTTTTATTTCTGATCGAAAATAATAACGGTCAAAAAAGAACTTTTATTTCTGATCGAAAAAAGAACGACCAAAAGATAACCTTTATTTCTGATTTAAAAATAACTGATTCTGATCAAAATTCTGAATCCTGATCAAAAAAATAATGACCAAGAAATAACTTTTGTTTCTGTTTGAAATAAATAACGACCACGAAATAGCTTTTATTTCTGATTGAAAAAAATAATGACCATAAATAACTTTTACTTTTAATCGAAAAAAATAACGGTAAAAAATTACTAATCGAAAAATATCAATAAAAATTAATTTTTTAAAAAAATTGCTATTTAAACTATATAAAAAGAGTCTGTGATATTTTTCCAAATTAAAGTTCGTCTTTCAGTGTTTAGTTATTTTTCATTTATTATTTTTTACAATTAATGTTCGTGTCGTCAAATCAATTTATTTAAATAACGTATACATTAAAATGTTTGTGAAGTCAGGCCGCTGCAATAATGTCAGAATTATGAAAAAATAAGGAATAGCTAGCTATTCAATGAATTCAACCCCTGAGGAAGGTAAAAAAACACTACCGAAACGTCGGGAAAAAAATGGAATACATGTTCTTATTTATTTGTTTTCATCTTTAATCAAAAGACCAACATCGAACAAAATCTACAAAAAAATAATTGGTTTTGAGGTAATTTCTATCTTTAAAATCATGAAAAAAAGTATGTAAAAAATGGAATCCCAGCTCCCTAGTGTCAAATTTTTGTATTTAAAAGAATTATACAACTTTTTATACATGATCTTTTGATCTAAAATTTCGAAAATAATCGTTCCCTGCTATTTTTATTTTGCGTTCTGGTTACAAATAAAAAAATTTGCTTCGGCAACACTTTTTACAACAGTAGGCGGTAAGTGCATTATCAATTTTATTAAGTATACTTTCAGGCATTGCGGAACAATATACATGCCATGTACTTTTTTTGCTACACGACTTGCGAACGTTTTACCATACTGCCAAAAAGTATGTTCTTTTATTTGTAAGATTTTGCTAATATCTCTTTTACAATCTTAATTTATTAAAGACAAGCATGCTGCTCCATGCCCAATATCTCTCAAACTGTTTTCAAAAATGTTCAGCCTGTAAGTATGCACATCTTAATATATAAAAGGAAGCAAGCTGCTACGCACGCAGTACTTCTCAAACTGTACTTATTTTGTACAGTAAAGTACTTACAAGACATACTGTTCCTAAAAATTTTCAGCCTGGAAGTATGCAAGTATATATTTTGTACTAATCAGTGACAATTGGGTTCTTAGTAATTTACAATAGTTTTTACAATAGTATGTTTTTGATCTAACTACTCCTTTTCTAAACAAGTTATGACGAATTTAATGAAATTCTTCGTAGCGAGTTGCTACGTATATAATGGTTGCTAATTTTTGAACACTGCTTCAATTCTTAAAGTAGTATTTAAAGCAGTTTTTTGTATTTTGCAAAAGTTAATTGAATACAATATCAAATTTTAAGAAGAGAAAAAAGTACCTCCGCAAATGGCCATAAAAAGAAAGTTTGCAGAGGACCCATCGTAGGACGGGATTTTCTACTAGTCAGAAATAATTTGCTGCAAAATGCATGAGGTTCACACATTTTTTATTCTAATAATAACGAAATGGTCAGCTTTTTTGAGAATTTTTATTTTTTTTTCTTATAAAAACCAATATCTTTTCATGAAATAACTGTTTGAGTACACTGAACACATAAATCACGTTCACTGAAACATTTCTTATAGGAGGTGCGCGTGGCATAACATGTATTTTGTTTTTATTCTACACATATGAATATTTAACAGTTTTGAAGGAGTGGTTTTATGTTCAATTATAAAACTATTATTTATTACACTTTTTAAACGTGTCAATTTTTATATGTATTTATTTTTCCAATAAACTTGTGACTTTTAATAAATAATGGAGTGAAGTTATATTTCTAAGAATCCTCTCGTTTTTTCGAGATATCCCTACAATTCTTTATTGTAAACACAACATAGCATTTTCTAAATTTAGACTGCTAAAATCCTCCCTCAGTTTGCTATCCCCAGCTATCTACCTAATCTCAGAAGCTCCTTTCATATTTTGTATATAAGGACATATTTTCTGTAAATAAAATCAGTAACTTTCAAATGCACAAATTAAGTTAAGGTTTACATGAAATAAGATTGTGAGCTTTAGATCAAGTAAGTTTTCAAGAAGGCAACAACAACAACAACAACTCTGTATAGAGTCAGTCACTTAGCTGACTAGACAGTCTGTTTCGGAAATCGCTACATATTCCTCTTCAGTAGTCTTTGAGTGATTAAGCTGTGATCAACTCACTGTTTAAACTAGCATATGAATGTGCAGATTCTGGAATTCATTCTTATGAATTGTATGGCTGCTAATCATATGACATTTCAAAGCAGTAGACTATTTATAGATCACCGCCATCAACTCTATCAAGGGTTGCCATCTGTTCTAGTTGCTTCTTAATTTATTTCAATATTCATTGGTGTTCGATTGTTTGTCGAAATGCACCATAGAAATGAAACGAGTTTTTGCTTCGCCAGAAGCTAGTGTTCTAACTGAAAGGTGGCTATTTTCACAACCAAATGTTCAATTACACATGACTTTGACCGAAAAATCGATCAATTAATAGATTATTTAATTAATTTGACCTTAATTAAACTTATTTGGCCGTGCTCTGCCATAGTTAAGTTAATTAGTTTTTATGATCTATTGAATAATTACATGAATTAAGATTGTGAGCTTTAGATCAAGTAAGTTTTCAAGAAGGCAACAACAACAACTTTTGTTGTTTTCTTATTATTCTTTTAGAATAATAAGTAACATAGAATATGCGCTTTTTTGTAAAAGCAATCTTATAAGAATTTCAAATTAAGTTAATAAGTTACTTATTTTCAAATTCATTTGACTATTAATTAAAAAATTTAATAAATAAAGAGGTATTGCACCTTAAGTTTAACGTTTTATTTATTACTTTACTTGTAAAATTTTTTTACAAAAAATGTCAATATTTTGTGAATTCAGCCATTTTTTTAAACTTTTGATTAAAAATTTTTTAATATGGCAAGATGAGTCAGAAATCAAGTGCTATGTTATTTCTATAGCACTTTTGGGAAGAAATTTAGGCCTTTACCAAAAAATCTTCTCAGTACAACAACTGTCTTTCAAAATGTGACCTTGTATTCTTAAAATTCGATGCATTTTTTAATTTGGGATCTTCCTAGTAAATAAGATGTCATTTTTGGATTGAAGTATTTATTAATCCATTCCATTCCAAATAAGTTACGGAATGATTTTATCCATGCTTTTTTTAAATTTTCTAGCAATGTTTTATCAAAATTTTCGTTGGTTTTTACTACAGCATTTTCTTAAGTCGGCTAATATTTTTTCACTTGCTTACAAAAATCTTTATAAATTCTTTAAGTTTTAAAATTGTACTCAATATTTTTTTATTTTTTCTTATTTTTCCTTTTCAATCGTTAATTTTTATTTTTATTTCTATTGCTTTTTTTACTGTCTCTCTTGCGATATTCTTAAGCGTAATAGTCAAACATATACACCTACCTATTGTACATAAGAACATCTGGTTTCCACAGTCTGTGTGGCGGTATTCGAAGATCACGCACGCCGCCATATTCGCTAGAGTTCCACCTGAGATTCATATCGTTCCATTCCTGAAAAAAGGTACAATCGTATTATTAGCAAACATAAGCAAACCAGGCTATCAAGATTATTTTACAAAATGTTTGTCGAACATGACTCTTTGAATAGAAGCATTTGTAGACAACAAAAAAGGTACTTTAAAATGATGAAGAACATGCTTGAGCTTATTTTGATTCCAGATAAATGTTAGACTTTTGCGTTGCGTAGCAGAATTTTATATACAAAATTTTAAGAAGCTTGTGCACAATAAAAACATTCCCTCAACTCTTGCCAGCTTCAAGCAAAAGTTTTACTTAAGCAAGCAGCAAGTGATATAACTCAGTTAATATCGTTCAACAAAACAAAATTCAAAACTAAAATTGGCCATCATCCTTTGTATAAATACATTAAGGCCACAATATAAGCCAACAGCAAGCCTGCCGTAGGAAGAACATAAAATTAAGCGCAACTCCAACATTTTCCAAAATGGCTTCATTAAACGGAAACTTTGAATGCACTCGCAGAAGTTTAATTTTACTTGCGGTTTGTGGCTCAAAAGTGGCTCATGCAAGAGCATGGAAAAACTTGAGCGAACAAAACGTATTGTAAGAAAATGTTCCAAAGAAACGAATTAGTGTGAGCTAGGCAGTCAAAGAAATTCCTCAGGCATTGGCAATGTATTAATTTTTGTCATGGCTGTAATTTGGCTGCTGAGCCAAGTTAAGAGGACACAAACATAAAATAAGAATTGATTAGCTTAATGTAAGTAATGAAAAACAAAATGCAGACAGCAAGCGAATGATAATGAAGAATTGATTGCGAGCGAAAGATGGAGAGATGAAAAAAAGACGTAGCGTATTTTGAGCGCTAGTGTTTTTAATTTCGATTTAGTCACCAAAAAAAATTTTTGCCACAGCAACGCGTAGGCATGGCAACAGACGCAGTGGCGTTGGCAACCAAGTCAGAAAAAGTGCAGAAGGGGATAAGAAAAAGGGTTTGTGGAAGAAAGTGGTTTGTGTACACATTTTAAATGAAAAATATGCTTTTGTACCACAAAAAATACATCATTGATTCACTCTTACTCGCTGCTTGCGCCACTGCAGCAGCGTGGTACTGTTGCAAAAAACAAAAGAACTGTAGAACGCGCTTCAAATGAGGGAAGTGACACAGCATGCTATGAGTTGCAACAAACTTGCAGCATTTTGTTGGCTTTGTTTAGAGCCTCAAAATGAGGAAAACATTTTTACATTTTTTTAGACGTTGACAACTAAAACCCAAAGTCGAAAAGAACATGAAACACATATAAAAAAAAAGAAAAAAAAAAGAAAGAAACAAAAAGCAGAATAGCAAAACTTGCAATAATTTCAGCTACAGAAAACTTTTCAATTTCCGCAAAAAGCAATTTTGGCAAAGAAACTGCAGTTAAAATGAAACTTATGGCAAAAGCGAACAAAGTGGTGGTGGTGCTTTCTGTTCTTTTGGGATTGGTTAAGTGATGGAGCGGCAGGGTAGTCGTGGTATTCGGCAAGTGTGTGACAAAATGGCATTTAATGCTGGGTGTGCTGTTTTTTTCTTTTTTGTTTTTAACAAAGTATGACAAATTTGAGGGAAATGAAAAAAAGCGAACCACGGGGCGTATGAGTGATCGTATCTCAGCTAATGGGCTTGATACTGATTTCTTTCATGGGACATAAGTAAATTCTTAAATAATGAGTTGTGTTACATATCAGAGACATTAAAAGTGTGGATGCTTGTGGGTAGAAGTATTCTTTTTTTTTAAAATGAAGCTTTTGTCTTACAACTTTTATCTTAGCCAAAATAACATTCTTTAAATACTGCTACATTGTTTCAAAAATTTTATGCAAAATTTTGACACAAAAATAAGCATATGATAATAAATCATGAAAATCCATTTCAATGAGTAACTCCTTTTTAATATATACTCTATTGTATTTTTTTGCTGCTCTAATTTTTCTTGTTTTCTTGCGCAGAATTTGTTCAAAACACAAAAGTACGCTTTTGTTACGCTTTTAGCAAGTAGAACAGAGCGAAATAAAAAAAAAAAAACAATTAAATGTAATGCTTCTTGTTGACCGACCAACTGGCCATTTTTTCTCTTTCCGCAGTGTAGAAAAATATTCACTACAATTTTATGTTAATGAAATGCAACATTTGAGCAAGTTGTGCAGTTTAGTTGCTCGAACTGAACTCTCAATGAAACTGACGGCAGCATAATTAGCTCTTTTTTGTTGTTGTGTCCTTAATTGAGTTAATGAATTACAATTAACAATGGTCAGAAAAAAATGGTTCTAGAAAGGTATTCACACCAGACAGAAAAAAAACTTGTGCATATAAAGTATAAAAAATTAAAGAAGTAAAAATGGCTTGATTTTATAAAAAGCAATTTTTTGAATAATAATGTAATTAAATGCATTATGTTCTGATGACTTTTAAATAGATTTTATCGTTAAACAACTCTATTTTAATATGTTTATATAATTTTTTTTAATAAAAAGCTATACACTCTAGCGCCGGATTAGAAATTTGCGAGGCACTGAGGCAAAAAAAATTTGAAGAAATTCCCTCATTCAAGTAGAATTTCCAAATATATACTCAAAATAAATGTGGCCAGGTATGTATTTAAAAATTTTTGAAACGAAGTTCCTTTACGCTGCTTGGTGTGATTTGGTAGAAACCGTCACGTAACAGTGAGATTGCTGTGTGTGTATGCGTGTGAGAATCGAGATTCGAGCAGGCTAAAGCGGGGTACACATTAACTATCCTGAGTGTCACTCATGATCATTGTGACCAGAACATTTTTGAAAAAATATGCGTTTTGTTAAAAAAAAATATGCTTAATATTCCACTTTCAATTTTTATATTCCACAAAAATATTCCACTTTCAATTTCAAAGATACATATCTAAATAAGTCTAAATATGCATGTAAAAAAACACAGAAGCAAGTTTAGAAACATTTATTTATTTGATTACTATCGCACTTAAATTTATTTTCTTCTCCTATAAAAAATTATAAACATTGTTATGGTTTTTTGAATTTTAAGTAACGATATACAATATTCAAAACTAAAATTCAGGCACATCTTCGAGGTCAACTCTAAAATTGTTGCTTGTATTATTATCATAGAAATTCGCATTTCTAAATTTTTTTATTAAGCTATCTGGTATATGATAGGCATTACAACACTTTTTTTGAACATGCAGCCATGTTTTTACATTCAACAAATTATTTAAGAGTTTTTCTTGCATTCTATTTCGAATTTTCGTTTACATAAGAAAGATCCATATATTTAAAAATGTTCTCAACCTCAGCATTGCTAAATGGTAAGCTAAGCGAGAAAAGCACAAATTTTGATAAATCTTCAGATTCCGAACTGTGATCAATAATTTTTTTTCTGCTTTATTGTTTTGAATCCACATTTTAAAATAGTTAAAAGAAATAGCTATTGTTAGCAATAATAGTGGTATTCACGATGTGGTGCATTTGTGATAAATTTTTGCAAAATTTACAATACTTACAACTTATTGTGATCGAACCTTCAGTAAAGTACATATTGTATTTTTAAAATCAATTATATTAATTTTTATTAAATAAACTCACAACGTAGCCTTTAGCTTGCTCCATGCTGAGTAGAAATTCTTGTACAATCAGCTGATCTAATACACAACTTGTATATTTTCCACAGGGTTGCATTTTGAAAACTGAATTTTGTTTTTGTTATATTAAAAAATTCACTACAAATATCAAATTTATCAAAAATACACAATACAAGGAAAAATACAACACATCGTGAATACCCCTAATGTTTTCTTAGGTAAATTACTTACTGCTGTAACATAATCCATAAAAAAATCTAACCAAACAAACATATAAGCAAATTTACTTCACTTTTTAAGCTGCGTGAAGTTATTACATGAATTGCAATAAAATTGACAATGAAGAAGTTAACCACAAAATGAATTCCTTATATTGCGTTTTACAAGGTGGTTCAGAGATAAACAAAAAAAAAAAGGTCGATAGCCAAAAAAAACCCATTTAGTAACCAAAGAGACATTTTTTTATTGCAATTTTTGTGAATTTTGAAAAATATAATCATACGAAAAATATTCCACTTTTTATGCTGCATATTTTTATAAAAAAAATATGCTTCCCGAAGCTAAAATATGCCAAAGTGGAATATAATATTCCACTCTAGTCACATTGCTCATGATTGCTAATGTATATCAGGGTTTATTTTAAAGAAAATTGTACTAAATGAAAAAAAAGTATGTAATAAATTTTGTTTACTCTACGCATACTGCGTTAACTTTATCAATACGTTTGTATCGCTGATAAGGAGGCGTGGCAGGTATAGAAATGTATATAGTCTTGATCAGCATCACCTGAGCCGATTTCGCTAGGCCAGTCTGTCAACACGATTACAGCCGCAATTTTAAGGCTATTGTATTGAAATTTGCTATAAATTTGGTATATTAAAAAACAAAGATCAAGTTCAAGAACGAGTAAAATTGGATAAAAACTACGCCTTCTTTATCAAACAATAAAATCTAAAAACGCCACAAAATTTTTGCAGTTACTTGATATTATGCACATAAGCTTTGAAATAATATATTCTCCATATATTTCAAATCTGTTAAAATCGGATAAAAACAACGCCTACCTCCCATACAACGTTACTTAATCAAATCCTTAAAATATCTAAAAATGACATAAAAATTACTGTAATGATTAAAAATTTGCCCATTAACTTTGGCCGCCAAAGATTCAATATAAAATTAAAATCTTTGAAATCGAAAAAAAAACAAAGCATCAACCTCCCATAAAAGGTGACTTTAACAAAGTGGTAATTTCTCTGAAAATGCAACAAAAACTAACGAAATCAATTGAAATTTTGCATATGAACTTTGGTATCAAATATTCATCATATACTTATTTCAAATTTGTCAAAATAGTATAGAAACCACGCCAACCTTCTAAGCAAAGTAACTATATTAAAACGGTTAAGTCTCTAAAAATTTCGCAAAAATTAATTTAATAAATTAAAATTATGAACATGCTAAAAATATAAAAATTCACTTTGAGTTTAGAATTTGCCAAAATTGATAAAAACTTGACCAATCTCCCATACAAAGTGACGTCATCAGAGTAGCATCACTGTTATAAATTCCACAAAAATGTGTGTATTAACAGCATATATAACACATAACCTTCCATATCTTAAAGGTGTTCTGCATTTGAGTTTTCGCAAAATTGAATGAATACCACAACCGTAATCTATACGAAGTGACGTCATCAAACTTTAAAAACATGCATAACTAAGAATATACTGTGCAGGGGGTCAATTCCCGTTCTGCGATATCGTCATATGAAAAGTGTTTTCAGCTTTACACGGAAAACGCGATTCCCGTTGTGTGTTAAAACTGCAACAGCTGTTTATTTTTAGCTGAAATGAAAACAAAGTTAACGCCGGTTGCAAACGCGCGTTATCGACTTGTTATATTAGTTTCGGCCATTTTATGCTACCGAAAAACTTATTTTGGTTATATTTATTTATGCAAAATTCATTATACTTTTCTTTTTTATTGCTTATTTTTAATATATAGTTTTACTTTCTTAATCAAGTTTATAGCTTTGGGTAAGCGATATAAGTCGAAGTGTTCCTCCGAAATTCTGCTGAATGAATTTTCTTCATCGCGAAGTCTCCTCCTTAAAATCCTTAAGTTTTCTCTACATAAATAAATAGAAAGAATGTTGAAGTCATAATAAAGTCATCATCATGTTCAATAAAGTCATTTTTGAAAATATTTTCTACCATCTAATAAGTTGTTTACATTTATTTTTCATAAAAGCTTTGTTTAATAGACATTCAGCAACTCTCAAATGCTATTAAGCAGCTACTTTTCATTAGGCGAACAATAATCGCCTTTTTGTGCGCAGTGAAGTGAAAAAGTGAAATCTTTAAATGAAAACTATTGTGAAAAGCTTCTTTTCACTTCACTTTAACGCAAAACGGGAATTGACCCCCAGGTTTCTAAACTTCGACCCAGTCGAAAATAATTCGAATATTCTGATAGTTTTTATTTAAATTAAAGTGAATGTGTTTTTGACAATTTAGTTCATAAATCTTATAAAAGAAATTGCAAAGGTCTTAGTTTATTTTTAATTAATCACCAAGTTTTTTACAATCACAAAAGGAAAACAAGTGGTCTTATAATATTCATAAAATGAAATCAATAAAATTTATAAAAAAATCATATAAACATAAGGTTTAAAAGACCTCTAAATTTTTATAATTAAAAACCAAAAATTACTTAAAGCGTGCGAATTTCTTTCGTTACCTTAATATAGAAAGGCCAATCAAATTTTTTTAAATCATGCTCTTCGCAGATGCTTTTCGGTCATCCATCCATCCAACCGAAATCTGATACAATTCAGCCGAAAAAAAAATTTTTAAATGTTATTCAGGGCATTTCTACGTTAACACAACGAAAGAAATAAATGGGAAAATTTTTCAGTCAAGCAATTCTTCACTTTCAATCAAATTTTAGAAATTTTTTCATTTGACATCTTACTTTTGATATCAATATTATGGCTATAGTTCACTAGATTTAAAAAAATATTTTGCTTAAATTAAACTAAGTAAATTTGTTGAAAGTAAATCTGCAGTCTGTTTCTGTATTTGATTTTTATTAAACTCTGAAAATAAACTATTCTTTTAACATTTGCTGTCGAATGAGAAATTGAAAGAACTCCTTAATCCTTTAAAAGGCAGAGATGATATTTTACCACCAAAATTTTCGCAGAAATACGTTGTGAGAATATGTTATTTATATTGTATACTTGAAATGTTCTACTTATGTTGGTGGAAAAAATACTAACTTTGCCTTATAAAGAGTTAAGCAACTTTATATAAATTGGAGAAAATCAACTCTTTAAAAGCACTGTTGATGTATTTTGCAAAGTACCAAAATTCAGAACTACACTCACGGTAAAAAAAAGACGATTTGTAATTCATACAAATAGTCTTTTTCTTGAATTATAACACAGTGTGACGAAATCGGCAAAAAAAGCACAACCAATCTTGATTGAAATTCTTAAAGAGAGATATGTTAAAAGTTCATCGCACCTAATTTGACCTCTCAATGTCGTCATAATATTTACAATTTTTTTTTAACGTTGAAGTATTTGAATTTTGATGTGCCGGCATTCGTTTCTTTTTAACGGCCATTTTCCTTGTTGGTTAAGAAAAACAAATTTCACTTCCTTTGTGTATAATTTTGAGTAGAATAAGGATTTGCAAAAGATTTGACAGAATGGGAGCATTTCGTATGGTAGTCAGATTTAGTATGGTACTCAGATTTTGACAAAAAAAAAAGTAAAGTTAAAATTGGCGCCATTTAAGGAATTCTTATCCGATTTCGATGTTCTCAAGTTCAATTCAAAGGTATTTTTATGTGAAATTATTTTTTGTGAAAAAACAAATGTTATTTTTTGTGAGAAAACAAAAAAAGCACAATTTTGTTTTAGTCAAAGAAAAGTACAAGAATTTGCTTCGCCACACGCTTTATTTTGTATTTTATCGCAATTCTTTTCACATAGTCTTATTTCACGCAAAATTTTACGGAAAAGAAATGGATTTTATTTTTTATTTCCAACGAAGCAAATAACTGTAAAAATTCAATTAATATGGGCACAACAAAATTCGAACACTTCAACTTTAAAAATAAATTAAAACAAATTGTGACGATATTTGGAGGTCAAATCAGATAAGATGGACTCTACCTCTTTACCTCTGTACCTCTTTAAGAATTTCTATAAAGTTTTGTGGTATTTTTTTTGTCAATTTCGGCACAATGTGTTATAATTCAAGAAAAAGAATATTTGTTACTAAATTACTTAGTCGGCTTTGTTTTTGACCGAGAGTGTAGATACATTTTTTAATATTTCTAAATCGTTTGTTTACTTAGAGTTCAAAATTCTGTGCTTATTATAGAGTGAAATAAAATTAACTGAAAACGCTTTGGTAGTAGGAAAGTAGGAAAAATACAAAATTATACCAAAAAAGTACAATTGTACCGAAAATATCAACCCTGATGTGTACCCCAGTTAAAAAACGAGTAGGCGAGTGCGCAACTCTTTTTTATCTCTCTCTCTCTCTGTGTCTCTGTTTCTGAGACGTAGAAAATTCGTTAAAACACATTTGTCTTTTTTATTGGTGTGTTTGTTTGAAATCATACGTGAGAATCTATATTGCAATTAAGTTTTAAGAAATCGAAACTGTAGAAAAATTGTGTAAGACAGTGTAATTGGTTGCAAGCATTTCGAAAAGTTTTTTTGACAAGTTTTGGATGAACCCTTGCAGTATTAAATGGTCGCTGATTTCGAATCTGATGTTAGGATTGCAAAAAATTTTTTTTGTCATTATGGTGGACCCTAAATTTGTGTTTTTGATGTATGCTATTTATAGATACGCTGGTTGCTTATTTCGAACCTGATGTTAACTGATGTATCTTCGAGTAACTCGGCACGATTTGAGTCGAGTAACTCGAGTTTGTGGATGTTGTTTTCCATTTTTATTAAGGCAAATAGCTGTAATTCATCAACGAATGTCGGCGCTAAAAATTTCGAGCACATAAATTTTAAAAATCAATTAAAAAATTTTGACGGCATTGACGTCAGACCAAGTGCGACCAAGTAATAAGTAATAAGTGCGACCAAGTAGACCAAAATTATCAAATTATAAATATGATAATATTATATTGCATATTACTTTAGTATGAAAGTAATCAGTTACTTATTACTATTACCTTTTGAATAAAGTTGTAACACAGATAAAAACACGTTAGTTAATTAGTTATTTTATACTTTACTTTACTTTATTAGCCAAAAAGTAATAATATTACTGGATTTTATTACTTCCCGCTGAAAGTAATAAGTTATTAACGGCTTTAGGGATAAAGAAATAATATTCCCTAACATATTATATTACTTTGCGTTACAGTCACAACACTGATCTCAATGTATGTGAGTGCTTTCACTCATCAGTGGAAACACCCATCAGGAAATAAAACAGCGTGGATATTCAGCATATATCTTAGCGAATTAGCAGTATTATATTGTGATGTATTGAAGCGGTGTTTTTGTTATAAGCCTTAATTTGTCCAAATGTAAAGATAAAACAGCCAAACTTTTAGGCTTGGGGATCAAACCAAATATGCATACTATATGGGCATTTCCATAGTGGCGCATGTAACGGTCGTATAACTTTCGTGATACTGAAAATTAAGAATGCAAGAAAAAATTAAACTTTGTTGGTACTCTAATATCACAAGGCGACAAAAAACGAAAAAGTTAAAATTACAAGAAACAATCGTAAAAATTCTAAAAGAATTACATTTTGAGAGTTCATCGCAGTTGGTTTGACGTCAATGCCGTCAAAACTTTTTAATTGATTTCTAAAAATTATGTGTTCGAAGTTTTTAGCGCCAACATTAGTTGATGTTTTACAGCTATTTGCCTTAATAAAACTAGAAAACAACATCCACAAATACTCAGTAGAATTGAACATAGAATATGATTGTGTAAAAATAAATATGAAAAAAACAAAATGTGTCATGTAGCGAATCCAATAATTGTATTTTATATAAATTTTCTTAATAATATTTATGATAATATCAATTTAATTTAAATAATATGACATAAACAACCTTTTCTCACGAAACTAAACTTAAATATCGCTTGGCATTGAGCCCAAGAATATAGACTTGCATTTTTGTTTCATCTTGAACGCCTTCTAATGCATGTATTTCGATATTGCATGTTTTGGAAACATGCTTCCATTTCCTATTGGGTTACAATGCTTACAACACTCGTGAGTCATGACTCATAGCTGATTACAGTGGAATGGGTTCTTAAATAATCGCATATATTATTGTGTGGAGTAGTTCTAATAAAATAAATAAAATTTAAAGCAATGTTAATACCAATATTTTAGGAGTTGTTATAAATAATTCGCTACACTCTCAGTTTTTAAATACAAATCGTTCATTTGCTCGAATAACGCCATAACTCAAAAAACAAGTGTTAGTAATTCACATTAAAATTGAATTATAGTTGAGCTTATACTTTACTCGGGGGTTCCTTAATTCAGTAAATAAAACTAAGACAACTCAGGTTAAGAATACTGACTGTATTGATTCTAGTTTATTGTTAAATTCAATAGGGGTTTATTAAAAGATGATTTATTTTTATGATGGAACCAATTGTTGCTGTAGCGCGGATGAATAGAAAGATATAACACGACTGCCGATCAAAATGCGTCGCGACTCCGTTGAAGATGTACGATGCCCTATCTCTGCCGAGTGGATGAGAATAAATCGTACCGTTGTTAAGCTCTTTGCGTCTACGCATCTCTCGTTAAATAAATAAGTTGCGTTCCAGAGATTAAAACAGGGTGATGCAAGTATAAAACCGTACAACAAGATTTTTGTGTTAATGATGCAGAATTATTCTTTCTATCATGCTTTATATTGTGTAAAAATTTCATGTTATTATTTTGAAAACTCTCCGCGTGAGAAGAGAAAATGCCTCTATCTTTTCATAAAAGGTGAGAGTCAATTGAAAACTTTAAATACACACTAAAAAATTTCAAAAATAAGTTCACACCGGTAAGCGGATATTTATATTTCCTAAACCGAACGGTGTTAATTTACACCGCTTACTCGGTGTGAAATGACAAACTTATCCGATCGGTGTGAAATTAGAAAGTCAAAGAAGAAGAGCAATATTGAAATCACATTCTCATTGATAAACGAATTAAAAATTGAAATTTCCCAATTTTATTTGTTCATTTTAATTTTGTAAATCTTGATAAAAGAATCAAACTTTATTTTTGACACCACGAAACAGAGCCCAAAAAATTAAATAAGCCCCAAAAAATGTCTACATTTTTGGGTGTTCCTTCATATGAAATAACTCCCAATTTTTGGGGACAATTTCATTATTTTTTGGTGATATTTAATTTTTATCTTTGGTTCTTATTCCATTATGAAATAAAGCCCAATGAAATAAGCCCAAATCAAAGTTTTTTGTGGCTTATTTCGTTTGACAATTAATAAATTTAATGACAAATAAAATTGTAAAAAACATCCTTTCGAATAGTTGAAAATTACACAGTTCGGTGTTAAATAAAATTATCATTTTGCGTATTATAAATAAACACCTAACAGGGTACAAAACAAGCATCCTATCTGATGTTTACTTTTTTACACCGATCAGTGTGAAAAAAATATGCTCTTTCGGATATTAAATTCTGGCACTTTGACACGATGTTTTTTAACACCGAACGGTGTAGGACTCTCTTAAACACCGATCGGTGTAAAAATTCTATACAAATTTTTAAGTGTGTACGTTTTACGCAAAATGAATTTTTTTGAGTTATGACGTTATTCGAGCAAATGAGCGGTATGTGAACCTTCAAAGTTTTTTGAAGTAATATAAATATAATGAAGAGCATAAAAATTTTGGGTAAAGTATTGAATTAACATTAAAAACGTCTTAGTAAAATTAACATTTAATTCAAATAACCTTTATATTGTATACACGTTTTTAATTTATCGTCTCGTATCTGCATGTTTGACACGCTGTATGGTGCGTTCAAGGTTAACTATAAAACGACTCATTGAACAGAATAACGTTACTCAGTTCTTTCTGAACAGAGTTGCCATGTTTCATTTGAAGTACTGTTTTTTAATTTAAGAATATACAGTCATGTGAAAATAAATAGGGACACCTATATTTTTATATTTGAAGCTGCATGAATTATATACAAGGTGCCCCAGATATAGCATTAATTCTCTCGGCTGGTGATTCTTCTTGATAAGGCGAGTATAACACTTTATGGAGTTTCCTCCCACATTGGAAAACTTTCAAGATACAGGGTTTTTTATGGTTTTAGTACGTGCTTAGTATTATTGATCTAGAATATAAACTACACACCATAAAATAAAAAATAATATTTTGTATTTTAGAAAAAATATCAACTTTTCCATAAATATAAACCACTTTCGTGTCATGTGCTGCAGCGTAGCTAAAATTTTGAGATTATTCAACGAAATATCAACAACTTTTGTATCTTTGATAAATTTAAAATGTCAAAATTTAAAATGTCTTTTTTTCATGTCAAAATACACTTAATCAACAGTATTTTTTAAATTCTAACTTTGGATAATAACAGCTCCGCTAAAACAAAAGATAGAAAATTTGTTGATATTTCGTTGGATAATCTCAAAATTTTTGCTCCGCTACAGCACATGACACGTAAGTGATGGAAATGTTAGTATTTTTTCTAAAATACAAAATAATATTTTTTTTATGGTGTGCAGTTTAGATTCTATATCAATAATACTAAACACGTACTAAAACCGTACAGCACCCTGTATCTTGAAAGTTTTACAATGTGGTAGGAAACTCCATAAAGTTTTATACTCGGCTTATCATGAGAAACCACCACTCGCAGATGTAATGCCATATCTGTTGCACCTTGTATGTAATCCATACAGCTTTAAATATAAAAATACAGGTGTCCCTATTTATTTTCACATGGCTGTATTCAGATTTCTTTCATTTTTAAATTTTTTTTAAAAATTCGAAATTTTGGGAACTTGAAATTTTAAAGGATTTTATTTCAGTAAAAGTGACACAAGGTAAATGTTGTTCAAAATTATTTTAATATATTTTTATAAAGTGAAATAATGGAAGTGAGATTTAATTAATTAATTAAGAAAACACCAATGAAGCCTATGAAAATTGAAACGATCAATTGGATATTGTGAATGAGAAATGGCTATCTCTTATAGCACAAACAAAGTTTATAGATTGTTACTTCATTTGTATGGTCAATTCAGCAATGAAAAATCATGATAAAATTTATCAGTTGAATTTATCTTTCTTTCTCTCTCTCTCTCTCTCTCTCTCTTATTTTTTTGACTACTTGACTTAATAAATTTCTAGGGAAAAAATAGTTTCCTTCAACACAATTTATCTATACAAAATCATAAGTATTCTAAGAGAAGTGGCAACCCTGTTTAGAGTAAAGTTGAGAACATGTAATAAAAAAAAAAAATAAGCATTGAGTAGAAAAATATTGTACGAATAACTCGAAAATATCACTAAATACTCGATAATTTCTCGAGTAACTCATTATTTCGAGTTAATTGAAACATCGAGTTACTCGAATTAAAATTCAAGTCGAGTAGTGCAAGTCGACTCGAACTCGAAGCTACTCGCATAGGCCTACTCTAGGGTTGACCCTGAAAATGTGTTTTTTTGTGATTGTTTAGTTCCAATCTGATGTTAGAATTAAAAAAATTTGTTGTCACTAGGGTGGACTCTAAATATGTGTTTTATTGTTTAATACTCTTTGTAGATGCACTGATAAGTGATTTCGAATCTTATGCAAGAGTTTAAAAAAATATCTTTTACACTAGGGTGGACCCTAAAATGTTTTGTTTTATTTTGTTTTATTTTGTTTTCTTTGTAAATATATCTTTGTAAATATATGAGCTAGCAGTATAAATACTCGCTGATTTCGGACTTGATGTTAAAATTTGTAAAAGTTGTTTTGACTCTAGGGTTGACCCTGAAAATGTGTTTTTTTATAATACTCTGTGTATATGTGCTGGTACTATTAAGGGATTGGTTATATCGAATATGATGTTAGCAATAAAAAATTTTTGTCACTAGGTTGGACTCTAAATATGTGTTTTATTGTTTTATAATCTTTGTAGATGCGCTGATCGCTGCTTTGGAATATTATGTGAGAATTTAAAAAGATATATCTTACACTAGAATGGATCCTAAAAATGTTTTGGTTCGTTTTAAACTCTTTGCATAAGTGCAAGCATATAACGGGTCGCTGATTTCGAACCCGATATTGATAAAGTTGGACTCTGCAAACGTGTTTTTTTGTTTTATATTCTTTCTATATGTGCTGATAGTATCAAGGGGCGCTGATTTTGAATCTGATGTTAGAAATTCAAAAAATTTTTTGTCACTAGGGTGGACCCTAAAAATGTTTTTGCTTTGTATTATTTGTAGATGCGCTGATCGCTGATTTGAATTCTTATGTGAGAATTTAAAAAGATATTATTTACACTAGGATGCACCCTAAAAATGTTTTGTTTTGTTTTGTTTTCAACTCTTTGCATAACTGCTAGCAGTAAAAGGAGTCGCCGATTTGGAACCCAATGCTAAAATTTGAATAAGTTTTTTTTTTATTCTAGGGTGGACCCTGAAAATGTGTTTTTTTATACCTTTTGTATATGTCCTGGCAGTATTAAGAGGTCGCTAATTTCGAATCAGATGTAAGCATTTCAAAAAAGTTTTTTTGACACTAGGGTGGACCTTAAACATGTGTCTTTTGGCTTAATATTTTTTTTTTATTTTTGAAACATGCAATAACAATAGAGTTCAGCTAATGCAGCTTTTTCGCATTTTCTCCGCATAAGATCATCTTAAGAACCAGCCCAAATAACATTAAAATATCTCAATGATATCGATAAGAGCGGTCCAAAACAGTCCAAAGTGAGAAAAATTTACCCACCATAATATGGGTTGGGCTCAGGGACAACACAAGACATAACAACTAACCATGCGTTACATAGATCTATCTAATCATACATTAGTTTTCAATCTGCTTTTGAGTTGACCTTTCGTTAAGTTAACATCAAAAAAGCTACAGTTGTTAACAAAGGATTACTTTCAGATGCGTTCGTCGATTTCCAATCTAATGTTAGAATTTCAATAAATTCTTTGTCACTAGGGTGGACCTTAAATATGTGCTTTTTTGTTTTATACTCTTTGTAGATGCGCTGATCTCTGGTTTCGAATTTTATGTGAGAAATTTACAAAAAAATATTTTACACTAGGATGGGCCCAGGGATGGCCATGATTGCAAATCACGATTACTGATTATGATTACATGTATTCAGATTGCACAAAATACTTGATTTTTCTTAATATTCAGAAAAATCACATTGAAAACCAAATAAAAATACTTTCAATTAAGTAATCATGGTAAGGTAATTGTATGGTAAGGTAATCATGGTAATCAAAGTAATCATGCAAGGTGATTACATAACTTTTAAAAAAAATTAAGTAATCGTAACATGGAATTACATGATTTTTTAATAAATCAAGTAGTCAGTAATGAGATCCAGCTTTCGGTGAAAACGGATTACTTCTCGTCAGACAAAAAATTCAAAATTTGTATGTAATTTTATTATTCCAGTAATTGATATTTACCATAAATACAATATTTTCTTCAGCAGCTATAAGTGAAGCAGATATAAGTGATGTTTATGTTTGTTAGATTGGTTTTGTTAAAGAAGTGGTAAAAATAGTGCTCAGAAACCTTTCTGCATTTTACTTGTCTCAGTTTTACAGTTGAACGACATGTATAAAACAGATATAAAACAATATATTAGTTAAAGAAATCTACAATCAACGAATGGTTAAGCCTGATTACTGATACATTTCTTAATCAGAATAATTCATTCATTACTGGAAAGTGATTGAATATTTAAATTAATCACTGATTACTTTTGCATGATTACTGATTTCTCAAAAAAAAAACACTGAATACTTTCAAGTTATTAATGATTTATTTTAAGCAATCAAATAAAAAATTTGTGTATGATTAATTGTAATCAGTAATTTTTTTGGAATCATTACACGAAAGTAATCATTAGTGACCAACCCTGGATGGGCCTTAAAAAATGTGTTTTATTCTTAAACTCTTTGCATAACTGCTAGCAGCATAAGAAGTCGCCAATTTCGAACCCAGTGTTAAAATTTTTAAAAAAATTAGGTTTGACCTGAAAACGTGTTTCTTTGTTTTATAGTCTTAAGTAAGACCATTTCTCAATTCAACTTTTTAATCAATTCAAGCTCCATACGAGGAACACGATGAATGTTCAATGATCAATGCCTTGTGGCGTCATTAGACAAACATCGCTTGCAACGGTTAATGTCTATTTTTATCTCTCATAAACCCTGCGGATTTTGATGACCTAAAAAACTGCAAAAAGTGACCTAAAAAATGACAAACATTACCTAAAAAATGCAAACAATTGCATACAAAATAAACAAAAAATGTAGCCTTAAAAATAAAACATTACTAAATTAAAATTTATTTTATACTAGGAAATCCTGAGATTTTATTTAACACTTGTTTCATTTTTCTCATACCCTTTCGTCAGTTTCACCACGCGCGGAGCTTTTTTTTCATCGAAGTCTATAAAGCTGCTCCTTTATCGAGAGATAGTGTTTTTTTTTGAAGGGGCTCCAGTGTTTAAGGAATATGTTTAAGAATATGTATTTTGACATTTTTTAGTACGAAAAAAAAAAAAACAAAAAAAATATTTAAAAATTACACCAAAATGACCTGAACACCAAAAAATGCTCTAAAAATTAAAAAGTTTCAAAAATGACAACAAGATAGCTTAAAAATCTCTAAAAATAAAAAAAAATGCCCTAACTTTAGTAAAAATTACCTAAAAACTAAAAACGATGAAAAATGACGAAAAAATCTTAAGTCCCAAGTCCTAAAAAGTCCTAAAAACTTTTCATATTTGGAATTCTGGAAACATAAATGGACGTTTTAAATAAGCAAGAAACGTCTTAGAAGCAGCAGAAAAAACATGACATGCCATCGAAATCCTAGCTCTGCCCATTAGAATTTAGCATCTTAATTTTCAAAAAATAAATTTGTTTTCTAAAATATTAAATTGAACTTTTTGATTTGACTGTTTATTTACATTATTTGCCTTAAATTATATGACATAAAAAATTAAAAAAAAAAAACCAAAATATACAGATTTTGTCTCGAATTACATTCGTATTTGAAGAAAAAGCGTAAGGAACTTTGTTCCAGACGGACTCCACGACCGTACCACTGCTTTTATTATAACACTTAAACGCTAACAAGAGCCTTTAGGGTTTTTGAAAAGTTGTAATATTGTTAATTTGAAAAAAATATCCATTATAAAACAATTTTTCAAATATTTCATTTGTATGTTTTTCCGCCCATTATATATGTATATCATAGTCTAATTTCGTGCAAAAAACTTTTAGCATCATATTTCAATTTGAATTTGTGTACAATAATAAAATTTCATACTTGAGAAGGCCCAAAGAAGTGGGAAATAATTCAGGCACATAGCGTACAGCTACGTGAATGAAACATTTTAATTTAAAAACCATGTCTTAACATGTCGCTGCCTCCACATCTGGCATCGCGGCGCAGTGGTTGATTTATAATTAAATATATATATATTTTTATATACATAGTATATGAGTTAATATTACTCATACGCCGTGGCGTTTAAATCAAGCACAATCAGCAAGCGCAAGTAGCAAACAAGCAGCATGAAATGGGTTCATTCAATTTCGGTCTTGCTGGGGTGCTTCTTTAGACATTCTTATTCTTGACACGCTTTTAACTAACCGAAAAATCCCGTTAAATTTGTGCGTCAAAACTAGAGAGAAAAAGCACGAAATCGCTGACATGTCGACAAGCAGGGAGCGAAGATAAGTAGATGACTTTGCTAGGATTAGTAGCTGTTCAGGATGAATATGTACAAGCGTCACTTGCACATATGTGCTGAAATCAGCCTACATAATTCATAGTCACACTCGCTAAGAGTGTGAGTTGGTGCTGGTAAGACAAAGTGTACAAATAAATGTTAAGAAGACGGCAGCGAGGAATTGTTTGTCAGTCGATGGCAGGATTCATAGTTACAGTTAGACGTCAAGATCAACAACTACTGACAAAAAGAAAAGCTGGCAAATTATTTTTTCTTATCCTATCATTTCTACGCTTTTCCCCAATTTGGTAACTATCTTGTTCTGTAACTTACGCCGCATTTCTGATTAACATGCTTTATTTTTTTTTGCCAAGTTTGGTCTTCTTCGCTTTGTGGCTTGCCTTGACAGTTTAATCCTTGGATTCATCGAGTGCTACAGCAAGGATTTCTGTCAAATATTCATCATGACTTAACATGCTTTACCATGCCAAGATGCGGCAATGCTGCGTTGTGTCATGAAGTTTCATTGCTTGTGTTGCTACGAAGCATCAACCGCAACCGGAAATGGAATGAGTATGCATGCAATGTAGAAAATTAATAAGCATTTTATGATTTTTCTTAGAGAAAGCAGTTTTTTTCGCAAGATAAATATTTTTTATTCAACCAATTGAGCAAATGTATTTACCACAAAGTAAGTTTGTGATAAAGTGGCTGACTAAAATTGAGCTGACTTTATTTTAAACTAAATTATTTTTGTTACGAATGCTTGGTGGCTGCATAGCTGGCTTTACTGGTGGTCATGATTTAGTGTTTTACATGTTTTTTAACCTATAAGTTTTTTTTTCTGAAAAAGCCAGTATCTTGGACTATGCTTAATATGAAAAACAAACTCCTTATGATTTATTTTTGTTAATAACTTACTTTTAAGGCAAATATTTTTTTTTTTAATAAATAAAGCTTAACTTAGGTTTTTTCGCATAAAAAAATCCCATTTAAAATGAATGTAATTTTTAGAGTGCTCTTGTATATGAATTTATTTTAAAATAAATTGAAAAATGTAATAAATCTTAAAAAAAAATCATCAAAACATTCCTTATCTCCAAACAACTTAAAACAATTGAAAGAAAGATATTGTATTGTAAACAGAAAAAAAAATATTGTGTTTTATTTTATACAAACAAATGTATCTGAATAATATTTATGTTGTTTGTTGACTTAAGATAAATGTTTGTGCCTTGCCTTAAATTTATTTTCACTTTGGCTTGTTTATTTGTTTTTCATTACAATAAATAAATAAATACGTACAGTTAACATGTAAGTATGGTGGTATGTGTGTGTGTGCACTTATTTCTATAGCTTTTCGTCTTGCCAACTTACCAGTTTTAGCCAAATATTTGTTATGAGCAACTGATTCTTCTCATCCTGCAAATAGAAGAAATAAGAGAATAATATTTAGAATTTCAGTATTTATTGTATTGATTGTTGAATGTGTGTGTGTGTGTGTGTGTGTGTGTGTGTGTGTGTGTGTGTGTGTGTGTGTGTGTGTGTGTGTGTGTGTGTGTCTAAGCAATGATATAAGTTGTAAATTGTCTGTAATTGATTTGCGCAGATTGCAATTTGTTTATTTATTCCCTCTCTTTCTCTCTTCTTCTGCTCATTTATTAGTAACTGTCATATTGTCGTTCGCAAGTTATTGTGTTCTATATGAAAAATATGTATTTTGGGTAAATCCATGTTAAAGGTTAGTTGTTAATTACAAGAAACTGAACCGAAAAAACTGTCGCGACCTTCTTACCAAAGTGCTTTTAAGTTCTAGAGTTTGGTTTTTTTCTGTCAAAAAATTTGCTTATTTGATAACACTTGTAAGAGTTAGAAGCATTTAAAAAAAAAAGGTTTGTTCTATATGCACTTTTTTACGAAACTCTTTTTGCTTTATAGCATGTAGCACAAAATATAAGAAAGTATGGGAAGAAATGAAAAGCAAAGACAGACTGTTGCACCTATAATTTATATTGTATTGAACAAATTATTATAGTTTATAATAAGCGATAAGTTATATAATTTTTTCACATCGTTCATTTTCTCCGATGATATCTTTTTACGAGCTAAATTCGGAAAGTGTTCTTCAAATAAACTCGAGCTGCAAAATAGCTTTTTGATACTTGATTTATTTGATCTATTTTTGCCATAAAAATGTTTTATAGGATATTGTAAATAGCTTTATGTGAATATTTTGATATAGTAACGTGCAAAAGGGACATTGTGAAAATAATTTTATTTTTAGTTTACTGAATACATATGAAGTTGAAGTACACATTTTTCTTCAGTTGTCAGTTAAATTAAAATGAAATTATAGGATAAACAATTTTAATACAGAAACTAGTTTTATTACTATCGGTAGTTATTGGCATGAAAAAATAAATTTTTAGCCATTACTTTTGATTGGAAAGAGATAGATATTGAGGCAATTTTTAACATAAATTATTTTTGAATGTTGACTATATTTTAAAAAAAATTAAAAACCTTATTTTGGAAAAAATAAATTTCGCAAAAATAATCATAGAATTGTTTCGATGAGAAAAGCAGTGAAACAATTTTTGCACAAAACTGCAAGAATTTTTTCAAATGAATGTGATGTCATATCAAAGGTAGTCGATAATGGAATTTTAACATGTTTTTATTTTAACATACAAAAAACTTTTGAGTAATTTTTGAGTAAAAAGTCAATACTTTGGACCTTTTTTGAAAAAAAGACAAAAATATATACACTGACCTAACGGTAAAGCTTAAACTATTTTTGTTAAATGCTTTTATTTAATTTTTGAATAAGAAACTTCAATAAGTTTATTCCCTGAGCGATGCCTAAGTGTTTCAATAAAATATTAAAAAAATTCTATAGAACGATCTTAGATTAAATAAATATCTCTTGGCAAACAATTTTTTTAGTAGTTTTTGCAAATTTTAAAGTTAAAACATACTGATTTTGCGCATTTCCAATTCTAGAAAATCCAACATATTATTGTCCATGCGCCAATTAACACCAACCATATTAAAATATTTGAGACTTACTGATAGTCATTGCGAAGTAGGTTTGTATGCAAATAGAAAAACTATTTAAAGTGTTATGTCAAAGGCACCTGTTATTACAAAAAAAAACTTGTGCGGAAAAGTTTAGGCATTTAAGTTTCAAGGGTAAATTCATAGCTATTATCGGTATTCTTAGTTTAAAGGTGTGTTAACCTGCTGCAGTCCTGTTGAAATACCAGCTTCAATAACCAGTTCAATAACAAGAAGAACAACAACAAAAACAACAAGCACAACAACACCAACAACAACAACAACAAGCACAACAACAAGCACAACAACAACAACAACAACAACAACAACAACAACAACAACAACAACAACAACAACAACAACAACAACAACAACAACAACAACAACAACAACAACAACAACAACAACATTTTTTGTTTATGTTTGATTTGTTATCGGTATTTTATTATAAAAATTTATTTTAATTAAAAAATGTTAATTTTTTGTGTAATCAAAGTCCGTTATTATTTTACAAAAAGATTTTATATTGATTAAGGTAAGACTATGTGGATTGATAATTCGAGTCCCGGTATCCCTGAATTGCTTCAGGATTATGTAAGCTGCATAAACTAAATTAAAAATTAATTGATCATGAACTTAACAGGTTAGAATAACGGTTAGTTAAAAAAATTAATTAGTTTTAAAAAGTTTCATAATATTCATACAAAATAATTAATAAGACAATAACAAAGAATTATTTAAGAAATTAAAAAAAACAATTTAGTCAAAATACCAAAAAATAGCCAAGCTTAATTTTTAAATCTTTTAATGCCATAGCAAAAACATAACCAAAAATTGTTTGTTAATTTTAATATGCTCTTGTATTGTTTAGCTTAAATGGTCAATGCTTAATTTATTGTAAAGTTGTAATGCAGAAAAAAAACAAAACTCCACAGCAACAAAAACAAAAATTTTAAACAATTGCAACGTAAAGAGCAAAAAACATGAACAAACGCATTTATTTTAATTTCTGCTTGTTGTCGTTGTTGTTGTTATTATTGTTGTTGCCGTTTTGCTGTTGTTGTGGCACACCAGCAAGCTGCCAGCTACCAGTTTTGGTGTGCACAACTTTTAACTGCGTCAATTATTTATAGCTGGCGTTGTTATTCTATCATGTGTGTTAGTGTCTGTGTGTCAGATTTCACACTCACTTTGTTGAAGTTTTTTTTAGCAGAATTTTTTTTTGTTTTTGCTTAGAATCATCATCACATCATCAACCATGAAGGTTTCGAATTAATTTGCTCGCATTTCAACAAAAGTTGCATAAAATTTTAAGTGGTTTCGAGTTTTTGTTGATTGCTATGTTGATCAGTTTTAATTTTGAGCTCAAACTTGCCAAAATATTTGCAGCATGTGGTACCATGTGCATTGTGTATGTGTGTGTGGGTGTGGTGCATATATTTTAATTGCAGCCATTGAATTAATTTAACCACCATTTTTTTAATTGCGTTGGCAGCAACTAAAAACAGCAGCAACCCAATAAGCTCAAGCCTTTAAGCTAGCAGCAAACCAAACAAACAATCAAACAATAACACAAAGTGTTTGCCCTTCATTTATTTGGTTTTCACTGTTTTAGGTTTAGAAAATATGTTTAATTTTACACTAATTGCAAATGCAGTGTGAACGCTATGAGTTTTTGGGAGTGTTGGACCGTGAGTGTGATAGTATGGAAAGTGAAGGTGTATGTTTGTGTTTGTAAAAAAGTTTTGTTTGTTGTGCATAATTTTGCGATTAGTTTGCGGTGAAGTTCGTTGCAACAAATGAAAAAACCAAATAAGTATATACAGCCACTGCAACAGAAACTGAAATTCCAGTTTCATATTGCTTCAAATAGAATTCTTTTGTATTAAAAATTTAACAGCGATACAGTTGTTGCACGGGTATCACAAAGATTTCTGATGAAGCCTTTAGCCGGGCTGAAATTGCAATAAAATCAGCTAGTGATTTTTTTCCTTTTAATATTGAAAAAACGTTGTTGTTGTTTTTTCTTTGGAAAGATTCGTTAGAACAATTAATTGTTCTTACTTTGACATAAAGCTCAATAAACGATTTTAAACTATCAAACAATTAGAATTTGTTTTTAAAATCAGTTATGATTTAAACTATCAAACATTTAGAATTTATATTTAAATCATATAATATCAACATAATAAATAACAAGGTCATTTAGAAAAAACTCTAATATGTATTAATATTTTGTATAACCAATTTTAGTTCTGTTTTGAAGCAACTTTATATAATATTGGTGGGCAAATGTGGTTCTTTGTTTAGAATTGAAACCATTTTTTTGACGTTTTTGTTTGTTCAAAAGGACATCACCTCCTTTTTTGTCATCACCAATTAGCCGCAATTTGCTTGCATACTCTGAAATTTGAACTGAATTCTTGACCAATGTAAAAAGGGTATTTTTTGCTTTTATTTTTCTTTGGCAAACGTCTCTTCAATTAAGTTGTACTCTTCTGCATTTGTTTAACCCACACGTGACTGACGTCATTCTATAACAAAATATACTATAGTGTTTTATTAGTAAAAAAAAGCTCAGTAGAACAATAAGGTAATCTTTCTTTCTTTAATCTTTAAGCTTTTGAAGTAATCGAGATAACTTGAATCTCGTGTAATTTTTATCCAAAGTAACAATTAATTAGATTTTAAAATTTTTGAATTTGGTTATAGTCAGTACCTATCATATGCAAGGGCGTAGGCAAGATGAAAATTAGGGGGGTGGCAAGACCTTATAAAACTTTGTTTATCATATCTTTCATTCTTGAATTTTACGATTCAATGAAAATAGTTCAAAATGTATGTATGATGTCTTATTACCTGATGTTTTTATATAAAATCGACTCTAATCAAAGCCGTAGATAGGTGTTTCATAAGGGTGGGGTTTTGGTTAGGTTAAAGTGGCTGTTACTTTTCAGAGACACTCTTAAGCCAATGAGGCCCCTTGTGATACCATGAGGTTAATTTCCCTACTCAATTTCTATTCGAACTAATGTGAGCTGTTTACAAAGTTGTAGATTCTGATGGGTGATGGGGGGACGGGAGGGAGGGTTGTTGAAGCAAAAAATATAAAAAAATCGATTCAATAGCTTCATTTGGAGCAGAACGACAAGTATTTAAGTAATATAACGAAAACAGACATTTTAAAAAGAAAAACATATTTATGCATTAAGGCGCCTCACAAAAAAAAAAGTTGTTAGGGTCAATTCCTCAAAATAACTCTTGGCTTATGTTATGATGATTCCCCAAATATTTTGACTCTAGCGATAGCCATCCTTGAGCTGCAATGGTTTGAAATAACTTCTAAAAATAGAGTTTTTTGTAAAAATATTAGCTGGTGTTTTAGTAAGAAAAAGTGAGATTATCTTTAATAATACTTTTGAAAAAGTTCACCCAATCTGCATCAAAAAATTTGAAATTTTTGCATTCAAATTAAAAATAATGATGTTTTTCGTGCACTTTTATGATTTTTTTTAGTTATTTTCTCTAAAGTTAAAAAAAATTAATTATTTCTAATGATATCTTCACTGGTCAGAATTGCTGACCAGAATTGCTTAAACTGAAAAATTAAAACTAAAATATTAATTATAATATAAACACCTACTGAAAAGCTTTTGCAAGAAATTAAAAAAAGTTATGAAGTTATTTCAATTTTTAAGTTTTTGTATGGAAATAAAATAAAATATATCTAAATAAATTTTTTGATGCAGATTTTTTGAAGAGATTTTTCCGGCCTATAATTTCTGATAGTTTGTTTTTTTAAAACTATTACGCCAGCCAATATTTTTATACAAAAATCGATTTTTAGTGGTTATTTCAAACCATTTCAGCCATTACATTCCAACCATTACACAAGCCCAGGTTTATTTTGAAGGAAATACTCGATCAAGTTTTTTCTTTTCTATGGAGCATTAGGCGCCTTAATATACATAGTTATAGATACTTACATAGCAAGTTCATTATTTTTTTTTGGAACGCGAAGCCAATTTATCGATGACAGTTTCCTCGTTCATAGAAATATCCTTATGAATATTTAATAGCGCTAAACCATAACATCATTCTATTAGATCTTTATCGATTTTTTACAACAGTATAGTCAAAGCTGACGTTAATTAATATATTTTATGTATTAAATATATTGCAATGAAAAATTCTGGACTCGTAACTGCATACATTAATTGATGTGCTTGAGACGAAGTGCCACCGCTAGAATTTGATGAGAACATTTTTTAAAAACACTTTGCACACATAGCTTAAAAAAATCGTGAAACGGACAAATGTACAAATGAAATTCACTTTTACGATAGTTTAGTAACGCTGTAGGGACGTCAAAAAGACACACGAAGATGACGAAACAGGTAAACTTATTTTTTGGTCGTAGAATTTAGTGGCATACTCAGTTTTTCACAATCAGATCAAAATCTTGAGATATTTGCGATTGAAATTTTGTCACTTTTAGACCTATTTTTAGTTATATTTTCCTTATTTGTGGAGAACAAAAATTTTGACAACGTCTGATTTTGCTTAAACTTTCACAATTTAATCTACTTAAAAAATACTAATTTGAGTAAAAATATTTTAAGATTTTTTTAAAGAGTTTATGTTTAACATTCAAATTCGGTCAAAATGGAGGGAAATACAAAATTGCTTAACCTTTGAAAAATCATAGATTACACAAGACTAACTTGATTTTCACGTTGGAGGTATTTTTGAAAATATAATAAAAAGTAATTGTTAAAATACTATAAAAAATTTTTTAAATGAAGGTCAATTGATGGTCAAATAACCAAAATCTGAATATCTCGAGAATTTGATCTGATTTGAAAAAAAACTGAATATGCCACTAAATTCTACGACCAAAAATTAAGTTTACGTGTCTCAGCGTTTTTTGTGTCTTTTAAAAAGTTGAAAATTTATTTATTTTACAACTATTTAATTAAATTATTTAATTTTATTAAATAATTTACAACTTTTCTGGTGTTTAGAGTGACAACACATTCATAGAAAAACATCGCACACTAAGGTATCGCTACCATAACATTTGACTCCTCTGAATGCGGGCATTTTGTATATACAAATTGACTGTCAAATGAAAAGCGATTTTTTCAGTGTGAACACCATTTTTTGAAAATAGGTTTTTCAGCTAAAAAGCGACTTTTGGGTCAGTGTGTGAACATAGTATAAGGGGAAAAGATATTCATTTAATGTATATCATGCAAACGTAAGCCATGAGATCAAATAAAGTTACATTTATTAAATTAAGGCTAAATTCATTTTAAAATATGATATCGTTTGGTTTAAAAAATTTGTTTTAAAAAAATTAACAAAAATTCACAAAAACTCAAACTAAGGGAAACTCAACAAAATAATACAAAAAAATTATATAAAAATATTTTTTTTCTTATTTAAATATCAATCCACGAGGATTTTCCGCAAATCAGTCAATAGTTTCTACTAGAATGCTTTCCTGGTTTTCTGCCACAAATTTGCGATGAACACTCAACATTCACAAACCTTTAATAAAAGAATTTTGAAAATTTTTTTAGATTATGTTATAAACTTGCAGCCGTATTCATAAAAAGTTACAAACCTTTTGTAAGCCCTTTGTAAGACACATGCCTAAAAACGTTATTCATAAACGTTCAATAACGAAAAAACCTTTTGTAATAGCTTCACAAATGAGAGAATTTTAAAATAGGAACAAACCTTCTGTAAACCTCTAACAAAGCTATTTTAAATTTTAATGTTCTCAATTGAGAGCAATCTTCTCATTTTGTGACAAACTAAAATGTCAACAAACAAATAAATAAATGAAAATAATTGTGAAAAGTTAATGATGGCATATTTTAATTACAATATTGTTTTTAATAATTCTAAAAAAATAATAATTTTTAGAATTATATATAAGCTTAATGCCAATTAAGTTCATGAAGCAACAGGCTGCAACAACAATAAGTTCTTTGCAGAACAAACCAAAAAATTTGTGTTTTGTGATCAGTGTTACCATATGGACAGATAAAACTTTTTTTTGGTAGTTTTTTGAGAGGGTAGACAGTTTTTCAGTTTTTGCCTAAAAAAGAGTTTCTTTTATTTTACCCAGTTTTTCAAGTTTTTACGATTGAAACAATGCTTACTAGTTAAATGAATCGAATACAATAAATAAAACAAATTGTATGTTACTACAAAAATATAAGTAACATTTGAAGCTGCTATTTATTTTTTTTTTACAGAGGCTTGATTTTGGGATGATTTTCTAAAATATGTCGAGCTTTTAGCACCAACGAAAATTTTATAAAGGCAAGATTTCACTATTTTCAATGTGTGTATTTTTCTACCTAATGTCATCAGAAAAATTACAAAAAAGTGACGATGAGTTGCATGAGTTGCGCCACATTAAGGAAAACCGAATGGAACTGCATAAATTAAAAGAGTCATCAGAAATTATAAAAACTTTTGATCAAAATATGTTTAAAAAACAATTTAATTTTTCAGATTTCATCATTTGTGACTGTTTGATTTTTCTCAAACAGTCTTTCTATTGCAAAATTTCACAAAAGGTTTGATACAAAATGTATTTCTGATTTTGGGTTTCTTACTACAGATTTGAGAAAAAATGTTTTCTGCATTTGCTGGTGTATCGGGAATCGATAAAACAGCATAAACAACTTTCCTTTGTAATGAACAGACTTGGAATTACCTCCACATTTCTTAAATTAATCTACTAAAATTAATTTGATTTATTTGTGAGTAAAACTATTTTATATGGGATGTCATTTCCTATGATCTCAAAAATTGGTAATGACATTTACATTGATATAAATATCAAATGTATATTTTTTTAAAACAAATTTTTAAGTTTTTCAATAAATTGATAATTTAAATGATTTTAGTTAATGAGTGCGATTGTTTTTGTTTTGTTTAATTATTAATTTAATTTAAATGCTTTATTTCGAATACAAGAATAAAAATTTTAAAGCACACATTTATTAGATATGTTTTAGCACAAAATATTAAGATTTTTTTTCTGAAAATTAAAGTTTAAACAAAAATATGGCAACACTGTTTCAAATGTAAACAAAATTTTAAACAAATGCCTGTCAATATTTCACATTCACAAACCTATTTCTTTCTTTTTTAAATTTTTAAGCAATTTTCATTCTATTTATCAAAGTCACAAACGAAAACTACAACTGTTCCTACTTTAAAGCATCAGTATTCTCACTTCAACTACAAGACTCTTACAACTCGTTTATGAATACAAAGCTTTTAAAGAGTATTTTAACTTTAAAAAGCATTTTAATTAAAAAACGTTTAAAAGCTATTTTAAAATATTTTTATGAATACGGCTGTTAGAATATATAAAAATATGTGTATTATTCAATCGGTCATCGCCCATCGTTGATCGTAGCCATGTTTTCACTTTTCTTAATGTGCTAAGCGAACGTTCTATTGCATATGTATTTATAAGTTACTTGACCTAAGACTCTAAAAATTATAACCTTCTAAAATCATGAAAATGCCACAGTTTAATTATAAACCTTCATGTCAATATCTAAGTTTGTAACTTTACGTTTGAACATTATACAATACTAGCTGATATACCCGGTGTTACTCGAAAGTAATAATTAATATACACGTTTTAATATACTTCTCGATTAAATGCCTTTTAAAATTTTGGAATTTTGTAAAAACATGTTGAATTTAAGTTTGAAACCACGATAAATAGTTAAAAAATTTATCGTGCTTTTTAAACGAAGGAATAATTTTATCACTGTTTTTTCACAATCAAAAACTGTTTGAAAAACTGGTCAGAATCTTACTTGTACTTCGCTTATGGAAATCAAATTTGTAAAAAAAAAGGAAAATGGACAACAATCTTTTTTTTTTTTATTGAAATATAAAAATTGTACAGTCGTTTCGTATTATAAATTAGTAAAAAGGTGTACGTAAAGAAAGCAGTCGCTTTTTAAATTTCAATTATAGTATATACAGCAACATGTTATAATATTATCGACGTAAATAGTTGATCGACATAAATCCAACTGAAAAACTGCAAGAACATTGCAAGAAGTGCCATTATGGCAGATCACGATTCACGAAAAAAAAAGCATTGATATGCATTTGCAACAAGCATGCATATGCTATAACAAAAGGCCGTTGCATACGCAAATCTAATCTTATTGCATAACGCTATTGTGAACGAATGTCTTCATTTCGCTTTGAACACAACCAACGATACTTTCTGAACAGTCCTTATTGAAGTTGTTTTTTTTTTTTTGCATTTTTAGCGGCAAGAAATTTCATTTATAACAAAAAAAAATAGTTAATGAAATGGAGGGAGTTTAAAAAAAATTTAAACAAAACATACCAACAAAAAATGAAGAGATGAAGGAAGTCGCAAAATTTTGAATTTTTTAGAGGAGTCCGACGTAAAATTTTAACAAAAAACAGCTGTTGTAAAGCATTTGCTACATTATAATATTAAAGGTGTGCTCACAATCCTCTATCCTCGCAAAAACGCATTTGCAACAATGCAATAAGATCGTGAATTGACTTATTATGTTTTTTGCTGCAAGCTTAGGCTGTGTGCGAAAAGAACTAACTTGAGTAGCAGTTACCGACTTTCCTAAATTATTGGAACCGTGTTGATAATGCAGTGCTTACTTCTAATTTAAACATTTTCCAGCATATTTTTCAGCATACTTTTGGTTAGTACGCCGTTGAACCGAAAAATTTGTTCAATTCAGCCAAGCTTACAACCATGATTGGAGAGTTAAAATGTCTAAATTTCGCTGTCTTTTATATGTCGGTACATTTAGTTGGCGTGGAAATTTTACTTTCAACAATACTGTTCAAATACTATATAAAACATGAAAATATTAGCTTTTACTGCATTCTATTCACGGTCATCTTTTCGATGAAGTGGTGATATATATAAAATAACTAAAGTAACATTGATAAAGAACAGAGTGACAAAGCTGAATATGCAGTGAGAAGAAATGATGCCATCACCATAAAACACAGTTATCAGGAGGCGAGAGGGGGTGGGGCGGCAAAAATATAGATGTACTAATACAAGGAAGATATTTAGAATAGAGAATTTTAATATAGCTTGTATGAAAAAATATATTTTTAGCCATAACTTTTGATCGAAAAGAGATATCGGGGTAATTTTTTTACATAAATTATTTTTGAGATTTGACTTTTTTGTAAAAAATATAATAAGAATTATTTTTGAAAAAATAAATTTTGCGAAAAAAATCAAATGATTGCTTTAATGACAAAAACAGTAAAATAATTTTTGCGCTTAGCTGAAAGAATTTTCGCAAATAAATGCTATGTCATATGAAACGTAGCCAGATGCTCAATTTTTAATTGATTTAATTTTTACAACAAAAACAATTTTTGATTCATTTTTTGAGTAAAAAGTCAATATTTTGGACCATTTCTGACGTAATCATAAATCATATATACACTGACTTAATGGTACAGTTCAACCCATTTCTTTAAAGTGAATTTATTGAACTTTTGAACAAAAAAAATTTGAATGAAATATATTAATGCACAGCGGTGATATTTGCATCGAAAGACCAAACATTGATTTTCATGTCGTTTTTTTGTCATTCTTAGGTAACGATGTTGTATGAAAAAGTCGTTATACTGAAAATTTCTACAATTTTGAATACATGTTAGTGTTTTTGATGTCAAAATAACAGAAATTTTTTAAAATTAGATACACAAAAAACTGGTAAAAAGTTTTATAATAACAAAATTACTGATAGTTGAAAAATTTCGGAGGAGGCGTGGCAAAAACTGAGTATGTAACATTTTAAGTTAGAATGCACTTTATGTGTGTACCTAGTTTGAGCGAAATCCGTTGAGCCGTTTAGATTTGTATAATGGCCAAACAAACAAACAAACAGAAAATGAGTTTTATTACTATAGATTATAGGAAATTATACAATATCGCTTTAAAATACTGATTTGCTTTTAACTTTTTCAGATCTAGATTCAAAGAAAAAGATAAAACTACACATTAAAAAAGAACACATATAGAAACTATTAAAAAAGCCATCAATTAAAAAAAAATCTCAGATTTAACCCCCCCTGCCTACGCCCTTGATAATGTGTATAAATTTTTCTACTTAGTCCAAGTGTGATTTATCCATAAAACAGCGTTGGCGTGTGACAAACCAATGTGTGTGTGTATGTGTGTGTGTAAAACTAGTTTAGAGTACTGGTTGTATTTTAATGCATGTTTTATATGTTAAGCCGAAATTTATGGCGCCGCATAATTGTAACTGGTTTCATTAAAAATCATGCAACTTAACATTTAAGCGCTGCAGGATATGCAGGATTACAAGCATAGAACTCAACAAATACACAAACACCCAAACACATCCGTGCGTTTGTCGTTATGCATATATTATGTTTAAGTGCCTGTGTGTGCCTGTATGTTCATGTGTTGTTCTGCGTCCCTGCGTAAAATGCTGCAATTACCGTAAAGCTTGATTAAATTTTGGCCACTGTTGTTGTTATCGCTAGCATCAAATTTCAATGAAAGTGAAAATTTTGTTCGCAGTGTTTACAATAATAAATTAAAATAGAGAATTAAGCAGCCAGACACAATGCTATTAAAATGTACAAAATAGTATTGCAATTTAATACAAAATTAATTTTATTCATTGATTTTTGTTTTGTTATTTTTGGGGTTTTTTTATTTTACATTACTTTTATAAGTCACAAAGGGAATAGACAAAAAGTAATTTAAACAGCTATTTAGTCGATTTGCAAATGTTGTGATAAATGTTTAAGTATTGTATTTTGTTTTAAAAATTTGCTGAAGGTTGTTAGCGTTGTTAAAGTTCAATTTTAAATTAAAGTGTACACCTTGGTTGTATAACTCCATTTGATTTACAGTTTTGATTTTTCTGGAACAGCAAAGCTTTTAAGGACGCTTCAATACCAGATATAAAAAATTTTTCTAGTGCTTATAGACATTTTTTAGATTGTTTGAAAATGCGTTTGTTGAAAATTTCAAATATTGCCTTTTTTATTAAAATAATCCTTTTTGTGTAGCCGGAAAAAGTTGACTTTGTATTTTAAGTAAAAAAAGATTTTTTTTAAAGTTAATTCTGTTACAAGCGAATATATATTTAAATATCAGTCCATCTTTTTTGAATTACAAAAAAAGCGGAGACAAAAAACCGCTGTTACGAATTTTTAATTACGCAAAATAAATTCAATGTTCTAAAATAAGGTTCAAACCGAATTACTTTTGTAGGGCCAACTTAGTAATCCAGTTGGAAAAGGAGACCAGCTGTATGCCTGCCGGCGACATGCCTCGGAGGGTCAGCAGGCATGTTCGCCTCCATACCAGCTATATATTTTTTTCTATAGGTATTCTATACTACTGTATAGAATACCTATAGAAAAAAATACAGTAGTATAGAAAACAGTAGTATAGAATACCTATAGAAAAAAAATATATAGCTGGTATGGAGGCGAACATGTACTATACTATACTATACTATACTATACTATACTATACTATACTATACTATACTATACTATACTATACTATACTATACTATACTATACTATACTATACTATACTATACTATACTATACTATACTATACTATACTATACTATACTATACTATACTATACTATACTATACTATACTATACTATACTATACTATACTATACTATACTATACTATACTATACTATACTATACTATACTATACTATACTATACTATACTATACTATACTATACTATACTATACTATACTATACTATACTATACTATACTATACTATACTATACTATACTATACTATACTATACTATACTATACTATACTATACTATACTATACTATACTATACTATACTATACTATACTATACTATACTATACTATACTATACTATACTATAGTATACTATACTATACTATAGTATACTATACTATACTATAGTATACTATACTATACTATACTATACTATACTATACTATACTATACTATACTATACTATACTATACTATACTATACTATACTATACTATACTATACTATACTATACTATACTATACTATGCTATACTATACTATAGTATACTTTAGTATACTATACTATAAATAAATACTATAGTGTACTATAGTATAGTAGTATAGAATCGTATAGAAAGTATAGAATCGAATTCGAACATTCTTACATTCGTAGCATTGCAACTACACAATCCGAACGTAACAACCTTTTGACAGCTGTTTTTCGGATTTTTTCACGAAAGCTTTGCCTCGACGGATTTGTTTACGACAATAGAAAACAATTAAAATTTTATAGAGGTAGGTCGTAAAATAAAACTTATAATTAATTTTTGATTAATAAAGTTAAATTATTTTTATTTAAACCTGTGAATATGTTAGTTGAAATTTATTTAGTGCATTTCCTACGTTTCGTAATCCATTTCCAAAGGGTTGATGGAATCTCGCAACATTCTTTGACGAATTTTCATAGACTCTTTATGTGAGAAATCTTCCTTTTATTGTGCGAAAATTGCAATTGCAATGAAATCCATTAAAAATCACAGCTAAAAACTACAATTTTGATCAAAAACACTTTAGTTTTTCAAATTTTCTTTTAATTTGTCTGCTGTTGAAACCAGTTGTTTTCGAACTCACGAAAGTAAGTTCGAAAAGGGGAAGTTTCGTTCGGATTTTGGAATAGCAAATTTGTCGTATTCGTAGCGTAGCTTTACGTTCAGAAATTCATTACGACGGATTCTGGAATAGGGCTGAATATCACTAGTCGTACGAAAAACATTTCAGTTAAAAAGTCATAACTCAAAATTATCCCTTATTTCCACAATTATAAGATCAAATAAAAAAAATATAGCAAAACTTTCTTTTAAATGGGGTTTCTGCATTGTGGAACCAAATTTGTTTATAATATTGCAATCGTTTGATCTTAAACAGATTTTTGCTTCTCCTGAAAATGTATGTTTTTGAGTTGTGACTGTTTTGTATTTAGTGTGCGATATATTAATTTGGCTTGAAATTAAGAAACCAGAAAATACTGCTTAATTTCATATCACAGCTTATTTTATGCAGTCACTTGTTATTTATAAATTTTTCATATTAATTAATGATATCTGATATTTTTATTGTTTGGTATGATAGCCCTTGTTGTCCAGGACAGATCTAAGGTGGTTTGGCATTGATGCGACCAGTTTTTGAGTGATAGGTGGCGAAATATTCGCCCACTTCGTTTTCAATATCTCTTTCAGGTGGTTTTTGTTTGATATTTGATGTTTCCGGATGTTATTTTCCAATAAAGACTACACATTTTCTATAACATTAAGGTCTGGCGACTGTGCTGGCGGCGTCAGCAATTGTGGGCAGTTGTATATTAGCCTGGTTTGCACAATACCCGCTTTGTGCTTTTGATCGTCATCCTTTGTTTACTATAGTATACTATAGTATAGTATAGTATACTGCAAGCTTTGTTTCTAGCACAAAGTATACCGCTGGATATCAACCCGACACGAGCGACGTAGAGCAAGAAGAAGAATAATACATGGAACCACCATTGCTAGCAACAATGCTCATTAAGGACATACGCCAATCGATAAGCTCGAAGGCTGGAAGGTATTGCTCTGTTGACCTCGTAGAAAAAACTGTCGACTTTTTGGATGGTTTAATAATTGATAAAAACAAGGTCCAAATTGGACGCGTCAAGTACCGTAAAGAAGCCAGATAGCATCCAGTACGCAAAGTCTTTTGAAAGGTATATCCTTCGACGGGAAAAAAGAATTTATTCTTAAGAAAAAAGTTGTTTCGAATCAAACTCGATTGGCCCGCGTTTTTGAGGAACACGTGACGTTGATAAAAGAGCCTGGATCGAAATTTGTGGGCTATACCACACCGCCTCGTGGTACTGGCCAATAGATACAGAAAGCAATAGTTTATTTCTTGAATGAAGAAAACTATTCAACGGATCATTTAGTTGCTGTATAAGCTGTGATGGAACTGTCGTCAACACAGGGCATGATAATGGTGTGATAGCGTTCATGGAAAGAAACCTTGGAAGACCTCTGCAATGGTTGATCTGTATGTTCCATTTGAATGAATTGCCTTTGGGAGCACTTATAAAAAACTTGTATGGAAAAACTAAAGGTCCCGGAGTCTGGCCAGGGGTGTTCGGATCGCAAATGTCAAACTGTGAAAATTTTCTTGTAAATTTTTTTCACCCAATAATATTAAAATAATTGTTCTTTACTTTTCACATAGATAGCTCAAGGTTTTGCACCGATTGCTATGGGTGTCATGCTTCATAATATAAATGAGTGGGATATACGTGCCGATCAAAAGTATTTATTTAAAATGGTTGTGGCAGTGAATAATGGCGTATGCGATGGAAGCTCGGTGCCATAAACAAAGCACGGTGGTTAACCACTGCATCTAGGATTCTCCGACTCTATATATCGAAACATTACCCATCCCTTGAACTGAAACAATTAGCAGAATTCATAATTTTTTTAAATATCTTTCTTGGATGCGTCAACTTACCGAGGATGTGCAATTGGTCATTCGCCCAACTTTAGAAAATAATGCATACTTTTGCCATCCGGAAAACATTCTGTTATCAATGACTGACCCTGACCGACTTATACGGTTAAACGCCATTAACAAAATTTTAAAAGCACATTGCAATCCACCTGTTACTGTTCGAAAATTTTACATATCTCTGACGGGAGTCATAAATTTTGATTGTTCGTCACTGACGGATATGATTAATTGGAACAAACTTATTATAACTGAACCACCTAGTTCAGTTCGCAGTTCAGTGCAGTTCGTCCTTGATGATGTTTTACGATAGTTCGCGTATTCAGATGAAATAATCGAAGCTCCGGGTAAATATATATGTGAAAATGTATAATCAAATTTGCTCTTATTTGAATTATTTTAACAGAATTCCTTTGCCATTCACAAAATACTGAGCGCTTTGTTCACGTCGTGAGTGAATCTGCTATTGCAGTTACAGACGAGTATAACCATATTTCATATTTTTCTCTATTTTAAACATATTTCTATTAAATATTTAGCCATATTTCTCGGTCATATTTTTGCAAAACTTGGTAGCCGCGAACGTTAAAGCGTATTAGAATCACGTCTAAATTTTATATAAGTCTAAAAAATGTTTGGTCTTTTGAATTATTCAAGGGCTCTGAAACCACTTAGTGCTGAATCTTTGAAGATCTGTAACTTTTTTTTTAATAAATAAAATAAATTAATCCTCCACAATTAAGACTTTTCTTAAGTGAAATTTTATGTGACAATAATTTGAAAGAAAGGTTTTGAAGTCCCCAGTGCAAAATAAATTAATTTTTAAATATTTTTTTTAAGATGACTTTTAAGACCAACAAAATTTGGTCACACTTATTAAGACATATTCAACGATATATCGTACTTTAAGATCGGACCAAAAAGTCCAAAGCAAAACAAACCATACCTTTTGTTTTTTTTTTGCTACACCAAAAAAGCCTTTTGAATATAAGCCCTCAATATAAGCTATCATTCTGGTGGGGGCAACAATTTCTTTTTTATTTTATTTGAATTTTTTTATAACGGATTTTGTATTGAAACTTTGAACTCCTGTAACTTTTTCCTAATGAATGAAATTTATGAATTCCTTCACAATTATACCTTACTTTTAAGAGAACTTTGATGTGATAATAATTTGAAATCAAAGTTATGGGGTTCATAGTGCAAAAAAAAAAATTAATTTTGAAATATTTCCTTGAAGATTACCTTTGAGGTCAATATCATTGAAGAACATTTGGTAGCACTCACTAAGACCTATTCAACAATATATCGCACTTTACGATCGGACTCAAAATGCCAAAGCTATACAAAAAAGACCATTTTGGGCGTTTTTTGGGACATAAAAAAAATGTTGATGGAATAATCTTAAAGTAAGTAATCGTTCCGGGGGGTGACAATTTGTATTTTTTTTTTCTCCTGTTTTTCTTTATTCTTTATGTATATGCTTAAATTCAAACTCAATCCAACCTAAATGAAATTCATTCATAAAACTAATTACAGTGAAACCTCTACTAGCGGACACCTCTCTTAAGCGGACACTTCTCTTGAGCGGACAGTTTTTCCACGACAAAGTTTTTCGTCCACTTTTTCGAACAAATTAACCTCTCTTAAGCGGACCCTCTCTTGAGCGGACGCGGACAGTATATTTTCGTCTAATTGGGCGAAAAACCTTTGTTCGGCGGACGCGAACCTCGCTCAAGCGGACACAAACGTCTGTTGAACGGACGCGAACCTCTCTCAAGCGGACACGAGCGAGAAAAGTAATTAACAAAATGTGTGTAAACCAGGGCTGGGCATTCTAACACAGTCACATTTTGTTTTGTCTTGTTAGTATTGGTGCGCTCTCAAATAGCTCACACTGAGCGAAATAGTTGTCACAACTATCTAGATTGGCCAGATTGTATGTTTATCAGAGTTGGGCGTAGTGCACTAAATGTTGAGTGCACTCAGCCTTTCACTAGCACTAAAATATATTGAAAGACATTCTATTTTTCACTATTTTTTTACCAGCTTACCAGAGATACTTCACTATCACTAGGGATTTTAGTGGTAGTGTTATATTGTTGCACTATAACTAAATTGAGTGGTAGTTACTAAATCTCCACTACACTCAAATAGTGCAAAATTTGAACATCCACTGAAAGCTGCAATTGAAAGTTTTTCCACTCATCTTTCAAATATGACTGGTTTGAAAACTATTTCAGTCAGACTCGAAAAAAAAAATCTATAATTAAGAAAAACTATTTTTCGAGCTTCTGGTCACATATGTTTACGAAGAAAACAACAACAACAGCTCTGAATGAGCATCACCAAGCTAGGATCAGATAGACAGTTTATAAAAAATTGGTGTTATTTAAAATAATAGTTTCATGAAAGTTAAATTGCTTACAGCAAATAATTGTTAGCATAGCTTATTTTTCTTGTTTTAATTAATATTTTTATATTTTACTAAGAATAGCATAGAAACATACAAATTTCTGTGTAATGTTTAAATAGTTGGGATCACATTCTAAATCTGTTCCCAATTGGAAACTTAAAACTAATATCTTTCCAATCTTCACTCCGCAGCTCATTCAAAGCATAAAAACAAAATCTTCTAACTCGAATCAAGCGAATCCCACACTTCAGCACTCTCACCCAAAACGGGTCTCATTTAATCTTAATCCTAATTCACACCAGGTCACACCAGCAAACAAAAATGAGAGTAATATGCTCCAGACACTATATCCTAACTTTGTACATTCACATACTTTAAACCCATCTCCTTCTGTTCCAATCACAAGTGGAGCCCCTAATCAACCTGGTAGTTTCACTTCTTTCATCGACCCTCTTCAACCACCAAAGGTGAAACTAACTTCGAACTCTTGTGTTGACACCGAGAGCAAATATGCCCTATCTCGTCTTAGAGAGAACAGTGTCTACAACAATGTGCGCCTCTACCTGGCTTACATGTATAAAGCACCTGTCTCTACTTGTATAGAAGGCAAAACCAAGACAAACCTCAAAGTCTTGATTCAGCAAGAAGGCTTACCTACCGATGTCAATGAATTACGCCATTTGTTCACCAGTTTCCACGTGCAACTTGGCTTGACAAGTCAACAAGTCAAAGAAGACCTTGACACATATGGTGCTCATGTAAGGTCAAAACATATCTCTCATCTTCAAAAGACCCGTAAAGAGCAACAACAATTTTATTCCTAACCAGCGTAGTGAACATAATCAAAACCCTAATCGCAGCCCAATTAGTGATTCCCCGTCAACGACTGCTCTTCGCATATTTTACCACAATTGTGGCGGTATGCGAGGAAAACTTAATAAACTCTTTGTTGACGCGAAATCTTGCCTCTTCCAAGTACTAGTTTTCACCGAAACATGGTTAAACGATACTTTAAAAAACGAAGAGATTCTTGACAGCAATTGGACAGTTTATCGAAATGATCGGAACTTTGGCCACACAGGTCTCTCCCGTGGAGGTGGTGTTATGATTGCAACTCATAACTCTTTAGAAAGCGAGCTTGTTGCAACAACCTCTCACACACTCTTTGAACACCGTATCATCAAAGTTCGCTCAGGGACCAATATTTTTATTTACATTGTTGTCTTCTACATTCCCCCCTGTTCTATCAAAACAACATACAACGATTTATGTGAAACATTCCAATCGTTAACCGCAACCTTAAATGAGGAAGATAAAGTTATAATTTTTGGAGACTTCAATCGTCCAAATATCTCATTTATCGTCGATGAAAATGACAATTATCTTCTTCCGGTTAACCTTTCAAGCTCGATAGACTTTAATTTACTTAGTACCTTTTATAGCAATGACCTTCAACAAGTTAATCCAACCCCAAACCGGAACGGCAACTGGTTGGATTTAGTCTTTGCTAATTCGTATGATGAAATAAAGATTACTGCAACTACTCAGGCAGAACACTTATTTTCTTATACACTCCACCACACTGCTTTAACTGTTGAATTTCCTAGTAACATGTCTTTTACCACCTCATTTAATAACACAATTGTGTTCGACTTTCTTAATGCCGATTATGACAGTATAAAAACTGATTTGAATGCCTATAACTGGAACGATCTATTAAATTTGGAAATAGATAGTGCTATTTCACTTTTCTACCAACGCCTTTTCACAAGTATTGAAAAATTTGTGCCTAAGATAAAGAAAAAAAAATAAACTTTCAGAACCATGGCTTGACCAAAGTCTCAGATATATAAGAAACCAAAGAAACAAGCTATACAAATTCATTAAGAAAGGCGTAAATGTAAGCGATGAAATCAAAATGAGATACGAAGAGCTCTACAATGAGTTCTCTATAAAATCAAATGATGCTTATAGAACTTATACCAACCTTATTGGAGAAAAAATTCTTTTAGATCCTAAAAATTTTTTTGATTTCGTTAATGTCAAACGTAAATCAGCTGGATACCCCTCATCTATGTTTAAAGGCAATACAATTTCTTCCAACCTCCAAGAGATCTGTAATCTTTTTGCAAATCACTTTAGAGAAGCTTTCTGTGCTCCCACAACCCAGACTCTCTATTCCTCCCCCTCTCCTAATGCGAATGACATTATAAACAATATTAGTCTGACGCTGGATGAAATTGTTAATGCTATCATGGAACTTGATTCAAACAAAGGACCTGGACCAGACCTCATACCACAAAGTTTGTTAGTTTAATGTATAAACAACAGGGAATGGCAAGCCTTATTTATACTTTTCAACAAATCCTTATCCTTAGGTGTTTTTCCATCCTACTGGAAAATTTCCCATTTGACACCTATATATAAAAGTAGCGATAAAAGGTCTGTTGAAAATTACGGAGGCATTGCCATCTTGTCAGCTATACCAAAATTATTTGAAAAGATAATATGTGATAAGCTGACGAGTCTCATTAATCCCCGCTTAAACGAGCAGCAACATGGGTTTCGGAAAGGCCGATCGACCACCACTAACCTAATGATGGTGGTCTCCGATGTGTTAAATCAAATGGAAAAAGGACGCCAAGTAGATGCAGTTTACACAGACTTCAGTAAAGCATTTGACCGTGTCGACCATAATATACTAATTTTGAAGTTAGAAAAATTTGGCATTTCCGGTTTATTACTCAATTGGATTAAATCCTATCTCTGCGAACGATCCCAGTTTGTTAAATTTCAAGACATTTTTTCAAATGATATACCGGTCACCTCTGGTGTACCACAAGGTAGTCATCTTGGCCCAATACTTTTCAACATTTTCATTTCAGATTTATCTATTACTCTTTGTGACATTCCCCATCTTATGTACGCAGATGACCTTAAAATATATAAGATCATTAAATCAGAAGTTGATGTAACTTTCCTACAATCGAAACTACTGTCCCTTGAGCAATGGTGTAATCAAAACAAACTTCACTTAAATGTTAAGAAATGTTGCGTGATAAGTTTTTCCCGTAAGAACTTGATACCAAAATGCAGTTACCTCCTTAATAATATTGTTCTGAGCAGAACCAACCATATTGTAGACCTTGGAGTTGTCCTAGATAATAAGCTGAGATTTAATTTACATTTTGATAAAGTCTTATCGAGAGCAAATAAACAGCTGGGATTTATAAAAGGACGTGCTAAAGAATTCCAAAATGTGTGGGTAACCAAAACGTTATACTGTACCTTAGTGCGACCACTTCTTGAATATGCTTGCATCATTTGGATTCCAGCCTTTGAATCTCATAGCGACAAAATTGAATCCATTCAAAAACAATTCCTGCTTTTTGCGTTAAGAGATATCTTTGACCCCCGTGACTATAACAACTTGCCACCGTATGAACAAAGACTCAGGCTCCTCTCTCTGATGCCTCTATCATCAAGAAGAACTTTACTGAGTTCATGTTTCACATTTGATGTTATTAACGGAGCTATTGATAGCGAATATATCTCCAGCAAAATTACACTATATGACCCAATTAGACGTACTAGGCATACGCGGCTCCTAAATGAATATATTCACCACACTATTTACGCAAATAATGAACCCATTAGTAGGTGCTGTAGAATTTTTAATAATATTAGCGAGCACTATTCACCATCCATACCAAAATCCACATTTAAGCGAACCCTCTCAAAGTCTCTCTTTGACTCGGAATAATTTGTCCTTTTCAAGCACTGCTCCCTACAGAGTTATGCTTCTTGGTCTAGTCCCCCTCCGTCATCCCCTAAAAGTAGTACTTAAGATATATAAGCGTAGTTTAAGTATTCTTTTGAAATTAATTTAAATAATATGTAAGTAAAAAAAAAAAAAAAAAAGAAAGTAAAAAATGTAAATAGAATTAGTAAATTGCCTTGCTTGGTGAAATAAATAAATAAATAAATAAATACTCAATATTACAAGTAAACTCCTGTTTCCTTTCAATTGAGTGATAACTTTCTGTGCTGTACAACTATTAGTGTAAGCATTTTTTTTGCACTATTTATTTAGTGCAAAAAAAAAATTTTTTTCCACTAAGCTGTAAACAATTTTTTTTCCACTATTCTTACATGATTTTGAGTGAGAAATTTTTCAATATCTCTATCACTCATGTATAGTGAGGCTTTTATTTTTCAATTCAGCAGTCAGAATTAATAGAAGATAGAGAATAATTTTACACTATCAGTACATGTAAGCTGAAACTGCAAATTTAGTGCACTACGCCCAACTCTGATGTTTATACCCCCACACATACTGTTATATGAGCTTATTTTTTATTTTATGTTTTTATTTTTAGTCATCGGTATTGTTCCTTATTTCTTCTTTGTCAACATTTAAGCTCAATAATTTTATTCTAAGTAAATAAATTATATAAGTTTGATTGCTGTAGCAAATTAAACATTCTGCTTCACCAGAAAGATTCTCTGAGGAAAAGAAATCACATTCTAATTCAGATTCAAAAATTTTGGTATGTTTTTTTTTGTTGTTTTGTTTTTATTTTAATATTATAAAATCTTGCTATATACGAATAATTAAAATTATAATCAAAAAATTAAGTATCAAAAACTTAATGAATACAAATAATATGAAAAAATAATGCAAAGAATCTTAAAAGGTAATATGTATGAATTATATTAAACCTTAATAAAAAAAAAATATATATGCATAAGAATTATGAATCTACAAAACAAAAAGTTGTTTTTTTAAGAGTGTACATAAAATTTTCGACATAGATCTTCACAGCATCACCGTCAACGAACGATTGAACTATATTCTTTTCTGTTGTGAGTTTTGCGTACATGTAAAAAGTTACTCTCAGAGAGCGCTCAGTGAGCTATGGGGCGCCCAGCGCTGGTGTAAACATACAGAAATGAAATTGGGGATTTCCCTCACAAAGCGCCTCGCTTGTTTTTTTTCATTTGCCTTGCCATCGCTTCACTGAGCCATAAAACGTTGCAGCGAATAGACATTGAGATGGCGAACCCATATGCAAAATCGTTTTTTTAAAGAAAAACAAAAAAACTTACGTCAATCGACGATTTCTGAATTTCTTAAGTCATGAATTACACATGTAAAATGCTGAAGTTTGTCAATTACATACTATTTTTCATGATATGAACTGAATTTTTTTTTTTATTTGAAACACATGCGTTAAAAGAATATAATATAATGCGAGATTTTGTTAAATACATAAATACAATAAACGTATTTTTCAATGAAAAAAATTTCCTAACATTTGCTCATTAATATATAACAAAATTTAAAGATAAAAAACTCAGCCTCTCTATTAAGCGGACACCTTTATTGGGCGGACAAAAATGGGCTGACGGTGAGTGTCCACCCAAGAGAAGTGAAACATTTATACCATGGCTAGTATTAGCTAGCTGTTTTTTATATCTTTTTTATATTTTTATCTTTTTTATATATATGCAATCTGTTGATTATGTATAATATTCGATGTACTAAAATACGTCACTATATTTTATTTTACAAGTGTCTTATTGACAAGTTGTAACAAGTGTCAAAATAAATAAATTCGAAATCAATTTAGTTAAGACTTAATATTATTGGAATCTTGACCAAGTTCTTATATGCAAAATTTTTCAATTTAAACACCAAATTGAGAATTGGGAACCTGCAAAACATTTATTTACCAAGCAATATTGTTGTTCTATGCTGCTTCAATGTGCATTATGCATACAAAAAATTTTAAAGAAAAATATTAAATTTGACGGCTTTTGAAAGCGTCTGCAAAAAAAAGGAAACTGCAATGCAAAACGCTACATTGTCAGCTCATTCACGACTTAGCTGCATGAACTGTGCGGCACCTACCCTTGGTATTACTTCGGCCTGCAGGGCGAAAATGACTTTGCTACAAGGAATTCATCTTTCTGCTATACAACGTATGTATGCTGTAGGCAAGGAATACTAAACTTATAGTGCATTTTTTAGCTGACTTGAAGGCATGCAGCAAACAGAGCTGCCAACATGTGTTGATAGAGAAATAAAATATAAAAGTATTCATTAATAATGCATAAAGTAACTTAAGAAAAAAAAAAACAAACAAAGAAACTTGGTAACATCCGCATCTTGTTATTTTCATGACCTTAGCGCTGACATTGCCTTGGCTGGTGGCGGGGAAAAATATGCATAAAATGGTTAAAATATTAAATTTTTTTTTTAGTTTTCATGCTTTGCTTACCCTTATTTATCTGCATAATTTATCTTTTTCTTGATTGTGCGGTTGGTTTTTTCTTTTCTTGTGTCTTATGCTATTTACAATGCCCTAAATATATGACGCGCTGAACTGAGCACACTTGAAAGTCTTCATTTTACTTGTGGTTTCAAGCAACCGACTAGCTAACCATCTAGCCAAACATTCATCCATTCAAACAGCACTCCAAATCTCATTCACTCATCCATCCCACCATCTATTCATCTATCCATTCATTTAACCCTCAATACATACATTCATCCATTCATTTTTGCACTCTACCACATGATATCCTTTTGCACACTCATGTTGCTCTTTTGCTGCGCTCTAAAGCTGTTTCTGTTTGTAAGTTGTGTGTGCGTGTTTATTTAAGCATGTGTTAGTTTTGCTGCCCAACTAAGTGACGGACTCACTCACTCATTTTGCTCAAGCGGTGGTTTGTTTCTATGGATAAAAAGTTTGGCTCATTTTAATGGCTATTACATAATGCGGAAAACTAGATATAAATGGATTAACAAAGTGAAATGTTATGCAAGAAGTTGGCTCAAATATGTTGCTGCTCATGTGTTAAGCTAGTTGGCAAAGTTTTGTCGTAAGCCACAAATTTCATTAATGTAACGAATTCAAGGCATTACTGATATTACACTGCAGCACAAATAGAATGAGCTTACTTGACTGATGTAAAAAGTGTGTTTTTTATTTTTTGTTTATTTTTCTACAGTAAATATGACATAATAAATGACTTCAACAAATCGTTTGTTTTGAGTCCAAAAAATCTTTTTATGATTGTGCCAAAATATACCACAATTTTTATTAAGCAGTTGTTAATCGCAATAAAATAACAGCAGTTTTATTAGAGAATTTAAAACTAAAGACTTTCACAGCTAGCACAGATTTCGATTTGTAGCAAAAATATGTTACAATTCGGTGGTATTTCAGTTTTTTTAAACAATTCAAGTCACAAATGGGTTGTATTAAAGTTGCAAATAAGTAATTTGTAACAAATCATTCGTTTTGTTGCAAATAAGTTAAACTACGGTGTTAATTATGTTACGAATAAATGCACTTGTTGTAAAAATGTTTCATAAAGTTTTGAAAATATAAGTAATTTTTACGTTAAATTAACATTAGGGGTATTCACGGGTAGATGCGAAACGCAGTTGCGACGATGCGAAAATGCATGATTGCGAACTTTTGCATCATTCCAACAACGAACACTTTGGAAGCAATTTTGCAACTCTTCTCTTGAATTACGCACTACACAAACCAATTGCGAGAACGCACAAGCAGTGATGCTAAAAAGACGATTCATGTTTTGGTTGTTTTCAAACATATTTGCGTCCTGGGTAAAACTTTTGAAAGGTTAAGTTTGTACGTAGATTTTAATAACTTTTTATGAATTTTAAATAAGATGGCAATACATTTACTGTTCATTCGACATTTATTTTTATTGAATAATTAAGTTGCAATATTGATGTTCACGCGTAAGTGCGCAAAATATCTTGCATTTTCACACTCTTGCAACTCGCATCAACCCGTAAATATCCCTTTTATTACAACATCTCTTTTTGAAGTACCTATAAAAAATGTTGATGCATTGTAATTGTAACAAATACAGTAACGAGATAGCAACCTAGATGTGACTTAGCTGCTTTATGTTTATATTAAGTTACATCAATGTCACAACTACTAAATGTTCAAAACTTTGGTTTGAAGATGTTTTTATTAAGTTATGGGGTTTTGCTGTGATGCACTAAAATGCCATAAGCAAAATATAAATTTTATTGTACACAAAAAATTCTGTGTTGCTTGTCAATTTCTTTGTGTAGGCTTCTAAAGGATGTTTTTTATAAAGTGATACAAGTTTAAATTATAATAAAACATAGTAATATATTTTAGATATCAATGAAGTGGACTTTACTGAATAGAAAATTGTATGACATTAATGTTTAAATATGATCTTAGTCATGTGGCCGCAACAACTGGCGCGTACAAGGTGAAATCTAGAATACCAATTTTCACAAACTTTTCGCAGCATTTACGGCCGTATCTCGCCGATAACTCTTCGAATGTTGATTTCCAGGTGTTCAATTGTTTGTGGTTTATCGACGTAGACAAGTGACTTTACATAAGCCCAAAGAAAATAATCCAATGGGTTTAAATCACACGATCTTGGGGGCCAATTAATTGGGCCATTTCGTGAAATTATTTTTTCGTCAAAAGTTTCCTTGAGTAAATCAATTGTAGCGCCCGCTGTGTGGCATGTGGCTCCGTCCTGTTGGAACTACATATCAGCAAGATTAATGCCAGCTAATTGAGGTACAAAAAACTTTGAATCATGTTCCTATACCGTTCACCATTGACAGTAACATTCTGACCATCATCGTTTTTGAAGACATATGGGCCAATGACTCCGCCAGCCCATAAAGCGCACCAAACAGTAATTTTCTGTGGATGTAATGGTGTTTCGACAAAAGCTTGTAGAAAGCTCCTCACTCCAAATATGACAATTCTGTTTATTTACGTACCCATTCAACCAAAAATGGGCTTCATCGGAAAATAAAATTTTCCATGGAAATTCAAAATCAATATCAATTTGTGCTTCAGCCCATTCGCCGAATTGGCGGCGCATACGATAGTCGTTTGGCTTTAATTCCTGAACAAGTTGAATCTAGAAAGGTTTTGAGCCAAGATCTTTTCGTAAAATCTTCCACAACCCCAAGGAAGAACACAACCCCAGTTGCTGAGAACGGCGACGAATTGATTGATTAGGATCATCTTCATTGCTTTCCTGTACATCGGCTACAGATTCTTCAGTGCGCACTGTTCGGCATCTCACGGGATGCACATTATCAGTAACAGTAAATGTGGTCCGAAAACGATCTATTGTTCTTCGAATTAGTAGCTCTGAAGGACGATAAAATGGACGCCATAAAATGGACGAAGTGCACGATAAGTTTGACGAACAGAACCATTATTTTGATTAAAAATTTCCACAATTTGCACGCGCTGCTCTGGTGTGAGTCGATCAATAATAAAATGTCAAAGCAAATTAAACAAAAACAACTAGCAGCTGTTAAATAGGTGGTCAAATAAAGCAGTGATACCAACTCAAAGTTGTATCACTCTATAAAAAACACCCTTTACTACCATGTAATACATTTTTGTTTTATTTCAGCGTTCAACGAGACTTCCAAATCGAACTAATTTTTCGTTGAATGGCAATGAATCATTGTGAAGTTATGAGAATTTGTTTTGTTGCAAGAAGGTTGAGATGAGGTTTTTATTCAGTTACAAGCACACAGGAAATAGTCATTGCAACCTTACGCTGTAATGAGGTTATTATTGAGTTGCTACAACTTTAGGAAACATTATAATAACTAAAACAATGTAGTTAGGAAAAATAACGTTGATTTGAGGTTTTTATTGAGTTGCAAGAACATTGAAAATTTGGTTGTGACAATAGCCACCTTTCAGTTAGAACACTAGCTTCTGGCGAAGCAAAAACTCGTTTCATATCTATGGTGCATTTTGACAAACTATCGAACACCAATGAATATTGAAATAAATGAAGAAGCAACTAGAATAGATGGCAACTCTTGATAGAGTTGATGGCGGTGATCTATAAATAGCCTACTGCTTTGAAATGTCATATGATTAGCAGCCATACAATTCATGAGAATGAATTCTAAAATCTGCACATTCATATGCTAGTTTTAACAGTGAGTTGATCACAGCTTAATCACTCAAAGACTTCTGAAGAGGAAAATGTAGCGATTTCCAAAACAGACTGTCTAGTCAGCTGAGTGATTGACTCTATTCAGAGTTGTTGTTGTTGTTGTTGCCTTCTTGAAAACTTACTTGATCTAAAGCTCACAATCTTAATTCATGTAATTATTCAATAGATCATAAACACTCATTATTGAAAATAATCATTGCAAGCTTGTGCTGTATTAAGGTTCTTATTCAGTTGATGCAAGTTTTAAAAACATAATTGTAACTTATAAAATGTTGCGTGATATAAGAATGGTGTAGTGAAGTTATTTTTCTGTTGCAAGAACTTTAGAAAAAACCATTACAACTTACATAATTTTCTTAGTTACATGAACGTTGCATTGAAGATATAATTTAGTTGCAACAACTTTAAAAAAATATTTGCAAATTTTCATATTTAGTTAGTTGCAAGAACTATGTATTAAGGTTATTATTCAGTTGCCAGAGCTTTGGAAAAAAAGTGTCTAAAAACTGCATACTCGCCATATTGAATTTTTTTCTTACACTATGAATTTTGATTGGAAATGTAAATATAAATTTAAATACGATTTTCTTTAGTATTTATTATTTTATTTTAGAATTTTCAGTGCAATATGACACTACGAAATAAAAAAAATATATTTGGCTATATATTAAACATTATTACGCAGAAATTAAAAACTCGAAACTTCTTATATCCAAATTATTTTAAAAATTTTTATTTTTTTGGGTGGCGCGTGAGTTTTCTGACCAAATGGCCTTTGTTGTAAAATTTTAGTGTATAGCTCTTCATATTTTCAATTAAATTTCACATATTTTTGTTTCATTCAAATTTGTCTTTGACTTTTAAAGTACACTCCAAAAAATTATCACTGGTTTAATGAAAATTATATTAAGGAATTGTGTATGCAAAACATTTTAAAAATTTTTAAGATCTTATTTTTTTTCCCATCAGGAATATTTATGTCATCAGTATTCCTTTCTTGTTAAAAAATATGTAATTTTAACAAAAAATAACTTCAATAAAACAAAATATTTGTTACATTCACGTTATTTTACCTGAATTGTAATGCAAGAATAACACAATAAAAACTTTTTAGATGTTTCAAGTATGTTTCATATTGTGGCGTGCAACTTAAGTTTGTATCAAAAACATATTTATAACATTATTATAACACATTTTTGGCCTAATTGCAACCTAAGTTGTTACAAAATAAGCCTAAAATTTCTGCTTTTTCAGTTGTAACCACGTTACAAGTACGATTTATATCTATATTGGCGACTCTTTTGCGACACTTACTCAACCTTTTTGTGCTAGCTGGGTTTGATTCTATTCTATCAAACAATGTTTTTTAGGAACCAAAGTCCATGGCTTACTTCTAATGTTGGTTGACACTTGCGTGCTGAAGTAACTGCCTGAACTTAGATAATTATGCAAAAGAAACTTTTTGTTAGGCAGAATATAATATACACATAATTTCTTGCTTACTTAAAGAGTCAGAAATTATTCTAATGATAAAGGGTTCTTTTAATGTCTTGTTATATAATTATATTACTATACTGGGAATAATAAATTTTACATAATGGAACCATTCCCATTGCTAACTCTCACTTCTATGGTAAAAAACTTATTTAAGCACACAAAATTTTATTTTTCTTTAGGGACATTTTACCTAATTTTATCGAAATTTAAGGAGTTTTTCAAGTAAGGGTTGTGAAAAAATGGCTCGAGATATTTGAGTAAATATTTTTTATTGTTTTACATAAGTATTGAAAAGAAAAAAAAAATTGAAAAAACGGTGTACAGGGTATATCGAGTTTAAGCCTAATGTAAGAGGCTGACTAAGAGTTTTTCAAAAAATAATTAGAAAAACTGGCGGCTACGCAAAGTTAAAATTCAAGAAAAGGCCTAATATTCTAGGACAAACGAAGCTGTAAAATTTTTTTGATGACTTAAAAAAAATAAACCAAAATTCAGCCCCTCAAAATTTTATTTTTTTAATTACTCAACAATTTTGAAGTAAATTGGTATAATAGTTATTTTGCAATCTTGCACAGCAATTTGTGCTTCCAGTGTTTCCAGAAAAACGCTTGACTCGGAAGAGACGTTACGAAAATGTTTTGACGTAGAATTACGTCTTACAGCACGGTTTGTATGGGGGTCATGTTCACAAATTTTTTCAAAGTGATATTTGACACTTTGGGGTATATCTACAGCCTTTAATATTCATCGTACAAAGAAAGAAAATGCCAAAATATCAGTTTTAGTAGGAATAAAACGAATATCTAATAAAATAGCAAAATCGAAGAAAATGAAAATTTCATATATTCGTATGAGAAATGCACACGCTGCTTAGCTGCAGTAGCTGCTTATGCTGTTTTTAAGGTTGTTGTTGTTGTTGTGTTTGCTTGTTAGGTTCGTAATCACGTCGTTTGTTATTGTTGTTGTTGTTGTTGTTGTGTTTGCTTGTTAGGTTCGTAATCACGTCGTTCGTTGTTGTTGTTGTTGTTTTTTATTAATATGTATGCAAAACATACATATATATTGTAAATACACAGCAGTTGTTTTCATTTTTTTTCTTTTCCCAGATAGCCAATCGGCTCGGTTGAAAACGGTGTGCACTTTTAAAAGCACTGAAGCGGACCGATTCATTATCAGCAAACTATTCATTGTGAGTAGGTATACTATGCCGGTTCTGGCTCACTTCCGGTAAAAATAAGCGCCATCTAGCGGTGGTTGACGAAAAACTATTGCATACTTCTGGGGGAATGCTTGTTTGACAGCGTTGACGAAAAAAAAAATTTGCATGCTTCTGGGGGAATGCTTGTTTGACAGCGTTGACGAAAAAAAAAACAAATAAGCGCCATCTAGCGGTGGTTGACGAAAAACCATTGCATACTTCTGGGGGAACACTTGTTTGACAGCGTTGACGAAAAAAAAAAACATTGCATGCTTCTGGGGGAATGCTTGTTTGACAGCGTTGATGATCAACGATTTAAATTTTTCGTGGTGGCTGCGGAGGCGGAGGCAGCACCATCTAGCTAGGTGAGGCGGAGACAGCGCCACCAGAAGTAATGCGTGTATGAGGTTTGTGTCTTGGCTTTCCACAACTTGACAAAAACAACCGCCAGATCTCTGCATGAATTAACCTTGAACTTGATAATACAAACCATGAACCTGACCATTCTCAACTATGTTGATATATGTAAATAAAAATAAAAAACGTGTTGATTTTATCATTTTTATTACATAACAATTTTGATTATTTTAAAATTGTGAAAAATAAGTAATTGTTTATTTAAATTATTCTTCGAATTTCGCTGGTAAGAGGTGAGTATTCGATTAAACGATCATGAATTACCAAACAGTATGCTGACGTTTTATCTGGAATTGGTTTACCTGCTTCAGTATCAAATTCAATCCGTATATCAATAGGTCCCACTTTAACTGCTTCATTTTGGTGTGTAACATCAACAACAATAAGCGGTGCAAAAGTCTTATATCCAACAACATCTAGCAATGGTTGAGTTTCCCTCATATAATAACTTTGTTGAAATTTTGTATACATATCATATAATACAGCATACTTTCCTGTTTCGAAGCGGGTGTTTAAATCATTTTAATAAATTTAATATGAGTTGGCTGACTAATGTACAGTAAGCTGACGTTTTGTCTAGAATCGGTTTGTTTGCTTCGGTGTAAAACGCAATTCGTACATCAATAGGTCCTGTTTTAACTGCGTCATTTTGATGTGTTACATCAACAACAATAAGCGGTGCTGTTGCCTTATATTCATCAACATTGAGCGGATGTTGAAGAATTTATAGCGTAAATGATCATTATTTTTACTCTGGCTTAAAGTGAAGTCTTATAGAAATTTTTTCCCCTCGAAAATTAATCAGGTCACCGTCTTGATTTAAGACTTTTATCATTATGCTGTTTATTTGTTGACAGTTGACGGGTAAGTAAATGACATTTCGAGGTTTTTCATTTATTTTATATCCTGGTGAGACATCGAGAGGAAATTCGTGAATAGTATGAACTGATGTGTTGTTAATATATGATCCGGTTGTCAAGTTGCATTCAATTCGTATTGTGTTTATATTTGTAATATTTAAAGGTAAATCAGATTCAAACTTTTTTCTTGTTTTATCTGACTGACTTATATGTATATATTCCGTTTTTTCTATCTCTTGTAACGGATCTATAGGATTTACTATCAACTTTCTTATACTGAATCCCAGCACCTGTCCTATACTGTTTGGTTTTGAAAAATCTATGTCCACGGAGGATACAATTTCAATTTTAAGAGTGTTGTTGTTTGATTTAATTTCCAGGAAAATTGAATCATCAAGGTCTCTTACGGCTGATTTCAAGAAAAACCCAATATCCTCAAATTCATATGAACCAACTGGTATTGTAATAGTATGCGGCCCGATATGAAATAAATTGTTGTGGACATCTACATTGGGTATAGAATTAAATGTTACAAAGTCTACAAGTCCGCAAACATATTTTGTTGCCAATTCAATTGGTGGAAAATATTTTCCAATAAGAGTTGATGTGGTTCCGCTTAAAGAGATTGTTAAAGACATTATGAGTAGTCGTAATGAACTGAGCATCTATACATATTTTTCCCCGATTTAGTATTAAATACTTACTAAAATAGTTTACAATTTTCTTTATTCATATTCAAATTAAATTTTGCTCAAAACATGAAGATACTAACTGACACTGATAGTGATATTGATACTTATCTGATATTGATGCTGATACTGATCGGGTGCTGATACTTATCTGATACTGATCTGATACTGATCTGATACTGATCAGATACTGATCAGATACTGATCTGATACTGATCTGATACTGATCTGATACTGATCTCATACTGATCTTATGCTGTTCTGATGATAATCTGATACTGATCTGATACTGTAGTAAACAGTTTTACAGTTAGATGTATTCATATTCAAATTAAATTTTGCTCAAAACATGAAGATACTAACTGACACTGATAGTGATATTGATACTTATCTGATATTGATGCTGATACTGATCGGGTGCTGATACTTATCTGATACTGATCTGATACTGATCTGATACTGATCAGATACTGATCAGATACTGATCTGATACTGATCTGATACTGATCTCATACTGATCTTATGCTTTTCTGATGATAATCTGATACTGATCTGATACTGTAGTAAACAGTTTTACAGTTAGATGTGGCAAGTCGTTAACAATTATTAATAACTAGTTGTCATAGTATTTCCGTTTAGTCCTACATCAACTCTCGATCGAAGACATATAAAAAGAATCTGTTGTCAACATTAAACATAAAAAATTGTAAGTTCTTGGGATTTCAGCTTTAATCATGAACGAAATATTAAATGTCCTTCAAAAACCAATATATGATGAGAGTATTATAAAGAGGGATTACCATAGCTACTCTCCATATTTAAAATCATTCAACAATAACGATGAGATTCGTATACCAATTCAAAATCAGGATCTCTTTGTCCTACCAAGTGAGAGTATGATTTACATTCATGGCTTCATAGTAAAACGTGAAGGTGGAAAAGATGTGCCAACAACAGGTGTGAAATTTAAAAATAACTTTGTGTCATATTTGTTTGATGAAATTCGATATGAAATTAATGGTTTTGAAGTTGATCGTACGCGCAATCTTGGAACTTCATCCACCATGAAAAATTTTGTATCATTGAATAAAGCTGAAAGCGATGCATTAAAAAACGCTGGTTGGTGCCCTGATGAAAGTCTAACTTTGGAAAAAAATCACTTTAGTTGCTGTATACCACTAAAAATGTTGATGGGATTTGCCGAAGATTACACTAAAATAATATTAAATTCGAAGCATGAGCTTATCCTTCAACGTTCTTCGTCTAATGATAGCTCATATTATCCTACTAATGCCGCAGATCAATTAAAATTGACAATACTGGATATAACATGGAAAATGCCTCACATACAACTATCGGACTTTTCGAAATTGGAAATGTACAAGATAATTAATAATGAAAACCCTATTTTAATGGCTTTTCGAAGTTGGGACTGTCATGTAAATCCTAGGATTTCAGAAAGTAAAAGTACAAAGGTTTTATGGAATGTAAAACTGAGTCAGCAAAATGAAAGACCTAGATTTCTTATTATTGGCCTACAAAATGAGAGGAGCAAAGAGGAAGGAAATACATTCGACCATTGTAATATAACTAATTTAAAAGTTCATTTAAACTCTGATTCATATCCCTATGATGATTTAAATACGCGCTTTGAAATGGGACAGTATGCTATTCTATATGATATGTATGCAAAATTTCAACAAAGTTATTATTATATGCGGGAACCTCAACCATTGCTCAATGTTGTTGAATATAAGGCAACAGCGCCGCTTATTGTTGTTGATGTAACACACCAAAATGAAGCAGTTAAAACAGGACCTATTGATGTACGAATTGAGTTTTACACCGAAGCAAACAAACCGATTCCAGACAAAACGTCAGCTTACTGTTTGGTAATCCATGATCGTTTAATTGAATACACTCCTCTAACAAAGGAATTCATAAGAATTATTTAATTATAGCAAATCAATAAAAGAACAATAATGATTCATATATAAATCAACTCGTTTTGTTTTATTTATATCAGTATAGTTGCGTATGGTCATGGTTATGATATCGCTTTCAATCGTTAGCTTAATTTATTTTGCTGCTTTCATACTTTGTTTTTACATTAGTCAGCCAACTCATATTAAATTTATTAAAATGGGTTAATTCATGCAGAGATCTGGCGGTTGTTTTTTTCAAGTTGTGGAAAGCCATGACACAAACCTCATACACGCATTACTTCTGGTGGCGCTGTCTCCGCCTCACCTAGCTAGATGGTGCTGCCTCCGCCTCCGCAGCCACCACGAAAAATTTAAATCGTTGATCATCAACGCTGTCAAACAAGCATTCCCCCAGAAGCATGCAATGTTTTTTTTTTCGTCAACGCTGTCAAACAAGCGTTCCCCCAGAAGTATGCAATGGTTTTTCGTCAACCACCGCTAGATGGCGCTTATTTGTTTTTTTTTTCGTCAACGCTGTCAAACAAGCATTCCCCCAGAAGCATGCAATGTTTTTTTTTCGTCAACGCTGTCAAACAAGCATTCCCCCAGAAGAATGCAATGGTTTTTCGGCAACCACCGCTAGATGGCGCTTATTTTTACCGGAAGTGAGCCAGAACCGGCATAGTATACCTACTATTGTGTGTTTCATATAAGCGTGCAATTTGTTAAGTTGTACATTAATGTTGATTTTCTATGATTTAAATACAAATTCTTAATGTTTGATAGTTTAAATCATTCTTGATTTTAAATACAAATTCTAGTTGTTTGATACTTTAAAATCGTTGATTGAGCTTTAGGTCAGGTTAGAACAATTAATTGCTCTAACGAATATTTTTCAAAGAAACAACAGCAACAACATTTTCAATATGAAAAGAAAAAAAAAAACATCACTAGCTGATTAATTAGTTAGCTCATTGATTAACTAGTTAGAGCAATTAATTGTTCTAACCTGACCTAAAAAGCTCAACAAACGATTTCAAACTATCAAACAACTAGAACTTTAAAATCAAGAATGATTTTAAATATCAAACAATTAGAATTTGTATTTAAATCAAAGAAAATCAACACAACAAATAACAAGGTAATAAAGAAAGCTTTAAGTTGTATAGTAATTTTATTTGCTGTTAAATTGTAACCTTTTCTTAAAATAGTTTTTATTAAGCTGCAACAATAAACTAAACAATAAATGGCAACTCAACTGCACTACCTTGATTTCAATACAAGATTCAATGCATATTTTAGAGTTTTTTGGCGAACGGGTGAAAAATAGAGGGAAAAAAGGCAAAAAAAAAAACGACGCATCAAGCGAATATGAATTAATTTCAATTCGATTCTTGATAAATATTTAAAAGGTCTTTACAATTATATAGAGAACGGCTTAAAGGTACAAAAACATGTCGTTTTCATACCAGCAAATCAGACGCTGCCGTTTTAAGTACCGTTTAGCTGGAACAGTGAAATTCATGGCTTGTTGGGTTGTAATACAGGGTTGCCAATATTCGCCTATTTTATTTTTAAATAAATCAAAGAAACCACAATTTTTTGTCTGTTCGTCATGAATATAATTTAATTGGGTTCAAGTAGATTTGCTTACATTATATTTTGAATATGATATCTCGTAAATGGTCGCCATTGGCCTCTACGACATATTGTGCCCGTTTTGCAGCATTTTCCATGGTTTTCTTCAACATTTCGATGGGAATGGCGGTTATTTCTTGACGGATGTTGGTTTTCAGCTCTTCTAGGGTCTATGGCTTGTTGACGTAAACCTTTGATTTCAAATAACCCCACAAAAAGAAGTCTGGAGGCGTTAAATCTGGTGATCTTGGCGGCCAATCGAAATCACCATTTTTTGACATCAAACGGCCAGGGAACAATTGCTTCAAAAAATCGATTGTAGTGCGGCTTGTGTGTGGTGGCGCGCCGTCTTGTTGAAACCAGTAGTGCCTGATACGCTTTCGACGAACGATTGGCATGAAAAAATTGTTTATCATATCGCGATAACGCTCCTGATTGACAGTAACTCTGTGGCCATTATCATCTTCGAAAAAGAACGGCCCAATGAGCATTTTAGCACAAACGCCGCACCAAACAGTGACTTTTGCATCGTGAAGAGGTACCTCTTGAATCTCTTGTGGATTTTGAGTGGCATACATACGGCAATTTTGTTTGTTTACCGTTCCGTTTAACTAAAAATGAGCTTCATCGCTCATTTTTAGAAAGCACGTTGAGTTTTCACTATTGACTTGTTTTGTTGAATGTAAATTTCAACAATTTTAGAGCGTTCGCGTGGCGTGTACTGTTCCATAGTAAACATTTGCTTGGAATGACGCTTCAAACGCGGTATGTCATTAGCAGGGTTGCCAACTTTTGAAAAGCCCAGGCCCGGAGCTTTTTTTATTTAATAATTTTTTTACGGTCTGCTTGCTATTAATTAAAAAATTAATTTTTTTCTTTGGTTTTTTCATACATAGTCATGTTTAACAATCATGTTTACAACAAATGTGACACAACACAACTTGCATTTTCCCGTGAACTCGTTTTTTTTTATCAGCAACCAATCTTTGTAGTAGGCTTTCCAGAGACGGAACGGACATGGAACGATTCTTTTGAAGAAAGGAACTAGTTCACGGAAACATGTCCGCAGAACTATCTAGTTCCTTTGCTTATTTGAACTGTATAGAATATTTGGACTGTCTGCTTGTTGAACTACAAAGGGAATTTGAAGCATGTCCGCGGAACTATCTAGTTCCTTTGTTTATTTGAACTGCAGAACTATTTGAAGCATTTGAATGAAGTGCTTGTTGAACTGCTGAGAAAATGTGTAAATGTAGATTTTCAACACATCACTCTGACTAGTCTTAAATCAATTGAACAGAATTTTTTGCTTTTTATTTCAATATTTTTAACTTAAAGAAAAACATTTCTTTACTTTATATAAAAAAAAGAAACTTCTATCATTTAGTAAATAATTTCATTTAGTAAATAAAGTTCACGAAGTAAATTTATAAAGTTGCTGAAAAGCGAGCAAAAATAATTTGCAAACAGTTCCTCATGAGCTCGAAACTCAGTTGCATCTTATAGTTCATCAGCTTTAAGCATATTCGCGGAACTATATAGTTCATCAGCTTTAAGCATGTTCGTGGAACTATATAGTTCCAGCAGTTCTATTTATAATAATGAAAGTAGCAAAAGCATGTTCAATGTCATTTCGTGATTGTTTTGTTTCATAGGTTAAAAGCAAAAATAAACTGCAATGCTGAACAATGCACACAACTGGAATGACGATATATCATTTTTTATTTTATCTATTATTTCTTTCACTCTCTTTTACATGCATAATTGGCTTACTTGTCGTCGCTCAAACAATTCGATTAAGTTATGTAAGTGCGAATGAGATGTCAGCTTATGTCGTCGCTCAAACAATTCGATTAAGTTATGTAAGTGCGAATGAGATGTAGCTCAATTAAAAAAATGTTATTGCAATCGGAACTGTTTGGACATGCTTAAATCGAACAGATGGAATGATTGGAACTATGTCCGAGAGTGAACATAGTTCCATGAACTATGCAGGTCCGGAACGACCCAACTCTACTTTGTAGCTTGGTATCGAGAGCCAATCGTTGTTAAAAGATGTTAAGTAATGTTTTCTCTTGCAACTAGATTCCATTATGCTGTTCTCTAAAATAGTTTTGTATCAGTTAATACACAAAACACAAATTATTGACCGAACTTACATAAATTGAACTGCAAACATTAATTAAAAATTCAGCCGCAGACAAGGTTAATTTATAAGGTTGTGGCACTTGAGAGAAATGCACTCTTTTTCCCGCCTTTGCTCGAACTGTCATTGCGCTTTTCTTTGTTCTAAGCATTCATTTTCTTCATTTCTTTTCATCCATTCTGACAGTTCGGCCGAGTTCGCTCTCAAGTGCCAGAACCTTATAAATGAGCCTTGGCCGCAGAACTCAAAAGAAAAAGAAAAACAGAAACGAGTTCGTCAAGTTACCAAAAGAAAAGTTACGACTGGTTACGACGTTCCTTCAAAAACGAAGTTCAAGAAATAGAAAGAACGTCAAAGTTAAGTTAGCTTTCATTAAGACAAATGGTTCAAAAATTCACTAAAAAAAGGGTAAATCAACACTAATAAATAAGTTAAACAAATTTTTTTGTAAGAAAAACTTGATTTAAATATAGATTAGAGCGAAAGCCGGAGAAAATGTGCCAGGCCCGGAGCCCGGAGATCGGCCCTCAGGCCCGAAGTCTCCGGGCGAAAAGGTATGTGTTGGCAACCCTGGTCATTAGTCGATTTGGCATCACTGCGGAAAGTTACAGTGTTGCCAGATGGGCGCTTCGAATATTGGCAACCCTGTATATAAGTGTATAAAAATATATGCAAAATCGGACGCTGGATCTACTTTTTCTGAAATCGTAACATTTTGAAGAATTTTGGTCAAATATCGGAACGTCGTATTCAAGTATTAAAATCGTAACATATCCGATATATCGGAGCATATGGCAACGCTGCTCGACATGAACAGCTGATGTTGACAACTAGCTCGCTTTTCTCTGCTTTCTTCTTCATTCCTCTCCGGGTCGGCCCTACCTGGTTATTCTGCCATGAGTTGGAGTACGAATAAAACGAATGTTTATTTTCAGCAAGATAAATACAATAGCAAATACAGATGCGTGTAGCTACAGAGGCAGTATGTTACTGCAGGCGTTACTGAGCATGCATTGTACTTTAAAAACTCCATTTATTTTTTAAATACCATAATAAATTCAAATTATTTATACTATGCATTATATTTTTTCCATATCAAAAATTTATTTTGTTAACTAAAATTTTAATTTTAAATTACTTTTAAAATATACAATACATATATGTTATGTGCTCTTTACTACACGAAAAATAAATAATTCAAATTTACCCATATTTATTTCCATTAATTAAACATTACTTTGAATTACATTTAGTTTTAACCAACAAAACAAATGAACAAGAACAACAAATTCATTACCAAAAATATCAAACGAAAACTTTTTATAAAACAAAACAAATTTTTACATGAATTTAGTTGTGAGCTTTTTAGATCAGGTATATTTGAAGAAGTAGTTTAGAAGATGAAATGCTTTAAAATAGTTTTGAAAAATATAAATAAAAAAACCAGAATTTTTCTCTATTACTAAAAAAAGGTATTCTAAAAAGGTATAAAAAGGTATTCTACGTCTATACTTACGATGTTATCGAAACTGTGTCTTTCTTTAAAATTTATTTGTTTAATTTCAAAGTGTGTTTTTATTGTTAGTGTAAGTTATATAAAAAAAAATTGTTAGTTTATTTTTAAATGCATCTTTTTCTCGATAAAAATAATAATAAAAAAAAATCTGGCCATTTCAGCCCTTGGAATGACTTTGAACTAGCTTCTAATGATAAATTGTGTTGTGCGTGTTATTAAATGTTTGATCACAAATAATCGAGAACTGGACCTACGTGATTTATGCCAACTCTGAACGGCTTATGTTCTCAAGAAGCTTTTTCTATATGGCAATTTTTACTCTCTGAGGTTTGCCATTGTCTGCAGAGAGGCGACGACCGAACAGAAAAATTGTTTCAATTGAAAAAAACTTTCTGTCTGAGCTGGAATTGAACCCGGGCCTACCGCGGTACTTTAGCTTAGGGGCCACGCACGCTACCCACTAGGCTACGGCCGCCACGATAGGGGGCATAAAAAGCAGTCAAGATATTTTGGTGCATTTTATGCCTTGATTTTTTTATTTCCGATACATTGTGACCAAAATATCCTTACCCCAGCTGAAAAGGACTACCTTTTTATGCCACTTAGCGTGGAGAAGGTGCGTTTAAGAACAAAGAAAAAAACTATTTTGAAATTTTTTTATATTATTAATTTTATATTAATTTTTACGATACAACTTCTGAACCCTTAAAGAACATACTTTCATTTCATATCTTTCTAAAAGGTAATGGAACTAAAAAAAAAAAAAATTAAAATAATGAAATTGAAAAGAATTATAGCGCCTGTTGCTGGCATGATATTAAACTTTCAAGTTAATAATAGGTAAAGTGCAATTTTTTCAAAAGTTTAATATTTTTCCCTCAAAATTAAATTCCCAATGATACCATATTTACGAAAATCGCATTTAAATTGACTGAGCTACGTTGTCTCAAAATAGACCCTATTTTGGCATTCGCATGGCTATGGCTCCGCGAAAAAATCTCAAAACCTCAAACTTCGGATTTGGTTTTCTAAACAATAAACTAATCTAAGCACAAAATTTGAGTCAAATCGGAGATGGTCAGTCCAACTGATAGTACACTTCAATGTAAAATGGGCGACATATTAAAACCAATTTTAAATTCGCCCGAAATTTTTTCTGGGTACGTGTTCGGTTAGTGTTTATGTCTATTTAACATTTTCATTTTCAAATTAAAAATTTTTAGTATCAACATTCAAAATTTTACCTTTGTTGAAAGTTAAGACCAGAATTTTAACTGTGTAGTGCTTCTTAACAGTCAAAACTAACTTCATTCATTCATTTCATTCCAATTATTTTCATTGTACTCTTTGGCTTATGTGTACGAATGTCGCGTTTGTAAATCATAGATTTAAGCATATACATTAGGGCGGGTTGATTTGTATGGATGAAAAAAAAAAAAAAATGAAAAATCGTATAGCAAAAACGTAATCTACATAAAATTCTAAGAAAATTCTCCGAAGAAACCATAGGTCTAAAAGCAAACCCTAATCCGCGCCTCTCTACTTCAAATTATTTTTCCTCTTCTTTCGCTAAAAATTTTTTTTTTTTTAAAAATATAGCTATTATGTTTTATTATATTATAGTTTATGCAATACAGGTTTTGTTTTGAGACTAATCAAAATATTCAATTATCAAAAAAGCAGTTGAACCCCAATTTGCATCTCCTCTCATTTGCGTTCTATATGAAAAATAGTTAGAACACGTTTTACCTAAACTGCGTTTTGCAAAAAACAAAGAATAATTTAAAAAAAATTTTTTTTGGAATAAAATATGCAAAACATACTTCTTAAAACAGGAAAAAAACATGACCTCTAATCCAGTTTATTTGATCTATAGAAATAAAGAATAAATTTTATAGAAATATAGATCAAATAGTAGTAACTATAGAAAGTCGTGCCAAAGTACCTAGAATGGAGAGTAAAAGAGACTTAACAAAACTAACATATAACCAATAAGTAAAGTTTTCTTTGTATTCTATAATTGCTTCTTTGTATGTATTAAAGACCTTATTTCTTTTAATGTCACAAAATTCGTTTATGGTAAAAAAATTACTGAAAAATTACTGAAATATTGTTTGAGTGAAAACACTTCTCTTGTTTGTTTTTATTTGCATTATAAAATAAGACTTGTTTATCTATGTTCCTTATAAAAATATTAAATATAAAATTATATACAAACTTTTTTACTTGGGTGAATATTTTTTTAATGTAAAAAAATTTTGAGTGTAGAAAAGGGGGCATATAAATTTTCAAGTCGAGAGGCGCGGATTAGGATTTTATTTTAGATACATGGTTTCTTCGGAGAATTTTCTTAGAATTTTATGTTATTTATGTTTTTGCTATACGATTTACAAATAAAAAATCAACCCGCCCTAATATACATGTTTTATTTTATCTACACACTCTTGCTGAAGCTAACTATATTAATGCGAAATAAATTTTCCTTTTTGATATCAGACTTATAAAAGAGAAAGCTACTTTCGGCATTTAGACAAGAAAACTAGAGCCCATAAACTGCTTATAATTACATTTCCCAGGACACTACTTTAATTAAAATAACTCTTAGTTATAACAATAAAAATAACCAATTTGCGTGCGACACACAAAAAGCGACAAACACAATTCAAAAACCTAACGATGTTGTAACCAAAGTTATTTTAGTTAAAGTCGACCCAAAATGTCTTTTAGTTTTTGATGAGATTAACAAAAAATTCTTATATATCCCAGCTGCCAAATGTCCCATGTAAAATGGAAAATCCTTCTTTTGACACACACACTTACACACACTCACACACAACCATTGCAATAACATCTAGTTTTCGTTCGAAGTGAACAAAAACCAAGCAAAAGAATAACAAACTTGTTGCTATTAAGTTACAACAACGATTGTTGCCTTTCTTCTACTGTGTGACAAGCTAACCACTTTAAGTGCTTTCAAATTGATTGATTATCACAATTTGTGGTTAAATTTGTTTGTTTACCAATTTAGAAGGATGTGATAGCAACAACAACTGCAATAACAAAAGGGACAGAACAACATCTAGACCACGGCTCTGATTATTTTTGCTCGTTTTTTGAGTCCTTCACAGAGTGTTACAGCCATGGGATTTAGTTACAAAGCACATCACAATTGAAGATGAAATCGAGATCCTAAGTAATGTGTCACAATTCTGTTATTAGTAATCCGATGAGCAAGAGATTTTAATGATGTCCTTTTTCCAGCATGTGAAACATGGCCACAGAGATAAATATTACAAACGTAAACTGTTTTAATTGCCTCTTCTTTAATTGCGTCAATGATGCCTCGGTATTTACTTTTCGCACTGTTTCAACGTGCTCTACCACTTGAACCCAATTGACGCATTCTGGGCTTAGGTCATGAGCATTGTAGTAATTTTCGAATATTTTCTATCAGCGCATTCACATCGTTAAATACATATTATGACTTTATATATGCCTTCGATCATGCTCAAATAATTTATGATTTTGACAGCTCTCTGCAACGCATATAAATACCATGCAGTGCCTTAGAATTTCTATGTGTGCTGGCATATGTGTGCGTGTGTGTGTTCGTATGAATTGTGTTGTTTTATGTGTGTTGCAGGCTTGCCAGTTTCTGCTCATTAATCACAAACATCCGGCGTTGCAAAACAAAATATTTATTCTATCCACGAACAAAACGAAATGCAGAACAAATTGTCCAATTTGTGGATGTCTGAGACTCGATGTTGACACTGAAATTATATGTTGCTCCTTTGTAGTCAAGCTACAAGTCAGTAGTTGATGTCGTTGTTGATGTTGTTGTTGTGTTGTTCTTGCTGATACCAGCACTTGGAGTCATTAACTTTTATGACTATCGATCAAGTCAGCCATGAGTTAAGATGTGTATGTAATTCTAAGTGTATGTTTGACCATTCCAACAACAATAACAACAGCACCACTATATGGTAAAGCACTAGTTATGGTCAGCAAAAAAGGAAAAACAAAAAACGATGGAAAGAAAACTTATGTTAATCCTACATGTTGTGAATTGCTCACGTTCAAACAAAACTAATTTTATAAAATTTATAGCCTATATTAAAAAATAAAAAGCGTTGACGTTATTGAGCTATTTTCAAGCTAGCTAACTGGGTGAGTTCAAGTGATAAGCTTTGAAGGAGTCATAGTAAGGAGGCATGATGACTAAGTGATTGTCGTATTCTATTTGATTTCAAAGTGAACGCCAAGGCTTTTTATTTATTTGAATGACTTTGAGTCCGTCAAAAATTCTAAAGATTAATGATCGCACGGAAATGAACTACTCAACTATGAAAAATGATCACACATGTCAATATTTTATTTAAAAAAATTTGTATTATTCATAAATCAAATGCATGACCATTTTATATTTAATATAAAGTTATGAACAACAAAACTTTAAACGATTGTATCGTCCGTCAATTGTAGAGGAACAAGGCGCTAGTTGTAGCAAAATTTGCAAAAAATATAAATTTTTTTAATACGTTTATCAGTTTTCGATTATAACAAAAATTGATAATGGCCCAGCTATTACGACACTTTATATAAAAACAAATTGTTTGCTAAAAAAGTTTTTGCGAAACATGATTTTAATTACCATTTGTTCCACTTATTGGGAAAGTGGTTTTCAAAAATTAGGCATGTTGCAACACTAACAAAAAAGGCATTTAAAATCTTTTATTTACTTATTATGTATAACAGACTCTTCAAAAGCCTTGTTTATTTCTTCTTAAGAAACTATATAAAAACTAATCTTCAACAAAACATTACAAATCGTAAAAAAAATTATTTGAATTTTTTTAAAATAACAGAAGTTATAAAAAAAAAATAACATGCCCAGTTCACATTGAAGTATAATATCAGTTGCGCTATCAGTTCAAGTATAATAATTATCTTGGATTGGTTTATTGATTAGAAAACCAAATCCAATGTTGTGCATTTTTAGAATAATTTTGCGCGGCCAAAATAGGGTCCATTTTGAGACAACGTAGCTCAGTCAATGTTAATCCAGTTTTCGTAAATAGGGTACATTGGAAAGGCTATTTCGTCTTTTTTAAGGGAAAAATATAAAAGTTTTGAAAAGTTTTCATTAAGTAACCCATTTTTAATTTCAAAATTTAATACAATGCCAACAACAGACGCTATAATTTTTTTTCATAATTTTAATTTTTTTACCTTTCAATTTCTTTCCAACAATTGCTTGAGATATTAAATAAAGGTCTCCTTTTGAAGGGTTCAGAAGCAATGAAGTAAAACGTGAAGAGTTAGTGATTTATAAATACAAATTCGACTTAAAAATGTTGCAATATACCCCAAGTTCTTATCACAACTAATCCATGATTTTGAACAATCTATATATTTATTTCATTAAGGATTTCTGAGATTTCAGGATTGTCAGTGCTTAGAATTGTAAATGAGATATCGAATGAAAGTGTTTTATGAGAAGTCGTGCGCTAGTGTTTGCATAATTTGGTTGGTTTTTCGATTGGTGACCTTGAACCTGAGATAGGATAATTTAAAGAGAATTTCTCAAATAAAAGCTTAACTAAACGCGATGGAAGAACATGGTGTAAGAGGGAATTTTACATTTTGCTAAGATGCACATTTATCTCTTACGGATACCCTACAATAAACATTCTTTTATGTAAAATGTGTAAATATTAGAGCACCCACAATATATATGAAAAATGCAAAGGCAGTTTTTTTTTCGCTCCACCAACATTTTCTAATAGAATGGGGTCATGGGCGTAGCCAGGATTTTACTCAAGGGGCCGGTCAATTATTGTATCATGTAGCTTATAAATAAAATTCATATTTTTATGCATTGGCTTTATTGGGTCGTATTAATAAAGCGAGTTGAGTGGAGTGAACTCAGCTTTACTCGCTTTTACTCTGAGCGGTATGAATAAAGCATATTAATAAAAATAACTGTATTCCACTCTACTCATGTTTTTATTTGACGTTGAGTGTTCACTCAGAATAAACATCGCAACCTCCAGTACACTCAGTTTTGTTTATTTCGTATTAATAAAACTTGAGATCACTCAACAAAAGTTGAGTGTGCTATCTAGCTGCATCAGCCTTACTCAAGCTATACAAAAATCATATTTTGCCCTTTTCACAATGAAGTATAACATCTATTGCACTTACCATTTCCTGTTTGGCTCAAATTGTTTTATTAAAATCCGAAGTTACGGCTGGAAATGCTTGCCGAGATTAAGGCATAGCACTAGCCTCGATTAAAAGCAATTCAAATTGTCTTTCACGGTTGTTTCGCCTAATCAATAATTCACGTATGGTTCCATCAATTCCTCTAAATAAATTTATCCCTTTCCTTTCAGGTCAAAGACCAAACTTTGTTTGTATAAGGCACATGCCTTGGTTCTTTGATCTTTTTTTTTTTTTTAAAGTTGTTTTACCACCACTTTACGAGAAATAACAAGAGTTTCTTTTAGAGCTAATTGTTTAGCATAGTTCCGCTGTACATTTATTTCTGCCTTCTCTTAATAAAATTACAACTGTTTATAATTAAATTCACATGAAGAATTAATAGCTATTACCTCAGTATTTACGCCACTCGTCATAAACCAAGTGCTGAGATTGCACTTTGTTGTAATTTGTGTTTCTATTCTGTCTTTTTTGTTCGATTCAATTGATCGCAGTGTCTCAATGTTTACTCGTCATCTGAGACTTGGCACACTTTATAAAAGTAATGTTTTGTGTAAAAAGAAATAGAATGAAAAGTAAACACATAAAACAGTACTACATATTGCTCGTCATGTGAGACTTGGCTTACTTTATAAACGTTATTGTTTCAGCACTCAATTTTCTTTTCTCGACTGTAAAGCAAATTGATCAGAAACTAAAAATAGACCTTAAAATTTGCAGTAACTTAATATAAACTCACCATCAAAAAACTTTCTTATATTTAAGTCTATAAAAAAAATATAAATTAAAAAATGCACGAATGCTCGTAAATCCAATCAGAAAATTAATTTTGAACCGCTGATTTGGTTTGGTTAGTTACGACAACGAAGGTTAGTGTTGGTGAAAGACTAACGAATTATGCAGTAGGGTGCATTGTTTTTTTTAATTCACTTCTAACAGCATTTTTCTGGTGCTTTAGGTTAGGTAAGCTTAAACCGGATGCCTTCGTGAAGGCTCACATAGACCAATTCAGGTCCTTAGTGGTATCGGTAGCGAACAAAAGGAACCTTTGTGTTTGTTTAAAAGTCTTTAAAGATTTGCGTTGAGTTCGCAAACCTTAGGAGGGATTCTAGAGACACCCTGGCTACATCTTTAAGCGACGGGAATGTCGATGAGCCTAGGTATTTTAGTCTCGATCTAAGTAGGGCGGGGCATGTGCATAGTAGGTGCTTCAGGGTTTCCACTGTGCTCGGTTCTTTGCACTTCCTGCAGTTGTCATCCGTGGTGATGCCAAGCTTCCTCGCGTGGGCTGCTGTTATGCAATGACCAGTGAGCATGCCCACTAGTGTCCTGCAATCTTTGCGCGGGCGTGCCAAGATGAACAGAGTTCGTTTTTCGCATTGTGCATTGCACATGATTATCGAGATTTTGCACGATGTCGTATCTCTCCATCTACGATTCACTGCTAGTGTGGCTCTTCTTTCGAGGTTCCTGTACAACTCTTGTAGTGGAGTAAGTACATGTTCTGCGAGTTCTGATTCCAGCCCGGCGCCTTCCTTTGCTAAAAAATCTGCCATCTCGTTTCCCCCAATGCCCTGGTGGCTAGGGACCCAGTAGATGCGCACTCTCTTCGAAGCGCATAGTGCATCCCTGCTAGCCATGACACTCTTGGACTTGATGATAGCGGAGCGCATGGATTTGATCGCCGCTTGACTGTCAACGAAAATGTTGATGTAAGAGTGTTGTGTGTCCATGCTGAGGGCTATCTCAGCAGCCTTCCTTATGGCAAATATTTCCGCCTGGAAGATACTGCAGTGGTTCGGCAGTTTATATGGCTGCCTAACATTAGGCTCTGCGCAATACACCGCCGCACCTACCCCCGTAGGCATTTTGGAGCCGTCGGTAAATATGTTGACCGCCTGCTGTGCTTGTTCTATACCTTTGCACCAGTCATTTGGTCCCAGAAGAGTTCGTGCTTTGGAATTGACTATCGTGCGATGCACCATGTAGTCCGTGCTATTAGGTAGATCCTTTCCGATTGTACAATGTCCAAATTTAGAATGTGCATATTGCCTGCCGCCGTAAGGCGTTGTGCCGTTTTTCCGGCTATTAGTTTTGCGTGTATGTCCAGGGGGTCCATACTTAGAATGGTTTCAAGCTCTTTAGTTGGAGTTGACTTCAGTGCCCCCGTGATGCATAGCGCTGCCTGCCGCTGAGTTTTCTCCAAGTGCCTGAGGAATGTTGATTTGTTCACAGCCGGCCACCACACAATAATCCCATAGAGTAGAATAGGACGCACTACCGTTACATAGATCCAGTGCATCAGAAAGGGTGAGAGACCCCAAGTACTGCCTAGCATCTTTTTGGATGTCTATAGCGCAATGGTGGATTTCTTCACCCTTTCTTCCATGTTGGTTTTCCATGACAGCTTGCTGTCCAGGACGACTCCTAGATATTTTGTGTGAGTTTTCGGTATGAGACGTATATCGTTCAATTTCGGTGGTATCCACTGTGGTATCTTGTACCTTTTCGTAAACAGAACCAGATCCGTTTTTTCTGCATTAATACTAAGACCGACTGAATTTGACCATCTAAGTACATCTTTGAGTGTGCTCTCCATTATGGAGCTTACTGTTGATAGACATTTCGCTACTATAATAATGCTTATGTCGTCTGCATAGGCAGTTATCTTCGGGGCTCTACCTGCGAACTTTTCGAGTAGTTCATTAACTACAAGATTCCATAGTAGTGGCGAGAGGACCCCTCCCTGGGGTGTCCCACTGCGAGCTTCCCTTACCATGGATTTAGTGCCCCACTCAGCCCGCACCTTCCTGCAGCTTAGCAGCTTGTCTAACCATAGGTTTGTTGCCGGTGGTGCCTCTATTGCACGTAATCCACTAAGGATTGTGGTGGTTGATACAGTGGTGGCCATAGCATATGCAATTAGAGTTCATGCTATCGAAAAATCTCCCAAACACAAATATCTTAGAAGTATTACGATAAGTACTAAGATATCAATGAATATCATTGTTTATTGATATTAAAAAATTAGTTTTATTGCACATTTATTTATATTTAAATAAAAAAGAAAACAATATTATTTTATATTCTTAAATTCCATTGGCCAAAACAAATGCAACAAAAAATTGCAAGTAACATTTTATTTCATTAGTTCAATATTTAGTTGCGAAACCTTTATTTTCAATGACGCATTGACATCTACGAGGCATTGATGCTATTAAATTGTTGATAACGGTCATAGGAATAGTCTTCCAAGCTTGTTCGAGACTTTTGAAGAGATCGGCTGAGTTCTTACAATTTTCCCTCTTAATCCTTTGGTTAACGATCTCCCAAAGGTTCTCTAAAGGGTTTAGATCTGGTGATTGGGGTGGCCATTCCATTACAGTAATTTTCTTTTCTGAAAACCACGATTTAACAGTTCTTGACGTATGCTTCGGGTCGTTGTCTTGTTGGAAAGTCCAACGAAGAGGCATAACGTCTTCAGAGTACGGAAGCATAACCCTTTTCAAGATATTTTTGTAGACATATTGGTCCATAATACCATTAATTTTATGCAAAAGACCACACCCAGCGGCAGAAAAGCATCACCACACCATTGCACTCCCTCCTCCGTGCTTAACCGTTTTCTTGCAGTACCGTGATTGAAGCCGTTTATTAATTGGTCTTCTTACATAACACATGCCATCGCTACCAATAATGTTAAATTTAGACTAGTCGCTAAATAAAACTGTCTTCCACTTTTCTGCCTACCAATTTAAATGCTGCTTAGCAAACTTCAGTCGCTTCAATTGGTTGCGCTTAGAAATAAGTGGTTTCTTGGCAGTGGTTTCGTGCCCGCAAGGAGGCATCTACAAGGCGTCTGCGTACACTTCTAGCAGCAATTGGCAATTGGAGATCTTCAACAATTTTTGACGAGCTTGAGAAAGGTTCTTTTTTTACGTACCGGACAATGGTATTGTCTGTGCGCTCACTTGTTTTACGCGGTCTTCCTCCTCGATGGACTACCGAAATGTTTTTCGTTGCTTGAAAACAAGAAATTATGCGGGAAATCGAGCTTTTATGCACATTATATTTAATTGAAATGTCTTTTTGAGGTATTCCATTGGAAAAGTCGGCTATAATTCGTTTTTGAAGTTCAATACCGAATTTATCACGAGCCATTTTGATATAAATTATTATTTGAGAAAATAAAACGCGATGCTGTTACACAAAAGATTTTTCAACTCTGTGCAAGCTGAATTTCATCACAATGCAGAAACAACCAGAAAAATAACGGCAAAGATCCCGTTATTTTAAGAACTTAGTGATGTTGCATTTGTTTTGGCCAAGCAAATTTTAAGGTTTTCGAAGCAAGTGTCGATTATAGCGAAATAAAACAAAAATATCGATTATTTTTATGTGATACCTTATTACTTAAGCCCACAGATAAGTAAAAATACATTTTTAGTATGTGTTTAAAATAAGTTACCAAGCTGCAAAAACTTTTTAATCCGATATGTTTCAGTTGCATATGTTTTGGCCACCACTGTACATTGTTGAATGCACCTGAGATATCTAGAAACGCCCCGAGTGCGTATTCCTTGTGGTGGAGGGCTTTTGTGGTGCTTTAACTCATAAATAAAAAGCCTGTGCAAGGAGAAGATCCACATTTGATTTCTTCAGGTGGCGCCACGCCCTAGAATGTCCGCATATCGTAAAAATTCTACTTTTTCCTAATTGTTTGACAAATATATAAAAGCGTTTGCACTGAATATCAGTGCAACAATTTTTTTTTTATTACTGAAGTATATGTAGACTATGTGAAAAAAATCGAAATCATAAATATATGTACAATTTTATTTTTCAGGACGATATTTTGAACAGATTTTAGGAAATTTTTTTTCGAATTCGTGAGAATATCGCACTTTCTGCAAGATTGTGTCAACTAAAAAATATATTTAGTATAAGTAGTACTATTGCTATTCAACACCTTCAACTTAAGAGTTGAATCTGGAATCAAAGTTATAGTATTTTAAGAGTTTGTAATTCTAGAGATTTCATATCTGTGAACGGTCATTTTTCATCTCTGGATATTTCAAATCCTTGAAATCCTTGAAATTCTTACATATTTTATCGATTTTAAAGCAATATTTCTGAATTCATCTTTTTTAATTTCACTCTTATAGTATTTAGATTAGTTTAGTTTAGTTTAGTTTAGTTTATTCAGTCTATGGATCATTCAATTCCTTACAGACTAGAGAAAATAACAATTAGGTTACAATTAATAAAATAATCATAATAAAAATAATAAAACACAAATTTAAGCTTAAATTATGTTAAAACAAACTAGTAACAAAATTTTTAAAAGATGATTTCGACATTGAAAAATCAAACAAGTACCTAGATGATAATTCATTATATAAACATAAAGACCTTGTTATAGGCCCATTTAAGGCATAATTCGATCGATGGATTTTAATGAAAAATAGCTTAAAATAACGCAACTGCCTTGGTGGTATATTGAAATTAATCAAACTCAAAAGCATAGGGTCATCAATATTACTGCATATTATATCATAGATGAAGATTAAAGAGGTTATTTTCCTCCTGATTTCGAGCGTCTTTAAACCCATCAGTAGACATCGCACATGATAAGAGGGTAAGTCAAATCTAAAGTTAGTGCAATAAAGCATATACTTTGTAGCAATTTTTTGAACATTTTCGAGCCTCAACGAATGAATTGTAGCTGAAGGGTTCCAAATTAAAGAAGCATATTCTAATCTTATCTTGACTTGACTAGAGAACAGTAGAGTGCTTTAAATGTATAGGGATCTTTAAATTCTTGACTATTCCTACGAATACAGGCAAGCAAGGAAAAACTTTAGGCAACAAGAAGTTTAAGTGCTCAACAAAGTTAAATTTGGAATCAAAGATGACGCCCAGGTCCCGAATTGTATTTACTCTTTGAAGAGGTATATCGGAAATGGAATAAGAAGTCAAGATAAAATTATTAGATTTACTAAAAGTGGCATGGTAGCATTTACTTATGTTCAGAGGTAACCCATTGCGGATACTCCATACAAAGACATTGTCCAGATCTGCTTGCAGTAAGGCCGAGTCACCAAAGGAGTTAATTTTCGCAAACAATTTGAGATCATCAGCAAAAAGAAGATAATTTGCAAAATGAAAACATTGTGTTATATCATTAATATAAAGCACAAAAAACAGAGGTCCTAAAATACTACCCTGAGGGACACCAGAGGTTGCTGGATAGAAATATGAATGCGTATTATCAATCGAGACAAAACAAACTCTTCCACTAAGATAAGACTTTATCCATTACAGAAAAATCGAATGGCTACCCAATTTACTTAGTTTAGCCACGAGAACCCTATGGGAGACTTTATCGAAAGCTTTTGAAAAATCCGTGTAAAGCGCATCAATTTGAAAGCCAGATTCAAAAGCAGAGATGCAGTAATTAGAAAAAAGGGAAAGATTAGTAACAGTGGACTTTCTGGCTACAAACCCATGCTGCTCAGGACAGATACAAAGCTTTAAAAGAAAACAAAGCTTCTTCTTGATAATTGACTCAAAGAGTTTTGAGACAATTGTCAATTTGGAGATAGGGCGGTAGTTGCCAACATCATTCTTTTGTCCGCTTTTAAAAATTGGACTTATAGCTGCAATCTTCCAAGACTCAATGAAAGAACCAGATGAAAGTGACTTATTAAAGATAAAACAAAGAGGTTCAGCTAATGCAGAGGCACACTGTTTAAATAAAATAGCACAAAAACCATAATTATCAGACTTAGTTGAGGATTTGAGGAGGGACAATGCATGGCGAACATCTTCAATTGAATCTGACATAGAGCCAATATCAACTCTAGACACAATGTTTTCCAAAATAGAATGATCAAACCACGAGTCGTCGTCAACAAAGTTAGATTTAAAATAATCGGCAAAAAGATTCACTGTATCTCTATTAGAAGAAGAATTCCTAACTTCAAAGAACATTGAAGTTGGAATCTGAGAACCATTCTTCTTTGACTGAATGTAATTCCAAAAACTCTTCGGATTTGAAATTATATATCTTTTAGCTTTTATTATTATTATATTGGGGGTTGGAATTAATTTTAAAGGTTTTTTTTCGGTTTTTGAGCATTTATTTAGAAACAACGGTACAATGTATATTATTCAAAGTATTGTCCATCGTTAGCTACAACATTTTCCCATCTTTCTGGCAGCATATGGATTCCGCGCCGGAAGAACGATTCGTCTTTTGAGGCAATCCACGAAGCGCTGCTCAGCCAAGCCATGCGTCATCGATCTGAATAGGTGGTAGTCGGAAGGGGCTATGTCTGGGCTATAAGGCGGGTGGGGTAGCACATCCCAATTCAGCGCCTCCAACGTTTCCTTGACGGTTCTTGCAACATGTGGCCGTGCGTTGTCATGTTGAAAAACCACTTTGTCGTGTCTTTTGGCATATTCCGGCCGTTTAACCTTTAATGCTCGGCTCAATTGCATCAATTGTTGTTGGTAGCGTTCCCCAGTGAAGGTTTCGTTAGGTTTTAGCAGCTCATAGTACACGACACCCTTCTGATCCCACCAAATACACAGCATAAGCTTGGCGCCATGAATATTCGGCTTGGCCCCCGATGTTGATGCATGGCCGGGTGGTCCCCACGATTTTTTTCGCTTAGGATTATCGTAATGGATCCACTTTTCATCGCCAATGACAATACGATGCAAAAAACTCTTCCTTTTATGCCGTTGAAGCAGTTGTTCGCACATGCAAAATCGCCGTTCAACGTCTCTCGGCTTCAACTGGTACGGCACCCAATTTCCTTGCTTTTGAATCATTCCCATGGCCTTCAAGCGCTTGCCGACCGTTGATAAGTTTACTCCCAATGATTCTGACAATTCTTGAAGGGTTTGACACGGGTCTTCATCGAGCAAAGCCTCCAATTCCTCATCTTCAAACTTTTTCGGCTGGCCCGGACGCTCTTTGTCTTCCGTATCAAAATCACCACTTTTAAACCGACGGAACCAGTACTCACAAGTAGAAATCGATGGAGCATAGTCCCCGTAAGCCTCAGTAAGCGTGCGTTGTGCTTCAACCGCTTTTTTCTTCAAATGGAAGCACAAAAGTAAACCTTCCCGCAAATTGCGTTTTGTTGGAACGAAAGTCGACATGTTCACAGAGAAAAAAATATATGTTGTTTACACTTCAGTTGAATGACATATACTGAAAAATGAAGCTTAGACAATGTGCTTTGAAATGAAAATAGTCACAGGTGTGCCCGATGCGATCTATTGATAGTTACGCCATCTCTTAGAAAACCTTTAAAACTAATTCCAACCCCCAATAATAAAATTATAATATTAAATAAATTTATAATTATTTAGCTTTTTGAGACCACTAGTGTACCACGGATTTTTATGGGTTCTTTGCTCAACCATTGGAATATTATTTGAACAGATGTAATGAATATTTAATTTAAAAATATCAAAGCATGTAGTGGTATTTTGGCTATCAAATAAGCTTGACCAGTTAATAACATTAAAAAGTTGACTTAAATAATCAAAATTGCACGAATTAAAGTTAAAAACATTTCGCGTTTGCTTAAACGAGATAAATTCATAAAATTTTATAACTACAAATGAAGGTAGATGATGAATGCCACCTGGGCTAACTGGAAAACTACATTCTGAAAGTTGATACTGAATATTGTTGGAGACAGAAATTAAATCAAGAATTTTATTGAGATTATTCTCGATAATCGAGATATCGATATCGAGATTATTCTCGATAAAATTGATTTGTGTTAGATCGATACTAAAAAAATTATCAACTAAGTTAATTTCATGAAGCTTTATTACACGGTGCTACAGTGGAAATGTACTTTTACTCCTTTTTAAGTGACATAGTCTAGGTTATAGGTCAGGTCAAGTACAATACAAAACTATATATGAAATTGTTAATACACCCCAAAATTTGATTACACCGTTAAAAAAACTATTTTTTGGTACTTGATACATTACGCAATCAGCAACTCAGCAATTTTTCAAACAATTTTCGATTTAAAAACGGTTTTGAAAAGATGAAAGATATTGCTTTATTCATTTTAAAAGTAGTTTAATGTAAAAGTAACAATCTTGGAATGTTTAAAAGGCTATTTCCGAAAAGGGAAATTAAAGAAATGGTCATTCGTATTAAAAAAATACACCAATTTTAAAAGAATTTATAAAAATATATTTAATATGAGCTTTAAACTGATACATGAACCAATTTTAATACACCAATTTTAAAAGAAATGATAAAAATGTATTTAGCATGAGCTTTCAACTGATACATGTACGCTACCAAGACTAATGGACCAATGAAGGCGTAATTTCTTACTCATAAACAAATTTAATAACTCAGTAAATTTTAATACAATTTTCAAAAATTAACATTAATTTTTTTCGTTTTGAATTTTACTTTCAGAAAATAGTTGCTTTTATAGTTATTCTTAACAAAACTTTGCAGTAAATAATCATTAAAGTTGAAAATTTTGAAAAAAGGTAAAAATGTTAGATTTTGTCGCTTATAACTCAAAACATTCTTATTCTAGCAATACATATATGTAAATATTGTATTAAGGAAAGTATTATCTTTTATCTTTTCAAAACGGTTAAATCGAAAATCTGTTAAAACTTGCTGAGTTTCTGAAGTACCAAAAAAGCCGTATTTTTACGATACGTGGACATTCTAGGGCGTGGCGCAACCTGAAAAATCAATCAATTGTCAAATCTCCTTGCACAGGTTTTTTATTTATGAATTAAAGCACCAGCAAAATGCTATTAGAAGTGAATTAAAAAAAACACCACGATGCACCCTATTGTGCAGCTCAGATTAAATGCTCATGGTTAAAACTCAGCAGTAGTGAGCAAAATTACACTCCTTTACATCAATGTTATTCATGGAAGGAACGATTTAATTCGCTTTCCTCACTTATAAAAACAAAAAACTTGAGGGCTTCATGTTTTCACCATCAACTTTTGAATTTCAATTGAATAGCTTTCGTTCAGAGATTTCACTCCTCCAATAAATTGAGTTGAGCAATGTTTTCTGCTTTTTACTAATAGAATAAAGGGTCCGCCAAATAACTTTTTTTTTTTTGAAAATTCTATAAAAAAAAGCTACTGAATATTTTTTCAAATTTCTTTTTTTATTTTAAAGAACAATCCTTCCGGTTAATAATGGAAAATAATTTCATTCAAATGGCTGCCTCGGCTGGCCATGCAGTAGCCTACACGATCGGTCCAATTTTTAAGCACATTATCGATTGTGTGCAGCTGTATTTCACCAATGGCTTCACGAATATTGTCCTTTAAAGCGTCAATTGTCTCTGGCTTGTCAACGTAACACTAATCTTTGAGGGTAACCCACAAATAATAGTCCAACGGTGTCAAATTGCAGCTCCGAGGTGGCCAAACGACATCAGCTCTGCGGCTGATAATGCGATCTTCAAAAACACGGCGCAAAACATCGAGTGTAGCTTCGGCTGTGTGGCACGTAGCGCCGTCCTGTTGAAACCAAATGTTGCCAATATCCTCCTCTTCAATTTTTGTGAACAAAAATTCGTTCAACATGGCCCGATAACGATCGCCATTGACTGTAACGCCCATTCCTTGCTCATTTTCGAAGAAAAATGGCCCAATTATGCCTCTGGACCAAAATCCGCACCAAACAGTGCCTCGTTTTGGGTACAGCGGCTTTTCAGTGTATGCGTGCGGCTTTTCTGTGCCCCAAATGCGACAATTTTGCTTGTTTACATACCCGTCAAATTCAAAATGAGCTTCATCTGAAAAGATGATTTTTTGGCAAAATCGGCATCTTCTGCATCAAAGTAATGTCGCAATATTTTCCAGCGTTGTTCAAGCGTATACACAAGCATATTCGTTCAGCGGAAGAATAAAACTAATTATCTGTGAAATCAGACATGAGCTAAGTGTTACCATTCACGAAATAAGCACAAGTTGAAAAAAAAACGTTATATGGCGGACCCTGTATTTCTTGCAATATATTCATATTGCAATTTCAATATGAAGTCGAGTTAATTTTATTTATATAAGATTTTTGTTAAAACTTTTGTCCAATATAAATTGTTTTATGGAGTTTTTTTTTGTTTACTGAAAACATTTTAATAAAGTCGGGTACTCAACTCTAATTTAACACTGGCATATTTTAGCTGATATAAGATATTTTGATTATTGTAGCTGTCTACAAATTCGTTTGATCATTTTATATAAATTGTTAACCGCAACACCATTTCGAAGCTACTATAAAACTTAACCCCTTACTGCATTAAAAAGCAAATATGGATAGGCTTACAAAATGCCAGACGTACTCAATATAACGTGACAAGGTTTAAGGCCTAAGAGCATGAACAATTAACAATATATTTGAGTTTGAATTAAGAGCATAGAAATTGTCATATTAAAACAAATATACATTAGAACTGACTATATATGTACAGGTTTGTACAATTAATAAATTTGAAGTTTATTTAACAGAATTTAAAAAGTTGCACATGGTAACTTTTTTAGTGCTCAGTGCATTAATTTAAGGTGACTTTTGCCTAGTTTTTTCTAAATTTTATGATTTTTTTAAGTAAGGATTGTGAAAGACACGGTTAGGGATATTTGAGTAAATATGTTTTTATTATTTGACATCTATAGTAATAAAACTCATTTTCTGTTTGTTTGTTTGTTTGGCCTTTATACAAATCTAAACGGCTCAACGGATTTTGCTCAAACTAGGTACACATATTAAGTTTATCCCAACTTAAAATGTTACATACTTAGTTTTTGCTACGCCTTCTCCAAAATTTATCAACTAACGGTAATTTTGTTATTATAAAACTTTTTAGTGTGGGAGATTTTTGTATATATAATTTTAAAAATTTTTTGTTATTTTGACATCAAAAACACTCACATATCTTCAAAATTGGAGAAATTTTCAATACAACGACTTTTTCATACAACATCTTTACCTAAGAATGAGAAAAAAGCGACATGAAAATCTTTCGATGAAAGTCTTTCGATGCAAATATCTCCGCTGTCCATTAATATATTTCATTCAAATTTTTTTCTGTTCCAAAGTTCAATAAAATCACTTTACAAAAGTAGGTTGAACTATACCATTAAGTCAGTATATATATGTTTTATGAGTATGCCAAAAAAGGTCCAAAATATTGACTTGAATTGACTTAATATTGAGTAAAACTCAAAAAATGACTCAAAAATTGATGTTGTTGTAAAAATGAAATCAATTAAAAACAGCAAATCTGACTACCTTTCATATGACATAGCATTTATTTGCAAAAATTCTTCCAGCTAAGCGCAAAAATTATTTTACTGTTTTTGTCATCAAAACAACACCTTTGATTTTTTTCGCGAAATTTATTTTTTCCAAAATGTTGTTTTTATATTTTTTACAAAAAATTCAAATCTCAAAAATAATTTATGTGAAAAAATTACCCCAATATCTCTTTCCAATCAAAAGTTATGGCTAAAAATCTATTTTTTCATGCCAGACTATTAATTAATCTTAGTTTTGTGTTAGAATTCTCTATTTAGTTTGAACGTCCCCATTTATCTCTAAGAATGCAGTAGTGTGTCTAAAGTAATTACGATTATTTTGGATTTTATAAAATCTTCTTTATAGTGATCTACTTATTTTTGCCTGATCTGATGGCTCTATTTTTTCTCACTATTGTGTCGCCGTTGTCACTTAGTTCTTTATCAATGGTACTTTAAATGTTGTATATATATCACAATTTTATCGACAAAATGACTGTGAATAAGAATGCTGTTAAAGTTAATATTTTCATGTTATCAGTTTCAGCTATATGGCGATATAATAAAACATATGCGCATCTGGTCAGCACAATTTTTTCTTTAGTTTTGATATGTGCGTTAAATTCACAGATAGATGGCGCCACATTTGTAAGATGTGTGGGTACAGACTATACTTACACCTTGCGGTGAAAAGCTGAATAATGTTTTTTCAAAAGTTTCTTCAAATTTAACTCCACAGACTGGGATTGGGATAACAGACAGGTGGCGCTATTTTCTGCTTACAGAAGAATATCTGAAGTTCTTATGCAGCTAGCAGATAAGTTTTGCGAAATAATTTGCGAAAATGCTATTGCTACCAAACTTTTAAAAAGTAAAATAATGCAGTAATGCCAGTTTTTTCAGTCGCAGCGTCGTCTAGCGTCATAAACACTTAAAAACATAGAATTAGATCAATTTAAATGTCCAGCTCACTTGCTGGACTTTTTGTTGTTTTTGCTTTGCTTGCAAATGCGATTATATGATCCTGATCTCCAATGAAAAAACGCAGCTAATAGAAATTTTAGTAGGTACAATCATTTTTAGCCCAACGAATTTTCATAAAACATTGATAGCTAATAATGAGAAAAAAATTATATGAAAATCAAAATTTTTACTTTGAATGCCAATAACTCCGCTGTTTTTAATATATTTCATTAAAATTTTTTTGTTAAAAAGTTCCATATGTTTTTTAATATAAATCTTTATTTAGACGTTAAAATGTCCATATCTCAAGGACGCATTGAGTCGCACCATAATTTTTATTTTGTTGAAAAGGTATTTGAGCTTGCTTTAAGATTAAGTAAATATAAAAATTCTTTTTAATTTTTAAAATATATTTTTCGTACCCTTTCTTTGAATTCAATTAGCTCACCGCAAGAGATGGAACCACCAACAACAAAAATTTTCCAAAACTTTCTTGGATTAATGTTCGTTCAATTTTATAACGGTAGATAAACAAAATTAAATAAAATAAAATTCAAATAAAATTCAACATGTTTTTCATTATTCCCGATTGTAAAAAGCATTTAATCGAGAAGTATATGTTAAATGTGTATATAAATGACTCTCGAGTAACACCTGGTATATCAGCTAGTAAGTAATAAAATTAACAAAAAAATTGTTTTTAGTGACGTCACTTCTGCGTCACATTTTAAACTTGGTGTGCAATATTGCCGATTATACCGATGTAGTGTGCATATAGACAACATGTAATTCATAATGTATAAATACTTCTCAACTGCAGCTAACATATGCTGACTAACCAAGACCGTCGCTTATATTTATGACACACTAGCAGCGTCAACCTTAAATGAGACGAATTGCAATTTGAGCTGAATACAGCAGAATTGGTATGTGACTCAATGACTGTCTTTTTGTTTGAAGTAATGTTTTTGTTTACATTGCATCTATTTGTAAATATCGGTCAACTGCAGTTATTTAAAATATCGGTCAACGATGGTCGATTTACACATGTCACACTTTTCCATATTTTATAATAATATATTTATATGTATTAAGAATTATAGATATGTATCATTTACTAGAGTAAGAACAAGAATGCCAAAAATCTTGGTATAAATACCAGTACTTTTTAATAAAGAATTCAGACTTGACTTAAACCTAAAATTATGTGCTAGTCGCTGTTGATTTATTCGAGTTCTCAAGTGGGGCATTCTGATGCTCTGAATTGTCGGCAAAGCCTTGCTGCGCTTAATAAATAAGGCAAATTTTCCAACCCTCATACAAACATATTACACCTATTTACTTCAAAATAGTTGAGTAATTAAAAATATATATTTTTAAAGGGCTGACTTCGATTTTTTTTAAAGTCCTCAAAAATTTTGTATAGATACTTTTGTCGTAAAATGTAAGGCCTTTTTTTGAATTGTAACTTTACGTAGCCGCCGTTTTGTTTCTAATTAATTTTTGTAAAAAACTCTTAGTCAGACCCTCACATTAGGATTAAGCTCTTACCAAATTTTTTTTTCAGATAAGCCAAAATCAAGATATCCTGCACACCATTTTTTCTATTTTTTTCTACTGCTTCATTTACGCAATTTTTTGTTCATTTTAATTTAAATAACAATAAAAAAAATTTACTCAAATATCTCGTTCATAATCCTTACCGTTCATAATCCTTACTTAAAAACTCTCAAAATTTTGAAAAAATTTGGTAAAATGTGCCTTAAATAAAAAAAAAATATAAATTAAAGCAATAAGGGGTTAACTTGAAATTGCTTGCGTCTGCATAGTGCTCGTACGCATCATAAATATGTAGATATATATGTCAAAAATCTGTCAAAAATGTTTGGATATTAAATAGTCGTAACAACCTGCGACCACTGCAGCAGCCCAAACACACACGCACACAAACAAACAAACACGTCACGTCGACCATAAATACATCGGCACATGTGGTTGTGTTTTTGTACATTTGTGTTAGTGTATAAAATACCAACACACAAACATTTGCATACGCATTCATAGCCATTGGTATAAAATGGCAACACATGCGACTTATTGGCATTTCCGTTCCAGTGGCACATAAAAAAGGCCAACAACTGCGTGTTGCAGCCCAAAAGAATGCCAAATACAAGTAAGTATGGAAAAAAAAAAAGAAAAAACTCAAAATGAAACTCAGACAAACTGAATATAATTTTTTATATTCATTCGTTTTTCTTGCTCAGTTTTGAACTTGTTTTCGGTGTTGTTTTCACATACCGACATTATTCAAGTATGTGGTAGTTCTTAAACAAGTTTTTCTCTATCTTTGTTCGTTTTTCTGTATTTATAAATTAAAGCAAGTATAATACATTTTATGATGCTGTTGACAGGCTGCTTTTTTAAGATAACTTATTTAGGCAAGTCTCAGTGAAAGATTTATTTAATATTAGCTATTAAAAAATGGCATTCAATTTCATATTTATAGCGCGTACTTATTTTATGACCTCCTAATTGATTATGTCGAGAAAATTTATAAGCTTGCATGTATTGAATACAGCTAGTAGGTATGAGCGGAAACGAACTTGTGTATTTTTTATAGCTTCTTTACTTCTTTTGAGTTTATATAGCTCAGTTCATGAGCATATGCTTAAATGAGAGTGTGTGTGTGTGTGTGTTAAAGTGTGAGTGTTTTTGTGTGCGTGTTTATAATTTGATTTTGTTTGCTTGTTTTTGATTTTCCGGCAAATGCGTCAATTTGCTTGATTATCCAGGAATTTGTTTGTTCTTTGCTTGCAAATAATTAGATTTGTTTTTGAATTTTACCACTTCCAGCTACTTTACTTAATATTTTATTTATTAGAAACATGCATGGATTAATAAAATTGATTTATTTTTCATTATTTGGTTGATTATGGTTAAATCATGTGGTTTTCCTTAAATGTGGTTTATGGCTGCAAGATTTATTCTTTGCAAAAGTATCGCAAATACGAAGGTCTATCTTGTGTGCTTTGAATTTCTAAATTTATTATACTTTCTGAATGGTTGAATGCATATGATAAATTCTTTTCAGTCTTTTTTGGCAAAACAATGTATTCCATGATTTAGTCAATTTAATCTATTTTAATATAATTAATTTTTGGAAAGAGAAGTCTTAACTATTGAAAATTCTATTTACTTTAAATTTTAGTTGTAAACTTTTGTAAATCCATTACGTGCCAAGCCAAAATATTTTCAGGAAGTTCAATTTAATATATCATTTTATACTGATTTGGATTTGATTTGAATCAAGCAACTAAAAAAACTGAAGATTCATTTTTTTGTTCCATCGTTTTCCAAAAAAATGGTGTTTCGAAGTAGAAACTCTGGCCAGTATTTGGCAAAATTTTTATTTTTAAAAATATAAAGAAGAGTGTTTAAATTTAGGTCAAATATATTTAATTGGAAAACAAAATTTCCTAATTCTTTAATTTTTGGAGACTTCTAAGAGACTCACATTTCTAATGACGTCATTATATATGTTAAAAATTAATGGTTTTCATTCCATTTGGCTCATTCTGAATATTTTTATTTAAAGTTTCGTTGTAAAATTATAATATATAGATTTTTATAAACGACGATAATTTAAATTTTACGCCTATAATCGTGTTTACAGATAGACTGACAGACAGAAAGAAAGACACATGGATATGACAAAACGGACTCAGATAGTGATGCTGATCAAGATTATAAATATTTTTCTATACCTTCCACCAGGGTTCGTAAAGCAATAAAAATATGCTCTCGCTATTCTGAGTTATCTTTGCTATGAGTTTATCATTTTAAAATATTGAGAGCATATGCTGATAAAATATTCACTCTTCTTTGAAATCCTTAATTGCTTTCTTCATTCGTGAGTTTGTATGCTTAGAAATTTTAAAAGAGCGAAGTCGCACAATGTAACGAGGTAGACAAAAGTAGGTGTGAAAAAAAAGTCATAAGCTCGTAAAAGTAAGTATGCAAATTTTTAGTTAGAAATCTTAATTATCTGAATCTAAAAGAAATATTTAATATCTTTTCATTTGTTTTAGTTCAAGTCTTTATACGCAGCCTTGAAAATTAAACGAAATTTCAGTTTTTATAGTTTTGTACTGAATATTTTCCAAAGTCTTAAAAATTTTAGTAAAATTCATATACGAGTCTTTAGCAAAAATATATTTTATAAGTTCTTATTAAAAAACCCAATTTTAAAAATATAAATAAAAAAATTTTCATATACCACAAAAAAGGTCTGAGAAATTCAAAAAACCTAAATTTTGATATACAATTACAGAATAAAAATATTTATGCTTTTTTTTTAGTTTTAAGTATGTCTTAAAACATGCCTTTCTTAACACATTTCCACAATTTGGTATCAGACTTCATTACAATAAAGATTTTGTGACTACTTGTTTAAAGCATGTTTTGACGAAATAGTACAAATTTGTATGAAAAAATTGTAATTTTTTCATTAAGATTCAAACGCAATCAAACAAAAAGAACATTTTTATTTTTTTATTTTTATTTTTTAGTGTGTCTTAAAAAATTTTTTCTCAATACATTCTCAAAATTTGAGAAGCCGAGCATAAAAGCTGAGGATTTTATGATCTGTTTCCTGGAGCATTTTTTGATGAAAATGCGAAAATTTATATGAAAAATTTGTTAATTTCAAGTACAATTAAAAAATAAAAACATTTTTGGTTATTTATATTTTTAAGTATGTCTTAAAGTATGCCTTTCTTAACACATTCCAAAAATATGGTCTCATAGTACTATCAAGTAAGGATTTTATGACTACTTTTCTAAAGCATGCTTTGACGAAAATAAGCACCAATTGCATACCAAAAAATACATGACAGGGTGACATTCCATATTTATTTTATTATTATTGTTATTATTTATTTATTTTCATATAGCATTAGTACAAATAAGAACTAAGTTCTTTTACAATACAACATTTAAGTATAAATTAACTACATTATTTATACATGTATATATTTGGATATAACAACAAGTTAATAAACATTGGAATTAAACAAAATAAAATAAAAATTAAACAAATTTATCAAATTAATTAGTTATAAAAAAATCTTAAAATATTGAAACTTAAACATAAAATAGGAAATATTGAAAAAGAAAACAAGGAAAGAAACAGAATTTAAGGAGTAGAAAAGTGAGAAATAATAGATTGCCTAAATTTTTCCGCCCGAGTTATTTCTCTTATGCTACGTGGTAGAGAATTCCATACTCTTACGGCATTAATGAAGAACACATTGGAGGTATTAAGAGAGCTATGCCTTAGAACTATATGAACGTTACATCTTCTAGAAATGCTGAATTGCAGTTTTTCATCGAGATAATGTGGTGTTTTTTATGTATAATTATGAAGGAAGATGCAGCTTCTAGCATTAAGATAGTGAATCAAGTTGCACCCAAGTATTGCATTTCTGAAAGTTGAGAGGCGGTCAAATTTTTTTAAGCCAAATACAAAACGCGTGGCAAAGTTATAAGCAATATTTAGTTTTACTTGAGAAGACGAGTCGAGTCTATTGTAAACTACTTCTGAATAAGTAATAACTGGTAAAACTAGTTGCTTCACTAGCATTCGCTTAAGAACAATAGTACAAAGATTTGCAGACATTCTTAAATTTCAAAGTATATATTGGGGGTTGGAATTAATTTTAAAGGTTTTTTTTCGGTTTTTGAGCATTTATTTAGAAACAACGGTACAATGTATATTATTCCAAGTATTGTCCATCGTTAGCTACAACATTTTCTCATCTTTCTGGCAGCATATGGATTCCGCGCCGGAAGAACGATTCGTCTTTTGAGGCAATCCACGAATCGACCCATTTTTTGGTATCCTCGTAAGAAGTGAAGCGCTGCTCAGCCAAGCCATGCGTCATCGATCTGAATAGGTGGTAGTCGGAAGGGGCTATGTCTGGGCTATAAGGCGGGTGGGGTAGCACATCCCAATTCAGCGCCTCCAACGTTTCCTTGACGGTTCTTGCTACATGTGGCCGTGCGTTGTCATGTTGAAAAACCACTTTGTCGTGTCTTATGGCATATTCCGGCCGTTTAACCTTTAATGCTCGGCTCAATTGCATCAATTGTTGTTGGTAGCGTTCCCCAGTGATGGTTTCGTTAGGTTTTAGCAGCTCATAGTACACGACACCCTTCTGATCCCACCAAATACACAGCATAAGCTTGGCGCCATGAATATTCGGCTTGGCCCTCGATGTTGATGCATGGCCGGGTGGTCCCCACGATTTTTTTCGCTTAGGATTATCGTAATGGATCCACTTTTCATCGCCAGTGACAATACGATGCAAAAACTCTTCCTTTTATGCCGTTGAAGCAGTTGTTCGCACATGCAAAATCGCCGTTCAACGTCTCTCGGCTTCAACTGGTACGGCACCCAATTTCCTTGCTTTTGAATCATTCCTATGGCCTTCAAGCGTTTGCCGACCGTTGATAAGTCGACTCCCAATGATTCTGACAATTCTTGAAGGGTTTGACACGGGTCTTCATCGAGCAAAGCCTCCAATTCCTCATCTTCAAACTTTTTCGGCTGGCCCGGACGCTCTTTGTCTTCCGTATCAAAATCACCACTTTTAAACCGACGGAACCAGTACTCACAAGTAGAAATCGATGGAGCATAGTCCCCGTAAGCCTCAGTAAGCGTGCGTTGTGCTTCAACCGCTTTTTTCTTCAAATGGAAGCACAAAAGTAAACCTTCCCGCAAATTGCGTTTTGTTGGAACGAAAGTCGACATGTTCACAGAGAAAAAAAATATATGTTGTTTACACTGCAGAGGAATGACAAATACTGAAAAATGAAGCTTAGACAATGTGCTTTGAAATGAATATAGTCACAGGTGTGCCCGATGCGATCTATTGATAGTTACGCCATCTCTTAGAAAACCTTTAAAACTAATTCCAACCCCCAATAATAAACTTTACGGACAGCACTATTTACATAATCAATACATGATAGGGACGAATTCATACAAAAACCAAGATTTACGATTTTCGATACGACACTAAGCTTATTTGTACCAACGTAGAGGCCAGGAATTTTATCCAGGTAATGCTTGTTTCTACAAAAAGGTAGTACATATGACTTGGCAGAATTTAATTGTAGTCTATTACTAATAGCCCATTGATGACTGCTTCTTAAATCCTCATTAAGTCTGTGGCAGAGGTTATCTAGAAGATCAGTACTACTTGGTAGATAGATGTAAATATCATTCGCATACGCATGCACAGAAGAATGTTTGCAAACAGCAAATACGTCATTTATAAAAATAAAAAATAAAAGAGGCCCAAGAATTGAACCTTGTGCAACACCACTTAACACAGACTTATGGCTAGAAAACGCAAGTCCAACTTGAGTTCTTTGCAATCTATTTGACAAGTAACTTGCTATTAAATTCACTGCACTTTCACTAAACCCGAAGAGAGTTCTGAGTTTGTGGCCCAAGTATTGGCGACTAAATTTGTCAAATGCTTTAGAAAAATCTAATAAGCAGAGTAATGACACGTAACCGGTATCAAATGCAGGCAGTAGGTCATCCATAACTTTAACTACCGCTGAAGCACACCCTTGCTCTGCTCGAAAACCAGATTGAAATGGAGACAGAAGGCTATTTTGTTTTAGGAAATTATTTATTTGTTGGCTCATTATTTTTTCGCAGACTTTAGATAGGGGGAGCAATATGCTTATTGGCCTAAAATCGCTAGGCCCAGAATGGTTAGACTTTTTAGCAACAGGTAAAACAATTGCATATTTCCAAATTGCCGGAAATGGAGAAGATATAAGACAGTGATTAATAATATGCGTTACTGGACAGATGTGTGGTAGTATTATTTTAATAAACTTAATTGGAATACCATCTTCACCAATTGCATTTTATTTTATCTGCATAATACACTTTCCAATATCAAGCTCACTTACAGGGGTAAATTCAAAAGGTAAGTTAACCTAGTTATTTGTAAGGGAAATATTATTATTGGTCGAGTGAACAGTGTTAATATTGTTCCACAGGTTTTTAGTTGGAAGGGAAACATTTAATTTGGCAGAGAAGTATCAAGACTTAGATTGTTTTGTTAAAAGGACGGCATTATTCCTATCCATTCTGTATGTTTCCCAAGTCGTAGAAGATGGATTAATTTTCCAGAGCTTGTGTAAATAATTTCTTTTCTTTATTGCATTTTGGACACTCTGAGAGAACCAGGGACATGATGAATTTTTTAGCCTATTTGTTCGTAATGGAACATGCTTTTCAAACAAGTACTTGACAGGGCTTAAAAGGGAATTAAGTTTATCATCAACTCTACCGAGATGCCAGCAATCATTGAGTGAAGTCATAGACAAGTCATAAAACAAGGACGAATAATTAATATTTTTAAAATCACGATACGAAAACGAGGTAAAAATTATATCACGAGAAAAATTTACATTTAACGAGCAAAAGATTAAGTCGTTGAATCAAAAAATAGGCATCAAAATATGAATCAAAAAAATAGGCTTCAATTTAAGGCTTTATTGTGCAAAGACAATAAATCATACAGAATTGAAATTTTTTTACGTAAATAATACAAAAATCGATATCCCAAAGATTTTATTTTTTTTTTATATTTGTGCATATCCTTCTTGCGAGGTAGTTTCGAAAAAAATAAGTCTTCAGCCAGGGCGAAGATTTCTCGAGTTGAACGCATCTGATTTCATCGTAGTTCATCTTAAATTGTTTGTTAGACTTTTGACTACAACATTCATTGGAATTATTAAGTTTGGTTACAATTTACTCTCCTTAATTTTATGCTGTCATTTTCAACCACTAAGATCCCCGTGGGTAAGAATTGTAGTGAAGGTCTTAGGCTTAAATATGTTAAAATATTAATTGCATTGCTTTAGAAGCAAGTCATAAATAATTTAGAAAAATTAGTTTAAATCATACCCATAAAAACTTTTGAAAACTATGCAATATAGATCTATTCCGTGGGTTACTGCTTTCATCAGATCTTTCTATATCTTCTCTTAGAAAAATATTGAAAAAACAGAATAATGATAATAAAACAATGAATTTATTTTAAATGAAGATCATAATACGAATGATGACAAAATTGATTTCATTTCTGACCTTGATTTCTCTGACTATGTGTCGAGTAACTCAACGAATTATTGTGATGACAGTCAATAATTTTCTCTGTTATTTTATCTCATTCTAAAGATTTATTTAATATTTAAACAAACCCACGTATTAAAATAAAAATATTTTTTAATAAATAAATTTCATTGAATATTGTGTAGGAGGCGGGTGAAGGACGTGTCCAATAGGAATAAAATAATTATATGATAATTAAGTGAAACCAGTTAAAAATTAACAAGTTAACTTCCTTTCTTATACCTTCTGCAACTGGAGATTGCACTCTTATTCTTCATTTCGTATCGGAGGTGAGCGAAGGGCGTAGCAGATCTTGATGAATTTTTTTATGGTAATTATGTAAATCAAGTGAATAAAAAGTTAATTAATTTTGTTCCTTACACTTTCTACACCTGGAGATAATGTATGTACCTTTATTATTCATTTTGTATGGGAGGTGGTATCACACAACCATGTGATAATTGTGTGAATGTAGTTAATGTAAATGTGATGTGTGAATGTAAAATTCGAGATATTGCACTTTTATTCTTAATTTTGTATGGGAGGTGAACAAAGGGCGTGGCAGATCTGGATCAAAATTGCATATGATAATTATGTGAATGAAGGTAGTAGTACAATAGCTAACTTTTTTTTCTGATACCATCTACAACTCCAAATGCACTTTTAATCTTAATATGTGATGAAGGGCGTGGCATATATAAATAAAATTTGTAAGTGGTTATTTATCTAGTCAATAAAAAAATTAGTTAGTTTGGTTTTTAAACTTTCTACAACTCTATATACTGCACTTTTATTGTTAATTTTGTATGGGAGGTGGTTTAATCTTGATGAAAATTTATGTGGCGTTTTATATACATAAAATAATGGCACATACCATATTTCATGTACCTTAGATGATCACTTCTATTTTTGTCCCTCATTCCATAGACCTCGTTACACTGTGCTTCGTGTTGATGAGAAATGTTGAGTTTTCATCGCTCGTGAATGATTTTTTAATGATTAATTCATTGAAAAGCTTTCAATGAATTAATATGAAGCGAAACTTTAGTTAAACACTTCGCACATAATAAATTGAAACGATTTAAATCAATAACATTAAGTGTTACACTGTGCTTCGTGTTGATGAGAAATGTTGAGTTTTCATCGCTCGTGAATGATTTTTAAATGATTAATTCATTGAAAAGCTTTCAATGAATTAATATGAAGCGAAACTTTAGTTAAACACTTCGCACATAATAAATTGAAACGATTTTAATCAATAACATTAAGTGTTTTTCTTAATAATATATTTAATTAAGAAAACTTAAAAAATCATTTCATTTTATGAAATTATAAGAAACTGAGATAAATAAACAATACAGGAACATTTTAAAAATTTATTAAACATGTAGATATTTCATTAAAAAAAGCAAAAAAATATAGTTCATCATAAAATACGCATTTATTTTTAATTGACAAGATCACTCGTTGAGTCAATAAATGAGCGAACGCAAATATTCCAATGAAATGAGTTTATTTTTGCATTAACTCGCGAGCGAGAAACAATAAATGAATAACAAAAAGAAGGCGTTGTTCAATTCAGTTTTTTTTAAGGAGCACAATCTGCGAACGAATGCTATGAAAAAGCGAAGTGAAAGCTTTGATCAATTTGTATATATAACATAAGAGCGCTCAAGTTTTTTTCTTCACGAATGAGAAAAGCAAAATAAATCGTTCGTTAATTGAATAATATTGATAAGGAGGAGTGCAATCTTTCTCTTCAATTGAGAGTTTTTGCGAACCCTTCCTATCACGCTTTCTTATGGACGTTTCAAACGATTTGACAAAATTACTGTATCAGCAAGCAATAAACGTGGATGTATAAATATAGGGGAAAGAGCTGGGTTGTGAGCCAGGCGGGGCTATGAACATATTCTTTACTTGCCCTTGAAAATTGAGTTTCGACAATCTTTAAACTGTCAAGTTTGTCTTTTGACATGACTCTGTTTTTGTAGTTACACCTTAGTGTACAGACTAGTGAGTTCAATCCCGGAAGCTTTTTTCGATCCCGGAATTATCGGGATTGTAAATCTTAATCCTGCGATTAGTTCGAGATTGCAAATTATAAGAAGTCAATAATAATTTTTTATTATTTATTACTTGAAACTAAAACAATATTAATTAATTCATTTGTTAAGTAACAAAAACAAAACACATTAAGGGTATTCAAAATTGCGTTGTTTTCAGTGTAGTTAAAAAACCCCGTGGTATTGATACCACACTTTACAGAGTGGTTTTAATATTTTCTGTTGTTTTATATAAAATCTCTAAAAACCAAAATGTGGTAATTTTAAGTAGCCGAATGGTTTAACGAACGTGGTTTTTAACTCATTAACCGCGGCTCCTAAAAGCTTTGTACGATTTTTTTAAAATTTCATGTGCTTTCCTATGTTTGATTTGATTCTCATCTGATCACAGGAACTACCACATCAAATTTCAACTTTGTATCTTTCACCGTAGTCGAGATATAAGCTGGGTATATAAAAATACCCAACCGTCGTTAATGTGTTTTAAATGGGCACAAATTCCTTCTGCAACGACAGCACAGTTTTCAGGAATTTTCTATCAATAGCAGGTATAGTTGGTTAATTGCCTAAGGGCCATTTTGTTCACAAAGGGCATATATATGATTTAATTCGGGGATAACTATCTCTAGGTTAATTTTGTACCAAGCGTATAAATCGGGAGATAAAAAAGTGGTTTTGTTCACATTTTATCCCGGCTTTATGCTTAGAGCATAAATTCGCTCTTAGTTTATATCGATTCCATTGGAATGTTAGAGTGTTGCTCATTAATTAAAAAATTCTTTCGAATCTGGTGTCAGAATTTTAAAATTCAAGATGGCGGATAGAAATGTCACCTAATTTCTTGTGTATTTATGCGAATTCAACTCTGGGAGAAACACTAGGTAAAATTGGGTCGCTGATTCCGAATCCGTTGTCAGAATTTCAAAACTCGAAAATTTTTCTACACATAGGGCTGCCACCTAAAAATGTTTTATTTTAAGAATTTTAAACATGAGGAAAGAGTATTAGGGGGTCGCTGATTTCGAATGTGAAGACAAAATTTTAAAATTCAAGATGATGGATAGGACTGCCACCTTAATTTTTTAAATTTTTATGAATTCGTGGCTGGCAAAAAAAAAAATGCTACACCAAAAATGGGTCACTGAATACGAATCAATGGTCAGAATTTTAAAATTATAAAGTTTTGAAATAATAGAGCTGCCACCTAATAATATGTATTTTTAAGAATTTTAAACAGTATTTAACAGTGTTAGGGAGTCACTGATTTCGAATCTGATGTCAGAATTTTAAAATTCAAAATGGTGGATAGGGTTGCCACCTTAATTTTTTGTATTTTTATGAATTCGGGCCTTTAAAGTTTTGAAATAATAGGGTTGCCACCTAATAATATGTATTTTTTAGAACTTTAAACATTTTATAACAGTGTTAGGGAGTCACTGATTTCGAATCTGAAGTCAGAATTTAAAAATTCAAAATTGAGGATAGGGTTGCCACCTAAATTTTTTGTATTTTTAAAATGGTATGCCAAAAATGGGTCGCTTAATCCGAATCCGTGATCAGAATTTCAAAATTATAAAATTTTGAAATAATAGGGTTGCTTTTACTTTTGAAAATATTATTAGGTGGCAGCCCTTTTATTATAAAATTTTATCATTTTGAAATTCTGACCACAGATTCTTATTCAGCGACCAATTTTTACCTTTTAGTTCGCACTAGCCCCGAATTTATAAAAATAAAACAATTGAGGTGGCAACCCTTAATTGTTTAAAAAAATTTTAAAATTCTGACACCAGATTCGAAATCAATACTGTTTCCCTATGTTTAAAAGTCTGTATTTTCAATATTTTGACACCAAGTAAATAAAAAATATTAAAATGAGAGTGATGAGAGCGAATTAAAAATCTTAACTCACCAATTTTCAAGAGTTAAATATTTCTGGGGTTAAACTATCTCGAAACCATTTTTATCTCCAGCTTGAAGAGTTAAATGCTTAGCTCACTGTGAACAAATGAAAAACTGGAAAAATCATGGAATTAACTCGGGAATAAATTTATCTCTCTGTGAACAAAATGGCCCTAACAGAGCTTTTATATTTTTTTTTTAATATAAAATTTTTTACATAGATAATAACACAAATTTTCTGATTTTTAAACATAATCACTTTTGACTTGGAAAATGTAGTAGTTAGCGTAAAAATTTCCTGATACACTCAAAAAACACTTTATAGCTCTATGTTTTCTTAAAGCAACAAACAAAAAATAAAACACCAATCCTGAGATATGATCAATTCTGCCTAAGCATTTTCATGGGTAAAAAATATCCAACCTCGGTTAATGGGTTAAAGTTCCATAAAAAACTTATCGGTTGATAATTTTTTTATAAATGCAAAAATGGAAGAAGCTCAAAATGCAAGTAAAACTTTTTATGCCATATATAAAATTCTTATGTACATGGCTTTGTCACTGAGCTCCTCCTAAACGGCCGGACCGATTTTAATGAAATTTGGTGTGTGTGTGCGGCTGGGTCTGTAGATGGTTTTGTTTTAAATTTTGATCCGCTAGGTGGCGCAGAAACCATTGCTTTTAATGGAAATAAAATTAAAAAAATGAATAAAAAAAAACTTAAATATTTATGATAGTGTTAGGCTTGATTTTTCGATCGTATAAAAAGTTTTAATATATTTACTATAGAAACATAAAATCAACCCTACATTGATGCATACTATATAAAAGAACATTAAAAAAGTAATTTTTGGTTTTGAATATTTTTTCAACAACAAATATTTTTACCAAAGTTTTTTGCGAAATAAAGAAATTCGTTCAGGTTTTTTTTTTAAACATTATAGAAATTAGAAGGGAAACAAAAACATGTTCATATAAAAAATGAAATTTTTTTAACAAAAGACATCTAAGCCATGAATGTTACTCACCACAAAGGTATGCATTTGACAAATTTCAGTAATATAACTTTGAAAATTCTTGCATGGCAGATTCTTTACCTTAAATATTTAAGGTGTTTGATGAATTTGAGAACCTTAATACGTTTGGCAATGAAAAAAGGTCCAAAATTTGGATAAAGATATATAACTTCTCGGTTAACACCGGGTATATCAAATTCGATAGTTAACTGTTTTGCATTGTAACAAAAAGCTTTAGTGGAAGGTTCCCAACCACAAATTCTATTGAAGTGAAGAAACACAAAAAACTTTAATAATATTATTGACTAGCAAATTGAATTAATTTAAAGAACAAAATATATACAAAATAAAATACAGAACAGTTTAAGTTATTATTATATAAATGTTAAACAGTTTTTTTTAGACACCGTCTTCATGTTTTTTTTTGTATTTAAGGCAAATTAAGGTTGGTTATGAAAGAACAAGCAAAATAAAATTTGTTGTGTTAAGTAATGTAATTAAGTAATGTTAAAGTAATGCATTAAGCTGACCAACGCATCTTATTTTTCATTAGAGAGTTTTGTTCGGCTATTATTCTGATTCTATGCTAGTTGAAGAAATAGTTGTACGATAATCAAAAGCAATTGGTAAGTTTTGATCACGATTGCCTTCACCACAAAACAAAATTTTTTTCCTAAGTCAGAATATCGGACAATTTTGAAATACATAACTGACTTCCCGAAGTTGCAAATTCTTCTAAAACTTTGTAAAGTCTTTGATCCAGTGATTCACGCTCAATGTCCTAACAATATTTTTCAGCCTCAATAAAAGATTTTTCTAATCCTTTATTCATATCAACTTAAATTGATATGGTTGCACTTACATGAATATTCGTAATAAAAATTTTTATTTAAAAACCCCGGGATCCCGAAAAAAAAAATTCCGAGATTTAAAGGGGCTTTAACAATCCAGTTTATATATTTAAGTAAAGTAAAAAATTTGTAAAAATGGTTTGTAACCAAATGTTTAAACATTGTATAATATAAATGCTTGACATTTTATGCCTGCAGTTCCCAAATATTACCATTATATAAAACAAAAATCTTACAGTAATTTTTTTTTGGAAAAATTATCAACATTTTTCTTAACAAAAATAGATTTAATTATTCCTTATTTGCTCCAAGAGCAAATATTCTAATTTTAAAGCATCACTAAAAGCATTGCGTATACCTTCAGAAAGCTTCTCGGTTGCCATTGCAATCTTCGTTGAGCATCCAACGGAAGGTAGCTTCATTTAGTTTTATTTTTTCAATCTTTAGTTTGTTTGCTGACAAGATGTCGGGCACATCAGCATGATCCTTATCAAGTTCATCGAGCAATTTAGGACTGATTGTTAGTAAATCACAGCCAGCTAATGCCTTGACCTCACCAATATTACGGAATGAAGCACCCATTACAACAGTTTTTTAATCATATTTCATAAAATAACTATAAATCAATCGCACAGAGATTACGCCTGGATCAGTTTCGGCATCAAAAGTCTTGCCAGTTTTGGCCACGTACCAGTCCATAATATGGCCCACAAATGGTGATATGAGCGTGACCTTGGCTTCAGCACATGCAACAGCTTGATAGAATGAGAAAATAAGCGTCAGATTGCAGTGGATTTGATGTCGCTCTTCAAGGATTTTAGGAGCTTGAATGCCCTCCCACGTGGCTGCCAGTTTAATAAGAATGCGATCTTTGTCTATGCCCCGCTCTTCATAGAAGTTGACCAGCTTTAAGGCCTTCTCGACACTTTTCGCACTGTCGAAGGAAAGACGTGCATCAACTTCAGTTGACACACGACCCGGCACAATCTTTAGAATCTCGCAACCAAAAAGCACACTCAGCATATTCATTGCTTCAGTCACCTGATCGTTTTCAGAGCCTCCAACCTTCAAAGCATACTCAATGGCCTGATCCATCAGATGCTTGTACTTATCTATTTTTGCTGCTGCAAGCATCAACGATGGATTCGTAGTTGCATCGCGTGGCTTGTACAATTTTATCACCTCAAAATCACCGGAATCGGCAACGACAGTAGTTGTCTTTTTCAATTGATCCAAAGAGGACATCTTCGCTTTTTTTGATACTTCACTGGAGCTCATTGCAAAAGTAGTAAATGAATTGGAAAAATGTAGAAAACCTTGTACTTAATGGCGAAGTACAGACGTATTGCTTGTGGCAGCTACAGACATCGTGTTTGAAAATCGATTGCAAAAACTTTTTTGATTTTTTCAAAGTGCTACCTAGATGAGTGAAGTTATTCAAAAAAGGTGAGTGTAATACGTATTTATTTATTTTTTTGATTCTACCCTAAGGAAACCATTGTAACGTGGCCGAAAGGCAATGGAGAGCTACGAGCTGACTTCTCTAGACAAATTGATTATCTGAAGCGGAAAAAACAGCAGCAAAGTCAAAACTATGTACCAGCAAAAGTAGCACGGAAGAAGGCTCAACCATCAAAACCATCTGATGAGGATGTTGATTTTTGCACCATTTGTTTGAGGCTTTTGCCTAAAGAACTGACCTCCGAAAACTCCATCGAATGCGACACATGTGGCCGGCCTGTTCAAGTGAAGCGTGTTTAATTTGGGAACTTTTTCATATTTCACATAACACAACGATAACAACACATTGCAACACCGATTTGAATGAAGATGAAAGTGGTGATTAAGCACTTCCATTAATTACGATTTTTTAGCCCAAGTGGCGACTTTATAACTTTTTTGTCCTCTTGGGGTGTTCTGATTATAAAAAAATCTAAACTTATTATAAAAAATGGGTGTTTTACTTCGTATTTTCTGACTTTTTTTTGCGATTTGTCAGATGGTTCACAACCCAGCCACTTTTTTGGAAGAGTCAAAAATCACGTATTTAGGAAATTGGCCGTAGAGAGTTAAATTTTAATCAAAACGCTAATCTGTCTGAACATAAAAGTTGCGTTTTATGTCCTGTTTTAGTGATTTTATGAAACTGGCAAATGTGGTTATCTTAACCGCATTTCAACCAGCATTTGTGGTCAAATTGAATCCTTTCCACCATTCCAACGGTATCTTGGATTATTCGATATATTTATTCTGTAAAAATTTAGAGCTTAAAAACAAAACCCGGCTCACAACCCGGCCTTTTCCCCTATTTATGTACATCGAAAACCATATTTTTATTTAACTGTCAAGTGGTCCGTTCGCAAATGAAATGTTAAATTGCTAAAGTTGAACTCTGATGTATTTGCTTTCCACTGTGCTCAATTTTATGCTCATAAAAGATATCATGACTTTTGGATATCTCAAGTATCAAGTTTTAAAATACCCTTCGACAAGAGAGAAATAACTTACAATTTGTCAAATACAGCACTACAAAAACTTTGTTTAAAATATATGTCAACCAAATGCATTTACTGTGAGCACAATTTTTCATTTCATTTATGAACTGCGCCAATTTGAATGCCCAAAAGGAATTATATAAAAAAAAATCTTCAACAAAATTTAAAATTTAAATTGAGCAAATATGTCAAATTTTTTCCCTTCTGTTAACGCCTGTCTCATTTGCACTTGCAGCGGCTTATAGAAAGCTTGAATAAAATGAAGTTGCTTCAGAGTTTGACATGACATAACAACGATAACAAGACTGGTGCTTGGTCAGTAAATGTTCAAAATTTGAAATGTGCAGGAAAAAATGAGTGCTCAAACGAACTTTTTCATTGCAATTGTTGAATAGTTGGACTTGGAATTGTAGGAAATATGGACTGCCACTGTGCCCAAGAAAAAAAAAAAAAAAAACAAAAAAACTACAAAAAACCGGCTTAAAAAATGTACAGCTGTATGAAAAAACAGCAGCAACAACTAAAACTACAACAGAGAAGCGTAGAAGAATATATAGAAGCTAAAGTAAATTTTATGCACAGCATGAAGTTAGAGGAAAGTAACTAAAGCTTAAAAAAAATCTGTAGCTGCCTCCTGCAGAAATGAAATTCAAGAATTTGTAAAAACTGACTGCTATTTATGTGCAGCCGCCGCTTGTGTTGATCAAGTTGGTGTGTCGGACGAAAAAAAAAAAAAAAAAGAAAGAAAATAACGAACAACCATTTACAGTAAAGAACAAATGATGTATCTTAAATGAGTTTTTGGTGAATCTGCAATTCGATTTAAACAACATAAACTGAGCTAGCTTGATTTTCTTTAGCTACAGCTGCCAGCTACTTTTTTCGAAATTTGTTTTGTTGTTCTGTTTTGTGTTGCAAATATTTTATTATTTTTTTTATTTTCCTGCTTTTCCTTGTTCCTTTCTGGCCCTGTCATGTTGTAATTTTATTTATCATTCACACTTTGTCTCTAGCGTCTTATTTCTTGTGGCTTTGCTCGGTGTTGCTGGTTGTTTTTGCTGATTGCTGGTTGCTGGCGGGCGTACGAACGAACGTATTTCCGTTTCCGCTTGCCTGTTTCCTGTTGTGTGTGAGTGTCATGTTATCAACTTCTATTATTTTAGGTTTTCTAAATTTCCATATAAATGTGCTGAATGCTCTTTCCGCCAGAGAGCGTTGCTCTACAGTCGGTTCCTTCGTCTATCTCTTTGTCTACCTTTCTGTCTGTCTGTCTCTGTTAAAGGCAACCAATGCCAATTCATGCTATCGTCTTGTGTGCTTGTGAGGTAATCAGTGAATTAGCCAGGATTTTTCTTCTTCGTTCACTTCACGACGACTGACTGACTGCATTTTGTATGGACGTCACGTGCGTTTCATCATGCATTGGACAAATCTGTGACTCTGTGTTGTTATATCTTATGTATTTTTATCTATTTGTATGACAGCATGTTTTCTTCGTTAGCAGCATGTGAGTGTATATGTTTTTGTGTATGCCTGAGTATATGTTGGTGTCTGTGTGTTCGTCGCTACATATTTAGGCCTTATTTTGAGGCACGCTTTACATTTTCATTTTGATGTTTCGTTTTTCTTATGACTTGCTGTTCATACATTTTAATATAACAGATATGCGCTCTTGATGGTGTGCGTCTGCTTAGGTGAGTGGTGTGTGACTGTGCATACGTATTGGTTTGTTTGCATCGAAAGCATCATGTTTTTATTTTTAAAGCACATAAAGTAATCGCCTCTTAGTATTATTAGGGTATTCCGTATCACTGTTGCCAGATCAGTGGATTTGTAGCCAAATATGCGGGTTTTTTTTATGTTATGAGCGAAATTAGTTTTAAGAAATCCGTTAGCGGATTCTTTGACTCTTTTTTTATTATTTTTATCTTATTTGAACATTGTTTTATTTGTATTTGATTTTCTTTTATTTGTAAGTGTTATTTTAAATATTTGCTTGCTACAATAACTTTTTGTGTATGGTACAAAATAATCATACCAAAAATTTCTGTATCAACAACAAATTTGTGCAAAAATTTATAAATTTTAATTTTCGACTAAGAAATTAACTTGAAAAAACTGATGCTACTTTTACGATTTGACTTCGAAATCTCTAATATATATAAAAATGAGTTGGCGTGTGTGTGCGACAGCATAACTAAAGAACGGAGAGACCGATTTGTATAAATTTTTTTGTATGCGTTTGGGTGGTGCTCCGAGTGGTTTAGATTTATAATTCGGTCCTATTGGACAAAGGGGCGTGGTACCTCCCATACAAATTACAAATTAAAAATACATTATTTCTGCTCCGGCTATTGGTATGTGAACAAAATTTGGTATATAAGTTTGGTGTACATATTGTAAGTTCTGCTGCAAAAATAGGCGTGATTGGACAAATGGGCGTGGTACCTCCCATACAAATTACAAATTAAAAATACATTATTTCTGCTCCGGCTATTGGTATGTGAACAAAATTTGGTATATAAGTTTGGTGTACATATTGTAAGTTCTGCTGCAAAAATAGGCGTGATTGGACAAAGGGGCGTGGTACCTCCCATACAAATCACAAATTAAAAATACATTATTTCTGATCCTGTTATAGGTATTTAAACAAAATTTGGTGTGCGGGCTGTTGAGGAGTTCATAAAAAATTACACTCTTTTGCATCCCGTTAAACACTGGGTACAAAAAAGCTATCTATCTACAAAAACTTTGAGCTATTTGGCTGATTTTTTGTTTATTCAAAAATGATTTTTTAAAGAATAAAACTATTTAAAAATTACTGGTAAGACTAGGAAAATTTAAGTTCTTCATATACTAACTCCTTTCCAATGCTCATTTTTCTATGTATGAGAAACTTTTAGGAGAAACTCAAACTCCTAACTTTGTCAAGCACGTTGCCTTCTTTTCACTTCTCAATTTTGTTACTTGGCTTAAGCTTAAACTTTGAAAAGTTCCTAATTAGTGCCATTTGTGTTTGCTCTAAAAAGTGAAAATTTTAAAATACAATTAACCGTGCGCTCAAATTTTTCGTGCAATATAATATAGGTGTTGGTGAGTATAATTTCAGCAATTACTTTTTTTATAAGAAAAAACGAAGAATATCTTCTTTTATTCTTCTTCTCTCTCTTTATATATAAAAATGAGTTGGCGTGTGTTTGTGACAGCATAACTTAAGAACTGAGTGACGTTTCATTATAGTATTGATTTTGTTTTAAATTAATTTTCAAAATAAGTCAGTGAGATGCCGCCAATCAGACGTAGGAACATTGGTCGCAGAAGCCGTACGGCTACAAGCTCAAGAAATTCTCGAGCGATTGAAAGTCCTGAACATCGGGCAAATCGTATTGAGAGGAACAGCCAACGGATGTTAGAATCCCGATTAATTGAGTCACATGAAGATCAAGCTATACGAAATGAAGAAAATCGATTGAGACAAAGACGTCGCATTGCATCTATTAATCGATCGGATGATAATCATCAAGAAAACAATATAGCTAGACGCGTACAACGACAAGCTGGTGTACCGAGAAATTATTTTCGTACAGCCTTCCGCTATGATTCATCTACTGATTATTGTACGGATAATAATGTTGTAATCGGGTCCATGAGCATTGTGTGTTCTCATTGCAAGGCTCTGAAATTTCCCAAAGAATCTCCAGGGTTATGCTGCGCAAATGGAAAGATAAAACTACCACCATTTAACCCACCACCTGAGCCTCTGTATTCATTGGTTTCTGGATCAGCACCTCTTTCGAAGCATTTCCTAAACAATATACAAAAGTACAATTCTTGCTTTCAAATGACTTCGTTCGGCGCCACGAACATTGTCCGAGACAATTTCATGCCAACATTTAAGGTAATTAATTTGCCACATGTAAATAAATTACATTTTTCATCAATTCACACCACCGTTGCAGATTCAAGGTCAAATTTACCATAGAGCAGGATCGTTGTTGCCAAACGTTGATGAGGACCATCAATTTCTGCAAATATATTTTATGGGGAACTCAAACGATGAAGTCGATCAACGATGTGCACACAATGCCTCTATTAACCGGGAAATAGTCCAACAGCTGCAAAGTATCCTTCATGAACACAATGCATTAGTTGGGTTGTTCAAAACGGCTCTTGAACAAATGCCGTCAGACAACCATAAAATTGTTATACATGCCGATAGAAGACCAGCTGGGGAACACGCCAGAAGATTCAATGCTCCAACTGTCGATGATGTTGCAATAGTTGTTGTAGGTGAAAATTTGGCTTCACGTGATATTGTTCTCCATCGCCGTAACGACCGATTACAGCGTGTGTCAGAAACGCATCGATCATATGATGCATTGCAGTATCCTCTACTCTTTTGGCAGGGTGATGACGGCTATCATTTCACAATCAAGATGGTAAACCCATTAACCGGTGAGTACCATAAAATTTCTAAAGTTAAGTTGTATTTTTGTTACCAACAAATTACACACTTGAAATTGTAGGCGCCGAGACGAACAAAAAACTAAGTTCCATGAACTTCTACGCATTCAGATTGATGGTTCGTGAAAACGACCACAATTACATTTTAAAATGCAGAGGACTGTTTCACCAATTCGCTGTTGACATGTACGTGAAGATAGAAACGGAGCGGCTGACTTTCCTCAGACTCAATCAAAACCAACTCCGCTCTGAAGAGTACATACATCTTCGGGATGCTATCAGCATAGATGGCAATGGAAACAATGTCGGTAGATTGCAGATTTTACCAGCAACGTATATTGGAAGTCCGCGACACATGCATGAATATGCACAAGATGCGATGTCATATGTTCGCCAATACGGTCGTCCGGATCTTTTTATCACCTTTACATGTAATCCACAATGGGATGAAATAAAAGATCTCCTGTTTCCAGGTCAATCATCGGTTCATCGACATGACATAACTGCACGAGTCTTTAGACAGAAACTAAAATCACTGATGCATTTTGTCGTGAAACTTAGAGTGTTTGGAGAAACATGTTGTTGGATGTATTCCGTCGAGTGGCAGAAACGAGGTTTACCCCATGCACATATTTTAGTTTGGTTAAAAGAAAAATTAAGACCTGATGAAATTGACGATATCATATCAGCTGAAATTCCTGACAAACATATTGATCCTCAATTGTTCGAAGTGGTGACTAAGAACATGATTCATGGGCCATGTGGGTCATTCAACGTAAATTCACCATGTATGATTGATGGAAAGTGTTCCAAACGTTATCCTAGAGCATTCACTGCTGAGACAGTAACTGGAAATGATGGTTATCCTTTATATCGGCGTCGATCAACACAGGACAGCGGAAAATCAGCCATTGCGAAAGTAAACCGTCAAGATATTCAGGTTGACAATCGATGGATCGTCCCATATTCACCATTATTGTCGAAGGCATACAAAGCACATATAAATGTAGAATATTGTAATTCCATCAAATCAATTAAATACATATGCAAATATGTGAACAAAGGAAGCGATATGGCTGTTTTTGGTGCAGCTGCTGAATACGCAAACGATGAAATCACGCAGTATCAAATGGGCCGTTATATCAGCAGCAATGAAGCTATTTGGCGGATTTTTTCTTTCCCAATTCATGAAAGATATCCAACTGTGGTTCATTTGGCTGTTCACCTTGAAAACGGACAACGTGTATATTTCAGACCCGAAAATGCCTTACAAGCAGCTGAACGACCACAACCTACTACACTGACAAGTTTCTTTTCAATGTGCCAAACTGATGCATTCGCCAGAACATTATTATACCGCGAAATGCCAAGATATTACACTTGGAATAAGTCTTCAAAAACTTTTCAACGTCGCAAACATGGCACTCCCACTGATGGTCATCCAAATGTGTTCTCCACAGATGCTTTGGGACGCATTTACACAGTGCATCCTAATAATGATGAATGCTTTTATCTCCGTTTGCTGTTGGTGAATGTTCGTGGACCTACATCATTTCAGAATTTGAGAACGGTCGATGGGCGATTGTGTGCCACATACCGCGAAGCTTGCCAACACTTGCGATTACTAGACAATGATACTCATTGGGATCATACACTTGCTGATGCAGTACTTTCATCACATCCACATCAAATACGAACTTTATTTTCGATCATCATATCGACATGTTTTCCATCAAATCCCATCGATCTATGGGTAAAATACAAGGATGATATGACACAAGATATTCTTCATCGAATGCGTGCCATTACACAAAATCCTGATTTGTCGATATCAAACGAAATGCATAATGAAGCATTAATAATGATTGAAGACCAGTGTTTGATTATTGTTAACAAAGTTCTGATACAATTAGGTATGATTGCACCGAATCGTCCAATGAACGCTGTATTAAATCAAGATTTACTGAGAGAGAACCAATACAATCGCGAGGAATTGGCAGATAATGTTCAACCAGGCATCGAAAAACTTAATCCCCAACAGAAATATGCCTACAATACAATAATAAAAGCCGTCAACGATGGAACTGGTGGAATATTTTTTTTGGATGCTCCTGGAGGTACAGGGAAAACATTTCTGATTTCATTATTATTAGCAACCATAAGATCGCAAAATCATATTGCACTTGCCCTCGCATCCTCAGGTATTGCTGCAACTTTATTGGATGGTGGTCGAACTGCGCATTCGGCACTTAAACTGCCATTGAACATGCAGATTAACGACCAACCAACATGCAACATATCGAAGACATCCGGAATGGCAAAAGTCTTGCAACAATGCAAACTGATTGTGTGGGACGAGTGTACAATGGCACACAAAAAATCATTGGAAGCTCTGCAAACAACACTACAAGATTTGCGAGATAATCCAAATCTTTGTGGTGGTGCCCTGATACTGTTGGCAGGTGATTTTCGCCAAACATTACCGGTAATTCCACGGTCAACTGCAGCTGATCAAATTAATGCATGTCTCAAATCTTCCAATTTGTGGAGACATGTTACTACGCTGAAACTCACAACAAATATGCGAATCCAACTGCAAAACGATCCCTCTGCAGATGTTTTTTCGGTGCAATTATTGGATATTGGAAATGCAAAAATTCCCATCAACGTTACGACTGGTTTAATAAAGTTACCTAATGACTTCTGCCATTTTACTGAGTCAAAAGAAGAGCTAATTCATTGTGTGTTCCCCAACATTTTGCAGTATTACAGGAATTATGATTGGCTAGGAGAACGAGCAATATTAGCCGCTAAAAACAAAGACGTCGATGAGATTAATGCAACGATTCAAATGGCCATTGAAGGGCTAATAGTGTCTTACAAATCAATTGACACTATCATGAACCAGGAGGATGTTGTGAACTATCCAACAGAATTTTTAAATTCCATCGAGTTGTCAGGTTTGCCGCTACATGATCTTCAGTTAAAGGTTGGATCCGTAATCATAATGATGCGTAATATCAATCAGCCTCGACTTTGCAATGGCACAAGACTTATTGTCAAAAAACTTATGACAAACGTCATTGAAGGTACAATTTTGAAAGGAAAGTACAAGGGGGAAGACGTACTGATCCCACGAATCCCAATAATTCCGAATGATTTGCCATTCGACTTCAAACGCCTTCAATTTCCAGTAAAACTAGCATTTGCAATGACTATTAATAAGGCGCAGGGACAGTCTTTAAAAATTTGTGGCATCAATTTGGAGTATCCATGCTTTTCTCATGGCCAGCTCTATGTAGCATGTTCTAGAGTAGGTAAACCATCGGCCTTATTTGTTTACGCTCCCGACAGACAAACAAAGAATGTTGTGCATCTAAAAGCGTTGCAGTAATTTAAGATCTCAATTAAATTGACTTAATTTAAATAATTATTAAAAACTTATCAATAAAGTATTTAAAGCATTTATTTAAATAAACAAACTTTTGTAACAAAATTATTTTCACAATTTAAATATATAAATACAGAACCATCTATCCTGAAAATTGTAAATCTTTAATTTGCCACCTTTGAAGGCAGGACGAAGTTTGCCGGGTCCACTAGTTATTTTTATAATTTTAAAGAAGCCAAAATCCAAAATACTGTATTTGATTAATTGAACCTCAAAATTCTTCTCAAGCAACTTATGGGGCATTCCACGGGAAATAAGAAAATGAGTTATTTTCTTAAATTGATATGATTATAACCAGTTTTTTGTTAACGCAATGCATAATAAAGGGTGTTTTTTATAGAGTGATACAAGTTTAAATCATAATAAAACATAGCAATATATTTTTAATATCAATGAGATGAGTTTTATTGGATAGAAATTAATGACATTAAATTTTATGACATTAATGTTTAAGTATAGTTTTGGCAATATGATTGCCACGGCTTGCGCGTACAAGGCACAATCTGGAACACCAATTTTCACAAACTTTTCGCAGCATTTACGGCCGTATCTCGCCGATAACTCTTCGAATGTTGATTTCCAGGTGTTCAATTGTTTGTGGTTTATCGACGTAGACAAGTGACTTTACATAACTCTAAAGAAAATAATCCAATGGGTTTAAATCACTCGATATTGGGGGCCCACTTATTTGGGTCATTTCGTGAAATTATTTTTTCGTCAAAAGTTTCCTTGAGTAAATCAATTGTAGCGCCCGCTGTGAGGCATTTGGCTCCATCCTGTTGGAACCACATATCAGCAAGATTAATGACAGCTAATTGAGGTACGAAAAAACTTCGAATCATGTTCCTATATCGTTCACCATTGACAGTAACATTCTGACCTTTATCGTTTTTGAAGACATATGGGCCAATGACTCTGCCAGCCCATAAAGCGCACCAAACAGTAATTTTCTGTGGATGTAATGATATTTCGACAAAAGCTTGTGGATTCTCTTCACTCCAAATACACAGCTCTTTTTATTTACATACCCATTCAACCAAAAATGGGCTTCATCAGAAAATAAGATTTTCAATGGAAATTCAAAATCAATATCAATTTGTGCTTCAGCCCATTCGCCGAATTGGCGGCGCATACGATGGTCGTTTGGCTTTAATTCCTGCACAAGTTGAATCTTGAAAGGTTTTAAGCCAAGATCTTTTCGTAAAATCTTCCACAAAGTGGAAGGACACATCCCCAGTTGCTGAGAACGGTGACGAATTAATTGATTAGGATCATCTTGAATGCTTTCCTGTACAGCGGCTACAGATTCTTCAGTGCGCACTGTTCGGCGTTTCACGGGATGCACATTATCAGTAACAGTAAATGTGGTCCGAAAACGATCTATTGTTCTTCGAATTAGCAGCTCTGAAGGACGATTATGTACGCCATAAAATGGACGAAGTGCTCGATAAGTTTGACTAACAGAACCATTATTTTGATTAAAAATTTCCACAATTTGCACACGTTGCTCTGATGTAAGTCGATCCATAATAAAATGCCAAAGCAAACTTAACAGAAAGCAACTATCAGCTGTTAAATGGGTGGTCAAATAAAGCAGTGATGCCAACTCCAAATTATATCACTCTATAAAAAACACCCTTTAGTTAAATTTACATGATCTGTTAAAATTATTTAGAAAAAACAAGATATTTTTCACTATAACAAGTTCTTGTTTATTGTGAACGAGTCGTACGATTTTTTCCCTCCAGTCCCACGATGTCCCACCAGTCACAATTGCCTCTTTCTATATTTTCTTGTAGAAACTAAACATAGCGCTAATTTTTAGTTTCTGTTGAGGTCTATTAAATAATTTCATAGCATAGTAATAGACATTGATTATGTGTAGTGTATGGGCTAAAATCTCGATTGACAGTGAAGAAGGCGAAGTTGAGGTATTTTTGACTATCCCCCCAGTCAAAACCCGCCAGATGACCTTCGGGGAATCTGCCTGTCCAAAGCCAGGATTCAAAGGGTGATAGTTGGTTATTAGGTGGACAATTTATGGGGCACGGCCCATGAATTGATCTCAAAATGAGTTCAATCCTGAAGCGCGGCTTTTGAATGTTCATCTGATTTCCGTAAAATAAAAAGGTTTACCTTGAGCTTTGGTTGTTGGTGCCAAATCTTGGAGAAAGCATGGTTTTGGTATTAAGTTATCATAACTTTGTTATTGCAATATGCTTTCGATGGACGATCAATCCAATATAACTTGAAGAGCGGGGGCAGTCATCCTTCAATGATGAGGAGACCTGATGAGGAGACCTGAATGTTGTTCTGCAGACTTTTCTTTAAGAATAAGGGTTCTATGTAAGAGGCATAGAATCCTTAGACCGAGTATAAGCCAAATGGTATACTACGGCTCACGCTTCGTAGTTTTTCGCAAGAGGCTTTTAAGAAGCCTCAATTAAGCTAACGAAGTTACGCAATTAGGATTGTGGTTCTCTCGATATTAAATTACCGGGAAATCAATGGTTATTTTTAACCTAGTCATGTACTATTCTAGTGACTGAAGGTGTCACAGTCAAATATAATTGTTCTAAGAACTTTTGGTCTGTAGACGGGATGTAAAAGAGCCTTGTCAGGTGGAACCTTGAGCACGGGATTGACTGTCGTGAGCTTGGTCCTTCGGGGCTTCATTCGCTCTGGTTGTGGTTAGACCCGGAAAGTCGGTGTGAGCTGCACTTGGTTGAGCTAGGGTTGGTAATTCCCTTAAATTACTAAGAGAAAGACGGTAGATAAACTCTCGTTTTTTCAAACAGTGAATGTTAGGAAGGTAAGCAACTACTGTATCAATATACTGTTACCTTTGGAATTTGAGAACAGGCGACGGGGAAACCTAAACAGTCTGAGTTGTGTCCACAAATGATTGGGGAACCTGATGACATAGCAACAGTACCATAGTCTTGATGTAGGTATCGCTTCCTAGTTTTCATGACAAAGATAACCTTCTTTGATCGTGGAAGCGAAGTTGCGTGCCAAAAAATGGGTTAAATTATCGGTATGTATACCGATAATGACTCATGGTTATTTTATAACCAATTCATGTACAATTTTAGTGGCCGAATGTGTCACGGTCATGTATATAGTCTAAAAGATGGTTAGATGTTGGTTTGTGCTATGAAATGCTATGAAATTAGGGGAACCTTTCTGGTGGATCTTTTGAATTCCGAAGGGGCGTTGGCCGACGCTAAATATTAGTTCCAAGCTCTGGAGCACCGTAGAATTAAGCCTACGTAGAATTAAAGGCAGGGGTCTACGTTAAACACATAGAAGATTTCTGTCCCACCAGTCACACTTTTTTAACCAATGAAATATCACCAAAATATTTATATGAGTTATTTTTTGCGGTAAAAGTTTTATAAGTCGGTTCATAATCTATTGTAAAATGCCTATTTGATCATTATATCTGTGGTCACAAGGAATAACGACTAAACTCAACGTATCGTAAAAAACGATATTTTAGTTGCACGAACTACGACCCATTTTTTTTTGTAATATATGAATCGTTGCAAACAAAATGCATGCAGACATAAGTGATGTTCAATTCTGGCCAAAAAATGGATATCTGCATATTTCCCAAAATTGGCAATAAAGTAAATTCCATATCGCTTTTTTACGATATGTTGGGTTTAGTCATTATTCCTTGTGACCGCAGATATTACTTCAAAATACAAAGTTACAGATGTTAACATTGTAGATTCTGGAGTAAACTGTCCCACCAGTCACTATGGACAGCCTCCTATTTGATTTCTAGCAGATTTGCAACACTACTCTGTAAAGGGTTAATGTAATATAGAAAATATTACAATATTTTAATGTATTTTTTTTTGGCTAATAAAAAATGTGGATTTTCATCAGCATTCGCTGGCAACACTGGTTTATATGACTAATCTATACTATTATATAAAATTGAATTAAAAATTTAATGTTACGACTGAACTCCAAAAGTACTGGGCCAATTTTTATGAAAAAAATTTAAAATATCATATTCGTGCTACAGATTTAGTTGGGGCACTTTTCTTTCGAAAGTTTAACAATAAATATATTAAATTAAAGCATTCAATTTCTTAAGACATCATCCTAGCTGCCACACATTGCTAATTCGTTTTTTTTTTTGACGCGTTTAGTTGCGAGAGTTTCAATCATGGTACAATTACTGACAAGGTAGTAGCGTTAACTTGCTTTTTTCTCACGAGCGGCGATCGGAAGTTGTCAAAATTAGCTGTTCATGCAATGAATCAAGGAAAAGTGAACAAATAAGCAACGGCTTCAACAAAGCTACTCAACAGCAGCAACCTTAAAACATTCCAATAAACTTCGCGAATAAATTTAATGAATCAAAGAAAACTTAAAAAATAAGCAACGACTTAAACTTAGCTAGTCAACAGCAGCAAACTACAACTCCTGTAGCCATTGTTGCCAGAAAAGGGAATTTTCCCCGTTTTGCGAGAATTATCTACTCAAAAGAAAAAACGGGAATAACACTCTTAAAAGCGGCGAAAACGATGTTGACTACTTTTTTGTGGAAAAAGTGTCACAAGTTAGTCACAACATAACATTTACAAAACATTAACATTTTGTATAAAAATACATTTTAAAATTATCTGAGTCATCTCGAATTTTAATTTAATTTTTATTTTTTAGCTACAGATGGTGTGGAACATATGAAACTGTGGTTTTGGAATGTCGTTTGTATTTGCGTCTGTATATTTTTGAATTAGAGCCGTCTCTAATTTCGTATGTTTTTTCATCTGTACCAAAAAAAATGTCAGTTTGATAAATATGCAGTTTATTTCTCGGACGAAAGCGAAGCATTCAGAATGTTGGCATTTGTTAATCCTATCGTTTTGAAAAGTAAAATGTATTCTTCATTAATTCCATTGTGTTCCTATTTTCCTCATTTATTTAAAAAATTTGTATTAATTGATCTCGACTAACAATATAGGTCACTAAGGAATATTGATTATATATTGAACACAAAATGTGCCAAATTTTTAGCATCATGTTTTAAATAAGGAATTTGTAGATACAAGTGAAATGTTACCCAAAATTAAAAAACTCTTCCATTTTTTAATTTTTCTCTTCCTCATAGCAGAATTTAAATCATAGATGCCCAAGGTAGTAGTATTGGTGAGAGTGACGAAATACTACTGGTGAGAGTGACACAGAAGTTCTGCAAGTGCAGTTTGTCTCTCCCACTCAACATGCTGATTTCCTATTGGTTGATTGACGATCAAACAAAAGAGCGTAAGTATACGTGTGAGTTTAATTTGCTGATATCAGCCACTACTGGGCATCTATGATTTAAATAAAACTATTATAGGAAATCACACCAAAATGCTTATGAAAATTCAAAACTGCATAGGATTTGAAATCAAAAGGAAGTGTTTGCAGTTACACTCAAGTAATTGTATGAGTAATAAATGTGATTCATTGCTTAAGGCATTTTTTAAATTACATTACTAAGACTTTTATTGTTTTGGTTTCTATTTAAAATAAAACACTGAAGCAAGAAATAAAATGTCGATAATTTTCCTTTAATATACTTTAAGAAAGGGGAAAGGACGGGAAAAAGTTATTGAAATGCATGAATAAAACCGGAATGATCTATCCCAAATCTGGCAACACTGCCTGTAGCTGTTCTTACAACTCCTGATCGACAAAAAATTGTCACTACTACCTTGTCAAATAATTATACCATGTGAGATACAATAAATGCAGAGCGGGGCTCCAAAACCAAACAAAACAAAATAAAAAAAACATTTTTTAAATATTTTTGTCTTAACCCAATAAGGACCATGATGCCATTTTGCATCACTAAATAGGACGTCGCAAAACTAACGGTATCACATAAAAATTAGTTCAAATCAAAATTAGGTAAAAATTAGCACATGTGTGAAAAAATTGTTCCGTCTTTAAGGCGTAAAGGAGGTTGATAAAAAAACGTCCGATGCCTGATAGTATTTTTATAAAGTACTAGCTGATGAGATTTATTAATGAATTTATTTATACATGAATTAAATTGCGAGCTTTAGATCAAGTAAGTTTTTAAGAAGGCAACAACAATAACAACAACTCTGTATAGAGTCAATCACTTAGCTGACTAGACATTCTGTTTCTGAAATCGCTACATTTTCCTCTTCAGTAGTCTTTGAGTGATTAAGATGTGTTCAAATTTGCAATTGATTTCACTCATTAGGAATTCATTCATTTGATTTATATAGAACAAATTGAATGCCCAAAAAAGAAAAAAAATATTTATTTTATTTTGTGTATCAAAAATGCTAATAGTATAGACGTCTTACAATGGAACATTGATTGTTTTGAAAGTCTTACATACTATAATATGGTCAAAACAAAGTATATTACCATCTAATCTAGGATGCACACAATATGTGCCTAATTTGACCCTAATCCGTTCAGCCGTTTTTTATTAAGGCCTAAAAGACAAACAAAAATAAAATAAAACGAGTTTTATTAATAAAGATATTTTTTTTTTCTTAAGAGTAAAACACATTTTTCGTTTAGATACACTTTGCAAAAAAATTACATAAGATTTTAATTACAAAGGATTCATTTTTACTTCTACAGCTCTAAAGCTCAATGTATTGTTGTAGTTAATAAAACTCAAAAGAGAATTTTTTTAGATAAAACCATAAAATGCTAAATGGAATCCATAAATTCAAATATAAACCCAAAATATCACAATATCAAAAAATAATAAAAAAAAAATATGACTTTGTAAACTCGCAACTCATGCAGTATTTGTACAAAGAAAACTCATTCTAGAGCAACAATCTGACCCTTTTTAAGTTAATTTAAAAAAGCAATGGGCTGAATTTATGATTAAGATCGTAAAACAGTTTTAACCTAACCCCAGTAACTGTTAGATATCGACACAAGCAATGTATTAAAAACACAACAACAACAAAAACATGATTCATTGCTATTATATTTTTTTTCTTATGTGAAACAAATCCATCCAATATATTGAAACATGAATCATTGATGTTAAAAATGATAAAAACATGAGTTTGAAAAAAATAAACAGGTTTTGAATGGTATAGCAAATAATGGAAGTATCTTTTGACTGCAAGATACTCCATTCCAATCCATTCTTGGTGAAGAAAGTAACATATTGAGATTAATAGTGCAATATAAATGGAGTTAATTCATGTATATTGTAATAAATAGGATATTTGAAAATTTTTTTACTCTGTTTTTTATTTCCAAGAGATAAACAAATGGAAAAATTGCTTTAAAGAGAATGTTTTTATTTTAATTAAACTTAAGAAATATTTCTCATAATATATAAGTAAAAATTTTTTAACAATGTTTATCTCAGCCACAACATATTTCTACTCTAAAGCCTAGTACTCTGTTCGTTTGCGTAAAATTTCGCTGGCAACATCTATTTATTTGTTGCACGAAATTTCTGACTTAAAGTTTGTTGCTAGGAATTTCTATGGCAACATTTCTCAGAGAGACGCAGAGAATAAGTTGGGAGATTTCATATGATATCTCTAATTCACTTCAAAATAAATAGGCAGTACAATTAAATTGTCGTGAAAAAATGATGAAAAAATGAAATGTCAGAAGCATGTTGCTATAATTTCACGCAGCGGAACAAAGTACTGCTCTGACGAACATGTTGTGAAAATTTCCACGCTTGTTTCGCAGCTGTCACCTTTTGCATGGAGATTTGAGTGGAATTTCACATGAAACTGAACAGAGTACTATGTTTAAGAACATAGTTTTTTATTTTTTAAAAATGCTTAAGGTGGTATTAATATGTGGTTTTTTTAAATATTTTGCACTCTTCTAGTTGAGATAATTGTGTATTAAGTTATAGTTATGAAACCACTAAATGTTTTTTTCATTTAAAAAATTCAAAAATTATAATTAATTAAATTCATTATTCCTTATTTAAATTCATGTAATAATTAAAATTCAAAATTTTTATATTTTAATTGTCTGACATATAATAAAACTAAAAAATTTTAAGACACCAAAAACATTCTCATATCAAAACTAAAAATTTTTTAGTGCAATAAATTTTTAAATATAATGTCATTAGCTAAAGCATAGTACTATGTTCGCTTGCGTTGAATTTCGCTGACAACATTCAATTATTTGTTGCGTAAAATTTATGACTTAAAGCTTGTTGCGAGGAATTCCTATGGCAATGTCTCTCAGAGAGACTTAGAGAATAAGTTGGGAGATTTCATATGATCTCTCTCTTTTCACTTCAAAATAAATAGGCAGTACCATGGCAGAATAACCAGGTAGATGCAATTCGGAGAGCAAAAAACGAGAGAGCAAAACATTGGAGTAGCTATAATGTCACTATTGACAATTTATGTTTTTTCGTTCAGCCATAGGGATGTATAATTTACTTGTAACCGCATAAATCAATTGAGTACCCAGATTTTATGAGTATGAACATGTAAAAAAAACTAAACAAAAATCCTAAAAATTTCATAAAATGAGCCGTGTTTTAAGATATAATACATAATTAATTGTAGTTTGGCCTTAAATGAAGCAAATGAAGTTGACTTTTAATATAATTTTCATTCAACTACTTATTTCGATTGTGTAGTAACCAATTTATTTGTGTAGCTCTGTACGGCTGATTAAACTGTCAAAATATATTTTGTCAAGTGAAATTGCTGCTGGAAAACAAAATTTATTTAATGAAATTGACCATTGTTTATTAATTTTATCGTGCTGGAACGGGAGCTAACAATTGATGATATGTTTTCGGATTATCGCGATGGGAGGAAGTTATAGGCAGTTCAGAAAATCCATTGTCAAAACTGAATAAATAAGTAAGTTAAAATTGATATTTTCAAATCAGCTCATTTTGACGTTATAATTACGCATTTGTTATTGTTTTGTTGCCGGAGAGAGCGTATTTCTAGTTCATCTACCTGGTTATTCTGCATGGGCAGTACAATTAAATTGTCGTGAAAAAATGTTGCTCAGAAACATGTTGCGATAATTTCACGCAACGGAACAGAATATTGCTCTGACGAACATGTTGTGAAAATATCCACGCTTGTTTCGCAGCTGCCACTTTTTGTGTGGAGATTTGAGTGGAATTTCACATGAAACTGAATAGAGTACTATGCTTAAAGCAAAAAAAAAAAAAAAGAATTCCAAACTCAAAGTTTTGACTTTCGGTACAAAACTGCGTAACGGGTATATAAACTTTGTCACTCCATTTGTAACGCCTATAAGAAGGCGCGGCAGGTAAAGAAAAGTATTTACAGTGATGGACATTACTGTTCACGAAAGTGGAGAAATTTTGAGCTATGTATGTTTGGCAACCATTGTCTTTTTTTGACGATAATGAAATATATTTACTATTTGATGGCAAACTTATTTAAAGTAGAGGTTCTTTACAATATTTTTGTCAAGTTAAAAAAAAGTGCTTGTTCACAGAAAGACTTTTTAAAACTTCTAAGATATTTTAAGAACTATTTTGATAAAAAGTGAGTAAAATTCTTAGAATTTGTTTATGTGTATAATTAAATAAAGAAAACTATCAATTCTTGTAAACATTAGGATTTTGGTCATGGGAAAAGCAAAAACTCACTCACATAACAAAAAATGGAATATCTTACGGAGAAATTTGAAGAAAATATAACATATCACTTGGATTAATAAATAAAATAGAAAAGGAGTTTAATGTGATTGCTCCAAGGTAATGTGGCGGTAGGCCATGTTAGCTATCTACAGGTGTAGAGCACATAACCAGGCGTTGAATAGTGACTGGGCTACAAATCTACGACTATGGAGACCGATAAGGTCCTGAAAAAGGAACGCAGAATTGAGGTCAATGACAAGACAATCCACAGGAACCTAAAAGAAGTGTACTTTCTCATAGAACAAAGGAAAATAAGCCTCTATTTACTGTTCAGCACCAAAAACAAAGGTATCAATTCGCAAAATAGTATAGGCACTAGACTGGTGAGCATATAATTAAACGCAACTATATATTTTACTGTAAGAAAACTTAGAGGACCAAAAACGAAAAAAACAAGGAAAGAAAGAGCATAAAAACAGCAATTTTAAGAACTACAACAAGATCAATGTGTTTTGCTTTTTTGACTTTAGCGGCATTTTTTACTCTTTGAGGTGAGCACGTAATTAAATTCACGTGGTGAATTATTTATTTTATCTTAAGTAATTGTTGAAGAAAGTTGCAAAACAATTTTATTTGTGCATCAAGCAAAATAATTATTAAATGGGGAAAGAAAAATGTATAAATGACCTTGAAAGACGTCAAATTACTGCGCATGGTTTTTCGATGAGAGCAATTGGCAGGGAAATTGGGAGATCGGAGGCAGCTATTTCAAATTTTTTGAAAAAAGGCTACAATTATGGATCCTATAAAAATACTGGAAAAAGTCGAAGCTGTCCAGCCGGGATAGACGTCGAATATTAGTTGTAGTAAGCAATTCGATGTTGAGTGCGAACGAAATAATTAGTTCCTGCGACTTAAATGTGCCCTGTTTTACGATATATAGGGGGCTCTTAAGTAATCGGGTGTAATTGTAAGACAGCGATTACAGGTTAAAGCGAGAATGCAAAATCGCCACATGGTGGCACGTCTTGAGTTTGGAAAGAAAAACAGGTCCACCAAATAGAAAAAAGTAAGTTTATTTTTTAACTTTAAAACATGTTCCATTTTGTGATGATATCGACTTAAAGATTATGTTTTCTGACATTTCCAAAAGTTTAATTTGGATGGTCCGAATGAGTTTGCGTTTACTGTAAAGATCTACGCAAAGAACCACGAAATTTCTATAAGAGACATTTCAGAGGAAGTTATCTGATGGTATGGGGCGATTTTTGTTTGAAGGGAACTTTAGAGCTGGCCATCACTAGTTGCCACATGAACTCCGTCAAGTACATATACATGCTTAAGATGAACTGTCTTTTTTGAAGAGTAACCGAACAAAAAAATATACTTTTCAACTAGAACACGCTTCGATCCACTCGAGTAAAGTGACTAAGGCATAGCTTTATTCGAAAAAATAAATGTTGAAGAGTGGCCTGTATGTTTTCCTGACATGAACCCCATTAAAAACATTTGCGGAATTCTCGTTCGTCAAATGTACGAAAATAACACCCAGTAGAACAATGAAGGAGAACTAAAATTTACAATAATACAAGCTTAGAACCGTTTTAGAAGATCCGATCCTAAAATCTCTTATAGACAGCATGCTAAATCGTGTATTTGAAATTATCCAAAATTGAGGAGGATGTACCCATTACTTATCTTAACTTTTTTAGTTTTTGTTTAAATTTGTTTTGAATAAATACTTTTCCTTTGTTATATACTCTGACTGCGTATTATTATATGCTCACCCAAGAGTGCAAAAATGCAGTTACAGCAATCAAAGCAAAACACATTGATCTTGTTGTTGTTCTAAAACCCGTTGCTTTTCATGGTTGTTTTTTGCTTATTTTTGTTTTTTTGTTTGTGGGGTCCTCAAAGTTTTGTTACAGTGAAAAAATATAGTTGCGTTTAATTAGTTTTATGATCTATTAAATTATTACATGAATTAAATTGCGAGCTTTAGATCAAGTAAGTTTTTAAGAAGGCAACAACAACAACAACAACTCTGTATAGAGTCAATCACTTAGCTGACTAGACAGTCTGTTTCGGAAATTGCTACATATTCCTCTTCAGTAGTCTTTGAGTGATTAAGCTGTGATCAACTCACTGTTTTAATTAGTATATGAATTCGCAGATTTTGGAATTCATTCTTTTGAATTGTATGGCTGCTAATCATATGACATTTCAAAGCAGTGGGCTATTTATAGATCACCGCCATCAACTCTACCAAGGTTGCCATCTGTTTCAGTTGTTTCTTTATTTATTTCAATATTCATTGGTGTTCGACAGTTTGTCAAAATGCACCATAGAAATGAAATGAGTTTTTTTTATGCTCACCAGTGTATACCGTTGATGATTGGATAAAGGTAACATGGTCATATGAAACTAAAATTATACACGATAGGGTCAGTAGAACGAAATATTTGTTAGACATTGAAATATGGATACGGTGCATTGATGTTTTGAAAATTCTTTCGTGGCAATTAAGTCGGAGTACTGCGATGAATCAATGGTATAACGAGGCCAGTGATTAAAGTAATATTTTGGAAGACTCGTATTCCCTTAGTTTGATTATATTTGAGTTAGAACAGTGGCAGGATGATGTCTCAATGCAAGATAACGATTACTAGCATGACAAAAAATTAGTCCTGATTCCTTGAAAATCCGTTAAAAAGTTAACTGAACACAATAAAAGCTCTAAAAAATATGAGGTTTTCATACAAAATACTAAATGATGGGAAATGGAAATGACCTGCCAGCAGATGAACATAAGTGTTCACACGTTTAGTATATAGAATAACCACATATGGGTCACTCATTTACAAATGGCACACATTCAAGGTGTTGATGCCTGAGATACAGCTGAAAATTTTTTAAAAGTTTCCTTACGTTAAATAAGTATGCACGTGTATCGGGATTTCTCTTGGGAAAGTTTTTTTGGGAAAAAATTAAAAAAATTTGCCAATGTCTGTGCTACTTAAATTGCAATATCTTGAGTTGTGGTGATCTCTCTTGGTTTGTTTTGTACCCGTTGCATATTTATGTACTTTAGTACATAGTACTAATATTTATTGCATTTTAATTCTACATTAAAATGTTGTTTTTTACGATTAAAATAAATGCATAAAAATTAAATGAAGTTTTCATATGGCCTTATCATGATGCCATACATGGCATGGAGCCATACATTTCTTTAAAATAGAAAATTGTCAAAACAATGGAGCAGTTTTTTTATAAATATTTGTTTACAGCGGGAGTTACAGTACAAACTCTAACAACATTAACCAAGACCACCAGCAAGCAGATACGAAAACTCGTTTCTACGCGTAACTAAAGAATCTGCGTTCGAACATTATTACCAACAATTTGGAGTTTTATACATAGTCATTTACTCAAAACTCTTTTCTCAGTGTAACTAAGGAATCTTCTATAGAAAATGTTAACCCTCATTTTGACAGATATCACAGCTGGGTAAAAAGTACTGGAATTAGGAATTGGTAATTGGTCCTCTCAACTACTCAGGAATGTAATTGAAAAAATCGTCAATTCCATCACAAGAATTGTAACTGGTAATTGAACACCTCAATTCCTTGAAATAGAATTGGAAAAAATGGTCAATTCCATTACAGGAATTGCAATTAGTAATTGAAATTCTCAATTTCTCAGGAATAGAATTTAAAAAGTCGTCAATTCCATTACAGAAATTGTAATTGGTAATTGAACATTTCAATTCCTTATTAATGGAATTGGAAAAAAACATTAATTCTATTACAGTAATTATAATTGTAAGTTTCATTAACTCAAAACTACTTCACTATGTATAAAAAAACTTTATTTGATTTCCACTGTTAGTCGGTTAATGATATATTTACAAATAAATGAAGGGCTTATTGCAGAAACATGATAAGGCACATAATATAAAAAAACTGGTATTTTCTGTTATTTCTAGTATATTTTACCATATTTTATCATGTTTTTACAGAAATAGTTTTTGCTTTAAAATTTGTAGTACCTTATCACGGCTTCGTAGTGTAGTAGTTTGTTTTAAATTTTGGCTTCTAAAATAAAAATTTTTGCGAATTATCCCAAATCAGATAAATATTTCGATGTTTAAATCTTGTTTCATCAGGTTATGCAAGAAACACCGATATTTGTGTCCTATACATAACTTAATACTATCAAAATAAATCAAGGGCATATCGTAGTAAATATATTTCAAAAAAGGAAGACCGCGTTAATGCGTTAAAATAGAAGTGAAAAAAATCCAAAACGTGAAATCTTTATTACCCTATTTACCACCAATATACCTTCTTTTTAAAAAACATTAAAATCAACAAACATAGAAAACGAAAAGGAAATTCCTGAAATTGTTGAAGGATTATACATAATTAGTTTATATTGTTTTGTGTTTGTTAAAATTTTTTGTTTTTTTATTAATTTTTGAAAATAAATTCTATGCAAAAATATGATAAGCCGCATTTTTTTTTTTTAAATGATTGGTTTCCACTATCCTTTCTTCGTTAATTTTTGGACATGTTTTAGAAGGCTTTCATTACGAATAAATACAAGTATTAAAAGTACGATTACATGGAACGTCTATTTTATATATTTTTTTAAAAATTCAAATGCGATTATTTCAAAATTTTTATTTTGTGGCTTATCATGTTCCTACAATTAGCCCTTCAAATGTATTATCGAAGATATCAATTTTTAGCTTAATACCACATTTTGAGTTAGAACAAAGCTAAAATAGTTACGGTACCATTTGAACCCTTTGAAGATGTGGATCCCTTTCTTCGTCTTCAATATGTTAACTTTGTTTCAAAATGTACAAAATAGCCCCAGATTGCGGTAGGGAATTTTATTACCTTTCTAACGGTGGTAAAACGACGATAAATAGCTTTGTTATGACGATTGAAGTTGAAATCGTATCAAAATGTATCCAAAAAGAGTCACAAAAGAGTCGAAAAAAACACCAAACGAGCAGACTTTTAAACATTTTTTATATATATAGTAACAATTTTTGGAGCTTTTTTTTTTTGTTTAGGACGATTCTAACAGAAAACTTGCCCATACAAAAAGTGGTGTTTTGGCCACTCTTAAAAAAAAAAATTCCATCTACCCTAATGGTTAACACATTGCGAAATCTTTTGGTTGAGGATACAACAATGAGCCATGGAATATTTTAGACTGAATTTATCAAACAATTTTTTTTTCGACCCGGCCTAACGTGTAGTATATCAGTCAAAATTGAGTGTTAAAATTTTCTATAGAAGATTCTTTAGTAACAAGGAGCCAAGGAAAATTTTAGACCGAGTTTATCAAATACTTTATTTTTTGTACGGAAAATGACCCAACCTACTGCTCATAGTCATATTTCTACTATTTCAAATGAGTCGTCCAGTTAAAAAATTTTAGGTTTTGGTAAGCCTGGAATCAACTCGACTCATGCTTTAATATTTTGACAAATGGGAATGCAAAACTCTTAAAAATTCTATTTAAACTAGGTTTGAAATATACATTTGGTTACAATATTCAGCTGAGCTCGCTTGTAAAAGCTGACTTATTTGATTTGGCTGCAAAAGCTGCCAACTTTTATAAAGTTCAAATCTCACAGCACGAGTTCGGATACGAAAGCAGTCATTATTTGAATCTTGTATCTATTCACTATCACTTGTTAAAAAAGGGTGCAAAGTCTGTAATTTTCAATTTTCAGCCTTATAGCAAAAAAACATTTGGATTTAGCGATTTTTTGCAATTAAAAAAAAAATACTTTGAGGGTATCTTTTTTTAAACCTACAAAAAACGGGTGGATTGTGAGAGTTGACTTGCATCTAGACGACTCAAATATTTATGCAACTTCTGAAACTTTTCTTTACAGGAAATTTTTAACTTGCCAAAATAGCTGATGAAATACAAAAAAATTCACACTTTGAATGGCATACCTACAAAGGCAACACTTCATTATGTAACCAGTCATAACAGATATCAACTCCGGATAATATTATTTATTGTTATTGTTTTTGTTGTTTTCGTTCATCACTCCCTTTATTAAGAGTGAAACTCTAGAGACACTGACTGTGACAGACATAGAGAAAATTTTAACATTATCGTTATTGTTCTGCCACTCATTTTACAGAGTTCACTGGACACTCGAAGACAGTCCAATTAAAGCAAAAACAGCATCCATTCGCCCATTTATCGCACACTTACACACAAATATACAAACATACATATGTGTTGGATGTGAAATAGCAATAAGTTGAAAAGGGTCGTTACACCGGGTCATTGGGTTGTATGTCATCTAAGATTGCATCATCGTTACTGTTATCTACAAAACAACTAAGGTTTGTTGACGAGTGTTTTTTATTAGAAAACATTTTTCATTTTTACAAATATCATATTTAGTAAGTGTCAGCAAAATCATAACCACTAAAAGGATTTCATTGTTCCTTGTTATGGTTAGCAGTTGAATACAACACTTTGTTTATTCTTACCCGCTCATTTCATTCACTTTTATGTAGATGTTTTAAATTTGTGTTGTTTTTGCTTTGCTTGTGTTTTGTTTATGTTTTGTTGCCATAAACAGGCTGATTATTATGGTGTATGTTGTGCTGTGTTGTTTTTAATGTCCTTTTAGTGTAGGATGCAAATAAGGACCTAAATAAAAACAATCTTAATAAAAAAGACAAGCGAAACTTTTATGATGAAATGAGCAAAAAATATAAAAAATATGTTTGTGTGTGTGTGTGTGTGTGCTTGTCTGTAGATGGCTCTGCTTTTCTGTTGACATGCTTTGGTTTTTGTGTTGTTGTTTTGTTTTTGTGTTCAAGTGTTTTTTGTTTTATTCCTTCTAGCCAAATCACGGGGGTGTAGTTTCATTGACAAACCACTTTTTTTCATAATATTTACTTCAAAGGACAAACTACGAAGGACGCCGCAAAGTAGTCATAAACACAAAAATCTCGCCATCAAGCAGCTGTGTTTTGCACATTTCAGGCACTTTTATGAACGTTTTTATTTTATGGCTACCCAATTTACATGATTAGCTATTTTATTATTATTATAATATTTTTACTTATGATGCCAATCATATTGAGCTGATTTGAATCTATTTATTTCTAGGGAATAAAATTCATTTCGAACTTCGATAGCTGAATGGTTTTTATTAGCGCTGAGCAAAGAAAAGTCTAAATAAATGAACTTGGTTCAGCTTTAGTCCAAGAAAAGGATTGAAAACTTATGGAAACAAGCAAGGAATTATTTTCGTCTCGGTAAATAATTTAAATATCGCCAATACTGCTCACAGTTAGAATCTTGTACTAATATTTAAACCTTTCTGTACTAAACATAAGTCCACACCAGCTTTGGTTTCAAATCTAGTATTTGCAAAATACTAAAATATGGTTTCAATATAGCTTTGGTTTAAAATTTAGTACAGGCTTGGAATAAAATATAAAAAAAAAAAAAACAAAAATAACAAACACCGTGAGATTCGAACCCAAGACATCCAGTTTTTAAGCTCTTTAATCTAACCACTGGGCTACATCGCAATGCGTAGGAGAAGCAATAAACAATTATATGAACCGAATGCCTAAATTGAGTCTCAGCATTGCCAGGTTAGCTTTTTACGGGTCGAAATTAAAATTAAGTATCAAAACTTTCTAGAATTTAGTCTAAATTGCATTAAAAACCAAAAGTAATACAGAATTGCTTTCAAATGTTAAAACAAAAAACTAAAAAGAACGCTGTAATATCACTTTTGTACTTACATCTTAACCAAAATGCTAAAAGAGAAGCTGTAATATTTCTTTGGTTCAAATTTTAGTACAGTAGAGTTTTAACCCTTATCCGACCCTCACAAAAAGTCACAAATAAAATCCTTATGGTGAAATTTTACCAATGAGTATTTTGTACTCATAATTAACTAAAAATAATTAGTTTTCTTTTATATACGTGTTTATTCAACAAAATGAACTACAGTTTATTATTTACAGTTAGTGCAAAAGTAGAAAGCAGTTTTATGCTCACCTCATATATATTTGTTGCAGGAAGGAATATGCTTCTTGGTCCTTTTTTCGCATATGGGAGAAATTTCACCCGAAGGTCCTTAATATACTTTTTAAATATTTACCGTTATATTTTATCAACCGTTATATTTTTTATTGATAAAATATTTTAAAAAATGGGAAATTTTATACAAATACCATACATTTGGGGGCGTCCATTAATTACGTGAGGCATTAAGGGGTGGGGGCTAAGCAGAATCTCACTAAATCTCACATGGTGGAGAGGGGGGTTCTCGAAAAAATGACGTAATTTTTTATCAGCAAGAAACAGTGTAGAATTATGAGATAACTGGTTCAATTGAGTAAAACGTGATTCTCTACTAAAATATGACTAAATTTTACAATATAATATTTTTTCGCGGTTATGCGAGTGCAACAAAGTAGCATAGCAGCTCGTCGATTGTTTTACCACCGGCTATCTGAACACGCGATTCGTCGAGCGCTGCGACTTGTGACAGCGCCGCATGGAGAAGTCTCTACTTGTTGTGTTTGCGTCCGTAAATGTTTAGCAGTGGTCGCCACACATGAAGCACATCCCAGTAAGTACATTCATGCATACAGCATTGATGATGTAGGCATACGTTTGATGTTTTGTATGCATTCCAGCATATATGCAAGCTCATTTCCATTTTACATGGCGATGTCAAACAAGAGCATGTGTACTGTGTACCTGCACAATTGCTATTGCTGTATGCATGGGGAATTAGTAGTACTCTATGCATTTATTGTCATTAATACTGCATGCATACATTAGCATTAATACTGTATGCATACATTTGCATTAATATTGTTAGAAAAAAATGCTGTTGTCATTAAAAAATCATCTTATTTGCTTCAGTTTTGAAAGTTGTTATTTACTGTTATATTAATTTATACTTTGTTAATAAATTATGTACAACTGCGCTCCTTAAAGTTTAAATGCACAATAGGAGTTAATATTTTTTAAACAAAACTATTATGCATGCAAAGTTCATGCCTTAGTACTAATACAGCATGCATATTTTAGTATGCACGCTACTGTGTGCAAACGACACGCATACTCAGCGAATTTGGATAATTGTTGATTTTTTTTTAATTACCATACATGCCTTGTCCATGTTTCTTCCTGCATACAGCATTCAGGTTTCCTGTATGCATGCTACTCTGGAGATACTGGGTAAGGCGCCTGACAAAAAAAGTTGTTCGGCACAAATGCTCAATACAATCCATGGTTTATGATTCCCCAAATATTTCGAATCTAGCGATAGCCATCCGTGAGCTGGAATGATTTGAAATAACCTCTCAAAATCGAGTTATTTTGTTACCATATTGAACTGTGTAATTGTTGTAAAAAATAAAATGTCAGAAATTATAGCCAGAAAAAAGGTCTTCCAATCTGAGAAACAAAAAAGGTCTTTTTAAGTTTTTTTTTAATAAGTACAACACAATGAACAATTGATTAACATATTTACACTGAAAACACGCATTTTGAAGAATCACGATATCTCACTAGGGGGGGGGGGGGGTTGTCAAAAAATCGAAAAAATCACCTCATGTAATTAATGGCCCTTTCATTAATTTTTCATTAAAAATGAGCCAGATATAGCGTTTTAAACTTCAAAATAGGTGAAATTTCACCCGAAGGTCGCTAAAGTTACTTTTCAAATATTTACCGCTATGTTTTATCAAACATAATATTGATATCATATTCTAAAAGAAAGGGATATTTTATGCAAATACCATACATTTTATTCACTTTGCATTAAAAATGAGCTAGGTATAGCGTTTTAAACTTCAAAATGGGTGAACTTTCACCCAAGGGTCAGATGAGGTTTAAATATGAGTTAGTAAAGAGCAAGGCTTAAAAAAATTTAGTTATATTTACGATGGACTAAAATCCAAGATATTTAACTGCGCTATATTTAGTTATTTTCGAAGTGGAAAGCTACTTTTAAGTTAAAAATCTTCTTTGACTGGTTTTTTTGACTTAAAAACAAAATAATGCTAAAGAACAGGAACCTCGGCCCTAAACAGCTTCTTTCCATACAAATCTCCAGGCCTCGATGGCATTCTACCAATGCTGCAGAAACTGCTAAATGCAGAACAACAAGGCTTTTCTGGCGGACTCTAGTCCTAAAGCGATCGAGAGCCCTTCTCTCGTTGGGAAGACCAGAGGTAGCCACACTCAAGATTGCCAGTAATGTGGGAAAAATCCCATTCGTGGTAATTTTTAATTGGTCTTGGGAATTTTTTTTTTGGAAACTCCCATGGTATTTTTTAATTTAACGTGGTATTTTTGAATTGGCGTGGGAATTCAGCGTGGTATTTTTTAAATGCATTGGAATTTGGGAATTTTCTGAAAAAATTTTTTTTAATTTTTTTGAGCAAAAATTTAATAATGGTTTTTAATGATCGACGTATATATGTATACAGAAGCGTAAAGCTATAACTTTACGCTATACATTTCCTTGAACCTACCCTTAATAAAAGCGATAAAATTGCTTATTTATTATAAGAACAAGTTGCCATCACAAAATTTCATAAACAATAAGTAGACATTTTTTGACATATGGCAATACTATCCAGAATTTTTTATTTTTTTACAAGCATAAAGTTCAAAAAAATTATTTTAAAATCCCAAAAATAGATGAAATATAAAATTTCTGCCAAAACAGTAAAAAAAAAATTTGCAAGTTTGCTTATCAAATCCATTGGTTTTCAATTATCTTTTAAAGTGAAAATGAAATCACAGCTGCCATTATACGCAATATACGCTCTGCTTATACCGCATTGTCGTAAGCTGCGTATGTAAAATCCTTGTCATTTTTTTTGTTGCAAAATACGCTTCAGTTAATACATTGCTCTTACGCTATTCACATCATAAATACGCCGTTCATTGAATACCGCTATTATTTCTTTGTGATATTTCTATTTTTTTTATATTTATATGGGATTTACTGAGGTTTTTTTAATGCGTATTTTTTTTTTAAAAGATCAAAGAACCAAGGCATGCGCCTTATACAAACAAGGTTTGGTCTTTGACCTGAAAGGAAAGGAATAAATTATTTAGAGGAATTAATTGGAACCATACGTGAATTATTGATTAGGCGAAACAACCGTGAAAGACAATTTTAATTGTTTTTAACCGAGGCTAGTGTTATACTTTTGCCACGCTATTCGCCGTTACCACAGGTCACTGCTTAAAAGGCAGAGATCCCTCCAGACTGGGAGTTATCACAAATGACTGCTGCAGAAGCTGCAGGGACGAGGAGGATAAAGAAACCATATCCCACCTTCTTTGTTCCTGTCCCGCGTTCGCTAGAAGAAGGCATAAATATCTGGGGTCATTCTTCTTTTCCGAGCTTGACGACCTGTCAAGGACAAGCGTCAAACGTATTATAAGCTTTATCAAGAGCTCAATGTGGTTCCACTCGGACTGAAGGCCAAGTGCGTACCGGTATCACAATGGACCGGTATTGGTCTAAGTGAGGCGTGGTACGTGCGTTTTGGTTTAGGCACGTAAAGCGGCTGCCATCTCAACCTAACCTATCCTACTCTCTATATTTAAAAATTGTCTTTTATGGTGTTCATTCAGGAAAATTCACCATTTGGAGCGCTTTATATAGGCCGCTGGAATGGTTTTTAACAAAAATTTGTTATAAAAAATTGTTGTTTTTTTAAGGCCTTTTTATTCACTTTTTTAACTTGAGAAGTTGGAATAACTTTGGGACTTATTCGATTTCAAAACTTATTCCATTTCATTCACTTGAATTTCTCAAAAGTATTTTGACATATTGAAGATTTGATATAACTTTCGTTTGATAATTTTTGTCAACTTGTGATTTATCTAAATTCCAAATATATGACCAGTTATAAATTCTAACTTGGGATATTTGATGTAACTTGTGGTTTTTGCTTCATTCACAAGTTTTCGCACGTTTGTGCTGTGACAAAAAAAAATGTTTACTATAAAAGCATTTGATACAGTTCACAACTTTCATATGCACAATATTAAAGATTTATGTTCCGCTAACTGTTAAAAATGCGGTATGCTAAAAACCGTGGTGGCAGGGGTTTAATTTACTTCTGAGACAGAATATTTATTGTATTCAATTAAAAATTATTATAAAATAAACCTCAGAGAGTAATAACTGCAAAGTAAAGCTTCTTAAGAACACGAGCTGTTCGGAGTTGGCAATAGTTGTTGATCTAGTTCTTGATCCTTTGTGTTCAAACATTTAATAACACGCATAACACAATCAAAAGAAGAACGATCAAAGTCCTTGCAAGTGCTTGAATTGCACTTTATATCCATAATTTAATTTCCGCTGATCGATGTCAGCTCCAAAGATTGCAATCATTAGTTGGCCAAAAGAAACTTCGATGTGTAGTAATATGAAAGTGCTGTTATTATGTGCACAATTATGAGTAGTCGGTACCTACATTTATGCATTAGTTCACAACGTGGAACTTCTACGTGCAGCTGGAGCCGTTTGTTGGAGGGAATATGAAGCTTGCCAATTTCAGTTTGGTGGTCATTCGATTTTCAAAAAGTAGTAGTGCATAGAGAGTAAATTAAGGTATTCTACTGACTAATTTTGCACCATTGAAAGGATTTCAACAGAGCAGGTGCAATACTCGTGCAGCCTGCAAGCCACAAACCTCTACTTAAGTCAAAAATGGAACTTTTTTCGTTTGACGAAGAGAAACGTAAAATAGCACAATACATTTTAGACCACTTTTAAAAAAAAATCAACCTATTCTTTTATAAATAAAAAAACGGTTAAAACAGTTTTCTAAAAAAAGAGCTATGTCAAATTGCAAAGAGCAAACGTTCCAAAAATATGCGTTTAAAGATTGCGCTTAAAGTAGGTTTCTAGATCCTCAAGCGGGAAAAATTTAAATTTTTAACTATTTATTTTCTAGCTATTTTGTTATATATCACAGTCGGGTTTATTTTAACATAATTTAGTTCGAAGTCAACATAAAGAAACTATTTTTGTAATATTGGTTTTGTGTTTATGTGCTAGAAGATGCCATAGTCGATTTCTTAAAAAAAATAGAATATATGGCTTACATGTTAATAAACGAAATAAAACAAAACTAATAAAAAATTGGTCTTGCCGATTAACTCAGAATAATCGTCGAACAAATTTTAAAGGACTCGAATTTATCCACTTCTGTTATCAAAATACAAAGACAAAATTATAAACACCATTTTTTCGATTGTCAAAGAACTATATAATGTTTTAAATAAGAACTAAAAATATCAAACACGCCTAACACAGTCTAATTTAAAATCTTAATGAAAGCGCATGTTTTTTTTTAATATTTTCATTAAATTACATATAAAGCATGCTTCGGCATTTAACAAAGTGAATTAAAACATATCTTAATTCGAAACACCGTCAACTGAAAACCCCCCATAATTTGTAAATCACTTTGTTTTTATTCTGCACACATATATTTTAATAACAAAATATTTTTTTGACATTGTGTTGCCTTCAACATCAACGAATTTCCATTTCATAAGTTATAAAAGTCATTTCTTTTCTCATTTCCCATCAAATATCAAAAAATTCCCTGGGATGTTTTATAACTTAAGTATTTATAACTTTACTTAACTTCAACATATACAATTTCAACTTGAACTGAATGAAATTAAATTTTAACGTGAGAAATTAAAATTTTTAACTTCGCATGTTGTATAAAAAGTCAAGTTAACAAAAGCTATTGAAACTGCTCAAGTTAGCTCGAATTATAAAAAGTGAATAAAACGGCCCTTAGTTTTCTGATACTACTGATACATAAACAAATGCACAAACATTCGAATCAACACAGGAAGTGATGTTGGTTAAAAATGAATTTTCTCTTCCTTATCTGCCTCGCTTTCTTAAGGGCGTTACAGGACATTTTGGCATGTTTTCCCTCCCAATAGCCACTTTTTCATAAAGTATGCATACATTACGAAAAATGTGATTTTTTTTGTAGAAAATTAAATTATTGTGTGTTTCTGATATGATCTAAAAGATTGCTTCTACCTTTAATGTATATTTTTGAATGGCAGTGAATGAGGTGGAACATTTGCTGCTTTGCAGAATATCAGACATAAAAAAGCCCATACAATATAAGACAATATAAGCTCCACCGACTATCTATATGTACATGTGAATACACATTCAATTAGCTTGGAACTGTATAAATGAAACTGTAACAGAAAAAGCCTAGCCGCCATGTGCTTTAAATGGAATCTCAAAGCGTGTGTTTGCATAGTTTTACAGAGGCCTTAGAAAAAAATGTATACCGCTGGTGTTGTTGTATGAATGTTTCATGTAGCTTAAAAGTAAGCCATTTATACTTGTGTCCAGAGAGAAATGCAAAAATTGAAACCACACACACACACACATACACACACAATAAAGTGCTATGAATTTATTCCATATCCACTACGAAGAACGCAACAAAAATTGAGATTTTATGATTCTCGCGAATTTTTCTAAAAACTTCCTGAATTTGTGGTTACTTTTATTTCAAAAGAAAAACCAAAAAAAAAAATAAAAATACCTAGAAATATAAAAATTAATGAATTATATGAATTTAGTATATATCATGAAATAAAAAACCAGTCTTATATGGAAACTTCATCGGTTGCAATGAAAAGGAAACCAATTTTTGTTAGCCTTGGGTACCTTCACAAAGCTAATTACCAAACCCCCAACCCTCACCTTCTTGCACCACCATCATTACTTATCTGCAAGAACTGAAGTTTGTCTGTGCAGCTATTTAATTGTCAAAAAACAAAAGAGAATAAAAATAGAAAAAATGAAAAAAAAAAAAATTTAAACCGAAAGGAAAAGAGTAGCAGCTGAGAGGCAGTAGCAAGGAATTGTAACGTTTCAGCAGCTAATTAGATTTTGATTACAACAGACAAACAAGGCAATAATTTGCTCAAATTAAATTTGCTAACGAAAAACTAATCAAAAAGATGGTAGAGAATGGAGCATGGCATTTCTATTAAAAGAAATAGGAAAGAAATCTAAAAGATTACAGCTAAATTTCATTTAAATCAGTTAAAGTGTTTTTTTGAGTAAAGCAAAAAAAAAAATTACATTCAATTAAAAATAATACAATTAAGTGTTAAGTTGAGAACAAAAATAAAAAAAAAAAAACAAAACAACACTGGTGTTATTTGAAGGAGTTTCTAAGATCTCATTAATTATACACAGCGAATCATCTTGCCTTGAGTGAGGAAATCATTTTGTAATCAGAATCAGAAGTAGGCAGGAACAGCAGACGTCGATTTGATTTTTTTTCTGCCTTCCACAAATATTGCTAAAGGCACATCGTAGTGTAACCTTACATAAATCATAATATTTATTTAAATCATTGACGTTTAATTTTTAATATAATGTTACTTTGGTTTTAGTAATTGACATTCAATTCTTTTATTCTAAAATTTATGACTTAAAACCACAGTACATTAAATTTTTTCCAATACTTAAAGCCTACAACTTTTTACCTAAATTGGATTAAAAAAAAAATCATGTAATTGCATTTTCGTAGTCGAATCAATAGAAAAAATGCATTGCTTCATTCACTAAAGAACATCCCGCTTGAATTTGCGAATTTAAATGCAAATTTTGATATTGCATTTTATTCGAGTACAATACTTTTTATACTTATATATTTTATTGCGCAATACTGCAATATAGTAATACTTTTAATGACTTGTGCCTCATTTGGATATTTTCATTTGTACTCGGCTCGTGTGTAAAAACCATAGTTTTCGATCAGATATAACAGAAAGTTATCAATAGTTTTTAATAAACTTTTGTGAAATAAACCTAGAATAGTAAGCCCGTGTGGCGTTAAAAATCCAAAATCAAACTAACATGGACCTTATTTTAAGCTATTGCATAGATTTTCAACTAATCAAAATTAAAATGAAATTAATTTTGGCCTTTTTGCAATATACGCGGTATTGCACGCGCAACGACGATATCATTTTAGCATATTTAATTTCATGCCAAAAATTTTTTTAAATATACAGGAGTAAGAATATTTCTTGATTTCCAGTTGTGCTTGAACAAAAATGTTTCATTAAAAAGTAAGAAATTTTCTGACTAACAGCCTAGAAATCTTTTTTCAACTATAAGAAATCATTCCAGTATCACTTTGATATTGAATGTATCAATTCATAGTTTTCATCGCATGCAATTCAATGATCGCGATGCTGATGAGAACATTAGAAGCAGTAAGTAAAAGCAACATTTGTATTATTTTTGTTGCTACTTTTGTGGTTTTAATAGCTGCTAAATATGTAAAACATGTAGGATAGCCACTCAATCCTTTTAATAGATTATTGTTATATACTGCAACATAGTTTCAAATAATACTTAATATTAAATGAACTACTTTATGTAGCGTGAAGTTTTGGCTTAGTGGGTACACGGAGGGAAATAAATTTAAAATTAAGTCTCATTTGCTCAAATCAAGCACTAAAAACTAAAATAAGGAAAAAAACAATTATTATGAGCATTTATTGCCAAAATTGAGCAAAATAAACAACAGCTTGAAACAAGCATAAAATACTTAATTCTAGAACCTGGAACAAGACTTGAATCAAGAAAATATTTTCTTAATGAAAGCAAACGCAGAGTTGTCGCCTTTGTATAATTCAGCAAATTACAACAATCATGAAAATTTTGAAGTTGTTGTAAAAGAGTCGCTAGACAACCAAATCTACGTTCAAGATCACTGTCGACAATGTGTTGTTGCTTTGTGCAAATCGAACAAATTATTCTATTTTCAGTAAATTATTAACTTGAATCTCAATTGAAGGAAAATAAATTTCTAAAATTAAGTAAGTTATTTTAGTTTTCAGTGAATTGTTTACTTGAATCAAGCAAATTGTTCTCAATTCAAAGAAAATAAATTTTTCAAATCAAGAAAATTATTCTAGTTTTCAGCAAATTGTTTACTTGAATCAAGAAAATTGTTCTCAATTCAAGAAAAATAAATTTATCAAATCTAGCAAATTTATCTAGTTTTCAGCCAATTGTTTACTTGAATCAAGCAAATTTTTCTCATTGCAAGTAAATATTAGAATCGAATATAGAAAAAATATTTTTCAGTTTTTAGCAAATGTTGCTTGAATTGAGTATTTCTTTCTTAATATCATGATTCTAAATTTGCTCAATTCTAGCAAAATAATGCTTAAATTGAGAAATTTACACGTGAGTGTAAGGTAATAGCCTATTTGCTTGATTCAAGCACAGAATGCTTGCTTTTTTTCTTTCCTTGTAGCTTGAAGAACTATCAATCGAAGGAGTATTGGTTCGATTCTCAGTGCATACAGAGAAATATTTTTAATATTATATTTTCTTGTTGTTATAGACGCAAACAAAAAGCACCAACAATTTCTAGTAATAAGGTGTCGGCAAAAGTGTCGTTTTTAAGATTTCTTTCAAGCAAACACAAAATGAGGTATAAAAAAATTAGCTTCAAAAACATTTTTAACAGTCCGTCACAAGCTAATATTTGGAAATACAAAATTTTATATCTTACACGGGGGTTACACGAGACAGTACTGTTAAGACAGTGAAAAATACGTATTAGTTTTCAAACTTTGTATGTGTGAATAAGAGTCCAGATAGTTGGTAAAACAATTGGCTAGACATTAGACAAAATAATAAAAAACTTATACAATATTTTATGATGATATTTTTATTAAAACTACGAGAACGCCAAAGTATTGTAAATTTCCAATTAATTTTATTTAATTTTATTATCTTCTGTCATTTGATATGCTAAATATCATTCTACTGTCCTAGATACTGTCCCGTCAACTGTCTACAAAAAAGTTAAGACAGTAGAGCAGACAGTAGCAGACAGCTGCAAAAGTGAGTGTGTATGGGTAAAAATTTGTGAATGTGTTGCGACTGTCTTAACAGTACTGTCTCGTGTAACCTCCGTGTTACACAACTACATAGGTTTGTTGCCGTCCATAACTTTCAAATCTTTTGCTTCTTTATATAATTTTTTTTAAATCACTTTTATTCACCTTCTTTATCATTTCTCTAAAAAATTTCTCATTTTTCAAAAAGAAGTGAAGCTGAAACTGTCACCTTTCTGCTGCTGACAAAATTAAAGTTGCCACTTGGAAAATTTTTTTTTATTCTTATCCAAGATGTGTCCAATAGTTTTTGACGCTTAATCGGCCTCTTGAACCAAAGTGCATTGTGGACTAGGTTAGGTAAGTGTGGCTGTCTCAAACGAGATACACTTAGGCCAATGAGGCCCATTGTGATACCAAGGGTTAATTTTTCCTATTTCTATGTAAACCAATTTGAGCTGTTTACTAAGCCTAGGATTCGGTAAACCGAAGATTCCAAGAGTTCGTCAAGGACATTGAAGAACCAGTTGCCTAAGTGGAGGAAGCATTTTTGAGCCAGCGCTGGGCAAGTGCAGAGGAAATGTACTGTAGATTGTTCCTCCTCCTCATCTCTACAGCTTCTACAAAAGTCGTTGTGAAGTATGTTTAATCTTTGAGCGTGCCTGTCAATAAGACAGTGCCTTGTAAGGATCCCTACCATGGTGGTAATATGGTCTCTACTGAGAGAAATGAGTTCTTTTGAATGCTTAAGATTGAGTTTAGACCAGATTTGCCGTGTTATATTACACGTGTTTCCTACTGACCATCTGTTGTTGGTTTTGATGCAGGATAACTCATGTGTAAGGAGCTTACATGTGGTAAGAGGAATACCAAGGCTTGCCTTGTCTAAATATAGTTGTTTGGTAGTACTTGTATGAGCGAGTTCTTCAGCTTTGCAGTTGCTTAGAAAATCCTTATGTCCAGGAATCCAGCATAGAAGGATTTTAAGCTGCTTTGCCATCTCGTTTAGAGATCTGCGGCAGTGGAGAACGGTTTCAGATGTTATTTCAATAGTTCCTAGGGCTTTCAAAGTGGTTTGACTGTCAGAAAGTATGCAAATATCCATGGAAGATATTTCATTTACCTGGAGCCAAGTTAACGCTTCATGTGGTTTTTTCGTCATAACTCGCAAACCATACATCCTACAAGGACGATTTATGCACCAAAATGTTTCTAATACACATATGCATTTTTAGAAAAAAAATTCTTTTTTACAAGAATCTTAGAATCTTAGAATCTTTTCTACGTCATTTTTGGGGATTTTCTAGTTTTTTTTCGGTTTTTTAACTATAACTAACCATAACCATAACTCCTAAACCATACATCATAAAAAGACGATTTATGTACCAAAATATTTGTTAAGCCTCTGCTCACAAGACTGCATCCTTGGAAGAATTTTAGAAATTAGATTTCATGTTAATGTCCTTTTTTGTGAATTTTTTTTTATTTTTTGCCATAAATTCACCCTAAAATCCAAACTACATATCAGATAAGGACGATTTATGCATTCAAATGAGCACCATGTCTTCGTCCTTAAAGCGGGTAACTTCTTTCTCGAAATGCATTTTGCTCTATCTCTTGTAGTTTAGGAGTTGTAGAACACTTTTTGGAGTGGTAGTTGGCCAAAAACATGTGGTTTTTTCGTCATAACTCGCAAACCATACATCCTACAAAGACGATTTATGTACCAAAATGTTTCTAATGCATATATACACAAGACTGCATTTTTAGAAAAAAAATATTTTTTTTCATAACCTTAGTTTTCGACGTCATTTTTGGGGATTTTCTAGTTTTTTTCGGTTTTTTAGCCATCCTCCACCTACTTTGCCATCTAGTTTTGATTCATCAGTAAAGATCTCAATGACATTGTGAGGTGAACGGTTTCCTAGTTCATACTCTTCTCGAGAGGGAATGGATACATCGAACTTCCTTTCAAAGTATAGTTTTTGTGCGATGTAGTCAATGAACCTAGGTATGGGAGGGATAACTTTTCTAATGCAAGAATGTCCTAGTGTACCTTCTTTCTACTGGGAGGTGGCTTCTAGGCGAATGGCTGTATTAGCGGCCATCTGTTTTGCTAGGATGTCAAGTGGTGGAAGATGGAGCATTGTGTCTAATGCGTCTGTCGGAGTGGTTCTTAGGGCTCCACTGATGCATAGTTTCGATGATCTTTGAACTTTATGGAGAAGGTTTAGGTGAGTCTGCTTTTCGAGTGCTTGCCACCATATATCAAGATTGGCCTTACAACTGCTAAATATAGCCAATGAGTAACACTTGGTTTCAAACCCCATTTGCTACCCACCGCCTTTTTGCAGGAGTACAGGGCAATATTCGGTTTTTCGGCTCTCTCGAGCAGATTAGGCTTCCAGTTTAGTTTCCTATCCAGTATAAGCCCCCGATATTTTGCTTAATCTGAGAAGCTTAGTCTTGTGTTTCCCAGTTTAGGAGGACTAATTACAGGTAAATTGTGTTTCCTAGTGAAAACCACTAACACAGTTTTGTTTGGGTTAACGTTAAGCCCACATCTGATAGCCCAGTTGACTAGACTATTTAGGCAATTTTGTATTTGTATTTGTATTTATTATGTATTTTCCAGAGGTAACAATAGCAACGTCATCGGCATAAGCTATCACCCTGCACGCCTCTAGTTCCAGTCTTACTAACAGTTCATTTACTGCTAAATTCCAGAGCAGAGGCGAAAGAACCCCTCACTGAGGGGTTCCCCTTGGTACAGATCTTAACGTGGATTACGCACCATATATTGTACTTATAATCCTGCCAACTAGCATTTGATTTATCAGTGCTATCAGCACGGCACCCATCTCAAGCTCCGTTAGCGCATTAGTGATAGCTTTTGCTTGGACGTTATTAAAGGCCCCTTCTATATCAATAAAAGCTATCATCGTATATTCCTTCTGATGGAGGGATTTTTCAATAATAGAAAGTATTGAGTGGAGAGCTGTTTCCACGAATTTGCCTTTGGTGTAAGCATGTTGTGCTACTGACAGTGGCTTTTCTTCTATTTTAAATCTCAAGTGATTGGCGATTAATCTCTCGAGGATTTTTAGAAGAAAATATGAGAGACTAATTGGTCGAAGGTCTTTTCGGTTTACATGTGAGCTTTTGCCTGCCCTAGGTATAAAGATAACGTTCACATTACGCCAACGTTTGGGAATGTGATTTAGGTCAAAGCAGCTTTGGTAGATCAATCAGGTCCTGGTGACTTAAATGGTTTGAAGGTATTGATTGCCCATTCGAGCTTTGTATGTGTGATTATGTTTAGGGATCTGTTCACAGATGGTAACTGATCTTCCCGAATCGGAGTATTACTCATCTCTGAGCATCCCTGAAAGTGAGTTTCTACTAAAACATTCAGGGATTCTGCACTATTGGTGGTCCAAGTACCGTCTTCCTTTTTCATGAAGCTTGGATTTGGGGGGAACCGTAGCTAGAATTTTCCTAAGCCTTGACGCCTCTGAGGTTTGTGTTTTTTTTTCACAAAAGATCCTCCAGGCTTGTCTTTGTGTTTTTCTCAAATCATTCTTGTATTCATTTAGAGAAACTTTATAGTTCGTCCACGAATCTGAGGATCTAGTGGCCTTTGCCTCATTAAAGAGTTTTTTGCACTTATAACGGAGCTCCTCGATTACTTTGTTCCACCAGGGTGGCATTTGCTTCCCCCTTGGTGTTTTTAACGGACAAGCGGTAACGAGAGCTTTATTAATGGAATTTGTAAGACTATCCACTAGGTAGTCTAGCGATTGCTTACAGGAGGGACGAATGAATGGTCCAGTTGAGAGATCTATTTTAAACGTGTCTAAGTAAAGATCCCAGTTAACTTTTTTGAGATTGCAAAAGCTGCTAGGTTTTGTAGCAAAATCATCAAGATCAAAGAGAATATATCTATGATCTGAAAAGGAGTGTTCTTTTGAAACTCTCCAGTTCCTTATTCTATTAGATATATGGTCAGAGGCAAGAGTAATATCTAAGAATTCCTGCACATTGTGTGCTTCTATATATATAAAACAAAGTCGGGTTTATTATACCATTTATAACTCAAGAACGGCTGGACCGATTTTAATGATCTTTTATTTGTTGGATTTGTGTTCATCCCGAATAGCAGAATAACTTTTAAAATATCAGAAAAACTTAGAGGGCGTGGCACCTCCCATACAAATCAAATCTTCTATATCGAAAAGCTTAGGAGTTATAGGTCGTACAGCAACGGAATTCGGTATTTGACCTTTATTTTCACTTGCCGTTATACTGGTAAAATTTTATGGGCGTTGGACGTAGGGCGTGGCACTTTTTCAGCAGACCAAATTTTAAGAATAGCTTTCAAGTTATAAGTAACACATTAATGAAACTCGGTTAGAACGTACCATTTAGTAAAATTGAAGAAGTATACAATACTTCCCATACAATTCAAATTTATGATATCGAAAAGCTTTGGTACTAAATGCCGTATAATAATGAAATTCAGTATGGAGTTGCCACTTGGTGATATCCTTCTACTAGAAAACTGCGATGGGCTTTGGAAAAGGGGGTGTGGCTCCGCCCATACACTTTAAATTTTTGATATCAGATAGCTTTGAAACAAAATGCCGTATAACAACAAAATTCAGTATAGAATTACTATTGTGTGATATCCTTCTACTAGAAAACTGAGAAGGTCATTAAACAAGGGGGTGTGGCTCCTCCCATACAAGCCAAATTTTTGATATCGAATAGCTTTGGAAATAAATATCATATAACAATGAAATTTAGTATGGAGTTACTTATTTGTCAGGCATTTCTACTGGAAAACTGGCACGGGCATTGGAAACTTGGCGTGGCTTCGCCCACACAAGCTAAATTCAATTCAATATACTTTACTGCAAAAACTAACTTTTTTCTGGCATTTCATAATCAAAATCACATCTTCTAAACGAATAAAAATTTCTTCATTTTTAATTTTAAAACCGTAACTTTTGCAACTGAAAGAGATTTTTATCTTCATTACTTTTTGGTAAAGTTGGTTTTGTTGCATTTTTAATAAAATAAAAATAAAATATTTGACCAGAATACAAGTATTAACGGCTAGACGGATTTAACTCAAATTTGGCTCACATTTTACTTGAATCTTAGATTATGCTTTGGCATAATTAGTTTTGACCACGCTTTTTTACAAGTAAGTCAACCCACTAGCATATTTTTTTTAGCGAAAGCTTCGTTTAATTAATTTTAAAAAATTCTGCAATTTTGACACCAAAAAAATTCACATATCTTCAAGATGGCACAAACTTTTAGTACAACGTCTTTTTCTAATAACGCCGTTTCCTTAGAATGACAAAAAACCATTTTGCATATTTCCATACGTTTTACGTCAAAAGCTTATTTTTTCTGGCTAAAAATCGTTATCTTCTGAACGAATAAAACCTAAACATCAAAATTTTACGTTTTTTCCCCCGAGTAACACCGGGTATATCAGCTAGTTCATAATAAAATACATTGTTAGTATTTAATAAGGTTGGTTTACGTAACATAGATATATTGAATTTTGCACTTTCGACACTCTTAAAATTCGTAAATTTGTTTGTAAATTTATCTTCCTCAAAATTTGTTATAAAAAATGCAACTTTTTCAATTATTATATTTTCTACATTTTCCTGCATATCAAACATTTGTACGAATATATAAATTAATTAAATATCTGCTGCAAAGCAATTCAGGCCACAAAACACAAACTTCTGCTGTGTGCCAGCCAAATCCTATCCAAACCCAACTCCAACCCACCCATCAACTAAGAATATGCAAATATCTTTTGAATTTGCATAGTTTAAGAATCGTCCAGGAATACAAACGATTATAGGCAATTTTCGAACTTCGATATGAAGTTCAGCAAAGTATTGATTCGAACAAATTAAGTTGAGACAAACGAAGAACTAAACTGCATGAATATCAAATCAGTTGATGAATTAATTAGCTGCCACAATTGAATTCTTTCACACAGCTACGCATATCAAGCTCAGGAATTGAATTGAATTCGACTAAATGCCCTTAAATATTCAATGAAAACTCGTTTAAGACTTAATATTATTTGATTTGTTTTGATTGCATTCGGCGTAATTCTTTCGAGTAAAGTTTCTACAAAAAGTCAGTATTACAATTGTTTTGTTTGGCCAAAACAAAGGCAATAGTGCGCAACACTTCTTCAGAGAATATTTAATACTTAACTAGATTAGAGGAAGTCGTCAAGTCGTTCAGATTAAAAGAAAATTCGTTCAGAAGGAAATTAAGAAAAAGCTTAACAAACACAATGTTACCTCTGCCGGAATGAAAGACAGTTACTATAAACAAAAGCACGTGCTTTTAATGGCACTGCCAATTGTGTGGGAAAACCCGCAAAATAAACGGCACAGCAGAGATGTGCTTAAAAAAAAAACAATAAAACTTTTGTTTTTATTGTTGCCAACCAACCCCCTTCGCTGGTGTTTGTGGTGATGCCTTGAGTCCATTATGTCTGTGTGATGGGCTTTAGTGTTTATGTGTGTGTATGTGTGGCTAAGTGTGTTTGTGTGAGTGCGTAAAAATCTGCTTTGAAATTAGCCACGTTCAGCGCGTTGTAAGCGTGATAAGAGCCGCGCTTACAACAGCAAGAAAAATAATAGAGACCAAACACACAAAAAAAAAATAAAAAATAAAAATAAAAAAATTAAGAACAATAAAAAAGCAAAAAACTCAACTAGAATAAAAGAAATTGAAACGGATATAAAAACCGTTGCACATTGAAAGCGTCAAGAGGAAACGGATGTGGCAGGAGTAGCAAAAATTAAAAAATGGCTCACGCCGAGTTGGCCTAGTTTGTGAAATTAAACAACGAGCTACTAATGAAAATAATTCGGAAAAAAAAACCAAGCGTGTCACGCTGGAAGTAGAGCAGATTCTAGTTTTGGCATATTTTTGACTTGGCCTAAACAGCATTCATTCACTCATTCATTGTAGCCTCCAAAACAATAGAAATTCATCACAAATTCTGATGATGAACTGTGAGGAACCGTTATTGTTTTGATATTATTTCTAGAAAATTCAAAAATTCCTCTATTATTCTTATTATTCTTAAGTAGCTAAATTTATTGCGCTTGCATCTGAGATAAAAGCTTATGCTTGAGATTGCAATTTCTCAAGCACCAATATATTCAATTTAAATGGTCAACCACGAAGCTTCTTGATTACAAAATCTCACCCACCCCATTCAACTTTATAATCCTTTAAATAACACGCATAAATCATGTGTTAAGTGACACTCTTCTTTCGGTTTAACTGTCTTTGGACTGCTGTGAACACGTGCAAATAATGAACGCTGCTTCTGCTGTCTGCAAAAACGTAGTGAAAATTATTTCTGCTAACATTATTTCGTAGTTTACGAGCAAGTTAAGTGCGCTTGCATTTCACAGTCAGGTTTCACACATAAATTCAGCTTGAGTTTTTTTGCTTTTTCGGACGCAAATGCTGCGCTTTAGTGCGAAATCTGATGCTAGCTAGCATCTGTTGGTTTTTTCTGTTTTTTTGTTGCTGCGTTCGTTCCCTCTTTGTTGTCGGTTGGCTAAAATTACAACTAGATTGCGTTGACAAGCAATGAAATTGGTAAAGGTTCAACCATAAGAAATGTTGCAATAATCTTTGAAGAGGAAGAAGGTAGCAAAATGCGATAATCTTTTTTTAATTTCGTCTGAATACCCAAAAGAATATGAGTAATGAGCAGAAACAAATCTGCTTGTTATTATTTTCAAAACAATTTTTCGCTGTTACCTAAAAATCTATCCTTTAGGACAAGATTGAAAATTAGAGCAATTGTTATATTTAAAGAATCTTAGAATTCTGTCGCAACAAATTTTACAAAACGGACGGACAGGAAAATGGTTGCAAGGGAAGGAAATTGAAGAAAAATAACACTATTATTAGTTACTTATTACATGAATTTAACTGTGAGCTTTAGATCAAGTAAGTTTGAAGAAGGCAACAGCAACAACAACAACAAATCTGTATAGAGTTAATCACACAGCAGACGAGACAGGCTTTTTCGTTAATCGCTACATATCCTCTTCAGTAGTCTTGAGTGTTTCAGCCATTGTTATCAACCCACTGTTAAAATCTTGTATGATTTGACACGTGTTCGAAAAAAATCGTAAGAACTTTAACGTTCTCATCGGCCACTTAATCATATGACAATTAAAGCAGTATATTTAATATTAGATATTGAATTCATGTAAAAATTTAAAGAATAAAGTTCACAATTAAATATTAACATTATTTATATATGTTGATATTGTTTCGGCCTTCTGTCGTTTGTTGCTATAATAAATTGGGCTTTGGCCGTATAAAAATACAAAACTTTTTAAATTTTTGTTTTTTATTTGTTTTTTTCGATATTTCGGCTCACGTTGTGGGCCTTCATCAGGACTAAAAAATTAAATACATGTAACATTAATACATTTACACAAAATCATAACAAAAGACTTTTACCATAAAAGTTAAACACAAGTTGTTTTCTTTAAAACATTTAGATATTTAAAAACACTAGTAAAGGTTGACAATAGAAAAATAAGGAAATTTAATTTTAACAATATATACATTTAATTAACCCGCGTCGAACAGCTGTTTGCCACCTTCATCGTCCACTAAGTTTATGTTTTGTCAAATATTTATAAATATGCGAGCAATTGTCGGTGTCTGTTTTGTAGTTCAATCGTGTTGTTGTTGGTGTGTTAAGTATATGGAGCATCTCTAATGTGTACCTTCTCCCGTAGTTCTTCTCTTGTTGAAGAATGGTTGTTGTAGCGAAGTTCGGTAAGTGATTATTTTGTATACAGTGGGCCGCAAGTGCTGTTTTGTGTGCATGGTTGGATTTTAAATCTGTTTTATGTGCTGATAGTCTCGTTTTTGGTTTTAATTTTGTTGTGCCAACATATACCTTGTTGCATATATTGGACTCGTCACCATTGCATTTTATTTCATAAACCAGATTACATTTGTCCATGTCTGGCAAATTACTTTTTGTCTTACTGTGAAGAAATTTTAAAGTGTTGTTTGTTTTTGGTGCCAGTAAGTAATTGTTTTTGTTATATATGTCAGTCTTTTTAAATTTTTCCGTAAACCCAGGAACATAAGTGATACCTTTGTACCTTTTTAGTTCAGTTGCTTGTTCGTTATTATTATGCTTAATGTTGTTGTTCTTGAATGTTTTTATCAATCTCGTAACGGTATGTGGGGGGAAGTCATTGGACTCGAGAATATCTCTGATTCTTGAAATGTTGTTTTTGTGAAAAATGTCGTCGCTGATATCAAAAACTCTCTCAATGAAGTTTTTCGCGGTGTTAAAAATTGTTTTTCGTGATTAAAAATTTGTAACGTGAGCCGAAATATCGAAAAAAACAAATAAAAAACAAAAATTTAAAAAGTTTTGTCTTTTTATACGGCCAAAGCCCAATTTATTATATTATTTATATATTTTAAAAACTTGTTAGCATATAAGAATATTTTTATTGCATGCCGAATTTACAATGGATATGACAACATTAAAGACATGCAAATTAATATTACAGACTGCTAGCAATAATAATAAAAGTACATAAAAAGACAATTGAAAATAATTAACTCAGTGAATTCCTTTAAAAGTAATTAGAGAATCAGATCAGAAAAAGAAAGAGTAAGTTTGAAAATTAAATGCTTAAAGTTAATTTTATTAGAGACGCTTTTATTACTTCTAGTATCGCCTATGGCCGGAATTCGAACAACTTTCCGAAATTTCAATAGTTTTTTCTCATTCTGAAGCGATGAAAATGCTTTATGGAAATCTGTTGTGTTAAGAAAATCTTAAGTTTCAAATTATTGCAATAATTTCAATATCGAAAAAGCCGAAATTTTTTTAAAAATATTACCTGTAAAAACATTATCCAAAAGAAAACTTCCGTACACCGTTATTTTTCACTCGAGCTCGCTAACGAGTCCGAGATGACGTATCCAAGATCTCGTGTTTGTTATGTATCCGAGATTCATAACAAAGCCGAGTTTTTTATATGGAAATATTTAATTTTCATAAAACCTGGTTTATCATTGTTAGTTACTAAATATACGTCGATTAATATAAAAAAAATTCCAAGTTTTTTCATATAATTTTCTTTGAAGCAATTTATTCGAAAAAATTCTTAGTCATACATTATAATTTTAAAAATATTTTATTTGAATAAAAGTTTTGTTTTATTTTTATCTGCAAAAAATACGTCAACACAATAAAAAAAAATTCAAAATTGATTTCATATAATTTTGTATGGATGCGAGATCTCGTTTCGTTTTGAGCTCGTTTGCAAGTCCAACTTTTTTACATGAAAATATTTAATTTAAATAAAAACTTTTTTTCGTTGTTAAGCATAGTACTCTGTTCAGTTTCATATGAAATTCCACTCAAATCTCCATATAAAAAGTGACAGCTGCGAAACAAGCGTGGAAATAGTCCCAAAATGTTCGTCAGAGCAGTACTCTTTTCCGCTGCGTGAAATTATTGCAACATGTTTCTGAGCAACATTTTTTCACGACAATTTAATTGTACTGCCTATTTATTTTGAAGTGAAAAGAGAAATATCATATGAAATCTCCCAACTAATTCTCTGAGACTCTCTGAGAAACGTTGCCATAGAAATTCCTCGCAACAAATTTTAAGTCAGAAATTTCACGCAACAAATAAAAAGATGTTGCCAGCGAAATTTCACGCAAACGAACAGAGTACGAGGCTTTAGCTGCAAAAATATGTCAATTAAAATAAAAAAATTTCAGAATTTTTATTTGCAAAAATTTTATGTCTTTTTATATCATTTTCTATGAAACAATTTATTTGAAAAAATTTCAAGTCTTTTCACATTACCTTGTACGGATCTGAGATCTCGTATTCGTTTTAAATTCAAAACAAAGCCAAATTTTGCGACTTGAAAATATTCTATTTTATTAAATAACTATTTTTTTAATTATAAGCTTCTAAAAATACGCTAATTTCATTAAAAAATATTTTCATAATTTTTATATTAAAAAATTTTAAGTGCTTTCATATAATTTTGTATAAATCCGAGATCTCGTGTTCGTTTACGAGTCCGAGATCTTGTATTCGTTTTATAAATATTAATTAAAATTTTTTTAAAAATAAGTAATTAATTTTTAGTTCGCTGTTATTATTGCATGTTTTTAGCAAAAAAAATATTTAGCTGTAAAATAAAAAAAAAAGTTATAAAAAAAATTTACAAAAATAAAACATTTCAGTCTTTCGTAAAAAAAAAAAATTTAAAAACAGCACAACAAAAAAAAATTTCTTTTGTCCCGGTTGGGGTTTGAACCCACGACCATAGCATAGCTCTCATTCGTAATGAAGCAAATCAGGCGACGATAACTTAACAACTGCGATGGCCGAATTGATAATCTTATGGACTTACACTCACGCGGCAGAGCTTCAAATCTCCAAATGGTAGTAGTTTTCCAATTTAATTTTATGTTGAAAATAGGTTGTAGTTTTTGCAGTTTTTCGCCAGTATAAAAATAAGATCCCAGCAAAATTTTTGATGCAAATGTGACATGCATATTCTCAGGGATTTTTTAATCCCCAAACCACAAAAACCATTCTATTTCATGGAATGCCTTCCTAAAGTTCTCCTGAAAAACACCTACTAGAATCCTTTGATTGAAGGGCTCAAAGAAATCTTCCATTGAAAAAGTCCTAGAAGCGCTTCTAGAGAACACTAAGAAAAGCATTCCTCCCAATGACATGCATATGTTAAAAGAATGCCTTTTGGGTATGAAAGTGGAAGGGATGGAATTCAAGATTTTCCCTTCCATCTTAGCTTCATTTGGCATAACTTTTTTTGCTGGGTATGGCCTTACTTACAAGTTCCAGTTTAACGGTAAAAGTATTATTGGATACCAAAGCTAGGTCTTCGTTAACTATAGTCATCTGCATATGCATGCATAGTGGCATGCATACATGTTGGCACTTGCTAAAAATATCATTTATGAATATTGTAAATAGCAAATAGTCCAAAAGCAGAGCCTTGAGGTACTTCGCTAGAAGTGCTTCTTAGCATAGACAAATTTTAAAAAAATCGAAAATGTAGAACTAGCTCTTTGCAGAGAATAGAGTGGCTGAAGGTGTCGAATGCTTTGGAGAAATTCAGCAAGCAGAGCAATGTCAAAATCCACATGTTTTAGACACTAAGGACAAAAGACTTATAAGACGGAACTCGCATGGGTTGCAAGCATTAGGCTTTGTTGCTATAGGAATAATAGTCGCCACTTTACAAATCTCAGGATAGCACGAGGTGGTTTATTATATGAGCAAGCGGACTAAGGACATATGGTAAAATAAAATTGATAAACCTAAAGGAGATTCTGACTTACCCAGATGCATTAGATTTTATTTTATTTATACAGTTCATATCCCATTTCATTATATCCTATTCACTTATATCATTAAACCGAAATGTGTTTGGAAAGTTAGGATCACAACTATTTTCTATCATCAGATTGTTGAGTTTCATTTGATACAGAGTTAGCGACAAAATAATCATTTGCCTTAAAAAATTTTGCTACAAAGCTATCGAAAGTCTAGGTATGTATGGTTTAACCAATATTTTGATTATTGACACAAATGTTTATTTATTTCAAGAAAATCTAGTATTTTTCTATTTCGACTGTAGACTGTAAATTGTAGAAATTTTAATAAAACGAATTTTTCATAAAACATCGTTACCTAAGAATAAGAAAAAATTTACATGAAAATCAAAGTTTTGACTTTCATTGCACGTGTCTCCGCTGTTTATATATATTTTATTCACAATTTTTTGTTCAAAAGTTGAATAAAAGCACTTTAGCAAAATATTTTGAACTGTACAGTTACGCCAGTGCATATATCTTTAATTTATTTTTTAAAAAAAGTCCAAAATATTGACTTTTTATTAAAAAAAACCTCTAAAATTGTGTTTGTTGTAAAAATAAAATCAATTAAAAATTGCACATCTGACTACTTTTTATATGATAAAGCATTTTTTTGGCAAACATTCTTCCAGCTAAGGCATAGCACTCTATAATAATCTCCTAACTAATCTCCATACAAAAAATGAAAACTGCGAAACAAGAGTGGAAGTTTTCGCAACATGTTCGTCAGAGCAGTACTCTGTTCCGCTGTGTGAAATGATTGCAACATGTTTCTGAGCAACATTTTTTTCACGACAATTTAATTGTACTGCCTATTTATTTTGAAGTGAAAAGAGAGAAATCATATGAAATTTCCCACCTCACTCTCTGAGTCTCTCTGAGAAACGTTGCCATGGGAACTCGTTGAAAGAACTTTAAGTCAAAAATTTCACGCAACAAATAAATCAATGTTGCCAGAAATATTTCACGAAAACAAACATAGAACTATGCTTTACTGTCTGACCATAATCATGTCGTTGTCGTGTCGGCAGGCAGAGAGCTGACAGAGACAATGCAAACCTTGAGGGAGAAAATTGCGGCAGAATATGACAACGAAAATGCCAAGATAGAAATGTTTCTATTTCTATTTTGACTTTGTCGTTTATTTGACAGCTCTCTCAGCTTCTCTCTAAAAATATTGCCATATTTTAACAAAATTTGATGAATTTGTCAACCAATGTAGCGAGTAAACAGTGTTCCTACTTGCTCTAATAATGATAGGAGTACCCTTCAGTTGAAAATGCAGTAAATTTATATGAAGAGTATTGCAAAAAGTAGTGAAATAAATGGAAGTGGAGTAATTATTAGTTCAATCTGAGTACGATGAGAACACTGAAGCAAGTTCAAGAAAATCAACAATGGCAGATTGAATAAAAGCCAACGACGAAAAAACGACAAAGCCAACGACACAATTCTGGACCATCTCTTAGCGATTCTCTCTCAACGACACGACAACGACATGATTCTGGTCAGACAGTTAAGCCTAGTACTCTGTTCGTTTGCTTGAAATTTCGCTGGCAACATCTATTTATTTGTTGCGTGAAATTTCTGACTTAAAGTTTGTTGCGAGGAATTTCTATGGCAATGTTTCTCAGAGAGACTCAGAGAATAAGTTGGGAGATTTCATATGATATCTCTCTTTTCACTTTAAAATAAATATGTAGAACTATTAAATTGTCGTGGAAAAATGTTGCTTAGAAACATTTTGTGATAATTTCACGCAGCGGAACATAGTACTACTCTGATGAAAATATTGTGAAAATTTCCACGCTTTTTTCGCAGCTGTCATACTTTGTATGGAGATTTGAGTGAAATTTCACATGCAACTGAACAGAGTACTATGCTTAAGCGCAAAAATTATTTTACTATTTTTGCCATCTGATTTTTTTGGCAAAATTTATTTTTTTCCAAAATATTAGTTTTAATATTTTTACAAAACAGTTCAGTCTTAAAAATAATTTATGTACTAAAAATTACCCCAATATCTTTTGTTTCGATCAAAAGTTATGGCCAAAAATGTATTTTTTATACCATTTCAAAACACATTTCGACAGAGGCGTTTTCCAAGGATGCAGTTTTGTGTCTAGAGTAAAATTACAAACATTTTGGTGTATAAAATCGTTCTTGTATTCAATTTAAATAGTTAAGTCTTTTTATTTCGTACATCCCCACCCTACCCCGAGGCGATTTTATATTGAAGTTAGAGTCTCGTCACGAAAATGTTTGTCATAAAAAATATTTCGAGTCTCGTTACGCTTTTGTGTACACTACATGCGCAATGATATTCTATATTTTTTGTGTTTTTTTGTGATTTTTATGTGCTCAAAAGAAATGTTAAGGGAAAACAATTAATAGGTTCAGTTTAAACATATAACCCCCAAAGGGGTCATAGATTTTTTGATATGACCTGTAATAGACATTTTTTCTGTTTTTTTCTTTATTTGTACGGGGACCCTCAGAAGGGTGATAGATTGAGTGTATGTATGTTCAGAGAAAATGTTGAGGTGGTAAAACTAATAGGACCAGTTTATATATTTAACCCCCCTAGGGGTCATATATTTTTGATATGAACTACAACAGAAATTTTTTTTATATTTTGTGTTTTTTGTATGGGGACCTCCAAAATAGATCCCCCCACAATAGAGACAATTGACTCACGTCGAAAATAGGAAATCACGGACATATATCTCACATTTTATTTATCACAAATTGGAACTCTCACAAATTCGAAGTGTCCAGAAATTAGAAGAATAGAAATTTCGATGACTGAACGCTCATGTATTGAACCACAGGTTCTAATTTCTGGACGTTTCTTTATTTATTAAATTCATTAGTGATCTTTGCTCATTGATATAAATATAAAAAATGAATTACCGATTTATACGCGGTATGTGCAATTTTGTCACATGTATAGAATTTAAATATGCTAAGAAAAACTTTAAATTTTAATAAATAATTTTTTTTTAAACATACATATGTTTTTAACCAGTTTCATTCTTTTCTTTTAAATTTCTGTGAAAAAAATTCCAGAAATTAGATCATTTAGAAATTAGAACCAGCCGTGGAACAAAGAGTCTTGAGTAACCAAGTCTTGTTCAACAAAAGCTATGCTAGAGCAATAATTTGCGCTTGGCCTTGCTTCTCTATCGAAAATGAAGTTTTCTTTTTAGCACTTTAAACACTTTTAAACACTTTTGAAACACTTTTGAAGCCAACAAAGTTCAACAGCATCTATCTAATCTCTAGATTTTCCATTTATCCGTTTCCAAATAACCCGTTTCTACTGTGCATAGTCCAATGGTTTAAATATCCCATGAATGTTGCTACCATTACTAATAAAGTAACCTCAAAAATAAGTTTTCACCAAAAACTTTCTATCTTTCTCACTAATAAAAAAATACACGGTATTCTTTTCGAAATGTATTTTTTGTGTATTTAATGTTGTGTTTATGCTTTAGGTTTAATTTGTTTTACATTAAAATTTGACGTACTTTTTTATGTTGCTCTAACTTTACAAATATTTTCTGCAAAAAATTACCAAATTCCAAGGTATATGTTGTTTTTTTTTTTGGTTGAAAACTCGTTTAACTTACTTTACCTGCATGTTATCTGCGGCAAAAATAGAAAAAAATAGAAAACTACAAGCATTACAAAACACTGTCAAAAGAAATTTTCCAAGGTGCTGAAAGGCATAAATTTTGCTTAAGTACTCGTTGACGCTACAATTTGGTTTTTTGTTCTGTTTCCTCTATTACCTAGGCTATCAACTTCTCCGTTTGTTTGCCGCAGCTCAAGCCCACTTTTGTGTCAATTTCGCATATCTTAAGTAAGTTATCGTTCTGGAGTGGGTGGGTTTGGTGAAGATGGAGAAAAGGATAATAACAGAAAAACTTGTATTTTTCCAAGTTTGAAAACAGGTATTAAAATACATTTACCACCAACACTTCAAACATGTGTTTGTATTTTTGTGCTTTTCTTCTGTGGCAACATGCTTAGAAAGTTTATTGCTTGCACGCTTGCTAGTTGTAATCAGTTACAAGTGAAGAAAAAACAATCCTAAAATGCTGACAAGCAAAATTAAAAAAAAAAGTACCAGGTAATGCTTACTTTTCTAATCTTAGCTAGTTTTTCATGAGCTTCTGACAAATCTAAAGCACAAGTCTCCGCAGAGCCTTGCTTGTTCAACAGTTTTACAGTGACAGAGAAGCAGTGCAACATTCAGCCTTGCCTGACATGCTTTAATTGCTAATTAACTGTCACCATCTTAATTACTTTCAACTACTTTGATTGCAAGGCAATAAACTCTCAAAGGCTGTTACCGTCATTTTCACCAACACTCAGCTTGTTATTTGAGTTTGAAGAAACGATTCTGCATTTTAGTCGTGAAGAAATTTCAGTCGATGACATTAGCTTAATGCTGTCCTGCGGGCTGTAAGTCTTTTTTGACCTTTTTTAATGGCGTCAAAGGATTTATTTTCAATTCCTATTCGAATTGCAGAGCAAAGCAAAACTTGACAAAATGTATGGAGTAACAAAAATTTAAAACTGCTCAACTTACCACATCTATGATTTGCATTAGCGTCAATCCGAAACTTAATTGCAGTGGATCGGATTCGTTGACAACGGGACGCTCCAGACTGTTATAATTGTCAAGCAGCGCGTGCAGTAAACGTTTTTCATGTGGGCCAGCTGTGCACACTGTAAAAGAGGAAAGGAAATATGTGAGTTTCTTGTAGCTGCAAATTTTTTTGTCAGTTTTTAGGTCCTTAAGAAATACGCTCTTATCAGAAAAAAAAAAATTAGTTTAACAACATTTTTATAGAACAAGACCATATATCTTCTTGTGTTTTCTATTGCTGGACTGTGTATTTTTTTGTTTAAAATGTTTTAAGATCTAAAAAATATCCTTTATTACTGCAATCTTAAAAACCTCCTCACAAAATACTAAGTAAAATTTTTGAATGTTAATTTTGCTTCTAATAGAAATGCAGAATTAAGGTTGCCTTTTATCCAAAATAAACATAATGCGTGTTATATTAATTGATACACATTAGTTCGCTTGTATTGCTAATTATATGAAACTTCACTCACAAATACGCTCAGTTATCAATTAGGCACAAATTCGATTCGAGGATAATGATCCAACAACAAACATGTGCCTAACACAAATACCAACAACAAGGACATCGATTCCTAAACAATTAGTGCCTGGATAAAGTTACGACTAAACTGATAAAAAACAACAAGAGCAATTCCTTTACTTATTGCTTTAAGGGGTATGAACAGTGCAAACGTCTAAATTTTAAGTGTTTTTTGTTTGTTTTATAAAAAAAAAAAATCAGTTTGGTGGATTCATATCAAACTACTTCAAACAAATTAAATTTTTTGTTTTTTAATGGTATTTTTTTTGCATAAGGGTCCTTTGAAAAAGGTATCTCTTGAATTTGGCTTCAGTGGCGTTGACAGCAATGCGTTAACATGGATAATCTGAGGACAAAAAACGAAAGAGATTCTCAAAATGGGAGCGTTCTGAATGCTTGAAGGTCAAAATCTTGAAACAACCAAAATCTTGAAAAAAAATAATTTTGAAAAAAAAATCTTCAAAACGAAATCTTTAAAACAAAAAAAAAATCTAGAAACAAAAATCTTGAAAAAAAATTTAGATAACACTAAATATGGGAGCGGTCCGAATGCTTGAAGGTCAAAATCTTGAAAAAAATAATCTTGAAAAAACAAATCTTGAAGAAAAAATCTTGAAAAAAAAATCGAGAAACGAAAATATTGAAGAAAAAAAATCTAAAAAACACAAAATATGCATAAATCTCGAAAAAATATTGAAATTTTAAGAAACGTTGCTCTTTCGAATAAAATGTATAATTTGGAGAAAAAAAACGGTGTTAAATTTTGGCAAAATCATAAATTTTTTATATTTATGGTCCCACACTTAGCGTCATTTAGACAAACGACGAGTACGTGGTGGTTTTTTGTCCATTTATGAACATATATTTTTTAAAATTTTACATTTTTTTTTTGTAAAATTTGTCACTTTTCGAAATTTGGCACTTATTCAAAATAAAATATGACATTTTTCGCAAAACCTGAACATTTCGAAATTTGACACTTATTCGAAATTTGACAATTTTTTCGAATTTTGGCACTTATTCCAAATTTTACACTTTTTCGAAATTTGAAACTTTTTGAAATAATTGGACAATTTGACATTTATTTCAAAATTTGAAAATTTCTGTGTCTTGACAATTATTCATTATTTTGATTATTTACGAAATTTGACATAATTCGAAAATTTGATACTTCTCTCGAAATTGGACATTTTTCGAAATGTGTCAAATTTTCAATTAAGAAATCTTGAAAAACCTACGCATAGAATATATCCTTTAATTCGCGCGAGCTAATTATATGAAAAGGTTTTCCAAGATTTTGAGTTTCAAGATTTTTTTTTCAAGATTTTGTTTTCAAGATTTTTTTTTCAAGATTGAAATGCTGCGAAACTCAAAAAATCAAAAAACCGAACAAAACGTTTTTGGATTCTCTCTATACGTTCAACATGTACATTGTATCTTGGGGACCAAACTTGACTTGCATACTCTAAGTGAGGTCGCACAATTGCACAATGCAGCGTTGTAGTTGTGATCATACTATTAAATTCTTTGGCCCAGCGTTTCATAAACCCGAGCATAGAAGATGCTTTTTTACAAATGTAATCAATATTAACGTTAAACGATAGCTTAGAATCCATGCATATACCCAGATCTTTGACAGCATCTACACGAGTTAATGCAATATCTTTTATCTTATAATCAAAAATTAAATTATTCCTTTTTTGCGAAAAGGTCATAGTTTGGCATTTATCTGGATTTAGAAACATATTGTTTTTAGAACACCAAATTTCAAAGGATTTCAAATCAGACTGGAGCAGATCTGAATTGTCTTTAGCATCTATTGTTCTGTATATTTTCATGTCATCTGCATAGATAAGTAGATGAGAGTGTTTGATGATGTGGGTTACATCATTAATTACTAAAATAAACAGAAGTGGACCAAGGTGGCTGCCTTGAGAAAAACCTGATTCAGCAATAAATTCAGCTGACAATACGCCTCGAAATCGTATTTGATAAGATCGCTCTGTCAGATACGAATTAATCCAGCTTACAAAAAATTGTGAAAAACCCATTAACTTTAGTTTAAATAAATAGAATTAAGTTGTGTGGCAGTTTATCAAATGCTTTACTAAAATCAGTGTAAATACAGTCGACCTGGTTACCTGAATAAAATGAATTTAAGCAAAACGTTGTAAAATCGAGGAGATTAGACACAGTGGATCTGCCAGTAACAAATCCATGCTGACGAGTTGTCATGACCTTCCCACAGTGAATTTTCACACGATCATACACAAGGCGCTCAAAAAGTTTTGGAATCGACGAGAGTTTCGCGATAGGCCTGTAGTTGTTTATATCGTTCTTACAACCTTTTTTATAGATAGGACCTATAAAAGATTTTTTCCAAAAAAGTGGAAAAATACTTTCGCTAATTGATTTATTGAATAACATGGACAGTGGTTGACTTAGAACGGAACCACATCGTGTTAACACTGCGGCAGGAATTCCGTCAGGTCCAGCATTGAAATCCTCATCGATCAATCCAATATACTTTAAAATATCCTCTGAAGTAAAGAATATAGAATCCAACGAAACCCTGGGTGTAGAGTTCATATATTCAAAGTACTCTTCATCAGGATTAAAAGAGTCTGAACAAAATGACTCTTTAAAGAGATTGGCAAATAGACCACAAATTACGACAGGATCGTCAGTAAATCCGTCAGAGGTCTTAAATGATGAAGGGAATCCATCAGATTTTTTTTTGGTGTTTATGAAACCCCAGAATTTCTTCGGATCAGACAATATTCTCAGCTTAGTACTGTCTAAATAATTTTGATTAAAGGTAGCTGAGCAATTTTCAAAATCCAGAAACAAACGCTTGTCGATTTCTAGGTCATTCAAGTCTAAGCTACAGTTATATTTTTTCCATGCCCTATTCCTGCTGTTGCGAAGAATCTTTAACTCCTTTGTGTACCAGGGGTAAGCACAATTTTTCGTAAATTTGAGGCTATATGGCACGGACAGAGAAAACATAGCAAAGATTTCCATATAAAAAAAATTAATTGAATCATCAAGAGTGTTATTATTAACATATTCTAAAATAACATGAAGTTTACTTTGAAGTAAATGATTTAATTTCAAAAAGTCAGCTTTTTTAAAATTGAATTCATAAACTTTATCTATTGAGTTAGACTTTACTATATTATCCCTGTCTGATTTGTACCATATGCTCAGTGGTGGATGGTATTCATCAACAGCAGTCAAAACATGAGGGGCCCTCTCAACAATCACATTGTTACTATCTGTAGTTAAGACCAGGTCAAGAAGTCTTTCACGACTATTATAAATACAACTCACTTGTTGTAAATCAGAACATATATTATCAACAAATATATGCTCTTGGCGAGTCTTCGAATTAGATGCACAAAAATATGTATCATCGTCAGAAGATTCCCATTTCAAGTCAGGCAGATTAAAATCACCTAACAATAAAATGTCGTCATTAACGCCAATTATGCTTATGACATATTCTATGCAATCCGCAAGGCTTGCATAAACTTCTACACTGCTCTTAGGAGGAACGTATGCATTAATAAGATATACATTAGAATTGCAATGTACAACCCTGACGCATATAAGTTCGATGTTAGCAGAGCAGGGAATAACAATAATGGTTCCTTGCAGCTAATAAGACACCTCCACCGACAGCAGAAGTATTGTCAACATGTCTATCTCTTCTATAAACTTCAAAACTGTTATCAAACAATTCTAAGTCAGTAATGTTTCCGTTTAACCAAGTTTCAGTCAGTGCGATAATATCCTCAGAGAAATTCTGAGACATTAAAAATATGTATCGCGTCTTAGAGCGTAATCCCCTTACATTTTGATAGTAAATGGATAACCTATTCAGTTTTTTTGGGATTGACGAGCGGCTTGAGTCGTCCCTCTAGGCTTATACTTAGGCTGAAACTCTGTAACGAGTATATTATCAGTCCACAAATTAGAGTTTAGAACAGTTGCAAACTCTTCAGCTGGAACTCTGAGAATAAAGGAAGCATGGGAAGGTTAATTACCTATTTTTTTGCATGAGCAAAATGCATTTTGACTCAACAATTTATTATGTTTGGTAAAAGTCAATACATTTTCAACAGTTGTGTCGGGCTGAAGACGTGAAATAAATAAATTTTTTTTCCTCGACACTGGCCTTAAGCTTGATAGATTTCTAGGCTCAATAGGAGTCATAACTGAACTATTAGTCAAAGAAGGAATGTTAGAAGGTGACGAGGAAGTAACTGGAGTGTTCCTGTTCAAAAGCGGTGCTGAGGGCTGCTTGGCCTGAGAAGTAGATCCAGATGATTTTCACTTCTTATTAGTTTTTTTATTTTTTCTCTTTCTTTTTGAGATAATATGGTCTTCTGATGAAAGGATTGTTTGTGTCCCGGAAGAAACAGTCTGTGACAAAGCAAGCGGGATATTTTCCGAAATGGAATTTTTATCATAGACGCTGGTACTCGGTGCGGCCCTAACTTCACTAAAAACTGTTACAATTCTCCAAACAATTTCTCCAAAATTGTTGTTTAACGAGTTAAGACTTTCCCCAAAAAGCTTAATTTTTGAATAAAGTTCATCTGGGGAAAGTGCCCTACACGAAGCACAGTACCAGCGAAGACCTGATCGCAGAGATTTTAAGTCGTCAATACCGTTATTATATATTCAGGCAGTTTGTGCGCAGTTTAGTAGAAACTAAAAAACAACACTCACTGAGCTGAAGATAAACAAATCACCGCACAAAGAAGAAACTAAAACACAGTAAGCATGCAAAAACAACAACACTGCATTAACTAAACAAGTTAAACAAAGTTAATATGCAAGAACTAAACTTACACAACTTAAATGCACAATTATATAGGAATTATATAGGAATAGTTGTATATTAATGATATTAGTAAGTACAATATAATATTTAAGTAATTACGATATTGAAACTGTTTTAATACACTCACGAATATAACAAACAAAGGCTTTTACATAACACGAAAAAAACACAACCGACACCAACTAATATACGAGATCAACTGATCAACGCTACAGCACAATAATAATTTTAAGCACAAGTTATATATCGAGGTTTTATTTTTAAGACTTTTTATGTCTAAATCGCCATTGAATTTAATATAAAATATAATGAAAAAATGTTAATAAATAAAAATAGAATAATCGTTGAAATATGACTGTAAATTTTTCAAGGAATGAAATTTTAAGTAAAATTTAGTAGAGAATATCTAGCTAATTAAGCATTATTAAAGACGAAGGCTATTACTATTATAAAATATCGTACTTCTACCTTCGGTTTCTGTAAAAACCTGCTGCATCTAGCTGCTATTAAGAAAAACCACTTAATTTGAAAAAAGTCTTAATAATCAAATTTTGCCCTAAAATGCACTAATTCCCAAGACAATTTGTGGTACTCTTATATTTTAAGAAAAATAAAATAGAATTCATAATTTTATAAAAGTTGTGACCTTATTTTGTAGTAGGAACCATTTTTTTTTGTAATTTTGTTTATTTCACGGATAGAAAAATATAATCATATTCAGAAGGGATTAAGAAAATCGCGGCCACAGATAGCACTCAGCGAATATAAGCTTAAATCAAGTAAATTATTTTCTGAAATATCAAAATAAATATTCAAAATCTTGAAACGAAAATCTTGAAAAAAAAAAATTTAGAAAACACAAAATATGCATTAATCTTGAAAAAATCTTCAAATCTTAAGAAAGGAGCGTTCAAAAGCTTCAAAATGCTTGAAGGTCAAAATCTTGAAACAACCAAAATCTTGAAAAAAAAATAATATTAAAAAACGAAATATCGAAAAAAATCTTAAAACGAAAATCTTAAAAAAAAAAACTAGACAAAACAAAATATGCATAAATCTTGAAAAAATCTTGAAACTCTAAGAAATGTTGTTCCTTTGAATAACATTTATAATTTCGAAAAAAAACGGAGAAGTGTCTAATTTTGAAAACAAAAATGTCAAATTTTGGCAAAATTATAAAGTTTTTAAATATTTATGGTCCCACACTTAGCGACATCCAGACAAACGACGAGGACGTGGCTTATTTTTTCACGTGTCACTTTTTTAAATTTTGCCCCTTATTCAAGGGTTGGGTCCTTTTCACAGAATTTCAAAATCTTGAAAAAATTTTTGAAAAAAAATCTTGAAATTAAGAATTGAAAAAAATCTTGAAAACAAAATCTTGAAAAAAAATCGTGAAATGTCAAATTTCGAAAATAATCAAAATAATTAATTATTTTCAAGTCACAGAAATTGTTAAATTTTGAAATAAATGTCAAATTGTCCAATTATTGCAAAAAGTTTAAAATTTCATAAATTGAAAAAAGTGTAAAATTTGGAATAAGTGCCAAAATTTGAAAAATTGTCAAATTTTGAATAAGTGTCAAATTTCGAAATGTACAAGTTTTGCAAAAATTTTCATATTTAATTGACGAAATATCAAACGAAATATCAACAAAATTTTGTATCTATTGTTTTAGCGGAGCTGTAATCGTCAAAATTTAAAATCTCTGTTTTTCATGTTAAAATACACTTAGCCAACATTTTTTTCTAAATTCTAGCTTTGGACGATAACAGCTCCGCTAAGAGAAAGGATACAAAATTTGTTGATATTTCGTTGGAAAATCTCAAAATTTTAGCTCCGCTACAGCACATCACACGAGAGTGGTTGATATACTGATGAAAAAGCTGATATTTTTTCTAAAATAGAAAATATAATTTTTTATTTTATGGTGAGTAGTATAGATGCTTTATCAATAATACTTAGCACGCATGATACAAAGAGCTACAGGTAAAGTATTCCCGGCGCAACAAACAAAATTTACTGCGCACCTCGTCATCGGTGCTTGTCAAATGTGACACTTGATGAATACATTAAAAAAAATGTAGAAAATTGACGAAGATAGCAAAATGAAAACGAACAAACAGTCAAAAGTCTATCAAGCACATCAAGCAACGTAGCAAAACAAAATATGCAAATTTTTCTTCACAAACAGTACTAAAAAATATATTAACTTTATTTTGGACATGTGCTTTATATAATATTTATTTCATATCAGTAAAACAAGTTTTCATAAGAAAATGTAGGCATTTTAAAATTTTTATACCCTATGAATAAATTGGGACTACGTTTTAACCAAGGAGCACCTTGCACGTCACAGCAAAGATGGCGGACATGCGCAATACTTTATCTGTAGTTCTTTGTATCATGCTTAGCACGTACCAAAACCGTAAAACAACCTGTATCTAGAAAGTTTTACAATGTGGCAGAAAACTCCATAAAGTGTTATACTCGCCTTATCAAGAAGAATCACCAGCCGAGGGAATTAATGCTGTATCTAGGACACTTTGTATATAATTCATGCAGCTTAAAATTTAAAAATATAGATGCCCCTATTTATTTTCACATGACTGTATATCTAAGTCATCCGATTTTAAATATTTTAAGCATGACGTTTAATTGAAGTTAAATAAACTAAATTTACTCTTAAAAACATAAATTAGCAATTTTATTTGATTTTTTTTTATTAAAAAAAATATAGTTTGTATGGGAGGTAGGCGATGCAGTTGACCTAGAATTCTTGTGCTGTTACTTAATTTAGGCTAAAACTCATTTGTACAAAATTTCATACCCCTAGCTTTTATAGTTTCTGAGATAATTCAAATGCCATTCGAAAACCGAAAAAAGCACACTATGCATCAGACTGCAGAGGCACATTCTTCAACAAAACTCATTTTGAATCAAATTGATCGGACGAAAACTGTCTTAGTTATGCTGTCAACCAGATAAAAAAATTTATTTTGACTAAACGGCGTTTAAAGTTTTGAAAGCGCTAATAGCGCTCAAATAGCATTTGGCGCTCTTTTCGAATACTTAACGTTTGAATTTTCACTTGAAACTTGAGATACATATTTATTGGGATGTAAACTAATAACTTATGAAAAAAAAACAACTGTTTTTTTGAAAAGTTTTCACTGTTCATACCCCTTAAGCAGAAATGTTAAATATTTTCTCTTATATCGTTTTATCCTGACGTATTCTTGATTAAACTGAATTATTCAATAAACGAGAAGAAATTAATGAATAAATAAACCAGCTCGGAGTAAGAAAAAAATTACATTAATGGCATTAATTTTCCACACAGAGAGAGCTATGTGCAGTAAATTACTTCACGGTGCAAACAAACACAAGCACACTCACTTACACGGGCATAAATACAAAAGTATAAGAGTCATGGTCAAGTCAGATAGGCAATAACGTAAAGCATTAGCCAGACATACAGATAAGTAGTTGGAGAAAGGAACGATCGAGGCGCACGGCTCAGCAACAACGGCGGAAAAAAGGCTTAAATAACACTTAATTATGGCTAAAGCAGCAAAGTGCTCGACGAGCCATGATAAAAGGCGACCAAGGCAGGACCCTGGCTGCTGAAAGAAAAGTAAAATAAAACTAGCTGCCAATGTCCAATGCCACGGTGCAGAGTGCTAAGGATAAGCCAATAATTGAAAGCGATTAGCTGCTGCTCCACTCAAGATAAAGCTAATGATGATGATGCTGATGTTGATAATGAAATGGATGTAATATAAAACTAACGCTTCTAACCAAATCTCCAAACACACACACACACACACACACACTCCTTTGTCTTATTCAGGGTCATGATGTGTTTGCTTTATGTTGAGTGCAGCATCCCTCTACATTAAAGCTTGTGCAATTAAACACCTAATTATACGCTCTGTTAAACGCATTGTTAAGTTTTTGACGCTGAAATAATTTTAATGGGTACTCATAATTAAAATGCAAAACGTGCCACGCCCTTTTTCTTAACAACCACCTATAAGTGGGGGTGGTGAAAACAAATATCACTTGTTTTAAAAACATTTACGAAGTCAAAACAAAACAAGACGGCAGCTGCAAAACATTTTAAGAACATGTAACATCCCTGACAAGAAGTCGTCTTGAATATAAATAAAATTCAAAGTAAGTAGACAGCAATAACAACAGCGACAAGGACTAAATTTGTATAGCTGCACTAGAAGAGCAGAGCAAGATTTATTTGCATAAATAATACAGACACGCATAAAAATTGCATAATTTTAAACAATTGAAGTGTCACTGAATATAAATAACAGTAGTACCTACGTATATAATAATTTACAAAAAAAGAAAGTAATGGAAAAAATATGATTTGAATTTTAAACAGGTTTCAGGTTGCGAACAATTTATGCTGTCCCACAGGTGTTTTTCTAAATAAAATGAAGTCTATGCGTGAGGACACTGGTTGAATGCCCCTTAAAAAAAAATGATTGTTCTGTAGACGAAAAACTGAGGGAGTAATAAGGAATAAGGAATAAGGAATAAGGAATTTATTTCCATACATTTTGCTTAGAGTTTTTTGTTTTAATTTTCTTTTGAAGAAATTTTGCTAGAATGTAACAAAAAAACGCAGATGTCTTTAAAGAGAAAATTCTTTTTGTGATTTAAGTCTCTCAAATTTCTAGTAGTGTTTTAATTTGCTTCCTGCAGATAGACTCTCTATTGCTCAGCAATTCTTTTAAAACAAAATGTTATGCAGTTATTTGCTAAATTAAATACAAAAATAGACTTTGATTGATATATTAATATATCCTTCGTACTTCACAATTGTCAATTAATTCATAAAGCAACCGTTGTTATAGGTTAATCGACCATAACGATCGATAGCCACATGATTCTATCTATAAAGAAAAATAGAACTGCAGGAACAATGCAGGAAGGGTTTCACTTCCGTCTTTTTGCAAAAAAGTCGCGTTTTTTGAGCAACCACAACTGATTGTAACCCTCTACTGCACGCAATATGATGCAGATAGAAAAAATAATTTTTTTTTGTTGGATTTATGTTTGAAATGGAATAATTAGATACGCAAATAAAATTTTTTCAAAAAAGTAGTTCCGTTTCCGTTTGAACTCATTTATGGTTATTCGAAGAAATGCGTGATTTCATGAGTTTTACATGTACAATTGAAATATAATCCCATAAATATCAATCAGTAGGCTATGAACTCTATAAAAAAATTTAATAAGTACACTAACTTACTCGTAACTTAGAAAAAGCAATGTTTTATTTTCTGAATTCTCTGTTTTTCTGAACTAAAAATAAAAAAAACCATACGCACTGATGTACTTAACTGAGATTTTCCTAGCAGTTGTGTACAAAAAAAAACAACAATATTCACCACACATTAACAAGCGCGTCTACTAATGCATTTTAATATTTGTTCTTTTTCGTAACTTCTAATATCCTTTGGAAATTTGAATTTGAAAATGAAAAGCCATATATGGCTTTGTGTGCAGTACACTGAACCAAAAAGGTACATTATATTAATGAAAAGGTGCATTAATTTCAATGAATTATTCATTTATTTTGGTCCAATGAACTGTGGTCATTGATTTCAATGAATTTTCTTCATACTTTAATGAATAGTTCATTAAACTTAGTGATTTTCAACGAATGGTTCCTTGAATATCAATGTACACTTCATTGAATTTGATGAACACGTTCATAAAAAAATTCCAAAATTAATGATTGTTTCATTGAATTTAATGAAAAATTCATTGAATTCAATGTAAAGTTAATTGAATTCAATGTAAACTTCATTGAATTCAATGTAAAGTTCATTGACTTCAATGTATAGTTCATTGAATTCAATGTATAGTTCATTGAATTCAATGTATAGTTCATTGAATTCAATGTATAGTTCATTGAATTCAATGTATAGTTCATTTAATTCAATGTATAGTTCAATGAACCTTACATTGAATTCAATGAACTATACATTGAATGAACTATACATTGAATTTAATGTATTATAGTTCATTGAATTCAATGTATAGTATGTATGAACTATACATTGAATTCAATGTATTATAGTTCATTAAATTCAATGTATAGTTCATTGAATTTAATGTATAGTTCGTTGAATTTCATGTTTATTTCATTGAATTTAATGTATTAAGTTCACTGAATGTATTAATGTATTATACTTAATACAATTTAATGAATTAAGTTCATTGAATTTAATGTATTTAGTTTATTGGATTCACTGTACAGTTCATTAAATTTGATGTATTCAGTTCATTGAATTCCATGTACATTTCATTAAATTAAATCTATTTAGTTCATTGGAATGAATGACCTATACATTAAATTGAACGAATTATTTCTTAATCCCTCTCTTAACATTTTTAAAATAAGGAAATAATTACAATTTCAACAATATTTTTTTATTTTCAATGGTCAATTAATATACAAATTTTCAAAGATTTTGAATAGTTTTTAAATATATAAAAATATACGGCAAGAAACTCCCACACGAGAGTGCATGCCGCAGGATATTTTAATTGAAATTATTGAACAATTTTAAAGCACACATCTACGGCTCTAATAAAACTAGCAAATTGAAATTTTACACCATCCATGAACACATAAAATTGTTGGAATGAGGAGAAGTTCTTCTCTCCAAGAGCAAGGATTAATGGTTGAATATTTTCACCTTTAGTTTTAAAAACTCAATATGCTCCTCGACTTCCTGGATGCTGCTTCCAACAAAAACGAATGCCTCTTGGGAACTGGTAATTGTATGCTTTAGGAAAGTTTTTCTTCCAAAGTTGTCCTTACTGCATACTTTTTGAGTGGGCACCAAATACCCATGAAGGCTCCAAAGAAGTTTCATAACAGTACTGTCTGGAAAGATATTAATTGAAAAAATAACTATTTATTTATTTAGCCTCGAGAAAAATTAAGCTTACCACTGTAATTAGTGAAATCTTCAATTTCTGCCAACTTTGCTCGCACAGTTTTATCTTTTATGTGGTTTTCATCCTTTAAAAATGTAAACATTTTTTGAAAATGATGGCAGCAGTCACTTAAAATGCCAGGTATATTTCCTACTATTTACTAATACAAATAGTAATTCAACAGATTTAAATTTTCTTTTACATTCAAAGCACAACATTTTCTTCACTTTTAATTTAATTTATTATCACCTTTTATCTAAAACTTACACACAAAATTGCCACACGTCTTCACAACTTCGCGTTTCACTTCAAACAAAATTGGGAAGCGAATAAATTAGTATACATTGAATTTAATGAACTGAATACATTGAATTTAATGAACTATGCATTGAATTTAATGAACTATACATTGAAATAAATGAACAATACATTGAATTCAATGAACTATAGATTAAATTCAATGAACTATACATTAAATTCAATAAACTATACATTAAATTCAATGAACTATACATTGAATTCAATGACCTATACATTTTTAATGAACAGTTCATTGAATTCAATGTTTAGGTCATTAAATGCCATGTATAGTTCATTAAATTCAATGAACTATACATTAAATGCAATGAACTATACATTGAATTCAAAGACCTATACATTGAATTTAGTGAACTATACATGGCATTTAATGACCTAAACATTGAATTCAATGAACTGTTCATTAAAAATCAATGTATGGTTCGTTAAAATTTGAATTACAACTGGAATCAATGTACTTTTCATTGATATCAATGAAAAGTCTATTAAAATAATGAAAACAAATCATTGATATTTATTTAGACATTTTTAATGAATATAACTTCATTGATTTCAATGAACAGTACGTTAAAAACTATGAGCAATTCATTAAAATTCAATGATTTTTTCATTAAAATCAATGAATTAATTTTAACGTATGCTGTTCATTAAATTTGTTTTTTCTGTGTAAAGGGTTAATTACTATATGCCATAACGCCACGATAGGTTCGTAAAACCATCTAGCACTGAAATGGATTTCATGTAATAGATTTCACAAAATTTATAAGTCAGTGTAATTTTTTTCGAGTAAACACACAAAAGTAAAAACCGATCATTTTAGGTATTACTTAAGATTGGATCAAAACTTACATAGGATAGTTAAAAAAAAAAAACAATTTAATAGAATAGAAAATTTTAATACTGAAAGTTAATTTTATTAATATTAAGAGTCAAATGATTCAAAATAAGTTTTTAGCTAATACTAAAAAAGTTTTTGATTGTAAAGAAAGATATCATATCAAACATTTATTATATTAAAAAGTATTTTCGTTAGTTGGAAAGGATTGGTATGGATAAGTATGCAATATGCTAGTCTGGGGTGCTGCGATCGTCAAAATAAAGTATACATCAAATATTGCTACACAAGAGTACTAATTATATTTCAAAAAAATAATACTAAATGAAAAGTAATAGTGCAAAATACATTAGTAATTAAATTAAAAATGCATTCATTAAAAACAATAAACAAAAGCAAAATCCATTTAAAAATACTTCACTTTTTATTACACGTACGAATTTTACATTACATAGCAAATTTTACGCGTTGAAATAAAGCTAACAGTTTTTGAAGTGCAATTTAAAAACTACTAAGGCTTCTCATCTAAGCATGTAAACATGCAAACATGTAAAAGATTTCAACTTTTGATGAGCGATAAGGTTTAACTAGCGTAAACGTCGGCAAAATAACAGCTGCTGTTAGGATTGCGGAATCATCTTTATTCCATTTTAAATCTTTTAAAAGCCTTTACTAACATGGGTAAATAAATAAAATTTGTATTAACTTTAAGTATGTAATGATTAGCGCCAAAGGCAACCCTCATTCAAACATGCAGATTTACATGCTAGTTTACAATCCGAAATAGGCTCGGAAATGATGTAATTTCACGCCCATACAAATTTTGACAGATAGTTTACGCGCATGTAAGTTCACAAGCTTCATAATTTTAACAGGTCAGTTACATGCTTAAATGAGAACCCTTACTATTTATTACTTTATTTGCTTTTCTTCTGTCTTTATTACATACGTTAAAAAGTAAACAGTTACCCAAATGCAATGTAAAAATATATAGGGAGTGGCTCCGGTTGTGGGACATCCTTCGCACTTTTTGACAGAAAGCAAAAATCGTGGATCTTAGTACTGCCAACCCTGTAGTTTGACATTACTCAGTTATTTTACTAGAAGCGAAGTAAATATATGCAATTGTTTGTTTGCTGTGAGCATTGAAAAAAAAAAAATCCAAAAAACCAACACAAAAGTTACTTTTAAATTTTTTGAGAGTGCGATAAATAAAAGTGAATTAATATAAAAATAAGTTGTATGTATAATTTATGCAGCATTTTCATTATATTTTGTGATGATATACTATACTATACTATACACTATATACTATACAATTTTTACAGTAACTTTCGAAATGGCTACGATACCCAGTTGTGGGACACCTTCTTTTTTGCATTTAAATTATGCGTTGGACTTAGAAACTGTCAACTATCATCGTTTTTGTCAACATCTTAATATCATCACGAGCATCACGACCGAACCGCTGAAGCTTTTCACCTTGACTTCACACAGTATGTTCGTGTGGTGCTCCCCCTAGGTGGCACTGGGGATGAAAATTCTTATTTATGGACATATTTAGCTTAAATTCACACCATATATTGTTCAAATAAAAAATAAGTCTTGACAAAGTTTATAACCAGTAGGTGGCGCTGGGGTGAAGGTATTTACGAAAATTTTTAATTTATATATATAAAATCGTTGGTGCGCCTGTTTGTGATCTCATAACTTCCGAAAGACTTTATCGATTGAAATCATGAAACACAACATGGCATATAAAACTGCATCCATATTTATGGAAGATAGAAAAGAGCAGAACAAAGTCTGCCGGCTATTCTAATATTATATGAAGGGCTTATTGCAAGAACATGATAAGCCACGTAAAATATATTTTGAAATAATCGACTTTAAAGTTTTGAAAAAATGTATTTTTGTATGAAGAAATGGAATTGAACACGGAAACTTTTACAAATAGGTTAAAAAATTAATAAGAAATAGCTTAAAAAACAGTGGTTGTTTTAGTTGTGGATTTTTAGTTTTTCCATAATTCTGAAATGTAAGAAAAAACAAAAAATGTGAAAAGAACCATGCCCAAACCTGGATTCGAACCAGGGACCTCTGGGTTGATAGTCTAGCGCACTCTCCACTAGACTACAAAGGCCGGCAACTTGATCAAAAGTTATGAGCCAAAAACCCTTTGTGTCCCTTTGTCAGGGAAACTCCTTTACTTACTACTTCATTAGTGTTTTTTTCACTTTATTACCTCAGTTTATCTTCTGGCATTAAGTCAAAAAGTTTTTGGGTGAAATCATTTTTTAGAAATATGTCTCTCTGATTTCTCTGTAAAGATGTTTCAACAAGTGCTCAATAGAGTTAAGGTTTGAAAACAGCGGTGGCCTAAGGAGTTCGATATAGCAATCACTCCTTCACAATTTTAGATGAATTCTTAGGATCATTATCCTATTGGTAGATCCAACTCCATGATAAGCCCAATTTATCTACAGGATAGGCACTACAGTCCTGCAAAATTTTAAGACAGTCCTTGCTTTTCATTGTTCAATTGATTAGCACGAGACTAACGACTTTTGAAGTCACATTCTTCTAAAGAATATTAAAGAGCCATAATAATAGACCATAGTAGACCATTATAGAGCCCCCACTCTGCTAATTTTGCTTCACCATATTTTTTAGGTTTTTTAACACCAAGTATTTAAAATTTACTCTGGTCTCAATTTACAATTTTTTCGCACAAAGTTTGAGCCTAATTTTGTTATTGCTTAGCAAAATTCATACTTAGTGTATGACCTTCGAAATGCTGGGTTCTAACGTTGTATTCTTCCATGTACACTATTTACGTGCTTGAGAAAAGGAAATATTAAATAATTTAGTGCACATTCAAATGCACTATAGTTTTTTTTTACCTTGTATATAATTTGTATTTTTAAAAAATATTTGGTACTCTAGTGATAGTGATTGTGATATTTGAAATTTGAACTTTTAATACCAGTGAACAAATATATTTTTAAAAAATTTATTTTAGTATACTGTATATCTTCTGAGTCAAAACCAATGCCAATTTCTTTACAGGAAAATTGTAAAATTGTTTAGTAAATGCAACTTTCTACCAGAAAGTTCTCTGTAATCCATCTCTGACAGAATGTTTTTTCAATTGACGAATATTTTGATTTTTATTTTTATTTTTATTTTTATTTTTATTTTTATTTATATTTTTTTTTTATTTTTTTTTTTATTTTTATTTTTATTTTTATTTTTATTTTTATTTTTATTTTTATTTTTATTTTTATTTTTATTTTTATTTTTATTTTTATTTTTATTTTTATTTTTATTTTTATTTTTATTTTTATTTTTATTTTTATTTTTATTTTTATTTTTATTTTTATTTTTATTTTTATTTTTATTTTTATTTTTATTTTTATTTTTATTTTTATTTTTATTTTTATTTTATTTTTATTTTTATTTTTATTTTTATTTTTATTTTTATTTTTATTTTTATTTTTATTTTTATTTTTATTTTTATTTTTATTTTTATTTTTATTTTTATTTTTATTTTTATTTTTATTTTTATTTTTATTTTTATTTTTATTTTTATTTTTATTTTTATTTTTATTTTTATTTTTATTTTTATTTTTATTTTTATTTTTATTTTTATTTTTATTTTTATTTTTATTTTTATTTTTATTTTTATTTTTATTTTTATTTTTATTTTTATTTTTATTTTTATTTTTATTTTTATTTTTATTTTTATTTTTATTTTTATTTTTATTTTTATTTTTATTTTTATTTTTATTTTTATTTTTATTTTTATTTTTATTTTTATTTTTATTTTTATTTTTATTTTTATTTTTATTTTTATTTTTATTTTTATTTTTATTTTTATTTTTATTTTTATTTTTATTTTTATTTTTATTTTTATTTTTATTTTTATTTTTATTTTTATTTTTATTTTTATTTTTATTTTTATTTTTATTTTTATTTTTATTTTTATTTTTATTTTTATTTTTATTTTTATTTTTATTTTTATTTTTATTTTTATTTTTATTTTTATTTTTATTTTTATTTTTATTTTTATTTTTATTTTTATTTTTATTTTTATTTTTATTTTTATTTTTATTTTTATTTTTATTTTTATTTTTATTTTTATTTTTATTTTTATTTTTATTTTTATTTTTATTTTTATTTTTATTTTTATTTTTATTTTTATTTTTATTTTTATTTTTATTTTTATTTTTATTTTTATTTTTATTTTTATTTTTATTTTTATTTTTATTTTTATTTTTATTTTTATTTTTATTTTTATTTTTATTTTTATTTTTATTTTTATTTTTATTTTTATTTTTATTTTTATTTTTATTTTTATTTTTATTTTTATTTTTATTTTTATTTTTATTTTTATTTTTATTTTTATTTTTATTTTTATTTTTATTTTTATTTTTATTTTTATTTTTATTTTTATTTTTATTTTTATTTTTATTTTTATTTTTATTTTTATTTTTATTTTTATTTTTATTTTTATTTTTATTTTTATTTTTATTTTTATTTTTATTTTTATTTTTATTTTTATTTTTATTTTTATTTTTATTTTTATTTTTATTTTTATTTTTATTTTTATTTTTATTTTTATTTTTATTTTTATTTTTATTTTTATTTTTATTTTTATTTTTATTTTTATTTTTATTTTTATTTTTATTTTTATTTTTATTTTTATTTTTATTTTTATTTTTATTTTTATTTTTATTTTTATTTTTATTTTTATTTTTATTTTTATTTTTATTTTTATTTTTATTTTTATTTTTATTTTTATTTTTATTTTTATTTTTATTTTTATTTTTATTTTTATTTTTATTTTTATTTTTATTTTTATTTTTATTTTTATTTTTATTTTTATTTTTATTTTTATTTTTATTTTTATTTTTATTTTTATCAACTTATAAACTTTGTGTTATTGTTTGATCAGGATCCCATTTCTTAATATTAACCCTAAAAGTTTACCAAAAATACTTTTTTAATGGTTTTGTAAATAACTCTCCTACTAAAATACTAAGTACAAAACTAAAATCCTAGAATCATTCTAGTCGAACTAGAATACTCTCTATAAACTCTCTAACTACTACTAAACTACTAAACTACTAAACTAGAACTCTCATAAAAAAAAACTCAAAATATCGTATCATTTACCATGTTAATTTGTGCTAAAATTACTATCATAAATTTTATATTTTATTTGCCAATTTACTAATTTATTTGCGATAATTTCAAAATCAATATCAAGTTTATTTTGTTCAAAGTTATTGTGTTAAATGTGTCACAAATTAAACTTTGTAAACTTCGATTTATTACATGAAAACTTAATGCCGCAAAGTCATTCAGAGGACACTACAAGAAAAGGTCTCACATGAAAAGTTTTCAAATTTCAATTAATACCAAGCTAAGACTATGGGATTTGTTACAAAAACACATCAAATTGTGTCAAGCGTTAAGTCCGCAACCTTGCCCTGTTGTGCTCTAACATGCCCAGTATTCAAGTCAAAAGCCACAAAAACAACAACAGCAACAAAACGAAACACAAAAACAAAAAATTAAGCTAAAACTTAGTCACTCATCCAAGCGCATTAAATTCATTTAAATCTAAATTTGTTGAAAGCGTTGCGAGCTGTGACCGAGAATCGACACAAATGTGATATGTTTGAAAAGCTGATGTCCATGATGCCCTAATATTCCGACGGTTCTAATGTCTAATGCGGGCTGCGCTGACTGGCTTCTAGTAATTTCAGAGATTAAATCAACGAGAAACAAAATGAACATTTCTAATTTTCCGGCAAAAGTAAAACACGCTGCGACCATAAATTGCACACTCACATACATAGATAGAGTGACACACATACGCAGGGGTATAAAAGTTTCTGCACACAAACACGCACACATTCGAACAACGGCTAATGCAAACTCTTGCTCCACTTTGGCCCATGTTGTGGGCAACATATCATTTGCAACAACAAAGTGCTGCTAGTGGCTAAAACAGCAAAAATGAAAAAAAGTTTAAAATTTGTGGGATTTACTTCAGTTTAAGCGAAAATAGCAGAAGAAGAAACACCAGCAACACGACGACTAAGGTTAGCAAAGTAATGAAATGGAAACGAAGAAAATTTTTATTTTAAAGTGACTTTAATTTTAGATACTCATCTAAATTGCGCCATTTATATTCGGCATGGAATATCGTAACTGTAAAGTTACAGCAAACCCGCCTGCCAGATTATTCAAGCGCACTGAAATCTCTGTAGTCTGAAGGATAAAAAGGAAAGCAGCGAAGGATTATTGCCACTTCCTGTGGCTTGACGTTGATTTGAGTTGTTGTAAACTTGAGATGCGTAAAGTTCACACATTTAGGCATTGATGATGGACAAAATGCAACAGTAAAAAATAAACGACCATAAAAACGGAGCAAGTTGGGCGTTTAACAATAAAACCGATGAAAATTTGGTATTGTAAGAGATATTTAAAAAAAAAAAAAGAGTATTGAGTACGAAATAATGAGTATTGTATGAAGGATATGATGAGTTTGGTGTGTTAGTTACGATATGTACCTGTATGCTCAGTGAGCATATCTTTTAAATCCAAATACAAAACAATAAACTACTTACTAACACTTATGATTTGTTGTTATGTCTTCTTGTTGATTAAAATATTTTGCATTATTATTTTATAATTTGTTTTAATTAAATCGCAAAATATTTGTTTTAAGCTAAATGTATTTATCAGCTGTTTATAAATTGGTGTTTTTTATCTATCTCTGTCTTATATATTTACATTATTTCTAAATAAATTTAAACTGAAATTGAAACACACTTTACCAAAGCTACTTTTTGATGTTTTTTTTTTTAATTTCTACAACTCTTTTATATCCTTAACCAAATCTGCACACATTAAGGTCCATTCTGTTAAGTTGGGTCGAATTTTTGCAATTTCATTTCAAATAGCTATAACTGTTTAGAATATTATATTAAAAGAGAAATCGAAATTCGTAATGGTTCAAGAGTTCTGAGACTCTGAGCAGGTAGCGCACTAAACTTAAAACCTCAAATGCGTTTTCTGGAAAACTTCATTTCCGAGCTGGCGACACTCATTACTCAGTAAATTTTTATCGAATCTTAATTGGTTTTTTTTCAAATAAGCTTTAAATTGTCCATGAAATGAACCATAATCCCACTGATACGTTGCATATTGAAGTTTTTATCAACAAAAATGTAACGAAATTTATAGTAAAAATTATCAAAATTTAAAAACGACACCATTTTGTTATTTTTTAATCAATTTCATTAAAACTGGTCCATTCCATAAACAAGTTTATACTAAACAGGAAATTTTGTGTCAGATGATTTTTCATATGAAAACAGCTTGGTTTGTGTTTTGCGCACTGGTCCACATCACTCCGTGTCCTGCTTAAGGATATTGATTAAACAGTCTGAAAATTTTATACAATCTTCTTCAAAATATAATAAAAATTTTATAATTTTTCTAAAATACACTAATGAAAACTGCTCATGTTTTCGGCCTGTCTATCCAGACTGGACCATTAATCCATCTAGACCTGGCACTACAGTCGTTATCTAGGATTTCTGTGTTCTTAAACTACTACATTTGGGGTTATGATAATTAATGGGTTTTTTGTTTATCTATGACTCTTCCAAGAACATTACTGAAAATTTTCTTAATTTTTTTTTACATGAATTTAATTGCGAGCTTTAGATCAAGTAAGTTTTTTAGAAGGGAACAACCACAAAAACAACTACGTATAGAGTCAATCATTTTTTTTTTTTTGTTGTTGAGTATTTTGTTGTATTTTTATCTACCGATTTAATCTGATGTGGTTTTATTAACTAGTTCCTCTGGCAGATTTTACAAAAATTATTGGGTGTGTTTGCGTTTTAATGGCGTTTTTAATAGCATTTCTGCTGTTGGGTTTTATTATTTTTCGTTGTCCTGGTTTTGTCATGGTTTTTGTGTGCGTTCTTGTGATGCGTCTTTAGCCCATGGGAAGTAACGTTTACGCGCGTGCTGTTTATGTTTCCAGCTGCAGGAACATCAACATTAATGTTGTTCAAACGGCATTTCGCTCGAATTAAGATCTGCGTTTAATGTTATTCAAAGTATTTGGTTGTAACTTCTTCTTGCCATTGTGTTTATAAATTTTGTTTTATTTGCATATTTGCTGGATCTGAATGAATGTTCAAAATAGCAGAACAAAGCAGCAAAAAAAAAAAAAATAAACACAAAATAAAACAGCTATTAAGATACAAGAGCATTAAATTGCGAGATTTATAATGGTTGCCCTGTGGCGCTGTTGCGGTTTATTTGTTTGTCATTTTTATGCACGACTGACAGCTGATGTTCGAGGGTCCTTTCGAAGTGAATAAAAATATTTTCTACACAAATTTTCAAACAAAACAGAACATAAATAATTAAAGTAAATTTTTGAAATTGAAAAGTTTGCAGCACTTTCATAAAGACTGAATCTATGACACAAAATTCACTTCAATATTTAAATATTACTTTAAAGAATTTCTCTTGGGAAGCTCTTCAAGAGTTTTTCTGCAGTTGCGGCTGCGTGTGAATGGTTTATATTATAATTAACCTGCTTAAATTCACTTCCTTGTTTTAAGGATTGAAGCGTACTCTTTTAATCTTACAACTACCCACAAGGTTTTACACACACACACACAAGCACATATACTCACACACACTAACACGCTCTCAGCATGTAAGCCACAGCGACGTTTGACCCTAACAGCTACACCATCAGCATTTGTAATACTTACAATGCCAACGACTGCAACAAAAACAACAACAACAACAACAATAACAACAACAACAATAACAACTTCAAGAACTTGGCATTCATTTACATAACAGCCGGGTTGTATTAATGTTTAATGAACGTGTCTTTGCTACACTGCTAAAAATTTCATGTTAATATCCTTTTTTAAAGGTGCTTTTTTGACTTACTATTTCTTAGTTTTAACTAAATTTTTACACGTAGATAAGAACATTTCTTTAAGCTTATAGGATCTATTGGAATTTGTAGTAAATTACTTTATTTTTTTTTAAATACATGATAATAATGTGTTTAACTGCACTTGATTGTGCATTTAATTGAACGGCATTATAGTACGTGATACAAACACAGTACAACACATGATTTGCCAACTCAATTCTGAGAACTGTATGTGAAATTAGACCCAAATAGAAGAATTTCTGCATCATTCGTTTTGTCTTCTTACCTGACAAAATATTTTTTATATCGATTTGAAGTTAGTACTATCGTATAGGGGAATTTTTCACGTTTTAGGCCCTGTTGTTTGTCATAGCTCGACAACCACTAGCCCGATTTAGTTGAAATAAATTTTAAAAAATTTCGAATTACAATTCCCTTAATCTGTTTATATATTGTTTTACTATAAAAGCAACAGTTTCCAAGTTACAAATAAGCGCATGAAGAAAAAAAAATTTTTTTTTTTAAATTCATAAAAAATACAAAACGGAAATAAGTTTCAAGTCTAGTTACTTTTTCGCAAGGTCACATAACCTGTGAGCAAAATGAGACAAAGATCATGAAAATCGATGCACGCGTTTCGCTTTTATTCGCAATTGAGTAAAGGTATGAATTTCAAAAATCAGTTATAGCCACCACCCTTAAAATAAAAATAAAAATAAAAATTAAAAAATTATCATGCAAAAAAAAAAAAAATTTATTTATAAAAACTTTTTGAAAATAAAATAATATGCAATTAATACGCAATTATAATATGCATAAAAACAAAATTTAGAACATTTTTTCAATTATTGGCAATATCCATCCTTGTAGAAGTTGACGCTTGTGGTTCTGATGATCTTGTTTTCTTCGTAGGTTGTTCATATTCATGGTCTGAGTCTGTATCGTCATCAAGGGCGTGTTTCTTTCACTGTGTCCACCAATTTCAATGTCTTCATCTTCGGTGCTTTCTTCAAACTGCATAATTGTGGAACTCCACCAACAAACCTCCGCAAGCAATGCATCCAATTTTTTGCTTTTGAACCGCTTTTCAATTGGCATGGTCACCTGGTGGAACCTCTCTCCTTGTTCGTCTGATTCCTGAGGTGATTGTGCCAAAAAGGTATCGAGGTGGTGGTGCAAGAAATGCAATTTCAGCGTCATGGATGCACCGATTTTTTCGAAATAATACAGCAACCTGTCCACTCGTTGCTGTATCTCTTCTCGCTGGACACGGTTCTTTCCTAGAACGCCTTCTATTACTTCTTTCAATGCGTTCCATGCATGTTGGTAGTCGTGATGCTCTGAAAGCAAATTTGTGAAAGAATCACTTTTGATCAATTTCCGAATATCAGGTCCATTGAGAATACCTGTTTTAAATACATAAGAAAAACGAACAAATTATTGGTAATGCGAATGTATAGAAATTAACAAATTTAAATATGACAATATTTAAATACAGAGTACGATACGTACCGTTTTTAATTTTCTCATCACTGAGTTTCGGAAAGATGGATTTCAAACAGTCAAAGGCGCCGTTAACTTTTTTGACCACCACTTCAACGAATTTCCCAGCTATTCCCAGTTTCATGTGGAGCGGTGGCAACAAAATATCATCCAGGTCCTTTATCATAGGTTCATTGCGTAATTTTAATTGTTTGTTGAGCTCGGGAGTTCTTCCTTTCCAATCTTTACATTGATATTGATTTCCTTTGTATCGTGAATCTCAATTACAAAGGAAGCAGAAGTATTTTGGATATCCGCCCTTTTCTATAATCCCTTGTAGTATGTTGACCACCTTCAGATCGCAACAAATGTTCCATTTGTGTTCATCGTATTTGATTTTCTTCAAAATTTCGCCCAATGCTTCATACGTTTCCTTCATAGTTGTGCTGAATCCCAATGGAATGGATGGTTTTTTATTTTTTTTATGCAGCAGCACAGCCTTCAAACTGGTAACTGAACCATCGATGAATAAACGCCAGTCGCCAGCGATATAAACCATTCCCAATTTTTCCACTAAGCCTAGTATATCATGGCAGTACGTGAACGTATTTGCATCGTCAACAGAATAAAATTTCTGAAAATCAGCTTGGCGTTGTCGGTATGATGTTGCGCTGACATTTTGCTGTGTGAGTTTTCTGCGCTTCAAAATGATGTCAACCATTCCGAGTTTTGTTGTGATAGTCTCATCTTAGCCACAATGTAATCCATTTTGATTTGTGTTACCGGTCAGCATCATCCAAATTGGTCGGATTGGTGAAAACGGTTTCGGCTAGCAGGGACCAGTATCCGCACTCGGAGGTTTAGGTGCATCGGTATCAGCAGGGCGTTGCACTGAAAGTGTGGCAGTAAATGCAGCAGTGTATACTTTTGCTTTCAATTGTTTTCTGTTTAATCCAGGACGAAAATTTATGCATGCGTAGCACCTGGATTCATCATGTCCAGTTAGGTCTTCCACCCAAATTACTGGCTTTATAAAAGACAACTTTCTACTTTTTCCGTGCATCTTTTTTAGAAGGGTAGTATAACAACTGTTGCACACTGTGTTCGGCGTAAAATTTGCACCACTTAAATCTGCTTCATCGAAATAATTACAATACGCGGTTTTGAATTGCTCAGTAAACAAATTTTTTCGATCTTTTTTCTGTATTTTTCGGACGATATGACCACAAACGTAACAAAATTCATCCAAATTTTGGCACTTGTTGTTTTTCATATTGATATATTTTATGTTTTGTTGTTATTCACTTTTAAAAAACTGTAGAAAAATCACTTTCACTGTTCGCGTTCGTCAGCACTGCCTGAATGACAAAAATCGATCAATGCACACCTATAAATACTAAGTATTTTTCAATATTTTACTGCCATGTACTTATAAATGGGCGCATATTTTAAGGGTGGCTGGCTATATACCTAATTCAGCACTTGTACTCTTCAAATTGTGCAAAACTTTCCAAATAATCAGCACCCTTAAATGTGGGTTTATTTATTATATTGTTCATTCCTTTTTTTTTTTGATTCTCAGAATTATAAAAAGGTGTCAATGTTTTCTCCAAATATTGTTGTGCATAAAACGTGAAAAATTCCCCTATACGATAGTTACTAACTTCAAATCGATATTAAAAATATTTTGGCAGGTAAGAAGACAAAACGAATGATGCAGAAATTCTTCTTTTTGGGTCTAATTTCACATACAGTTCTCAGAATTGAGTTGGCAATCAATGAATTGATAAATGTTGTACTGTGAAATTTACCCTGATTTTACCCTTTACTTCGCTTCACGCTTATCTCCTGAGGCCACACTCATTTTTAGTATTATTGCCGACAGCAACAGTATGAACTAAATTACCATATTTTAATTAAATGCGACCCATATTGTCTGAAATATAGCACTTTTTTGTTTGTGGGCGGTAAAAGGGGATCTGGCAACTTGTTGTTTCTTTAAAACCATTTTGTGCTCGAAACAAACCGAATACAAAAATTTCAGCTCAATTGGCTTAGTAGTTTTGGAGTCTTTAGCCACTGCACAGACTGACAGACAGATGAGCGTGTACTGGTTATGTATCAATTTATTCACTTAGTAAAATGATTTCATGTGTGACTTCACAAATATGCTGTACATACATTTTTGTAATGGGTCAATAATCTATGTACTCATTACAAAAAGTTAATATTTATGCAATAGATCCATTATATATGTACTCACTACATATAGTTATTTCACATTTAATGTAAATGGTCAATAATCTATGTACTACATATATCAGAAATGTACTCATTACATAAAATTATTAACAATAACTTTTAAATGAGCATAGTGGGAATGTACCCACCACGGACATATCTATCTATTCATTCACTACACATAATTTTGTGATGAGTACATAAAACTCTTTATTGACTACATGCAGTACTGTTTAAAAGATTTATGTAGTCAATACATATTTCAACGTGTACTTAGTACAAGAAAATCATCAAATTTATGTGTGCAGAAATTTATGTCATGAGTACATAAATTTATGTAGTGAGTCCATAGGTTTTCCCCTCTGTGTATGTATAACTATATACTATATATATTTGCATGTTGCAGAAACATATTTTTTACTGATTCAAAATATATTTGCTGTAGAAAAATTCAGTCACGGTCGCTAAAAGCAAATCAGTTCTAAATTTGGTCAAAAAACCTTATGTAAAACTATAAAATATTTTATTTTGTCGCAATGACAGCTTCATCTAATAAATTACTTTCTTCTGTTTGAACACTAAGACCACAGTATACAGATGTAATGGACCCTAATGTAATGGAAACTCGAAATTTTTAATCAACATCAATGCTTACATTTTCCAAAAATAGCCATAGAAGTGTTTGTTGTGAATAAATCGCAGTCGATTTGAAAAAACTGCAGTGACGCAGTAGAACATCAAATGTTGCCAAAAAGCGCAGTAGATCTACTGCAATTGCAGAAAAGTCCGAACACTGATAGTGACAGTTCAAGCAAAGGCGGAAAAAGAGCGAATTTCTCTCAAGTGCCACAACCTGATAAATGAACCATGGATATATGTTTGGCATCAAATCTAATCATATATGTAACACATGCTAAGTATAATTGTGAAAAAAATGTCTTTCAACGTGTACTTCATAAAACTCTATTTAAAATTCATGTCGAAGAAGACCAAAATTGAAAGAGATACATTTTTTTTTCATTTCTTCTGGTAAAATTAGCTCAGTGTAAATTTGTGAGTGCTTGTTAATGTTTTTTAAGCGTATGCTTTAAGGTGTGAGTTCGTGCACTTGCGTCATTTAACCCTTTGTTGTCACTTTTATCACGCAATTAACTACGAATTTATTACCACGGTAGGAATGAAAATTCATGAGTTTTGCTGTCGTCTTTCATAAATTATATTAATAAGCAGAAAAAAATTGCATAATAAGCTACTATATATTTTTTAAGTGGCTTATTTTTATATATTTTTGAGAAATATTTTTATTTATTGAGTTGTAAGAAATCAAAATTGGTGATAATAAGTAAAGAAAAATAGAAAAAAAGAATATCAAAGAAACGAATTAACACTAAAATCATGTTTACTTTTTTAGAGCATTTTCGATTTAGAAAAATTTGTAGAAAAAACTTATTTTATTAACTCCAGTTATGTAGAAATGCCCACTTGTAAATTGTAAACTTTTCGCCATGACTATTTTTGAAGGGAAAAAGCCTTTCCTCATGCTCTCATGGTTTCTCCTTTCAATGATGTTAATGGCATATCTAAAAAGTTTAATGTCAGAAAAACTAATTCTCTTTCATTAAAAGTTTTATTTTTCCTTTGGCATAGCCCAAAATATCAATTCTGTTAGGCTTTTAATAAATTTTATGTTTAATTAAATATAAAAGTTTAAATTTTCTTTAAATAAATAACATCTTAAAAATAAAATTTTCACTCAAAAAATGAAAAACTTCTACTTTCATAGATAAGGCTTTGCTTAAGCATTTGTTAAAAAATAGTATCTTTTGTAAATCCAAATACATAGACTAAAGCAAAAAACTATTTTTGACACTATTCCATAAAAACATATTTCTTTTTTGCTGAGATAACTTTTTGGATTGTTGTCATACTTTTATTATTACTAAAAAAAGATGAAGCCAAAAATTTCTTCTAAAAAGTAGTCACTTAATAAAAATTTACATTACAAATTTTTTACAATGATCTAAAAACGACTTTTTTTTAAACGATGAATGAAAAAGAAGACGTTGGAGAGATAAGCTCGATATACAGCATTTTATTATCATAGCATATAAAATCTTACCAATATTACAAAAATTCTAAAAACAGTTAAATTGTATTTGTCATTTAAATGTTCCCCTTCCCTGCAAACATTTTCAATTGCTTGAGAGCCGCCAGCGAATCGCTTGAAAGATGAGACAATTGAGTTCATTTGAGAGTCATCCGGGTATCGCCGGCTGTAAGCAGCTGAGGCCATAAAAGCGATTCGATGGGAAGATTCACGAACGAATAGCCTAAAGGGTTCGTAAGCGATTAGCTGGGAAGGGTTGCTATCAAATCGCCGGAAGGGGTGTTAAGCGATTCGCCTGGAAGATTCGCGAACGAAGCGCCTAAAGGGTTCATAAGCAATTCTCTGGAAAGAGTCTCAAACGAATCGTCAAGAGAAGTTCTTAGCAATCCACGGGAAGAGTCGCACACAAATCGGCAAAAGGAGTCTTAAGCGATGCGCCGACAAGAGTGGCACACGAATCGATTTTAGGATTCCTCAAGGATTTGTTGCGAAGCGTCTTTGTTGAACGTTACAAGTTATTTTATAGGGGACAGTCTTTGTCAAATCGGATAAAAAACAAATCTTCCATCGAAAATCGTGCTGGTATAAATATTTTCAGTTTCCATGCGGCAATTCAATACAAACAATATTTTATTTAAATTTTCGATGATTATTTTTAGCGGAGAAGTACAGTTGCGGTTAAAATAATAGCAGTGTTCTTATATTCCGACATGTTTGGATAAATAATACTACGGATCCGGTAAACCCATTATCATTACGTTTTTGGCACGTGTTTAATATTATTGGTCTTCTAAACTAGATTCTAAACTATTCACCATAAAATAAAAAATAATATTTTGTATTTTAGAAAAAATAGCAACTTTTCTATCGATATATTAAGCAATTTCGTGTCATGTGCTGTAGCGGAGCTAAAGTCTTAAGATTATCTAACAAAATATCAACAAATATTGTATCTTTTTTTTTAGCGGAGCTGTTATCATCCAAAGTTAGAATTTAGAAGAAAATTGTTGGTTAAGTGCATTTTTACATGAAAAATAAACATTTTAAATTTGGACGATTACAGCTCCGCTAAAACAAAAGATACAGAATTTGTTGATATATCGTTGGATAATCTCAAAATGTTAGATCTGCTGCAGCACATGACACGATAGTGGTTGATATATTGATGGAAAAGTTGATGATTCTACCAAAATACAAAATATTATTTTTAAATTTATGGTGAGTAGTTTAGATTCTAGATCAATAATACTAAATACGTACCAAAAACGTAAAACATCGTATATCTTGAAAGTTTTACAACATAGGAAGAAACTGATTACAGATTTGAAACCAATGTTTCAAATGGCCTTACCGGATCCGAAATTTGGAGACTAGTATTATTTGTCCAAACATGTCTGAATATAAAAGTACTGCTATTGCTTTTACCACAGCTGTATATAAAATAGCCTACTTCATATTCCAATCGATCTTTAAAATTTTTAAATAAGCCAACTTCCAACGATCGCCGGAATGAGCGAAGGAAGATTTTAAAGATTTTTTTTAAATCGCGTGTCATCACTTGGGCGATTGAAAAGTGATCCATCTTCCAACGATCGCCGGAATGAGCGAAGGAAGATTTTGAAGATTTTTCTTGAATCGCGAATTCATCGCTTTGAAGATTAAAAAGCGATTCATCTTCCAACGATCGCTGGAATGAGCGAGGAAAGATTTTGAAAGTTTTTTGAATCGCGCACTCATCGCTTGAGTGATTGAAAAGCGAAATATCTTCCAAACAACCCTTCGGCGAATAGCAAGTGCTTCGCCAAATCAACTTCTCTTCCAAATGTTTGCAGGGATTGTTTTACATTGGTTAATCATTTTATTGTCTATATGCTTATTGGTGTTAGTTAGGAAAAATATTTTCTGTGTTAATGTTAATATAATGATTTTAAAAAAATCAAATTTTAGTTAGTAAAGTAACGTGCCCTGAAGAACGAGTCAAAAAACTCCGAAACGTCGCAAAGACTAAAAATAAATAAAAAACTTAAAACCCTAAAAGTTGAGTTTTTAATTATTTAAAATGGTTGCTAAAAACTAGTCTTTTTTGAAAAAATTACCTCACACCAACCAGTAATACCTTTTTTAAAATTTTTTTACTTGTTAATTGTTTTTTTATTTTGAATTTTTCTTAGAAAAATTACAGACTGGGCTCCATAAAATTTGTAATATTTACTATTGAGTAGTTAAGGTGGTATTTAAAATAAACCAGTATATTTTTTGTTAATATTTAATTACAATTTTAGCTGTAACAATGTTTTATTAATCAATTGTACTTATAAATTGTATTTTTATTTGACGGTTTTCAAAATTTATCTAAGGTGTTGAGCTATTCCTGGTTTTTTTTTTAAAAAAAATTAATAATTTTAGTAAATTAAAGTTTTTTCTAAATGACCTCTATATTAATTATGTTGACTTTATATGATTTAAATACAAATTCTAAATGTTTGATAGTTTAAATCATACTTGATTTTAAATACAAATTCTAGTTGTTTGATAGTTTAAAATCGTTTATTGAGCTTAAGGTCAAAGTTAGAACAATTAATTGTTCTAACGAATTTTTCCAAAGAAACAACAACAACAACAACAAAGTTTTTTCAATATGAAAAGGAAAAAATCACTAGCTGATCTGATTGCAATTTCTACTCTGCTAAAAGCGTCATCAGAAATCTTTGTGATACCCGTGCAAGCGCGCGCTAACGCACTGCACCATCGGGGCGATGAGATTTGAAGCGTCAATTTCTCAGTTTTTCCTCCATTTCATAATGTCACATTTGTTGTTGTATTTCTGTTTTACTTTAGTTTCTATGCTTATGTTATTATATGTAGTCCAACAGCCTGCTGGAAGTCTGCACTAACAAAGCATGTTTACTGAAGTTGTTTTTAGAATTTTTGCTGATTTTGTTTTCAGCTGTTTCCGTTTGGTCGAGCTCTACCATTTGATTAAAGTTTTTTCTAAATGACCTCTATATTAATTATGTTGACTTTATATGATTTAAATACAAATTCTAAATGTTTGATAGTTTAAATCATACTTGATTTTAAATACAAATTCTAGTTGTTTGATAGTTTAAAATCGTTTATTGAGCTTAAGGTCAAAGTTAGAACAATTAATTGTTCTAACGAATTTTTCCAAAGAAACAACAACAACAACAAAGTTTTTTCAATATGAAAAGGAAAAAATCACTAGCTGATCTGATTGCAATTTCTACTCTGCTAAAAGCGTCATCAGAAATCTTTGTGATACCCGTGCAAGCGCGCGCTAACGCACTGCACCATCGGGGCGATGAGATTTGAAGCGTCAATTTCTCAGTTTTTCCTCCATTTCATAATGTCACATTTGTTGTTGTATTTCTGTTTTACTTTAGTTTCTATGCTTATGTTATTATATGTAGTCCAACAGCCTGCTGGAAGTCTGCACTAACAAAGCATGTTTACTGAAGTTGTTTTTAGAATTTTTGCTGATTTTGTTTTCAGCTGTTTCCGTTTGGTCGAGCTCTACCATTTGATTAAAGTTTTTTCTAAATGACCTCTATATTAATTATGTTGACTTTATATGATTTAAATACAAATTCTAAATGTTTGATAGTTTAAATCATACTTGATTTTAAATACAAATTCTAGTTGTTTGATAGTTTAAAATCGTTTATTGAGCTTAAGGTCAAAGTTAGAACAATTAATTGTTCTAACGAATTTTTCCAAAGAAACAACAACAACAACAAAGTTTTTTCAATATGAAAAGGAAAAAATCACTAGCTGATCTGATTGCAATTTCTACTCTGCTAAAAGCGTCATCAGAAATCTTTGTGATACCCGTGCAAGCGCGCGCTAACGCACTGCACCATCGGGGCGATGAGATTTGAAGCGTCAATTTCTCAGTTTTTCCTCCATTTCATAATGTCACATTTGTTGTTGTATTTCTGTTTTACTTTAGTTTCTATGCTTATGTTATTATATGTAGTCCAACAGCCTGCTGGAAGTCTGCACTAACAAAGCATGTTTACTGAAGTTGTTTTTAGAATTTTTGCTGATTTTGTTTTCAGCTGTTTCCGTTTGGTCGAGCTCTACCATTTGATTAAAGTTTTTTCTAACTTCAGTAAACATGCTTTGTTAGTGCAGACTTCCAGCAGGCTGTTGGACTACATATAATAACATAAGCATAGAAACTAAAGTAAAACAGAAATACAACAACAAATGTGACATTATGAAATGGAGGAAAAACTGAGAAATTGACGCTTCAAATCTCATCGCCCCGATGGTGCAGTGCGTTAGCGCGCGCTTGCACGGGTATCACAAAGATTTCTGATGACGCTTTTAGCAGAGTAGAAATTGCAATCAGATCAGCTAGTGATTTTTTCCTTTTCATATTGAAAAAACTTTGTTGTTGTTGTTGTTTCTTTGGAAAAATTCGTTAGAACAATTAATTGTTCTAACTTTGACCTTAAGCTCAATAAACGATTTTAAACTATCAAACAACTAGAATTTGTATTTAAAATCAAGTATGATTTAAACTATCAAACATTTAGAATTTGTATTTAAATCATATAAAGTCAACATAATTAATATAGAGGTCATTTAGAAAAAACTTTAATCAAATGGTAGAGCTCGACCAAACGGAAACAGCTGAAAACAAAATCAGCAAAAATTCTAAAAACAACTTCAGTAAACATGCTTTGTTAGTGCAGACTTCCAGCAGGCTGTTGGACTACATATAATAACATAAGCATAGAAACTAAAGTAAAACAGAAATACAACAACAAATGTGACATTATGAAATGGAGGAAAAACTGAGAAATTGACGCTTCAAATCTCATCGCCCCGATGGTGCAGTGCGTTAGCGCGCGCTTGCACGGGTATCACAAAGATTTCTGATGACGCTTTTAGCAGAGTAGAAATTGCAATCAGATCAGCTAGTGATTTTTTCCTTTTCATATTGAAAAAACTTTGTTGTTGTTGTTGTTTCTTTGGAAAAATTCGTTAGAACAATTAATTGTTCTAACTTTGACCTTAAGCTCAATAAACGATTTTAAACTATCAAACAACTAGAATTTGTATTTAAAATCAAGTATGATTTAAACTATCAAACATTTAGAATTTGTATTTAAATCATATAAAGTCAACATAATTTTAGTAAATGTTTTGTGATTGTACCTACTACATATAACTGAAAAAAATTTTCATTGCAAGTGTAATTTTCCAGTCATCTACATCGTATTTCTTCTCTAGTTTCGAACATTAGCAATGGTCTTTTGAGCTAGGTTGGCGTAAAAAACCAATTCATGTATAAATAAATAATTTGCTGAATGTTCATTAGACTGGGCCGATTTATATGGAGATAAAAATATTTATGTTGCCTGGGCGATTTTCGGATCGGTCATAATAAGTTATTAAAAATAAACAAAAAAGAGGCGATAGGGTGCACTTTAACCCATTACATCTTCAATTTAGTGAAGTTTTTCAAAAAAATGTTTGTATATAAACGTGCACAGCTAGAACAAAACTGATGACAGAAATAAAATCCTCGTACCCGATTCAATCTAAAACCGGTCTCACATTTAAACGTTTTATAAAAAAATTTATCGTAAAAAATTCATAAAGAAAAGAATTCACAAAATTCAAGGTATAATCTTAACGTTGCACGGTGGAGTGAGCCCATACAAAGGGTTGGACAATGCATATTGCTTTAAATAATTGATTATAACTCTAGAAACATTTGATGTATTTTGACCAAATTTTAAACATGTCCTATTAAAAGAATTTCTCATGAAAGCGGGTCTAGGAGACCCAAAAAATTAATGCTAAAAAACCAAGTTTTTTGTGTTTTGCGATATTTCGTGCAGGTATTTTATTACAAAACTAGTGGACCCGGCAAACTTCGTCCTGCCTTCAAAGGTGGCAAATTAAAGATTTACAATTTTCAGGATAGATGGTTCTGTATTTATATATTTAAATTGTGAAAATAATTTTGTTACAAAAGTTTGTTTATTTAAATAAATGCTTTAAATACTTTATTGATAAGTTTTTAATAATTATTTAAATTAAGTCAATTTAATTGAGATCTTAAATTACTGCAACGCTTTTAGATGCACAACATTCTTTGTTTGTCTGTCGGGAGCGTAAACAAATAAGGCCGATGGTTTACCTACTCTAGAACATGCTACATAGAGCTGGCCATGAGAAAAGCATGGATACTCCAAATTGATGCCACAAATTTTTAAAGACTGTCCCTGCGCCTTATTAATAGTCATTGCAAATGCTAGTTTTACTGGAAATTGAAGGCGTTTGAAGTCGAATGGCAAATCATTCGGAATTATTGGGATTCGTGGGATCAGTACGTCTTCCCCCTTGTACTTTCCTTTCAAAATTGTACCTTCAATGACGTTTGTCATAAGTTTTTTGACAATAAGTCTTGTGCCATTGCAAAGTCGAGGCTGATTGATATTACGCATCATTATGATTACGGATCCAACCTTTAACTGAAGATCATGTAGCGGCAAACCTGACAACTCGATGGAATTTAAAAATTCTGTTGGATAGTTCACAACATCCTCCTGGTTCATGATAGTGTCAATTGATTTGTAAGACACTATTAGCCCTTCAATGGCCATTTGAATCGTTGCATTAATCTCATCGACGTCTTTGTTTTTAGCGGCTAATATTGCTCGTTCTCCTAGCCAATCATAATTCCTGTAATACTGCAAAATGTTGGGGAACACACAATGAATTAGCTCTTCTTTTGACTCAGTAAAATGGCAGAAGTCATTAGGTAACTTTATTAAACCAGTCGTAACGTTGATGGGAATTTTTGCATTTCCAATATCCAATAATTGCACCGAAAAAACATCTGCAGAGGGATCGTTTTGCAGTTGGATTCGCATATTTGTTGTGAGTTTCAGCGTAGTAACATGTCTCCACAAATTGGAAGATTTGAGACATGCATTAATTTGATCAGCTGCAGTTGACCGTGGAATTACCGGTAATGTTTGGCGAAAATCACCTGCCAACAGTATCAGGGCACCACCACAAAGATTTGGATTATCTCGCAAATCTTGTAGTGTTGTTTGCAGAGCTTCCAATGATTTTTTGTGTGCCATTGTACACTCGTCCCACACAATCAGTTTGCATTGTTGCAAGACTTTTGCCATTCCGGATGTCTTCGATATGTTGCATGTTGGTTGGTCGTTAATCTGCATGTTCAATGGCAGTTTAAGTGCCGAATGCGCAGTTCGACCACCATCCAATAAAGTTGCAGCAATACCTGAGGATGCGAGGGCAAGTGCAATATGATTTTGCGATCTTATGGTTGCTAATAATAATGAAATCAGAAATGTTTTCCCTGTACCTCCAGGAGCATCCAAAAAAAATATTCCACCAGTTCCATCGTTGACGGCTTTTATTATTGTATTGTAGGCATATTTCTGTTGGGGATTAAGTTTTTCGATGCCTGGTTGAACATTATCTGCCAATTCCTCGCGATTGTATTGGTTCTCTCTCAGTAAATCTTGATTTAATACAGCGTTCATTGGACGATTCGGTGCAATCATACCTAATTGTATCAGAACTTTGTTAACAATAATCAAACACTGGTCTTCAATCATTATTAATGCTTCATTATGCATTTCGTTTGATATCGACAAATCAGGATTTTGTGTAATGGCACGCATTCGATGAAGAATATCTTGTGTCATATCATCCTTGTATTTTACCCATAGATCGATGGGATTTGATGGAAAACATGTCGATATGATGATCGAAAATAAAGTTCGTATTTGATGTGGATGTGATGAAAGTACTGCATCAGCAAGTGTATGATCCCAATGAGTATCATTGTCTAGTAATCGCAAGTGTTGGCAAGCTTCGCGGTATGTGGCACACAATCGCCCATCGACCGTTCTCAAATTCTGAAATGATGTAGGTCCACGAACATTCACCAACAGCAAACGGAGATAAAAGCATTCATCATTATTAGGATGCACTGTGTAAATGCGTCCCAAAGCATCTGTGGAGAACACATTTGGATGACCATCAGTGGGAGTGCCATGTTTGCGACGTTGAAAAGTTTTTGAAGACTTATTCCAAGTGTAATATCTTGGCATTTCGCGGTATAATAATGTTCTGGCGAATGCATCAGTTTGGCACATTGAAAAGAAACTTGTCAGTGTAGTAGGTTGTGGTCGTTCAGCTGCTTGTAAGGCATTTTCGGGTCTGAAATATACACGTTGTCCGTTTTCAAGGTGAACAGCCAAATGAACCACAGTTGGATATCTTTCATGAATTGGGAAAGAAAAAATCCGCCAAATAGCTTCATTGCTGCTGATATAACGGCCCATTTGATACTGCGTGATTTCATCGTTTGCGTATTCAGCAGCTGCACCAAAAACAGCCATATCGCTTCCTTTGTTCACATATTTGCATATGTATTTAATTGATTTGATGGAATTACAATATTCTACATTTATATGTGCTTTGTATGCCTTCGACAATAATGGTGAATATGGGACGATCCATCGATTGTCAACCTGAATATCTTGACGGTTTACTTTCGCAATGGCTGATTTTCCGCTGTCCTGTGTTGATCGACGCCGATATAAAGGATAACCATCATTTCCAGTTACTGTCTCAGCAGTGAATGCTCTAGGATAACGTTTGGAACACTTTCCATCAATCATACATGGTGAATTTACGTTGAATGACCCACATGGCCCATGAATCATGTTCTTAGTCACCACTTCGAACAATTGAGGATCAATATGTTTGTCAGGAATTTCAGCTGATATGATATCGTCAATTTCATCAGGTCTTAATTTTTCTTTTAACCAAACTAAAATATGTGCATGGGGTAAACCTCGTTTCTGCCACTCGACGGAATACATCCAACAACATGTTTCTCCAAACACTCTAAGTTTCACGACAAAATGCATCAGTGATTTTAGTTTCTGTCTAAAGACTCGTGCAGTTATGTCATGTCGATGAACCGATGATTGACCTGGAAACAGGAGATCTTTTATTTCATCCCATTGTGGATTACATGTAAAGGTGATAAAAAGATCCGGACGACCGTATTGGCGAACATATGACATCGCATCTTGTGCATATTCATGCATGTGTCGCGGACTTCCAATATACGTTGCTGGTAAAATCTGCAATCTACCGACATTGTTTCCATTGCCATCTATGCTGATAGCATCCCGAAGATGTATGTACTCTTCAGAGCGGAGTTGGTTTTGATTGAGTCTGAGGAAAGTCAGCCGCTCCGTTTCTATCTTCACGTACATGTCAACAGCGAATTGGTGAAACAGTCCTCTGCATTTTAAAATGTAATTGTGGTCGTTTTCACGAACCATCAATCTGAATGCGTAGAAGTTCATGGAACTTAGTTTTTTGTTCGTCTCGGCGCCTACAATTTCAAGTGTGTAATTTGTTGGTAACAAAAATACAACTTAACTTTAGAAATTTTATGGTACTCACCGGTTAATGGGTTTACCATCTTGATTGTGAAATGATAGCCGTCATCACCCTGCCAAAAGAGTAGAGGATACTGCAATGCATCATATGATCGATGCGTTTCTGACACACGCTGTAATCGGTCGTTACGGCGATGGAGAACAATATCACGTGAAGCCAAATTTTCACCTACAACAACTATTGCAACATCATCGACAGTTGGAGCATTGAATCTTCTGGCGTGTTCCCCAGCTGGTCTTCTATCGGCATGTATAACAATTTTATGGTTGTCTGACGGCATTTGTTCAAGAGCCGTTTTGAACAACCCAACTAATGCATTGTGTTCATGAAGGATACTTTGCAGCTGTTGGACTATTTCCCGGTTAATAGAGGCATTGTGTGCACATCGTTGATCGACTTCATCGTTTGAGTTCCCCATAAAATATATTTGCAGAAATTGATGGTCCTCATCAACGTTTGGCAACAACGATCCTGCTCTATGGTAAATTTGACCTTGAATCTGCAACGGTGGTGTGAATTGATGAAAAATGTAATTTATTTACATGTGGCAAATTAATTACCTTAAATGTTGGCATGAAATTGTCTCGGACAATGTTCGTGGCGCCGAACGAAGTCATTTGAAAGCAAGAATTGTACTTTTGTATATTGTTTAGGAAATGCTTCGAAAGAGGTGCTGATCCAGAAACCAATGAATACAGAGGCTCAGGTGGTGGGTTAAATGGTGGTAGTTTTATCTTTCCATTTGCGCAGCATAACCCTGGAGATTCTTTGGGAAATTTCAGAGCCTTGCAATGAGAACACACAATGCTCATGGACCCGATTACAACATTATTATCCGTACAATAATCAGTAGATGAATCATAGCGGAAGGCTGTACGAAAATAATTTCTCGGTACACCAGCTTGTCGTTGTACGCGTCTAGCTATATTGTTTTCTTGATGATTATCATCCGATCGATTAATAGATGCAATGCGACGTCTTTGTCTCAATCGATTTTCTTCATTTCGTATAGCTTGATCTTCATGTGACTCAATTAATCGGGATTCTAACATCCGTTGGCTGTTCCTCTCAATACGATTTGCCCGATGTTCAGGACTTTCAATCGCTCGAGAATTTCTTGAGCTTGTAGCCGTACGGCTTCTGCGACCAATGTTCCTACGTCTGATTGGCGGCATCTCACTGACTTATTTTGAAAATTAATTTAAAACAAAATCAATACTATAATGAAACGTCACTCAGTTCTTAAGTTATGCTGTCACAAACACACGCCAACTCATTTTTATATATAAAGAGAGAGAAGAAGAATAAAAGAAGATATTCTTCGTTTTTTCTTATAAAAAAAGTAATTGCTGAAATTATACTCACCAACACCTATATTATATTGCACGAAAAATTTGAGCGCACGGTTAATTGTATTTTAAAATTTTCACTTTTTAGAGCAAACACAAATGGCACTAATTAGGAACTTTTCAAAGTTTAAGCTTAAGCCAAGTAACAAAATTGAGAAGTGAAAAGAAGGCAACGTGCTTGACAAAGTTAGGAGTTTGAGTTTCTCCTAAAAGTTTCTCATACATAGAAAAATGAGCATTGGAAAGGAGTTAGTATATGAAGAACTTAAATTTTCCTAGTCTTACCAGTAATTTTTAAATAGTTTTATTCTTTAAAAAATCATTTTTGAATAAACAAAAAATCAGCCAAATAGCTCAAAGTTTTTGTAGATAGATAGCTTTTTTGTACCCAGTGTTTAACGGGATGCAAAAGAGTGTAATTTTTTATGAACTCCTCAACAGCCCGCACACCAAATTTTGTTTAAATACCTATAACAGGATCAGAAATAATGTATTTTTAATTTGTGATTTGTATGGGAGGTACCACGCCCCTTTGTCCAATCACGCCTATTTTTGCAGCAGAACTTACAATATGTACACCAAACTTATATACCAAATTTTGTTCACATACCAATAGCCGGAGCAGAAATAATGTATTTTTAATTTGTAATTTGTATGGGAGGTACCACGCCCATTTGTCCAATCACGCCTATTTTTGCAGCAGAACTTACAATATGTACACCAAACTTATATACCAAATTTTGTTCACATACCAATAGCCGGAGCAGAAATAATGTATTTTTAATTTGTAATTTGTATGGGAGGTACCACGCCCCTTTGTCCAATAGGACCGAATTATAAATCTAAACCACTCGGAGCACCACCCAAACGCATACAAAAAAATTTATACAAATCGGTCTCTCCGTTCTTTAGTTATGCTGTCGCACACACACGCCAACTCATTTTTATATATATTAGAGATATGTTTTTAAACAAGAGTTAATTAGCTTATTACATTTAAAAGATGCTTAAATACAGCATGCATCTCTATTGAAAACAAAGTAAATGTATTATTAAGAGCAAACAGTGATTTATTAAACCTTTTGCATTTTTAAACAAATAATTTTTTCATTAATAACCAAGATAAAGTACTGAAACTTCCTGAGAGCTCCTAATTTTATATTAATTTCACCTTTTTAACAATAACAAAAAAATCTACCGATTGTGGTGGGTGGGGGTTTCCAATAATATTTATACAACTTTTTTGGTGTGACGAGGTACCCGGGTACCTTTTTGTGTTTTGTATGAAGCTTCTAAGGAACTATTATTGTTTTTTAAAAAAATTAAAATATTTTTTGTTTGAAACTAAAAAAAAATGTTTTTATATAAATAGAACAGCTTTTCGGCATATATTATATTTTTTGTATCACAATATTTACACACTTCACAAAAAAATTACAAAAGAAAAAAAACACGTATTTTTTGCTCAAATCAAAAAGATCAAGTAACAAAAAATGGGATTTTTCATTGGATTGTCGTACAAAATATGGCAATATTGACTTTTTTTTTTGCTTTAAAATTAATACGATGCCGATTTGATAGACGTCACCTACTTCTGCCACCTTCATAAATACATCTTGCTTGCACTGAACTTTTAAAATATATTTAATATAAATTATTGACGGCTAAAGATAACAACTGTGATTATTGGCAGATCTTTTTTAAGTGGATTTCATACCCTTTATCTGTACTGTACCAGCTTATGCAATTTTTTTACTGGCATTCTTGACGTTATTTGCATCGTGTCAAAAATATATCTCAAGAACCAGACGTCTCGGATAAATAAACAGTATACCAAAATATTTGCATTAAAATTGTCCAAACTTATTTAGTACAATAAATTTACGTCACTTTACTAGTATGTATGCTATGCCGCAATCAAAGCAAAATATCTATTTTTTTCGATTAAAAAGGGTTAAGGAACCGTGCCGGAATGGGTTAAAAAATATATGTGTCCCAGACTTGTTTTTTTTTAACCATTCGCAAGTTTTTATCGCTAATCAAACTGAATCAGTTCCTATAGTTGTGCTGTAATAGGCAAACTTTGTGAAAAATGCTATAAAAAGAACCTGAAGAATACAATTTTGATAGTGAAATTCTCAGAAGGCGCTGGATGGCGCACGCTAATTTTTTTAAAAACATTTCTTACACTCATTATTGGTAATCTAAGGTACTTTGATCCTGGCCAACCCTGGCCATTTTTTTATTTTTCAAATTTAATATTTTTTTTTTTTAATTTAATTTTAGTTTCTTATCCCAATAATGGGATAGCAAAAAACTTTATAATAAAATATCTGGTTTAAAAAGTAAGAGTATAACCTTTCATAAAATATAAAGATCTCTTCAATCAAGCAGTTTAACAAAATGTTATAAGACTTAAAAAAAAGACTATATTTTTTTATATTACAAAATATTAACTTTGAGGCTTTACAAAAGCAAAATTACGCACTTAAAAATAAAAAAAAAAACTGCCGAATTCTAATAGCCCAAATATATTTCAACTAGTAGTATCAAAATATTAGTATCAAAATATTATAGTAGTATCAAAATATTATATTAATTTGCTAGTTGCACTTTTTTCTGGATGACAAACCCTTTATGTGGGATCGTCCCACCGTGCGTTGGTGCGAATGCATTTTTGACCATCAAGGCTGAACCACTGAAGCGTTTCCACCTTATAATCACAACATGTGTTCGTGTGGTTCTCCGAAACTTTTTTGGTTATCTTAGATTCCCCTAGGTGGCGCTGTGGTCGATTTTTATCGGTTTATAAGTAAAATTTTTTTAAAAATCCACCACAGCGCCATCTAGGGGAATCTAAAAAAGCAAAAAAATTTCGGAGGACCACACGAACACATATTGTGATTATAAGGTGGAAACGCTTCAGTGGTTCAGCCGTGAAAGCTGTACGCACCAACGCACACTGGGGACATGTGTGCTCAAAATTTCATATTAAAAAAAATGCTTTTTTAGGAAAAACAAAAACGCAGTTATATTTGTCATTAAATTCTACATTTGTAAGTAGCTGTTCAGTTTCAGTTTTTCAGTGGTTTTCTGCTGGAAGATATGCGTGTCCAAATATGACACATTTAAATTTTTTTTTTAATTTTTCACGACTGAGAAATTTGTATGAGCAATTCAAGTTGTTACTGTAAGAAAACAGTAAAAGATTTTATGATTTTTTTTTACATTATTTAAAATGATGTTTTTATTTTTTCGGTTTATTTATTTTGCCATTGTGTTTTGAAAAATTTATAGTTTTCAGAAAATTACATTTCTATCGACTTCTAAAACTTTCACATTGAAGTGATCAAACTCGATTGGTGTAATTCATTAAAAAAAAGAGTTTCTAATGTGTTCATCATGGTCACTAATAGGTTAAGTCAAGGTCGCGAATAGGTTAAATCTGTTTTTATTTTTATATATTTTATTTTATTTGTTTGATGGAATGAAAATGATTTCAGAATTTTGAGCACCTGCTTATATGGGGCGACCCCAGTGTGCAACGTTAAGATTATACCTTGAATTTTGTGAATTTTTTCTTTATGAATTTCTTACGAGAAATACTCACGTATAAATGTGAGACTGGTTTTAGGTAAAATCGGATACGAGGATTTAATTTTTAGCATCCGTTTGGAATCCGTGATGGAATGAAAATGATTTCAGAATTTTGAGCACCTGCTTATATGGGGCGACCCCAGTGTGCAACGTTAAGATTATACCTTGAATTTTGTGAATTTTTTCTTTATGAATTTCTTACGAGAAATACTCACGTATAAATGTGAGACTGGTTTTAGGTAAAATCGGATACGAGGATTTAATTTTTAGCATCCGTTTTTTTCTAGCTGTGCACATTTATATACAAAAATCTTTTGAAACATTCCTGGAGAAAAAATTCACAAAATTGAAGATGTGATAGGGTAAAGTGCACCCCTATCTTCCCTTTTTTGTTTTTTTTTTAATAAATATCCATGCCAAAAGCGAAAATCGCCTAGGCAACATAGGTTTGCAAATCGACCTAGCCTAATGTACATACAACCAGGAACAACCACTATAAAAAAATGTATGTTTCTTAACTTTACGCCAGTGTCAAATACTCCACTTTTCACTTTACACTTTACTGATTGAACTAAAAATGAAATTTCTTATTTTAATTACTTTACTTATGAAAGAACTCAATAAAATCAGCAATTTAGAAACTGAGTTTGACAGGAGACCACAATCATCCGTTACCCAATAAATTTACCAAAAATAATTAGTTCTTACCAACAATTGTTGGTTATATTTTGTTATATTTTACTCTTATGTTGTTTTCAAATAATTATCTATGCGGAAAACATGAGTAAAATTATGTTAAACAAGAAAATCGATACAGCAAATGTCAGCATCAAAAACATAACAATTAACAAGTGACTTTGACATATTTAAATTTTCGGCACTCGAAACATTGAAACATTAAAGTTACAGCCTATATTTAAACGTTAACTTTATACAATGATGTTTTTATCTTATTAACATACATGAATATTTTATATGCAAACCTTTCGTTAACGAGCGGCTTTATCGTGTCTTATTTCAATATGTCACATATAGAATATGTGGAGTAGAGTGTCGAATCATTTATCAATGTCTACTTTTGGGCTGGCAATCAATATGATTTCCGCCTTTACAGAGTTCATTGTCTCACCCACACTCAACGATGATTTGCAGCCCTTTTTTCCGGGACAAACTTGATGTTATTGTCAAAGTTATCTCTTGTTTATTTTCGTTGGTTGTAAAAGTGACTGAAGAGATAAAGGTGGAGTGGGAAAAAAAGGCGGTAAAGTAAAAATCTCATATATTCCGCGCCATTGTGTGATGGTATACAATGTGCAAGTGTGCAAAAATCGAACTGTTGCCGATTAAAAGGTCAACGTCATTCGTAGCGGACAAGCAAAAAGGAAAGAAGTAAAAAAAGAGCAGCTCAAAGTGAGCCAGGCAGCAGTTCGACAGGAAAACATAAGGATGTTGTTATTGTTGTCAATTTTTTTTTTTTATTTTTCTTGTGTTCATGCTTGCCTGTGTTGCGCTCTTATATGCAGCTTTATAAAAATATATAAGAATATAGATATATTATTATTTACTTTTTTTAATGTACATTTTACATATTATGTACATTTTTATATGTGTTTGTAGTACAAACAAAATATGCTGTTGTCCATTGTTGGCGTTGCAAAAAAAGTATGACACAGTGAATGGCATTTAAATTGGGAAAGTTTTTGCATAACTTTGCACTATATCGTTTTAACAGGTAGTTTTTTTAACAGAACTTTGCTATGAAAAACTTTTGTGCAGTAGTTTTGTAAGTTTTCATGTGGTTTCCAGAGCTTTTTTAAACAAAATTAATCCCAAGCTGAAAGCAGAAAATGCTAGTGCTATTTTCTTTGTAGGAGTATTAAAACTATGAATAATTAAATTTTTTTTTTTTAATAAAAAAATAATAGAATAAGACATTTTTTATCAAGCTTAAATTTTGATGTGTTTTATAAACCTAAAACTAAAAAATATTTTCAATGCCAAAAACATATAAAAAAAATAAACTGGCCATTTCAGCCATTGGAAGGACTTTGACCTAGCTTCTATTGATCAATTGTGTTGTGTGTGTTATTAAATGTTTGAGCACAAATGACCGAGAGCTAGACCTCTACGTGTTTTATGCCGTCTTCCAGCGGCTTATGTTCTCAAGAAGCTTTACATGGTAATTTTTACTCTCTGAGGTTTGCCATTGTCTGCAGAGAGGTGATGACCGAACAGAAAAATTAATTCAATTGAAAAAAACATTCCGTCTGAGCTGGATTTGAACCCGGGCTACAGCGGTACTTAAGCTTAGGGGCCACGCTCGCTACCCACTAGGCTACGGCCGCCACAAAACATATACATACTAGTTTATTGAAAGGCTAGTTTCGTAATAATAAAGAGTTTTTTTTTTGCTATTTGTTTTTTCAGTGTACATTTTTAACATCTCACGCGTGATTCGTAACATAAAGCAAAGCCAAAAATGCTCAGTAATAGCCTGAACACAATGACTGCAACATGCGACAAACGCCAATTGCCAAAGTATGGAAGGCATGTTTTCATATGTGGACGAATTTTATGATGTCAGCACAACAAAGAGAGCATGCGACGACAATTGTTGCTGTCGCAGACTTAGATCTAATTATAATTTGACAGTATAATTTTTTGTGTTTGTTCTGTAATACAGATTGTCGCTGTTGCATTCATTATACTCGTAATCAAGTCGTCGGGAGTACTGCAACATTTCTCTCTGACGACAAGTTGCCGGATTGTAGTCGGACACATGTTGCAGTTATTGTGTTCAGGCTTTAAGGTTTGCCATTTCACCACATTAATAGACTGACAAACGAACAGCGCTCGCAATCATTGAATTTTATTTTAAAAATTCGTGTTCTATGGGAAATGTGTTTCTCAAATTACGTACATTTTGTGGTCGTCATAATCGACACACCGAATAGGCTATTCAAGCTATTGTGACCGAATTTCGCACCAGTTTCACTTTATTGGACATAATCTACCAACCAGTATGCGGAGAGTGCGTACCGAGGCGAATATTGCTGTTGTTTCAGCCAGTGTCAGTGAAGATCGTGATGTGCCAATTCGTCGCCTTTGTCAAGAAATGCGTTTGTGTTACTCGACCACCTGGAAGATTTTACGTAAGGATCTCGGTATGAAACCATACAAAATACAGCTCGTGCAAGAACCACAACGCACATTGGGGCCATGTGTGCTCAAAATTCAATTTTTAAAAATGGTTTTTTGGAAAAACAAAAACGCAGTTATGTTCTTCATTAAATTAAATATCTTATAGCAATTTTTTAGCTATTTATCATTTTTCTACTGGAAGATATGCGTGTCCAAATATGACACATTTTCATTATTTTTTCTTTTTTTCACAATTGAGAAATTCAAATGAGCAGTTCAAGTTATTACTATAAGAAAACGATTAAAGAGTTCGTAATTTCCTGTTTTGCATTAGTTAAAATGAATTCTTTTTTATTTTTTTGTAGTATTTATTTTGACATTTTATGTATTTAAAAATTTATAATTTTCAATAAACTAAGCTAACCTCTATTTTTATGCCATGTAATTTTCAAAGTATTTTTTTTTTTTAAAGAAGCAAAGGAATTTTCAAACTCGATTTGAGTAAGTTACTATAAAAAATGGTTGCTAATGGGTTAAATCTTGGTCACTAAGAGGTTAAGTCAATATCGGAAATTGGATAAATCTATTTTAATTTGCATAATAATAATGTTATCAAATTATTTTTGCGTAAGATCTTATAACAAAAAATTTGGTCACCAATGGGTTAAAACATAGTCATCAATGGTTTAATTTATCAAAAATTTTCTGCAAACGTATAGATCAAGTGAGTTTGATGGAGAAAAAGTGATTTCAGAATTTTAAGCACCTGCTTATATGGGGCGGCCCCAGTGTGCAACGTCGTTTATTTGGTGAATGGGCCTTAGAAATGTTGGATAAAGATAAAATTTTTTATTGAAAAATTGTTTTCAGCGACGCAGTTTATTTTTGGCTCAATGGGTAAGTCAACAAACAGAATTGCAGAATTTGGTCTGAGTGCTCGTCAGAGGCTATACAAGAGCTGTCAATGCACCCTTAAAAATGCATTGTTTAGTGTGGTTTATAGGCCGGCGGCATCATTGGACCGTACTTGTTTCAAAAATATTGAAAATTGCAAAGTTACAGTCAATGAAGCGGTTGACATGTGGTTTCAACAAAACGGAGCCACATGGAACGCGATATTATGGACCCATTGAGAGGAGAGTTTCTTGAGTAATTAATCTCACGTTTTGGAGTAGTCCAATTGAAGTCTCTACGTGAAGTCTCTCATGAACAGGGACAAGCCAGCCAAAATTGCAGCCCTGGAAGACAACATAGAAATAATTTTGCACATAATTTTCATGAAATTTGTTAGGAGCTTTTTAAGCGTTTTAAGTCCCTTTGTATACCACGGCAACTTAAATTTTTTTCATTATGACGCAATATATTATTTTCGCAGATAACAGCTAAATTTGATTTGAATAAATCATAGCATAGTTCAGTATTTTAACCTTCGAACACGGCTTAACAGTTAAAGAGTTACCAAGGAGCCCAATTTAGAAATGATTAATTTTTTGGCAGTTTGTAAAATGAGTTATTTTTGCTCAAAAGTTATATATGTTTATTTTTTGAGAATTGTTGCAACTTTGAATTCAGGCTTAGAGCTATAACTATAATAGCACTTTTATCCACAGCATTCAATTATGGTGGAGCAGCACTTAAGTCAAATCAAGCCGCGGCATTAATTTTAAGGATGCAACACCTTTGTGCAACAATGCAGCGGTTAAACTGAGCCACTTAAACCACAGCAAACAGTTTCCACAACTAACAACAACAGCTGCTGTTCAAGATATTGTTGCTGTAAGCATTGCTATTCCTTTGCTGCTGCTGCAGCTGTTGCTGCTTACATAAATCGAACCAAAATTGCCCATCTTTCCGCTGTATCAGCACTTAGCAGAAACTCTCAGCATTTGCGGGGGACCGCATCATAATCCTTGCTTACCACTAACTTGTGCAGAAAGCTTCCTGCTTTACAGCTAACCATGAAATTTATGGCAAATTTAAATGCAGCTCTTCATCAATTTCACAAAGCCGCTGTGTGTGTGTGTTTATGAGAGATTTATGCGATAATCAAATGCAGGTACGTAGGTAGTTTATTCGTCTAAAATATTCCTTAAAGCATCGTTGTAGGTAAAAGCTTTGGTTTACTAGAAAATATTTTCAGAGTCCTTTTGCAACATAAACATGCCTACCTTACTTATAAAAATTCATAAATATTTTTTTAGCTTTTATCAGGGTATTTAGTTTAAATTTAAGCCATTAAATTAGATAGAAATACTAATTTCAATTTACTACCCTTTAAATTTGGGGTAAAGAAAAAAATCAAATTTATGATCAAATTGGTAATAAATTATTTGAGTGTTTATCCAACATTGCTAAGGTAAAGATTTTAAAAGAGAAGGATGAGTATAAATCGGTTTATATTATTAGCTCTACATCCTTTTAGATTTGGTGGTTGGTTTTCTGCGGTAGACCCAAATAAATGTTATTTCAAACAGTATGCAATCAGAAATGGAGGAAAAAATTATGAGGAAGCAAAAAGATATCTTCCGTAAGAAATGCATTGCGTTTTTGATAGCGAAAAGGTAGCGAAATTTTTTTCCTTGATTAGTACGCTGTTGAGCCGAAAAATTTGTTCAATGCAGCCAAGTTCACAACCATGATTGGAGAGTTAAAATGTCAAAATTTCGCTGTCTTTTATATGTCTGTTTTGTCTGTAAAATCTCACATTGTAACTCTCCAATCATGGTTGTAAGCTTGGCTGCATTGAACAAATTTTTTGGTTCAACAGCGTACTAACCAACAAAAAAAAAATGTTCTACTACATTGTTTGTAATTGAAAATTAACTGAATAAAAATTTTCGTTCCTACAGCATACTAAGCTGTAAGCTATAAGCTTTAAGCAGAAGCGAAAATAAATTTTCCGTAAGAAATGCCTTGCGTTTTTGACAGTAAAATTTGTTCAATGCAGCCAAGTTTACAAACATGATTGGAGAGCTAAAATGTCAAAATTGAGTTGTCTTTTATATGTCGATACATTTAATTGGCGTGGAAATTTGACATTCAACAATAATGTTCAACTAACACATTCAACCAACACGTTATGGTAAGTATGTGTTAGTGTAGAGTCTACACCAAAACTTCGCGTGTAGAATTAAATGCCTTAAAAATTTCGTTTCTACAGCATATTAAGCTTTAGCCGTGATAAGTATGCTGGAAAATGTTTTAAATTAGAAGCAAGCACTGCATTACCAACACGGTTCCAATAATTTAGAAAAGTTGGTAACTGTAAGTCAATTTAGGTCTTTTCGCACTCAGCCTAAACTTGCAGCAAAAACATAATGGCACTTCTTGCACTGTTCTTGCAGTTTTTTTCAGCTGGACTTATGTCGATCAACTGTTTACGTCGATAATTTTGTAGTAGGTTGCTGAATATACTATTGCTGTGTGCGAATTGATCTAAAGGACCTCCCGCATTTTAATGATTATTTGGATTTCGAAGAACTCTAAATAACAACGAGTGTGAGGAACAATTGTAACAGCTTTTACAATTTTTCTAAGTATGACCAGTTGAGGCAGTGAAAACGCATCGCAACTGATGATCTATCATTTACTATCATCATCAATGCCAAAAACTTAGGACAGAACTTTAATGCATGATGCTGGTTCTTGCACTGCTCACAATTGCTGTTCGTCTCTTTTACCTGATTGGTGTTCACTTTAATCAAAATTGGTGAAGATGCGTCCGATTTTTAATTTTTGGCACCGCGCCTCTAAGGTCAGACACCGTTTCAAATGTTTGAAAAGGACTTGTTAAATACTTATCAAGGTCAGCCTATTTGGCGATTTCTGCCTTGTCCTGAATTGATAGCTCTCATAAGGAGAGTGTAGTTTCAGGTGACTTTGTCCAACAACAATAAGTAAATATTGCATCCCAGTTGCTAATGTCGACTTTGTGCATCATTAAATCGTTACGGCTGAAATGGCTTTGTTGATGTTTCTCTGTAACTTTTTAATAGCACTTCCAGACTCATTTGCTACAGCCGGCAATATTATAATCTACTACCTTATTAGTATTTAGGGTTGCGGTCTGACTTAAAATATAAAAATGGTGTTGAGAAAACTTCGTCAAATTTTTTCCTTGCTTCTTTTCATATGACAAACATTAAGTTTTATTGTAAGAGATCCTCCACAAAAACTTTAGAAATAAAAAAAATCTACTGCCTTGTATGATGCCAATAAAAGCATATCTGTTTTGATTAATTAATGATGATGAACACAACTTACTATAAATATTAAGTACTTTATATATGTTTTATGTGCTTTTGAGTCAATTTCCAAAAATTTTAATTACAGGCTGTAAGCCCACGCCGCCATTATTGCAACCATGAATAAATAACAACTTCCGAGTTGTTATCATAATATTTAGTATTCATTATTTTTATTTATCCTTCAGCTGTCAAAATTTATTAGAAAATATTTATGAAACGAATGAACAATAGCACAAAAGTAATTGGTATCTACAGCAGAGCTGTAATGACAACGGCTTGCAGAACAACAGCAATAAAAAAAAAACAACTATGCTTAAAATCTATAATAATAAAAACAACAAACTCAGCAATAACAATTGTTAAATAAAATAACAGCACAAACAAACACACATAAGCACACAAACATATACACAAAAATATAAAAATACGGGTTGCTGCAACAGTCAAGCCTACGATATAAAAGGAATTGCAAGAGAAAGCTTAATATGACAATTGCAGCAAACAGCAACAACAACAACAACATAGAACATAAAAACAACAACAAAGCAAATAAAAAACCGAACAATGTAAATATTATGTTGGGAAAAATTAAGAAAAACTAGGTTTCCTCAACATAAATAAACTCGAGAGTAAAAGAGTTTGTTGCAAAATTGTATTTGTTGCTCTTTTTTTGTTTTGTCTGCACTATTGTCACAAAAAAACTTGTTACTACAAGTAAATAAATGGCAAGCGGAACAAAAAATGGGAGCAGTAATTTATTAAAAGAAGAAAAAAAAATAGTAAATTTATTTAAATGCAAAGCTTTCAACGGTGAACAAATCTGATAACTGTCAAAGTATCTAGAAAAATATACACAAACTCGATTTGATTATTTTCTGAAGTGTTCTGAATTCGCTATTAAATTTTTGAGCTAAAATATTTATTAAGTACCTTATTCAAAATATTTTTAAAATAAAAATTACCCAAATAGACAAAAAATTTGGAAAATGTGCTGAAAAACATCATCATGACTTCACGCTTAAGAACTGAAATTGAAAAATAGAGCGTCATGATTGATAACGCATGCAAAAGTGTAAGTTTTGCATGAAAAAAAAACCATTTATCTATATGTTAAGAATAGCTGTAACATATTTGTATGTGCTGATTAATTAATGTTGTTTGTAATGTGGCTTAACTTATAAAAAAAAATGCTTCGATGCATATAAACCGAAACGAAATTAATTTTGAAACGACATAATGCATTGTTTTGTCATTTGAGTCTTTTATGAAGTGTCATCAAAAGCTGCTTACTAAAGCTCGTTAAAATGGAAAGCGTTGCTTAAAATCCGTTACGAACAGAGCAACAACACTCTACAACACCCACTGCGATAAGCTTTAAGTTCAACTTTTTTACTATAATTGAGATTGTTTGTGCAGGTGTGTGAGTTTGTGTGCTTGTTTGAAAAGTGAAAATGCCAATATAATTTCACAAAATTTACACTTCATCGATTATGAAAATTAATTTCATGCTTTTAAGCACGCGCCCAATAATGGAATCCAATAATTATTAAAGCCAGCTTTTATTGCCACGCAGAGAAGAGAGAGAGCAGAGAGTAGGTTTTAAGCCATACTGCACCGGGAGTATGGAATTTAGCCAACTTGCTTGGTATGCCAATTTGGCTTATACTTGTACATACACACAACTTTATACAAATTGTGCTGCAAGCCAAAAAATTAAATTTGAAAATCTGGTTCTGGATAGAAAAGTCTTTTTATCGGCCTGTAATAATAATTTTTATGAGCTACCCACTGAGCCATATGCGAGGGTTTTGCGTAAAGTGATAGTTTTGAGTAGATTTTCGGATAGAAATTTTTTTTGTGAATTTTTTTTTTAATTTGTATGATCAAAGTTCTTGCAAAGATTAAATTTGGGAAAATTTATTCAATAAAAAACGTAATTTATTAAAAAGGGCATTTCTATAGTTAGTTTTTTAACTCGTATTTTTTTTAAATGGGTAAAAAATTATTAATTTATGAGTATAAAGAACTATAATTTATGTAAAGAACTTTTCAATAGTTTTTGTTCAACTCGTTTTCCAACAAAAAAATGGACAGTTGATGATTCTTTTATTAACTCACTTCTGAAGAAAAAAATGCTCGCTTTTGAGAGGCATTTTAGTCCGACGAATCCGTAGACTCCAAAAGGGTTCATTTATGAGTGCCGAAAATGAATTTTTCTACCCGAAAAAGTTCATAAATGAATTAAAAAAAGATAGTTTTGGTTTACTGGGTAGTGTTGTAATGTTGAAATTTTTAAAAATAAAATATCTTTAATAATTTTTATTACTTAAAAAAAGTTAAAATTTAGGACATTTTTAAATGATAACTTAGTTTCTAAATGTGCACTCTCTCGATTTTATTGTTTATTGATTTGACAAGATTTCAGATTTCTTGAATACACTTCAATTCTTCACACTCAAAAAAAAAAAATAACCCCCCTCATAAAAAACAATATCAAAGTAAGACCTTTACTCTAGTGCATTGATGCTCAAATGCGAACAAATGTGTAGATAATCTTTTGTGCTTACACACGTATATAAAGCACATGCTTACAAAAAATTACCACAGTTCGCTCTGGTATAAAATATGTTCTTAATTAGGTCAATAAATATATTTTTCGTGTAGGTAATTTTACTCGAAATGATTTCTGCTAATGATCAAGTTAAATATTTTATTATAATGAATATTTTTAATGAATCGCAATACTCGCCTTGCAACACATCATTAGTTACGACAAGAAATTTTTTTCTAAAAAAGCATTATAGAAAATCACATGAAGTGTATGATTCTTATCACGGAGAAGAGAGAGCAAACATGTTCCATAGATTAAAAAACGACTTTTTAAAAAATGAGACAGTGGTGAAAACAAAATATCACATCATAAGTAGTCTGAAAACTAACAGATCATAAAAATAAAGCTAAATTAATAGTAAGCCTGAACACTAATAATAGTTTTAATCAATTCAAGGCTCAGCTATTTAAAAAAAAAAATGTAAGCATCAAAGAACTGTGCAACAAAAAGGTAACACAACTGATTTCTCTCAGTGAAGAACTCAGTAAAAAAATATGCGATCGCTCCAATGAGGAGCAACAAGGGAGCGCTCTTTTGCTGTTTTATTGGATCATAAAGTGAGCATTTGTGTCCTTGTGCTAGTTTACTGTTTTATAAAATCAATAGACGAGCAATTCTGTGTCAATGAGCAATAACAGCTTAAGTCTTATTTCAAAGTTTCCAGAAATCTTGCTTCAAAGTTTTCAATCGCCATATAAGTTATATGAAAGGGTCTTTTGTTTTTACGTCATATCTTTGGCTAAGGTCATGCTAGAAGTTCAAGATTTTGTGTGTTCATAATGATATATACGTGGAACACAACTATATCAATAACTCAGTTCTGTCTTAAATCGACTTAAGCTATTATTGCTTATCGACACAGAATTAATGAATAAAAAATAACATAAAGTTAGGCATGTGCTTTTTAGGAAACTTTATTATTATTTTTTGTAAAAAAAATATTTTAAATGTTCCTTTCATTCGATTCGCGTCGTTTCAACACCAAGGTTGTGAAGTGCAACCAGCCAACGGTAATTGCATTTTGTCCATCCGCTGATGCGATTGACGCAATTAAAGTACAGTTTTTAAATAGAATCAAAAATGATTCGTAATTTGTGATGGCGTTATAAATCTTACGATTTGGCCAAATAATTTCATCACCACCTTAGGGTCTAGAAGAGTCTACTTAAGCTAAGGAATCCTAGCTTTCGAAAAAGACATAAATCAAAAAAAGAAAAATAAAAAAATTAATGTTCCTTTGCTGATACATTTGGATAATTTATTGATCATTTCTTTTGATACAAATTGTGTTGAAGGCAAAAAATTAAATTTAAAAATCTGGTTCTGGATAGAAAAGTCTACTTATCGGCCTGTAATAATAATTGTTATGAGCTACCCACTGAGCCATATGCGAGGGTTTTGCGTAAAGTGATAGTTTTGAGTATGTTTTCGGATAGAATTTTTTCTTGCTAAAGGGATGCTGAAGGGAGCACGACCCTTCCTAGGATATGCAATGTTAAAAGAGAACACAAAACACACATAGCTTGGATCAATAAGGAGCATTCCACTGCTCTTCAGGGAGCACTCCCAGATCGCTCATATGATGATCCACTTTTTTAATGGGAAGCTAAAGATCTCTAACACAGACCCAAAAATGTCTATGTTGTAGAACCAGTAGACAAAAGCTGGGCTTTGAAGCGCTTCTAGCAGGCCATCATTTGGTTTTGCCCTTCCGTACTCATATCCAAGCCCATCTACTTTTTATATGAAACGATAAAATTTTCTAGGCCTTCCTCTCTCGCGACTGTAAAGAAGCCTGCTAGAAGCCCTTTTTGAGAATGAACATTAGAAAGAAAAGCAATATAAATATAAACATGAAATAAAAAACTACTATAAATTTCCAGATTTGAACCAAGGTCATCTGATGTGGTTGTTCGACTTGTTATTAACTCGTCTACCGCAGCTGTTAATAAACAACAGCTAATTTTGCATAATTGCAAATGAAATTCAGCTTTCGGGAGCGTGGGTTCGAGACCCAGCTCGCACCAAAAAAAGATTTTTATTATATTTTTTTAAAATCTACATTTTTTTTACATATTTTTCTATTCATTTAAAAAAAATTGTTTTAATTTTTTTGTAAAATTTCTTTATACGAAAATAATAGAAAAGACTTATAATTTTTACATGTAAAAGTTTTCATATAAAATGATATGTTATGTGTTCGATTTCAAAGACCTAGGTTCGAGACATAACTCGGACAAAAAAATTTTTTTTTGTTTTTTTTAATTTATTTTTTTTAAATTGATCTGATCATATATAATTTTTTATAAATTTTTTTTAAAATTTTTTGATATAAGATATTATTAAAAGACTACAAACCTTCAAAAGGTAAGCCGTGCAGAAGTATAAAATTTATAATTTATAATTTATAATTTATAATTTATAATTTATAATTTATAATTTATAATTTATAATTTATAATTTATAATTTATAATTTATAATTTATAATTTATAATTTATAATTTATAATTTATAATTTATAATTTATAATTTATAATTTATAATTTATAATTTATAATTTATAATTTATAATTTATAATTTATAATTTATAATTTATAATTTATAATTTATAATTTATAATTTATAATTTATAATTTATAATTTATAATTTATAATTTATAATTTATAATTTATAATTTATAATTTATAATTTATAATTTATAATTTATAATTTATAATTTATAATTTATAATTTATAATTTATAATTTATAATTTATAATTTATAATTTATAATTTATAATTTATAATTTATAATTTATAATTTATAATTTATAATTTATAATTTATAATTTATAATTTATAATTTATAATTTATAATTTATAATTTATAATTTATAATTTATAATTTATAATTTATAATTTATAATTTATAATTTATAATTTATAATTTATAATTTATAATTTATAATTTATATTATATAATTATAAATTATAAATTATAAATTATAAATTATAAATTATAAATTATAAATTATAAATTATAAATTATAAATTATAAATTATAAATTATAAATTATAAATTATAAATTATAAATTATAAATTATAAATTATAAATTATAAATTATAAATTATAAATTATAAATTATAAATTATAAATTATAAATTATAAATTATAAATTATAAATTATAAATTATAAATTATAAATTATAAATTATAAATTATAAATTATAAATTATAAATTATAAATTATAAATTATAAATTATAAATTATAAATTATAAATTATAAATTATAAATTATAAATTATAAATTATAAATTATAAATTATAAATTATAAATTATAAATTATAAATTATAAATTATAAATTATAAATTATAAATTATAAATTATAAATTATAAATTATAAATTATAAATTATAAATTATAAATTATAAATTATAAATTATAAATTATAAATTATAAATTATAAATTATAAATTATAAATTATAAATTATAAATTATAAATTATAAATTATAAATTATAAATTATAAATTATAAATTATAAATTATAAATTATAAATTATAAATTATAAATTATAAATTATAAATTATAAATTATAAATTATAAATTATAAATTATAAATTATAAATTATAAATTATAAATTATAAATTATAAATTATAAATTATAAATTATAAATTATAAATTATAAATTATAAATTATAAATTATAAATTATAAATTATAAATTATAAATTATAAATTATAAATTATAAATTATAAATTATAAATTATAAATTATAAATTATAAATTATAAATTATAAATTATAAATTATAAATTATAAATTATAAATTATAAATTATAAATTATAAATTATAAATTATAAATTATAAATTATAAATTATAAATTATAAATTATAAATTATAAATTATAAATTATAAATTATAAATTATAAATTATAAATTATAAATTATAAATTATAAATTATAAATTATAAATTATAAATTATAAATTATAAATTATAAATTATAAATTATAAATTATAAATTATAAATTATAAATTATAAATTATAAATTATAAATTATAAATTATAAATTATAAATTATAAATTATAAATTATAAATTATAAATTATAAATTATAAATTATAAATTATAAATTATAAATTATAAATTATAAATTATAAATTATAAATTATAAATTATAAATTATAAATTATAAATTATAAATTATAAATTATAAATTATAAATTATAAATTATAAATTATAAATTATAAATTATAAATTATAAATTATAAATTATAAATTATAAATTATAAATTATAAATTATAAATAAATCATTCATATTGGATGATTTCAGTTTTGTTGATTCATGATAGAATTATATTTTTTTTTATAGAATTATTATCTCATAGTTCATATTTCATAATTACTTTTTCATAATTTAGAACTTATAACTCATAACTCAATATTCATTATTGCTATTTCATAATTCATAGCTAATAACTCATAATTCATAGTTAATAATTACTAATTCATAATAAATAATTCATAATTCATAACTCGAAGTTCATAATTCATAATTCATTATTACTTATTTTTAATTTATAACTAATAACTCATAATTCATAACTCATAGTTCATAATTCGCAATTCCTAATTCATAATGCAGAATTTATTTTTTTTAATTCATGATTCGTAATTCTTAATTTATAATCCAAAAATTCAAAATAAAAATTAAAAATTGAATTAAAAAATTGAAAAACAAAATTCATCATTCATAATTAATATTTCGAAAATAAGAAATAAAAAATTAGAAATTAAAAAAAACTTACTTGATCTAAAGCTCGCAATTACATCCAATAATCCAATAAAGATCAAAGATATTCCGAATTCAAAACTCAAAATAAAGCATTTATTATTCAAAACTAAAACTCCAATTAAAAATGCATATTACTTCATTGTTTAAAGAGGTTAAATGTCAAAGTTGAATGCAATCCAATTCTAAGGCCTTATGCCTATATGTTTTTAGATAAACATGAAGTCCCTTAGTGGCTGCATTATGGATTTCGCGCTGAAACCTTTTCCGCTTGCTTGCATTGTCGTAGTTTCTATCGTTATTATTACGTATGCGCATTGAAAAGATTTGAAATCGCTTTTGGGAGCATTTGAGCTTAACAAGTTTTTACATGCATATATATATATATATGTGTGTGTGTACGGATTGCGCTCCAGTGGTTCTACTTCTTCTGCTTATTGGAACCATAATAGCACACATGGTAGCTGGTAAACATTGAGCCATTACGTCGTCTTCACTGACACACATTTTAACATTAACGTAACAACGACAACGATGACTAAAAGTAAGGCTTCCCTAGTATGACTCTTACCTACCCTATCGATAGCTAAGACGCTTTCTCCTTGGTTGCTGCTCCTACCGCATCTACTTCGTTACAGATTATTTTGCTTGGCACTTTAAGTAATTTTTTTTGCTGGTGCTTTGCTTTATGTTTTTTAATCTTTTTCTTCTACGTTTAAAACCAATTTCAATACTCATTTTCCCAACTTATGTAAACGCAACCATGCAGAGTTTTTTCCTAATATTATGCATGCTTACAATATACTAGAAAGAGCCTTCCATGAAGATGGAAGCAGGCGTATAGCAAGACATGGAGCAACGGTTGCTTGTGGGAAAAATCAACAAAATTGAAATCATCCAATATGACTGGTTTTGTGTTTTTTTATCCTCTTTTAGTTTCTCGTTCGTTTCCTGCTTCAGCTTCTTCTTGAAGTGGTTGTTTTGTGGACGGACAATTTTAGCGCTTTGCAGTTTATGTAAATTATTTGCTTTTTTAATTTACTGCGTTTTCAAGCACTTTACGTGATTTATTATTATCTAGTGTTACGTCATGGAATTTAAATTGTTTGGTTACCGATTTCTATGCAAAGTTTTGTTGGTATGTTTAAGATACAGCGTTTTGGAAATATTTTCTTTTAATTTTTAAACTAGTGCTCTATTTGTAAAGTTCCTTAAAGAGCATAGTTCTGAAAAGGTTCTCACTCTAACTATTGTGTTTCTAACTTTTAGAAAAAGTTTTTATTACATCCTTTTCTAGGATTTAATTGGACACAATAGATCGCATCAAAAAAAAAAGTAATAGAATTTGGAAATAGACAGAATGTCGAAATAACTTCACATAGCTAAGAATTAAGCAAAAGAGAAGCTACATGAATCCAACATGAAAAAACAATTACGTCAAGTAAATGTCAGAGAAATCAAAACAAATTGAAGAAAAGAAAAAAAAAACACAAAAATTACAAAAGTAGTGCAATTTTGATTCTTCTATAGAGACAATAGAATAGAGAACAAAATGAAAGGACATAGCTGTGTAGCTAGTCTGAGATGAAGCAGAACGGAATTAAGTTAACATGTATGTGCTTGTGAGAGTATGTATGTGTGTGTGTGTGTGTGTATGTGTGTTTGTTTATTTGAAAGTATGCTACTGTGTACAAAAATAATTAAAGTGCAAGCAATGGTCGAGCATAAAAGTCAATAAACCTTTTCCGTTAAAGCTTTTTACTGAAACAACAGCATTTAATTGCACATGTAGGCAACTTAAATAGGTTTTAGGGCCAACGGATATAAAAAGTTAAATAAAAGCATTTTGATTAACTAACAATAGATATATTGCAGAAAGAATTTTTTGTTGAAGCATTTTTTATGTAATACATATAAGAAATTAAATTTTGTGTATAAACATTTGCCGATTATGTGCACCAGTCGATTTCATGTAAGCCAGCTACTTCTATGTGAACACGTCTGTGTTCGCCAAAACTTACAATTTTATTAGCTACAATTGCCTTACAAAAATACGAAGGCACATGGACGCCATCTGCTGGCAATTTACAATAAACCTTATTTTATTACATCGAACCAAAGAATCTAGCGAATTAAATTTTCAATTTTGTGCACTGGTTTTTTCCATCGACTAGTTTATATTGGACTGGTTTTTGGTTTTTTGTTACAATTGGCACATTTTCAATTTAACTGAAAGAAGAAAACACTTGCAGGATTTTCAATATGTCTGCTTATAAGTTAGTTCAACGAACGAAAAAATAATAAACCAACACATTTGGTCTCTATGCTGATACAAGCAGTTTAATAAAGCAGATTTCTTTAAAATATTTAAGTTTTTACATTATAGCCAACTTGATAGGTGGTGACTTTCAATTTTTAGAGCTCAAAATGTTTGAAATTTTTTCTTAAAGAGGTTTAAGCTTTTGTATGAAGTTATTGCTGAGCAATTTACAATGTATATATCTCATTTAAAAAAAAATGCATATGTGTAGGGAATAAAAATAATAAGAGTAGTATCGAAATTCGTTGCAAAGTAAAAACCAATTTCTCTTATAACCCGAAAGCAAAACTTTTAAAAACACAATTTTGGGAAAATGAATAAAAAGTGTTGAAAAAATTCCAAGTGATTATTCACTATTATTCTAGTGATCAATTTTAAAATGACACTGGATTTATTTCCTAGTCCTGCAAAGCATCCCGAATAAGTTTTCTTACAATCATTGACAAAAAATACAATACCATTATATGCTAGCTTATTTCCACCGAATTGTGAATAGCTACCGAATAGAATAATATGATGTTAAAATAGCAAATTATGAAAATGTGATTTTAATTATGAGCTATTTAGATAAAGTCAGTTTTGAAGAAGGCAAAAACTATAACAACAACGCTGTATGTAGTCAATCACACAGCAGACTGGACAAACTAGACGATGTAAAGGGTAGCTCCTTCCGAACCAGTCTGTCTAGCCTGCTGTGTGATTGACTCTACAGAGTTGTTGTTGTTGATGTTGCCTTCCCTAAAACTTATTTGATCTTAAAAGCTTATCATAAAAATCATGTAAATATTCCAAGCGTAGATCACAATTAACTATAAAAATGATGCAAATATATTTTATATTTACAATTTAAGATTTTAATAAGCCCTCTATAAATTTCTAATTTTGAGAAAATCATTTTTGAAAAAGTGATTAATTCATATTGGGTGTTTTCATGAAGCCCATAAATTCATAACGAGGACCGAAATTTAGTACAAGAAAATGGGTATTAAAGTAGAGTAACATACGAAAAAAGAAACTTAATCAAGATAATAAAATGTGTTTGCTAATCCGCTTTACGTGAAAATTTTTCTATATTAAAGTTTTTTCCTAAATGACCTCTATATTTATTATGTTGACTTTATATGATTTAAATACAAATTCTAAATGTTTGATAGTTTAAATCATACTTGATTTTCATATCATACTTGAATCATACTTGATTCAAACAACTAGAATTTGTATTTAAAATCAAGTATGATTTAAACTTTCAAACATTTAGAATTTGTATTTAAATCATATAAAGTCAACATAATTTTTCTTAATTTACCAGAAAGTCACATTAAAATATTTTTTAACACGATCTTAATAAAAATAATGTGATCTTAATGAAAATAATCAGCAAACGTATTTATATCAGGGTTCGCAAAAACTCTCAATTGAAGAGAAAAATTGCACTCCTCCTCATTAATATTATTCATTTCACAAACGATTCGTTTTGATTTCCACATTCGTGATCAAAACTTATTCTTCGCTCATTCATAGTGTTCGTTCGTAGATTGTGCTCCTTAAGAAAACTGAGATGAACAACGCCTTCTCTTTCTTTTTCATTAATTGTTTCTCGCTCGCGAGTTCTTGCAAAGATAAACTCATTTCATTGGAATTTTTGCGTTCGCTCATTTTATTAACTCAACGAGTGATCTTGTTAATTAAAAATGAATACGTGTTTTATGATGAACTATATTTTTTTGCGTTTTTCAATGATTTTTAAAATGTTCTTTTTTTGATTATTTATCTCAGTTTCTTATAATTTCATAAAATGTTATGATTTTAAGTTTTTTTAATTAAATATATTATTAAGAAAAATACTTAATATTATTGATTTAAATCGTTTCAATTTATTATGTGCAAATTGTTGAACTAAAGTTTCGCATCAAATGAAAGCAAGCGATTCATTGAGTTTATCATTTCAAAACTCACGAGCGATGAAAACAACACAACTCTCATGAACACGACGTCGCTCTTTTAAAATTTCTCAGCATGCAAACTCACGAACGAGGAAAGCAGTAGAGGAGTTCAAAGAAGAGTGAAAATTTTATCCGTATACGCTCTGAATATTATAAAATCATAAACTCATATCACAGATAACTCAGAACAGCGAGAGCGTATTTTGATTGCTTTACGCATCCTGATTGCTATAGGAGACTTTTAAAAACCCTGTTGTTTTTTACCTTAATAAGAAAACAATATTTACATTTAATCTGAAGCAAAAATATTTCGAAAGGATTGTAAAAATTTTAAAAACTCAAATCAATGTCAAATTACTTATCGTATATAATGACCATATACGATATCAAACTATATGGAATTTCCTTAGCTGTACATATTTGTAAATATAAAAAAAAATATTTTTTGTGCAGTAAAATAATGAAATGAAAAAAATACTTTTTTAGTTAGTATTAGAACAAATATTCAATTATATGTATTTAAAGTTTGCTTTTGGGTACCCAGATTTATCTCATGATGGCAATGTATAATGGTATTGAATAATAGGTTATATAGGACCCTTTATTCTAGGTTCTGATATTATGATGTGCTCTGACTTTTTTTTTTAAGTATTTCAACCTCATTAAAATTTTTCGAAATTATACTCAATCATACATAAGGCTTAGGTAGTTTACGAAGGAACAAGTTCAATTGAACTATTCGCACTCATGAACTATGTTCGTTAATTCTCGTTCTTTTAGTTCTTTTAGTTCAATCGATTTTGAATAGTCAGATTGAAATGAACTAGAAAAAAATTTGATAATGGTTTGAGTCCGTGCTGATACAGTTTTTCACTAATGAACGGTAAAATTTTTTTTTCCAAAAACAAGTTTTTGTGGCAAATGCTGTGTGGAATGCCCCATATGTAGTATTTTTATGTAAATTTCTTCTATGTCCGCAGTTAATGAATGATTCGGTCATATAGTTCGTTTCATTTTACAGATCTGATCATGAACGAGCAAACAAAACAAACTAAAAGACCTATTGAACTAAAAAATACAACAAGCTAACATACCTAACGATCAAAAATACCAAACGAACTATAAGACCTAACGAACTATAAGACCTAACGAATTAACAACATGAACGAGTGCACGAAACGAACTAAAAGATCGAACGAACTAGGGTCCTCCATATAACTTTTTTATCAACTAGTGCTTATTTCGTGAATGGTAACACTTAGCTCATGTCTGATTTGACAGATAATTAGTTTTATCCTTCCGCTGAACGAATATGGTTGTGTATACGCTTGAACAACGCTGAGAAGTGGGCCTGCGATCGACTTACAGAAGATGCCGATTTTGCCAAAAAAATCATCTTTTCAGATGAAGCTCATTTTGATCTTGGCGGGTATGTAAACAAGCAAAATTGTCGCATTTGGGGCACAAGAAACCCGCGCGCATACATTGAAAAGCCGTTGCACCCAAAACGAGTCACTGTTTGGTGCGGATTTTAGTCCAGAGGCATAATTGGGTAATTTTTCTTCGAAAATGAGCAAGGAGTGGCCGTTACAGTCAATGGCGATCGTTATCGGGCCATGTTGAACGAATTTCTGTTCACAAAAATTGAAGAGGAGGATATTGGCAACATTTGGCTTCAACAGGACGGCGCTACGTGCCACACAGCCGAAGCTACACTCGATGTTTTGCGCCCTGTTTTTGAAGATCGCATTATCAGCCGCAGAGCTGATGACATTTGGCCACCTCGAAGCTGCGATTTGACACCGTTGGACTATTATTTGTGAGGTGCCCTCAAAGATAAGTGTTACGCCGACAAGCCAGAGACTATTGACGCTTTAAAGGACAATATTCGTGAAGCCATTGGTGAAATACAGCTGCATACAATCGATAATGTGCTTAAAAATTGGACCGATCGTGTAGGCTACTACATGGCCAACCGAGGCAGCCATGGAATTATTTTTCATTATTAACTGGAAGGATTGTACTTTCAAATAAAAAAAAGAAATTTGAGAAAATATTTAGTAGTTTTTTTTTTTATACAATTTTCAAAAAAAAAAAGTTATTTGGCGGACCCTGTAAATGAACTAAAAGAACTATATGAACGAACTAGTTCATTAAACTCAAATGAACTAAAAAGAGCGATCTTTTTTGCGAGCTAAAATGCCCAAACCTATCATACATTATCTACTGTCATCAGTAGATAAGAAATTTTCTTAAAGTGTAAATCCTTTAACTACTTAAAGAGCTCTTCTGTTTCAGTCCTTATTTTTACTTTTATAAAACAGTCACTTTAAAGTTTTTGTATTTATGTTTAGTTTAAGGGCCGGTTCTGATGTAACTTGACCTAAACACTCCATTATTTTTGGAAAGAAGTTCTTTTACGCGGCTTGCGGGTGGTCTGATTTGGTAGAAACCGTCACGTAACAGTGAGATTGCTGTGTGTGTATGCATGCAAGTATCGAGCAGACTACAAACTAGCAGGCGAGTGCGCTGTGTGAGGGCAAATATTGAGATTCGAGCAGCGCCTGTCAAAAATAAAAATGAGCGTGTGTTGGTAATCAGATAAAAATGTGCAGTAAGAAAATTCATTAAAATTCAAGCACTTTAAACATATTAATTAACATAATGTAATTTTTAATTTATACTTTTTGTTTTTGGCATTGCTTTCAACCAAGTTTTGTTCCATTTCAGAAACCCAATTCTTTACTTTATGCAAAACGAAATTGCTTTCTCTCTTTATAAAGTCTTTGCATTCCTACATCATATAATTTCTAAATAGCCTTATGAAACAACTCATAATATCTTTTTACCAACTTTTCTTCATTCCTTGAAACGAAACATAACATAAAACACAATGCATTCTTTGAAAAGCGTTTAAAATCGTAAAATGGAGCAGTGATGTGATTTGGTGGGATTTCGCCCTTTTTGTGGGATTTTTAAACCATTAAAGGGCTAGAGGGCGTTTGAGTTTATTGGCGGAATTTTTTATTGTGTTAAAATTTTGAAAGATTGAAATCTTTTTAAAAAACTGATTGGCATCATTTTGCCTGTAATCTTGTGCAATTGCCAATTCAATTTTGTGTTTCGTTGAGTTTTAATTGTAATTGATTAAAAAAATTCTCAATTTATTTTAATAAAATTCATTTGATACCTGATTTTTACCTCATTTTGGATTCAGCTTAATTCATAACTCAGCTTGAATAAGTACAAAAATATTATATGTATACTTAAATGCCTTGAAAAAAATTTCCATTTGTAACCAGGGTGCGGAAAAATTCGTTCGCAATTGATTAAAATACGATCTTATCGTTCGTTTTTTGCTGTGTGTGAGAATTTTTAAAACGAAAAATTTAAAAGCAGACGAACGTTCGCAATCGAAAAAGGAACGCTCTGCTTGCGTCGTTTTTTTTATCACTGATAAATTTGTGAGCTTTGTATTTTTTCGAACGAATTTTTCAAACAACAACAAAAAGCAACAAACGTACGTTTGGAATTTTTCATTAAAAATGAGCGTTTGAAGAAAAAATTCACGAACGTTCGTTTGTACGTAGAGTTATTAGGCAAAATATAAGTTTGTTGTTGTATTTTTGTACACTTGCGCTGACATGAAAAGATGAAACCAAAATACAGATGTGGACTGCACATATGCATATGAGGAAAAAAATAATCAATAAAATATCTATATCATTACCATTATCTCATAGATTTAAAATATTGATCTTTTGATTGAAATCAATATTGATTGTTTGAAAGATTAAATGATAATGAAATTAAAAAAATTGATAACTCGAAATCTAATCGATGCATCGATTTTTCTTTCGGCCTTTCCTATTTTTATTAAAATTACTTCACGAATCCATTGTCCAATCGCGGCGCACCAGTTATCGTATTCTCCTCAGTATAACTGATAAATTGGCAGTTTCGCGATCGGCACTTTCACCATATAAAGGTTTCTTCCTTTGGAGACTTTCTTATTCAGCCCTATCATGAATAATTTTTCACCCGGAATCAAAAAAGGGTGTTTTCATTTTTAATATAGCAGATAAAGACATCACATTTTTTATACTCATGAATACTGACGGTTGATAAACAAATTTCCATTAAAAATTTCCAAAATGTTCTTGAGACTTACCTTTGAGACTCCCTTTTTTGATTTCGGGTGAAAAATTATTCATGATAGGGCTGAATACAAACGCGTCCGGAGGAATTCAGTCAATAAGATACCTTTATATAATGAAAGTACCGATAGCGAATCTGCCAATTTATCAGTTATACTGGGGAGATTAAGGGCCACAAATTATTCATAATAGGGGCAGTGCCACAAGATGGAATTACCACCAAAAATGTCTTTTTCTCGCATTTAATTCTCAAGATTGCCACACTCCCAAAATACCTCAAATAACCACAAAATACCTCAAAATTAACACAAAATCCCACAATAACTCAAAAAAGCAAAAAGAAAATAGATACATACAAACCACCACAAACAAGTGCATTCAGTCATTTGAACAATTCAATTAACGCAACGTTCCCTTAATTCGTATTTTTACCACATAATTTAAGTAATTTGAGGGGTTTTGAGTTATTTTGAGGTATTGTGGTATTTTGTAGTAAATTGAGGTTGAGTAGTTTGTAGTAATTTTGTGGTGTTTTGAGGTATTTTGTGGTTTTTTGAGGTATTTGTTTACCCACGCGAGATATTTTTCTCACAAAATAACACGAGAATTACAACATCCCACAATCGTTGAAAAATACTATAATTGCTATTGATCGTGCTTTTCTGGTGATCCAAAACTACAAATAATAAACATAATCCAAAATTACAAATTTTTCCGTTCAAAAAGAGGACATACTCCCAAAAATGTTTGTAGTATTATGACCGCTTAATAAGTAGTTTTTCACATATTCAATCGCCAGATAAGTTAAATGGAAGAGTCTTTTGTTATTGTGTCATAACTTTGTTTTTGGTCATGTTAAAAGCTCTACATTTTGTGTGCTTATAGTGCTATATGCGTAGAACACTGCTACATCAATAACTTAGATCTGTCGTAAGTCGAATTAAGCTATTATTGCTTATCGACACAGATATAATGACAAAATTATTCGCCCTTGTACGGAATGGTGATAACATCTACAAGGTCAAATAAATTTTTTTTGTGTTTTTTTATGATATTAATATATAAATGTTAATTCAACAGCAACACAAACAGCGCTCGATGCTACGCATTCGCAACAATTTTTTCGCGATAATGCAAAAAAAAAAGTATACAAGAAACCATACATACCAAACTCGATGACGCATACATAACTGAAAAGAATCCTCGTTCGACGATGTGGATGCTGATAGTCGGAACATAACATTTTTTAGGAAACGAACGTTCCTGAATTTTTCTTTGAACGATTAATTTTTATGAAAAATTAAAAACGAACGTTCGTTGCTTATTATTTTTTTGTGAAAAATTCGATCGAATAAGTTTGAAACTGACAAATTTTTTAGAGATAAAAAATACGACGCCAGCAGAGAGTTCCCCATTCGTTCGTGATAATTTGCGAGAACAATTTTATATGAGGAGAACGATAATTGAGAACAATCGTATTTCAAACGTTCTCCGCACCCTGTTTGTAACCCCCCAAAAATGAACCATGTTCTATTTTATGGTATTTCCAAAATATTTTGGACTTTTCTGGATAACTGCCAGAGAGCTAAAACTTTTTGCAAAAACCTTACAAAATCATGTTGTTCGCAAATATATTGACTGGTTGTAAAAAATAAACTATCAGAAATGAAAGGTCGGAAAAAGCTTTTCCAATTTTTGCAATCGGATTAGGGATAATGCTGTTTTTCGTGCATATTTTTTATATTGTTTTATTTGATTTCCATACAAAAACTTTGAAAAGTTAAATAACTTGAACTTTAAATTACTTTTATTTGTTACAATATTTTTATAGTAAGAATTTATTTTATAATTAATATTTTAGCTGTAATATATATCAATTAATACAATTCTTGACAGGAAACAGTGCAAGCACTCAAAACCTTTCCAAAGATATTGTGAAATTGGGGATTGGTTTAAAAATAATGAAATTGAATGAGTTTTAGTGAAAATAACTTGAACAAATTTCAAATAAAATGCACAAAATAGCATTATCTTTAATCCAATTGCAAAAATTTAAGTTATTTAATGCAGATTGGAATAACTTTTTCCGAACTCTAAATTTTGACAGTTTATTTTTTCCAACTATTACAGTACCCAACATATTAACGAAAAACATAATTTTTGTAGGTTGTTGCAAAAAGTTTTAGCTCACTGACGGCTTTCTTTTTTTTATCCCCATACAAGTCAAGGCACCTCAATGAATACGCATTATATTTATTGCATATTACTTTGGTATAAGTACCTTTTTTTATTTCAATAAATTTTTAAAATATAAATAAGATTTTTATTTCTCTACATGTTTATTAAATAATCATAAATATAAAGACACAAAAATTATTTGTTTTGCTTATTTTGACATTAAAATTTGAGGGAATTTTCGCGGGTTTTCAGAATCTTTTGGAAGGGATAAAGTGAGCAAAAACGGCATTTTTACACATGCATTTAAGATTTTTAGCAAAATTAATCACATCACTGCTGTAGAGTGTCATAAAAAGCGCTCTTGTTGCTGTCTCAATCAGTGTTGCCAGAGAGACGAACTCAAATTTACCACTTTTTGGGAAAAAATTTACCACTTTTTGGGAAAAAATTTACCACTTTCGAAGAAAATTTACTTTTTCCAAAAATTTTTTTTTAATGACTTACAACCGTTGTCATTTTTTTACTAGTATACATGTATTTATAAAACTAAACATAACCAAGTAAGGGAAAATGTAACAAAACCAAAAAAATTTAATTTTTTAATATCAAAAAATTTATACAGCGTACTGAAATAAAAAGGTAATTAAGATTTTTGGAGTTATATTTTTTAATATGATTATTGTGTACTGAAAACTTAAAATCTCTTTCTTGTGCTGCTGATCGCGCAATGGCCAAAGCATGTAGAAGAGATTGGGCAATTTTGTTTTTTTTTATATTTGATATCAGAAAAGATGCGTTCTGCTTCTGCGTTAGAATAAGGCAACGTTAACATATGTATGTATGTATGTTCGGCTAAACGGCAAAGATTTGGCAATTTAAAGTCATCCTTAAAATTTTTAAAAGTTATTATTTCAGTCCACATTTTGTCAGTTGGTAAAGTACATTGTCGTTCTTTTTCGGTTGTACTAAAACATATTCCTATATAGGTCCATTCCAAAGGTAGTTTTACTGTATCTATATCGTATAGTATATTTGGTAAAATAATTGGATTTATTAAATCTTTTCTGTTGCTTATATTAAGTGCTATTTTCGGGTCTAAAAACTGCATTTCTGAAAATATTTTTTTGTAGAGTAGACTTTTTGACATTTCTTCAAAGGAAGTTATGTAAAATTGTAGTGTAAAATTAGGTAATGCCGAGCTTGATGTCTGTTGGTTTCGGTGCAAACAATTGCTCAAGTCGAATAAACGATATGTTTTTACCCTGATGATGCTTAATAACTTCACTACTTCCACAATAAAACGTAAGTTTGCAAGCCTTGCAAAATGCTTTGTCTTATCATCAGCAACTTTTCAATCAACGACATGTAGGTGCCTTCTTCTATCCACTTTTTCATTGCCAAAGTTTTCTTTACGAAACGAAATACTTTTTAGCGAAATACTAATTTTATTGAAAACTAAATTTTTACTAAATTTGCTTACTTTTTATTCCTTAGTGTCAAGAATGTCAAGATATTCAGCAAATTTCTTAGTACTTTAAAACTAGCAGCAACTCAAAAACTAAAATAATACGCAAGATGCTGTGGAATTCGCAAATAAATTTTGCTGAACTGCTTTCATTATAATTCGTTAAAACGGAATTATTAGGAATTAATCGGCCATTTGTATTGCTATTTTTTGGCTTAATTCACTTGTTGCTTTGTTTAGCAATTCAGTTCAGCTGCACAGGATGATTCAAAATAATATTGGACTGCTTCTGAGTCTGTTCAGAGTGGTAGCAGTGCTGCCAATAACTTATAAAATGCACAAGTCTAACTTGGAGGTTACTGTGTTAACACAGTGCAGGTTACTGCTTTTTGCTGTGTTAACAGTAAAAAAGTGTGAGTATATTGCAACTGGAAAAGAAAGTTAAACAGAGAATTTAACTTGTAACCCCCAGGCAAAAAATAATTATTTTACCAAAATTTACCACTTTTGGTAAGAAATTACCTTTTTTCCCTCTGTCCAAAAAAATGAGAAAAAAATGACCTCATTTTGGGAAATTTACCTCAATCTGGCAACAGTGGTCTCAAAAGCGACTAAGCAAGAGAGCGTAAGAATACGCGAAACGAGAGAGCTTATAAAAGCCCAGGGTTACGGCCACTGGAGCAGACTAACAAGCAAGCAGGCGATTGCGCAACTATCTAGGGTTGACTCTGGAATTCATTTTTTTGTTTTATACTCTTTGTACTAGCTTTCGAACCTGATGTAAGATTTTCAAAAGGTTTTTGACACTATGGTGGACCCTAAAAATGTGTTTTTTTTTGCTTTATACCAGGGCTGTGCATTCTAACATAGTCACATTTTATTTTGACTTGTTAGTATTGGCGCGCTCTCGAATAGCACACACTGAGCGAAATAGTTGTCATCCAGTAGTTCGCGACATTATTGACGAGCTTTTCGTAATGATTTCTTAAAGGAATTTTCTGCATGAGCTGCTGGACTTAAAAAAAGTCATACAATATATAATGCAAAGTAACTTCAGGCCATAACAAAACTAACATTACCTCGATTTCCAATAGAGTTGAGAGATGATGAAATATTTTTATCCCCTATCAAATATATCGCATGACGTTGAATTCGGTCCAGAAGCACGTTTCGATTTTAATTCCTTGACGAATTTTCTTTATATTCCTCGGATAATTATATTTATATTTCGGATTCCAATTCAGAGTCAAAAATTTTAGTATGTTTGTTTTGTTGTTATTTTAATATTATAAAAGCTTAATCTATACAAATAATTAAAACTATAATTAAAAACTCAAAAAATGCATTAATACAAATAATTTGAATTAATAACGCATAAAATCTTTATAGGTAATGTGTATGAATTATATTAAACCTTAATATATACAAATAATATGAAATTCTACGAAATAAAAAATATATGCAAAGGTATTAAAAATCTTCAGATAAGAAGTTTAGTTTTTAAGAGTGTACATAAAATATCTGACATAAGTCTTCACAGCATCACTGTCAGCGAACGACTGAATTACATTCTCTTCTCTTGTGAGCTTTATGTACATGTGAAAAGTTACTCTCAGTGAGCGCTCAGTGAGCCATGGGGCACCCAGCACTGCTTTCTACTCATGGTAAAATTATTTGACAAGGTAGCCGTGACAGTTTTTTGGCGATTGGTAGTTGTCAAAAACAGCTAAAGAATGTTGTAGTTTGCTGCTGTTGAATAGCAATGTGCTTATTTTTAACTTATCTTTGATTCATTAAATTTATTCGCGAAGTTGATGGAAATGTTTTTAGTTTGTTGCGGTTGACTAGCTATGCTTAATTCGTCGCTAAATTTTTCACTTTTCTTTGATTAATTGCATAAACAGCTAATTTTGACAACTACCCATCGCCGCTCGTGAGAAAAAAGCCAGTCTACGCGGCTACCTAGTCAAATAATTGTATCATGCTTTATACTCTTTGTAGATGCGCTAGTCGCGGATTTTGATTCTGATTTTAGAATTTCAATGAGTAACGTCTTGTTGCTGTTGAAAAAAAAATCGCTGGCAATGGTAACTGCCTATTTTAATATCTTATAAGAATTTTACATCTTAACTTTCAATTAATAAAACTTTTTTTCCCATAATATTAAGCTTTTTGATTTAGTTGCTTGTTAATTTACACTATTTGTCTTGAAAAAATAATATGAAATAAAAAAATATATAGATTTTATTTTTAATTACATTCGGAGTTGAAGAAAAAGCGTAAGGAACTTCGTTCCTGACGAGGGTTCCCCTATCGCTCCACTTTTTTATATTTTTTTCGATAGCTGAGGGTTTGTGTTTCCAGCATAGCATAGATAGATGTTTCCAAAGCGGTTTGTTCGATAACGACTGCATAAAAAAGTTATGGCATACGAACCCATATTTTCATAAACGCACTTAAAAAAAATTTTCAAATCGATTAATCGAGTAAAAAATCTATTTATATAAAATGCATGCCCACATACATTTATATAAATGTATGTGGGCATGCATATATGTATATCACGTATAGACTCAAAAACCGCTGAACCGATCTTTATAAAATTTGCAGGGCAATTGAAACAACGTATTGAAATGCTAAAATGCTCCTGGGAAGTTTGGTGTCGATTGGACAAGGGGACGTTATACCCCCCATTCAACCCAAATTTACGCTATCGTCCACAACCCATAGAAAATGCTATATATCAGATAGTTTTGATTGTAAAAAACTAAAATTTTGTTTAGATGTTTACTATACTCCACTGTACTAAAAATGGGCGTGGTCGCACTTTATCTATTACTACTTTTTCGAAATCATGTGAGTTCCTGAGTTGTACAAGTTTTGATAGTTGTATTATAAATATAAATGTTTTCACTCCCATTTTACCGCCCACAAATAGGTGCAATGGAACCAAGTGATGGTCACTATATATATACATGTTAATACGCCTATCTTTTCCGCTCATCTATCTTTATAAAAAAAAATAAATATATGTATGTGTGTATATCACGTAAAGACTATGAAACCGCTAAACCAATTTTTATGAAATTTTAAGGGAAATGATAGCAAAGTCTTGGGAATATTCTTGTGAAGTCTGGTGATGATTGCAAAAAGGGCCGTGGCGCCTCAAATATACCCCAAAATTTTTGATATCGAATAGCTTTGGAATAGTAGGTCACACAGCATCGGAATTCGGTTTCATGAAACTTAGCAAGTTATAAAACGCATACCAAGGATGGTTTTTGCATTGGAAATGGGGGAGTGTCACCTCCTAAGCAACCCAAGTTTTCTATATCGAATAGCTTTGCAATTATAGAGTGCACAGCTTCGGGACTCGGTATTCGACAACAATTTACACGTGCCGTTAAACTCATAATGTTTTATGAGCGTCGAACAAGGTGGCGTGGTAGTAACGCGCCGGGTCTCAGCTAGTTAAAAAAAAATGAAAAATTGGGAAATTATTGAAATAAAAATTAACAATAAAGCAGAAGAAGAGTGATATAGGCACCCCAAGGTTATGTTGTTTAAACTTTAGGGAAGTTTTTTCTGTAGGGTAACAGCGGCAGCTAGTGCGAAAAAAACGTCGAAAACATGAATTTTGCATACAATTTTTACATTGATCCAAAATTATAGCTCGATTTGATGATCATATATTAAAAAAATATCAGCTTGAATTTAAAAAGTGTGTAAAATTTACACAAAGAACCGATTAAGGTTAAAGTAGATAAAATTTATTTAATCCTTAACCTAAATGCAGATGGCTAGTTGGCTAGAGCGAAAAATGTAAAAGCAACGCTACTAAAAATTCTCATGTCCGCAATTTTTGTTATTTCCAACTTTTTATTGATATTATAGGTTCAAGCTCTAATAAATATAATATCATTTATAAACTTCTGTGTTTTTTTTATATCAGATAATATAAACGCGGTGCGGTGAAGACAGCTTGGGTTCTTTTTTTTTCAACGTGACGCCTGACGGAGTATTGATACTTAAAAATACACTTTTATGCAAGAAAGAAAAATATTTTCCTACACATTAAGAATCAATAAATAATTATCAAAAAACTCAAGGTATTCATTCACTTCCCTCTATAAAAAAAATCAAGAATATCACAGTGTTTTTGGGCCTCTAGATGAGAACCTGTCCTTAAAAACGATGTCATAATACATTTAGACCCATTATGCTTTAGGAATCATTTTATTGGAAATAACGATTTAGCATTAATTTTTTGAAGTAAAACTCAATCTTGTATTGAGTTTTACTTCAAAAAGTAAAACCATAAATGTCTTGAACATTGTTTTATAACATTTACTAGTAACAACATTAATGACCGAATTCTCAGATCTCAGTTCTTAGACAACTGTTACAACTTGTGTTTCGAATGTTACAACAGTGAGCACATATAATCAACTGTCTAAAATGTCTGTTTTGATTTTAATATACATCCGATAAAAATTAGTAAATTTGTTAAAAGCTCATAGTTAAACCCCTAATCCGAGGAATTTAAGTGTTTCTAAAATCATATTTTTAGCATTTATAAAAAAAGAGTTCGACCTTGATTTTTAAATCGATGCATATACCTATGTTTTGTATGTATTTTCAAATAATGTTTAATAATTTATTCATATCTTGCGCTCACTGTGGAATTTACGATATTCTAGTTTTTGCCATTAACTTTTGCCTCATCTCACTGACTGTCCTTGGAAACATTTGATGAAATATTTTATATACTGCCCTCAATCCTTCGTTTGTACTTTTACCCAACTATGTCGTTTCCGATTTCAATTTAGAAGTCATAAAAAAATGTTTATTATATGATAAAATTTTAATATAAAAGTCAATCTTTTTTGCACACACGCTAGGTTCTGCTGCTGCTGGCCGCAGTGTGATAAAGTAATAAACTTGGATGATTGTCGGCCAACATTTCGTCAAGTAGATCACTTGATGACTGCATAAAAAAGTCCTTTCACCCGGAAGAAGTTATTAAAAATGGGTTTGAGCGTGAAAGCAGTTATTTAAGTCAGAGTATTGTGTGCGAATCAGTGAAAATGGATCTAAGTCAGGCTTAAGAGCCAAACACTAGCATTGCACATACAAACATACACACCGAGTAGCTGACACCAACACATCCATGCAATTTGGTTGCAAAACTGTGGCACACTTTAATGCTGATGCTGAGGAAATAAATTGTTGTCAGCGTTGATTACAAGAATACCGCAGCTAGAATACCATCAGCACAACACTAGCGCATCATTAATAAACAAAGGCTCACACGCAAACAGTGGAACGAACACACATACATAAATACATAAACACAAATGCGCGCTGCTGCCCACAATGCAAACACGAAATCTCAGCGCCACTAAATTACGATATAAGGCAAAACTTTGTGCTGCATGCAGCATGAATTGTTTGCAAACGTGATGAAATTTTGTAGGATTGTGAGGTTAAAGAGGTAAAAGCAGAAGAAGAAGAAGAAGGAGAGGCAAATTTGTGTCATTGCTGCTGTTATTCGTGTTGCTCTTGCTTGTGCTTCAACAACATCAGCACAATCAGCAGCAACAGCAACAACAACATCAGCAGCAGTGATTGTGGCAGTGGCAGTAAATGCGATAATGATGAAGGTGGAATTATTGCTGTTATTGTTGTTATGTTTGCCTTAATGAGTTGATGAGCATTGAACGCGTTGCTTTTTTACATGAGTGTCAATGTGTCGGTGACGTTATGTTCTGATGAGGGTGTGGGTGTCGGTGTGAGTGTTAATGTGCTGTTGTTGCTCATGAAAACAGGATGTGTTGAAAGCAAGTTGTTGTGTTTTTGTTTTTGTTGTGTTCCCAGATGAGTTTCTTTTGTGTTTGACTAGATTTTTTCATTTGTTCAGTTGCATGTAGATATTGCTAACTGGATGTTATACTGCTTTTAATGGCTGACTATATTTTTTTTTTAATTCTTCAGTTAACAAAGGTTTATTGAACTTTATTCAATATTCACAATTCAATATTACACAAAGCGATATTCATTCATAAACAACTTATACGTTTTCTATGCTTATATATCGATATTACATGGTATGCCGTTATTTTTTAATACATACCTATCGTCTTCTTCCCTTAAAATAAAAAAATATTTAAAAATTAAAAAAAAAATATTGTGAATAGCCCGCTATTTTGGTAGTTGCCATTTTTGAAGCTGTAGTTTTTTGACATTTGACAAGTAGAAACTACGCTATTAATAAAAATGGAACGATACACGCTTCAAAAACTTATTCAAATTATTAAAATCTATAGTAATAAAACTCATTTTCTGTATTATAAAACTTTTTACCAACGCAAATTTTTGTGTATTTAATTTAAAACATTTTTTGTTATTTTGACATCAAAAAAATTCACATATCTTCAAAATTGGAGAAATTTTCAGTACAACGACTTTTTCATAAAACATTGTTACCTAAGAATGAGAAAAAAACGACATGAAAATCAAAGTTTGGTCTTTCGATGCAAATATCTTCGCTGTTCATTACTATATTTCATTCAAATTTTTTTTTGTTCAAAAGTTCAATAAAAACACTTCACAAAAATAGGTTGAAGTGTACCGTTAAGTCAGTGTATATATGTTTTATGATTATGTCAAAAAAGGTCCAAAATAGTGTTAAAATTCTCTATATAGTTTGAACGTCCCCATTTATCTCTAAGAATGCAGTTGTGTATTTAGAATATTTTGGATTATATAAAATCTTCCTTATAGTAAATCTACTTAGTTTTTTGCCTCCCCCGCCCCCTCCTGTTAAATTTGTTTTGTTGTGATGGCTCTATTTTTTCTCACCATTGTGTCACCGTTGTCATTTAGTTCTTTATCAATGGTACTCTAAATGTTGTATATATATCACAATTTTATCGAAAAGATGACTGTGAATAAGAATGCTGTAAAAGTTAATATTTTCATGTAATCAGTTTCAGCTATATGGCGATATAATAAAACATTTGCGTATCTGGTCAGCACAATTATTTCATTAGTTTTGATCTGTGCGTTAAATTCACAGATAGATGGCGCCACATTTGTAAAATGTGTGGGTACAAACTATACATACACCTTGCGGTGAATAGCTGAATAATGTTTTTTCAAAAGTTTCTTCAAATTTAACCTTACACGCTTGGGATTACAGACAGGTGGCGCTAGTTTCTGCTTACAGAAGAATATCTGAAGTTCTTATGCAGCTAGCAGATAAGTTTTGCGAAATATTTTGCGAAAATGCTATTGCTACCAAACTTTTAAAAAGTAAAATAATGCAGTACTGCCAGTTTTTTCAGTTGCAGCGTTATCTAGCGTCATCAACACTTAAAAACATAGAATTGGATCAATTTAAATGTCCAGCTTACTTGCTAGACTTTTTGTTGTTTTTGCTTTGCTTGCAATTGCGATTATATGATCCTGATCTCCAATGAAAAAACGCAGCTAATAGAAATTTTAGTAGGTACAATCATTTTTAGCCCAACGAATTTTCATAAAACATTGATAGCTAATAATGAGAAAAAAATTATATGAAAATCAAAATTTTTACTTTTAATGCCAATAACTCCGCTGTTTTTAATATATTTCATTAACATTTGTTTTTGTTAAAAAGTTCTACATATTTTTTAATATAAATTTTTGTTTAGACGTTAAAATGTTCATATCTCAAGGACGCATTAAGTCCCACCATAATTTTTATTTTGTTGAAAAGGTAATTGTGCTTGCTTTAAGCTTTAGTAAATATAAAAATTCTTTTTAATTTTTAAAATATGTTTTTCGTACCCTATCTTGGAATGCAATTAGCTCACCGCAAGAGATGGAACCACCAACAACAAAAAATTTCCAAAACTTTTTTGGATTAATGTTCGTTCAATTACCTTTCTAATGGTAGCTACCAAATAAATTCAACATGTTTTTCATTATTTCAGATCTTAAAAAACATTTAATAGAAAAGTGTATGTTAAAATGTTTATATAAATGACTCTCGAGTAACACTGGGTATATCAGCTTGTAATATATAAAAGTTGAAATTTTCTATGATTTAAATGCAAATTTTAAATTTTAGATAGTTTAAATCATTCTTGATTTTGAATACAAATTCTAGTTGTTTGATAGTTTAAAATCGTTGATCGGAAAAATAAAAGTCGAATTGTAACATTTATTTTTAATCAACAAAAAATTAACATCAAATTTTTACTCTTATATTTGATCGAAAAATATAAGTTATATTTTAACTTTTATTCTTGATAAAAAATAAAAGTAAAAATTTACCTTATAATTTTGATTGAAAAAATAAAAGTCAAGTTTTAACTTTTATTTTTAATTGAAATGAAATCAGGCAAAAAATAACGATTATTTGTGGATTTTTAAAAAAAGTTATAACCGTTACGGTCCCTGGCTGTAACTGCTTTAAAGCCTAACACAAATGGTATAATTTTTTACTAATTATTAACTCTAATTGATATTAAAATTTTAAAATTTATAAAAGTTTTTCTAAAAGACCTTGTTATTTATTATGTTGATTTTATATGATTTAAATACAAATTCTAGATGTTTGATAGTTTAAAATCGTTTGTTGAGCTTTAGGTCAAAGTTAGAACAATTACAATAATTGTTCTAACAAATCTTTTCCAAAGAAAATAAAAACAATTACAACGTGTCTTCAATATGAAAATAAAAAAATCACTAGCTGATATTATTGCAATTTCGGCCCTGCTAAAGGCTTCATCAGAAATCTTTGCGATATAAATATTTAAATTTATGAATATTTAAATCATATAAAATCAACATAATAAATAACAAGGTCATTTAGAAAAAACTTTAATCAAATGTTAGAGCACGACTAAACAGAAACAAGCTGAAAATATATCAGAAAAAATTTAAAAACAACTTCAGTAACCATGCTTTGTTAGTGGAAGACTTCCAACAGACTGTTGGACTCCATAATAATAACATAAGCACAAAGACTAAAGCATAGCAAAAATACAACAACAAATATGAAAATATGAAATAGGAGAAAAACTGAGAAATTGACACTTAAAATCTCAAGGCCTCTGTGGTGCAGTGTGCTAGTGCGCGCTTGCACGGCATATTACAAAGATTTCTGATGAAGCCTTTAGTCGGGCCGAAATTGCAATAAAATCGGTTAGTGATTTTTTCCTTTTCATATTGAAACAACGTTGTTGTTGTTGTTGTTTCGTTGGAAAAGATTCGTTAGAACAATAAATTGTTCTAACTTTGACCTTTGGGTAAAAAAACAAACTAAGAAATAACTAATACCTCCAGCAATCTGATTGTTGAAATAGTTAATATAAGTAAACAAAAGACACAACAACAAATCTTTACAAAATTTTAAGTTTTAAAAAATAGTAGACACATACTGCTTTGCATGTCAAAAAGCATATAAAATCGGGCTTTTATTAAGCAGAAATTGTGTCAAAGTGCATAAGCATAAGCCTGAGAAGACTACTGAATAACTTGTTGTTGTTGCAACCCGTTGCTTCATGAACTTTTTTAATTCTTTTTTAATTGTTTTTAGTTATAAAATAAAATAGTCATAAATTTTTCATTTTTGATGGTTATTACTTTATTGTGATAGACATAATTTATGTCATAATAAAAATGCATTATAAGCAAATAAAGGAAAAAAATTATTAAAAATAAGTAAGCATCACTTCATAAATCAAGAGATTAATCTGAAAACAAAAACTATTCCTGATATTCTGGAAAATATAGTTTTACTAATAGATCCCTTGGATGGACCTCTGGGTGTTAAATTTACAACAACTTTAATCAAGAACTCATATTAATCTTTGATATCTAAATACTTTAAACATTAAATTGAATGGCTAGCTGCATTACAAATCTTGCAATTTTAAGCTTGACCAACCACTGATTTTTTATTCACTTTAAACTCACGCCATAGTAAAACATCTTGCATAGCAAAAAAAAATTTTTTTATACATTGATGAATTTTACGAAAATGTAAGTAATTGAATTGTTTAGTTTAACCCTGGATGTGCATTGCTATTTCAATCATGTTTGTGGGCTTTGTAAGTCAAAACATCTAACAACAACTCTTAATTAAACTAACCACAAAAAAAGCGTGAATAAAATTAAATAAAGTCCATGTTTTTTGGATATATTATATATTTTACTATCTAAACAAAACAAAAACACAAAAAACATAATCATTGTTAGGTCCATTCGACCTACGAAGCACATCCAGGGTTAAAAATAAAAATTATTAAAAAACATTGAAATTAAAAAACACCACTATCACCTGAATGTAAAAAGAAGTCCAAAAACGTTCATGAATTAAATTAAATAAACAAAATGAAATAAAGCACAAAAAGGGCCAAATATTCATAGCGACAAAAACACTACAAAAAAAAATCTCTGCAACTCATGAGAATTTGAAAAACTTTGGCAATGGCTATGCCGGAGTTGTAGCTAAAGGTAGTAAAAAGCAATAATAACAAAACAACAGCAACATCTAAAGGTTAGTCCACAGGTTAGCAAGCAAGAGTTCAAGCAAAATGAGGGCTAAGAAGATGCAGGCCTGTTTCAACTGCCAGGAACTAAAACGTCCAAACGGTTCAGCCCCAAAACGGAAATACGAAGTACTACAAAACGTGACAATATCTGTTAAGCTGCTGGGCGTAGTTTAGGGCTCGATTTCGGTCGGTGTTGTTGGCCAGTAGAAGCTGCAGACAGCACAGCCAGAATGAGCCAAAATATGAAGCCTAAATTTGACTTTAATTCACTTTAATGCTATAAAAAGTTGTTGTTTTTGTTGTTGTTGTAGTTGTTTTTATTTTGCCCCTTATTTGTTCCTATTCTAAAGCTATAAAATTTAATTCGTTTAACTTTTCTCGTTAACATTAATTTTAACCCTGTGCTGTTGTTGGCAACACTGCTGGTGTTGCCGGATGTTGTTCTTCGTGTTGCTCTTCTTGTTGTGTTTGTTGTTGTATAGGTAGTTTCCGTTGCTTTATTTTTCGTTTGTTGTTATTGTCGTTTTTTTTTTGATCCAGCCTCTGTACCTCTGTACGTGAGCTTTAAATAAATTATATTAAAACAGGCATCGTTGATGTGGAAGCGCTCAACGACTGACTATTCACAGTGAATTCTCCATGTTTATAATGTTGATGAAGGTGCTTTTCATCGGTGCGGCTTCAGGTCGGCGTCGGCGTCATCGTCGTCACTGGAACTGCGGTATTATGGTTGAAGCAATTACTTTGCCCCTGCTGCCAGCTATAGGGCTAGCGTCTGTTATTAATAATATTTTCTGTTGTTGTTTTTTTCATTTTTTGTTCCTGCTGTTATCTAGAAAATTTTGATTAAATTTCATAAAAGTCTAAAATGGTCGGCTTGGACCGTTTTTTCTACGGTTATTCTTTCTGAATTCTTGTTATTTTCTTATCTTATTAACAATTCTTAATACCAGCGCAACAGTTGTTGTTGTTGTTGTTGATGATGTTGATGTCGTTGTTTTTGTCTATGTTTTTTATAATTTGTGAGCATAAAAAATTATTATGGATTAAATAAAGCTAATTGGAATGAATGTAGCACGATCGTTAGGAGAAACATAAAAAACATAAAACGTTGTTCTAAAAAATAATGATTAACTTGGAAGTTGCGTGGGTTATTAAATTTTTTTAATGTTATAATTTCAGCTTCAGGTGGTCAGAATTGGTCGATAAATAAGACTAGACATATTTTTCAGGTCATGTTTTTGTCAAATTAACACTTTAATAGCCGAATGTTTGTAAATTTCTCATATAGCTACTTTCTAGAACTTGAATCCCACTAAAGATACTTTTGTCTTAAACTAGTATTTTGGAACATACTGTGTTTTACAAGTACATAAAAAAAAAAAAGTTTGGGGTACAGAGATGCTAAGCGCAAAAGTCTTTACATAAATTTGTGTCATAAAAATCCAAGCTTGTGTAAAGAAATGTAACAACTTTTTTTAGATACATTGATTATCGTTCTATCACCACGGTTTCAAAAGTTGCCAAAGTGATGAATCTGTCACGATTAACTTGAAAAAACCTATGTTAAAATAAGTTTGCATAGAGACTTCGATAAGAAAATAAGCTAAATATCGTCCACTTAAGATAAGAATTGATCTAAAAATTGCTATTAAATATAATTAAACAAAATGAAACTATGAAAGGTAAGTCAGTTCTTCGACTTTTTTATATTATTGTAAAAACGGAAATCTATGTTTGAACAATAATGAAAAATGTAAGTGTACATTTGCTTTTCCAGTAAACTTCAAAAGTACAGGACCGATTTTTATACAAAATTTAAAAATATTATATTTGTGTTACAAAATTTTACAGGGTTATTTTTCTTTCGAAATTTTAATAATAAGTTAGTTAAATAAGAGTGTAAAATTTTTTAAGAAATTATCCATGCATTTTCTTTTCACGCGTTTGTGTTGCGAGAGTTTCGATAAACTCCATATCGCTTCAAAAAAACAGATGAGCCTCGAGCAAGGTAATATAAGTACTAGGGCGGGTCAATTTGTATGGACGAATTTTTTGGAAGTCTGGCTCAGCGAAATTCGTAAAATACATGTAATTTCAAGACTTTTTCTCCACTACAGCATATACAAATTCTGAAAAAAAGCTGTGCGGACTTTCGTAAATAGATTTTGTTCTCAATTATAAAATATGAATGCATGAATGTATGTGTATGAATCTATTTACGAAAGTCCGCACAGCTTTTTTTCAGAATTTGTATATGCTGTAGTGGAGAAAAAGTCTTGAAATTACATGTATTTTACGAATTTCGCTGAGCCAGAATTTGACCCGCCCTAATAAGTACATATAAATTGTGATGTTTATACAAAAGTGATATACACATAAATGCAGAACTGCGGTTCAAAACAAAACAAAAAAAAAAAAAAAACTTTTAAAAAGATATTTTAAAGAGTGTAGATTTTTTTAGTATTTTTAGTATAGCGTATTTCCTTGAGGCAAGGCCATTGCCTAAGAATGAGAAAAAAAACGATTGAAATTTCATGTTTTGATTTTGCAAGCAAGTATCTCCGCCATTTTTCAATCGATTTTCATTAAATTTTCTGCACCTAAAAGATCATTTAAATGACTGTGGAGGAAAAAGAAAAGATTTACTTTTATTTTACCATTTCTATGTTTTATGTTGTTTTAAATAAAGCTATAAAATATTCCGTTTTTATGCAAAAAATAGGCCAAATGTTTTTTTGTTGTCATTTTTATTCTAATTAAATTTTTCTTGATATTTCTTGAAATTTTTCATATAAAAGAGTATGTTATATGACATATCATTTATCTGCAAAAAATTTTATTTTGACAAAAACTTCAATAAACAGTTTCTATCATCGAAAATCATGAGCTCCCCTTATGGTTTTTTTGATAAAAAAAAATTTTTTTTCAAAATGTTGTTTTTATATTTTTTACAAAGTTATACAGCCTAAAAATTAATTTATGTTAAAAATTTTTCAAATATTTGAAACTAATCGAAAGTTTTATACGCAAATCTTTTATTTAAGCCATTTCGTTATATATAGAAGTAGGCGTAGGAAAAACAGTTCCTCCGTGTTTCTGAACCGATTTTGATAATTTTTTTTAAGTAAATTGGAGGATAAAGAAGGAGTTCACATAATATTTTTGTAACCTTTGACCTGAAATATGAGCGTTAAAAGAATATTTCTGGAGTAAAACTTAAACTATAAGGAATGGAAGAACATGGCGTAAGAGGAAATTTAAGACATTTATACAATATAATAACAAATTTTTCGCTTTCTCTTACGGATACCCTACAATAAGCATTTTTCTACATAGAATATATGAAGGAAAGTTTCCTACATATGTGAATATATATTGTAATTGTGAAATTTCTTACAAATATAAAATTCTGAGAGTCCCTTTACTTTGACATTAAGGTTATGACTATATCTCGAAAACTGTAACTTTTCTCAGTAAAACGTATTTTAATTAGTTTTTATGATCTATGAAGTTATTACATGAATTAAATTGTGAGCTTTAGATCAAGTAAGTTTTTAAAGAAGTCAACAACAACAACAATAACTCTGTATAGAGTCAATCACTTAGTCCCATTTTAAACATAGCGATATGCCACCGATTTCTCTCACCGCTATTCTCATTTTTGCTATTCTTAGATGAGGGAGCTGAGGAGAAGGGATAAATAAAAATAGTCAACAAACTCGGCCGTACCAGCGATTTTGCTCCGATTTGTCGCACTTACTCTTTCTCTCCCATCAACATAGCGTGAAACAGCAGGAAAAAATTGCTTGGCCGAGTTCCATGTTTGCTTTGAATCGTATTCGTAACAAAAGAAAATATGAAAAAATCGGTGAGCGACATCGGCGGCATGTCGTCATATCTAAAATAGGACTTAGCTGACTAGACAGTCTGTTTCGGAAATCGCTACATATTCCTCTTCAGTAGTCTTTGAGTGATTAAGCTGTGATCAACTTACTGTTTAAACTAGTATATGAGTGCGCAGATTTGGAATTCATTCTTTTGAATTGTATGGCTGCTAATCATATGACATTTCAAAGCAGTAGGCTATTTATAGATCACCGCCATCAACTCTATTAAGAGTTGCCATATGTTCTAGTTGCTTCTTAATTTATTTCAATTTTCATTGGTGTTCGATAGTTTGTAGAAATGCAATAGAAATAAAACGAGTTTTTTGCTTCGCCAGAAGCTAGTGTTCTAACTGCAGAGCTAGCAAAAAACTCGTTTCATTTCAATGGTGCATTTCGACAAACTATCGAACACCAATGAAAATTGAAATAAATTAAGAAGCAACAAGAACAGATGGCAACCCTTGATAGAGTTGATGGCGGTGATCTATAAATAGCCTACTGCTTTGAAATGTCATATGATTAGCAGCCATACAATTCAAAAGAATGAATTCCAAATCTGCTGTTATAGAATAAGCATGCAAAAAAATCAAAACGATCGGTTCAATAAGTTTCAAGAAATTTTGGTCACCGACTTTGAATACATGGTTTTGAGAAAAACGCGTTCGAAAACTTAAAAGTTAACAAATCTCTCTCGAAGCTCTTGAATTCGGTTCACTCACTAGGATATAACTTTGATATTTTTTGTGATATCGACTTGTATTTAAACCACATATTCTTGAGACTTAAAGCTTAAAAAAATACAAAAAAGTTCTAGGTGCATAATCCGTCTTAAAGCCTCTCAATGCCAATTTGTGTCTTAAGCATTTTTCTTCGAATATACAACAAATCGTGGAAAAACAGTTTATAGATACTTTTCCCACACTTATGTTCCGGCTGAAATCTTTGGATTTGGTAAGTATTTTATCAAAAACTTCTATGTAAACTATTTTGCGATTCCTTTCATGCGAACTGAATATCAACATTACAACATTTGTAGAAGCATGGTTTTGAAGCACCTTGCGGCTGGTTTTATATGCCAAGCAGCGTGGAAATGATTCTGTAACATAGAAGTGAAGTCATAGAATTTTTTGATTTCCTTTTGGGTAGGGGTGAATGTCGAAGGTTGGCACCCACTTTAAGTATGCCAGGCGGTAGTGTATTTCATTGGGCAACTTTTCCCTGAACTGTATTTGTATTTATTACGAAAAAGCTGGTGCACAAAAAATTCAGCATAAAAAATGGCATTTTTTATTTTGATGTCAAAGGCTTTGATCATTTAGAAGTAATAGAACAAAATTAGGTGTTTTTATTTTTCAATGGAATTTAAAAAATGTTGTTTTCAGAAGCTGTTGAAAACATTTGATTAATCATGTGTAATTGCTAGCCCTCGTGTTGGTACATTTATGGCAAACTTATCTCTTGCAAACATTACAAAATTAGTAATAATTTGATGATAACTGGTTGAAGATATAATTGAAAAAGTTAATGAAGATTTAAGTATAGTGCCGGAATTAATAAAATGATGCTAAACCCTCTCAAATCGTATTTTCTACTGGTTTAAAAGACTGCATTTGAAAATCTAGATATTCCACCGATTCTCCTTAGTAATGTGCAGCTAAGATTCGTATGTATGGAAACAAATCTTGGTTATAAAATAAATTCTTCTATGTCTTGCGATGACCATGTTAACTGCTGCGTCAGTAAAATTTACTATGCGATTCGAAATCTTCGAGTGACTGCAGATTTTATACCTTTTGACATCAGACAAGAACTAGTATTAACGCTATTACTGCAAACTATTACAAACGCGGAACTTGTCTATAGTAGAATGGACTCCAGATCTTTGCAAAAACTGCAAGTTGCTTTTAATAACACTGCACGCTACGTTTACGGATTCAAAAGGTCTCATCATAATTCACGCTTTACTTATCAGTTATTAGGCCGTGGCTTGACCATCTGTCTTGAGGCAAGAATTTTCCTCACTGCATTTTCCGGCATAGGATAATCCACTCGCGATGCCCACACTATCTTTTTGAGAAGCTTAAATTTTGCAGATAAAGTCGAAAAATGAACCTAATTGTTCCTAAGTATAAATTTCTTAACTCAAGGATATTGTTTTTCATTAGTGCAATAAGACTATAAAACTTACTGCCAAACTGCATAAAAAATGTTTCCTATAGTAGATACTTTAAGCATTTAATTTTCGAACACTTATCTTAACTCTCTTTTTTATCTATTTTCATTAAATTTTCCTTCATTTCTTTAATTTTGACTCAACTAATTATTTTTCTTAACTTTCATTTCATGAACTGAGAAACCAATTTAAAATTTTTACATTTAGTATCTTAATATATATTTATAATTAATATTTTTCTTGTTCCAAAACTAATGTATGTTAATGTTATTTTAATTTGATATTACTATTTGTTTAAATAACTCTGTATTTTTACCAATTCTCTATATTGTCTTTCTAATGTAAAAGTAATTCACAAAATATTTAAATTAAATAAGTTGTTATGTATGCTATAAATGCGGCATGTAAAATACTAAGTCTTAAATGTCATGCTCTAATATTATTTCTTGTGCTCCTACCCTAGTGATAATTAGTTGAGAAAATCATATACAAGTACGAACTTGATTGGGATATAATATGGTTAGCCCTTTAAAGGAAGCCTTATCAATATCTGATCAGGTGGATATCAATTTTTTCTGATATTATCCTAACCTTAGCACCCTTACAAAATTCTGATCAGGTTAGTGTCATGCAACCTTCTGTTTTTTTTGTACGATGTTTGTTTTTTCTCCTAATCAGATTGACCCAATCATGAAAGGCTTTTTTAAACCCTAATTTATGACATAACATAATAACAAATGCTGATCAGATTAGAATCAGATTGTTTTTTTATATATTCTTAGGTTTATTTTTTCTTATTTTGATAATAAAGGTATCAAGTCAAGTAACATCAATAGAATTTTTTTTATCATTGGAAATCATTCCAGAACCTTTGAAAATAAATTTAAAATCGAAAACTTTTATTATACTATATCAAATTAAACAAAGAAAAACCTTTTTGAAACTTCTACTGTAAGGAAATCTACTGTAAGTCACCAAAAATGTAGTTTTTGTTTTTTTTCATTGATATTTGCAAATGAAAAAAAAATCATCTGTGCCAAATCGGACTTGAAACTGGGGTTCCCGTGGTTTTGATTCCTGGATGAATATCAAAAAGTGCGTCACCTTTAAAATCAGTATTTAAACCTTTTCAATATTCGGACATCCTGATCATTTTCAAACTCTTTTCTACCCACTTTGGGTAAAATTTTCCTATTTTCCCCTACGTTTAATTTACTAAAAACATACTTTAATTTCATAATATATTTAAATAATTTTAATCTTAAATCATTGGTTTTAAGGATAAAATGTAAGCGAAGAATAAAAAAATAAAAAGTATCCATGTAAAGTATCTCACATTTTCTTTAAAGCATAATCTGGATATCTTCAGATCCATTTCTATCTTAAAAAAAGTTAAAACAAAAAACAAACCGAAATTTACGCAGAAATTTAAAAAACATTTAATTTTAATTTTTTTTTTTTTTTAATTAATATCCAAGCATTGTAATGAAGGTCACGTGTAAAATTAAGTTTTTTTTCATATATGAGCAAAACAATCGTAACTTAAAATTTTAAATTTTCAAACTAAATAAATAAGCCGCAATCAACAGAACATTCTGATCAAAACATTTTAAAATTAGCAAAAATCAATTCCATGATTAACACTAAGCTCTTATAATTAAAAAAAAAAAACTGTTCAAAGTTTATCTCTCTAGCAAATTTTATCAGCAACTTAAATGAGTAGGATAGTGTTTGTAATAATTTTAATGCTGATGATAATAACGCTGATGATTACCAATTAATGGCAAAAATAGGAATCATTTTACGCTTATTTACGTTCTCGAAACAAGCGTGCATCAATCAATAATGATGATGCTGATGATGGTGAAAACAAAAACAACCGAAGGGGAAAAAAAGCACGACAAAATCATCAATTATTTCTCAAGCCGCAGGCTGCTGCAATGTTTGCTACTGGTAACAACCACACGCGAATGAATGCTGGCGTCGTGTGGGTGAGTGTGTGTGTGTGCGTCATAGTGTTCATTGTACAATCTGTGCATCAATGAAACATCACTAAAGGCATCCATAACAGTCACTCAACCAGAAAAACTCAATTGCGTTGATTTTAAGTGCGATTGACGTGTTTTCAACGCCAACGCTTTGTGGCGGCAAGCAGCTAAAGCAGCAGCAGCAACATCAACACATTCAAAGTGTGCCACATTTTTGCGGGCTCATTCACAAATTTTCAGAGCTATTGAATAGAAGTGGAATATGGATAAAGACGTAGTACATATTTGATTGGGTGATAATGAAAACGTGATGTGGAGAAGATGGCGTGAAGAAGGTGCAGGCGTGATAGTCGATTAAATCATATGCAACATTTATACTCAAAGGTATACTGAGGGTGCTTAAAGCTTACAAAGCGAGAAGCATGCATATCAAAAACACTTACACATAAGCTTAAGTGAGGCAGTATGCAAAGCACACGTACCCACGCTCCAGCACACACACAGACACACACACACAGATCACCGTTTATCACTCATAGCGAAAACAGAGAAGCTGCTGTTGCTTGTTTTGATGCTTGTAACTGCATTATTGACACAAAATTGCAATTGACATTTTAGCAAGCAACACTCACACACACGTTCACTCATGGACAAAAGCTGTTTCCACATCATGGTTTTTGTGTGGGTGTATGACATGCTGTGCGTTTGAGAACCATTTAATGCTTCGTTCTGCTGACTTGACTGACTGTAGAGAAATCTCGCCAACAGCATTCTTGTTGTTGACGCACCGCAATGTTGCCGTTGTTGTTGCTGCTGAACAATATACATATACAGTTTTCATATTGTTGTAGCTGATGCAATAATTTTTGTTGCAGCAGCTGCTGTTTTGTTTGCCTGTATTTTATAGTTAGCAACATTTTGCCTGTGTCACTGTGTTGCTGCATCAGCTTATTTTATTTTTGTTATTTTTTTCTTTTATTTGTTGCTGTGTGTCGCATTGATTCGATAAATTTGCAATTCAATTTTGATCGCTTTATTTTGCATGTCAATCTCTCAATGTTTTTTGAATTGCTTCCATTATTGTCAAAAACCACCATTGCAGCTACTGACACTGTCGTTGCGTGCATGTTGCTAGAGTAAAATTGTGACGCTTATTGCCGCTGCTGCCTACTTTCGATGCTTTTGTGTGTTTAATTGATGGAAATAATTTGACGCAATACATCAATAAAGTGAACTGTTGCATCACATGGTAACTGCATCGCGTCAATGGTGAAAAAGTACTTGAACATTTTCAGAATGTAGTCTAAGCAAATAATGATGGTTGACACAGTTCTGCTGTGCGAGCTGATTTTACGATGAATGACCTTTCAGTGTCTTTGGGGGGGATTTGATTTTATTTTGTCCAGAGAACTATTACCATCGTTTTTGAATGCTATAACGAACCCTTTGTATAAAGAAAATAGTGTAATAACTTTTTGACTTTCAAAACTAAATGATTTTAAAATCGTTTTATGAACTCGAAACATTTTTTATTCAAAAACGAGTTCTACGAAGAATCAAAAATATCTTTATCTACTGTTTACTAAAAACACAAACAAACTGTAACGAAGTCAACTATTTCAAATATTTAATGAAATACAATCAACTTCATAGAAGAGTTTTAATTTAAGCTCATAAACTACCCAGCTGCTAGCACAGATTTTAATTTGTAACAAAAACATGTTATGATTCGTTGGCATTCCAGTTTTTTAAACAAATTTAGTCACAAATGCGTTGTATTAAAGTTGCAAATAAGTAATTTGTAACAAATAATTAGCTTTGATGCAAAAAAGTTAAACGACGGTGTTAATTATGTCACGAATAAATGCACTTGTTGTAAAAATGTTTCATAAAGTTTTAAAAAAATTAAGCAATTTTTACGTTAAATTTACATTATTATAACATTTATTTTAGTAGCACCTATAAAAAATGTTTGTTATTGTAACAAATACAGTAACTAGTTTGCAACCTATATGCGACTAAGTTTCTTTATGTTTATAAAAGGCAAATTTATTATATGCACAAATAGTAAATCTACCATAGAAGCCATTCAAAACATAAATAACGACAGTGAGCTTGCAACTGCAATCAGAAATAACTGCATAAAAAATCAAAATAAAATAAAAATAATGTGGGTTCCTGGGCACGCAGGAATCACAGGAAACGAACTAGCAGACCAAGCCGCATCTGCAGCTAGACATGCACCGGTCTACTCCTTCAGTACTGCGGAGGAAAACGACATTTTGAGACTGATCAACAATCAAATAGAAGAATGCAGAGTAGCAGAATGGTTATCCTACAACCACCGCTACAGTACCATCAATACAAACGGACTGAAAGCTGTCTACCCTTCATCATGCACCCGCCGACAATGCCAAATCTTCGTCCGATTACGAGTTGGACATACTAAACTTTCGCACGAACACCTGTTGACGGGTAATCGCTCCCCAAACTGTCAATTTTGCAATAGCACATCATCTATAAACCACATTCTTAATGATTGCACAAATTTTATTTCCATACGAAGAAAAATCTTTAACAATACTCTACCAACCGATTTATTAAAAGAAGTAAAAATAGAAAATATTACTTTGATAGACAATTATATAAAACTTTGCAAACTTAGTAATTTAATTTAAAAAAAAAATTGCTTATATCCGAGCTGAAAGCCCTGGCAGCTATTGCTCGTTTTTTTTCTTTTATTTATAAGATTTTATATTTTGTAAATAATTATAATAAATAAAATAATTTATGTTTATATTAATTTATATTAATTAAAGTTTTTTCTAAATGACCTCTATATTAATTATGTTGACTTTATATGATTTAAATACAAATTCTAAATGTTTGATAGTTTAAATCATACTTGATTTTAAATACAAATTCTAGTTGTTTGATAGTTTAAAATCGTTTATTGAGCTTAAGGTCAAAGTTAGAACAATTAATTGTTCTAACGAATTTTTCCAAAGAAACAACAACAACAACAAAGTTTTTTCAATATGAAAAGGAAAAAATCACTAGCTGATCTGATTGCAATTTCTACTCTGCTAAAAGCGTCATCAGAAATCTTTGTGATACCCGTGCAAGCGCGCGCTAACGCACTGCACCATCGGGGCGATGAGATTTGAAGCGTCAATTTCTCAGTTTTTCCTCCATTTCATAATGTCACATTTGTTGTTGTATTTCTGTTTTACTTTAGTTTCTATGCTTATGTTATTATATGTAGTCCAACAGCCTGCTGGAAGTCTGCACTAACAAAGCATGTTTACTGAAGTTGTTTTTTAGAATTTTTGCTGATTTTGTTTTCAGCTGTTTCCGTTTGGTCGAGCTCTACCATTTGATTAAAGTTTTTTCTAAATGACCTCTATATTAATTATGTTGACTTTATATGATTTAAATACAAATTCTAAATGTTTGATAGTTTAAATCATACTTGATTTTAAATACAAATTCTAGTTGTTTGATAGTTTAAAATCGTTTATTGAGCTTAAGGTCAAAGTTAGAACAATTAATTGTTCTAACGAATTTTTCCAAAGAAACAACAACAACAACAAAGTTTTTTCAATATGAAAAGGAAAAAATCACTAGCTGATCTGATTGCAATTTCTACTCTGCTAAAAGCGTCATCAGAAATCTTTGTGATACCCGTGCAAGCGCGCGCTAACGCACTGCACCATCGGGGCGATGAGATTTGAAGCGTCAATTTCTCAGTTTTTCCTCCATTTCATAATGTCACATTTGTTGTTGTATTTCTGTTTTACTTTAGTTTCTATGCTTATGTTATTATATGTAGTCCAACAGCCTGCTGGAAGTCTGCACTAACAAAGCATGTTTACTGAAGTTGTTTTTTAGAATTTTTGCTGATTTTGTTTTCAGCTGTTTCCGTTTGGTCGAGCTCTACCATTTGATTAAAGTTTTTTCTAAATGACCTCTATATTAATTATGTTGACTTTATATGATTTAAATACAAATTCTAAATGTTTGATAGTTTAAATCATACTTGATTTTAAATACAAATTCTAGTTGTTTGATAGTTTAAAATCGTTTATTGAGCTTAAGGTCAAAGTTAGAACAATTAATTGTTCTAACGAATTTTTCCAAAGAAACAACAACAACAACAAAGTTTTTTCAATATGAAAAGGAAAAAATCACTAGCTGATCTGATTGCAATTTCTACTCTGCTAAAAGCGTCATCAGAAATCTTTGTGATACCCGTGCAAGCGCGCGCTAAAATCAAGTATGATTTAAACTATCAAACATTTAGAATTTGTATTTAAATCATATAAAGTCAACATAATTAATATAGAGGTCATTTAGAAAAAACTTTAATCAAATGGTAGAGCTCGACCAAACGGAAACAGCTGAAAACAAAATCAGCAAAAATTCTAAAAAACAACTTCAGTAAACATGCTTTGTTAGTGCAGACTTCCAGCAGGCTGTTGGACTACATATAATAACATAAGCATAGAAACTAAAGTAAAACAGAAATACAACAACAAATGTGACATTATGAAATGGAGGAAAAACTGAGAAATTGACGCTTCAAATCTCATCGCCCCGATGGTGCAGTGCGTTAGCGCGCGCTTGCACGGGTATCACAAAGATTTCTGATGACGCTTTTAGCAGAGTAGAAATTGCAATTAGATCAGCTAGTGATTTTTTCCTTTTCATATTGAAAAAACTTTGTTGTTGTTGTTGTTTCTTTGGAAAAATTCGTTAGAACAATTAATTGTTCTAACTTTGACCTTAAGCTCAATAAACGATTTTAAACTATCAAACAACTAGAATTTGTATTTAAAATCAAGTATGATTTAAACTATCAAACATTTAGAATTTGTATTTAAATCATATAAAGTCAACATAATTAATATAGAGGTCATTTAGAAAAAACTTTAATCAAATGGTAGAGCTCGACCAAACGGAAACAGCTGAAAACAAAATCAGCAAAAATTCTAAAAAACAACTTCAGTAAACATGCTTTGTTAGTGCAGACTTCCAGCAGGCTGTTGGACTACTTATAATAACATAAGCATAGAAACTAAAGTAAAACAGAAATACAACAACAAATGTGACATTATGAAATGGAGGAAAAACTGAGAAATTGACGCTTCAAATCTCATCGCCCCGATGGTGCAGTGCGTTAGCGCGCGCTTGCACGGGTATCACAAAGATTTCTGATGACGCTTTTAGCAGAGTAGAAATTGCAATCAGATCAGCTAGTGATTTTTTCCTTTTCATATTGAAAAAACTTTGTTGTTGTTGTTGTTTCTTTGGAAAAATTCGTTAGAACAATTAATTGTTCTAACTTTGACCTTAAGCTCAATAAACGATTTTAAACTATCAAACAACTAGAATTTGTATTTAAAATCAAGTATGATTTAAACTATCAAACATTTAGAATTTGTATTTAAATCATATAAAGTCAACATAATTAATATAGAGGTCATTTAGAAAAAACTTTAATCAAATGGTAGAGCTCGACCAAACGGAAACAGCTGAAAACAAAATCAGCAAAAATTCTAAAAAACAACTTCAGTAAACATGCTTTGTTAGTGCAGACTTCCAGCAGGCTGTTGGACTACATATAATAACATAAGCATAGAAACTAAAGTAAAACAGAAATACAACAACAAATGTGACATTATGAAATGGAGGAAAAACTGAGAAATTGACGCTTCAAATCTCATCGCCCCGATGGTGCAGTGCGTTAGCGCGCGCTTGCACGGGTATCACAAAGATTTCTGATGACGCTTTTAGCAGAGTAGAAATTGCAATCAGATCAGCTAGTGATTTTTTCCTTTTCATATTGAAAAAACTTTGTTGTTGTTGTTGTTTCTTTGGAAAAATTCGTTAGAACAATTAATTGTTCTAACTTTGACCTTAAGCTCAATAAACGATTTTAAACTATCAAACAACTAGAATTTGTATTTAAAATCAAGTATGATTTAAACTATCAAACATTTAGAATTTGTATTTAAATCATATAAAGTCAACAATTTATATTAATGTCACTACAACTAAATGTTCAAAACTTCGGTTTGAAGATGTTTTTATTAATTTATAGTGAAGTCACTACAACTAAATGTTTCCAATTTTGCTGTGACTCACTAAAATGCCATAAGCAAAATATAAATTTTATTGCTCACAAAAAATTCTGTGTTGCTTGTCAATTTCTTTGTGTAGGCTTCTACTACCATATAATAGATTTCTGTTTTATTTCAACGTTCAACGAGAGTACCAAATTGAACAAATTTTTCGTTTGTAAGGGGGGGTTTTCTTCAAAGGCTGAGGTATCCTCAGCCGCTCCAGGATCAAACGAAAGACCCTCGAACTTTCGTCAAATAAATAAAAAGACTAGGTGTTTCGATGCCTCGATTAAAAATAGTTTGCTTTATTTATAATCAAGTAGTTTAAAATAAGAGTTTGTATATTTCAATTTCAATATGTACAAATCTATTTATTATGTCTTTTTTTTACAATACACAATAGTTCAATAATAATAATAATACGCTGGTTCGTAGAGTTGTTGTCGCTTGTGTCGTGCAAACGAGTGCTGCTTCGGACCGTACTGGTGTCGGTTCGGTTCGGTTCGGGTTCGGTGAGATGCGAAGAAGTATAATTCTTGGCGAGATGCGGCGGTAAGTAAGAGGCGGTGACGGCTGGGTCTAGGCAGGACCCGACTGCGATGCTTTCGGCAAATAAACAAACTCCACGTTATTACAAAAAAAGGTAAATGATTCTATGCTTTAAAGCGGTATGATTTAGTAATTACAAATTCTAATCACGCATTTTACGATCTACAGTTGCGTGAATTACCCTATTATATAAATATCAAGATCTATGCTCGAATAGATGAACGGCCGGCTATAGACGATGTAGTAATTCAACCGAGCACTTCAGACGAACAATCGACCGGCCGAAACCGATGTAGTAATTCGTTTAAGCACTGCGATGAGTAAACGACCGACTAAAGCCGATGTAGTAATCCAACGAACACCTTCGGATGATCGATCGAGCTATAGCCGATGTGGTAATTCAACCGAGCACTTCAGACGAATAAACGACCGACCGAAGCCGGTGTAGTAATCCGCTTTAGCACTGCGATGAACGAACGCTTTAGACGAATGAACGACCGACCGAAGCTGATGTAGTAATCCGCTTCAGCACTACGATGAACGAACGACCGACTAAAGCCGATGTAGTAATCCGAACGATCACTCCTGGACGATCGACCGACTATAGCCGATGTAGTAATTCAACCGAGTACTTTAGACGAATGAACGACCGACCGAAGCCGATGTAGTAATCCGCTTTAGCACTACGATGTACGAACGACCGACTAAAGCCGATGAAGTAATCCGCACAAATAACCTTAAAATACCTACAATACTTATAATGCTTAAAAACTAAATGTATTAGTAACGAGCACACTTTCGATAGCTCGTCGGAAAACAACTACTCGTTAAATCGTAACAAGTGTCGGACGGTACAAAGCACTACGCTTCCGAGCCGTGCCGAAGTCAGCCAAACAGCGCACTCTTAAATACCTTCGGTTGAAAACCTCTTGTGAATTATAGCGCCACTCATCATGTGGATGTTAAATTCGCCTGTTTTGTTTTTCGCTACCGTGTGGCTGTTGTCTGCTTCGGGTGTACTGCGTTTGTGTGGTTGTCGTATGCTTTGATCTAGTGGCGGTTGTCTGCTTTGACCATGATGTGTTTGTGTGGTTGTCATATGCCTCAATGCATTAGCTGTTGTCTGCTTTGACCATGATGTGTTTGTGTGGTTGTCATATGTCTTGATGCATTGGATGTATACACAGTGGTGAAGCGAGACAGTGGCGTAAGGAGTGGGGTGCAACTATTGTACGGGCACCGTTACACGTTGAATGGCAATGAAGAATTTGTTTTGTTGCAAGAAGGTTGAAATGAGGTTTTTATTCTGTTTCAAGTACATTGGAAATAGTCAATGAAACCTTATGCTGTACTGAGGTTATTATTTAGGTGCTACAACTTTAGGAAATATTTTTATAACTCAAAAAATTTAGTTAAGAAAAACTTTAGAAAAAACCATTGCAACTTATGTAATGTAATTAGTTGCATGATAGTTGTATTGGAGTTACAATTCAGTTGCAAGAAGCTTTGAATACAATTTTTTTAAGTAAATGCTGCATTAAGGTTATTATTCAGTTGCAAAAACTTAAAAAATATTTGTTAGTTTTGATATTCAGTTAGTTGCAAGAACTTTGTATTGAGGTTTTTATTCAGTTGCAAAAACTTTGGAGAAAAGTGACTAAAAATTTCATAATCGCCCTATTTGATTATTTTTTTACACTATGATTTTTGATTGGAATAAATTTAAATACGATTTTCTTTAGTATTTATTATTTTCTTTTAGCATTTTTAGTGCACTATGACACTAGAAACCCTAAAAATATGATTAGCAATATATTAAACATTATTACATTTTTCGCTTAGTTGCAACTTAAGGTGTTACAAAATAAGCGTAAAATATCTACTTTCTCAGTTGTATTTACGTCACAATTACGATTTATATCTGTATTGGTGACTATTTTGCGACACTTTTACAACCTTTTTGTGTTAGCTGGGGGTTTCATTAAATTTGTATGAGCTGTTAAAAAAAATGTTAAAAAGTGTGCTATAGTTATGAGATTGAGTGTATTAGCACTAATCTACCACACATTGACCTTCAGACACCTGATTCAAACATAAGAGCTATTAAAAAAAATTTTTTTGGTTAGAAAAAATAAATTTTTTAAAATGTGATAAAAAAGATATCCTAAAAAGGAAGTAAAATTCAGACACTTGCCTACCGTTTCATGCTTTAAAATTTAAGATAACAAAAAGTGTGGCTACCTTCCGGTATGTGTGTGAGTTACGGCATGTTGTGAATGTGTAAATGCGATAACTTTATATGCATTTATACATGTTTGTACGTGTGTCAGTGTGTAGACAAGTAAGACTTTTAATAAATGCATAAAACTTTCTGTTTTTACTTTTAAAAGAATTCATAATGAATTCATGTAAGCCAGAAAAGCAAAAAAGCGGAAGCGGAAACACACTTTGTTGAAAGTTGAACAATGCTTAATGGATAAAAATTTTGTAAGCATCATATGGAAAGATGAACAGAAATTTTTAAAAATAACTTAAGGTTTACAGATATTTTATTAGATTTCATGTTCAAACACATTAAATTACAAAGAACTATAAAAAGTAACAAAGGTAAGTTAAGTAAAAATAAAAATGAAAATGAAGCAACAAATCAGTAAATAAAGAGAACATCTGTGCGCTGTTTGATATGCTCTTAGCTGTAGCTCAAGCTGATAAAAATGTGGTACTGTTTTAAACACCAACCACAACACATAGTCGAAAACACACACATACTCACAAAAAAAAAGTATCTACAATATATATTAAAACAACAGCGTACCGGAAGTCAATGGCTGTATTTCCGGTTGTTCATTGTGGCTGCGGCTCTGTAAGTGCGATGGAGACAGCGAGGAGTTGAAAAACAACTGAATCAACTGACGTTGCAGATCAACGAGCGCGCACAACGTTGCCATATTTTTGCTGGATTTATTATGATTTCGTAATGAAGTTAAATGTCTGCATTTCACTCGGTCATCGGTGTGTATGTGTGTGTATTGGTGTCGGTGTATTCTTGTGTTTTATGCATTCTATAATATTCATTTTAATCAACTGCAACGAAGACACCGTTAAATGCTGGCGAATTATTTTTAATCAACTTAATTAAATTATCATTTATTGCAATGAATACTGAATGTGCAGCAGGAAGTAGTAATGCGGAAGTAAAAATTTGAAATACCATCCACAGAATATAATTAAGTGAAATGTAGTTTTTAGATATTTGATAATATTTTTTTTTTGTAGGTAGATTTAAATGCAAAGACTTTTAGTTTTTATGTGTAGAGTACTAATAAAATTCTATTGTCTCGAACTTTTTTTAACGAATATATAATATTTTAATATAGTTGTTTTTAAGCATATTTTTAATTCAAATTTTATATAAGTATTTACAAAACAAGCAGTTTATAAAATAATATAAAAAAATTTTTTAGAAATGTATCGTTTCTTTTGATAGAAAAACTGCAACCAAAAGAAGCTTTATTTAATGCAAAAGGAGCTTTGTTAAGAACAGCTTATCTAAAGTCATTTATATAAATCTAATTTATATTACTAGAATTTATAAAATTTTCTACAAACAATTACTATTGGAAAATTTCCGTTACATTAAATTTATGGCTATATTTCAAAAACTGTAGATTTTCTAAGTGAAAGCTATTTTTGTATGAATATTAGGGTGGTCTTTATTTTAGAAATTGATGAGCATCCGATTTTTTGTTCCATAGCGTCTAAAAATAAGTCCCAAAATTTTTTTTGTTTTACAAAAATAATAACTCGTGCCGCTTGGAGCTTCAAGTTTACACAGAAGCAATGCAACTGAATGAGTATTGAGGCGTATCAAATCACAATTTTTTGAATTTCACATTCTAAGGGGTCTCAAAAGTTGCATAGGGTGGTCAAGATCTCAAAAAAAAAATTTTTGGAAAAAAAGAATGTCTTTCCTCCCGCAAATACAAAGTTGTTTTAGAGAAAACATTAAAAAAATAACGATCTCGAAATACTTTAATTTTTTTTAAGAAAAACTACATATGTCTTAAAGCAAAAGTAAATATAGACTTTCACTAAAAATATCTTGTCAAACGAGATGCCAATCTGGATTTTATCCACAGTGTCCTGTGGGAAGGATATTCGAATCTAAAGTGCACTCGAGATAGCACAAATTTTAACCAATTTACCACAATAGATGGAATCCCCAACCGCCAAAATTTTTAAAAAAAATATATTTTAAAATTAAAGTGCGTTTAATAACGTTTTTATCGTTTTTTTTAACGTTTTAACGTTTTAGCGTTTTTATCGCTATTTGAAACTTCGGTTAAGAAGTGATTGAGATATAAATTCTAGTAAAAATCGATTTTTGACGTTTTTGCCGATTTTTATCAATTTGGTGCACCCTGTAACTCCGCCAAAAATAACTTCTGTATTTCCTTCAGTGATGCTTCATGCAAGATTTCACCCAGATCGGAGATGATCATTTCGTGAGGCCGGTACGTTCAAGATGGAATTGCAGTTTTATCTTTTTTTTTCTCATATGTAGTAGATAATTTTTTGAATTTCTACCAGGCAGCACTTGTTAAAAAAGTCCAATTTCTTTGAAATTTTTTTTTATGCATTTTTTATATATTGGAACAAAATAAAAGGGTGCTCAAGAAAAACAAACGAATTTTTTTTTCTCCATACAAATAAGGACCGGTCTAATGAATATATTTGTATATTTTGTTGCTGGTTGAGTAAAATAACAGTGTCCTTAAGCTTTTGTGGCAATATTTCTGTTAATATGTTAAAAAATGTCACTTATTATAACATCGAAATTATTGCTATATCTAGAAAACTGTAAAATTTGTCAGTACAACGCATTTCCTTGAGGCTAGGTATCGTCTTAGAATAAGAAAAAACTATTAATATTTCAACTTTTTGCAAGGAAATATCTCATCCATTTTACAATCAATTTTCATCAGATTTTCTTTGTCTAAAAGTTAAATTATATAATTGTAGAAAAAAAAATATTTACCGATACCTCACAAATTTAATTTTGTGTATTGTTTTCAGAAAACCTCCACATTTTTTCATATGACATATCATTTATCTGTTAAAATTACCTTATTTTGACATTTAGTTCAATCAACAGTTTTTGTCATCGAAAATCAGGAGCTACACCCTAAGATTTTTTTAATGAAAATAAATTTTTTCAAAATGTTGTTTATTTTATTTCTTACAAAGCTCATCATTTTTTGATAATTTATGTGAACAAATTTTTCAAATATTTTATACTACTCCAAAGTTATTTATGTATAAACTAGCAGGCCGCAAGTGTCCGCGGCTACGCCATGAACGTTTTTCTATCAATCTTCATAGGAAAATACATGTTAAATAAAAAAAATTTCAGTTAGAACACTAGCTTCTGGCGAAGCAAAAAACTCGTTTCATTTCTATGGTGCATTTCGACAAACTATCGAACACCAATGAATATTGAAATAAATGAAGTAGCAACTAGAACAGATGGCAACCCTTGATAGAGTTGATGGCGGTGATCTATAAATAGCTTACTGCTCTGAAATGTCATATGATTAGCAGCCATACAATGCATAAGAATGAATTCCAAAATCTGCACATTCATATGCTAGTTTAAACAGTGAGTTGATCACAGCTTAATCACTCAAAGACTACTGAAGAGGAAAATGTAGCGATTTCCGAAACAGGCTGTCTAGTCAGCTAAGTGATTGACTCTATACAGAGATGTTGTTGTTGTTGTTGTTGCCTTATTGAGAACTTACTTGATCTAAAGCTCACAATCTTAATTTATGTAATTATTCAATAGATCATAAAAACTAATTAAAAAAAAAATTTCTTCTTATGTTTTATTATATTTTTTTGGATCGCAGCACTGCATTTATTTGTAACTCACTTTTCGCCTTGCTCGAAGCTCATCTGTTTTTTTTTTGTGCTTTGCTAGCTGAAAAAAAACTAGCAGAGAGCAACATGGAGTTTTCTGAAACTTTCGCAATACAAACGCGTGATAATAAATCGATTAAACAATGTGTGACACCTGGCATGGTTTCTTAAATATCTTAACACTCAAATTAAATATACTTATTATCAAAATTTTAATAGGAAATTACCTACTGTAGCACAAATATGATATTTTAAAACTCGATCCAGTACTTTTGGAGTTTACGTAGAACAAAAAATGTTCACCAAAATTTTATATAATATCTATGTCGATGAGCAATAATTGCTTTACTTAAAGAAAGTACTAGGTATTTAATGTAGCAGTGCTCCACGCATATAGCACTATATAAACATGTTTGATTCTTTATTGAAATACGAATGAATTGAGAATATAAAAAGAGGTGAAATGATGCTTACAAGATTAAAGTTCGAATGTCGAAATAAGAAAAAGCAAAATAGAAAAAGCGTGTAGAAGAAAGAGTGTTGCCACATAATAAATTCAGATTAATAGTGTTGCAAATTCTTCTGACACTCCTTCTCAACACTTACATTTTATATTTAAAATAAACCCATTTGATTTGAAAACTTAACATGTTTAACTTTTTGCAAATTTTTAGTTAACATATCTGACATCATTTCGTTTGTTTGTACATAGTTCAAATTAATATCATTATTTAAATACAACTGCCGAATATGATGATATCGTATGTCGATGTGCTTACTGCGCGCATGGTACGTCGGATTTCTGACTAAGCACTGTGCGCTAAGGTTGTCGTTATTAAGCATCATCGGGCTGGCTTGTGCAAAACCCATCTCCGTCAACAGCTTGTTGATATAAACAGCTTCTTTAGCTGCTGTCGATAGAGCGATGTACTCTGCTTCCGTACTGCTAAGAGCGACCACGCTCTGTTTCTTTGATTCCCAAGAGAACACAGCCCCTGCCGCTACGAATGCGAACCCTGAGTATGATTTTCGGTCGCTGGCGTCACCACCCCAGTCGGCATCGACAAAGCATTCAATGGACTTACCAGTCTGTTGATAATGTAATTTGTAATCAGATGTCTTCTTTAAATAACGGAGTACATGTTTAACGCCTGCCTCGTGCTCTGCATGTGGATCGGTATTGCGCTGCGATAACTTTGAAATTGAATGCAATATATCGGGACGCGTCGAAATCGCCAAATACATTAGGGCTCCAACGATGGATTGGTATGCTGTTTTGTCAACCTTCTTACAGTTTTGATTTTTGCAGTGTATAACAAAACCAGCATCTAATGGTGTTGAGACTTCTCTGCAACTCTCCATTCCATATTCTTTAAGTAATTTTAGAATATACTGCTTCTGGCACATAGTTACTTCACCAGTTTCGCCAACGCGTTCAAACTCCATGCCAAGAAAATGAGTTAGCTGACCACCATCAACCACGTCGAAATTTTTTCCAATTTTATGCTTTATTTGCAGCAACTCCGACTTACTTGAGCTTGCTACAAGCAGATCATCGACGTATACGGCTATTATGCTGAACGCATTATCATGATTATTGATATAGACACACGGCTCGCTGGGACATGATGAAAAACCAAGACTTCTGAGAACTGCATCTAACTTTGCGTTCCATTCGCGACCGCTTTGCTTCAGCCCGTAGAGAGCCTTATTGAGCTTCAGAACACGATCTGGATAGCTGTCGTCGCGAAAACCTTCCGGTTGCTGCATATATACTTCGTCGTGAAGATCACCGTTGAGATAAGCTGATGAGACATCCATCTGATGTACGTAGAGCCGGTGTTCCACAGCCAATGCGACCACCATACGTATCGTTGCGTACCTCACCACTGGTGAGAAAGTCTCCAAGTAATTCACGCCATAACGTTGGCTGCAGCCTTTGGCAACCAACCGTGACTTAAATCGCTGTATGCCACCATCTTTGTCGCGCTTGATGGAGAACACCCACCTGCAGCCAACAGCTTTATGCCCATGTGGCAAGTCAACCATGCTCCATGTCTTATTTTTAACAAGGGTTGCATACTCCTTCTCCATTGAAGCTTTCCATTCAATGGTATTTGCACCACTAAGCGCTTCTCTAACACTATTTGGCGCTTCCATTGTATCCACGCTCATCATATTAAGTACATTGTACTGCTTTCCAGAACGTAACGTCCACGTAACGTTTCTTGAACGTCCAGCGCCACTGACTACAAAATTTTCTTTGCCATTGTCATCAGCGTTGCCATAATCGCCAACATCACACTTGTCACCAACATCGCTGCCGTCGCCAACATCGCCGCTGTCGACACCATCTCCGCTGTCGCTATCATTTTTGTCACGCTTGATTGCTTTGCTACCATTGTCGCTGTCATCATTGTCGCTGTCACCAACTCTTGTCGAACCACCTTCCGCATCAGTAGCAGCATCGCTGTCTGCCTCAGTTGGACTTGCAGGAAAAAATGCACCTTCCAGGTCATTAACCAACATATTTGTATCACGCTCCTGACAAACATTAGATTTTTCTACAAATATTACGTCGCGACTAACGATAATTTTTCGACTGGATGGATCGAAGAGACGATAAGCTTTTGCCACCTCAGAATATCCGACCATTGTGCATTCTTTTCCCTTCGCACGAAATTTATTAGAATGCGTTTTGTCGAGCACAATTGCAGCTGAACCAAAAACTTTGAAGTGACCTACTGATGGCTTTGAACCAAACCAGACTTCATGCGGTGTTTTATCAACCAGGATTTTCGTTATTGTTTTATTTCGCAAGTATGTAGCAGTCCTCACAGCCTCCGCCCAAAAAGATTCATCCATCTCCGCATGAACGAGCATGGCCCTAGCCATCTCTACCAGCGTCCTGTTTGCTCGTTCCGCTACGCCATTTTGCTGCGGCGTGTAAGGCACTGTAAGCTGTCTTTTAATTCCATTTTGCGTTAAAAAATTTTCAAAAACTCCTCCGACATATTCGCGACCATTGTCACTTCTCAAGATTTTTATTTTTCGGCCGGTTTGCTTTTCAGCCACAGCTTTAAAGTCCTTAAACGCGTCAAACACGGAACTTTTCGTTTTTAAAAAATAAACTGTCATGTATCGAGATTTATCGTCGATAAAAGTTGCAAAATAACGCGAACCACCGATTGAGTTTTTATTTATCGGACCACAGACGTCGCTATGCACTATCTCGAGAATGTCTTTTGCTCTACTTTCAGACGCACGAGGAAATGGTTTAACAGTTATTTTACTTTTTGCGCACGTTTTACACAAAATTTCGTTTGGTATTTTACCAAGCTTTAAACCGCACACTGATTGTTTTATTGACATTTCTTTCAAGCAATCAAAATTTACATGGCCATAGCGGTTGTGCCAATTTATAGCTCTATCGATATCACTTTTCTGTACTGACACGTTAAGACATTTGTCTGCAATGTTTTCATATAAAAACAAACCATTATTGTTGAACGCTCTCAGCACTACGCAATTTTTATTATTTTTTATTTCAACACAGTCATTCGCAAAAACCACAGTATTTCCAGCTTCTATCGCTTTACTGACAGATATGAAATTTGTCTTTAATTCTGGCGCATACAGTACATTCTTTAATGTGACCATTGTACCACCAATATCAACGTCACCGCGTCCTATCGAACTTATGCACTCGTTACCAGCTAGCATAATTTTTTCTTTTATTTCGCGAAAATTTGAAAACAAGTTTCTGTCGCAACACAAGTGTGAAGTTGCGCCGCTATCTACACACCAAACGCGATTAGACAATTCAATGTCTGCATGAGTTGCAGCGAGAGCCATAAAGCACGAACGTTCGTAATGTTTGTTGTTATTGTTTTCTCGCTTGTTTTCATTCTTTTTTGCTTCTGTACACTTTGCGGCGAAATGACCGCGTCGACCGCAATTAAAGCACTTGACGTTTTTGTTAGTTTTGTTTGACGCACTATTTGCAACGTTTGCTCTCTTATGGAAATTTGCACTCATTCCCGCACGCGAATGCATTAGAGTTTCTTGAGCATTCTCGACCTTCGCTTCACTTGCCTGTTGCCGGGCACCCTCTTCCAGTAACTTCACTTTCAAACTGTTTAATTGTGGCAATGCATCGCGTGTTTCCATCGAAACTACAAAATGTTCGAACTGTTTTGGCAAACTTGATAATAACACAATGACGAGCATTTCGTCCGTTAACGTAACCTCAATCTCGGCTAGGCCCTCCACAATTTTGGAAAAATCATGCAAATGATTTTGCACGCTACTACCTTCAGACATTTTTAAATATAACAGTTTTCGAAATAAAAACACTTTCCGTGCCGGCCCTTTTGGCTGGTGAGTTTCAAGAAGTTTATTCCACGCGAGCATCGACGTTTTACTGTTTTTAATATGATTAATTTGTGACGGTTTCACGCACAATAAAATCGACGCGAGGGCTTTTTCGTCTTTGCCATCAAAAGCTGTCTTTTCAGCTGCTGTTGATGATTCTGTTTTTAAAAGCCGGCCACAAACAACCTCCCACAAATCGGAGTGTATCAGCACGCTTTTCATCTGCACCGACCACGACGCGTAGTTGGAGTCATCCAACTTTTCTATGTTAAAAAACGCACTCATTTTAATTTTTGATTTTGTTAAAATAACTTCGACACACGAAGCACGTCGCGGAAACTGAACTTTTCAATTTGCAAACGACACAAAGAATTAAATTGTTTTAACAGACCGACGCACGGCCTGGGCCCATAACCTGTTTGATTCTTTATTGAAATACGAATGAATTGAGAATATAAAAAGAGGTGAAATGATGCTTACAAGATTAAAGTTCGAATGTCGAAATAAGAAAAAGCAAAATAGAAAAAGCGTGTAGAAGAAAGAGTGTTGCCACATAATAAATTCAGATTAATAGTGTTGCAAATTCTTCTGACAAAACATGAGCATGATTTGAGTCAAAGTTATGGCACAAAAATAAAATACCTTTTCATATAACTAACATGGCGACTGAAAACTTTGAAGCTAGATTTCTCGAAACTCTGAAATAAGACTTAAGGGTCCATTTAAGTTTCTTATGCGAAAAAAACCTGCATTACAATTTGTTTAAAAAATACTGTTTATCTTAGGTAATTGTTTTTTTTTCAACATTATAATTATAGAACTTTTGCAAAAAATTTTTTGAATTTTTAGTTAACACATATAAATTGTTATAGCAGGAATCAGTAGTTTAGTGAATCACATTAAATATGCGGTGGACACGATTTTTCGGAGTTTGTTCATCTAAAAAAAATTTACTTGAAAAACCGTTTTTTGACTAAAAAAGTAATTTATTTTAAGTTATAAAAAAAGTATTTCTGTAACATATAAATCGAACGATTGAAAGTACCATGTGTATAACAAGTGCCAGTTTGAAAGCAATATTTAGCATAATTTTCGAGTAATGCTGTTCTCCAGTTTTAAGCAGAATTTTTCGAGAAAAATGCGTTTAAAGTTTAAAGTCCAATATATTTTTTTCGGACGTGTGTGCCTATAACTACAGTAATTTTAATTCAATGGACTTAAAACTTTATACGTGTTATACATTCCGAAAATGAATTTAATGAATTTTATGAATTCAAACAATGAATTTATTTTTGGTCGCCGAAAAATTTTAATGGGCCCTTAAACTGTTATTGCTTATTGACACAGATGTATGGATATAGATATAACAATAGCAACAAAATCAGTGCGCTGCTACAAAATCGTGTATCTTTTTCCATATTGGGGAGACACTAAAATTGTTATAGGAACCAAAGCATATATTAATATATCATATTAAAAACAAATTATATTCAAATTTAATTTTGTTTTTTTTTTTATATATAAATTTAATGTGACTACATTCAAATTGTCTGAGAGCAAAACAAAAGCAACATAATTAATATTTTCTGTAAGATCCATTATTCTTGATAACCGCTGCACATCTGAGCGGCATCGACTCTATTAAATTAGATATGCTGGTATTAGGTATTTGTTCCCAATTAAGTTTCTGGGCTTCATACAGTGCAATCTTATTGGAAAATCTTTGACAAGAAACTTTTACCCTCAAAATCTCAAAATATTTTCGATGGGATTTAGTCAATGCGATTGTGCCGGTCAATCAAGGACTTGAACTCCATTGCCTCTAATGTAATCTTCGAGGAGCTTTGAAGTGTATTTCGGTTCATTGTCGGGCTGAAACGTTCACTGAAGCAACATATATTACTTTGCATGTTCTCGCATATTGCTTTCTAAAATCTCTGTATATGCAAAACGATCCATAATTCCATCGATTTTTTTGAAATGGTTAAACTTCATTATAGAAAAAACAAGACCATTATACCACCACCTCCTTGCTTAAAATTTATTTTGCAGTTTCAGGCTTCAAGTCGTGTACCTGGGCGGCGCCGTACCGTGCACATCCTATCTGAATTAATCAAGTTGAACTTTGATTTATCGCTAAAAAAACACTTTTCCATTTTTGAACGGTCAAATTTAGGTGCTCTTTTGCAAGACTGAGTCTAAAAAACAATAAATTGCAACTTGTTGTCACAATTTCAGACAGAATTGTTTAAATTGCAACACCTCACCTTGTTTTTTATGCTAAGCTGTAAACAAAGGTTTCTCTGTCGGTAGACAAACTTTTTCACGTTAGATATTTGTGAATGTCCGTTTTTATATTCGGAAATAATTTGCAATTTAAGAACTTCACAGTATTTAAAACGTGCCATTATAAATGGAACAGTCAATGTCACAACTAGCGCAAAAACAAAACTAAACTTAAATGTTTATGACTTACAAACAACACGTGCTTTACAATAACGGAACTTTTACCGGTAATTCTTGGAACTTCTGTTCTCTTTTAACATTTTTCAAAATTTGGTGCTATTGTTTTGCTCTCAGACAAATTGAATGTAGTCACATTAATTTTAAATTTAATAAAAAAAGCAAAACCAAATTTGAATATGATTTGTTTTATATATGATGTATGAATGTATTCTTTGATTCCTATAATCATTTTTGTGTGCCCCCGATATTAGAAAAGATACATGATTTTGTAGCAGCATACCGATTTTGTTGCTATTATTTTGCGCAACACTGTAGATAGAGATAAAGATATAGATATAGACAAAGATATAGATATAAATATAGATATAGATATAGATATAGATATAGATATAGATATAGATATAGATATAGATATAGATATAGATATAGATATAGATATAGATATAGATATAGATATAGATATAGATATAGATATAGATATAGATATAGATATAGATATAGATATAGATATAGATATAGATATAGATATAGATATAGATATAGATATAGATATAGATATAGATATAGATATAGATATAGATATAGATATAGATATAGATATAGATATAGATATAGATATAGATATAGATATAGATATAGATATAGATATAGATATAGATATAGATATAGATATAGATATAGATATAGATATAGATATAGATATAGATATAGATATAGATATAGATATAGATATAGATATAGATATAGATATAGATATAGATATAGATATAGATATAGATATAGATATAGATATAGATATAGATATAGATATAGATATAGATATAGATATAGATATAGATATAGATATAGATATAGATATAGATATAGATATAGATATAGATATAGATATAGATATAGATATAGATATAGATATAGATATAGATATAGATATAGATATAGATATAGATATAGATATAGATATAGATATAGATATAGATATAGATATAGATATAGATATAGATATAGATATAGATATAGATATAGATATAGATATAGATATAGATATAGATATAGATATAGATATAGATATAGATATAGATATAGATATAGATATAGATATAGATATAGATATAGATATAGATATAGATATAGATATAGATATAGATATAGATATAGATATAGATATAGATATAGATATAGATATAGATATAGATATAGAATCCGCAAGGGTATCCTCAGAATAGGATAACGGGAGTAACGACCCCGCGGACCCTAGTTGTGGCAGGTATGGAGGGCGTACTAAAGTGGTGCATGTGCCCAAAGAAGTCCTGTGACAGGGCGAGTGGATACCGCCCTTAACTAGGTATCCAACCACAAGGGTACCTTCGAGAGAAGTGTAATTAGGAGAGTGACGTCTCTGTGGTTTCCCTAGTCAATACCCGCCGAAAGGCATTAGGATCAAGCCCAGTACGGTTCTAATTATGGCATTGCTGGATACTGTTTTGGATTTGAAGCACCCTGGGCTGACAACTGTGGCAGTCTATGACCTCAGTAAGTGGAAGTGAAATTCCAACGAAATGGCTTATAGGTTAATGTCACAGTTGCCCTCCGTCTCGTTAAAACGTAGCGAGTCTCGGAGTACGTTCAATGTTTGTCACCATTGAGTTGGTGGTGTAGGTTCAGATGGATATTTCCTGATTAGTACGGATTCGGCACTGGCATAATACCCCATAAGGATATTATGTCAACCCTCGCATGGCCTCCCTGCTTGCATAGATAACCATGGGATCAAAACGTAACTACACTTCAAACGGCGATAGCGGCTTCGAGTTGAGACCCAATTGAAATGGAGAGTTACAACAACAAACAACAACAAGAAAAAACAAAACTAACCTACAACAAGGAAAACGGAGATGAAGACTTGTACACGAGGAACGGTGATGAAAATGTCTTAAAAAATCCCTTTGTGAAAAGCTCGGTGATAGTAAGATCACCACAAGCAAAGGGGTCAGAAAAACCACCTGGTAAAAATGTGTGTACCATAAGAGATTACACGAGCACACCTGTGAATACTCGTAAAGCAGATAGCTTAGAAGGCGAAAAAAGACATCAAAGTCAGCTCAGAATTTAAAAAGCGTTTATTGAGTTAGGCAATAAACTTAGCGCAGCAAATGGCATTGTCTCCGGCGCAAAGAACATACACAAGACGTTACGCGATAATCTTAACTGTGCTTTCGCACTGTACCAGCAACTAAAAGAGTACAGGGAAGCGATAGGTAGTAACCCAGTTTTGTCATGCGACGAGCGTAAGCAAGTGCTATCTAAAGCCACTCAAGTTGACCCTATTTCTCCTGCCCAAGAGAGGAAACGAAAAGTGCCGAAAACACCTGCAACAGTCAAAGCTCTGCAGACCCAGGCTGAAATAAATATTCCAGAGACTCCGGCTGTGGCAAATGATTGGGAGCTAGTGAGCCACCGAAAAGCAAGGAAGAAAAAAGATAATCAAAGTAACAAACGCCGTGAAATGCGAATCCAAGGAGAGGCAATAACAATTAAATCCAACACGTCTGAGTCATACGCAGATGTTATAAAAAAGATGAAGCAACAAGTAAATCCCACTGATATCGGTGTGGAGATAAGGGGTATCAGAAAGACAAAAGCTGGAGACTTACTCGTTCAACTAAAAAAAGGCGAAGGCCAAGCCGAAAAGCTCAGAAACGCTATAGGTAACACGCTTGGTGAAGATGTCATGATTAGAGCGGTTACCAAAAATCATATTCTTGATATCAGAGACATGGATGAGTCAACAGATAAAGATGAACTTGTTAATGCTCTTATGAAGGCAACAAAAGTAGAAGAACCCACAACGTTCAAAATATTAAATTTTAGAACATCGTTTGGAGGAACCAAACAAGCGCTCGTTCAACTACCTGAGCACTTAGCAGCTCCACTACTCCGTACGAGGCAAGTCAGAGTAGGATGGGTTATGTGTAGGCTGAGGAGTAAGATTAGAGTTCAGAAATGCTTCAGGTGCCTAGAACAGGGTCATATTTCGAGCCAGTGTAAAGGGACAGATAGAAGCAATCTATGCAGAAAATGCTGTAATCCGGGACACAAAGCTAAAGAATGCAAAGCGGAAACGAGATGCATACTATGCCATGAAAGTGGCTCAATAAATTCTCAGCATTATATTGGTAGTACAGCGTGTGCAATCAACATAAGAAATAAAGCAAGAAAATGATCACGAAATTTCTACAGATCAATCTAGGACGGGGTAGAGAAGCGCAAGACCTGATGATACAGAAGGCGACAGAGATTAATGCATACATACTTTTAATAAGCGAACCGTACAGAAACCCACCATCTCAAGTTTGGTACGAAGACAAAAACCATTGCGCAGCCATCATGGTAAGAAACAGAAGATTAATAATAAGCGAAGTTGATGAAAGCAACGCTGGCTTCGTATATGTCACAGTGGGCAAAATTAGGGTATATAGTTGCTACTTTTCACCAAATATAGACTTTAATTTGTTTGCAGAAGCCCTTAACATACTTGATGTTTCTATCAGGTCCTCAAAATATAAAGTGATCATTGGAGGAGACTTCAATAGTAAATCTACAGAATGGAACTCCAAAAAAATGGATAAAAAGGGTACTACAGTGTGTACTACAGTGTGTGAAATAGTGTGTGAAATGGTTGCTAGTCTTGGTCTTACGATATTTAATATCGGAGACAAACTTACCTTTCGGAGAGGTACAGGTGGTAGTATTATCGACATCACCTTTGGAACGACAAGCCTCTACAATGAAAACATGAATTGGATAGTGCTGGAAGATCTCACCTTAAGTGACCACCAGTATATCTCATTTAATATAGATGAACGTCCAAATATGAGTGTAGAAGATGCAAATTTCCCAAGATGGAACGTCAGAAAACTTGATGACAAAAAATTGTCCGATTATATTACTCGGGCTAAGGATAGAAATATGGATAACCAATCCGAAAATATAAATGTAGAAAATGCCGCAGAGTCGCTGACGAAGATACTCACAAAAGCGTGTAATGTCGCAATGCCAAGAGCTCAAAAATACAATAACAAGCGCCCAGTATACTGGTGGAATGCTAAAATACGTGAGTTGAGGGCGAAATGCCTTGCAACACGTCGAGCGTCAACACGAAACTATGATAACCAGCTCTTAACGGTTGAGTATAAAACGGCACGTAAAACCTTAAGAACAGCCATAAAAGAGAGTAAGAAAAGATGCTGGACAGAGCTATGTAACGAAATAGATTCCGACCCATGGGGCAAACCGTACAAAATTGTGATGAAAAAGCTTGGTAGCATTAAACCTATACCCGGCATTAAAGAACCAGTGTGGGCAACAACAATAGTAGAAACACTATTTCCATTCGATGAAGATGGGCTAAAAAGAGAACCAAATTATCAAGTCGAAGGTTTCATCCCTCTGAACGTAGATGACATTACACATGCATGTAGTAAACTAAAAATAGGTAAGAGCCCAGGACCAGATGGTATACCAAATGAGGTCATAAAAGTAGTATGTGAGATATGGCCAGATCTTTTACTTGAAGTCTTCAATTCATGTCTAATAAACGGAATCTTTCCAGCTAAATGGAAAATACAAAAGTTAGTTTTGTTACGAAAGGGAAATAAACCATTAAATGAGCCTAGTTCCTATAGACCACTCTGTATGTTGGATTCACTAGGAAAATTATTAGAGTACGTAATGCTAAAACGTTTGGAAGAGCGCATAGATGACCTTGGCGGACTATCCCCTATGCAACATGGCTTCCGCAAAGGGAAGAGTACAGTTGATGCCATTAGCGCAGTATGCAATAAAGCTATACAGGCCAAAACAACAGGAGAATACTGCTCAATAATAACACTAGATGTTAAAAATGCTTTTAACACAGTAAAGTGGAAAGTAGTACTACAAGCTTTCAGAAAACGACGTTTAGATAACTATCTCTTTAACATAGTATCAGACTATCTGGATAACAGAATTTTAATCTATGAGACGGAAAATGGTATAAAAGAGCACCAAATAACAGCAGGTGTACCTCAGGGCTCAGTATTAGGACCATTCCTGTGGAATGTAATGTACGATGGTCTTCTGAATTTGGAATTACAAGAAGGTGCAAAACTAATAGGTTACGCTGATGATATTGCTCTGGTAGTAAACCAGCGAACTGCCGAATTAATCGAGATAGTGGTAAACGATAGCTTATGTCGTTGTAACAGATGGCTGCGAAGAAACGGTTTGAAACTTGCAGTTCCAAAAACGGAAGCAATTCTAGTGACAGATCGTAGGGTCTTCAAAATACCGAAAATACGTCTACAAGATAGAGAGATACCCTTTAAACGAAGCTTATGCTATTTGGGTGTGCAATTAGATGACAAACTTAGCTTTGGACAGCACGTCGTAAATATTCGTGACAAAGCTTTGCGAACGGCAGCATCATTGGCCAGAATAATGCCAAACTGTGGTGGCCCAAGGCCGCAGATGAGAAAATTAATAAACAGCGTATACACTCCCAGCTTCTTTATGCTGCTCCAACCTTTGTCAGGGCACTGAATCTGAAGAATAATATGAGGGAACTACAGAAAGCACAGAGAGTTAGTGCTCTCCGTATTATATCAGCGTACCGTACAGTGTCCACAAGTGCGGCTTTAGTGCTTGCAGGTCTGCCACCAATAGACTTATTAATACTGGAAAGAGAAGAAATATATACCCAAACTAAACTTATAAGTTGGGCGAACACTAATACACAAGAGCGAAAGAAAAAAATTTCAGAAATAAAAATTAATGCCAGGGACAATGTAGTGACTAAATGGCAAGAACGTTGGAATCAAAACATGAACGGGAGCTGGACATATAGCCTTATCCCCAATATAAAAGTCTGGCTGGAAAGACGACATGGAAGCATGGGATATTTTCTGACTCAGGCTATGACAAACCATGGTAGTTTTAACAAATACCTGCATAGATTTAAACTTAAAGAAATAAGCAGCTGTGATTCATGCGCAGCGCTAGAAGAAGATGCAAAGCACATACTTTTCGAATGTGAAAAGTGGTTGGAGGAGAGACGAGCTTTAAATGATATGCTAGGTGTTACATTAACTGAAGAGAATCTGTTGAACGAAATGCTGAAATCTGAACATGCATGGACTTTGTGTGAAAGACACATAAATAAAATATTAAAGGAGAGAAACTTCAGTAGATCCGAACCTCCTTGCTTAAGGAGGACGTAGGAATCTTACGAAATCAAACCCCCGTCCTGATGAAATGCTGACGCGGTTCCGGGGTGGAGCTGGTGGAGTATCGTGGGGCCACTAGATGATAGCGCGCTATCACTACGTCCAACAAAAAAAAAAAAAGATATAGATATAGATATAGATATAGATATAGATATAGATATAGATATAGATATAGATATAGATATAGATATAGATATAGATATAGATATAGATATAGATATAGATATAGATATAGATATAGATATAGATATAGATATAGATATAGATATAGATATAGATATAGATATAGATATAGATATAGATATAGATATAGATATAGATATAGATATAGATATAGATATAGATATAGATATAGATATAGATATAGATATAGATATAGATATAGATATAGATATAGATATAGATATAGATATAGATTTAGATATAGATATAGATATAGATATAGATATAGATATAGATATAGATATAGATATAGATATAGATATAGATATAGATATAGATATAGATATAGATATAGATATAGATATAGATATAGATATAGATATAGATATAGATATAGATATAGATATAGATATAGATATAGATATAGATATAGATATAGATATAGATATAGATATAGATATAGATATAGATATAGATATAGATATAGATATAGATATAGATATAGATATAGATATAGATATAGATATAGATATAGATATAGATATAGATATAGATATAGATATAGATATAGATATAGATATAGATATAGATATAGATATAGATATAGATATAGATATAGATATAGATATAGATATAGATATAGATATAGATATAGATATAGATATAGATATAGATATAGATATAGATATAGATATAGATATAGATATAGATATAGATATAGATATAGATATAGATATAGATATAGATATAGATATAGATATAGATATAGATATAGATATAGATATAGATATAGATATAGATATAGATATAGATATAGATATAGATATAGATATAGATATAGATATAGATATAGATATAGATATAGATATAGATATAGATATAGATATAGATATAGATATAGATATAGATATAGATATAGATATAGATATAGATATAGATATAGATATAGATATAGATATAGATATAGATATAGATATAGATATAGATATAGATATAGATATAGATATAGATATAGATATAGATATAGATATAGATATAGATATAGATATAGATATAGATATAGATATAGATATAGATATAGATATAGATATAGATATAGATATAGATATAGATATAGATATAGATATAGATATAGATATAGATATAGATATAGATATAGATATAGATATAGATATAGATATAGATATAGATATAGATATAGATATAGATATAGATATAGATATAGATATAGATATAGATATAGATATAGATATAGATATAGATATAGATATAGATATAGATATAGATATAGATATAGATATAGATATAGATATAGATATAGATATAGATATAGATATAGATATAGATATAGATATAGATATAGATATAGATATAGATATAGATATAGATATAGATATAGATATAGATATAGATATAGATATAGATATAGATATAGATATAGATATAGATATAGATATAGATATAGATATAGATATAGATATAGATATAGATATAGATATAGATATAGATATAGATATAGATATAGATATAGATATAGATATAGATATAGATATAGATATAGATATAGATATAGATAAAGATATAAATAAAGATATAAATTTAAATATAGATTAAGTTAAAAGTAAGCGTAGGTATATAGCTAAAAACCGTTTTCTCGAGTGTTTTTCAATAGATTTTGACAATTTTTAAATGAATGAATGAATCCGCTATTTTAAAATGAATAAAAGTTAGAAGTAGGAGCACACTGAATAGTTAGGAGCACACAGAGGATTTTTTTTATAAAATTTACCTGTTTATAAAAATTCACTAGGTGATGTATGTTGTATTTTACGCATTGTGGATTCAGATGGAAAAAACGGCATTGTTACGTTAAGTTTTTCTCTTAACACTGTGGTATGAGATTGGTTATGTTCGCGAATGAGCAAAGACAGAGAAAAAAAACAACGATTCTGTTTCATGCCGCTCATATAGCGCTCACTTCTTAAAAAAATCACTGGTGGCTAATTCAATAGGAAAGTAAAAGTGATGTCAAATTTTTATGAAAAACATATGTCAATCAATTTTGTATCGAATCAATAGAGATTGTGTGCGAAAAGGTCAAGTTTAGACTCTTGTTAGCTCCAGTATACTTGAATAGAGGTCGAAAATAAAATTAAATTAAAAGCTTTTTAAAAATTTTATTTCTATCTAAATTGTCTATAAACTCTCCGCAGAAATAGTTTTGCATTTTTGGAAATTTTCAGTACAAAAAGAACATTTCTAGCAAAAAGTTTCATAATGGCTAGAATCACACTATTTTGTGTGTCTATATTTGCTACAGTTTAAGAAAGTTTTCCTAGTACATTTCATTGGAACGCTCTTTATTTGAATTTTGGAGATTTTCTACAACAAAATTTTTTACAACATTTGAATAAATTTTGAATAAACTCCATGAAAAACGAGGTGAATTCCAAAATTTTTAAAAGTTAACCATTTAAGGAATGTTTTAACATTTGTTTTTACTAAATTTTTTTCTATTCGTTTTATTATATGTTATTCATATGTTATTTTTTTTTAAATAAAAGCAACTCTAATGGATTGCATCTAATTTTTAGATGTTAAATTTTAAACATTTCAAACCATCGAATTAAATTTTTAGAGTAAAGACGATGATTCAAGAATGAAGTTATTAAATGTTATACAGGGTCCGCCATATAACGTTTTTTTTTTCAACTAGTGCTTATTTTGTGAATGGTAACACTTAGTTCATGTCTGATTTGACAGACAATTAGTTTTATCCTTCCGCTGAACGAATATGGTTGTGTATACGCTTGAACAACGCTGAGAAGTGGGCCTGCGATCGACTTACAGAAGATGCCGATTTGGCCAAAAAAAAATCATCTTTTCAGATGAAGCTCATTTTGATCTTAGTGGGTATGTAAACAAGCAAAATTGTCGCATTTGGGGCACAGAAAACCCGTACGCAAACATTTAAAAGCCACTTCACCCAAAACGAGTCACTGTTTGGTGCGGATTTCGGTCTAGAGGCATAATTGGGCCATTTTTCTTCGAAAATGAGCAAGGAGTGGCCGTTACAATCAAGGGCGATCGTTATCGGGCCATGTTGAACGAATTTCTGTTCACAAAAATTGAAGAGGAGGATATTGGCAACATTTGGTTTCAACAGGATGGCGCTGCGTGCCACACAGCCGAAGCTACACTCGATGTTTTGCGCCCTGTTTTTGAAGATCGCATTATCAGCCGCAGAGCTGATGTCGTTTGGCCACCTCGGAGCTGCGATTTGACTCCGTTGGACTATTATTTGTGAGGTGCCCTCAAAGATAAATGTTACGTCGACAAGCCAGAGGCAATTGACGCTTTAAAGGACAATATTCGTGAAGCCATTGGTGAAATACAGCTGCACACAATCGATAATGTGCTTAAAAATTGGACCGATCGTGTAGGCTACTGCATGGTCAGCCGAGGCAGCCATTTGAATGATATTATTTTCCATTACTAACCGGAAAAATTGTACTTTCAAATAAAAAAAGAAATTTGAGAAAATATCCAGTAGTTTTTTTTTATAGAATTTTCAAAAAAAAAGGTTATTTGGCGGACCCTGTACGATCGGCACCAAACTTTACACCTGCTTGCTAAAGACATAAGGGAATTAGATTCCTGATTAGAGCATAACTTTTTTTTATTAAAGAAATCTCTAATACACCTTATAACTTAATGTTAATTTATGAATATTTTGCTGCCACTTCATTATAATACACATTTGCCTCTACCTTAAATCATTCGCATACCCTCGATATTCAATGTTGAGAATTATGGCGATGTTTTACGTAAGTAAATTTAAATAATGCTTTACATTTCTCATTCTGTAGCGCAGCAAAACATTGAATCAAAGAAACTCTGTCAACAAAAACGTCCACGTAGTATTTTTTTATTTTCATTTACAAATGTGAAAAAAATATAAATAAAAAAAAATAATATTTTCAACACTGACACATGTTATCAGAAGCGGTCAGAAACATTTTCTGACCAAACGCTATAAACTGACTTTTAAGGGCAAAACTAACAAAGATTATATTTAAGAAGATTTTATATATTTCATGGTTCATTTCATAACAAAGTATTTATGAAAAAAAGAAAACCGATTGAAAAAACAACCTATATCAATGTCACATTTGCACTGATAAAAACGCTCAACAACAATGTTGTGAACACTTTAACTCAATTGCCAATAAAATTATAATAATAACTCTATAGATATGCTGGTGATAGGTATTTTAATATTCTGAAAAAAGAACCGATGGCATAAAATTTTGTTATTTTGCCATTATCATATATTTAACCCTTTTCTGCTAAGCTTTCTGCTGCTGTCAGGCTTTTGGCTGCCAATTTAAGACGATAGTATTTTTTTTTCAAGCGACATAATCCGCTTTGATTTTTTTTCTTTTTATTTTTTTTTTTGCTTTTTTTCTATTTTTGTTTTTTATAGTCTCATCATCAGTTGAATCAACTTGAATCAACAGAATGCTTCAAATTAATGCAAATATTTTTCTAGATATGCCATCAGCTGCAACGACAAAAACAACAACAAAAACAAAAGTAATGCCAACAACTCATCGAGTATTCAAGAGCTGCCTCAATAGTGACAAATAAATGGGTAGAATAAAAAATAAAAAAAAATGCAAAGGAAAACAAACATCTAAACACACATTTATACATACATAAAAGGCAAATTTCAAAGCCACATGGAAACACTAAGCTTTTATACGTTTACGTGTTAGTGTGTGTGTGTGTATGTGCGACACATTGAAAGCCGTTACAAGTGCAGCATTCAAGTGATACAAACACACAAGCATGCACACGCGCACATTTATTATGCAAAGTGAGCACCTTGATGAGCAAAGCTTTCAAGCCTTGCTTCTCGGGTTTGCAGGCAGACTCAGACACCTATCCATATACTCACACTCACACATGCCGGCACATATTAAGAGTCCTGCATGTAATTTTTTTCCCACTGACAGAATACGCCACAGTTTTGTCTACGTTTTCTTTCAGACTCTGCTCGCTTTCTTTACTTTTGTACTGTAACATTCCTTTGCTTTACATTTTTTCTTGTTCCTTCACTCATTCATTTAATTTTCGTCTCATTCATGAAATTTAATAAAATTGTTTTTTATTTATTTTGTCACACTTAAGTTTTTTTACTTTTTTCTTTACAAAATCTTTCTTTTCCCTTTTTTTTTTTTTTTTTTTGCTTAAGTGCAGAGAATTTGATTGCTGCGGAAGAACAGTAGAAGCATCAGGATACGGTTTGGCCTAAAGTGAGCTTGGGTTGCTTTTAGCTGTTGCCCTAACAGAGTTGTGGTTGTTGTTGTTGTTGTTGTTTGTATTTCTTTTTACTTAATGATACCCAGCATTCCTTCATCAGCAACACAGCAGTTCATGTTTCTTGCAGTAGTTGTTGTTTTTAAAAGCTCATCCTAGTGGGTTGTTGATTTCTATTTTTACTCTTTTGAATTTAAGCGGGAAATACTCTAGTGTTAGTGTACCAGTGTGTTGGTATATCTGTAGCTTATGTAGTTGCAGATTTTGTGCCACCCAAATTTGCACTTTTCTGACTGTTTGCTTGTATGTGTGTGTGTGTTTTTTGCTTCTTTTTAGCTGATTTTCACTTAAACGTATTATCATCGCCATTCATGGCATCATTATAAACAGAACAAACACTGTTAAGCCATCAAGTTGTATGCTTCAGCTGCATTATTAAGCAAAATTGCAGGCATTCGCTCAGTCAGGATGCACAAAAAGTTGCTACAAACACTCTTAGTAGCTACTTGTTTAATAGGCTTAAATATGCTTGGCTGCATTATTGTTGATTGGCTAAGAGCTAAAATGCAACTGAGGACTCATTACTTTAATTTTTTTTTTTTGGGTTTTCATATCATTATTTTGCAAGAAATTTCCTTCTCGTCGCCAAGAAAATCTTACAACAACCCATTTGAGACCAAGTTAGCGCCCATAAAAAAAAGTCAAATGACAATCATGACAAGTAACAACATCAGTCAGCCGCTTAAGCACTCACTTAAAGTGTTGTTGAAAGAGACACAAATAAGTCAAAAAGAACCAGCCACAATATAAACAAAAAACTTAAAAAAAACCACTTCAGCACTTGAAGCAGCGTTGAAATTGCCAATTAGTCACCTGTCAGCAGCAGCAACAACATCAACAGCATCAACAGCATCAACAGCTGCTGCAGCAACAAAACCTTAAGAGTGTCATTGCACGCCACTAGCGCGGGGTATGTGCAGCAACACCATCAGCTTCTGATAGCACTCAAATGCTTCTGATGTTCATTTCTTCCAAGCAGGTCAACGACTTGGCTTGTTGTTGCCAACAATGCGACAACCGAAAAACTATTTTTACAACAGCAGACAATGCAGTTAGTAGGTAGCTGCTGTTGCTATATTTTTTTTTATTTTTGAACCTTTTTTTACCAAAGGTAAAACTGTTGCTGCAACATATGTAAAAAGTTGCCAGCAAAGTCATGCTTGTATAAAAATAAAAACATCGTTTGCACAAAAAACAAAATATTGAAAAGAAAAATGCAGTGTGCAAGTTGTGATAATAGTCATAATCATTTGCTTGCATCTGCTGCATTTTCAATATTTATTTACTTGTTCATAGCTGTTGAAACATGTTTTGCAAAATGTGACAAGCTTTGTGAAAACAGCAAAATTTTTGTTAACGCTCATTTTGGCATGATTAATAATCAAATTGTACACAAATTCATGTATAACCAAAAGAAAACTTACTTTTCTGCTTAAAATGTTCGCTAAAAATAATACAAACAACATAGGTAAACCAGTAAACCGAACTCTATGTAAAACCAGTTTAACCCTTTCCGGGGATTCGTCAAATAAATTTCACAATGAAGTATTGTTTGAAGATCGAAGACGATAGCCGATATTCATCTATCTGGCACGCCAAAAGATATGGCAAAGCAAGCCCAGGATCAAATAAAAAGAGCTTGCGATGCAGTGATGATCACAAGTTGATCCAGCAAGGACAAACAAGATCCGGTCTGCTGCTGGACTGCAGAAATTGCTTAAGCACGAAGACAATTTGTTGTTATGACTATATAGTATGTACAATATAATCTTCAAGCCAAGGCTTATGTGGTAGTATAAAATAACCTAGTTCTTATTGTACCAATATGTTTTCTAAATAAATAAATAAACAATGCCGGGAAGCAAGAATAGTACAGGAGATTTATATAGCTTCAACGAACTCCACGAAATCTACCGAATGTTCAAGAAGAACCTAAAAAAAAAACAATTCATGCGAGCAAACGCAAATGCCTCCTACAGCTATGGGACGAGGCAAAAGCCACCCAATGGTAGGGCTGCCATACGTTCCGATTTTCCCGGACATGTCCCGGTTTTGAGATCAATGTCCCTGTATCCCGCTCACAGTAAAAAATGTCCCTGTTAAAAATGTTGAAGGAAAAACTAAAATTTTGTCAGTAAAAACTGTACAAATATTCTGTAAATTCGTGTAAATGAATGAAAAAAGAAAGAATTTTTTAAATACTAAATAAAAAGAGCAAAAATAAACTTAAAATAGTAGAACTTTTGTTCGATTTTACAGAACACAACGGAAATGGAGCGAGTATTTTACTGGTCTCGTCGCACTGGAGTAAGGAAAGAAACTTGCTCAATATAACCTCCTTGAAAAGCATTATGCACTACAAATTTAATTATTCAAGGACGTGTACAGAATTTTATTATTTTGTTTGAATTTTATTATTTTAGTATTAGTATTTTATTATTTTATTATTTTAGTTTGATTAATTAAAAAGGAAACAAACCTTTTTTCGACATTAAAATTTTCTTTTAATAAATAACAATATTGTTTTCCAATAAACAATATTATTTTAATGCAAAATTAATTTTAAAACGAAAAAGTGAGTTTTTGCTAGTGTAGCCGTAAAATCTCTAGCAAAGGATTTTATTATTTTTTTTTTTGTGAAAATATGTCACATTTGCAGAGCCAAAACAGTACCAAGGAGTGATCGAATGCAATTGGAAAGTTCTAAACAGTTTTGTAGTTTGATATTGTCTACAATTTTGTTATGAATTATTTGCCTAAACTCGAAACGGTTTGACAGATATGGATCAAAAATGGTAAAAAAGGTGGGCAATTTTCAGCATTTTTGCAATTTTTGAGACTCGATGCAGTTTTTTCGGATCAGTTTGTTCTAAACTTTTTTTTCTGGTTTAAAGCTAAATCTACTTTGAAGACAAGAACAGAAAATTCCAAACAGCTTACGTGATAAAGCCGTGAGAAAAAGGTCAATTTTCTTTGAAAAATCAAGTTTGAAGCATTATATTCTTTATACAATAAAACCCGATCGGTAGCCAATCTAGAAAAAACCAAGATAAGATTTGCTATTAACGTCCCGCACTTTAAGGAACAGCAGTCAAAAAGTTGTTTCAATTCAATGACCTTGAAAATGTTTCACAATGAAAATATAGACTGGAAAAATCTCTTCAAATCTGCATCAAAAAATGGAAAATGTTTGCAATCAGATTTAAGATAATGCGGATTTTCATGCATAATTTTGATATTTTTTGCTTTCAGTTCCATACAAAAACTTTAAAAATTCAAATAACTTCATTGCTTTTATGTAGTATCTTGAAAGTGAGGATCACATTAGGAAAAATATGCTGTAGATAAGCAGCATTATCTTCAATCGGAAAGCAAAAATTTAAAATTTTATTACCAGACGAGCTGATATACCTGCAAAAATATAGACGCACTAATATAAGGAAGATATTCAGGAGAGAGAATTTTAATATAGCTGGTATGAAAAAATACATTTTTAGCCATAAATTTTGACTGGAAAGAGATATTGCTGTAATTTTTTCACATAAATTATTTTTGAGACTTGACTTTTTTGTAAAAAATATAAAAACAACATTTTCGAAAAATAAATTTCGCAAAAAAATCAAAGTGTTTTGTTGTTTTGATGACAAAAACAGTAAAATAATTTTTGCGCTTAACTGGAAGAATTTTTGGAAATAAATGCTATGTCATATAAGAATAGCTAGATATGTTATTTTTATTAATTTAATTTTTACAACAAAAACCATTTTTGAGACACTTTTTGAGTAAAAAGTCAATATTTTGGAGCTTTTTTGACATAATCATAAAACATATATACATTAGCTAAACGGTACAGTTCAACCTATTTTTGTGAAGTGATTTTATTGTACTTTTGAACAAAAAAATTTTTAATGAAATTTATTAATGAACAGCGGAGATATTTGCATCGAAAGACCAAACTTTGATTTTCATGTCGTTTTTTTCTCATTCTTAGGTAACGATGTTTTATGAAAAAGTCGTTCTGCTGAAAATTTCTACAATTTTGAGAATATGTGAGTGTTTTTGATGCCAAAAAAGCAAAAAACTTTGAGAATTAAATACACACAAAACTGCGATGGTAAAAGTATTATAATAACAAAATTACCTTAAGTTGAAATATTTTGGAGGAGGCGTGGCAAAAACTAAGTATGCAACATTTTAAATTAAAATGCACTTAATATGTATACCTAGTTTGAGCGAAAGAGCCGTTTAGATTTGTATAAAGGCCAAACAAACAAACAAGCAGAAAATTAGTTTTGTTACTACACTGATAGAAATATGTGTTAAAATCAAATGAAATTGTGTTCATATTAAACGAATTTGTTTTTGAAATACAGCTTGCAACAATTTTATTTAAGTTAAACATAAATCATTTTAAAGTTTAATTTAAAACAAAAGTTTTTGTGTTCAAAACAATGTTTTTAAATATACTTTCATTATTAAAAAATTCAAGATTAAACATATTTATTTAAACAAAAAATTCAATGCAAAAACTTTAATATTTAAAACAAATATTTTAAAACATAATTTAAAAATATTGTTTTTATATTTAAAACAAATAAATTAAACCGACATTGATTCGATGATATTTTTTAACTTTTTCGATTTTTGAAGTCAGATTCGTGATCAGCGACCCCTGGATCCCCCCGAATTCAAAATTTTGTGACTTCATTTGATGAAATTTGCGTTTCATTGTGGCTTGAAATATTTTAAATATCAATATAATTAAGTAGGGGTCGTCCATAAACTACGTTACCAATTTAGGGTGGGGAGGGGTTTTGAAATGCACTACGATAAGAAACGGTAGGGGAGGGAGGTGTTTAAATATTGTAACGTTACCAAAAATTAAAAAATCGACGAAAAACCTCTAATTAATAACACAATCATTTCAAAAATTTTTAACCTTACATGTTTATGTTTGATCGTCTAAATTGATGGTTAACTTTTGTTTCAACGATTTCTTCCACCGCCTTTTCACTCGACACAGGAACCTTTTGGTATTCCGTCACCATCTCAGCACACGTCTGAAAATTTGGGTTTTTGCTTTTGCGACAGGCTTTGACGTTAAGGCCTGAATGTTCTTGATCAAAGGAGATACCGTATGACATGTACTGTCCTTCTCAGAAAGAAGAAATCGGTTCAAGGTCGTGTCCTACCTGCGGCTTGTATTTTGTTTTTAAAACTTCTATGAATTGTCATAAGTTTGTATTATATCGTTTACAATAAATCGGAATAAAACATACTATTTAAATAAATCAATTTTCAGAAAGCATTTACACAAAAATACAGAACTTGGTGCAGCTCAGGTGCAGCCGTTAAGGGTACTCAGTCAAAGACCAGGTGAATTTCTTTGCGTTAGAAATGAGGATTGATCTGAATGGGTCGACATAGAATCCGATGAAAAATTCTATTTTGAAGAATCCTCAACAAAGCTACCAGATTCTTCTATCCCAGTGATTGAGAGCATCGAATCTTGGATCGCAGATGGAATAGCTTTTACAGATGATATTAACTATTGATTTTTTTTCCAATTGTTCCTTTAATGTATCTAGTCATTAATTCTAGATACATTCTAGTCACTAATACTAGTGAAAATTGTCAGAGCTAGTCAAATTATATAATCATTCGAATGAATTAATTTCATATGTCACGTTAATTTATGGTGGGGGGAGGGGTTTTGAAAAGCACTACGATTAGTAACGCAGGGGGAGGGGGGAGTAAAAAAAACCGGAAAATCAGTAACGTAGTTTATGGACGACCCCTAGTTCGTATCTCATCTTATGTTCAATACTTGTAAAACTAATCCAAAAATATTTTCAAACATTCAATTGTAAAATCGGGGTCTCAGTTGTCTGGCAATAATTTTTAATGATTCTTCTATACATAGTTTTTTAATTCAATCTCTGATAGCGACGTATTTTTTGTAATTGGAAGGAAATAATAAGAAGAAATTATACAAAAAACTGAAATGAGCTTATAGTTGAAAATTAAACACGCTTGTTTTAAATTTTGTTTTTGAAAAGCAAATGAGTTCAATTTCTATTTTAACGTTTTGTGTTTAATTTTAAAGTATGTTTTTTTTTCTCAGTGTATAGATTGGAAGAGATTTAAGGTTTTTCTAACACTATTACACCAGCCAATATTTTTTCAAAAAATTTGATGTTTAGAGGGTATTTCAAACCATTCCAGCTCAAGGATTGCTATCGCTAGAGTCGATATATTTGATAATATAATATCATAACATAAACCAAGGATTATTTTGAGAAACTAACCCCAACAACTTTTTTCTGGAGGCGCTTTAATGAACATATGCTTCAAGTATTTGGATGTTCATAGTGCAGTAAAGTTTATTTCAATACAATACAGTGGAATGTAAAAATTAGGTTATTCATACCGTAAAGGTGTATTCTATGCTATGTATTATATGGTATAAGCAAGTGTTCGAAATTATTGAATATGGGGTTTCCCAAGGTGTGCTATTATGTCATAATGTTATATTACTGTCCTAAGATTTTACACTACATAGTTTAAACATTTTATTGTTACCTTTCATATATTAAAGTACCAATATACTTTTAGAGTAAAAAACACTGAAAGCTATGGATGTTGAAGTATCGTAGTTAAACAGCTGTTTCTTATTGGCATTTATTTATCTTGTAAATTTTAGTTGTAAAATTTTAGGACAATATGACATGATAGCACACCTTGTGACTATCGTAATAGTGTAAGCAATGTCATTTAAATGCAATATAATTAGATAAGATTCATACCGTAAAGGTACGAATCTTTGATATCTTTCTTTGTAAGAATGCATTCATTGCATCAAAGAATTATGAAGCTGAAGGAAAATTTTGCCATAAATTGATGAACATTTTTCACTGTCACAATAAACACAGAAGCATTGAACCAATAAAATCATACTTCTGACCATATTTCTAAGAGACTAAAAACACAAAAAGACTTAAAATTTTTTATTTATTGGGGGTTGGAATTAATTTTAAAGGTTTTTTTTCGGTTTTTGAGCATTTATTTAGAAACAACGGTACAATGTATATTATTCAAAGTATTGTCCATCGTAAGCTACAACATTTTCCCATCTTTCTGGCAGCATATGGATTCCGCGCCGGAAGAACGATTCGTCTTTTGAGGCAATCCACGAATCGACCCATTTTTTGGTATCCTCGTAAGAAGTGAAGCGCTGCTCAGCCAAGCCATGCGTCATCGATCTGAATAGGTGGTAGTCGGAAGGGGCTATGTCTGGGCTATAAGGCGGGTGGGGTAGAACATCCCAATTCAGCGCCTCCAACGTTTCCTTGACGGTTCTTGCAACATGTGGCCGTGCGTTGTCATGTTGAAATACCACTTTGTCGTGTCTTTTGGCATATTCCGGCCGTTTAACCTTTAATGCTCGGCTCAATTGCATCAATTGTTGTTGGTAGCGTTCCCCAATGATGGTTTCGTTAGGTTTTAGCAGCTCATAGTACACGACACCCTTCTGATCCCACCAAATACACAGCATAAGCTTGGCGCCATGAATATTCGGCTTGGCCCTCGATGTTGATGCATAGCCGGGTGGTCCCCACGATTTTTTTCGCTTAGGATTATCGTAATGGATCCACTTTTCATCGTCAGTGACAATACGATGCCAAAAAATCTTCCTTTTATGCCGTTGAAGCAGTTGTTCGCACATGCAAAATCGCCGTTCAACGTCTCTCGGCTTCAACTGGTACGGCACCCAATTTCCTTGCTTTTGAATCATTCCCATGGCCTTAAAGCGTTTGCCGATCGTTGATAAGTCGACTCCCAATGATTCTGACAATTCTTGAAGGGTTTGACACGGGTCTTCATCGAGCAAAGCCTCCAATTCCTCATCTTCAAACTTTTTCGGCTGGCCCGGACGCTCTTTGTCTTCCGTATCAAAATCACCACTTTTAAACCGACGGAACCAGTACTCACAAGTAGAAATCGATGGAGCATAGTCCCCGTAAGCCTCAGTAAGCGTGCGTTGTGCTTCAACCGCTTTTTTCTTCAAATGGAAGCACAAAAGTAAACCTTCCCGCAAATTGCGTTTTGTTGGAACGAAAGTCGACATGTTCACAGAGAAAAAAATATATGTTGTTTACACTTCAGTGGAATGACACATACTGAAAAATGAAGCTTACACAATGTGCTTTGAAATGAATATAGTCACAGGTGTGCCCGATGCGATCTATTGATAGTTACGCCATCTCTTAGAAAACCTTTAAAACTAATTCCAACCCCCAATATTTACAGGTCTATTCAGGCAAAGTATCAATTGTTACCCAGTATTTTTATTATTTCTATGTGTTTGCTGAATTTTGTGTTTTCAAAACAAAATTTGAAGCTCAAAAAATAAAATTTTTGAATGATATTGTGACTATCTGAAAAGCAGGTGACAATTTGTATCAAAATTTATTATTTTTGAGCTTCAAATTTTGTTTTGAAATCACAAAATTACAGCAACCACATAGAAATAATAAAAATACTGAGTAACAATTGACTCTTTGCCAGAATAGACCTGTTAATGTACCTACAGTTTTTGCTCAGTTCTTTTTTCAATTGAAATACGTGTTACTTTATTACTTTTCGATTTTCTTTGTAATTTCTAAATACCAAAGAGTTTTGTTTGTATTTCTTTCATCTTCTAATCTTCATTTAAATATGAATAATATCTGTTATTAACTTATATTAAATATTGTAACAAGAAAAAATGTATTTTTTTTGTTTTCTTAAATAAAATAAAATAATTTCTTAAATAAAATCGTTTCAAAACACATATATTTAATGCTTTTTTAAAGATCATTTCGATAAATTTTAAGGTTTAATTCAATTTGTAGTGTATTCTTTCTTGTTCCTAATATTACAACTTTTTTCCGCATTCGCTTGATTTCCTCTCTATTGTGCAACTTCTGTTTCCGAGAAACTCTTTAATGTTTGTTTGTGCTTGTATTTATCTTGCCTGGATGTTTCTTGATGTTTCCAGTTCAAACACTTGGATGAAAAAATTATAAATTTTAAAGATAAACAGAAAGGGAAAATAAATCCATTTAAGTACAACAAAGTAACGTAAACTAAATTCAATTTCATTTCTTTCACCCAAAACTTGACACACAACAATTTTTCCAAACTCAATCCCCAACAACATTTTCAACTTAATGCAGACAGAGTTCGTTATCTTGTCTGTAGTTCAGTTGTTGGATTGTGGTTTATGGTTTCTAGTAGTTGGGATCAGCCTGGCATATCTCAAGGGTCTTATGTGGAAAATTCTTATTTTATACTGAGCAATGGCAACATTTTCAACAACAACAAAAACAACAAAGTGACTGCAACTCCCGCACCTCAATAGCTAACGAGTATTTACACAAAGTGGAGCAAAAATGCGAAAATGGAAGATGAGAAAATTGCCAACAACAGCAACAACACTTGCTCTAAACCAACGTAAGTAAGCAAAAGCGTCTTAAGGCGACATTAAGAGAAAAAATTATGTCTAAGAAGTTTGCATTGAAGTGGCTGCGCTGCAACTCATGCATGTCTGCCATGTATCGCGTATGTATGAGTAAACATGACGTCTGCTGGCACAAGTGGCTTTTATGGTAGCGATGCAGAATTTTTGCGTAAAAGTAGTTTATTAGTTCAGTGCACAAAACGTATATTAAAGAAAACTTACGTTAGTACAAAAATTGGCAACCAAAAACATTACTGTCTTGCATTTTGCAGCAGTTAAGAAACTTTGTGCAATTAATTTGACAAGCTATGCTTAGAGCTAGACAGAAACACTCAGAAGCAGAAAAATGCAATGTGAAAAAATAAAAATAACAAGGAAGCGCGGAGAGGAGCTATGGGCCATGCAATAGCAGGTTGAGTGGCATTAATGAATAAATGCAAATTGCATGAATATGTACTTAGTTTAATTTTTTTAACATAATTTTAGCGTAAATTATAGAAATTTCATTCAATAAAAAATAAGCATTTGCTTGTTGCTTGAATCGCTTGTGTTGAAACTCATTCTTGCTATACATTTTTTCTACCTATTAAATCGTACAAGTCATCGACATTTTTCTTATTGAATTTTAAGAAAATGTCCAATATTACTGCTTCTGAATGCAGCGAATGACAAATTAAAATAAATATAAGGAATTTTAGAAAACTTAATGAAATTAAGTATTTTTATTGATATAAACTTTACATAAAGTACTTATTTGCAATTTATAACAGCGGATTAATTCAGGAGCATATAACACAAAATTTTTATGAATTTGCAAAAAAAAAATATTTTAATTCAAAAGACATTGTATTGCAAATTTTGCAATCAAACATAAATATTCGGAACAGCAATATTTGAAAATGCCCAGAATTTTGTGTTTCTGACACAACGCAAAAGAGCTTAAGACTAGAAAATGCCTTAAAACAACTCAAAGTATATCAAATACCACCAAAAGCATTTAATACTGCAGCATTTAAGACTCGTAGATGTGTTTAAATAAAAATTTTGATATTTATTTAGTCATTTTATTCAGACAAAGACTAGCAACTCTTTTCACATCTTTTAGTAATTATCTAAAGTCTATCCACCACATTTCCAACCTCCTTAAAGAAATATAAGCTATAGAAATAGTAAAAAAAATACCTTTGCTTAAAGTCACTCATACGACGTGTGGTACGCATGTTTCTGCTACTCTGACTTAATCCCATGTTAATCAATTAACAATATGTGTTGAACAACAAACTTCAAGATTCTTCTTCTTCTTCTTCTTTTTCAGGATATTACGTATTCAAACTAACCGTAACCTAGCTTATGAGCACCTTTAAGGCTAATCTAGATGAGTGTATGGCAAACATTAAATACAACATTTAATTTCTGCAGCTAAGCTCTAGTAAATTCATGTAATTTTATGATAATGTGTTAAACATGCTACTTCATGTGTGCTGCACGCAGATGTACAAATAGAAAATCGCACAGGCAGATAGACAGACAAAAAGACAAACAGATAGACATGCGCATTTAAGTGAGCAGCTTATTATACAGTGCTTTAAGTGTGCTTATTTATTTATTTGCTAAAATATATCTTAAGATATTTATATCTTCTTTGTGTGGATACACCGCCCTGCAACTACTTCGCTATTAAGTTTCCAAAATGGCTACACAAAACCGACTCATGCTCTTCAAACACATGTGTCTGATTATAAATTTAGGAAGCTTGACAGCTCTTCTTTTTCTTCTTAGTGGCAAAAAGCAACTAGCAGCCAGCAGTAAGGAGATTTGTAAGTAAACTAATTATTTTAATAATTGATAATTTGACCCTAGGGCTCTAAATTAGAGTGACTGCGAGTCAGTAGTGCCTGTGGGTGGTTGTCTTGTCTATCTGTCGATTTGTGTGTTTGTTTGTTAGTCTGTTATTTTCTCTGTCTCGATCTCGGTCTTTATCGTATCTCCCGGTTTGTTTGTCTTTCGATGTGTCTGTTCTACATGCGTTGCTGTCCCAAGTTGCTCTGCACGTTTGCTGGCATTAATGAAGTACAAACAACAACAACAACAATAACAATTACGACGACTCTTGCTCTGGTAAGATGTGACAAGTGGCAGTAGTTTTATGAGTGGGTACCTAAATTAGACAAATTACGGTAGCTAAGTGCGGCTTAGTATACAAGTGCAGGGAATGTATTAAGTATTTTATGTTGTAAGTCATGTTCTTGGTAATGCGCTATGACAAGCAATTCAATTTAATGTTCATACTAAAGTTTGTACAAGTTTCTTTAATATAGTGCTAATGTTTTATAGCTTTTAATTTTATTTTTTCTAAACATGTTGAAAAGTTTTTAATGAACGCGTGATTTTTCAATTGGTTCAATTAAATGTTACTCATACGCAATGGAGTACATTTTTGCTTTTTAATGATTTATAACGATTCATTTACTTTCAGTTCTTAACAAAAATGTTATTTCATGAAGACTAAGTAAAGTTTTAATGAAGACTGATGCTTGGTTGTCACTGTCAGTTTTATGCAACTCAAACCTTAATCACGTAAAATATTACCTAAGTAGAACTATAATACATTTTATGCACAAATCAATTCAATAATTCAGTTATTTGAATTTATCAGCATTGTCAGGGATAGAAAAATCCAAACGTGCTGTAGTTTCTCATTTGATTCACAACAGCTGACCGTTGCAAATAACGTAGTGAAAATTACGCATAATTTACGAACAAAGTGAGGCTATTCTTAAAAATTGCAAAAACTCAAAAACAGTTATTTAGAAGTTTTGTTCGCTTTCCTGAAATAAGCATTTCTTTATTGAGGTAAAATTTTATCATTTACTATGAAAAATTAGGTTATTTTTTTAATTGTTCAGAAGAATCCTGAAACCATCTAGTGGTAACCAAAAATTGCTTAATTATAATCTTAACTGTGTGGTCTATCAAGAGATTAGCTTAAAAAAGCAGGTTAGTATTTTCTTTTTCAAATAAAATTGTACTTACTTTAAAGTCGAAATATAATTATCGGTTTCAGAGCAAATGTTATCGAAAAATAACATATTTTATATGTAGATTGATTGTAATTTATATAAGTTCTAAATTAAGCATACAATATTTAAATTTTTTTAATTCGTGTCTTACAGTGCTCAAATCACAGCGTTTCTCTGTTAAAATTTGTATTAGGGAAATATTGTATAATATTATAGGGGATTTTTTGAAACTACACTATTCGCATGTGACTGCCAAAAGCGATGGCGAGAGAGCGAGAATGAAACAGAAATAAAAAAGTCTTTCGTATCACAATGCTATAAAATGATTTGAAGTAAGTAAGTATTTTATACTTATACGTGGTCAAGCAAACCATGAATGCTTGATAACCTTCACTTGACATAAATTAGAAAAACTTATTTAGACACAATTTTTTTTAAAGAAAAAAAGTAGTGCGGTTTGGGGACCCCAACGCTTTTTTCAATTCGAAATAAAACATGTATATTTTTTTTTAATTTTTTTATTATTTTTATTTTATGTAATTTTTTCAAGGCAAATAATGTATATGAACAATTAAATCATAAAGTTACATTTAAAGCCTTTCTGGCAAATTGTTACTATTCAACCAGTATCTTAAATATTTCTATGTGTTAGTTGTAATTGTTTAATTTCAAAACAACATTTGAAGCTCAAAAAACAAATTTTTTGAATGAAATTGTTACTATCTAAAAAGCAGTTGATCATTTTTATCAAAATTTATTATTTTTTAGCTTCAAATTTTGTTTTGAAATAAAAAAAGTATTGCAAACAGATAGAAAAAATATGAATACTGGTTGTCTATTGTCAAGTTGCCAGAATAGGGCTGTTAATATTTTAAGAAAAAAGATTTATTTGTTGCCATAATTGGTATAAAAAAATTGGTAAAGATATAATTTATCTTAGTAGATGTAAAATTTTTATGAGAGATGAAAAAGGCAGTTGTTGTTGCTAGCGGTGTTTGTTTCATGACGCAACAAGGCGATAAGCATTGAACATTCATCATGGTTTTCGTATGGAGCTTGAATTGAAAACTGGACTTAATTAAGAGTATAAGACGAAAGTTCACATTTAAAGGATCCACCTTAGTGCAAGAAACGCTTCCAAATTCTTACGTTAAATTCGAAATAAGCGACCATCGCAACTAAACAAAAACAAAGTCTAAAACAAAAACAAATTTTTAAGGACAAACACCCTAGTGTATAAAAAATGTTTAATTAATAACATAAGACTCGGAATCAGCGACCACGTCGCCAGATTTATGACAGAATATACAGCCAAAAACACATTTTTAGGGTCTACGCTAGTATCAAAAAACATTTTGAAAATCTAACTTCAGATTCCAAATCAGCGACTCCTTAATACTGCCGTACATACATTTATAGTTTAAAGCAAAAACGAAATTTTTAGGGTCCACCCTAGTATCAAACATTTTTTTTTAATTCTTAAATGAGATTCAAAATCAGCGCCAAAACTATTTACAAAGAGTATAAAGCCAAAAACACAATTTTAAGGGTTCACCCTAGTGTCAAAAACATTTTTAAATTCTTACTTCAGGTTCAAAATCAGCGACCTCTTAATACTGCTGGTACATACACAAATAGTATAAAACGAAAAACACATTTTTAGGGTCCACCCTAGTGTAAAAAATAGACTTTTTAAAATTCTTAAATGACATTCAAAATCAGCGACCAAACTATCTACAAAAAGTATAAAGCCAAAAAATACAGTTTTAAGGTTCACTCTAGTTTCAGAAACTTTTTCAAATTTTTAACTCAGGTTTGAAATCAGTGACTCCTTAATACGGAAAGCACATACATATACAGAGAGTATAAAAAAACAAATTTTCAGCGTTCACCCCAGTGTCAAAAAATTTTTGAAATCTAAATATATACACGTGTGCTCATATAATTAAGTCACGTAAATGATGAAACGAAAATATATTTAAAACGACTTGTATACTAGATAAAGAAAGACTTTTTACAAAAAATCAAAGTAATTTAAATGTAGTTCCAAATGGAAAACTTATTTTATGTCTAACTTCTATTATAACAAAAATATTTCGTTTATTTGCTTGGTTTGATCAAAATGTTGTGCTCATATAATTAAGTCATCTGAAAATTAAGAGAGATAGTTGAAGAATATGGTACTTTTAGCCAGATCTACCTTATGCGGAGCTAGTATTTAGTTGGAAATCCGTTATCACGTAGCACTTCAGCACATCTCTTCGGCATTGTTTGAACTAAGGCAGCGCATTGAGCGGAGCTTTTTTTCTACCATTCTGCCTGTATTATTTCCCATAAAGAAGCTTTGTTTGCAGGTTTTCTTGCAGCTACTGCTCTTTTTATATTCCCCATAGATTTTCTATGGGGTTTAAGTCTGGACTTTGCGCTGGCCAATCTAGGGTTGTGATATTGTTAGCACTAATCCAGTTTTTAACGACCCGCGAGCAGTGCTTAGGATCATTATCGTGTTGTAATATCCAAGCTAACGGTAAATTGTCCACATAGTCACCATCTAAATGGTTTTCCAATATACCCCTGTACATTTCACCTGCCATTTTTTCGTCAATTTTAATTATCGGACCAACTCCTGATGAAGTGAAGCAGCCCCACAGCATCACTGATGAACCACCATGCTTAACAGTTTTTTTAGTGTATTTAGGGTTAAATTCTTGTAGTGGGGGCCGCCTTACATATGGTTTCCCATCATTACCAAACACGTTGAATTTGGATTCGTCACTCCAAACCACCAATTTCCAGAATTGTGAATCCTTGAGCAGATGTTCTTTTGCACACGCTTTTCGTTTTCTAATATTTTTTTCTTGAAACATTGGGTTTTCGTAGCGCTAAACGTCCATTCAACGAATTTTCTTGTAATCTGCGTCGGACAGTTTGCGCGGATATTTGTAACCCGTGATACTTCTCTAATTGTGACCTGATTTTAGTAGAGGTTAAGAATGGTTCCGATTTTCTCAATCTAACCAAGCGTCTATCGTTGGAAGGGGTAGTCTTTCTCGGCTTTCTACGTGGCAAATTTTCAAAAGTTTTGTTTTTTTTATAAAATTGTATGGCATTATTAACTTTGCCACGAGAAAACCCCAAAACATCTACAACTTTCGCAATACATTGATGTTTTGAAAATTTTCCCATATGACCTCTCTTTCGCTTGAGGTTGAACTTTTATTCTTGCCCATGACGACGGTGACTACAAATTGTGTTGAAAAGAACTTTAATTTGTTAAAAAACACAATATTAATGTAAATTGCAGCATAAAAACATTAAATTTATCTTTTTCAAAAACAATGACTTAATTATGTGAGCACACTTATAATGCCACGAGCTGGAAAAAATTATTTAAATTCGCCGAAATGAAAACGTTTGAATGCGAAATAAATCAATACAGTTGCTAATATAACGGAACTTTTTTACTTGTGCAATATCAGGGGTGTTAAGTAAAAAATAAAAACTTTTTTGGAACAATTGTAAAAAATCTTGTTGATCACTTAATTCTATGAGCACAAATGTAGTTCGAAATCAGCGACCCCTTACAGCTAGCACATTTAAAAGGAGTCAAAAGCAAAAAAAAACATTTTTAGGTTCCACCCTAGTGCCAAAAATTTTTCTTTAAATTCTTAAATGAGATTCGAAATCAGCGACCAAACTATCTACAAAGAGTATAAAATTAAAAAAAAAACATAATTTAGGGTCCACCCTAGTGTCGAATATTTTTTCAAATTCTTAAATCAGGTTCGAAATCAGTGACCTCTTAATACTGCCAGCACATATGAGTATAAAAATATTTTCAGGGATCACCCTAGTTTCAAAATATTTATAAATTTAAATCGAAATCAGCGACCCCTTTATACTGCTAGCATATATACAAAGAGTCAGAAGCAAGAACACACCATAACAAGCAAACCATAATGCAGAACATATCAGAACATAAGACAAAAGTATAACGTAAAAAACATGTTTTTTAGAGTTCGCCCTGGTGTCAAAAAAATTTTGAAATTCTTATATTAGATTGCACTGTATTACACACATCTGCTGCAGTTTCCATGTCCTAATACTTAATTGCAATAAAGATTCTCGCGTATGATTTCAAACAAAAACACAAATGTCAGAAATAGATGCACAGAGAGAGAGAAAGAAAGAGAGGGAGAGATAAAGAGAGAGTTGCGCACTCACCTACGCGTTTGTTAGCCTGCGCGGATCTCAATACTCGGACGCACACACACAGCGCACTCGCCTGCTGGGTTTTAGTCTGCTCGATACTTTTACGCATACACACACACACACACACCAATCTCATTGTTACGTGATGGTTTATACTAAATCACACCACCTGGAAGCCACGTAAAAAAACTTCGTTCCAAAAAGTGTATAAATGTAATGTCTGAACTCCCATATCGATGATTCCATATCAATTCGACTAATTTTGAGCAAAATCTGGCCTTTGTATTTCCGATTTTTTTGAAACTTTTTAGTATAGTAGTGCCAATAAAAACAACTTAATCTGTGTTTTTGTTTTTTTGCAAAAAAACTTTTTTCTTAAAAGAAATGATTTTTTCAAATGGAATTTTCAGTATAAAATAGGAAATCTTTTGTAGGCATTTTTTAAAAAATTCGTTAGAAATAGCAATCGTTGGAATTCCAACCTTAAATTGTGTGTAAGCCTTTAAAATTAATGCCTCAACTCAACACTGAACTAAAAATATAAAAAATTTGTTGTGAAGACTACGAAAAATGAGACTGAAAATTTCAGGTTAAAAAGAGAATTTATCATAAAAATGCTGCAAAAAATATACCACCAAAAAGACCAATTCGAGATCTTTAAATGTATATACACTCTTACATCTATTTAAATACATGCACTTATTTTATTATTAACATTTTGAATATTTTTATCAGTGTAATTGTTACGGCCGATGATAAAATAAACTTATCATGTATAGTTCAAAAATTAATATTGTAATTTATTGCTGTTGTCGTTAGGTGTTTTTTTTTTGCTTTGCCTATGTACTCAATATTACTTTGCATGTACATAGTTTGATTTTTCTCTCACATTATCTTTATATCTTTTGTACATACAGAATTTACAGTTTTAAATGTAACCATCAGCAACCATTGTTTTAATTAGGGACAGTCAAAAAATAGTTTCAAGTGCGACAACAGCACAAATTATTTTAAAGCCGACGAACGGTAAAATAAAAATTGAATAAATCCCGAAAAACATCGGCTGTTAAAACTTGTTCTTTATAAAATAAAACTGCAGTCGGAACCAACAGTATTATTTAAAACAAAATTTTAAATAAAAAAAAATTTGCAGACATAATAGTTTTCAGGAAAATTATCCACCTGGAAAATTTTCAAAAATAGTGATGTCAGAAATATGGACGCTTTGACATGGAATCAACGATATACGTTTTTTGACCGTGTCAAAAGAATACCAACATAATCTTCATCAAAATCGCTTTACTAACAATAAAGGAGATAATAAAAATCTTTTTAGTTCTTGGAAAGTGCGCATTTTTATGTTCCAATCACGCCCACTTTTAGTTTGCATCATACATGAACTAATATAATACAATTACCAAATGTTTAGTTAAGTACATAGCCCTTAAAGAAGTATGATGATCACCATTGTTCTTGGTCGAAATTTCTGTGTAATGGTAAAAGTAACTTTTAATGCCTTTTGAGAGAACTTTTCCTCTATGATTAGGTTTATTTCTCTCTTGATTGAAACTTGACTAAGTACAAATGTCATATCGAGAAAAGAATTAGCTGACTGTGGCTAATGAAAGGCTAATGCATACTAGAACTGCTACTCTATCGTGAATACTTTGTGTTTTCTAAGTCTCTCAATTGAAGATTTGCATATGGACAGTATGTGCTTTCAACATGACTTTCTACTCAACCTGAATAACGTACTTGCAATCAACTAACTTTAAAGACATTCCACTTTACATAACGTATGCTTCTTGCTGCCACATTTAAAACATAATTAAAATTGAAAAAATAAAATTAATTAAATATCACTCATACGCCTCGTTGCACTTTCATTAGCACAGATAATAAACCATTTTAACTCACTCGCACACATGCAAGCGAAAGCTCTCACACATTTGCATTGATTGTTTCAGCCATTTAAATGGGGGCATTAATAAAAACTGATTCATTGAAGGAAGAGGGCATTAAATAAATGCAATAATTCATTAAAAATGTCAGCGGCTTACACACTTGTGGCTATTTTTAGCAACAGTAGCAAAGCCACAATAACAACAATAACAATAACCACAGTATAACTATTAATGTACATAAATAGTGTTTAATTTTTTTATAACAAACACTCACACACACACAGAGACAGTCGTAAAAATATCACTGCCGTTGACTTTTATTGCACATTAAAGAGCATTAATAACACTTGATAATGAAAGGTCATAAAAAGTAACAGCAACAACAACAACGCATATATACTGTAACGCTTACCCTTTCAGGACATACTATACAAAGTTTATTTCCACGCCTAATGACAGCTGTCAACAGCACAGCAGAAAACATCACACCAATTTAAAAATATAAATGGAAAGAATTTAACATAAAAGAAAAAAGAAATACCGTTGACAATAAAAGCAATAGTCACATATAAGCCAGAAATACGGCAACATCTGCATGTAAATTTTTTTGAAATTATCTATTCAACAAATAGGGAAAAAAGAAAGAAAGAGCTGCTTAATATTTGCTTTATTTTAGTTTCACGCGCAAACACGGTGGCACGAAGCCGAAAAACTGTCATCAAAACACTTTGACGTTAAATTAAACAACAAAAATTTAATCTATTTCACTAAATAAAACATTTTAAAAGGGCAGTGATTATGGAAAATTGTAAATGCTTACAATATTTCAATATATGCCTATTTTGCAGATTCTTTTTGATTCACTGCTCTTTTAAAATTTATATTAAAAACCTTTTACATTTATGAGAAATATACTTCATGCCACCGTCAGCAACATGTTGTACGCGCTTATATTTTTTAGTCTCATGCTTAAACTTGACGCAATTGTCGTGCTTTTCATTGAAATTGGGGGAGAGGGGGAGATTTAGATGACAAGAAGGCGTGAGTTTTATTCAATCTACGCACGTGCTTTAAAATTGTCGAGAACTAGAAACATTTGGGGGGAAAAATTAATTCTCATCCGGAATGTTACAAAAGGTGTACGCGTATAACTTTGCATAATTCACACTTGTGACGATGTAAATTTGTCAGTGTCGGTATGTGTTGTTGTGCCTCCAACTGTGCCTATGGCAAACCATTTTTATTCCCGAGTGGGCGCAACTTTGAATAGCTAAGGCCAAGCTAAGTGTTACATTTTTAACATATTGGCTTTCATTTCTGGCTGAGTGCTTTTACAATTTTGTTCAAATAAATAAAAATGGGCTCTAAAAATAAAAAAGTTTTTATTACCAGCACATACAGGCATACATACATTGGCACTGTTATCACATTTTCGCATTTGCGCCATTTTTGTGTGTGTTTATTTAACATTTCTCTTGCGAAATATGGCTTTCTATGATAAAAATATACATATTTTTGTATAAACATACATTGTAATTCTAGCTAAATCCTTTATTAACTTACTCTGCAGAATTGTAAACTTGTGTGATCTTATGTATATATATTTATATATATATATATATTTATATATATTTATTAGTGTGCGTGTGTTTGTATGTGTGTGACACTCTGGTGTATTTATGGTGTTTATGAATTATGATAATAATGAATTGTTTTTCTGCGTGTGTCTGTGCATGTGTGCTTTTTTGTTTATATCGGAATTTATAATGGAAACAATATTGTCAAACTTTTGCCAAGCTTTGTTTGATGGTGATTAAGTTACTGTTATAACGTACGTTTTTATTAACTTTATAATATCAAAAACAAAAGGTGTTTATACAATCAGCATCAATTCTTAAAAGCTAATATCTTTTATCCAAAAAAAAAACTTTAGAACTTTGTATGAACAGAAACATAGCTGCTATGGTTTCTTAGCAATGTCTCTTTAATAAAATTTTATTTGAAAACACTTTTGACCAATTTTTCAATTCAAATTTATTTGAAGCAATAACTTAAATATTTTTAACTTTAAAGATTCTGCGGCTTATATCTTACTTACAGCAAAAAAAGACTTCATATTTCGCACGCAGAATTAAAACATAATTTTTTTTTCTTAAATTAGACAAAGTAATATAAGAATTTTTTTTTAATATATGAATAACATTTCGGGAAAAGGCAGTAAAGGCTCCGGTAACTATCACAGTTTTCCGTTACTAATTATTTACGTACAATTTGCAAATATGGATTAAAAGCAGGGGTTGAAGAACATAAAAGTACAAAACAAAAAATGTTATTTTCAGAAATGTAGAAAATGTTCCATTCAAAAAACAAATTTTATTTTAATTATATTTTTATATTCTTATACGCATTTTCGTATTGTTTTAACTAAAAGAAAAAAGCAAGAATTTTTTATACAAATACGTATTCAAAGCTGTATTCAAAAGCAGCGAAGAAACTTTCTTGTCAAAGTTACGAAAAAAGTAATAGAACACCATGTTACACCTGGTAGCAGCAACAATATTCATTGGTGAATATTGTTTTGGATTTATCACATTATGTTTTTGCCTGATATGTGGATATCTTCAGCAAGTGGTCTATGCTCTGAAAATGTTATTTGTGATCAGGGCCTTTCAGAGCCCGTGGGGGCCCGGGGCACGAATTTTTCGGGGCCTCTTTAAAAAAATGATTAAATGTGTACACGACTTGTTTATTAAAAAAAAATAGTTCAGTATTAGATAAAACATTATTGAAGAACTGTTTTTTAGCTTTTTGTTGTAAAAACGCATCTTTTATAACTGAAAAAAATGAATTTTCTTGCTATATCCGAATTTATGTTCAGCATAGAAAGGACATTTAAACGATTTTGTCAAATGGTTGGCCCAGAGGCGAATTTACTCCAGTCGGCGCTCTAGGTTTGACAAAATATGTCACCCTTACCATGTCACCATACATATAAAATGTATGGCCATGTCTTAGCCATGACTTAATTTTAATATCAATATATTATTTTTAGTAACAAAATATTTTGAAAAAAGGTATTTTAGTCTTCAAAGTAGGGTAAGTAGTAAGTTGTTCAAAGTAGTTTTAAGTAGCGCTTTATAAAAATTTTTTAGAAGAGACCCTTTTGCCACCGCAAGGACGTATGAAAAGTCGCTAAACACAAGAAAAATCATACAAAATAAAAAAACAAATAGTTCCCATTTAAAATTACTTTAATTAATCTTAAAAAATGTTTTTAATTTTCTTCCGATTATGTTATGATTTTTTTGTGTGTTCGATATGCCAGAAAGGCAACTTTAAGGATTTTTGAAAAAAGTCAAGTTCCTAGGATTTGTCAATGCTACTTTAAGGATTTTTAAAAAAAATCAAGTTAAAAAATATTACCACTGTATTTTATTGAAACATCGTCTAATTTGGATTTTCGCGATATCTTTTCGAAGATTAATATATTACAACTCTGGTAGTTTTTGTCAAATTTTCCAGTTTAATAACTCATTTTGAAGAAAAATTGATTGAAGAACGTGATGCGTATCAATCTTCTTCAAATTTTTTTAAAAAAAAGATGACTTTTGCCCATATAAATCAGATTTTCAACTTTGAAATCACTTGTGGCACGTTTTAATATTAATATTTTTTATGAATATTTCCCAATTTGCTTCTGTTTTGTAAAGAAATAAACCTCATTTCCGTTATTCATTACTTCCGGAAATAAATAGGGACCACTCTAATATAAGCATGCATGCGCCGTAATCTAAGAATTTGATATATTTTTTTAAATAGATTCTTTGGCTTACAATTCTTCTTAAAGTTGACTGAGTGTATTCTTTTGAGGAATATAATTTTCTCACGCGATATTTCTTTCGAGAACGTTTTTTGATATGTTTGTGCTGCTGACTACAGGTCTTAGCAGCTCAGTTTATTATATTGACAGAGGAATGAAAACAAATTTCAAGTGTTTGAAATTGCTTTCTTAGACCATATAAAGTGGAATCAATAATTGCTAAAAACACGTTGACTCCATAATATTTTTATATGTCAGACTTAATTTTCATCGATCGATTACAAGTAAATTTGAATGGAATTCCTATACTACATTTCTATATGTAATAGTCCAGTAGGAATTTTTTCATTTGAAAATTTTTGTTTAATTTATTCTTATATGATATTCTCAATGTGGGGGCCCCTTCAAATGCGGGGCCCGTGGCTCGAGCCCCTTCTGCCCTCCCCTCTGATAGGGCCTGTTTGTGATGTACTTGTGCTCAACTGAATGTCTTAAAATTGTCTCGACATCCTCATACCATTCCTGGCTAACATCATCTCAGCAATGATTTTTTTTTAGTTTTTAATATTTATACAGAAATGCGAGTGTAAGAAGTGTTAAGTCAATATATGAAGTTGATTTTAAATAAAACTCTGTGATTTATTTCTGTAACTGAAAGACAAAATTCAGTCGTCCAAAGATTCTCTGAAGCATCCGCTTAACCTCCAGCAAATAAGAACGCAATTTGAATTTATATTTTCAATCTTGATTGAACTTTTGAAATACTTTTCAAAGTTCTTATAGTACAGTGTATGTAGTCGGAGGTGGTTCTATGTAACCGGTACTCGGCTCTGTACAACTGATCATCGGTCTTAGTGACGGTTATTTGGTTCTTTTGATGGGTATTCGGTTCTTATGACGGGTAATTGGGTCTTTTGATGGGTATACGGTTCTTATGACGGGTGATCGGTTTGTTGGAAGTCTAATAGCCAGTTTTAATGAAGGGTAATCGGTTCTTATGACGGGTAATTGTTTTTCTGACGGGGAATAATTTCTTAAGATGAGTGATCGGTTCGTTGGTAATCAAGTAGCCGGTTCTTATGATGGTTTATCGGTTCTTCTGGTGGGTGATCTGTTCGCTGAGAATCAGGTAGCTGGTTCCAACCTAATCGGTTTGGTTAAAACTTTTACATGTCGGTTATGGTCTTCAATGACATTTAAAGGCAGTGGTTTGAGTATTAAATATGTGAAGCAAGTTCTGTACAGCAACAAAGGTTCTGCGGCAAAGAGTCTGAAAGCTGTATCAGGCGCAGCGAGCGAAAGTTGTGTAGTTGGAGACTCACAAATTTTGCAAAGGTCAATTGTGTAAAACTTGAGTTCTGGTGCAAAGGCCATCGAGACAGTCCAGCGAGCAGAATCTGAAGAATTTTCGAAAGCTGACGACAGAAAGGTTCGCCTGCGACGCTTGAAATCTGTTGAAACGGCAGATAGCACGGCGAGCAAAATTAAAGCTTATCGTATGCAAAATAATGATTTGGACTGAGAAGTTTTTTAAAGCTAAGACGAGGGTGACTAAAACGGCCACACAGAGAGGCTTGCAAGGACAGACGAAAAGCAGGAAACTGCAAAGTTTGACTGTGAGGATTGTATTCTGTTGCGAGGGTAGGAAGCGCAGCGAGTAGAATAAAAGAAAACAGAAAAAACAATATGATTTATTGATATATTGTAGCGATATCGCGCCTGTGTGCCTTCTGGTTCCCGAGAGGTGTATTTATTTTTGTATTTCAAAGGCTTAAATGGGCAGCAGGCTTGACGCTAGTTATTTAGGAGAGGAGGAGCTGATGCCCTAAGTTGTGCAGAGACGGGCTGCGTTACGTTGCATCGATTGAGGTTAGGTTTGGCAGAACCGGGGCAGAACAGGCTTTGCAGGGGAGCAATAAACAAAATGCTGACCAAAACTGCTGAGAGTACTCACCAGTTCTTGTGTGCTGGACGGTGGGAACCGGTTGTTGACGCTGCTCAGCAGGCTAGTGGTTAGCAAGAGGTCAAGCGGATCCCTTGGCCAAAAATACAAGAGTCGCGCCTCGAATCAATATTTGCGATGCTGATCAATTGGAGCGTGGCAAGTAGCGTGTTGCAGAGCGGGTGATGTTCTCCCACTTGTCTCGCAGGTATTTTTTTTTTGTTAGCTTTCGGTAGCGATTAGCTGAAGAGTTGGCCGCGTGTTTTTTCGCAGAGAGCGTTCCTTATTCTGGTTCGTAGGCTATCTGATTAGCGGCGAAGAGATGGTCGTTGGGGCTGCGGAATAAAAAAAAACTTCTATCGTCGGTACGGTAAAAAAAACTGTATCACTGTTGCTCACACCACAGATTTTTTTTATAGAAACTTTTTCAAAACGGGAATTTAAGAAATCGCGTTACACTTGTGCTGAAGTGATCGCTTTTTTTCTACATGAGCAAACACTTATTATGTGTCTCCTTTACTCCCAGAATTGCCAACATTGCATAATTAAACTCCCCGTGCTAAAAATCTGATCGCTCTTTTCTTTTGTGCGGCCTACCTGCTGTTAGATGGCGTTGATTTATTGAGAGTGCGGGGATGCCAACTTCACATTCTCAACAATAAATTTATTAGGGGGGGTCAACAAATCAATTATTTTTTTAAGTGACACGGAAAAATGGGTTGATTAAAATAAATTGAAATTTTTCGATTATTTAACCAAAAACTTTTAAAATCAGTACACATGAAAGTTTGATGATGAATATCTTTTGAATGCGTAATTTAATCGCCAAAACATATGATACAATTTTTATAGAGCACACGGTGTGCAGGAAGCAACTTTTATTCAACCTGAAATGTCGACGCAATCTGAGTATGTAGATGTTTGAAGAACAGTATATAGATGCATAATTTATTGTTTTTAAAATCGTATGAGTTTGTTTAAGGGAGTGAATCGATTTTTTGTAGTAAACAAATCGATTTTTTTTTATATCATAGTAAAAAAATTGAAAAATATGTCCTCAAAGTTTAAAAACGATTTAATTTCAAATATTTGCAATTTAAGAAATGAAAAAATTCCATTTAGTAATAGATCCGGTTAGCGATTGTTTGTTGTTATAAATCCAAAAGAGCAAAAAAGTATAATTTTTTAAAAAAATGTATTAAGATAATATTATGAAAAATTCAGACACAAGCGTCAGACAAACGAGAAATGCTGCTAATTTTATTCAAAGTAGACAAAGTTGAAATTCGATTTCACAAAACTACGCCTCGTTACATAAAAAGTTAACACTCTGAAAAATGTTTGCAAAACTTATAATTTACGGTTTGACGTAGTTTTAAACAAATCAAAAGAAATTCAATCCATAGTATGGGCTGATGCATCTGAGTTATAATAAGCGGTTTTGGAGGCTCGCAGTTTCATAAGATTTCATAACTATGATGAAAGTAATGGCTGACGAAGGACAGGGCTTCTTTAAAATTAGTTTAACAATGCTTCCAGAAAACTATTCTTCAGCGAACCGAAATGAAGATGAAAACGATGAACATTTTAATTAAAAGCTATACAATAAATAAGGCAATGCAAACAAAGAAACAAAGTTGACAATTGTAAAACGGTTAAAAATGCTGTGTATTGTCCCACACATACAGAATCATAAAGTAATATTTCTACTTTGTTCGATTTAACAAAAATCAATGAAAGACCCTGCAGATTAACTGCTGACTTTAAATTAATTTTAATTGTCAATGGTCTAATGCTTCATGTCTATGCTCATATTGCTTTGCTAGCTTACAAAATTTAAAAGAACTTAATCAAAAAGAACAATCTTTCAAACTTTAATAAATTTTCTTCTCTTGATTCGAATAAAAAAAGAGGTGAAGAGTGTCATAGCCCTATGAATTCACCATTCCTAAAAAAAAGTGATGATGTTTGCTTTGTCCAAAATGTATTATTCTGGAATTACATGTAATGCAGGGATTCGTCAATCACTTGTTTTGAGATGGATTAGTTCCAATCCTCAGTAGACAAAAGGCACTGATTTGGCCAATAAAACTAATTTTAACACAATTAAACTATCATTGCGAAACATTTGAAAGCAATGCCTGCCGTACCCTTTTAAAAAACGCAGATAAGTAAAATGATCCTGACATATATCAAAACATTGGAAATTTATGACTAGTTCTGTTCATAAACGCTCTCAAAACTATGAACAAGATAATTAACTGCGGCTTTTCTACTCAAAAGGGTGATAATCTTTAAGAGTACATTGAAAAATTGAAAAAATTTTAAGTTACAGAAATTTCCAATACATTGAAAGCTAATGTAACTCATTGTCTGGAGTATCTAAATAGAGATGGACTCGATATCCGGTCTGAACAAGCAGGGGAATTCATTCACAAGCAATTTTTAAAACATTGGAATCGAAGAAAAATTAATTCAATGAATAATGCAGCATATTTTCCAAAGTTGCAGGAAGCAGTTGTTGCTTTTTCATCTCTAAATATGTAAATATTAAAGTCATTACACAATGAAGAAAATAGTATTACAGGTAATAAAGACAAACATTATATAACTAGTTTTCTTCACAATTTATAATTATTTGCTATTTTGGATTTATAATAACACACGTTTTCTTACCGGATCCTTTACTAGATTGCAATTTACAATTTATTAAATTGTAAATATTTGAAGTTATATTCTTTTTTAATCATTGAGTACATATTCTTTAATTGTTTTACTACATGTTTATACAACAAAAACGATTTTCTTACTATAAAAAATCGATTCACCCCCTTAAACGAACTCATAGGCTTTTAAAAACACTGAATTGTGCACCTATAGATGGTTGTTCAAACATCTGCATACTCAGATTGCGTCGACATTTCAGGTTGAATAAAAGTTGCTTCCTGCACACAGTGAGCAGTTAATTTCCTACAAATATTTGTATTGCGCATTTTATGATAGTCGAGTTATTAAATTCATAAACAAAAATTAAAAATGTCTTAAAATAATCAAACTTAAATCATCAATATCATTTAAATAGTAAAGTTTACGGAAAAAATATGGGAAACCTTTTTTGTAGAGCATTAAATTTCCTAAAAAATTCTTGGAAAACATTTTTCTGCACAATCAATTAATGATGAGGTATGAATTTTTTTCTAGTGAACTATGGATATTCGATATACATCGAATTAACTCGATGTTTACAATTCGATACATCGGCTTGATTCGATATTTTGAAAAGCTTTTGATATACTCAATGGATCGATGTATTTTCATATAACATCGAATTTTAACCACCTTATGAAATTATTATATAAAAAATAATTAAAAAAAATTAATTGAAAAGAAAAATCTTGGAAATAGGACATTAATACTGGTATTTATATGATTGTGGAGGCTTTTTCGTTTTTACTTTTTGTAAGAACTATGACCAATATTCTTATATATTGACCTTATTTTTTAAAATAACCAATATTCTTATGTTTATTGCATTTTTTGTTTTTAATAAACAGCAACAGAATCAGAGAATGATTGTAAAAAATTTTATTTTTCTTTTCCTTAGTTACTGATAAAAGGCGTGCGGGCAAGGATAGGGGTTTTGTAGGAGCTTTGAATAAATTAAAATAGTCATAGGTTAGTTAAAAATAGTTAAGGAAGTGGCTGACTTTAGCATTGTGATGTAATGCTAGAAATAGTACTCGATTTTTAGAAAACATCGATGTTTATCAACGATATATCTGAAAGTATCGATGCACTGTCTCGATGCATTACATCGAAAAAAACATCGATGTATTTTCCAAGTGTACACCCCTATATTGAACTGAAAAAAAACTGCAATGCGGAGCATCTTCCTATAAAAATTAAGAGCTCACATTTAGTAAGAATTTTTTAAGGTGTCTTGAAAAAACCCATTTTTTCGTGTCACTTGTAAAAGAAATTATTAGTTTTTTTGACCCACCTAATTAACCAAAGGCTTAAATTTAAGCAGTAAGCTTAAAAACGGTGCAAAGGTTGGTTATAATCATTACTAATCCTACCAGCCGCTGTCGATGTGACATTTCCTGTAGTGGAGTTCCCAAAAATTTAACGATAATAATCGTTGTCGTTATCGGTCATTGTGTGTGCCACGTTCATAGAAAATTACAGTTTTCGCTAACTAACGATATCGAAAATTGTCGTTAACGCGTTTGGGAATTCCACTACTGGCCTACTTATGTGCGTGGCTTTATGAAGTTATTGTGAATTATATGTCAGTAGATGCTTAGGTTATGTATGTCATTTAAATTTCTGAGTGTCAACTTATAATTATTTCTGGGAGCCAGGTTTCGATCCCTGCGTTCGTTGATGAATATTGTGAACTTTTATATTTTTTTTGTTTTTATTTTTTTCTTATTAATTCAAAATTTCTATTTTTCAATTTTCAAATCGATTACTAGATTCGAAAATTGGAAATAATAAATTTTAAATTAATTTAATTCGTTAAAGTGTCAAAAAATAATTTAATAAAAGGTAAAAATAAGTTATAGAAGTTTTAATACTTGTCACGTATTGACCGCCTCACAAGGTTGAGTGCCAAATAAGCGATGATGCAAAAGTTAAATGTGGCACCTGTAAAGAATATTTTCATACAATTTGCGTGAACATAAAGAGAGCTGATTTGAAGTGCATGCAAAATAACAAAAAATGAACAAATGCCTCCCGACTCGTCGGCAATAGTTTGTTTGCTCACCACTAATATACGGCTGCGATAAGTCCCGGTTTTCCCAGACATATCCCGGTTTTGAGATCGATGTCCCTGTATCCCGGTGCACAGTAGCAAATGTCCCGGTAAAAATGTTGAAGGAAAAACTAAAAGCTTGTCAGTAAAAACTGAACAAATATTTTGCAAGTTCGTGTAAATGAATGAAAAAAGAAATATTTAATTAAAAGAACGAAAATAAATAAAAATAATACAACTTTTGTTCGCTTTTCCAGGATAGAATGTAAATGGAGCGAGTATTTTACTGGTCTCCTTGCACTGGAGCAAACAAAGAAACTTGCTCAACATAACCTCCTTGAAAAGCATTATTATTATGCAATGCAAATTTAATTATTCAATGACGTGCACAGAATTAAATTTATATACTAAAACGCAAAAGCATGTTCTTGACGAAACAAAAAAAATTTCAAAATATGATTGGGCCAAACCTTAATTATGAATAAGCCAAAACAATATTTTTTTTTTACCTCATTGACTGAATTAATGTTCCTTTTTTTTTTTTTGTTATACAAGATTTATAAACTGTATATACGAGGTGTGTTCAAAAAGTACTCGGAATTTTCGTTTTTTCAAAAAAAAAATATTTATTTATTCGTCTACATCAATGTGGTCCCCTTTAAAGTATTCCCCTCCAGTTATAATACACTTATGCCAGCGTTTTTTCCAATCTTCGAAGCACTCTTGATATTCACTTTTTGATATGTCCTTGAGCACTCTCAGCAATTCGACCTTTATTTCTTCAATCGAGGAAAAACGTCGTCCTTTCTTGTGTCTTTTCATTTTTGGGAACAGGAAAAAGTCACACGGAGCCATATCTGGTGAATATGGAGGTTGGGGAATGACTACGGTATTGTTTTTGGCCAACAAATTACGAACAAGCAACGACGAGTGAGCAGGTGCGTTATCGTGGTGCAAAAGCCATGAATTGTTTTTCCATAAATCGGAGCGTTTTTTTCGGATTGCTTCACGCAAACGTCGCATAACTTCAAGGTAATACTACTTATTAACCGTGCGACCTTGTGGTAAGAACTTTTGATGCACTATGCCATTATAATCGAAGAAAACAGTAAGCAAAACCTTGACATTTGATCGAACTTGAAGTGCTTTTTTCGCTCTTGGTGACGTTGGATGCTTCCAGGTGGACGATTGTGCTTCGGTTTCGACATCATAACCGTACACCCATGTTTCATCACCAGTTATGACCCTTTTCTAGCAAACTTGGATCGTCGTTGACGTCATTTAACAGCTCCTGAGCGATGTTCATGCGATTGTTTTTTGGTCAAAATTCAGCAATTTTGGAATAAATTTTGCTGCCACTCGTTTCATGCCCAAAATATTTGAAAAAATGTTATAACATGAGCCAATTGATATGCCAACTTCATCAGCAACTTCTCTAATTGTGATTCGGCGATCATTCATAACCATTTTTTCCACTTTTTCACATTTTCATCGATTATTGACGTGCTGGGTCGACAGGAGCGTTCGTCATCTTCAACGTCTTCGCGGCCATCTTGGAAATGCTTATACCACTCGTAAACACTTGTCTTTTTCATAGCAGACTCAACATTGGCTTTTTGTAACATTTCACACACTTGATTACACTTAATTTCATTTTTTACGCAAAATTTAATACAAATTCTTTGACTCTTCAATTCTTCCATTGTTTAAACAAGCAAAAATCGCCGAGCTCATAAAAACACGTCGAACCTTAGCGACTACCACAGACAAAGTAAACAGTGAATATAGCGGAAAATTTCATCATACTTTAGAGGCATATATACCAACACAAAAAAAAAATTTGACAATCGGACTCTCCAGACCCGCGAAATTTAAAAATTCCGTGTGAACACACCTCGTATAGCCGAGTTAATAATTTGATAAGTAATATTATTTTTCTTGAATTATAACACAGTGTGCCAAAACCATAAATAAACAAGCACATCCAAACTTTATTGAAATTCTTAAATAAGAACTTGTTTAGAGTCCATCGCATCTGATGTTACCTCTCAAGGTCATCACAATTTTTTTCAACTTATTTTTAAAGTTAAAGTGTTCGAATTTTGTTGTGCCGACATTAATTGCATTTTTACAGCCATTTAGCCCATTGGAAATGAAAAATAAAATTCACTTTTTTCAATAGAAATTCACGTAAGATAAGGCTATGTAAAAAGATGTGATGAAATAAGAGCGATTGTAGGGTAGCAAACATTAATTACATAGGAATCTGTTTTTGCCAAAAAAAAAAAAAACAAAACAAAACGTTAAAATTGCCGCCTTTAGCAAATTCTTAACTGATTTCGATGTTCTTAAGTTAAATAGAAAGGCACTTTTACGTGCATTTAATATTTGTGAAAAAACAAATGGCATTAATGAATTATTTTTTAATTAAAATTTATAGAAACACCATTTTTTTAAGTTAAAAAAGTACAAAAAATTGCTTTACATATACAAGCGTGTAGCGCTTGATTTTGTATTTTATTGAATATCTTTTTGCACAGCGTAATTTTACGTCAAAGTCTATTAAAAAAAGTTAATTTTATTTTTTATTTCCAATAAGCCAAATGGCTGTAAAAATAAGTTGAAAAAAATTGTGATGACCTTGAGAGGGTAAATCAGTTGCGATGGACCCCCAACATGTCCTTATTTAGGAATTTATATTTAGTTTGGCTGTGCTTGTTTATTTATGGCTTTGGCACACTGTGTTATAATTCAAGAAAAATAATTTAGTTATCAAATTATTTACTCGGTTTTTTTTTTTTTTGAGCGCGAGTGTATGGGTATCTGTGAATTATTTTGATTTGTTTTTTTAATAAACTCCAATTTATATTGTTGAAATTGCGCATTTGTTTTTTTGGTGAAATAATAAAAAAAAAATGTGCAAAGTTGTTCCGGTCAAGTTCTGTTGATTTATGGCAGCCTTACACTAATACCTTATCAGGCTAATACCCAGCCGCTCTCATTAACAACATGTACTGGCACCACTGTGAGTACTGCACCAGCATCTGTAAGTGTTGAAGAAGTTTGCAACATCAACAAACCCTCAACGCAACACCCGATCAGTACTCGACTTCTTTCCTCCTTAAACTAATTGGACAATGATAAGCAGAACAAGATTTTTTAAGTGCTCCTCTCAAAACAAAGTGAGCAGATCACCTCGAAAATTGAAGCGGAACTACTCATTGTGATACAAGAGAGTGAGCAGAGAGTCCTCGCTGAACTTCGTCAAAATGTTGCCGATAAATGCAGTGGTCTGGAAACTTCAACTTAGAGAGTTACCCAACTGGATTGAACATACTGTTGCAGATGTTGATACGCTTGTGGCGAACGTAAGCATACTTAAAGTGGTGACTAAGTCGTGGCTGGATTAATAGGAGAGGAGATTAATAGGGGCAAGAATAATAGATAAAAGGATTACGTATTGCGCAGGTCCGTCATGTTGTTTACTTTTAATTTTGAATTTTTTAGCTACGATAAAAATATTTTTTACTATCAGGACGTCAGGCTAGACGAAGTTTGTTTCTTGCATCTTTTGCCAGTGCAAGTTTGTTTCATTCCAACTTGCTTTAAAACCAAAAGAAAAACTAAAAAACTAGCACGAAAATTATATGCGCAGCACTCTTTCATAATTTTTTATTCTTATTTTAATATAAAACGGTGGAAAAATTTGTTTAGTCTATTATATTAACAATTTTATTGCACTGCTAACAGACTAATTTCATATTTGTTTACATTAATTGACAACAATCTCATATCGTAAGTTCATATCGTAAGGCTATCATGACGAAATGCGCAGATCGTAGACAATTATTTTTACGATCTGCGCAATCTATTATACTATCATTCTTGACTGTGGGGGCTTCTCTCTCTGGAATGTGTGAGCCCTCAACAAAAAGGTTTACGAACTAAAATCTCAACTAGACTGGTAAGACAATGTAGCCGTTGTTTGTGACCTACGGCTCAATGGGATTTCATGTCATGAAGTTAAATACATGTAGTGCGTTAAGGAGAAGCAAATATAATTTAATGCTGTTTGATAGAAGTATATTTTTTGAATGCCAGAAAAATCTTTTTTCAAACTAGACATTTAAGAAATATAAATTTAAAGTAAAGGTGCCCCCAGACTATATGTTTCATACAGATGACATGTCAAAAAAATTACATACCGAATTGCATCTGTGTGTCCAAATTATGTTTTTTCAGACAGCTTTATTCTTTTGTCTCCACACTATATGACACGTCATTTGAAAATAAAAAACTGCTTTCGAAATTTTTGTAAGCCATAAAGCTCTAAAGTGTCTGCTTTTTGTCATTCACACTAAAAATAAATTCCTTGTAAATCAATTTATTGAATAAATATCTTAAAATATACCTTTTCTTCCATTTTCACAAAAAAAATTTTAAAAAATTTATCAAACTGACATTTTGCACAAATGGAAAAACATACGAAATTAGAGATGGTTCTTATTCAAAAATATACAGACGAAAATACAAACGACATTTCAAAACCACAGCTTCATATGTTCCGCACTATCTGTAGCTAAAAACCATTTGTAATTTTTGACGTGTCATATGTATGAAATATGTAGTGTAGAGGCACTTTAAACAGATAACACAACAAACTTTAAGTACAAACTTTTTCAGTGTCGTTTGTTAAAGCAAAATAGTCATAACGAAAACGAAAGCGAGCAGTCAGTCTCAGAGCTTCAACGGGCAAAGTAGTGGTCGTAGCTTAATCTATTTATATTTTCTGCTGTTTTTTGTAATTGTATTATATTTGTTGTAACCGGTTAAACGGGACATCTGACCAATCGAGAGCTAACCTGTTATTATATCATCAACTCAATCCGACTGTCATCGTTCAACATGAACAAATTATTCACCAGCCTCTTGGTAATCGCGTTCGTTTCGCATAATCACAGCACGCTTGCGCAGTCGATGAACTGTCTCGATGATAATGAAATCGATGTTGTACCCAAGACCATCCACTCTGACCTCTTTCGCGGTCAGCAGTCTTTTACTTTTAACATGCTGGCGGCCATACAACGCGTCACACCCAACGACAATGTCCTTTTCTCACCCTACAGCACCTACCATGCTCTGCTGTTGGCCTACTTTGGCGCGCGCAATCATACAGAACAGGAATTAATACAGACGCTCAATTTGCAGTGGGTCAAGAATAAGAATCATGTCGCTAGCGCCTATCATGTTGAAAAACGGCAGCGCGAAATGCGTTCCAAAATAATGCCACTGGAGTTTGCGTCCGCCGATAAGATATTTTTTTCAAAGGAAGTAAAGTTGACTGCATGTATAACCGCACTATTCTTTGAGGATGTAGAATCCATGGACTTCCGCAACTCTGCCGAGCAATGCCTAATCAATATTAACGGTTGGATTTCCAATACTACGCGTAATGAGCTGCCTGAAGTCCTCAAGTCAGGTGATATTACGCCGGAAACTCAGTTAGTGCTGGCCAATGCTGCCTACTTTAAGGGTCAATGGGCTAGTCAGTTTGATCCCAAACTAACGACGCAGGACATTTTCTATACTAACGTTGGCAAACAATCTTTTGTATCCATGATGCACAAACGTGGCACATACAATATGGCAGTCGATGAGCGTCTGGGTGTACATATTCTCGAGATGCCCTATCTTACGTCCAACGAAAAAGGCAAGGATTCGGAAATCTCCATGATCATCGCTCTGCCAGCTTTCTCTGACAGTCTGGAAAAGTTGCTGGAAAAGTTGACGCCAGACACATTGGAACAGGCTCTTGAGGAGAGTATGGCACGTGAGATAGATATCTCTTTGCCCAAATTCAAGTTTGAACAATACTTGGAGCTGGTACCAATTTTAAATAGCATGGGCATCAAATCCATTTTTGATGCTAATGCCGATCTGACCGGCTTTTCGACGGAAACAAAAATCTTATTCGGCGATGCTAAGCATGTAGCCAAAATAAAGGTGGACGAAGAAGGCAGCACTGCAGCTGCTGGTACCATGATCTTCAGCTTCCGTTCGTTACGCCCCTTAGAGCCCCCGAAGTTTGAATGCAATCATCCATTTTTGTTTTTGATATTCGATAAAAAGGCCAAAGCGGTACTTTTCGCGGGTATCTATCGTGATCCTATGACACAAAAATAAACAAAAATGCCAACGCGTATCTTCGTGAAAGTAAGAAAAATTGCATAACCTTTGAAAACTTATATTAAAAATATATATAAAAAGACATAAATGTTTATTTCTGTAAATTATTTTTTAAACTTTTAATTGTTAACTTTGCAATTGTATTATATGACTTTGTGTCGATGTGTTTCTTTTTTTAATAAATTAATAAATTAATAAATGATAATATTTAAAATTTTCAAAAAAACTATATTAAGAACAAAGAGTATTAAGTAAGTAAATCTCCTTCACATACATTTGGATATATTAAGCAAAATTTGTACAATTGTAAACATCCAGAGACCCAACATCAAAAATATATTCCAGTTACAAAAACTTGTGCAATAATTACAACAACTCCAAGATAATTCAAATATCAAGACTATATTCTTGAAAATATCGAGACGATACTAATTGTCCGCTTATTATTCGATAGAATTTCTTGCTAAGAATATAATGCACTTAATAATAAACACCAAAAAAAAACACTCCAATTTTCTTGAAAAAAACATCTTCTTCTTCTAAAAAAAAAAACATTATGGTTTAAATGTTTTTGCTCTGAGAACAAAACTATTGTTGGGAACAAAGTTTATTTAATTGAATGTACAAATTTCTGTGTTCAGGTTTATTCAAGTATATGTGAACAATATATTTTCATCAATATATTTTATTCTGGAATCTTTTTGTTTTTACAAAAATAAAATTATTTTGTTCATATTTTAGAGACTACATTAGAAATTTTTCAATTTGTTCTGTTTCGATTTCAGCATCCAATAAAAACTGTTAAATTACTTCATTTAATTTGGTCTTCCCTGCTTTTCTGATTAACTCCTCTCCTTATGAGTCATATGTACTCACACACACGGATAATAAAAACACTCACTAGCACACCGTAAAACAAGTGATTAGCAGAATTATTCTAGACGCAGAAAAGGCCAATTATATTTGTTTTTGTTTTTTAAATAGAAATTGAGCTGAGTTGCAATTAAATCGAGATTCCAACAACGTATTCATTTTCATGTCATGACCTACTATTTATAGCCACAGCTGCTGTAACTATTATGTTCTCGATTTAATTTATCTGTTGTCTTGATTTTTTTTCCATATTATTTTTTTATTAAATATTGACTCACATGTGTGGTGTGGAGTGTAGGAAAGGCAAGAATGGGTAATATTGGTTTGTGGGCTAGTATTCGTGCGTTTAAATCAGTTTTATCAACGCTCCATATTTTGCAAGATGTCTGAACTTTAGTGTGCTTGTGTTTGTTTACTCGGTTGAGTGGCAAATAAAGATGAAAGACTAAAAGCATGAGAGACTGAGTAAAGAAAAAAAAAACACAAGTTTAACCCACAAAACACTACCCACTCACACTCAGGCGTCGATATTGGGGGCTTTAAGGACTACATCACCCCAGATGCTCAAAATTGTACTCTAGCAAAAACAGTAAGTAGCAAATTGGCTATAAATGCTATGTTTTTACTTAGATAATTAAAAAAAGAACTAGCATTCAAAAATTTAGAAAATTTTTAGATTACCTAAATATTTATAATAACTATATCGTTGCTACGATTTCATTGAATGAAAAATATTTATTTCTTTATTTATTTTTCAATACATTTATATTATTTTTCAATAAATTGATTCTTTATATTTACTTATTTATTACTTTGTTCTATATTTGTAACGCATTGACCAATTTCGATATTTTACTACTATTTAACTTCTAGCAATTTTACTTTTGAAATTAAAACTTCACTATTCTTTCTTCTTTGAAATATTAGGCCTTGAAGTTAATAATCAGAGATTTGTTGTATGACATAATTTTCGCTTATAAAAGACTTTTACATTTTCCATCTCATTTATTTATTTAAGAACTTTAATCAGAATTCTATTTCTTATGTTAATTTTCTATGATTTAACTACAAATTCTAAATGTTTGATAGTTTAAATCATTCTTGATTATAAATACAAATTCTAGTTGTTTGATAGCTTAAAATCGTTTATTGCGCTTTTGATCAGGTTAGAACAAATAATTGCTCAGACAAATTTTTTCCAAAGAAACAACAACAACAACAACAACAACAACAACGTTTTCAATATGAAAAGGAAAACATGTTGTGATATTTCTATTCTTTCCATTTCTTGTAATATTTTATAATTCTAAAAACATACATTTTTAATTGAAAGGTATATGGGTATTTCCACAGGAAAGTCTACCGTGACCAAAAAATTAAAACTTATTAAAAACTTATTATTTTATGATATTATCTAAGAGAAACATTTTAATTTTATTAATTTAAGCAATTTGTACATAAAATTATTAACCATGATGATCACATCGTCTGCACTGTTTCACAAATGTAGTTTTTCTTTTTCGTAAGTGTTTAGTAAATGTTTCATAAACATTTTTGTTTTATTAAAAATGGAAGGCATTGGCTAAAGATAATGAAAAAATGGTTGATGCAATTAAAGGAAAATATATTGAATTTGTTTTTAATTACCTAATTACATAATTACTTAACTACCTAATTACTTAATTACCCAATTAAATTGCAATGGAAAAAACTGTCCCGTGCGACCTGTCCCGTGCGACCGAGCTTAATATTAAATTAACAAATAAGTGTTAAATATTATTGGGTAAAATAAAAGCAATTTAAAAGAAACACCAATGCACAATATCCATAAAATAAACTCTTTGAAATATTCCTTCAGACTTTGCTGAATTCGGCGCTTGAGTTGTTGTCCTCGAAAAAAACTTCCGTTTTTGTCCCGTGCGAACCCCGTTGTTTTTGGCAATTATTTTGAAAAGGAAAAATTACCGATAATCAACCTTAGCACCACTTATAGAGCTTACTATGAGTTATAAGTTAAGACCATTATCAAAATATAAATCCGTGTTATTACTACTTTTTTTTCAATTTAACTGCGTACGACTGTCCCGTGCGACACCATGGAAATGCCCATATCGCGATATTATTGCAAGCCACATGTTTTCAAAAATAAATTTTTTTACGTTCGTTTTTTTATTAAAATTTATAACGAACATAAATCTTACTCCATAAATTTTTTTTGATACAATCTCATTTTTTTCTACAAAAATTATTTTTTTCAAAGGTATAAATTAGATTTTATAACTTAAAGTAATTTTATTTAAAGTTTAGTTAGAATAAGAAGAAGTATTAAACCCGCTTCCGCTGAAAGATTTTCACGTATAATTTGTTATTACTATTAACTTTAACTTAAAAAAAAATTTCATGAATTTAAAAACACCACTGATTCTGTTAAAGATATTGGAAAAAAATTTCTGGGACAATGCTTTAAAAAAGATATATTCACAATATAAAAAATATAAAATTTTTTTAGATCTTTGCCTAAAACTTTTTAACTTCAACCCAATATTCATTAGGATTTCTTAACCGTATATCCTTCAAAAAGGTTAAATAATCTTGTGTCAAAATGATGAACTTAATTTCCCCCACAAGCAGTTTGTAGATCCACCACTGCTTAGCCCTAGTCATCAGTCAACTTCTGGTAACTTCTGTCTGTCAACAATACATATCTCTGCGCCATTATTTGCTTGTTTTCATACTAACACACATATGTTTTCATTTTTTCTACTAACGATGAATACATAGTATATCGCACCCTCACTACAATAGGGGCGCAGCTTCAAATTTTTAAATTTCAAGAGAAGTAAAAAACAATTTTATTTTTCAAGGGATTCCATACACAGTAATGAGACAAACGAATTTATTTTGAATTGGCGATAAAGAAGTTGTTAACAAAATTTTGCATGCCGAAGAAGAATTTAACATTAATAGTTTTACAAAAAAAAAAAACACATCATTTTTAAATTTTGAGTTGTGCCTCTTTTGTTGTTAGCTTGCGATCATAACCATAAGTTCTCGTCTTTTTTGGTTGAAATGGTTAAATGGTTTTTCGTATTGAAAAATGTGTTGCAGTGATGCCAGCAGTTCAGAAAAGATTGTGATTGAAATCATCTTTGGAGTTAAATATAAATAAGATTTGTTTGTAGATATGTTTTTTCCAGACTTACATACTTATAATATGAAACCAACAACAACATAATATTTAATAATATTTTGTTTCTTAACTCAGCTACAAAACAGTACGTTTTCATAAAAGCTTTATACAATTTAAAACTTGTTTGATACAATAACTTGAAGATATTGAAACGTCAAATTCTGAGACAATTTAACTCGAATATTATGAAAGACGTAAAAAAGATTATGCGTGACAAATTAACGAAACCATAACCATAGCCATAACCATAACCATAACCATAACCATAACCATAACCATAACCATAACCATAACCATAACCATAACCATAACCATAACCATAACCATAACCATAACCATAACCATAACCATAACCATAACCATAACCATAACCATAACCATAACCATAACCATAACCATAACCATAACCATAACCATAACCATAACCATAACCATAACCATAACCATAACCATAACCATAACCATAACCATAACCATAACCATAACCATAACCATAACCATAACCATAACCATAACCATAACCATAACCATAACCATAACCATAACCATAACCATAACCATAACCATAACCATAACCATAACCATAACCATAACCATAACCATAACCATAACCATAACCATAACCATAACCATAACCATAACCATAACCATAACCATAACCATAACCATAACCATAACCATAACCATAACCATAACCATAACCATAACCATAACCATAACCATAACCATAACCATAACCATAACCATAACCATAACCATAACCATAACCATAACCATAACCATAACCATAACCATAACCATAACCATAACCATAACCATAACCATAACCATAACCATAACCATAACCATAACCATAACCATAACCATAACCATAACCATAACCATAACCATAACCATAACCATAACCATAACCATAACCATAACCATAACCATAACCATAACCATAACCATAACCATAACCATAACCATAACCATAACCATAACCATAACCATAACCATAACCATAACCATAACCATAACCATAACCATAACCATAACCATAACCATAACCATAACCATAACCATAACCATAACCATAACCATAACCATAACCATAACCATAACCATAACCATAACCATAACCATAACCATAACCATAACCATAACCATAACCATAACCATAACCATAACCATAACCATAACCATAACCATAACCATAACCATAACCATAACCATAACCATAACCATAACCATAACCATAACCATAACCATAACCATAACCATAACCATAACCATAACCATAACCATAACCATAACCATAACCATAACCATAACCATAACCATAACCATAACCATAACCATAACCATAACCATAACCATAACCATAACCATAACCATAACCATAACCATAACCATAACCATAACCATAACCATAACCATAACCATAACCATAACCATAACCATAACCATAACCATAACCATAACCATAACCATAACCATAACCATAACCATAACCATAACCATAACCATAACCATAACCATAACCATAACCATAACCATAACCATAACCATAACCATAACCATAACCATAACCATAACCATAACCATAACCATAACCATAACCATAACCATAACCATAACCATAACCATAACCATAACCATAACCATAACCATAACCATAACCATAACCATAACCATAACCATAACCATAACCATAACCATAACCATAACCATAACCATAACCATAACCATAACCATAACCATAACCATAACCATAACCATAACCATAACCATAACCATAACCATAACCATAACCATAACCATAACCATAACCATAACCATAACCATAACCATAACCATAACCATAACCATAACCATAACCATAACCATAACCATAACCATAACCATAACCATAACCATAACCATAACCATAACCATAACCATAACCATAACCATAACCATAACCATAACCATAACCATAACCATAACCATAACCATAACCATAACCATAACCATAACCATAACCATAACCATAACCATAACCATAACCATAACCATAACCATAACCATAACCATAACCATAACCATAACCATAACCATAACCATAACCATAACCATAACCATAACCATAACCATAACCATAACCATAACCATAACCATAACCATAACCATAACCATAACCATAACCATAACCATAACCATAACCATAACCATAACCATAACCATAACCATAACCATAACCATAACCATAACCATAACCATAACCATAACCATAACCATAACCATAACCATAACCATAACCATAACCATAACCATAACCATAACCATAACCATAACCATAACCATAACCATAACCATAACCATAACCATAACCATAACCATAACCATAACCATAACCATAACCATAACCATAACCATAACCATAACCATAACCATAACCATAACCATAACCATAACCATAACCATAACCATAACCATAACCATAACCATAACCATAACCATAACCATAACCATAACCATAACCATAACCATAACCATAACCATAACCATAACCATAACCATAACCATAACCATAACCATAACCATAACCATAACCATAACCATAACCATAACCATAACCATAACCATAACCATAACCATAACCATAACCATAACCATAACCATAACCATAACCATAACCATAACCATAACCATAACCATAACCATAACCATAATCATTAAATTAATTAAATTTAAGAAAATTTGAAAAAGAATTTATATACTATTTTATATATTTTCAAATCTTGTTTCTGCTTAACTTAAACAAAGTTTTGTAACAGCTCAAATGCAAGAACACAACAATTTTGTTAGTCCCTTAATTTTTTTTTTGTGTTTTGCAATTTACAAAATTGGCTAAATCGACTATTAAATGGATTTTGCGTTTATATCGTACAATTTGGCTATATTCATGTTTAAAAAAAAATTTATAAAAATATCACTCATACGACGTGTGGCACAGCGTGACTTTGAGTATCAAGCAAAATATTGCAATTTGTAAGAGCTTAAATAAAGTTTAGTAAAAGAATAGCTCCTAGCAATCTCAGCAGTATCTTTGATAAACACATACACAAGCGCACTCATACTTACAAGACATGCCAAAACTGCGCTAGCATAAAATTTCAACAACAACAAATTCTGAACTTTAACTTGGATTATATATGCATAACATTGGCATTGCTTCATTTTCTGCTACACGCCCACCCTGCAAACGATAGGCAGGCATGATGTGTGTGTGTATTTGTTTCTGTTTATCGTTTAAGTGGAGTTCATGCAAAACCATAGCAATACTAAAGACAGAAGGTAGTATAAAGTAGCGTTAAATGAAACAAAGTCGCTGAAGAGACAAAAAATCTCATATAGATGGAAAATAATATAAAATGTGCCAATATCTTAAAAATTTTAGCAAATACTAAATTTACTGTGTGTATGTGTGTGTGTAAAAGAGGGTGTGGCAACGCTGGTAGGGAATTGATAAAAAATTGAAAAAAAAATCCAACAAAAGATATCCATGAAAGAGTAATGCAAATAGTAAAAACGTGGCAATACAGATTGCAAACATTTAAGGGATTAAGTGAAATAGTGTGGCTGTGTGTGCAAGTGTGTATAGCAGACTTGCTGTCTGTGTCTGTGTTGGTCTCTGTACCCATTTCACTGCATCGCTGTCACCTATACAGTTGCTGGAGTAGCTTCCAAGTGTATGAGTATTAAATTCGAACGATAATCTCGGCTCATTGCCAAGCTACAACAACAAAAACAACATCGAGAAAATGCCTACGTACACAAGAACAATTTTCGACACGTTGCAAGGATGACGTTCTATAAAGTATTAAACCTAACTAAGACGCTCAAGTGTATGAATGAAACAAAAATGAGTCTAAAAAGGAAACAAAACCAACAGCAACAAAAAACAAGATGCAGCAAAGAAAAGCAGCTAATTATAAGCACAAGCACAGGCTGAAGGATCGCCTGTTTTCATCAGTCCCTGTGCAAGTGCAGAGTGTGTGTTTTTCAATGGGTTGCCGCTGTCTCGCTCATTGTCTTAAAACATTTTCTATGGCCGGAAGTTTTGAGACGCCTTTCATAAAAGCGTTTCAAAGGACAACGACGTGGTTTGAAGGTTCTTTCAGTACCAGCAGCACCAGCAGCACCAGCAACACATACAGCAGAGTGATTTAATGTGTAATCTTTAAGGATAACGAAGATTTTTGTAATGCAATTTTTATTTTTCTTTCATATTCTCGGGTGCTTTTATTAAATTAAGTTCTTAAAACATTTAAGCAGCTGGCATAATTCCAAAAAGTAGGAGAAGCTTTTCCCAAGATAATATCACTTTATCACTTTATTCTCATGAGCTGTCCAACAGCAAAATATGCTACAATTTAAAAAGATAAATGAAACCATGCGCTAATCCTTTTCATAGCCGCAAATCCTGCGCTCTGCGAGAATTCCTGCCTGCCTAGAATTCACAACCGCAATCAATACCTAAACAAAGAACCCGACTAAAGCCGCAGTTATAATGGTATCTTTCTGCTACCTTATTCATTTCTATTTCCACCAATGCCATCGCCACAAAACCCTCAGCAGCTTGTTTCGCCTGAATTCCTTAAGGATTCGTTGCTTCCGTCACAGCACCAATGATTGTCTCAGCAAAATGTTTTAACCTATTTGTTGCTGTGTGTTTCGATTCGATCGATTTTGCGTCTCATTCGCACATTTGCAAAAGCACAGGATGTTGCACCGAAATTGAAATCCCCAAAATAGTAAACGCGCTTCCGCTGTCCTGGTGGCAATTTCAAATCCACATCCGGCCTCCAGAGAGTGAAGCGGCATCAGCATCGGCAACAACGTCATTATCATCATGGGTATAAGAAAGGATTTCTTCCAAAGTAGTTCGATTTGGTTTAGTTTATTTTTTTTTTTTTTTTTGGTCTTTTAACGTCGTCAAATCAGAGTCAGACAGCAGCTGGCTGAATACATAAAATGCAGACAAATACAGATGCTGATGGTGATGACGTCGAAGCCGTACAGAAAACAAGGGTGTGGCGGTCAAAATGAATAAGCTGAAAGGAATCAATAAAGTCTGCTGGTAGGCAAAATTAAACGATGCAGACTAAAAAGTTGAATGAACGCAAAGTTGAATTTTTGAACAGAAATATATTTGACATGTGAACAGAATGAAATTGGCATTACATTCAAACAAAATTTATTCATTCAAGCTCATATTATTATCAAGTATTTAAATTGAGCAAAATTTTTATTGAGATTGAATTGAATTGAAATTGAATTGAAATTGAATTGAAATTGAATTGAAATTGAATTGAAATTGAATTGAAATTGAATTGAAATTGAATTGAAATTGAATTGAAATTGAATTGAAATTGAATTGAAATTGAATTGAAATTGAATTGAAATTGAATTGAAATTGAATTGAAATTGAATTGAAATTGAATTGAAATTGAATTGAAATTGAATTGAAATTGAATTGAAATTGAATTGAAATTGAATTGAAATTGAATTGAAATTGAATTGAAATTGAATTGAAATTGAATTGAAATTGAATTGAAATTGAATTGAAATTGAATTGAAATTGAATTGAAATTGAATTGAAATTGAATTGAAATTGAATTGAAATTGAATTGAAATTGAATTGAAATTGAATTGAAATTGAATTGAAATTGAATTGAAATTGAATTGAAATTGAATTGAAATTGAATTGAAATTGAATTGAAATTGAATTGAAATTGAATTGAAATTAAATTGAAATTGAATTGAAATTGAATTGAAATTGAATTGAAATTGAATTGAAATTGAATTGAAATTGAATTGAAATTGAATTGAAATTGAATTGAATTGAAATTGAATTGAAATTGAATTGAAATTGAATTGAAATTGAATTGAAATTGAATTGAAATTGAATTGAAATTGAATTGAAATTGAATTGAAATTGAATTGAAATTGAATTGAAATTGAATTGAAATTGAATTGAAATTGAATTGAAATTGAATTGAAATTGAATTGAAATTGAATTGAAATTGAATTGAAATTGAATTGAAATTGAATTGAAATTGAATTGAAATTGAATTGAAATTGAATTGAAATTGAATTGAAATTGAAATTGAAATTGAATTGAAATTGAATTGAGATTGAATTGAAATTGAATTGAAATTGAATTGAAATTGAATTGAAATTGAATTGAAATTGAATTGGAATTGAATTGAAATTGAATTGAAATTGAATTGAAATTGAATTGAAATTGAATTGAAATTGAATTAAAATTGAATTGAAATTGAATTGAAATTGAATTGAAATTGAATTGAAATTGAATTGAAATTGAATTGAAATTGAATTGAAATTGAATTGAAATTGAATTGAAATTGAATTGAAATTGAATTGAAATTGAATTGAAATTGAATTGAAATTGAATTGAAATTGAATTGAAATTGAATTGAAATTGAATTGAAATTGAATTGAAATTGAATTGAAATTGAATTGAAATTGAATTGAAATTGAATTGAAATTGAATTGAAATTGAATTGAAATTGAATTGAAATTGAATTGAAATTGAATTGAAATTGAATTGAAATTGAATTGAAATTGAATTGAAATTGAATTGAAATTGAATTGAAATTGAATTGAAATTGAATTGAAATTGAATTGAAATTGAATTGAAATTGAATTGAAATTGAATTGAAATTGAATTGAAATTGAATTGAAATTGAATTGAAATTGAATTGAAATTGAATTGAAATTGAATTGAAATTGAATTGAAATTGAATTGAAATTGAATTGAAATTGAATTGAAATTGAATTGAAATTGAATTGAAATTGAATTGAAATTGAATTGAAATTGAATTGAAATTGAATTTAAATTAAATTGAAATTGAATTTTAATTGGATTGAAATTGAATTAAAATTGAATTCAAATTGAATTGAAATTGAATTGAAATTGAATTGAAATTGAATTGAAATTGAATTGAAATTGAATTGAAATTGAATTGAAATTGAATTGAAATTGAATTTAAATTGAAATTGAATTGAAATTGAATTGAAATTGAATTGAAATTGAATTGAAATTGAATTGAAATTGAATTGAAATTGAATTGAAATTGAATTGAAATTGAATTGAAATTGAATTGAAATTGAATTGAAATTGAATTGAAATTGAATTGAAATTGAATTGAAATTGAATTGAAATTGAATTGAAATTGAATTGAAATTGAATTGAAATTGAATTGAAATTGAATTGAAATTGAATTGAAATTGAATTGAAATTGAATTGAAATTGAATTGAAATTGAATTGAAATTGAATTGAAATTGAATTGAAATTGAATTGAAATTGAATTGAAATTAAATTGAAATTGAAATGAAAATAAAATCAAAATGAAATTTCGATATATTTTCTTGAGTAAAAATTAATTTTAATAATAATTGCAATTGAATTTCAATTTAATGGATTCCAATAACAACAGGAAATTTAATTTTTTTTTAATTACTTTCAAACGTTTGATATTAAAAAAGTTATTTTAAGGTGTTGTGCGAAGCTGTAATCTAATGATTTTTTCAATAAAACGTGAGAACTGCAGAAATTTTCTTCTATTCATCATTCAACTTCAGTTCGCAATGTCAATGGCTTTCCTGCTGCGCTAGGCGAAGCTTCCATTTAACATTTATAGTTTATGTGTTCATGTGTGCCCGGTGCAATGCCGCTGTGTTCAATCTACCGCACACACTCACACATTGCCATGCAATATCTATTTTTCACAGACACACACAAAAACAACAACATACAAATCAAAGTCAAATGTGGTGAATGCAAGCAGCTGCAACATACAAATTTTAACGAGGTACGAACTTGCGAGACGATTTTAAATCTTTTTTGCATAGGATTTTGCGACTCTTCGTCGCACAGGATATTTACATAAATTTTCGTTCATCACTTTTGTGTTGAATTTACGCTCATTCATTTGAGTGTCAGCTTGTAAGTGTGCCTCTGCCTGCAAGCTAGTATTAGTGTGGGCGTGTGCTAATAGTTATTTGTATGTGTGTGAACATCTGTGTTGGTGTGTTTAATGTTACAATATGCGTCGTTTTTGTGCTTACAATTATACTCGTGGCACGTATCGCTTCAGCAGCAGCTGCTGTTGACCGCTTTGCTCATTTTTCACTCGAAACCCATCGTAGTTTGGTTGCTGATGAAACCATCTCCTCTTTTTATAGCTTCAAGTAAAGCATAACGGTGTGAATGGCTTCTTAAATTGTGGAAAGAGCAACACGAAGTACGAGTATATATGTAAAGCCAATAAAGTATGCTTGGTGTTGTATTTAACTTCAGAGGACAGCTGATACAAGGATCGAAAGATAAAAACTAAATATTTTTCCAGAGAATTTCAACAATATCTTTGGTTGAAGTGGTAATCAATAGTCAGCGTGATGTGTTTATTGAAATGATTTCAAATTTTGAGAAATATTTATATACCCAAAGACATAATTTTTACAAAATTTTATATTTAATAAAGCACATCTTTCTCTATTTGTTTTAATGAAATTGTGTTTATAATTATTTAAGTTTTAGTTTTTCGCTTGCTTTAACAATGCGTCTCCAAACCCTTTTAAAATCGATCAAGATTTTATTATAAAGTTACTTAAAAACAAATTACTTGTAAAGTTGTCATTTGTGGCATTTTTTGTGGCATTTCTTAAGGTTCTAGGTTTATGCCCTAGCCTCGTCATTTTCCTGTTCTTTCCTCTTTGTTCGGTTAAATAATTATTTTCTTAACTCTCTTTCATTTCCGAACAATAAAAAGTTTTAATCAACCATAATTTATAACTGAAGAAGAAGTAGTTGAGTAGAAAGCAAAGTTTGTGGGAAAGAGCAGAGACCTCTTTCAAGTATACTAACATTACTTATTTTTGTTTTCTCGTTATTTTTAATTTGCAGTTTTTTGTTGACTTTAAGCAAGAAATAAAATTCATTAAAGTTATTATATTAGTAGATCGTTTGTGCGATGATTTTCGTCGCAGGCATCTTGTTAATTTATTTTTAAAATTTTTTATGTATTATGTATCCTTAATTTGTTTATTTTATCCTCTAACGTTAAAATTCGTCGTTACTTACATAGTTAAAGTGAAAAGCATATTACTGAATGATTTAAGCAGATTTAAACGTGTTTTTATAAACGTGTTGCTAGCAGTGCTGTCACATTTCCAGGATTAAGGCTGATTTATTTTTGTACAACATTTTTACTTTTACCGCTTTTACCGGCCACTGTTTGTAATTTTCCTAAAACTTACATATTTTTATTTCAGCAATAGTTTAAATACATTTTTATTTTTTTTTTACATTTTTTGAGTACTTGATTCCAATATTAGAACTTAATATTTTAAATAATTTTTATTTAAAATGTATTTGATCCAATCGCAAATAAGAATAGATGCAAGGAAAATTTTATTTTTATTGCAAAAAAAATTATCGTCATAGTTAGCTTAAAGAACACATCTGAAGCATTTGTTAGGTTTTTTATTAGTAAACAATGAAAATCTATGCTCGCATGGGGAAACAATTGTCTGGGAAGAAAAACTATCAAGCCTGCTAAATAGAAGGCCTAGTAAAGTCTTGACTGGGTAATTAGGCCAATGCCACCAATTTAAAAACTTATACAAACCATACAAGACTAAGCCCAATTCTGCGAATGGTAGGTATCTTGATAGTGCTCAACTTGTCATCATTGATGAAGCAAGTATGGTTCCTGCAGTAGCACTAATAGAAGCACTAACTTATCCCATGTTTTGTGATATTACCAGAAGAAAAGAATATCGCAGATTTGGAAAAGTTGTGTTATTTTTTGGTGACTTTAAACAAACACTTTTAGTAATGCCTCATTCAGGACAATTGAACATTGCATTAAATGTCATGCATTATGTATGGTCTTATATCAAAACAATGAAGTTGTCAAGTTATTTGCTCAAAGTTGGTAATGGCACGCCTGTACTACAAGGATAGTACAGGACAGTCAATTCTTGAAATTCAAAAATTTCCGATTTATTTTATTTATAACTAGCTGATATACCCGGTGTTACTCGAGAGTCATTTATATAAACATTTTAACATACACTTCTCGATTAAATGTTTTTTAAAATCGGGAATAATGAAAAACTTGTTGAATTTTATTTGAACTTTATTTTATTTAATTTTATTTATCCACTGTTTGCTAGGTAATTGAACGAACATTGATCCAAAAAAGTTTAGGAAAATTTTTGTTGTTGGTGGTTCCATCTCTTGCGGTGAGCTAATTGAATTCAAAGAAGCGGTACGAAAAACAGATTTTAAAAATTAAAAAGAATTTTTATATTTACTCAATCTTAAAGCAAGGTAATTTTTCAACAAAATAAAAATTATGATGGGACTCAATGCGTCCTTGAGATATGGACATTTTAACGTCTAAACAAAGATTTATATTAAAAAACATATTGAACTTTTTAACAAAAAAAAAATGTTAATGAAATATATTAAAAACAGCAGAGTTATTGGCATTAAAAGTAAATACTTTGATTTTCATATAATTTTTTTCTCATTATTAGCTATCAATGTTTTATGAAAATTCGTTGTGCTAAAAATGATTGTACCTACTAAAATTTCTAAAAAAAACTGGCAGTACTGCATTATTTTACTTTTTAAAAGTTTGGTAGCAATAGCATTTTCGCAAACTATTTCGCAAAACTTATCTGCTAGCTGCATAAGAACATCAGATATTCTTCTGTAAGCAGAAAATAGCGCCACCTGTCTGTAATCCCAATCGTGTGGGGTTAAATTTGAAGAAACTTTTGCAAAAACATAATTCAGCTATTCAACGCAAGGTGTACGTTTAGTTTGTACCCACACATCTTACACATGTGGCGCCATCTATCTGTGAATTTAACGCACAGTTCAAAACTAATGAAATAATTGTGCTGACCAGATGCGCATATTTTTTTTATATCGCCATATAGCTTAAACTGATTACATGAAAATATTAACTTTTACAGCATTCTTATTCACAGTCACCTTTTCGATAAAATTGTGATATATATACAACATTTAAAGTACCATTGATAAAGAACTAATTGACAACGGTGACACAATAGTGAGAACAAATAGAGCCATCACAACAAAACAAATTTAACAGGAGGGGGGCGGGAGGTGGGGAAGCAAAATATAAGTAGATGATCACTATAAAGAAAATTTTGTATAATCCAAAATGTTCGTAATTACTTTAGACACATAACTGCATTCTTAGAGATATATGGGGACGTTCAAACTATATAGAGAATTTTAACATAAAACTAAGTTTTATTAATAGTCTGGTATGAAAAAATAGATCTTTAGCCATAACTTTTGATTGGAAAGAGATATTGGGGTAATCTTTTCACATAAACTATTTTTGAGATTTGAATTTTTTGTAAAAAATATAAAAACAACATTTTGGAAAAAATAAATTTCACGAAAAAAATCAAAGGTGTTGTTTTGATGACAAAAACAGTAAAATAATTTTTGCGCTTAGCTGGAAGAACTTTTGCAAATAAATGCTATGTCATATGAAAGGTAGCCAGATGTGCAATTTTTAATTGATTTCATTTTTACAACAACAACAATTTTTGAGTCATTTTTTGAGTAAAAAGTCAATATTTTGGACCTTTTTTGACATAATCATAAAACATATATACACTGACTTAACGGTACAGTTCAACCTATTTTTGTGAAGTGATTTTATTGAACTTTTGAACAAAAAAAATTTGAATGAAATATATTTATGGACAGCGGAGATATTTGCATCGAAAGACCAAACTTTGATTTTCATGTCGTTTTTTTCTCATTCTTAGGCAACGATGTTTTATGAAAAAGTCGTTATACTGAAAATTTCTCCAATTTTGTAGATATGTGAATATTTTTGATGTCAAAATAACAAAAATTTTTTAAAATTAAATACAAAAAAATCTCCGATGCTAATAAAGGTCAAACAAACAAACAAACAAACAAACAAACAGAAAATGAGTTTTATTGCTATAGATGACCTTCAAAACGACATTAACAGTGGTGGCATACAAGAAAAAGCTATTCTTCCACCAACAAGCGAATTTGAATATGGTTGCAATGATTTAAAGTCCAGTTTTTCAACATAAGATGCCGCAATCAAAATATCGCTATTTCTTTCAACTCATTGATAACTATGTCAAAGCACTTATTAAACAATGAAAACAGTGAATCTTCTTCACGGACTATTGCCGGACGTCCTCTACGCACAGGTTTGGCAAGTTGAAGTCTTTTCCCAATATTTGTCACTGTCGAGAGTATGCGTTGAAAGTTTAAGTCAGTTTTACATTGTTTACATCATCAATTAGTTCAAGGTGCGAGTGATATTTTGATTTCTAAGGATAAAGCACTTAAGAATCGCTCAGATTTTTATATAATACTGATATAAAGACATATGTACCTAAGTATTAAAAGATTAATACAAGGAAATTTTTCAATTCGATCAGAGCACGCGCACAGAATATTTGAGCATGCTTAGCATGCTCCCGCTATACCCTTGAAACGGGAATTGTGGTAAGTGAAAATCAGTATTACAATAAAGATTGCTTTAGCAAAACAAAAGCAATTGTTTCTGCACTGATTATATGTCATCTATTAAGGTTTTCGTTATGAATAGATCATTAAGCTCTTTTGCCCAGCGTTAAATAAATCCTCAAGTACTATTTGGTCTATTTATTATTTTATTAACATGAATATTGAAGCTTAGTTTGGGATCCATTGTAACTCCAAGAACATTGAAAATAACTAAAGACTCCAATAGATAATCACAAATTTTGAAGGCACATTTAATTGGTGTTTTGCGCGAAAAAGTCATATGCTTGCATTTCACCATGTTGAGGTTCATGCGGTTCGTTTTGCACCAGTTATGAAGATGATAAATGTCGGCTTGCAAAAAAAAAAAACAGCGTCATTATCAGTTCTAAAAGAAAGCAAGAGTTTGACGTCGTATTCTCTTGACATTTATTAATAAAAAAACTTTTTAAAAATATAAGCATTTTGTAAATTTTTTAAATAAAGCAACCTGCTAAACGCCACTCGCCTTAGATGTACATTTTTTTAGCATGGTTGGTAAGAATATATCAATAAAAAAATCTTTATAAAAATTTGTTACATAAAAGCCTTACACTTCTGCAAATATTTCAAGGTGATGCATTTTTTTTCCTGGCACGGACTGCAGATTGTTATGTTTAACCAATAAATGCTAGTCAGTAAAATGTTAAATTAGTGTGATATACTAATATGCATTGCAATTTAAAAACATAATCTACATTCCCCAACAATTTAATTTGTATTCACCCACTACATTTGTGAGTTCTGACAGTTCTACATTACAATAGGTCTGTTTCTTTACTCGATTCAAGTAACTTGAAGCTTTAGGGTTGTTTCCATACTAACTTCAAGTAATTGCAATAGAATAGAGAGTGGTATTTTGCATGTTATTCTTCTCTCGAGCTTAAAAAAATTGTAAAATAACGCCTTCAATTTACTTGATTCAAGTACGGAAACATACCTATTATTTTACAAATTTTTGAAGCTCGAGAGAGAAGAATAACTTGCAAAATGTCACTCTCTACTCTATTACAATTACTTGAAGTTAGTACGGAAACAGACCTATTATTTTACAAATTTTTGAAGCTCGAGAGAGAAGAATAACATGCAAAATGTCACTCTCTAATCTATTACAATTACTTGAAGTTAGTACGAAAACGGACCTAATATCAGCGACAACTTCTACGAGTGCTCATTGCTGCTTGGCTGCTGTAGAATTAATTTAGTTCATAAATGTCTCCAATAAAACATTAATGCCATTTCTGATGCTTAAATTGTAATAGCGAGCATGAGCTTGAACTGAACCACAATTTTTGGAATTTAAGTCCAAAATTTATCTCTTAACTAGACTATATATATATCAACCATTTTATTAAGCTTTTTTAAACTTAATTATTAAATAGAATTCAAATAATAAGTGGGCTTAAATATATCAAAGAATAACAAAATCAGGAGTCATGGACAACTAAAGACCTTGAATATAGAGCAGTACAATTTCTAATTATACTTTTAAATCCTATCCTTATCCTAAATTTCGAAACAATTACCTGTAAAGGTTGCCAAGGAGAATGATTTATAATGGTTTCTATTTACAGATGCTAATCTTGACAACAACTAATGCGTTTAATTTTCAGTGAAATTTTTGTTAAGCTTCTATTTTTCTTCACATAATCTGCGTCTCATCTTCTTGTTATTATTCTTGTTCTTCCACTTACTTAACCACATTAATTTATCAAAACGAAGACGACATCTTATGATGATGAAGACTTGCAATTATGACAAATCACTTGAAAAGTCAAGCCAACGCACGGTTGCACGAACCGACAGACTGAGTGACGGAGTGACTTAATGGCTAAATGACTGTAAAGTCTGGTCTGACCGACAAAATGGCTGTCTGGCAGACCGACCGCATGGTATGTTGCTTGCGTTCACTTACCTGGCAGCGTAATTAATAATCCAAGACTGAGTGCAAACAACGTGCTGGCAGCTCTGGTTGCTGATTTTGCTTTTGTTGTTGCTGTTGCTGCGGCTGACGCTGTTGTTGTCGTCGTCATCGTCGCTACTTTGTTGATATCCAGAAGATTCATTATAGCCACAACGGTTTTCATTTTGGTATCAAAAATTTGATTTATTTAATTTTAATTGATAATAATTAATAGCTAAAGCTTAAACTTGTGTGTGTTTGTGTCTAAACATTTCATTCAAAATTTCGTTATGTATTATTAGAGAACTGATTGATTGATTTTTAATTTGTTGTTATTAATTTATTATTAATTTTTTTAATCTGTGTCTTTGTGGCAAGTTAAAGATGAAAATTGTCTGTGCGGAGAGGATAGAGCAAGATTGTGAGTGTGTGCGTATGTGTGTGAGTATTTTTTTTTCAAAAATATCAGTTTCTATCATGCCATGTTTTTTTTTTTAAACTGTAACTTTTTTCACAATGCTTTACCGAAAATTATTCGATTGACTTCTTTTGTTCACTTTTTTATCTCATCGAAGTTTTTGTTTGGCAAATTCGCCTCATTTGTCAGTGTAAAAAAAATTAGGAGGGAAAAGTTGGCTCGTAGGTCATTGAACCTCGTTGCTGTTCACTTTCTTGCTTCCTCTCCCGTTCTTTTCGCTGAACTTTCAAGTATTGTTTTGCCCAGATAAAGTTGCTCTAATGTCAGAATTGTATCTGATTTCTTTTTTGGTGCTGTTGCTTCTGCTGCTTCTTCTATTCTACTAGTACTTCGACGATTTGTTCGCTGAACTCCTTCAACACCGTTATGTTTTCTTCCGTTTGAACTGTTTTTTTATTTTTTTTTTCGCCTGTCTGGTGTAGTTCGGTTTGGTTGTTGTTGCCGCAGTTGCTGTTATTGTTTTTCTTGTTGCGCTGTTTTATGTTTTTTTTTTGTTTTTTCTTTTTAAGTTGTGTTAGTGTTGGTGTCTGCTGTTAGCGTCTGTGTAGCCGGTGCTTGAAAATGTTTTTTGTTTTGATTGCTGATTGTTGACTAGTTTCTGTCAAGAGTTATTGTTTCGTATCTTTTAATCGTGTTTTCGTTTATTTGTTGCTTTTAAATTTGAGTTTTGGTTTTATTTTTCGATTTAATGCCAATAAACTTTTGCGTGTCAACTTTAAGGTGTTGTCGCTTTTTCTCTAGGCAGCGCTTTATGTGGCAGCAATGAAATGAGTTTAATTTTCGTTAATGTGATTTTTTTTATGGATATGTTAAATATACTTTTCGAACTTCTTAAGTTACTTTTAGCCAAATTTGCCTTTTATAAAGTCGTTTTTTTAAGACCTCTAACACATTTTTGGTTATAAATGTGATTAAGCTATGATATAATTCAATGTTTTTTTTATTTGTTTTATTGATATCTTTTTAAGTTTTGCCTTTATATGGTTTTTTTTTATATTTGCTTGTTAAAATGTTTATAACTCTTATTTAGTTAATGTTAGTATTGATGCAAATGCCAAACTATCGATGCATTTTCTTAAATTACATAACTTGAATATAAGATTATATAAAATTTTTGTTTCCGGCATTGTTTTTGCTATAACAATATATTCCATAAAATGTAGCGTTATCATTTGATGTCAACCTTGAAGTAGAAAAAAAAATATTTATTGTTATTTTAATCAGTTACAAAAATAGTATAAAAGTATAAAAGATAGTTTGTGTTTAGCATTTCGTGCTTTTGGAAAGGTCTTGATATCTTCTTTCCAACAATATATCAATTTAAGCTAACTAAAAAACAATTCTAAAATCAAGAGATCGATTCTTAAATATCTATTAAAAGAATTAAATATTTTTATCACAGCAAATATTATTTAATGCTAATATCTCTATGCCCAAGTTCTTCAGTGCGTTGAATTCTTATAAAGTTACTATTTTGTAGATAAGAGCACGGGAGATGGCAACCTTTCCGATTTCCGATTTTTATATACTTCTAGCTTATACAGGGTTGTCAATATTCGAAGCGCCCATCTGGCAACACTGTAACTTTTCGCAGTGATGCCAAATCGACTAATGACATACCGCGTTTGAAGCGTCATTCCAAGCAAATGTTTACAATGGAACAGTACACGCCACGCGAACGCTCAAAAATTGTTGAAATTTACATTCAACAAAACAAGTCAATAGTGAAAACTCAACGTGCTTTAAAAAAATGAGCGATGAAGCTCATTTTCAGTTGAACGGAACGGTAAACAAACAAAATTGCCGTATTTATGCCACTGAAAATCCACAAGAGATTCAAGAGGTACCTCTTCACGATGCAAAAGTCACTGTTTGGTGAGGCGTTTGTGCTAAAATGCTCATTGGGCCGTTCTTTTTCGATTTTTCGAAGATGATAATGGCCACAGAGTTACTGTCAATCAGGAGCGTTATCGCGATATGATAAACAATTTTTTCATGCCAATCGTTCGTCGAAAGCGTATCAGGCACTACTGGTTTCAACAAGACGGCGCGCCACCACACACAAGCCGCACTACAATCGATTTTTTGAAGCAATTGTTCCCTGGCCGTTTGATGTCAAAAAATGGTGATTTCGATTGGCCACCAAGATCACCAGATTTAACGCCTCCAGACTTCTTTTTGTGGGGTTATTTGAAATCAAAGGTTTACGTCAACAAGCCAAAGACCCTAGAAGAGCTGAAAAACGGGCACAATATGTCGTAGAGGCCAATGGCGACCATTTACGAGATATCATATTCAAGAAATAATGTAAGCAAATCTACTTGAACCCAATTAAATGATATTCATGACGAACAGACAAAAAATTGTGGTTTCTTTGATTTATTTAAAAATAAAATGGGCGCTTTGAATATTGGCAGCCCTGTATAACCAGTGTTACTTGAGAAGCTAGATATATAAATTTGAACATACACTTCTCGTTTTTATGTTTCTAAAAATCTCGAATAATGAAAAATATATTGTACACGCGTTACCAAATTTCAGCGTTTAAGTTACAAAGCCCTGAGTTGCTTGATATAAAATTAAAGTTATTTTTTTCTGTTAACGATTGCTTAATGTTATGAACAAATTTATTTAGTTTTGATCGGAATAAAAATTAATTTTTATGGGAATTGATTTACTGTATTGGCAAGGAAAAACTGCTGCTATCGTATTTGCTTGTGGCGTTAATGACTTAAGCTTTACGTAGATGTATGTAATTTTTCTCTAAAATAAAATAAACTGCTGTTAAGAGTCTGATAGTTGACTCAATTTCTTAAGGTACTATTACAGTTTGTATAAATAGCTATAAAAAACACATATTTTATTAATTTTTTTACATAGTATTATTGATTTTAATGATTCAAATTTTATACATAATGAAGAAATATTCATGAGAAAATAAAAAAATTTTTATCTTTATAGTTGTTGTCAATGTTCTACAGGGCGTTGAAGTCAGCGTGTTTAAAAAATTTTTGCAACTGGCTTCACGTCCCTAGCATTTACAAAGTCTGAAAGTAAAAATCAAAGTGCATTCTTAAGTTCAAGGTTGTAGTTGGGAATTGAACTTACGAAAATAAAAAGAAAAATAAAAAATGGCATGCATTGAAAAGAAAATGTACAGAAAACCCCCTTTTTTGCCCTAACTTTCAACCATTAAAAAAAAATATAAAATTTATTGTCTTTTTATAGGTCTAGTACTTAACAGAGTCCATAAGGATCACAATCAATCAAGATTCATCGAAATCGAATCATATGACATTAAGGCAGTAGTTATTCTTATCAACTTTAAATCTTATCTTATCTTATCTTATCTTATTCTTATCTTGATCAAGCCTTTAAATCTACCAGTGTTGCCGTCTTTTGTAGTTGCTTTTTATTTTTTCGATATGCATTAGAGTTCGACGAGTCTGCCGCAGTACACCATAGAATTGAAACGAATTTTGCTTCGCTAGAAGCTAGTGTTTAACTGAAGGGTGGCTATTTGCACAACTAAATGTTCAATTTTTTATGACGTTGACCGAAATTGATCAATTATTTTAGATTTTTCAAAAAATTTTACATTAATTAAACTTATTTGGTCTGGCTGTAGCATAAAAAGTTAAATTTGATAGTTAATTGTGATATACTTTGTACATGATTTTAATTTGCATATTAATTTAGTTTCTACGCGGAGGGAAAAAATATTCTTATATTAAGCAAATATTTTGCTTGATTTAGTATATAATAAAAATTAAAAAGCGACTGCTTTCTTAACTTACACCTTTTTGCTAATTTACATTAAAAAACGACTTTACAATTTTTCGTATAAAATAGTAATTCAGAAGATTTAAGAAATTGCATCAACTATCAGACTCAATTTGTATTAATTTTTTATTTAGAGACAATCCAATTGTTATTTTCCAACTGGAAAAACTACTAAAAAATTTTAGGAAGATTTTTATAAATTTGATTTTCATTAGCGAAGTGCAAGTAACATGCTTACCAGTAGTCAGTAAATTCAGTTTAGAACTAAAAAACAGTTTTTGATTGTGAAAAAACAGTGATAAAATTATTTCTTCGTTAAAAAAGCTTGGTAAATTTTTTAATTAATATTTCAAACTTAAATTTAACACGTTTATACAAAATTCAATTAAAATGTTTATATAACTGACTCTCAAGTAACACCGGGTATATCAGCTAGTTACATGAATAAAAGAAAAACCAAAGCATTCTAATAGTGAGAAAATTTTTTTTTTAATGAAGCAAATTGTTCTCAAATCTACAAAAACCAATTTTTAAAATCGAGCAAATTATTCTCGTTTTCAGCAAATTGTTTACTTGGATCAAGCATATTCTGCTCTTAGTAAGAAAATTGCATTTCTAATCTCAAAAAAACATTCTAGTATTAAGAAACTTGTTTACTTGAATGAAGCAAATTGTTCTCAATTCATGGAAAATAAATTTCTCAAATTAAGCAAATTATGCTAGTACAATTATGCTAGTACATACTTGAATCAAGCAAATTGTTCTCAATTCAAGAAAAAAAATTCTCAAACTAAGCATATTGTGCTGGTTTTCAGTAAATTGGTTACATGAATCAAGCAAGTTGTTTTCAAGTCAAGGAAAATAAATTTCTGAAATCAAGCAAATTATTCTAGTTTTCAGTAAGTTGTTTACTTGAATCAAGCAAACTTTTCTCACTTCAAGTAAATAGTTGACTTGAATGTAGAAAAAATTCTCTAGAGTCTTAAGCAAATGTTTCTTGAATTGCGTATTTTTTTCTTAATATCAAGTGTTTTTATTTTTCTCAATTCTAGCAAATTAATGCTTGAATTGAGCAATTAATGCTTGAGTTTAAGCTGATAGCCTATTTGCTTGATTCAAGCATATAATGCTTGCTTTTTTTCTTTCCGTGTAGAAAAATGACAAATATCCTAAATTAGACAGTACCTTATTCGTACTAAATCTACATAAGTGTCAATATTCGTTTGCGAAATCGAAATATCGCAAATGAAATACGCGGAATGTGAAGCAAATAATATACAAGATATTTGCGAATTGTTTGCAATATTCTTCGGATCAATTTTTGACAGTTGCGATAAGACACATCTAAATATTCATCTGCAGGTGGAGCAAATTACTAATATTGGCCACTTAGTAATATCAGAAGATGAAGTATATGATACTCTCAGGACACTTGATTCGAATAAAGGAGCCTGGTTTGATTTGCTTCCTACCTTATTTTTGAAAAAATGCGCTTATTCGCTATATGCTGCTTTGACAATCACTGTTAATAAATCTCTTTCAAATGGAGTTTTTCTTGAAGAGTGGAAAACTGCTTATATCTCGCCGGTTTTCAAATCTGGTCAAAAACATCTAGTTGAAAATTACAGACCAATCGTTAAGATATCGGCTATACCAAAGGTTTTGCATAAAATTGTGAATAAACACTTATTTAACTCAGTTAAAAACCATATTGCAATCCAGCAACATGGTTTTTTTGTTGGAAGATCCACTAATTTAGCTTTATTTTCTAATTTTTGCATTAATGCTGTAGAAAAAGGATCGCAAATCGATGTTTTATATACTGACTTTGTAAAAGCGTTTGATAGTCTAAACCATAAGACTCTGTTATCTAAACTTCGTCAAATGGGAATTCACTCTTATTTTTTGAGATGGTTAGGCTCATATTTGTCAAATAGGAAATTGATAGTTAAGATCAATCAATCATTTTCAAAAGCAGTAGATGTAAAATCTGTAGTTCCGCAAGGGAGCCACTTAGGCCCGCTTTTGTTTATTTTGTTCATAAACGATTTATCTAAAAATTTCACTTCATGTAAGTTCCTGGTGTAGCATAAATGGAATGAATTTAAACTTTTCTAAATGTCATATCTTAACATATTTTCGCAAACAATTAACCATATATCACAATTATTTTTATAAGTCCAATATTACTTTCACACGCGTCGAATCCATTAAAGACTTGGGAATTTACTTCGATGCCAAATTATCATTCGGGTCCCACAGGGAATATGTCATATCAAGAGCTAAATCACAACTCGGTTTTCTAAAGCGAAACTCTAAAGAATTTTTAGACCCATTCACATTAAAATCAATTTTCGTGAGTCTGGTAAGATCTATTCTCGAATACGCGAACATAATCTGGGATCCTTGCTATGAATGTGACATAAATCGAATCGAGAAAATTCAAAAACTGTGTACGAGATTCGCTCTAAGACGATTATTTTCGTTGAAAAATATACCTGCGTATAGTGACCATTGTAAACTACTCGGCTTGCAAAGCTTGGCCATTGGACGCAATACGCAGAGTGTTAAATTTATTAAAGACATTGTAGATAACAAGGTTGACAGTCCGGAATTGCTTGCTCTCATTCCATTTTATGCTCCAACAAGATCTCTAAGAGAAACAAGTTTACTTTATGTATATTATCATAGAACGAATTATGGTAGCAATGAACCAATATCTTAATGCCTATCTCGATGTAATATAGTTGCTATACATGTTGATTTTAGTTCTAATAGAACGATTTTTATGAAGAATTTATTTGAATATTATTTAAGGAATTAGGTAAAGTGATATCTGTTAGGGCTGGGCCCAGTAGATATATATATATAAATAAATAAACATTCAACCTATTTTAAAATATGATATCGCCTTAAACTTTTTTTTCGATAAGCTTAGACCATTAAAATGCTAACTAGCCGTCAGTAATAACAAAAAAGCTTTAAACTTGAGCAAGTTTCCTATTTCTCGAGCTTTATATTCCACCATACTACTTAAATTAATTCAACATCATCAACGATAAGTAAAATTAACTGCATTCCCTTAAATTAAGGTTTGCCTTGAATATTCCACAAACTTGGCTAAAAAACATATATGCAAATATAAAAATGACTGTGTCAAAAAATTCATCAAAACGGTTTTAATATATGTAGGTTCAAAACATATTTAACCTATATATGAAGCCAACTTATATACACATAACAAACTATCATTCAATCAGTGAAGCCTAAAAAACTACTCACACCTTGAGTGTTGAAAAAAAAAAGAATAAGCATTGTAGAAACTTAAGCAATTTCGCAGTTCAATAGAAGCCTAAAAATAAAACTTGTTCGAGCGGAAACTCTAGTTTACAGTTATTTAGGGTGACTTAACAAATTTCACTTTGAAATTAACCCTTCTTTCACCTTTTTGAATAGCTGAAAAATTTCAAATAATACCTGAGCGTGAATAAGCTTGCAGAACAAGAAAAAAAAAATCAATTCAATTTGTGCAGATATTTTGTCAACCCAAAAGTGGATCTCTGCATTATTGACCCTTTCAATGCTATAAAATATGCCTGAGTGGATATGTTGTGTCACTAACAGTGGTTTTTTTTTCTTTCTGTTTCCTTATCTTCTGCTTCTACCAAGTACATTTAACTAATTAAATACGAATTCAATTTTGCACAGCAATTCATATTCAACTCAAAGCAACAGAAACTTTTCAGCTTTGCAAAGAGATGGATAAAACATTTGCTATCTTTCTGTGCCATTCAACCCGAGTCGAATTTGCATAACAATCTTCCTTTTACTGATCTCTATTTCTTGCTCTTCATTTTCCACTCTACATATCCACTTTATCATAACTTTGTTCCAAATATTTTTGGGTATACTTCATATATAGACATTTTTTTTTTTTTTGCTACATTGCATTTGTAGTCCTAAAAGGGAACCACAACAAATATGTTGCCAAAATATGAGGCAGAAGAAAAATAATTTTATTCTATGCCATAGATATTGCAACACAAAAGACAACAACAATAACAACCGGGATAACTTGAATATGATAGTCCCGGCACTAGAGAAATCAAAAGTCATGCCATGCACGCTTCGTCCTTTTGAAATAATAGAGCTTTTTGTGCTGCTGTTATTGGTACATCTTGTTGCCAAAACTAATATCGACTTACTTTTGAGTGCCAAATATATTTAACTTTAATGGTTATGTGGTGACCGGCAACACAATCAGGGCAACGGCATGCGGGGAATGCGGCATTTTTTTATAATCCAAGCCGATTTACTTTAAGCGATACAAGCTGCTTGCGCGTGCCTAGCTTGACTTTAATATACATAGATAAGTGCGATAATTGGCCAACAACTTCTACAACAACCGCAATAATGACTACAATGACATATCGTAGCACTGCTATCATTAATTTTACAGAAGAAATTCCGTCCAGCGGAAACGATTTATCAACATTATAGGCCGAGTCGCTTGAATGTCCTTCTTATTTATTACACTTAACTGTGCATCTCTAAGGTAGAAGTTGAAAAATGAACACCTTGTCAAAGCCATCAAGAAGTGGGCGTTTGTTCTTCTGTTAAACGCAGATAAGCAGAAAATAAGCAGTGCTGAATAAAATCATGAAAGGCGCATTAAAAATTACTTAAATTTTTTACCTGCTCGTTGAAGTTTTTCGCCGCCTTTTAACATTTAAGAGCAAACAAAAAACCAAGAACAAAGCAATTTTTACGACTTTCTGCGTAAGTGTGTGTAATGATAAAATTGCCTTGAATAATTCCTGGTTATCCTGTAGCAAAAAAAGTAAAACGATTTCCCCTGTCGCAGCATGCCGCGTTAAGGTGGTAGATAAAAAGCATTGCATATCTCACGGAGCTTTACGCAACATAGCAACGAAGCTCAAGCGAATTTGCATTTTCACCTGACCGTAAACAGGGAAGGGATGCTTTTTCTTTCTTTCACTTTTCACTCTTCACATGAATAAAATTGTGCGCAGCTCATAAGTAATGGTGGTAGAGTGGCGTGGCATTAACGAGAATGTGTTGAAATTGTGTAAAAAATGGCATAAATTTAATGAGATCAAAGAGCGTAAAAAAAACGCGGTATAACGTTGCAATTTACGAGATGAACGTCAGGCTGAAGGTTTTAGATGAATGAAGTTGCTTCTGAGATAGACTCAAGAAGACACAAACAACCAATCCAACAAATACACCAATTTTGATGCCTTAGTTCGTTTCTAGCCAAATTTCTATTTATTATTATTATTATTTATTTTCATTATTGTACATTCAGACTTATCTTTTATAGTTCATCAAAGGAGGAAAATCAAGTTGATAGATATTTACTTATATGCTAACATTTTTCTTAAATTATGTAAATAAATAATTAAATTAAAATATAAAAATAAATATTATATACATAATTTCAAAGTTATTAAGTAATCAGTTTAAACAGTTTATTTAAAAAAGAGAATAAAAGAAAGTTTTTAAGCAAAGAAAAGAATGAATAGATAAAAGAAAAGCGAATAGCATAGAAACTTAATTTAATGAATAATTATTCTATTTCTGAAAAGTATCTAAAAATGTCCCGTTTAAAGCTGGTTATAATATTTATTTGTTTCAAATAATTAGGCAATGAATTCCAAAGTCTTATGGTGCTAATAAAAAAGAATCTGCTATTGTTGAGTGAGGTAGCTGTGTCTCGGAACAATAAAGTTGGTCGAACGATTAGATTGGAAAAACTGTAATTTTTCATAGTGATATCTAGGGTGTCGAGTATTGATAAGTCCGTGTAAAAAAATTATATTACGCATATTTAAATATTGAACTAAATTACAACCAAGAATTTCCTTGCATTTTGCAGTGATATGATCCTAACGTTGGATTTTAAAAACATACCTAGCATCATTGTTAAATGCAACAAGGAGCTTATGCTGTGAATGTGAGTCAAGCTTACTGTACACTACTTCTGCAAAAGTTATATGTGGCAAAATTAATTGTACTACCTTCGCCGAGTTTCAAGGGGGGTGAAGTCAGAAGAAGCGCGCAGGCAAAGTAATGTCCCATAAACTTTATTTAGATTGTAGTTTATGTGGTCAATACAAGAAAGATTTGAATTGAGAATAAAGCCAAGGTTTTTCACTTTACTCACAACCTCCAACTGATTAATAAAGGCGGAATATCCACAAAGCAAGAAACAGTTCTGGATATTGGCAACACTTTAGATTTCAGCGGATTTATAAAAAGCAAGTTAGTAGCAACCCACTTTTCCAGTAAAGACAAATCAGAGTTAAGTCTATAACTTAAATCTTCTAAAAGGCCAATAGGTCTAGAGAGGTAGAGCTGAGTATCATCAGCATAAGCGTGAACTGTTGCATAATTACAAACAGTGAAAATATCATTTAAAAATATGGAGAAAAGTAGGGGACCCAGAATAGAAATAGTTCCTTGGGGAACACCGACAGCAACTGATAAGGTTAGGTTAGGTTAAACCGGATGCCTTCGTGAAGGCTCACATAGACCAATTCAGGTCCTTAGTGGTACCGGTAGCGAACAAAAGGAACCTTTGTGTTTGTTTTTAAAAGTCTTTAAAGATTTGCGTTGAGTTCGCAAACCTTAGAAGGGATTCAAGAGACACCCTGGCTACATCTTTAAGCGACGGGAATGTCGATGAGCCTAGGTATTTTAGTCTCGATCAAAGTAGGGCGATGCATGTGCATAGCAGGTGCTCCAGGGTCTCCACTGTGCCCGGTTCCTTGCACTTCCTGCAGTTGTCATCCTTGGTGATGCCCAGCTTCCTCCCGTGGGTCATGCAGTGACCAGTGAGCATGCCCACTAGTGTCCTGCAATCTTTGCGCGGGCGTGCCAAGATGAACAGAGTTCGTTTTTCGCATTGTGCATTGCACATGATTTTCGAGATTTTGCACGATGTCGTATCTTTCCATCTACGATTCACTGCTATTGTGGCTCTTCTTTCGAGGTTCCTGTACAACTCTTGTAGCGGAGTAAGTACATGTTCTGCGAGTTCTGATTCCAGCCCGGCACCTTCCTTTGCTAAACCATCTGCCATCTCGTTTCCCTCAATGCCCTGGTGGCTAGGGACCCAGTAGATGCGCACTCTTTTCGAAGCGCATAGTGCATCTAGTGCATCTCTGCCAGCCAAGACACTTTTGGACTTGATGCTAGCGGAACGCATGGATTTGATCGCCGCTTGACTGTCAACGAAAATGTTGATGTTATAGTGTTGTGTGTCCATGCTGAGGGCTATCTCAGCAGCCTTCCTTATGGCAAATACTTCCGCCTGGAAGATACTGCAGTGGTTCGGCAGTTTATATGGCTGCCTTATATTAGGCTCTGCGCAATACACCCCCGTAGGCATTTTGGAGCCGTCGGTAAATATGTTGACCGCCTGCTGTGCTTGTTCTATACCTTTGTACCAGTCCTTTGGTCCCAGAAGAGTTCGTACTTTGGAATTGACTATCGTGCGAGGCACCATGTAGTCCGTGCTACTAGGTAGATCCTTTCCGATTGTACAATGTCCAAAATTTTGGATGTGCATGTTGCCTGCTGCCGTAAGGCGTTGTGCCGTTTTTCCGGCTATTAGTTTTGCGTGTATGTCCAGGGGGTCCATACTTAGAATGGTTTCAAGCGCTTTAGTTGGAGTTGACTTCAGTGCCCCCGTGATGCATAGCGCTCAGCAACTGATTGCAAGGAAGAAATATTATTTCCAACTCTTACACGCTGCTTTCTTGCCTCTAGGTAATTAGATAAGAGTTTAACTGCACTGTCACTAAACTTGAACAAACATTTAAGCTTATAACAAAGCAGATTGTGATTTACCGAGTCAAAAACTTTAGAAAAGTCAATCAGGCAAAGAAGGGTTACAAAGTTTTTATCATAAGATATTCTTATGTCATCCATAATTTTCATAGCTGCAGTCACACAGCTGTGACCTGTGCGAAACCCAGACTGAAGCGGCGATAAAAGGTGGTTAACGTTTAGGTATTCAGAGATTTGGTCAGACATTAACCGTTCAAAAACTTTACCTAGAGCAGGAAGTATGCTTATGGGTCTAAAATCCTTGGGATCTGAAGTAGAGTTAGATTTATGAATTGGCATAACTGTAGCTATTTACCATAATTCGGGGAAGCGGAAACAAGTAATACAGAGATTAATAATATGAGTGAGGGGAGCTAGTATAAAGTGGATAACTAATTTAATAAATTTAATAGGCATTTCATCGATCCCGACTGTATTCGAACTGATCTTCATTATACACTTGGCAACATAGTCTTCACTGACAGAAGCAAACTCAAAAGAGGGAAAGGGAAATTGGTTAGTTTGTTCTGACAACTCAACATTGGAACTAGTACTGGCAGGACTTGGACATTCATTAGACAAAAAATAATTATTCAGTAAATAAGGCTCCAAAGTCACTCACTTGGGGCATTACTGAATACCCTATATTTTTTTAAATTGTGCCAAAGTTGCTTAGAGCTTAAACCAGAGTTTAGCTTAGAGCTGTAAAATTTTGTCTTTTCTTTTCGAACAAATATATTAGCTGAATTACGCGCTCTCCTGTAGCTTTCCCAATTTCCATCAGTTCGATTGTGTTTCCATTTAGAGTAGAGTTTGTTTCTTGTTTTCATATACATAAAACGACTAGAGAGATATCTGAAACTAAGCAAACATCAAGCAGACTAGGCTCACAATCGTGCATATAGCGGGTGGGAGTCCCATGGTTCGCTACAATTTAAACCGCTCATTGAAGAGAGATAGTAAAATTTATCTGTAGCAGCGTCATTCCGCAACAAGTTAATATTAAAGTCGCCACATATAAAGAGAAAATCATAGTCAATGACTTTTGTATTAAGGTCAGAGAAAAACTGTTCTGGACTATTGCAACGATTAGGATTGTAAAAACATGACACTAATATTTTTTTATTATGACCAAATAACTCAACGTTAAGGTACTCATGGACATCACTAATTTTATTCACAAATCTGACATTGAGACTGGACTTACAATAAATAGCCACACCACCACCCCTTTTACCATACCTGTCATTACGGAACAATCTAAAACCCATAAAATCGTAAAAACTATCTGGAATATCGTTCTTGAACCATGTTTCAGTGACACAAACTATATCAACAGGTGAATTTTCAAACAAATACCTTGCTTGATCTAATTTAAATCCGTTTAAACTTCGCGCGTTAAAATGTACAACATCACATTGCGTTCAGACTATTACATTGTTTACATAAAACATGCATTAATGCTTTATAGTTGCCTGTAGCACCAAAAGATAAACCGTCGAAAAGTGTCAGGATTGATAACACATAGAGTCAGCTCTAAACAAGATTAAGATACATACCAAAATTAGATTAACTAATGTAAAGAAGAACAAGTAGAGAAAGGATGAGAGATTGAGAAAGATAATCACCTATTAAAAAAAACAACACAAAATATAGAAAAATATTTAACGCAACGGCACAGATGGAGGAAAAAAAACAATGAATAATAGCTATAGTCCACAAGGATATTTAGTTATTTGACAAATGTAACAAATGACAAAAGCTTCCCCGAAATATGCCAAATCCCAGTGGCTCACCTCCACTCAACTCGATTGAAAAAAAAAGCCCAATTCTAGTAATGCACACACAATAAAATAATTTAAGTTTATGTTATGCTCGTGCTACTTTCACTCCTACCTAATTATTTAACTGTGTGCATATCTAAATAAGAATTCAGCTTACGTATTCTTAGACTCAGTTTCATGTGCCTCACAAAAGAAAACCATTCAATCATTACATCAGAAAATAACTTGTTTCAGAGCAATTATTTTGTTATCCATGTCGTGTCTCTAAAGTAAATTCAGATATCAATGTCGAAAGAAAAAAGATAATCTTAAGACATTAAAGAACTAAGCAAAATGTGATTGAAAAGATAATAAATAGACAAGAGAATTACTTGCTTTAATTGAAATATAATAAGCTTTTAAGAAACAGTTTTATACATTATATCTTTATTATAGTTATAGAAGCTAAAAGCTCTCTAACATTGTTATAAGAAAATATAAATTAGTTCATTAATTTTACTAGTAAGCCCGTGTGGCGTTAAAACCAGGGCTCGCAAACAAACTCTAAAGAAAAGTATTTTTCTGTTCTGTTTGTATCTTCTAAAGATCACAACAAGTATTTTGGTTTGTTTAGTTTTTTCTCTCCGATTCAAAAAGTAGCACAAACCGAAGCAAGTAGAGACGAGAGAGCAAAGTAAAATGAAATGTTTCTTTTTTCGAACAGAAAAAACTTCCTCTCACTGTTATGCTTTTGAATCGCGTGCACAAAAACAATCAAAGTAAAGTATCTTTAGCGATCTCTTGTTGGTTGCTGGAAGCACCAAAATCCGAAGAGAGATCTGCAATGTTTGTTCGTTTCGTTTCTGATGCGACTTTTTTTTGTGTTGAAAAAGTTATTGCGTTGTAATTTTTCTTTGTTTTGTTGCTTTTATTGAATTTGTTGTTTCATATAGATGCGTTGTGCTTTTGTGCATATGTATATGAGGTAACGTTCGTGAAAAATACAATGTTTTGGTTAGAATAAATGCTGGAGTAAGAAAATTAAATGAATGCAATAGGACAGTCACAGCGGGGAAGATAAGGTATTTCAAATTAAATGACATTTCTTATTTCTATGCTAATTTTTTGCGAGTAGGGGTGTTTAAAATTAACAAATTATTAAAATTATAAATAATGTGCACGTTTTGATAGTTATTTCTCTGAAAGCGAAGCAAGCTGGGATGTTATAAGAACACTCTCATTTTCTTTATGATTTTTAATGCAAAAGCAGACGTTAGAAAATGTTCGGTCTTTACCGTTATATGAGCCGGTTTCTGCGTTGTGAGTCAATTCTTTTTACATTTGAGGTTCAATTTACTGTCTATTGTTTTAATTAGTGTTTTCGTAGACATCGACAAAATGCCACGTCCGGCTAATGTGTTGTTACACAATTTTTTTGAAATTAATGAAAATGTGTTTTCTTGCAATAATGGTCAGTGTGGTGGCAAGGCGTTGCAAAAGAACAGTGGAAATTTAGAAAGACATTTAAAAGCTATGCACGCTGATAAATATGAGTGCTATATGCAGAAAAAACATGTCAAGCTTCTAAAAATTCTTCAAATATTAAAATTAGTTTTGAAGTTAATAGACGCAGCATTGAAGTTGCTATAGTAGAACTGTTTACAAAAAACTGAAGGCCATTGTGTATGCTGCAAGACCGTGCTTTCAAAACAATAGCTCAGCCATTATTTAATGCGTTAAATTTGAATGTTAACGCTCATAGCATTATTGAGAAAATAATAGCATATGCAAAGGAAATTAAAAATGAAATCGTTAAGGATGTTGAGGGGAAGTTATTGTCATTAAAAGTAGATGCAGCAACACGACGAGATTTGAGTGTACTTGGTATTAATATTCAGTACTACAAAAATAACAAAATAACAATTAAAACATTAGCTATAAAAGAGCTTAAGACAAAGCATTCAAGTGAAAATTTGAAAAAAATTATTTTAGACGTGCTTAGTGATTATGAAATAAATATTAACCAAATTTTAACAATTACAACAGACAACGGAGCAAACATGGTTAAAACAGTAAGTGATCTTAATGATCACTGTCAAAGTCAATTGGAGGAAAACGAAGAAAATGAAGAAGATACAGAAGACTATAATTGGACTGAGGATAATTTGGAGTCTTTAATTCCAAATTTTTCAGAAAATTACATAACAAACATTCGTTGCAGTGCACATACTTTACAACTTTGTGTGAATGACGTACTTAAAACAAGTAATGTAAAAGTAAAAATCGAGAACTGCAGATACGTTGTAAAAAAACTACGTTGCCCAAATGTTATGAACATTTTGAAAAATTGCCGTTACAAAAAACCAGTACTCGACTGCTCCACACGATGGAACTCAACATTTTTTATGATGGAGAGATTACTTGAACTGAAGGAAATAATAAATTCATTAAGTGCTGAAAAGAAGGAGTTGATGATAAACTCAGAAATGTGGGTTTTTATCTGTGAATTTATAAACACGTTGACTCCAATCAGCAGAGCAACAGAGAAATTACAATCACAAAATTTATATTTTAGTGATCTGTATATTATTTTAATGGATATATTGTTCCAAATAGAAGCTTTACCCCCCAATAATTTGAAAACGCTTCTCAAAGACGCACTGAATAAAAGAAAGTCCATGCTTTTTGAATGTGACTTGTTCAATGCTGCCATTTTCTTAGACCCGAGAATAAGAGTCACATTAAATTCAGAACAAATATCAAAGGCTAAGCAAATCATAACTTCCATACACAAACGGATTTCATCGCTTAAGGGTAACTATCAGTTAAAGTAAATTAAGTTTAAATTAGTTTCCGAAAGTTTTTGAATGCAAACGCTATTTCATTATGTCATCTTTTTTATTTTTATAGATAACTGCTCTATTACAGAACAGCATGAAGAAAACCTAGATGAAACAATAAATACCAGCTATATTATTTCACAGCAACCAAAAACATTGACTGAATTTTTAGATAACTTAGATCCCGTTCCACTTGAGCCAATAGTATTATCAATATCACCAATAGAGACCAACATTTTGATTTATGAGCGACAACCTAGACTACCGATTAATACAAATGTTTCAAATTATTGGAGTACACAAGAAAACGCCTTGTCCACCGTCGCAAAAGCCATCTTAGCCATACCATCAGCACAAGTTAGTGTGGAGCGATTATTTTCGTCATTTAAATATATATTTTCGGATCAACGAAGCAGTCTTTCTCCATCCAATTTAGAGTATATTTTATTAGTAAGAGTAAATGGAGATTTTACTTATGATTAATTTGAAATAATTTTTTTTAATATTAAAATTTTTTTTTTGTTCTTAATAATTTAGCTGTAATTTTTTTGTTCTTAGTTATTTAGCTGTAAAGAAACCAATTGCAGCTTTTCAATAATTTTAAACAATGAAATCTTTATTTTTATGTTCTTAATTATTAGCACTTACTTAAGAAAAAAAATTTTATTTTCAATAAATTTCAACTTACAAATTACCCAATAGTTTTAATTGATTACATCCTTTTTTCAAGAAAAGAAGAAAAAACACAGGTGCGGCGTTAGACACATGGGAGAAGTTACGCTATTTTCTAAAGATTATTTTTGTATAATCTATAATTCCGCGATAAGTGCCATTTGTTTATTTAAATAATGTAAAAATAAAACTTGAAGCTACAATTACGTTTTATTATTGGTACTTTTTGGCTCTAAAGTAAGTAAAAATCTCTTGAGACCACACGTTAGACATGGTTTGACGTTATGAAATGGATTTGTATGCATTTTATGTGTTTTTGAGTGGTTACAGGAATGACACAAAATGTGTGTGCTCAAGCTGAAATCTCCACTGACGGTCACACAACTCGTAAAAACCTGACGGTAGTTGTGTAACGATAATTTGCTGTGGACTGGTACTAAACCAGTTATAAAAATAATTAAACTTTTTTTTTTAATTTAATGTCAACTTACATATAAAAACACAAAAATCTTCTTCTATTAAAAAAATTACCGCATTGTAGTCAAGATTCAACAGAATCAATCGTTCTTCCAACTACGTCTGTTTTAAAGTTCTTTGAAATTCACGCACAACTAAAATCAGAATTATCGAAAAACCTAGTTACACGAATGACGGTAACAGGAATAAATAAATGCTCTTTATTTGGAGATTTCAGACATAAGAGAAAATCAGAACGCTTTCATTTATTGCATTTATTTGCTAACTACTTTTACTTGTATACACAATTTCGTTTTAGTCTAATACTAACTGAACACACAGTTGGTTAAAAAATTACAACTTTTTTGGTACAAATATTAAAAATATTACAAATACTTTATGTATTGCACTTGAGTTTCCCACTAAAAACCTCTGGTGCATTTTTTTATCTTGAATGTAAGTAGTGTAAGAAGCTTCATTGATAGCGCGCTCAAATGATACTTGTCTCTTAGTTTTACTTACTCAAATTCGCGAAATTCAAAAAGTGGTCAAACCAAGGCACACAAATTTTGTAAATGAAACATACGATAAAACATTTTTATAATTATTATGCACGATGCAATAGTTGCTTATAAATAAATTTATTATCTTTTCAATCCGTTTTTAATGTGAAACCTTTAACTCGTATAGGTTATTTGTCTTGGGTGACCCCTAGTGAAATTTTCTGGAAAATATTTTTTTAAGGTTTTAACCTTTGAAATCCCTCCAAAATTGACTTATAGGGTATTTTCCAAAAAAAGGGTCAAATTGACCCATACTGGAAGGAGCTAGGGGGTTAAAGTGTCCAGAAAAAATATTCCCTGGAAAATTTTAAATTAGGCTTCCGAAGACAAGAACACCGACCCGTACACCTCCATATAGAAAATTTCATCAAAAGCGCTTAGGAAATACTTTTTCCTAATGTCCTTATAAGGAATGCCAGCAGTTATTCCGATAACGGGATTTTTTGAATCGATCTCCGGTTGTATAACCCTTTTCAGGATATACATTGGGGTATTTCACCGGTCTGGGCTGCAAAAAGTCAATGTTATAAAACGCAGATTTGATAGAAAAATATGTCCCTGTGGTCGTACAGGGCTAAAATCAAATATGAGACTTAAAAAGAAACTATTTTCCCAATAAAATAATTTTGGCTGCGTAAATCGGTCAAATACCTCAATGTGCGGTGCTAAACGAATTTAGTTTTGCAATGTTGAATATGTCCTAATGGTCGAGCAGGGTTTAAATTAATAACAGACTTAAACAGAAACTACTTATCGACTAAAACAATTCTGGCCGCCTAAAGCTGTCAAATACCCCAATGTGCGCTGCAAAATTATTTTTTGCAATGTTTAGTAGTGTTTAAAATGTTTCAATGGTCGTACAGGGTTCAAATCAAAAAGTAGACTTGAATAGAAACTATTTACCGAATAAATTAATTTTGGCTGCCTAAATCGGTCATATACCTCTACGCGCGCTGCCAAACGAATTTTCTCAGAAACGAGACTTAGGTAGATCGCTTTTTCGCCCCTGTAAATCCCTATACTGAAAATTTCATCATAATCGTTTGGGCCGTTTTCGAGAACTCATTTCCAAACAAACATATAAATAAATAAACAAACAGACAAATATTGCTCGTTTAAAAGTATAAGAAAGATATAAAAAATTCGATAACTACGAGCGTGAAATGTATGAGCTGGTCATATTAATTTTTCCCCCTCAAAAATTCTTCTGAAAACACCTACATTCTACCTGCCTCCCTTCTGGGTGTCCGCATACAAACAATCATGTCACTAAAACCATGTCGTACAAATCTATCGGTTATTGAAATTTTCATGCAAGCAAATCAACAGAACGAGACTTAAAAAATCTTAGATTCCAAAAAAAAAATGCTGCTTAAAACATGACGAAATTCTTTTTGAATTTCCGTAGCAAAACGAACACAACATTTGTTACTTGTTGTGGTTGCGATCATGACAACAAAATCTAAAAAACGAAATACTTGTAGTTTTCGAAGAACACAAAACAATCGTTTTCTTTCGCTCTTAATTTTCTGTTCGCTTTGGTACGCATTTCTGTTTGTAGCAAAGATCCAAACCTAAGCAGATAGTGATACTGTTTGCTTTCGCAGATTTTGCAGATGTAGAGTTTGTTTTTTCGTACAGTTTATTTGCAACCCCTGGTTAAAACGTCAAAATCAAACATACCTAGATTTTGTTTGAAGCTATTGGATAGATTTTTAACTGATCAAAATTGAAATGAAATTAATTTTGGCCTTTTTGCAATATACGCGGTATTTCTTACTAAACTTTTTTATATATTTTCAAGTATTAAAAAAATTTCCGATCAACAGCTTAGAAATATTTTTCAACTGTAAGAAATCTTTCCAGTATCACTTTGATATTGAATATATCAAATCATAGTTTTAGCCATTGGTGCCAGCTACACGGAAAATAGGGATTTCTACGGATATTTAAGCATAGATAAACGGACAACAGTGGCAAAATAAGGTAAATCTACAGATTTTTAAGAATATCACACAGAATTCTAGTAGATTTCGCTTTCTTTCACCAAATTTTATGTCAAAAATTTTGGAATGGTAAAAAAATGTACTTATCACTAAAAAATTTATTTACATAATTTGATAAAACTTTGCGCTTATCAACACTTACATTTAAAAAAAAAATGTTTTAAGGAATCTAATTTAGAAGTGAGCAAGTGGGCAGCCTCATTTGAGGCGAGTGTATACAGCTTAACCCATTAATGCTCACCACTAGAACTCATTGAGTTTATTTTTAGAAATTTTTGGCATTAATTTGTATTAATGTTAGACGAAAAACTCTGAAGTTTAAGAAAAACTTCAAAGGATTTTGGTGTGGCGAAGTGTGTTAACGTATAAGATCATAAACGTCTAAAGGGTCTGTAAGTTAAGAATTAAAAAAAAACTTAAAAAATTAGAAAAAATTATAAATTGGAAAATTTTTATTTCGTAGCGCAAAAAAATATTTTCTTTCTTCATGATATTTATAAAAAAAAAGAGCTCATCTGAGTGGAATTTTTTACTTTCCTTTGAAATACTACACTTAACACTGGCTGGAAAAAGAAACAAAAAAGCTTTAAAGGCAACACTAAACGATTTCACAGCATCACATACATACCTACACTAACGGACAACAAACAGCTGAAAACAATAACACAAGATGATAATGTCACGTTCGCTCAAAAATCCAACGCCACCCTCACAAAACTATTAACCAACACAAAAACACCTGTAGAGATGGAAGAAAAGAGAAACGTAGTCTACGAGATCAAATGCAACGGCAATGCAGCGGAGCAGTGCAAACACGTATATATAGGTACAACAAAGAGATCACTCAAAACAAGAGTTAGTGAGCATCAAGCGGACATCACTCACAAACGAACGTCGACAGCGTTAGCAGAACATATGCTAGAGAGTGGACACACAGCAGACTTGAACAGAGTGAAAATACTGGACATCGAAAAGAGGGCAAACAAACGTTTCACTCTAGAGAGCCTACGCATACAACAAAAGATAACGACGACGATGAACTCACGGGAAGATAAAGACAATATAAGCGCGAGCTACGCTCTTGTCTTAAACCAATAAGACAGTGTTGACAAGTGGTGCAGTTTATGATGAATATATTTTTAAAAAATTTTATAAAAAATTACTTCAAATTAACTAAGTATTTAAACAATTTTTAAGTTCTAATCAAATTAGCAAATTATCGTTCAAATTATCGTTCAGCATGTAAGTTCTTATGTCATTTGTTTACAGCTTTTATTTATATATTTATTTCATTATCAGTCAAATGATTTTCACTTAAACTATTTTTAAATTTCAAATTTAAAATGTTTTGTTCAACTAAGTTATAAAAAATTGTTTTTTTGTTGTTTTCGTTTTTAATAAAAGATCCCCTGAAGAAGTTGAAAAAGAATCAACGAAACGTCGGGAAAATTATGAATTGAAATTTTAATTTAATTGCATACAAAAGAATTGATCAGGAAGCCTATTCATAATATTGAAAATATTATAACTTTTCAACTGATCTACAAAAATACACAAGGTGAATTTTAGAATTTTTTGGGAAAAGCATATTTTTGGCTATCTCACACTGTTAGAAGCAAAATCTTTACAGTGGCTGCGAATTTTTGAAAATGCTTTTATCGGGTATGACATATCATACGTTGCCTTTAATGGGTTAAAACAAACTTAAAGTGCCTTTAAAATGTATTTCAATGTTAATATATTTATAATGAATACAGATTTAAAAGATCTAACGTTCCTTTAAATTAATAAAAGTTACGTTTTATGTTATGTTTTTAAGTTTTAGTTATAGTAGCTTAACTAAAAGTAATAGTTGTTAACTACTTTTACTTTTAGTTATGTTTTACGTTGCTTGTAACTTTCATAAGTTTCATGCAAATTTTGTAAAAAAAAAATCAAATATACAAAAAATTTGTAAAAAACTATTAACTTCAATTGAGTAATTTTATTAGCTGTTTGTTTTAAATTAAAAAAAATATATGTATATAAATTTGCCAACACGGATTTACACGGATTTTATTTGTCGCATTTGAGGATTTTTACTCTCCTCGGGTTTGCATCACTGATTTTAGCTGTGAATTTATAAAAGATTATTCGTCGGTATAACAGTTTCATAGCGGTGGCGCTAAATGCCTCACATATTTTTAGGCACATGCTGAAATTAAGAAGAGAAACAGCAACATCACAACAACAATCATATGCAAATTTTAACTCACTATAACTTAAAAAAGATAAATTTTTAAGACATAAAAAGTCTAGTTTGCACATCTGCAGATCTAAACCTATCAAACCATACTAAATTTATTAAGATTGAACTTGTACTTCAAAAGCCTAACGCCGTACAAAATTTTAATTTGCGTAATATGTAAGGTGATCTATTAAATTATTACATGAATTTATTTACGAGCTTTAAATCAAGTAAATTTTTAAGAAGACAACAACAACTCTGTATAGAGTCAATCACTTAGTTGAATAGACAATCTGTTTCCCCCTTGAAGTTACTATGCAGGAAATGAAAAAATTCACTATCTTCTCTAATTGCCCTCGTATCAAATATCGAAAAAAATTTTTCTCATATGTCATTCCTTAAGCATCTTTCTGTTTAAAAAATTATAGTTGTTATTTTTTATAATTAATACAAATTAACACGAATTATATACAAATTTTTGCTCCTGTGAACGAACTAAAGAGCTGACAGAGAAGAAATAAATGGCACAATTAAGGTGTTTTTTAAACCTCCTCATTAATATCTTTTCATAAAAATATATTACAAAATTAGGGTGAATACTTTTGAATTTTAGTTAAATCCTTTTTTAAACCCGAATTTATCAAATTAATGCTTGTTTTCGCTTCTGTGTTCAAAGTAAAAAGTTTTTTAGAACTTCCAAGTTTTAGAACTTCATTCAATTTTCCAATTTAAATAAGTTAACAGCGAAATATTGCGATACTCAATGATTGGAAAAAAATGAATACACTTATTGAGCCAAGTATTGAACTTAAACAATTGATAAACAATTGTAATGCATTAGTTTTCTTTAAATAATAATAAATCTGCAAGTTTTGCGCAATAGTAAAAATGAAGGCATTGCATAAAATGCTCTTGCAAAAAATTAATGGAATTTAATTTATGAAAACAACTGCCAACATTTTCAACCACTACAAAGTAATGGCATCATTTCAGTTGAAGGATACTTTAAATATATCCTTAACAGTCAATTTAATGCAGGCATGTAGCAAGGATGAATTTTTTCAAAGTAGATCCTTGCTGCGTTGTTTGTAGTGTACTTAAGCGCACTCTTACGTCGCATTAGAATAAACATGAAAACAAATTTCGAAAATATCAAACCACTAGCTCACACACACACACATGCATACTTCAAGCAAATGCTAAACAAACACAGACACATTAGAACTGCTGCAAACAGAAGTCAAGCAAAGACAAGCTCGAACTAATGCGCCATCGCATAAAAAACCGAACAACGATGGATCAACTGTCAGAGTGAATGGAGCAGTGAAGCAGAGGAATTCACTAAGTTTGGACCGCCCGAGATGGGTTGGGCTGGGCCCACCAGGCCGCAGCACTATTGTTTTGCCCAAGAATTGCATTTTTATTTAAATGCACAGACATTTGTCAAGTTGCAATGGATTCTAAATGCAGAAAGAATGAAATACAACGCAAATGCAAATTATAATTAGAAAAATACAAAAAAAAAAATGTTGAATTGTAGTAGTAATGTGAAAATGTGGAAAGACAGTAGATGGAAATGCAAAAAAATGCGATTTCAAGAGATTTATGCACCCAAGTGGCTTTCATGTGCGCTGCGCAAAAATTACAAATAAATATGTTTATATATCTCAAAGTATAGTAAGTATGTGTGTTTGTGCTCAAAAGCAAATGTTTGTTTGAACAAAAACCTTTTTTTTCTATTATTGATGTATTTGGAACTCAACCGAGCCAGTGTTGCCATGAAAATATATGAAAAGTCTTAACTTTAGCTCTTAGCTCATCGGATTCTGGTCATATTACACTTAACAGTGAAAAAATTAAAGGTTAAATGGTTGTTAAATTTTATTACAGTTACTATTTTAAGCAAAACCAAAAATTTGTGAAATAAAAGCAATGCTTTCACGAAACATTGTATTACAATATTTAATTTATTAACTTTCAACATAAATTTCATTCCTTTTCTTTACTTATTAATTTTAAGAACATATTAATATTACTAATTGTATACATTTCTTAGTTGTTTCTTTAATTAATTATAGAACAATATAAAAAAAACAAAAAGACAGGTGTACCAGTAACCAGGACATCGAATAGTGCGTTATGCCCATACCGGCATATCCAAAAAAAATAAGCCTTAATCTCAAAAAATACAAGTCCTTTAAATGCTTTCCAAATATATTGTATGTAAAATATATTTTAAAATAATATTATTAAATAAAATAATATTTTCCTAAAAGAAGAATTGATTTTTCTCTATTTAATAAAACAGATACTAAGAGAAATACATAAATTTATGCTATCTACAAAGGAATTTATTCAAACAAGTGTCAAATCATAAAAAACTTAAGAGGGGGTTGGTCACAGCTTAATCACTCAAGACTACTGAAGATGGAAGCTTACCTCCTTCCGAAACAGTCTGTCTAGTCTGCTGTGTGATGGACTTAATACAAAATTTGTTTCTGCCTTCTTAAAATTTATTTTTTTTTAATAATATTTTATTTAATAATATTAAAGTTTTTTCCTAAATGACCTCTATATTTATTATGTTGGCTTTATATGATTTAAATACAAATTCTAAATGTTTGATAGTTTAAATCATACTTGATTTTAAATACAAATTCTAGTTGTTTGATATACAATAATAACACAAGCATAGAGACTAAAGAAAAGCAAAAATACAACAACAAATGTGAAATTATGAAATTGAGAAAAACTGAGAAATTGACTCTTCAAATCTCATCGCCCCGGTGGTGCAGTGCGTTAGTGCGCGCTTGCACGGGTATCCCAAAGATTTCTGATGAAGCCTTTAGCCGGGCCGAAATTGCAATAAGATCAGCTAGTGATTTTTTCCTTTTCATATTGAAAAACTTTGTTGCTGTTGTTGTTTCTTTGGAAAGATTCGTTAGAACAATTAATTTTTACGCAAAATTAAATCTTCTTATTTTTTTTTAGTGGATTTCGAAAAATCTCAAAAAAACCTTTTTTGATAAAGTTAATAGTAAAAAATTAAAAAACTCGCATTTCTTTATTGGAAAGTTACTCACAGTAAAATTATTTCTGCAATTTTAACCTTTTATTGTGCATTAGACTGGCCATTTTCAAGAAATTTATGAAAATGAAAACTATGACTACTAAAAACGAGACGTTTGGGATTAACACAAGCAGGTATTCATATTAGTTTGATAGGAGTACGCCAAATGACCGCAAGTTGATAATTTTGTTGTAAGTTGAAAAAAAATATGAAAATGTTTTTACTTTTTACATATTTGTCGTTTTTTTGGACATAAAGCCTTATTTTGTGCATAAAACTGATATGCATTTCGTTTGTTATTTAATTGTTCCTAAAAATGAGCTATAAAAGATAAAAATCGGATATAAATTATTAGAGTTGTGATAATTTTTTTTTTCTTATTGCAGTAAAAAATTCTTACAAATTCAAATTTTGTAAAAATTGCAATAAATTGCCATTAAAAAATTTCAAGCAATGTTTTATACAAATACAAAAAAATTATTTGACTACGTTTAATAACTTGGTCGTTATGGAATTTTTTACTACAGGGTCCGCCATCTAACTTTTTTTTTTCAACTAGTGCTTATTTCGTGAATGGTAACACTTAGCTCATATCTGATTTGACAGATAATTAGTTTTATCCTTCCGCTGAACGAATATGGTTGTGCATACGCTTGAGCAACGCTGGGAAATATTGCGACATTACTTTGAAAATCATGGTAATGTTGCAGAATGTGTGCGAAAATTGCGTACGGATTTTGGAAGAAGAGAAGCACCGTCAGCTCCGTATGTTCGTTATATTGTGAAAAAAGTGAAAGAAACTGTCATCCTCATCGATAAACCAAAAGCGTGAAAAGCCAAAAGCAGTGCGTAGACCCGAGAATATTGCTGCTGTGGCAGAAAGTGTGCGTGAAGCGCAATCAACATCAATTCACCGTCGTTCTCAACAATTGAACATTTCGGAGACATCATTGAGACGAATTTTGCATAAAGACCTTGGTATGACGCCATACAAAGTCCAATTGGTTCAGGAGTTGAAGCCAACTGACCATCCAATGCATTTGGGGCACAGAAAACCCGCACGCATACATTGAAAAGCCGCTGCACCCAAAACGAGTCACTCTTTGGTGCGGATTTTGGTTCAGAGGCATAATTGGGCCATTTTTCTTCGAAAATGAGCAAGGAGTGGCCGTTATAGTCAATGGCGACCGTTATCGGGTCATGTTGAACGAATTTTTGTTCACAAAAATTGAACAGGAGGATATTGGCAATATTTAGTTTCAACAGGACGGCGCTACGTGCCACACAGCCGAAGCTACACTCGATGTTTTGCGCCCTGTTTTTGAAGATCGCATTATCAGCCGCAGAGCTGATGTCGTTTGGCCACCTCGGAGCTGCAATTTGACACCGTTGGACTATTATTTGTGGGGTGCCCTCAAAGATAAGTGTTACGACGACAAGCCAGAGACAATTGACGCTTTAAAGGACAATATTCGTGAAGCCATTGGTGAAATGCAGCTGCACACAATCGATAATGTGTTAAAAAATTGGACCGATCGTGTAGGCTACTGCATGGCTAGCCGAGGCAGCCATTTGCATGAAATTATTTTCCATTATTAACCGGAAGGATTGTACTTTCAAATAAAAAAAATTTGAGAAAGTATCCAGTAGTTTTTTTTATAGAATTTTCAAAAAAAAAATTTATTTGGCGGACCCTTTAGAAGTGTAACATTTTGTAAATTTCGAGTTAGGGTATTTTTACGAAACATATTCCAAAAAATCAAAAATTCGACTTCACGGCTGGCTATAGCATAGTCTTAAGCTATTTCGGGCAAAAAACTACAAAAACCGAAATTCGGATAAAAAAGTTATAGCTGTTGAAACATGATTTTTTTAAAAAAAAAAATGCACAAAGTTTTTTTTTGTAAAGATCAAAGAACCAAGGCATGCGCCTTATACAAACAGGGTTTGGTCTTTGACCTAAAAGGAAAGGGATCGATTTATTAAGAGGAATTGATTGGAACCCTACATGAATTATTGATTAGGCGAAACAACAGTGAAAGACAGATTGAATTGTTTTTCACCGAGGCTTGTGTTATGCCTTAACCTCGGCAAGCATTTCCAGCCCTTAGTTTTGAATTAATCCTGGCCTTTAAATTCACATTTTCCATAATTTAGCTGTGGATTTTTTAGTGTTTCGTAATTCTTAAATGTAGCAAAGAACAAAGAAAGTGAAAAGAACCATGCCCGAACCCGGATTTTAATCTGGGAACTCTGGGTTTTTCGAACACAAAAAATTCATAAAAAAATCTATAATAATATGTTTCTCATTTAAAATTGCTCCAATAAAATAAAAAGAAATTTTCTGGTTTTAGTTAGAAGAAATTTTGGAGTTCCAGGGCTGTCAACATATCAGAACTTGGTTTAAGGGTGAAATATATTAATACAAATACCCCAAAAACCAACCAGTTTTATTTTCACCACTGCCACTTATGAATTCTCTTTTTTCACCATTCCATCACGCACAATATATCAAAAATTAGATCAGAAACCAAGTCACACCGTCAGGTTAAAGTTCAAAAAGTAAAAGAAAATGTTCAAAAACATTTGCTTTAGTCGAAGCAATTTTTTAAATAAAACACAATAGAAACTTTTTTATGTAGCTTTGTTATTTGTGGTGAAAAATTGTGAAAAAAGAGAATTAACAAGTGGCCGTGGTGAAAATAAAATTGGTTGGTTTTTGGGGTATTTTTAATATGTATTACCCTAAGAATACAGGGTCTAATACGTTGGCAGCCCTGGTAATCAGAAAATTTTATTTATGTTACAGAAGCCATTTTAAATGAGAAACATAATTTTATCGTATTTTATGAATTTTTTTGTGTTTGAAATGCCAAAAACAGGCAGTTAGAGCATTTGCATTGAGCAATTGCATGGCCAATCTATTGTGCATACTTAGTTTAAAGTGAGAACTTTTAATTTAATTTCATTAGTATTAATTAAATTAAATAATTAAATCATTTTTATGTTTTTATTCGTGTAAATAATTTAATAAAATTCCGACGAGGTATTAAGGTTTTTTGAAAACGTAACATTTTGACGAGTTTAAGCAAAAGAATCAAATCGTCGAATTTAAGTTTGAAAGTTGTAAAAACTACGATATAATGGACCATTTGGCAACACTTATTCCAGGTAAAATTATATGCATTCACGTTAAAAATGCTGCAAATTACAGTTAAAAGCATCAAAAGAAATATCGATGCACGAACAACAACAACAACCACTGCTTTAAGCATTTCAACAAATTTTGGGCGATTTGAATCAGATTCCAATTTTTTTTTGTCTCCAAATGCAATCAACTTCATTTGAGCGATTTACGGCGCACAAACCGCTTTTGGTATTTTGCATATATCAGCGATACTGCAGAATTGAAATTATATACAAACCAACCAACTTACACAGGAGCTTCCTTCGTCCTTTTGTACACACCCACTCCAGAAACATGTTAAAACCTAGTCGCTGACTAAGCAAATTTTATTTATAGTTTATTTCTTGCTGCAGCAGCAGCAGCTACAAACGACATCACGTGTTGAACCCTAAAACATACACACACACACACACACACACACGACTTTTATATAGGCCTTCATGCACACGAACACACAGTCACACACATACACTCACTCACGCATACTAGCACACACATTTGTAAAGCAAAAATGATACAAGTTGAACTTAAAATAAATATAAATCAACACAAAAAACCAACAGCAAAACAACAAAAGTTCCGTCAGCTTCCATTGGGAACAAGTTGCATTTGTGTGTGTGTGTATGTGTAGCGGATGCGGTATGCATCCCAGTGGGCATTTTAGCGAGTGCTACGCAAAAAGAGGCATGCTAGCACTGCTATTGTTGGCGTCAATACACCTTCCATGATCACTGCATTAATGAGTACTTCTGTAAGGCCTACCTTTTGAAGGTCCTAATTCTTTTCATTTTATTTTATATGAAAAAATTTACAAAAAAATTCCAAAAAAAATTTTATATACACAGAACAGTTTGTAAAAAAATGTAGATTTGAAAAAAAACAAAAAAAAATTTTTTTTTTTTGCCCGAGTTGGGTCTCGAACCCGGGCTCCCGAAAACTAACACATAACATATTATATTATATGAAAATATTTATATGGAAAACTCAAAGTCTTTTCTTATATTTTTGTATGAAGAAAATTTATAAAAAAATTCCAAAAAAATTTTTAAATACACAGAATAGTTTGTAAAAAAATTTAGATTTAAAAAAACAACAAAAAAAAATTTTTTTTTGTCCGAGTTGGGAATCGAACCCGGGCTCCCGAAAGCGTACTTTCATTTGTATTCATGCAAAATTAGCAAGTGATTCTTAACAACCACGGTAGTCGAGTAGGTAAGACATCGTACCGCCGACTGAGAAGTCCATGGTTCAAATCTCAAATTGATCGTCGATTTTTATTAGAAGATGATATTTTTATTGCTTTTCCTTCTAACGTGACTTCTCGAAAGAGTGCTTCTGGCAGGTCTCTTTTGAGCAAGGAGAGCGGAAGGCCTGAAAAATTTTCCCATTTCATATAAAAAAGCAAGTGTAATTGTATATGAGTGCGGCAGTACTCTAAAATCCATACGAAGGCCTGCTAGCAGCGCTGCCAATGCCTACTGGGATGCTGCTGCTTTTGGCTGGTATGTGTGTATGCGAGTACGTAATATCATTGTGTGCGTCGTGTACTTCGACACTGACACACTTTCCTAAAGTAATACCAACTCATACAAGTGAGATTAACTTTTATTCATATTACAAAAAGCCAGAAAAAATTGGGGTGGGCAGCAAATGTCTGGGTAGAAAAAAGCAACGTCAGAATGTCGATATTACATCTTCTATTAGTTTGCTTTTTTATTTTTTTTCGCTTTTTTGTTTCACTTGTTTTTGCCCTACCTCTTTTATTCAACAAATAGAAACGTTTTTATTTCTTTTATAACTTTTTGTAAACACATAAAAATTACAGCAACAGAGAAAAAATTTTAAAAATTTTGACAGTTATGGCTATAAAACAGTGCTAGCTCGTTGACTCGAGGGTAACATTCATATATTGCAAGCCGTAAAAAATTCATGGCCTGCAATTGCTGTCGAATTGAACAGCCAACACCAGAAAAAAAACGACAAAAAAAATAAACAATTTTATATTTTAACAGTATCATGAAAATGATTACAACCTTTTAGGCGGCTGTTTGAACTCATTGTTTTTGTTGTTTTGTTGCTGTTGTTGTAATTTGCCGCTTAAAGCTTTATGTGGCCAAATTGAGCTGTAAAACTGCGATACCCGGTAAGGATAGGCAAATGAGAGTCATTTATTCGGGACAAAATATCATGTCGCTAGCACTTGGGTGCAATTTTGAACTGAAGAACTCAGTTGCCAATTTTTTTTTTTTTTAATATCTTAATGTCTCATAATAAAATATTTCACTTTCATCAAATTAGATAAATTAAACTAACTGACCTGACCAAACCAGCAGTTTTTGTTATCATTTTGAGCATAAAAGCAAAAAAAAAAGCAAGCAAAAGTTTAACTTATAATTTCAATTTAATAAATATTCCTGTAAATTTAAAGGACAGTTACACTTTAAGCATATTAAAAAAAAAAATTAACTTTTTTATAAAATCTTTTTTGACCATTTTAATGCACAGACAAATGTATGAAACTGTTAATATTGTGGCTTGGTGTTTGAAATAGATTGCCGGGAGATATCGCGCTGGCCATGTCAATTGGTCATTGTTGGCCGTTATTTCTAATGAAGGACTTTCTAGCGATCCAATTTAGCTCAGTTTTTATCAGTTTAGCCAGCGCGTTCTCTTTGCAAGCACTCGCAATTAAATGTTGCTGGCTTCTAAGCATAGATGAGCAAATTTATAACACATAGTCCTACAAAAAAAATCCCAAGGTTCATTCCCTACACCAAGTACGCTTTGACCTACTGTATGGCACGTTACGCCGCACAGTGGTTCAGAAGTGAAATTATATAGCAAAATTATTGAGCTGTTTTTATGAGTTTTTTTTTTTTCATTATGTTGTTTAAAAATAGTCAAGCTAGCATGATTCCAAAATATTTTGGAGAAAAATGTAGAGTTTTTTTGTGTAGACGCCTTAAAATTCGATTAATGTAAAAACGCTTGAATAATGTCATTAAAAATTGGTATTTTTCCAGAGAAATTACAGAAAAACGAGGAAAATATTGCTTGTTTATCTATTAAAAGCTTTATTGGAAAATATTTCCGCATACTCGAAAATTATTTTAGCCTTTATTTTTATAATAAACTCTTTATGCTAGTCGATATGTAGGAAAAAAGAAATTAATTTAATTTTTAACAGAATAAAACTCTATTAGCGCATTACAGCACTTCTATTTAATATACGTATTAATTTTTATTGGTCTTTAACTCAAATGTTTCAAATAACAAAAGTGAGCATATTTGTGCTCTTTGCACAACATTGGCAAAAACTAAATGCGTTTTGAGTATGTTTTCTGTAAATAAATTTGGATGAAGACTAAATGGGTTAATGATGTAGTAATTTCAACATCTAGACACAAATAGTAACAAACAAATTTCCGAATTTTAAGTTTGAACTCTCCTTAGAAAGGTAATTGAATATACTTTAATCTAAAAACTATTTTAAGAAATTATGTTGACTTTATATGATTTAAATACAAATTCTAAATATTTGATAGTTGAAATCATACTTGATTTTAAATACAAATTCTAGCAAAAATACAACAACAAATGTGAAATTATGAAATTGAGAAAAACTGAGAAATTGACATTTCAAATCTCATCGCCCCGGTGAGTACAGTGCGTTAGTGCGCGTATCACAAAGATTTCTGATGAAGCCCTTAGCCAGGCCGAAATTGCAATAAGATCAGCTAGTGATTTTTTTCTTTTCATATTTGAAAATTTTGTTGTTGTTGTTGTTTCTTTGGAAAGATTCGTTTCATTTTAGAACATTTAGAATTTGTATGTAAATCATATAAAGTCAGCATAATAAATATAGAGGTCATTTAGAAAAAAACTTTAATATTTTAAGAAATTTTAGTGGTTGAGGATTCCATTCCTTGTGTTAATATAATTTATTTCAACGTACGGGTTCGAATATCACCATCAAAAAGTAATAACTTTTTCTTAAAGCTGGTAAAATTGTGGTAGGGTCTCAATGAATTCATGAGATATGGTCATTTTAACATTTAAACAAAGATAATGTATGATATTTTTTATTTTTAATTTCAAAATTGCTATATATTTGCTCAAAATATATAAACTAAAAATATAACCAAAATAGATGTCACTGCTCGTGTAATTTTAAAAAAAAACACTCTGTGAGAAGGTAAAATTGACATTTCTTGCAAATGGGCATTACCATGGATGCGCACGTAACATTCGTACGCCTTTTTTGTTGTTAAAAAGTAGAAAGCAAAGAAAAATTTTAACTTTTTTGTCCTGTTTTGATTTGTGCATAGCACTCTAGTAGTACTATTATTAGTGTTAAAGGTGGAAGTGATCGAAAGTATTGTCCCAAGATATAAGCAAACAAAAAAGTACGCGTTACGATACAAAAAATAGAAGTGGTTCTTGTCTGCATCAATATGAGCAAAAAAAAATCTGCGAAGTGTCCACGAGTTTTTTAAAAGAGTTATTTTAATATTATCTGGCATAATGTTGCTATATATTCATAATTGTTTCGTTTAAAAATCGTCCTTAATTGTTTTTATACAAACCATAATATGATTCGTTACGATACATACGTTACGATACACTTTTTTCCCTTCAAAGAAGTACAAAGTTTTTAGTTTTATTTATTTTATTGAACTAGAAAACATATAGAGTCTAATTCATTTTATGGTCACTCGAAAACTTAACAAAAAATTAATTAAACGTTGTATTATACGAGTAATTATGTTATATACTTATGAAATTCCAATTTTCCAAAATTCCAAAATTCCAAACTTTTTCAACTTTGGTTACCATTTTTTAACTTTTGTTGCCATTGATCCTGTTTATTGCCATTTTTAAAGTTCAAGTTGAAATCACCTCTGATCTGGTACTCTCACAATATAAATTTAATCATTTTCTTCTCTATTATGGCGGTTTAAAAAAAAATTCAGTATCACTTAGTTTTTCAGTTGCGGTAGACCATTTGGTGGGAATGCCAATATAAAGATAACGAATATATTTTCACTGAGTTTGAGGTTACTTTGAGGTGGCGACTGTAGCCTAGTGGGTAGAGTGCATGGCCCCTAAGCTAAAGAACCGCGGTAGCCCGGGTTCAATTCCAGCTCAGACAGAAAGTTTTTTCATTTGAATTAATTTTTCTGTTCGGTTTTCACCTCTCTGCAGACAATGGCAAACCTCAGAGAGTAAAAAATGTAAAGCTTTTTGAGAACATAAATCCGTTCGGAGTCGGCATAAAACACGTTGGTCCAGTTCTCGGTCATTTGTGATCAAACATTTAATAACACTCACAACACAATTGATCAATAGATGCTAGGTCAAAGTCCTTCCAAGGGCTGAAATGGCCAGTTTATGTTTTTAGGTCACTTTTGAATTTGAGTTATACAAAGAGTATATATAAAACAAAAAAATCACACTTTTAGGGTCCACCTTAGTGTAATTTTTTTTTTAAATTCTAAAAGAAAATTCGATTCTACAAAAAAAGTAAAACAAAAAAACGCATATTTGGGGTCCACCCTAGTGGCAAAAACTTTTTGAAATTCTAAATTAGCGATTCAAAATTAGCGACCCGTTAATACTGCCAGCACATACGCAGAAAGTATAAAATAAAAATACACATTTTTAGGGTCCACCCTAGTGTTAAAAAACTTTTTGATATATGAACATAATTTTAAAAAAAGTAACGCCGCATCTACAAAGAATATAAAGCTAAAAGCACATTTTTAGTTTCCACCCTTTTGTATACTTATTCTTATATGTTTCTAATTCTTATATAAGAATATCGTATTCTTATTCTTAAATGTCATTCATACGCCACAGTGCCAAAATTAGGAAGTATCAATTTTTTTTCGTCGTGGAATTATTGCTTTTTGTATTCTACGTTAAATTAAAAAAAAAAACACATCGGGTGCTTTTATCTTCGAAAAGAAAATATATCTTCGGTTCCAATTTTGATGACTGTTATATAAAACCTAGTATTCGTTTTTATTTCAAGTATACCACTTTCACTTTCAAGTATAATTTCAACGCTGTGTACCACTGAATTAAATCAACGCTAAATCCAATTCGAGGAATAATGTTACCTCAAACAAATAAAAATTGTAAGTACATTTTTATTTTTTTTTAATCTAACTTCATATTAGCAACTTATTTATTTAAAATGGTAAGGAAAAATCTTAAGAACGTCCGATGGGTTTTTTGTGAAATAATTATCTCCGTAATTTCATTTTAAAAACTTTATTTCATATGAAAGTGCACTGTGAAAGTGCAGTGGATGACATTTTATATAAGAATAAGTGTACAAAAGGTAAGAAATTTCTACTTTACGCTATTACAACATATCTAATCGCATAGCTAGGAAACTGTTTGTTTCACACTAAAACTGTTTAGGGCATTTTTGTAGAGAATTATCTGATCTAATTAAATATTCTGAACAAATTTTCTGTCCTACAAAAAGGAGAGGAGATATAAGCGAATGACCGATTTTGTTGATGTTTAAACCTCAATATCTTCTAGCGCATACATGGTATCATAGGGAACTCTTGAAAAGTTGTTATTTATTCATTACTGAATAGGTTTGCATCAAAAACTAAGCTCCTAATTTACTTGGAGTTCAGAAAAAAAAAATTTTAAAAAATATGTCTGGCAATGAAATATATAAACCCCCTGGCGCAGTCAAAATTATGTCGTAGAAAAAACTAAAGGTGCAGAAATTATTTTTTTACGCGTAGTTTTCAAAACTATATGAAGCCCATGAGGTTAAAAATTGTCCCACTCTACTGTGCAACCACGAATCTGTGCGATATCGAATAGCTTTGGAGGTATAGCTATTCGATATTGCAAATTCGGGTTATATGGGAGGTTCCTCGCCTCCTTGTCCAACGCCCATAAAATGCTATCAGTTAAACGGCACGTGTTAATTGTGATGTCACAAATTTGGGTTGTATGGGAGGTATCACGCCCCCTTCTCCAGTACCCATAAAATGTATATAGTGAAACGGCAAGTTTCAATTACGGTCGAGTACGGAATTCCTAGGCTGTGCGATCTATAATTTCAAAGCTTTTCAATATTGCAAATTTGGGCTGTAAAGGAGGTTCCACGCACAAAATCCAAAAAATCCTATAAGAAAAAATGCATTTGTAAATTGAGATCGAATACTGAATTTCATGGCTGTGCGACTAATAACGCCAAAGCAATTCGATATCGCAAATTTGGGTTGTATGGGAGGTAACACGCCCCATTTTTGAACGCCCATAAAATGTTATTAGTGAAACGGCATGCGTAAAGTGTGGTCATATACCGAATTTCGAGGCTGTGCCACCAATACCAAGGCTATCGCAAACTTGCGCTGTGTGGGAGGTGCCACGCCTCCTTGTACATATAATGCCCATTAAATGTTATCAGTGAAACGGCACGCGTCAATTGTGGTCGAATAGTGAATTCCGAGGCTGTGCGGCCTTTTATTACAAAGTTATTTGATGTTCTCTACTTGGATTCTTCAAATATTTTTTTACGAAGTCCTGTCTACAAATATTTATTTAAAACTCCAGGAAAAGGTTAGGATTGTTTTTCTCATTTTGATATTTTAAAAAAAAACACTCCCTAGCATGAAATTTAATAATTTTTTTCGTATCTCCTTTATGGTTGTTCCCAGTAGCGGATGGAATATATTCCGAATATATGAAGCATCAATTACCTTGTAATGACCACTACTTCTGACTATATTACCTTTCTATCCATAAAAGGCCTTACATTTAACATTGAATGAGACAGGAGGTAAGTGATCGCCTCCCTTCAGCATTACCTAGAAGTTATGGAGTAACATACTACTTGTATTAAGTTATAAAAATCACTGCATTACTTTTTCTTGTATGCTACATTACAGGTAATGAGGTATGAGTTAATTACTTCTGCTATATGCAGACGCATTCCTTTTTGAAAAAAGTAATGCTTCCTTACCTGGTAATTTATTCTGTATTATTTCTATGGTAGCCACTGGCAAATCCGCTGCTGGGTTATTTCTTTAAAATACTTCTTAGCAACAATTGTTAAGTCAATTGAGACCCATCGAATGGCAAACTCAGAAACTAAAAATTTTAGTATAACATTTTTGTCAATGCAGAGATGAGGTATCTTGAGGAAATTATAAATTTCATGCTATAGGGAAAAAATAGGGAAAAAATCGTGGTCTTAACCTGGTGTTTTAAATAGATACCTTTTTATAGGGTGTTGTTGAGAAAATATATCTTCGGTTCCAATTTTGATGACTGTTATATAAAACTTAATATTAATTTTTATTTCAAGTATACCACTTTTACTTTCAAGTATATTTTCAACGCTGTGTACCACTGAATTAAATCAACGCTAAATCTAATTCTAGGAATAATGTTACCTCAAACAAATAAAAATTGTAGGTACATTTTAATTTTTTTTTTTAATCTAACTTCATATTAGCAACTTATTTATTTAAAATGGTAAGGAAAATCTTAAGAACGTCCGATGTGTTTTTTAAAATCCAGCATTTTTAAAAAATTTTTAAATTTTAAATTTGCGAATAAAAATTAACTCATACTTTACTTTTCTGTGTATAAAGCGGTTAAGTTGTCATTTGATGTAGAAAATTAGTAAAAAAGTGCTTTTTTTGTACTGAACTTTATTTCTAACCCATTTTTCTGGAAAATAGTAAACAAATATCGCAAAAACTTCCGCTAGAAATTTAGATATATGTTAGATAAACAAAATTTGTTCAGATAACCTTTCCTGATTTCTTAATACATTTGTGCCATTTCAAATATAAAAATGCATTTTTATTACATTTTCCTAAAATAAAATTTGTATAACTTTTGCCTCAAATAGTGCAATTTAAAATATAAATCCTCTATAAGAATATCCTTTATAAAAATTCAAAATTATAAAATGTTTAGTTTTAAACGGGGGATTAGTTTAAATTGGTAAAAACACAACCCTCTCAAAAAAATTATATTTTTCTTAAACATGTAGATATCAGGCACCCTGTATACAAGGTCATTTTGAAGTACTACGAAATAAAGCTAAATATACATCTCCTTTAATGAGTGCTGTCAAACATTTAGATTCAAAGGATTAAAAAATAACTTTTTTTGGCATCATGCTAAATATAATTTTTTAGAATTATAGAAAAACTTTATATACAGACGTTTTCTGGCAAAATTACAGTAAAAAATGACACAGTATTTTTAAAATTTATTGTTTGTTGTAATTAATTTTTTGATTTCAAAACGAAACATGAAGCGCAAAAAACTAAGGGCCGTTTTATTCACTTTTTATAATTCGAGCTAACCTGAGCAGTTTCAATAACTTTTGTTAACTTGACTTTTTGTACAACTTGCAAATTTAAAAATTTTAATTTCTCAAGTTACAATTTAATTTCATTCAGTTCAAGTTAAAATTTTATATGTTGAAGTTAAGTCAAGTTATAAATACTTAAGTTATAAAACATCCCAGGGAATTTTTTTTAATATTTGATGGGAAATGATAAAATATATGACTTTTATAACTTACTAGCTGATATACCCGGTGTTACTCGAGAGCCATTTATATAAACATTTTAACATACACTTCTCGATTAAATGTTTTTTAAAATCGGGAATAATGAAAAACATGTTGAATTTTATTTGAATTTTATTTTATTTAATTTTATTTATCCACCGTTTGCTAGGTAATTGAACGAACATTGCTCCAAAAAAGTTTAGGAAAATTTTTGTTGTTGGTTCCATCTCTTGCGGTGAGCTAATTGAATTCAAAGAAGCGGTACGAAAAAGAGATTTTAAAAATTAAAAAGAATTTTTATATTTACTCAATCTTAAAGCAAGCACAATTACCTTTTTAACAAAATAAAAATTATGGTGGGACTCAATGCGTCCTTGAGATATGGACATTTTAACGTCTAAACAAAGATTTATATTAAAAAACATATTGAACTTTTTAACAAAAAAAAAATGTTAATGAAATATATTAAAAACAGCAGAGTTATTGGCATTAAAAGTAAAAACTTTGATTTTCATATAATTTTTTTTCTCATTATTAGCTATCAATGTTTTATGAAAATTCGTTTTGCTAAAAATAATTGTACCTACTAAAATTTCTAAAAAAAAATGGTAGTACTGCATTATTTTACTTTCTAAAAGTTTGGTAGCAATAGCATTTTCGCAAAATATTTCGCAAAACTTATCTGCTAGCTGCTTAAGAACATCAGATATTCTTCTGTAAGCAGAAAATAGCACCACCTGTCTGTAATCCCAAACGTGTGGGGTTAATTTAATTTCAGAGGGGGCGTGGCAAAAACTAAGTAAGTAACATTTTAATTTGGGATGCACTTAATATGTATACCTAGTTTGAGCAAAATCCGTTGAGCCGTTTAGATTTGTATAAAGGTCAAACAAACAAACAAACAAACAGAAAATGAGTTTTATTACTATAGATGAAATGGAAATTTGTTGGTGTTGAAGGCAACGCAATGTCAAAAAATATTGTATTATTAAAATATATGTGTGCAGAATAAAAACAAAGTGATTTCCAAATATGGGAGTTTTCAGTTAACGGTGTTCCGAATTAAGATATGTTTTAATTCACTTCGTTCAATAACGAAACATGCTATAGTACTTTAATAAAAATATTTCTAAAAGACATGCACTTTCATGAACATTTTAAATTAACCTGTGTTACTATGGCGTGTTTGATATTTTTAGATCTTATTTATAACATTATATAGTTCTCTGACAATCGAAAAAAATTGTGTTTATAATTTTGTCTTTGTATTTTGATAACAGAAGTGGATAAATTCGAGTCCTTCAAAATATGGTCGACGGTTAATCTGAGTTAATCGGCTGGATCAATTTTTAATTAGTTTGGTTTTATTTCGTTTATTAACATGTAAGCTATCTATTTTATTAAGAAATTGACTTTGGCGCCTTCTAGCGTATAAACACTAAAACAATATTTAAAAAAAATAGTTTCTTTATGTTTGACTACTAAATAAATTATGTTAAAATAAACCCGACTATGGCACATAATGAAATAGCTTGAAAATATATAGTTAAAAATTTAAATTTTTTGCGCTTGAGGATCTAAAAACCTACTTTAAGCGCAATCCTTAAACGCATTTTTTTTAAACGTTATTTTTCACGCGAAGTGCAATTATATTTTAGATCTTTGCAATTTAAAATAGCTCTTTTTTTAGAAAATTATTTTTAACCGATTTTTTATTTGTAAAAGAATAAACTGATTTTTTTAAAGTAGATATTTGTGACGTGCAGGCTGCACGAGTATTTACACCAGTTCTGTTGAAATACTTTCAATGATGCAAATTCAGTCTCTAGAGAGAGCTGTTAAACGTAAAAAGGCATATACAAAAATTTAGTAACTGAAACTGAGAAGATTCATCAGAAATGATGCCATAGTTTGGGATACCTTAATTTCTTGAAAATCGAGTGGCCAGCAAACTGAAATTGGCTAGCTTCATATTCTCTTTAACAAATGGCTCCAGCTGCACGTAGAAATTCCACGTTGTGAACTAATGCATAAATGTAGGTATCGACTACTCATAATTGTGCACATAATAACAGCACTTTCATATTACTACACATCGAAATTTCTTTTGACCAACTAATGACTGTAATCTTTGGAGCTGAAATCGATCAGCGGAAATTAAAACAGGTCATTACGTATATAAAGTGCAATTCAAGCACTTGCAAGAACTTTGATCGATGCTCTTTTGAATGTGTTGTGCGTGTTAATAAATGTTTGAATACAAATGATCAAGAACTAGATCTACAAGTAATGTCGATTCTTACCCCTGCAGTGTATAATAAACAAATAAACTAATAATAAACAAATTAAAACATTTAAAAACATATAGTACACCATAAAATTTAGCCTTTAGCTAATATTTTGTTGTAAAAATATATGTTCTTTGAACCTATGAACTATTGAAAAAATATGAACCTATGAACTAGTGTTAATTCGATAATTACTATATTGGTTAAAAACTAGTCACAACCCAACTATAACTTTACTTTACATAAAAAATGAGTTGTTAACTAGTTAAAACCTTATCTATAGTAAGACAATTGTCTTTTCCAATGACATCACCACGTAAAAAATACCAGTCGGTTCTATGAGAATAGGACATAAATCGAACTAGTTGTTGGATATTTCCAACTAGTTGTTGACTGGTATAAATCTAGTTGATTACACTGCAAGGAACACCAAATATCCCAAGTTAGAATTTGTAACTGGTCATATGTTTGGATGTTAGATAAATCACAAGTTGACAAAAGTTATCAAACAAAAGTTATATCAAATCTTCATTATGTCAAAATATTTTTGAGAAATTCAAGTGAATAAAATGGAATAACTTTTGAAATCAAATAAATTCCAAAGTTATTCCAGCTTGTCAAGTTAAAAAAGTGAATAAAATGGCCCTAAATTTTTTTAAGAGATTTTCACTGTCTGAAAAGCAGGTGACAATTTTTATCAAAATTTACTATTTTTGAGTTTCAAATTTTGTTTTGAAATCAAAAAACTACAACAAACGCATAGAAATTTTAAAAATACTGGGTAACAATTTCACTTTGCCAGAATAGTGCTGGTAAGTTTGATAAAAATTGTCACCTGATTTTCAGATAGTGACAATTTCATTCAAAAATTTTGTTTTTTTAGCTTCAAATTTTGTTTTGAAATCAAAAAATTACAAAAAATACATAGAAATTTTAAAAATACTTGACAAAAATTGTTACTTTGCTGGAACAGGGCTGTTCATGTAATTTTTAAATCAAATGCTTTTACTTTGCAAAACAATATTATTAAACGTAATTTTTACTACGAACTAAAAACAGTTTGAAAAATCTATTGAAAAATATAAAATTTAATTTACACAAATTTACTGTATCACAGTTAAAAATTTTAAAAAAAAAATACTTAGGTTATTTTATTAATATTGAAATCGCGAAATTATAAAAATATTTAATACTAAACAACGTCCTTAAATTGATTCCCCTATCTTTGAAAGAAGTGTTAAGAAAATATTCACATATCTTCCCAAAATTAATACAATAAGTTGATTTTAGCAATTCAAGTAGTTTTTTTTAATATGTGTAATTAATATAATTTTTAACTTATTTTAGTATTGCTTCTTTTATATGTTGTGCCTCGCATAGAGACACTAGGGCTTTAACCCCAAAAACTCACTTCCTGATAACAAGCGTCTTTATTCATTCAAGCTAATTTCTTACTCAAATGATATTTGTACGAAAGAATATTTAGAAGAATAAGAATAATTCTGAATATTTCTTGTAGCTATCCCTCAATTTTCAAAATTTGTTTACAAAACAGCTGCTTAAAAGTTGAGATACTCATTTTATTATTCTATCTTCATTACTTTGGTTTGGTTAAAAAAACTCACATATATTTAATGATAAAGGTATTTACAAAATTCTTAATGGTTTGTAACAAGTGCATTAGTGTTTTTTTTAACTACGACCTTTATTAATTTGGTTTTTTCCTACTAAAGTCGCTGGATAAACTTTTCTTCTAGACTGTATTGATAAAGAAACAAAAAGAAAATCTCTAATCATATGACTAAGCATATGCATTAATGTCATAGTCTGACAGCTGGTTTGACATTTATCCTTATCGGAAATTCTGTACTTCTAAAAACAAACGGCCTTTATCAAACTTTGTTATATTCCTATTTCAGCTATGTTTTCTTGCCGTATGTATGTATGAATGTGTATGCATGTATATACACATTGTAAAAAAATAAACAAATATTTAAGCATTGATTTTTGGGCACATTATAATTAATATAAATACTTTTCTTATAGTTAAAAATAACCTTACTTTCGAAAAGTAGTGAGCAGTCAATGAACAAAATTAAGGAACCTCCATAAATATACCTTAACTTCATTAAATATTACAAATTTGTTAGCCTAAAAACTTTTATCGAAGTTGATTGAAAACGAATTTCAAAAATAAACTCAATTTCGTTACCATTAGATTGGATGTTTTGTTTTTGAGCGCGATTGTGTGCAATGACCTTTTTCCAAGCTAGTGCGTGAGAAGCATGTGACGCTGCCGCAAGTCAGCCAACCATTCACAACTGTGCCTTGACTGTTTTATGGCCACTCTTGCTTCTGTTGCCCTTTCAGCCTTTCTAGCCTTTCTAGCCTTTCTGGCCTTCCATGGTTGCCTTCCTTATGCTTGCCACGTCTGCTTCTCCTCATTAGATGTGTTGCTTTTTTCCCCCCTCTTTTTGCCTTGCTCTACTTTTGACAAAATTTATTTGCACTGCCGTCAGTTCGCAGCAATTTCGATGTTTTTTAGCAATAATTCAACATCAGCAACATGAGCTAGAAATTAGGTTAGGCGAGAAGAAAAGTTGGCCAATAACAAGAACAAAAACCAAAACAACAATAACAACTCAAAACCGAAACTTAGCAATTGTAATGAAAATTTACGCAATGAATTTGGCCAACTTTTTGGATTTGTCTTTTCTGTTTCAGCCGTCAGAATTTAATTTGGAAATATAAGAAAAACACAATAAACTAAAGAAGAAAAAAGAAATTATTTACGCATACTTTTCTATAGAGAGAAAAACTTCACATGAGTTCAGAGCGTAAAGCAAAGAAAAAAATGTCAAGGCCGTTCACGTTTACTTCAGAATCTGGATTCCAAGCCATTATTATATAAGGCATGCGAGCATTTTTGGGTAAAAGTTAAAATGCCAATCCACACACACTTATACAAGCACACACATCCGTACACATACACACATGAGTATGTATAAAAACGCGCTTCTCATAAGGTCAAAATTGAACCAAAGAGGATTTTATTTTAAATCACTTTACGTTCTTCACGTATGTGTTGCTTCTGTGCTGGTTGTTGTTATTGGTGTTGTTGTTGTCACTGTTGCTGTTGCTGTTGTCAGCTTGTTGTTTGCTTGTGTCACATACTTGTTGTAAGCTCTTGTATGTTGGCCACTTCAGTGCCGTTGTTCATGTTGTTTGTTGTTGCCAATTTATTGATGCGAAACTCAAAGATTTATTTTTAATGCAGTAGCTGAAAATCAAAAATTGAAGCGAATCTGTATAAAAAGAGCACCAAAAAACCAAATAGCAACAACAAATAATCATATTTGCGATACTACAAAGAATTTAGGTCATTTTTTTTTTTTTATGTTTCTTTAGTATTTGGGAATTACAATCAGCTGGGTAACGAAAAAGTGTAACATTATTATTAAATCTATAATATATAAACTAAAATAAGCTTAAGGTGAGCTTTTTTTATAGGATTAAGCCAACAAATTAAATCGGCACATAAAACTCATGAGAATTTTCATTGAATAAATGAAAACTGGCATTGAATGGCTTTGGTATTAAAAAAACATATGAAACTAAAGAATATATGTTATCTTTTCTACACACATTCAGCAATTATTTATAACTTTGTTCCCAGTCAGAAAATCTGTATGATTTTTGCCTAATTTTGGTGTATTTTTCTAACAATTTCCAAAAATTATGTTGATTTTATATGATTTAAATACAAATTCTAAATGTTTCACTTTAAGAAAAAACTTTAATTTCCAAAAATTTCATTCATGATTTCATGAATTGTGATAATGACTATTTTTTATATCAAAACCTTCTTTGAAGCTTATTGGATTACTTAACAGCAGACTGTGTGCGAAAATTTATTCCAGAAAATGTCCCTAATTTATTATTTAAATGGAATGAAATGCATGAATATAAATGCTGTAATAAATGCCCAAAAAAAACACACACACACACATAATAAACCTAAGCTGTACAAACCAAAATTCAAAAAGATAAACGCATTATTTTGCCGAAATCGCCAAAACATACATGTATTTCTTATATTCAGTTCTTCTGCGTTTTAGCACTTTCATCAATATTCCATGAAGTCGGTGCGCACGTGAAACATTTATATGTTGTTGACTTATGCTGTTGTGGCCATTTTCATTATGATGTTGTATTTTTTATCATGTATTCGAGCTCATATGGAGCTCATCTTCTTTTAATAATATGTTTCTTTTAATAAGAGCATCATTTTTGCAACTCATTTTGGAAGGTTTCTGGCAAAAACGCTAGCATGTCCGCATGACTTGTTAAAAAAGAGATGAGATAAATAACAATATATATTCATCGTTTTTCAACCATGAGATCGTTTGGTTATTGTATTGCAGTCTGAAAATTAACTCATTCAAAAAATTATAATAATAATAAAGAGACCAAAAATGAAAAAGTTTCACTGTCTTAAAGTTTTTTTTTATTTTATATGCACGTTTTGTCTATATTCCTTTTTTTCGCGAGAGTGTCTTTCAAATAAGGAATGTATCGAAAAGAAACTGCACACATAGTTTTGCTTGAAATGCAATGGCTTTTATTTCCTTACACTTCAAATTTTTTTATTAAACTCAAATTTATTTTAATTAACATTTCATTTATACTTTTGAAATAGACTAATTATCTTAATAAACACCGAATTTTTTTTAATTTCCTTTAAATTTTGCCCAACTTCTTTTGCAACGGAACTGCTTGCCTTAAGCCAGTTTTTTTTTAAATACTTCGATGTCACCGGCAAGTCAACCATCCTTCTTTTAGTTCGGTTTGACAATAGCCCAATACCTCTTTATCGAACGAGGTTCTGGGGCGTTGGGTGGGTTCTCCTCTTTTGCAACCTAATTGATGTGGTTTTCTTTTAGCCAATTCAATATAGAACGGGTGTACTTTGTAGTAGCTAAATCAGGCCAAAATATTGTTGACACAATGTGGTTTTTATAAAATGGTTAAAGGAGACAAATGAGACTCCTTTTTGTAAATTTTTGCTGATATAGTGTCATTTGTGAAGAATGAGGTGGCCGGCCCTAAGGCCGGAAGCGTATATAACCCGCCAGAATAGGACTTTTGCGCCACATTTGTATATTCCAATTGCTTAAATTGATTAGTCAAGAGTACCACTTTTCTGTTTTGTTTAAAATTGGCGACCTGGTGATGTTCCTGATTCCATTTTTACGAAGATTTCATCGCCCATTGCAATGCACTGAACATTATCTGGACCCTCTTACAATTTCCGAATTCTTTTCCCCACTTTCAGTTGTCTATGATATTTTTCGGTACTTTTTGTTTTTTGTACTTTCTAAGTTTCCCAGCTAGCACAAAAAGGTTGCAAAAGAGTCCCCAATACAGATATAAATCGTAATTGCATAGTAATTACAACTGAAAACACAGATATTTTACGCTTATTTTGTAACAGCTTACGTTGCAATGAAGCAAAAAATATGTTATAATAACGTTATAAATGTGTTGTTGGAACAAACTTAAATTGTACGCTACAAGATGAAACATACTTGAAACATCCAAAAAGTATTTATTGTGTTATTCTTACGTTAAAATTCAGCCAAAATAACGTGAATGTTACAAATTTCTGTTATAATGACAGATTTTTTAAAAAGGAAGGAGTCAGGCCCGTAGCTAGTATGGTGCTAGGGCAGGCTTAGCCTGCCCTTGAATCCGTCGAGCCTTTACAACTGCCCTCGTTTATTTCGCAGTTGATCACAGTGTAATTAGACCTTTGCATTATAAACGTAAGCATACGCCAAAAATATGGCAGCACTTTCATTTGACAGCTGAAAATTAAGAAAACAAAATTTCACAAGTCATTGCCAATAATAGCTGCCAAAAAATTATAAGAAAGTTAATTTTTGGTGAAAATTTATAGAATGTTGTTATTTTAATTGTTTACAAGATTTTTTGAGCGAGTTTTTCAGATAATTTTTTATTTTAAGTGTCTTAAACTAAATATACACAAAAAAGAAATTGCAGTTGGTGCAGTTGTTTTTCCAGCAATTACTTCACTTTTTGTGTCTCCCAGTTTGCTGTTCTGATTAGGAAAAACACTTGCAACTACTTGAGGATGAATGGGGAGGATTTCGAAATTATATCATAATTCAAGGGCCAGCTCACTGCATTTCGGATTTTTCAACTTTAAGCGGCTGTACCAGCTCAGCAGTCTTCGCCTATTCCTGTAATCTAAATACTTTGCAATCATTCTCAAATAGTTATACATACTTTCCCCAATCTATTAATAATAATTAGTCTAATTAGTCTAACTAGAACTACTAATTGGGAGCATACAAATTGTTTACTAAATTACTGGCATGTAATTACATTTTATGGGCGTACGACAAGGGGGCGTGAAACCTCCTATTTAACCCAAATTAGAGATATCAAATAGCATTGGGGTTATAGGTCTCACAGCTTTGGAATTCAGTATTGGACCTCAATGTACACATGCAGTTTCATTGATTACATTTTATGAGCGTTGATCAAGGGGGAGTGGCACCTCCCATACAACGAAAATTTGTGATATCGAATAGCTTTGGAGTTCAAGGTCGCACAGCGTCGGAACTCAGTATTCGACCAAAATTTACGCTTGCAGATTTACTGATAAAATTTTTTAGAGTTTGTCGGGGGGGCGTGACACCTCCAATTTAACCCAAATTTGCGATATCGAATAGATTTGGAGTTATAGGTAACTCAGCCTCAAAATTCAGTATTCGACCTCAATGTACTCATGCAGTTTCATTGCTAAAATTTTATGGGCGTAGGGAAAAGGAGAGTGGCACCTCCCATACAATCAAAATTTGTGCTATCGAATAGTTTTGGAGTTATATGTCGCACAGTTTTGGAATTCGGTATTCGACCGCCATGTAGACATCCAGTTTAATTGATTACATTCTATTAGCGGTGATGAAGAGGGAGTGGCACTTCCTATACAACCCAAATTTGTTATATCGAATAGCTTTGTGGATATAGGTCGCACAGTCTCAGAATTCAGTATTTGACCTCAATTTAGACATGCTGTTTAACTGATAACATTTTATGGGCGTTTGAATAGGGAGAGTGGCAGCAACGCGCCGGGTTTCAGCAAGTTTAATATATTTGGCTCAAATGGAAGGCGAAAACCGAATGAAGAACTTTGCATTAAAAATTTTAAACATACGGTTAAACATACGGTTTGAGGCTGCATCTGTTGTTAAAAGGATTTATTTTATTGATAATTTAGTATAATAGACTAAAATATGTTTCTTGACATTCTCATGGCGCACGTAAAAGAAAGTGCGGGTAAATAAGGAATTGCAGACGATTTTGAGTTTTAGCAAGACAATGACCTGAAACATACGACGCTCTTGTTAAAGAATTGTGTACTTAATATTTGTCAAAATGTCATAAAAACAGCCTCACAAAGCCCAGAGATTTTCTAGCAAGTTATGAGTCTACCGGGAATGTAACTTTTATCGATTCGTGCCGCGTTTAAGCCTCCCTCACCAATGTTTTGTTAACAGCTGACATTTAACGTCAAAATATCAATGTCATTCATAATAACAAGCATATGTCAAAATCTAATGATGTTCACAATTAAGCTTTCTACACATTAAAAAATTTGAGGGTAAATTTTATCTTTCTTATAACATTAGTTTATACCACACTTTTTTAATTCCAAATAATTTAAAAATTTTATAAAACTCAATATTTTAAAAATAATAAAAGATATATAAATTAAAAAATGTGTATGGATATCTTGTGTAAATCAAAATATATTCTGGTTTGAAAGTAAAAATTCACCGAAATCGGGAAATTTAAAACTATAGTTGTTTCGATTGGTCTGACGAAAAAAATGGTCTGGAAAAATTTATAAGATTTGATGGTATAACTTTTAAGACATTTTCGGTTTGGATTTATATGTATACCAAATAGTGTAAAATTTATGCTCATATTTTTAACTGTGTAGTGATGTGTTTATTAAAAGTCATAGAACAAATTCATCAAAAAAATTTGATGATGGTGGAAGTAGTGGTAGATTATAAGCGTTTGGTTGTAAAATTTGTAGATATTTAAATTATGAAAAAATGTGGTAGATCTACCACAATGGTGGTAAAGTCCGTGCCCTGTCTGCAGTAATAACGAGGATTACTACATCGGCTTCGGTAGGTCGATTGGCCGCCAGAGTGCTCGGTTGAATTACTGCATCGGCTATAGTTGGTCGTTCACCCATTTGTGCACAGTAATTAAAATTGTTGATACTTATACATAAAAGGGTAATTAATTCACTCCACTTTAGAGCGTTAAATGCGTAGCTAAAACTAATAATAAAATCATACCGCCTTGAAGCGTAAAAGCATTTATTTTTTTATGTCAATAAAACGTCCGTTTTAACGCAGAGTTTGGTTATTTGCTACCCGAAAGCATCGCAGTTGGGTCATGCCTAAGCCCAGCCGTCAACGCCTCTTACTTACCGCCGCTTTCGTCAAGAGTTATACTTTTTCGCACCTCACCGAACCGAGCCGAAAACAGTACGGTCCGAAACAGCCCTCGTCCGCTCGACACAAGCAACAACAACTCTACGAACCAGCGTATTATTATTACAATTTCGTATATACATATATTAAACAAGCACAAATCCACAAAAATAATTGATTTTAAATATCAAATGTAAAAAATATTTGCTGCTGAAATTTGCTGCTGTCACGTTTTTTAAAATCATGTCACTCAACATAACTCTACAACGACAGAATGGAGACATGTTGGTCGTCGCTTGTCGTCATCAATGTGTTCAGGCTATAACTGTGCAGAATTTTCTTACGCACGTGCACTTGGATTCAAGGCATCGCATAAACTAAGAAAAAATAGAAGAGAAAGAAGGAACAATGAAATTATAATTGATTATACTTTCTAACGGTTCTTAGCACATTGCAATCAAGCATCTACACTGCAAGAAATATTGAATTGAAAGTGAGCAGTTTCTCTTCGATACAGGCGTTAGTTTCTATACATATTCTTAAGTCCAATACAAATCCTATGTACACATGGCATACAAAATTTTATAGAAATATAAAGCAATTTGAAGCAATGGCCGCATTCAGCGCAGAAAACAGTTGGCAACTGTTGTGTGAAAATTCGCTGAATGGTCGAAATTTGGGAGCGCTAACTAAAACTGATTAGGCACCGAATGCCTTTTAATCGAGCGAACAAATTCTATGCTACATGAACACAACTGTTTGGGTAGCTGTCAGATGCTGCTACTGACGCTGTTAAGTTAATAAACACAGAAAGGTCGCAGCAAATTTAAGTGAGAAACCTTTGCAATTGAATTAAATTTACATAAAAATTATATATAATTAAATTGAAACTAACTTCTGACGTGTAGAGAAGCAACACATTCAGAGAAAAACATCGCGCACTAAGGTAGCGCTACCATTACAGTTCACAACAGTTGTCTGCGCTGAATGCGACCAATGTTTAAGCATTTACCTATGTCATAACCATGTTTTACAGTTCAAATTATTTTTATTAAGTGACTATTTCTTTATGCGTGTTAAGCTATTTTTGGTAGACGAAAATCTAATGGTTTCGCGTCATCATTAAGCGAGTATTTTTTTTTATCAAGCTTTTGCGTTAGCATAGAAAGTTATAGCCAATACACATTGACTGCAACAGACGTCCACCTACAAAACGAAAACTTGCCGTCAGAGAGATATGTCGCAGTATTCACGACGACTTGATTATAATGAACGCAACAGCGACAGTCTCTACTTCATACAAAACACAAACAAACTTTTCCATGTTCGCTTTTGTCGTCTATCAAATTAGAAAAAGATTGAAGTCAGCGGCAGCAACAATTGTGGTCGTGTTCGCTCTTTGTCGTGCCGTCTTCAAAAAATACATCTTCATAAAAAAACATGCGTTCTATTTTTTGACAATTGACGTTCGTCGCTTGTCGCAGTCAATGTTTATCGGCTATAAGGATGTCCAAATCATGCATACTCTATTTTATGATTGTGGTTGTAAAGCTTTTGCTTCAAAAGTATGCACTTGAAGAAAAGCTCGAGTTTAATAACGAAACGAAAGCAACAAACTTTTAATAGCTGTCCAGACTTCATGCCAGCAGGTTGTTCAACAAACTCTCATTGATTCATTACTTGTTAGAGCTTCAAATGCTTGGGTTGCATTCTTTAGTGATAATTGTTTTATGCTTAATGAAGATGTTTCACGAAAATTAGAAAACGGAATTTTTATTTGCTGAAAATGCCTTTGTTGAGACTGAATGCCTAGTATGTCAAAACAAAGAAAAACGTATTAGAGAAGAATTGTTGCATTGAAATTTTTAAGAGTTATTTTTGGGTTTTCTTATTAGTTTTTTAGTCCTAATTAAAAAAAAAAAAATAATAAATATACTTTATTACATTTCCTTTATGTCAATAAATTTATATATGCTTTAAAAAAAAAACAAAAAATAATTTTTATTATATTTTCCAGTAAAAAGGCACTTCTGACTTGTATGTTTTGATTGAAAAAAAAATATAAGTTAACAACATCTTTTTGTATATTCAGTTTGTATATCTTTTTTTTTCTTAAGTGCATAATTTACGTAAAAACAAGAACACTTTAAGAAGTGAACAACCGCAAACTGCCTGTGAACAAACAAATGCGTGTGAGGACTCTCCGCCCATTGGCGTCTTTTTGGGCGCACCTGTTTTAGGGCCAATTTTTCAGTGCGAGCTAAAATTCTTGTCAAATTAAACTGAAGTTAACTCACTGTAACTGAATGTTTATACTCGGTTAAGGCACAAAAGAAACACATAACATGAAAACTGAAGTCAATATAACACCTTAGTGAGTAACGAGTATTTCGCTACTTTAAGCTCTACCTCTTAGCTATATTCTTTAAATTAAGTCACAAAATCAAGACAAAGTGCAAAGTCAAGACATGATTCATTCAATTAAACTTACCTTACCTAGCTTCTAAAACTAAAGAAAAAACTATTGACGACAAAAATATTGTTTTTATTTTGCAATTTTAGGCCCTGCTAACAGAAAAGTCTGGCAAAATCTGGCTGTTATTGTAATTTTTATTTAGTCAAAAATGTAAAAAATACTTTGTTGTAAATAATGTAAATATTTGTTGGTGATGACATTGTAATGGAGAACTGTAAGCGGGGTGCGACAAAATCTTGTTTGTGCTCAAACTATTTTCTTTTCATTTTTCAAAATACAGTTTGACTTTACTTGTCTGTGAAGAAACATCGTGTTTTCTAGCAGGTAGTTTTGCAGTGAAGTGTTTTTCAAAATTATTAATCTTTATGTTTAAACTATTTAGAACAAATAAAATAAATAAGCGGTATTCAACATATGTTCTGAAATGTTCCATAAAAGGCAATAAATTCGTTTATGAAATTGTAAAAATTAATGTGAAAATTAATGTGTGGCGTTATTTGCTTTTGTTTGTTTCATTCGATGTATTCTCTTTTTTTTTTTTTGTACTTTTGCCGTAGGGACGATTTCTGTTGAATTGGTTTTGTTCTCTCATACTTTGTGCGTCATTTTATGTTCTCTTCTATCTTGTGCATACCTACTCCCATCGTCACTTAATGTGTAAGGTAGAAGCCATCAGTGTTTTAGCGGCCATGTATGAAAAAATGTAATTGAGAATTGTAAACAAGCTTTGGAGGCCTCGCAGCTACATTGTATTTAAGAAATAACTAGTTACATCATGTGTCCATTTACCACTGGGACGGTACCTTATTTTGTTTTCAAATAATTAATTTGTTTTTAACATGGTAGAAGAATAGAGGTATATGCAGCGCTGACTGTGCTCTCTTTCCATACTGCTATGTCTGTCAAATTTAGCCGTGTGGCGAATGGAAACAAAAGAAAATAAAGAAAAACTTTTGCTTCGTTTTGACAATTCCGGCAGTATGCTCTCATCTGGTGCATATACCTGTATTCTTTTACCATGGTATTTAATGCGCACCAGGTATATGTGTTAGTAAATATTTGTTTGTATGCGTTACACAGACACGTTGTTGGCTTGATTGATCAAAATCTAAATTTTTAGATATTTTGCAATGATGGTCAAGCGGCTGGATGTGTGTAAAGGGTTAATTGATCAATCTTTCGTCATTTCGTTTGCTTTCGTCGTGCAGTAAACATGACTGCAGGAAAAAAAGAGCTGTTAGTAATAAATTTAAGAGGACAATCACTTTTTGGCAGAGTTTATTGACTCTTTCCTTTTTATTTTTACGCTTTTTAATGCGTAGCTACTAATTACTTGACTGGCAAGTAATGCAAAATGCGCGATACAGTCGTCCGCTTAACTCATCGCACGTCTGTGTTTCATGAAAAATAATGCAGAATTGTAATTTGACGATATGATTGATGTGTGTAAGGGCTAGCATCAATCCACACGTACACATGCTGGACGTCAAATGATTGACCGTGTAAGGTGCGCATAAAATACTTTGAACATGTGTTTTTTATGTTAATGAAACGGTCTGCATCTCTGAAAATACGTATTATCTTCTAAAGATTTTTAAGACACTTATTTTGACTTTATACCCAAATTATAATAGAACTAAATACGATTTTTTAAAAAAAAAATCAGATTCAGATCAGCACCCAAAAAGTTATCGGGAAATCCTGAAAACCACTAAACACTAAAAATAAAACTCAATTTTAATCGTACATTACTTATATTGCAAGATTATTTTCATTTTGACTGTATGTGTGTTACCATTTCTGTAAACTATCAATAAATTTAGAATTATCCAAACAAACACCATTTTTCTTCTTAAAAACCCGCTAGCCTCCTGTCCACCATCATCGAGCTCCTTGCCTTTTGGGTTTTCATGCTGCCACACCGTTTGTTTGTCTATTTTTGTGTTCTTGTCTAACCTGCACGTGTTGGCATCACAAAAGCCGCAGAAAAACTACTTGTTTGCCACTTTATTCCCACGATGCCACGTGTTTAAAGTTGTGTTCTGCAGTTGTTTGTTTTTCCCTCAGCTGTAAGATGTAGCTGTTGTTCTTATTGTTATTGTAGTCGTCGTTGTGCTTATAATGTGTTTTTAGACAACTAGATTATCTACTTCTTATTCTACATAAACCGCTCTCTTCAGCTTGACAAAGTGGATTCATGGTGCACGAGACGAGTTTCATCAACAAAGTCTTTGCGTTGCCCTTCTCTTAACTTTCTAGTTTTTAACTTCATTTTCTCTGGTGCGCACTTTTTGCTATTTTCAACTGCTGATGCTATTACAAAAATAACTACGTAAAAACTACTCCCTTTTCAAATCTCCCAAATGACATTTTAATATTTACAAATGTATCTGAGCTGCTCTTGCCTCATGATGGTGAGTGCTCTACCTTGTCTAGCCCTAATGTTAATGTAGTGGTTTGCAAATCTCACTGTGTCGGCATGTATGTGTCCATGTGTTTGGCTCTGCGTTTTTTTGTATCTCTGTTGGCAATTATTTTTGTTGTTTCCCTGCAGCTTATTTGTAAGTGCTTTTCTTGACTTTTTAAGTGCATCCATCTAATTATGTCACTTTTAACGTTTTTAAAAAAATTTATTTCGCTATATAGTATTAGAAGATTGTTGACATTTTTTATTTTACTTTTTACAGGCTGCCAAGATTTCTGCATCACTTATGCAGCTTTCTCACTTATTCCTCAAACGTGACTAGATTTTTAGCGTAATAGATTAGCGGGGTCATATCGTCGCTCGCGAGACAAACTGTCGTAACCCACATTTAAAAAATTTTTCAGAAGAACGTTTTTCTGTTTTGGTTACTGTTGCACCGCTTCTCTTGAACACGTGACCACTTAAAAATCAAACTTATTAAATATTTTGGGTTCCTTAAATAGTGCCTTGAATTGTGCAAAACAAAAAATTTTGCCAAGTGTCTCCTAGAAACTGTAGCAACTTATTCAATACGAACGTCAGTTTGTGAACATTTTTTTTTTACTTTTTAAGAATTTTTAGTGGTCGTAACCCACAATTTTTATAAGAAAACTTAATTAACTCCAGGAAGGACAAATGGCCTAACTACGTCCATTTTGAGCTTAAACATGTATAACTTTAATATTTTTTGACGCATCGATCTGAAACTTCATGACTTCCTACGGTGATGCTTCATGAGCACAATAATTGTGTCGATCGGAGTCGAAATTATATATTAAGTTTTATTCAATCAACAAAAACAAGTGCCAAAAATTCAGAATGCAAACAATTAAATTAATGAAGGTACATAAAAATTATAACTAAAATTAAATAACAACTGGATTATTTTTGAACTCAACCGTAAAATTTTGTTTAAGCGAAATTTAATGAGATGACAATTTTCAGTTCTATGTTTTTGTATCCAATAAATTGATTGATAGGCTTAATTTCCTTTTTAAATCAACCATTAGTGGGTCTCCAGTACAAAAGTTGCTCAAAAATGCATATAAATGCAATTCGGGGGACGCCAAAATTGGTTCAGACCAAAAAAGTATACCATCGTCTATGTTTAAAGGTAATGTCACTTCGTCCAATTCTCTTGAAATAAGCAACTTGTATGCCGATCACTTTAAGGAGGTCTTTTGTCTTTCTACCACCTTATCTGAAACTTCTCCTAGCTCAACTATTATAGTTGATAGTTTATATTTAACCCAGGAAGAGATTTCTAATGCAATAAAAGAACTGGATATATTAAAGGGACCAGGACCAGACTTAATACCTACAAGCTTTTTGGTGCGATGTTTAGACCAACTGCTATTGCCATTACACATAATCTTTAACAAATCACTGGTTTGTGGGACATTTCCTTCATATTGGAAATCATCCCATCTTACGCCAATTTAAAAGAATGGTGATAAAAGATCAGTTGAAAATTATAGAGGCATAGCAATCTTGTCAGCCATTCCAAAACTTTTTGAAAAACTTATTTGTGAAAAGCTAACAAGTTTCATTAACCCACGTCTTAATGAGCAGCAACACGGGTTCCGAAAAGGGCGATCTACCACCACTAATCTCATGATTATGGTATCAGATGTTTTAGTCAAAATGGAAAAAGGGCACCAAATAGATGCTGTTTATACTGATTTCAGTAAAGTTTTGATCGAGTTGATCACAACATTCTTATATATAAGTTAGAAAAATTTGGTGTTGCGGTGTCCATACTAAGTTGGCTTAGATCATATTTAAACGGCAGATCCCAGTTTGTTAAATTTCAGGGAGTTCTATCGAAAAAAATTGCAGTCTCCTCGGGAGTTCCGCAAGGTAGTCATCTCGGTCCTCTTCTTTTCAACATATTCATATCCGATTTGTCAGAAGTTCTTAACGATATCCCACATTTTATGTATGCAGATGATTTAAAAATGTACTATGCAATTCAATCAGATGCAGATGTTAATTTTTTGCAATCAAAATTGTTGTCTCTTGAGAAATGGTGTTTTCAAAATAAACTACATCTTAATGTCAATAAATGCAATGTTATTAGCTTTTCTCGTAAAAACAACGTAACATTACATACATACCTACCACCTCAATAGTACCAAACTAAAAGGGGTCAACCATATAGTGGATCTTGGAGTTGTCTTAGATTGCAAGATGCGCTTTAATCTGCACTATGATAAAATTGTGTCCAGGGCCAGCAAACAGCTCGGTTTTATAAAACGACGTGCAAATGAATTCAAGAATATATGGGTCAATACATCCTTGTACCGAGCATTAGTGCGCCCAATACTTGAATATGCATGCATAATTTGGAATCCATCTTTCAATTCCCATAGAGAAAGAATTGAGTCTATTCAAAAGCAGTTCTTACTATACGCGCTTAGAGATATGTACAAGCCCCATGATTATTGTAGCCTTCCATCATATAAACATAGACTCAGCCTTTTAAATTTGATGCCACTATCAACAAGAAGATCGTTATTGGGCTCATGCTTCACATTTGATATAATTAATGGTGCTATTCACAGCGAATATATTTCTAATATGATTTCCTTTAACGATCCAATTAGGCGCACTAGGCATACTCGATTGTTAACTGAATATCAGCACCAAACTACATATGCAAATAATGAACCCATCAATCGTTGTTGCAGAGAATTTAATAATATCTCTATATACTACTCACCTTCTATGTACCTCTTTCAAGCAAACCTTATATAAATCACTCAGTAATCAGAATTAACTCAGGCCTCAGATAAACTATATACATGTATGGATTTATATGTATAAGCATTTATTGATTTGTTTAATAAATCAAAATTCTTTAACATCCCTCTCCAAATCTCCCATTTACGTCCTTTTGTCCTTATAGTCTTTAAGAATAATATATATACATCGTATCTTAAGTGTGTATATAGTCTCTCTTGTTTTCCTCCTCTTCTCTTATTTTTGACATGGTTTTTGAAATCATGTTAATCCGGTGGGCGGAGTATGCCCACTAAGAGCACCAAATAAAAAATAAAATAAAAACAAGGAAAGGGGAGAAGAAAAACAAAAAACTTAGTAATCTAAACTTAGTAATAAGTAAACAAAACCTGTTAGAATAAGTTAGAATAAGTAATTTGCATTGCCTTGTTTGGCCAATAAATAAATAATAATCAAAAAGATTTTTGGTATGCTATTTAATTTTGGTACTGGAATTGGGGGTCAGATTTTCGATACACTCATATAAAAATAATCCTTTAAATACTCTATTTTAACCAAAGTAATCCGCTGAAATGATTGTGATCTTCCCAAAGCATTGTTTGGAAAAAAAGCATGGCTTGAAAACAACGTGCATCAACTCACACTTACTCGCATCTATAACTAAACATACTCCAACCAAAGATAAACATATGCTTATTTCTCATATTCTCAGTTCTTAACAGTATCAAAAGCATTCTTTGACCCTATAAAACAATAATCAGCCGCAGCCGTAAAGAAATCTTCCAAACTCTGGCCAATTTAAAGCTTAGCATTCATAAATATATCAATATATTAGTGAAATTGACCAAAATAACTGCTTACTGCTAGCATTAAATAGACATTAAGGCCAAAATGACCGCTCTCTTTGCTTTACATTTATATTGGGTATAAATATGTATAAGTTTGTATGTGTCAATGGTGTATAAAAAGGTAATAAAATCTCTTATTGGATTATCCCTTTTAAGCTTGAATAATTTTACGCAAATGTATACAAAAACAAAAAAGAAAAACTTCAGCTGTTGAATAAAGTTAAAGAGAGTAAAAAGACTCAACTGTCATTCTTTCACTCATTCTTGTTCATGATTCAACAAAGTATTGCTACATATAAACTTCTTCACACGATGTCGTCCAGCTAAAGCTCGTAGTCAGCACTGCCGGCTACTTTTCAAAAACCACAACAACAAATAAAACCCTAACCATGCCAATCAGACTTTTGCCATTTAAAAATACTTTAATTTAAAACTCAACAAAATCCAGCAACAAAGAGTCGGACAGCCGTTGCTGACCTAAGCAATGCTTTGATAGGCAACACAACACAGAAAAAATAAAAAATCATCAGTAGAAAACCAGAAAAACAACCCAAAAATTAAGGGAAAAAAGGAAAAGCTCGTCATAGTTTGTCCGTTTGTCCTATTTGTTTGGTTGATTTTGTGCGTGCAAAGCATGAAAATTCCTCAAAGCTCACTTTCAATTTGACTGCGAAATGTGTAGCCAAAGCAGAATGTATGAAAAAAATTAGGATTCACAAAGAATACGAAAAAAATGTATTTACTTGCATTTCGATCAGCAGTTGTTAGTATGTCAGCCAGCTGACTGGCAGGCAACAACAATTACTTAACTTCAGCAACAGCTATCATCTGCAACAACTTAAAGCTTAGCACAAAACAGCAGCAACACCTGCGAGCAGCTTTAATTGACCCGCCAATTGGCCATGGACTGCTTTTAGCGCTATGCCACTGCGACTTAATTAATCAATCTTTCAATCAATCAATCAATCATTCAATCAATTCAAGGCTCAGCAGGTAATCAATAACATTAACATCAGCATCAGCAGACTGCGAATGCGAATGCGAGTGCGAGTGCGTGTGAGAGTTTGTTTGCGCATTGTTGTTGGTAGTGATGAAGAGTTTGGCGCTCTGTTCGGTGCGTTTTAGTTATAAATTGATTTCAAGTGATTGACTGCTTAGCTTTTTGACGCCAAAGCGGGCTTGGATGCTTAAAATAGTAAAGAAGTGGCTAAAAATAAATCTGTACCATAAGCTTTTGTGTGTTTTTGGTTTGTGCTTTAAAGCTAAGGGTGACAAAATATTTCCAATAGAAAACCTGATTAACCCGAAAGTTTGTGTAGAGTAGCGAAGAGATGGAAAATTCTACATATTCGAAAATAAAATTGGTGGAAAACTGCCCAGTGAACCAAAACTATCTTTTTTGAATTCATTTATGAACCTTTTCGGAAAGAAAAGTTCATTTTCGGGAGTCATAAATGAACCCTTTTGGTCTCATTCGTCGGACTAAAATGCCTCTCAAAAGCTAATCTTTTTTTGTTCCAAAACGAGTTAATAAACGAACTTTTTCGGAACTCACAAATGAAACTTTTTCAAACATAAATTGTCTTATTATTGCATATCGATAATATGCTTTATTTGAATATATTTAGTTGTTATATATCCAGGGCAGGTCGCTAACTAGAATACGAAAAATAGCATTTATTATTAATTTCTGAACATATTCATAAATAAAAAATTGGTTCTTTTATTTTAATGATTTTTTTAAAAGGCTCAAAAAATTTTGTTAATTATGTAAAAAATTTTATTTTCTCTAGAAAGATAATTGATCATACACAAGCGCGTCGGAAGCTAATTTCATCTGGGGGGGGGGGGCAGTAAAAATGAGGAGGCAAAAATAAATCACCAAAATTTCTTAAAAGAAACATGAATATGAATAAACAAATTCTTTTATTTTAGTTTCAAAATAAAAAAAATATAAAACTAAACAAAAATATATTAAAATTTCATTATTTTTAAAAGTTTTTCCAATTTCTCGTTTTAGTTTCTTTTTTTTCAGCTCCCGCACACCCCTACCGTCGTTGCAAGGCCTTACACCGATCTGGAGATGTGTTGGTAAGTCTGTAACTTCCATTTTTTTATCACTTTTTTTTATTCATTCACTTTTATTCATGTGCATAAAAATGTTAAGCACAACTAAAGTCATGATTAACGACTAAAATAACACCTAACCAAAGAGAATAAATTATATAATTCCACAACATTTTTTATTTAATTTTTCTTATAAATGAGAAATGCTGTTGTGATATTTTACTTTTCGAAAAAAATCTAAATGTTTTCTTTGTTGTATTAAAAAAATCGCAAAACTGCAGATTTGAAAAAAAATCATTGAAATGTTGTGGAAATATTTTATTAAACTATGTTTAAAACATATACAAAAAAATGCGATTACAATAAATTACAGGGTCGTTATGAAATTTTTTGCTAGAAGACTGAGTTCCTAAATGCATTTATGCAATGCATCAGTGTGCTTTATTTTGAATTGATCCGAAGCTTATTAACCAAAACTGCGCAATCTACTTGTTTTAAGAATATCAACAGATATGCGCAGTTTTTGTAATTGAACTTAGCACTAATTCAAAATAAAGCACACTGATGCATTGCATAAATGCATTTAGGAACTCAGCCGAAGTATATCTTTTTGGAAATTTCGAGTTTGGGTATTTTTACGGTAAAAAACTCACAAAAATTAAAAAAATTCAAGTTTTGAAAAAAACACCGAGAAATGGACATAGAATAGTCTTAGTTTTAACATAAGCTGTAAATAATAAAATTATATTGGCGTAAGTTTCTTGGAAGCGACGCAAGTAATTTTTTTGACTTTGATTTCTTGTTTCGTTTTCTCGTTTTCTTCAATAAAAAATTTAGGAAAAATAAGGAAAGTATTTAGATTTTTTTTCGAAAAGTAAAAAACCACAACTTAAGCAGTTTTTGTAAAATTGTAATGTTTGATAGCTCATTTATAAGAAAAATTAAATAAAAAATTGGTCGCGAACTGGTTTTTTTTTAATTTTCCCTTAAAAAACTCTTAATGGGATTTTTTTGAAAAAAGAGCACTTTTTCCACATATGAATTTGATTTTCAACTTAAGACCTTTTTTTCTTAAAGAACTAAGAACTAAGAACTTAAGAACTAAGACTTAAGACCTGTAAGCGGCACGTTTAAATGTCAGGTTTTTTTTTTTAAAAATTTGCAGTTTACTTCTGTTTTGTGAAGGAACAAAACCCCGGTAAGTAATTCGCTACTTTATAAAGAAAAGGACCACTCTAATGTACATATTTAAATTTTAATTTATTTTGTACTTGTGTTGTTTTTTGTCTTTTGAAGAATAAAAATAATTTTAAATTACAATATCGCAATGCTCATTTTTTAATTTAAATTTTAATATTATTTTTTACGTTATTCCCATAAGCGGACATCTCTCATACGAGAACAAAAAGTATGTAACCATCGGTGTCCGCATATGGGAGCTTTCACTGCATAAGGATAGGTTAAGAATTAGGATAAGGTAGGTTAATTAAAATTACTTAGAAATGTTTGCCGCTCCTTTGTTTTTAAGTTAGTTAGTAGTTGTTTTGTATATTATTATATTATATAATAAGAGTACATTATGTAATAAGATCTCAGTTTAGTTTTAATTTATTATATTAAATAATAAGAGTACATTTTAGTTTGTAAGTTCTTATATCATATAATAAGTCATGTAGTTCGTAAGTATTATATTAAATAATAAGCTATTGGGGGTTGGAATTAATTTTAAAGGTTTTTTTTCGGTTTTTGAGCATTTATTTAGAAACAACGGTACAATGTATATTATTCAAAGTATTGTCCATCGTTAGCTACAACATTTTCTCATCTTTCTGGCAGCATATGGATTCCGCGCCGGAAGAACGATTCGTCTTTTGAGGCAATCCACGAATCGACCCATTTTTTGGTATCCTCGTAAGAAGTGAAGCGCTGCTCAGCCAAGCCATGCGTCATCGATCTGAATAGGTGGTAGTCGGAAGGGGCTATGTCTGGGCTATAAGGCGGGTGGGGTAGCACATCCCAATTCAGCGCCTCCAACGTTTCCTTGACGGTTCTTGCAACATGTGGCCGTGCGTTGTCATGTTGAAAAACCACTTTGTCGTGTCTTTTGGCATATTCCGGCCGTTTAACCTTTAATGCTCGGCTCAATTGCATCAATTGTTGTTGGTAGCGTTCCCCAGTGATGGTTTCGTTAGGTTTTTGCAGCTCATAGTACACGACACCCTTCTGATCCCACCAAATACACAGAATAAGCTTGGCGCCATGAATATTCGGCTTGGCCCTCGATGTTGATGCATGGCCGGGTGGTCCCCACGATTTTTTTCGCTTAGGATTATCGTAATGGATCCACTTTTCATCGCCAGTGACAATACGATGCAAAAAACTCTTCCTTTTATGCCGTTGAAGCAGTTGTTCGCACATGCAAAATCGCCGTTCAACGTCTCTCGGCTTCAACTGGTACGGCACCCAATTCCCTTGCTTTAGAATCATTCCCATGGCCTTCAAGCGTTTGCCGACCGTTGATAAGTCGACTCCCAATGATTCTGACAATTCTTGAAGGGTTTGACACGGGTCTTCATCGAGCAAAGCCTCCAATTCCTCATCTTCAAACTTTTTCGGCTGGCCCGGACGCTCTTTGTCTTCCGTATCAAAATCACCACTTTTAAACCGACGGAACCAGTACTCACAAGTAGAAATCGATGGAGCATAGTCCCCGTAAGCCTCAGTAAGCGTGCGTTGTGCTTCAACCGCTTTTTTCTTCAAATGGAAGCACAAAAGTAAACCTTCCCGCAAATTGCGTTTTGTTGGAACGAAAGTCGACATGATCACAGAGAAAAAAATATATGTTGTTTACACTTCAGTGGAATGACACATACTGAAAAATGAAGCTTAGACAATGTGCTTTGAAATGAATATAGTCACAGGTGTGCCCGATGCGATCTATTGATAGTTACGCCATCTCTTAGAAAACCTTTAAAACTAATTCCAACCCCAATAAATACTAATATGTTTGGAAGTTTTAATTTTAGTAGTGGAAAGATAAGGTTTTCAGTGCAAATAGAATTAGTAAGTATTTACCTCCCAATATTTTAATTCAATTACTTAAAATATTTTGTTTTATTGCATTAATTATATTAAAATAGTTTTATATAATCTGATAAAACAAGCTACACATCAAATTAAAATAAATAAATTTATTTATAATACATTCCTGCAAACGCTTCAACTAAATTGTTTCTCTACTGTATTGCTCAAATCTTACTTTTCTGCATTGTTCAAATCTATTTCAGAATATTTTTTAAGAAAATTGCAATTATTTAAGCATAATTTATTAATAATTGTCCGATAATTTAAAGTATCGCATGTTTTATCAGATTAAAAAACCAAAAGCGCAAAAATCCCAATTATTACAAATTTCTATGAAATTTTGTGGAAATATTTTTTTCAACTATTTCTTAAAGTACAGGTACAAAAAAGTGTGCAATTATATTGGCAACTTTGAACTTTTTTAAAAATAAAAAATGAAATAATAATAATTAAATTAATTTGAATTAAAGTACCTTGGAATTGCAATTTAATATTTTCTGAAATTGTAATATATATGTTATAGTTGAGTAGTATTTGATAAATAAATATAAATAAAAAATACAATAATATGTTCGATATTGGTAAATTGAAAGAAAGGCATTTTAGTGGCACCAATATTTCTTTTAATGTACCAAATATCGATATAGAAAGCTAAAATTCTGTAATAAAATATAATTTAAATATATTCATATAAAATATTTGCAATTTCTTGAAAAATTCCCTTGCTAGAAATGTAGCAAAAAAATGTAAATACAACTCAGCCAAAAAAAAGTTTAGAATCAAAACATTAGAATATCGACAAATTGCTAAATTCAATGAAATCTTGTTCTGCTTCATTTCATTCATAATTCCTTAAATGTACCAAATGATCGCAATTCTAGTAAGAAGAAAAAGGTAAAAAGAACAAAACTTGTTGCCGCTCGCTTTTGCACAGAAATCTTTCCTTTAGAAATGTAGGACAAACAAATGTAAACAAAGCTCAGCCAAAACAAAGCTAACCATTTTTTTGCAACTTCCTAATTTCAATAAAATATTCAAAACGATCGCAATTCTAATAGGAAGAAAAAGGCCAAAGTAATCTAAAAACAACAAACGTATTCCCAGCTCGCTTGTGCACGCATAATTTTAAAAATACCTCTGCCCGAAACAGTCAGCAAGAACGTCGGCAGAACAACATTAGCAGCGCGACGGCAGAACCCAATCTTTGTAGTCTTGAAATAATTCTCAAGAGCGAACATTGAGTTTCTGCTCCTCTTGATATAATTTATTCTCTTTGGTGAGTAGTTTTTTGTACTTATTTTTTTCGGATATACTCAGAGTCGCAAAAAAGCTATCCGTTGCAGATCTCTGCTAGCTACCAATGTGTATAAAGATTTTGTTCTATATTTTTTCATGATTTTTGCTACTGATTGAAATCATTAGTTCTTAATTTTTTTTTTTTATGAGTTGTAATGAAATCAAAAATGTAAATACCTAGATTTTTGCAAATAATTAGAAACTTGTAAATCGTTTAATCTAAGATGGAGTTCATAAAATTAAATATATATTTGTATGTAAGCACAAATTAAAATTTAACTATTGATGTAATTGGTTAGTTTTTTTTTTTCTTTAATAATTAAAACAAAAACTTATATATGTATTATTAAAGAATCTACGATGTAGTTGTAGTCAAATGAAATATACATATTAAACAAAAAAATTAAATTAATAAAGATTGTTTTGTATGAACTAAAATTAACATGAATTGAGAATAGTGTTTCCTTGAGGTAATTGTCAAGAGAGCTTTTTATTTAAAGAATTTGGGATTCTTATAAAAAATTCGTGTTTTTAAGAATCATGGTTGGGAGGGTTAAGAGGCACTGTTTCCATTTCATTTGAAAAATAAGTGCACGTATTTTTCAGTAGATTTTTCCCATTTTATTTAAAAATTAGTTTTCTCTATTTGATCTTTTAATTTATTGGCTGGTTAGTTTCCGTTTTAATGAAATCCGGTTCATTTCCTATTGTAGGGTTAATAACATTTTTTTAGGGACTCTTTAATAATTTTATGTAAGCAAGGAACTGGTCGAAAGTATGCCAAGAATCTCTTCAGCCAACTGCTTGCTAGCTACAACAAAAATATGGGTCCCGACCGGCATCCGCTTCCTCCAGTTATATCTTTAAAGTTTTTTTAGTTTAAACAACAAAATCTTTTACTGACCTTGTACATTACAGTTGGTATATGGTAGGTTCGACTCATCCTCTCAGTTGAAATTACAAGTTGCTTTTAATTATGCTACGCGCTATGTTTATGGGTTGCGTAGGTTTGACAACTTATCTAGCTACAGAAATGCCATACTTAGATGTAATTTACTATCTTACCTTGATGCCAGAAACTGTATTTATTTGCTGATCTATAAAAAACACCTTCCTACTTATATGATAAACTTCAATTTAGCTTTTCCAGACGAAGTAATGTTCTCATAGTTCCAAGATATACTTTATTAAACTCCTGGCACTTGTTTTTTATTAACGCCATCAGACTGTGGAATGCTCTGCCACGTGGACTGAGAGAGGTCTCAGGGAAAGTTGTTTTTAGGCAATCTATTCTTACTTATTTTTCGTCCAACTAAATTTCTTCATTCTTTCTTTTTCTGTCCAAACTTCTTGAAATCTACTAAAATCATAATTTTTTATTAAATATTCTGTTTTTACTTGTTTATTTTTGTAGATCAGTTGAAAAGTTATAATATTTTCAATATATTTAATAGGCTTCCTGATCAATTCTTTTGTATGCAATTAAATTAAAAATTCAATTTATTTGGTGGGTAAATTTTTCTCACTTTTGATTGTTTTGGACCATTTTTATAGATATCTTTGAGATATTTCAAAGATATCTGGGTTGGTTCTTAAAATAATCTAACGTGGTGAAAGTGTGAAAAAGTGTGAAAAAGCTAAACTCTATTGTTATTGCATGTATAATTTTCCCAACGTTTAGTTGATTCTTTTTCAACTTTTTTAGGGGATCTTTTAGTAAAAACAAAAACAACAAAAAAAAACAATTTTTTTATAAATTTGTTGAACAAAACATTTTGAATTTGAAATTTAAAAATAGTGCAAGTGAAAATTATTTGACTGATAATAAAATAAATATATAAATAAAAGCTGTAAGCAAATCACATTAAAACTTGCATGCTAAACGTTTAATCTGATTAGAACATAAAAAAAATTTAAATATTTTGTTGTTTTGAAGTTATTTTTTTTAAAAAATTTTTTACTTTAGTATGCTATTATATTAATTTCATTTGCTATTAACTTAGTTCTTACTGTACTGATGCTATTTGTTAATAAATAATAATAATAATAACACATAATAATAAATCAAACCTATCTGATTTATTTCCAATTACTCATCTATCTTTTCCACAAAAGAGGAAAACCTTGGCCACAAACCGAAAGAAGAACTTCTTTAATTGCTACACATTGCAATTATGACATTTTTGCATGAGATATTTTTTTAAATAAAATTCGAAACAACTAGCAGAACAATAGTTAAACACAACTGAGTATATATGTTTTCACTTTATTGTTTCTACTTCTAGTTTTTGTACTTTTATCACAAAACTTGACAAATCAATGTCAAAAGTCAAAATCAACTAAGTTCCTCTTAATTTGCAATGCTTAAAGTAAAATATGAATATTGAAATTTAAATTCTAAAAATGTTTTACATAATCCCATTCCATTTTTACTAACTGTTAACTTCCGCCAGATTACAGATACAATGTATCGTTTTTTGCTACCAACTTTTTGCAAAATTTTTGTCCCGTTCTGTTCGTTTTACAATGTAGCATAAGCTTGAAGGCTAAAAAAACTTCGTTGTCAACATTTGTGAAGTTTTCAATAAATTTTAATTGCAGGCAATCAATTAAATAGCACAGCAAAACAGGCTGAAAAGCAAAACAACTACGAAAAATAGTAGCAAAAAACACAGTACAGAAACGTTATAAATAGCTGTCATAATGAGAAGCATTTAAGTTTTAATTGAACGCAAAAAGTCAAATTCACAGTTGTTTTTAAGCATACAAACACGAGTCGCACACACACACACACATACACACAGACGCACCTTCAGAATTTTAAGTTCTTGACTTCAAAAGTTCTTAAATTATTTCCGGTGCTTAACTGCTACATATGCGTCAGGTTGTGCGTGTGTTTTTGTGTGTGTTTGTGTTGATGTTTAACTTTGAAAATAAAGCAGCGTTAAAAATACGCACACAACAAGCCAAAAGAAGAGAGAAAAATTTCATTTAAAGTGCGTGGCACTGGATGGTCGTTAGTGCCGGAAAGAAGCGGAGAAGTTTTTTATGAATGTGTTTCCGTGTACGTCGGAAACTGAAATTTAGAATGTTGTTGTTTTGGTGTATTTTATTTTATGTTTTTTCTGCACCGACAAAGCGTAACAATAATAATTTTTTTTTTCAACATGTGATGCTGTTATACTACATATTTTAAAATATATCATGAATAAGTAAAAAGCTTTTAAATAAAAAAGCATATTCAATGACGTCAGCAGTTTGCACTTTTTTGTTGTGTAGGTGTGCGGTTTGGTATGTTTGTATACATGTTCATAAAAGAAAGATAATTAACAAGGGTGTGTTTTTTAACGTGTAAATGCAGATTAAAAAAAAAAGGTTCTCATTAACAAGACAAAAGAAACTAAGTCATGTGGAATGAAAACAGCTTACAGCAGGTTTAAGCTCGCGCAAGTTTAAATGCTCAAAACAATGTTGCTTTCGATATTATATACGAAAACATTTACTTGTTCAAATACGTAAAGAAAAATGTTTTCGTTTTGTTCAGAGAGTGATGATGAAGAAAGGTTTAATCTAGTTTTACTAATTTGAGGAACTTTGTTTATTTGCGTTAAAATTTATAGCGATGAAAGATCAAGATCTTGCAAAGTTTTTTCTAGTTTTAGAAAAGTCAACGAGTCTATTTTAATAAGAGATAAGCTTAAACTCATCACTTTATAATTTATATACACCTAATCCTGTTTTTGCACGGTACATACGTTCCAGAAAATATCGTGTAAAAAAAAAACAAAACGTGAAAATAACGTGTAAAAACAGAATAAGTTTATTTCTGTCGACCGTGTTATTTCAAAATCGTGTAAAAAAAGACCGTGCAAAAACAGGATTAGGTGTATATTATTATTTTGATTTTTCCATAGTTTATTAAGCGCTCTGTACAAGGTGCAAAAACTAAGAGTTGACAAAAGTTCGGCTCTTAGATAGCAGCCACCAATAATGATACGTTACGTATCAGTTTTTTATAAAAAATATTGTTTTTTTAGAATTATATTTGAGCTTAATACCAATAAGGTTCATGAAGCAACAGGTTTACCTTACCTTCTGTGAAAAGAGTATTGAGAAAAAACTCTTAATATAATATAATTTATGTGACAAATGTAACAATTCACAATTAAGCAGCACAGAAGAGAGAATAGGAGAAGATAGAAAGCGCGAAGAGAAATTAGAGCTATGAAAAGTATTCAAATATTAAACGCTTATAGGCTCTGTGGTTGGAAATAACTTTAATATAATTTGGTAAAGAATTCCACAGTCTAACTGCACTGGCGAAAAAAGCCAGCTAGAGTTTTTGTAATAATTACTTAGTACCAAGAGGTTGTTCATACTTCGATTTGACAAACAGATGTCTCTGTGTTCTACCGCATAAGTAACTATTTTAGAAACGAACTGAATTCAATTCAATTCAATTCAATTTATTCGTATAGTTGAAAATATAAGTACACTAAGAGCTATGCTCTTTTATAGTGCAACATAAAACATTAAAATGAACAACTCATTTTAAAGACAAATAACTTATTTTTAATACAATAATGACTTAATGCTCGTAAAAACTATAGTAAGTTAAAAGTAAAGAATATAATGTATAGACTGAGTGAAACACAGAAATCAATAGAGAAAGTAATTAGAACAAGAGTATAAAGATACTAAAGAGTAGAGAAAAAAGATAAAATAGATTGCCCAAAAGAACCTCTCCCAGTGATTTCCCTAAGCCTTCGTGGTAGAGAATTCCACAACCTTATGGCTTTGATGAAGAACAGTTGAGAAGATATTAGCGAGTTGTGCCTCGGAACTATTAAAACATGGCTTCTTCTGGACATACAAAACTGGAGTTTTTCATACAGATATCTAGGTGTTTTCTCATGAATTAACTTATGAAGGTACATACAGTTTCTGGCGTTGAGATAAGCAGTCAAGTCACATCCAAGTATTGCATTCCGGAAACTAGACAGGTGATCAAATTTACGAAGGCCATACACATAGCGTGTGGCGTAATTAAATGCTATTTGAAGTTTTAACTGGGAAGAAGAGTCAAGTTTACTATATACCACCTCAGAGTAGGTTATCACAGGTAGAATAAGTTGTATAACCAACTTACGCCTAATACTAACTGGAGTCACGCTTGCAGACATTCTTAAATTACGCAATACATAATAAACTTTTTTGACAATACTATTAACATGATCAACACATGAAAGCGAAGAATTAATATAGAAACTAAGATTTACAATTTTCGACACAACAGTTAGCTTGTTAGGACCAATCAACTAATCAGGGACATCATTAACACAAGTTTTACCTCTACAGATAGGAAGTACATATGATTTGGAAGAGTTTAGAAGAAGACCATTGCTATTTGCCCACTCATTAATGCTGTTGAGGTCCTCATTCATTCTGCAACACAAGTCATCAACCAGTCCTGTTCTTCTAGATAAATAAATTTGGACATCATCAGCATATGCATGGATAGAGGCATGACTGCAAACAGAGAATATGTCATTTAAAAATATAGAGAATAGGAGAGGGCCAAGTATAGACCCTTATGGTACGCCACTTAAGACAGATTTATACCCTGAGGACAATTGACCGACTTTAACTTTTTGAGACCTATCACACAAATAACTGGACATAACATTTACAGCATTATCACAGAAACCAAATAGATACTACACAAATGTTGATGGTTTACTTTATCGAAAGCTTTTGAAAAGTCAAGCAAACAAAGTAAAGTCATATTGCCAGCATCATATTCCGGTCGTATATCGTCAATAACCTTAACAACAGCGGACGAGCACCCGTGTCCAGACCTAAAACCTGATTGAAAAGGGGATAGCAGATTTTTATCAACTAAATGATTAGTTATTTGTTGAGCCATGAGTTTCTCACAGACCTTAGCTAATGGCGATAATATACTTATGGGCCTAAAGTCGTTGGCATTTATTGGCTTTTGCTTTTTTGCTACAGGAAGAACGATGGCAACTTTCCATAAGTCAGGGAACACAGACGACATAAAACAAAAATTAATTATATGCGTTAGAGGACTACTAATGTGTGGCAACAATAATTTTATAAACTTGATGGGAATGCCATCTTCAGAAATAGCATTAGATTTAATCTTCGATATGCTATTATCTACATCAAGTTCAACTACCGGAGAGAAGCTAAAAGTTTGTTGCAAGGAGTGACCGAACAGGGGTGAAATATTAGAATTAGAAGAAGCATCATTATCAACAAAAAAGTTATTAAGAACTTCAGGATCTAAAGTGCAGTCAGTGTTATCTTTATGTCAAACTCCAAGTTTTTTTATGTTGTTTCAAAGCATTTTTGTTGGAAGAGATAGGTCAAGTTTGGCCAAAAAATACCGAGTTGTAGCCTGTCTCGTTAAAAGAATAGCCTCATTTCTCGCTAGTCTATAGACTTCCCAGTTATAAGAGCACGAATTTCTTCGCCATATATATCTAAATTTGTTTCTTTTTTTTTAGTACACTCAGAACATGTTGCGTAAACCAAGGACAAGACATATTTTTAACACTACAAGAACGTAAAGGGACATGCTTATCAAACAAATATTTTTTGGCTCCAATAGTGAATTAAGCTTATCATTAATGTTTGTGTGAAGCCAGCAATCATTAAATGATAGCAGAGATACATCACGAAAAAGAGATGGACAGTTAATGTGCTTGAAATCGCGATACGAGAAAGTATTAGGTATAACTAAACGAGATAGTTTAACATTAAAAGAACAGAAAATTAAATCGTGATCAGATATAAAATATAATTGATTAAATAGTAAAATTACGGATGGATCAGAGACAATAAAATAGGAGAGGTGTTGTTAGAAAACCGCGTTGGTATGGTATCATTGACAACTGCTAAACCTAAGGACGATATTTTCTCATACAGTTGTTGTCTTGGTAAGTCATTAGACAGAAGGTTGATATTGAAATCGCCACTTAGCAAAACAAAGTCATAATCAACAATAATTGTCAGAAAATCCAAAGTTCAATGGATATCAACGCGCCATGGATTTTTTTCCAGCTCTCGCGTAAACTTTTACACACAGGTGATCCATCAGTCAAGACATATCTGACAACAAAAGTGAGCTGGTCTACGTGAGATATATCAGGTGTTGAGTCAATAATCAAAGAAAAATATTTAGCTGTTAGAATTTCCATTATAATTGAACTTGAAACTTTTTCTGTCATAAGCCGAATGAATTCTTCACATATTGTCGAAGATAAATAGCTCGTTTTTCAAGTGGCTGGATTTTCAAAGCATGAAATGAGTCTGGCTAAGAATGTCTGGCTAGTGGCGGCCGTAGCCTAGTGGGTAAAGTGCGTGGCCCCTAAGCTAAAGAACCGCGGTAGCCCAGGTTCAATTCCAGATTACGTTTTTTCAATAGAATGAATTTTTCTGTTCGGTTGTCACCTCTCTGCAGACAATGGCAAACCTCAGAGACTAAAAATTGCCATGTAAAGCTTCTTGAGAACATAAGCCGTTCAGAGTCGTCATAAAACGCGTAGATCCAGTTCTCGATCATTTGTGATCAAACATTTAATAACACGCACAACACATTTAATCAATAGAAGCTAGGTCAAAGTCCTTCCAAGGGCTTGAATGGCCAGTTTATTTTTTTTTATTTAAGAATGTATCGAACTCAGTGATAAGCTTCAAAGACATGAAATAATTCCCATTGTGTAATGAGCCGAATAGTTCTTCAGATCCTCTAAATGGCAAACTGCGTGACTCAAGCGCTTTAACACAAGGAACTACTCTTTTCAAAATGGACCTCCAGTCATTTATTTCTTCATCATGCTGTATTGTTAATGCGATGTCAATACGACCTAAGGCATTGCTTCTATTCGTCATCTGCAGAACATATGATTTGTGTATAGAAGAGTTTTCATGAACTAATACCCGCTGAGAGGCATTTTTCCTGTCATTGAGACCTTCCTCTTTATCAAACATACTCGCTCCGCTATTATTAAAGACGACAAGGCCCACAAAAAACACAACCAGTACTTTTTGAAAAAACTAGCCACTTTAGCGGAACCTTTTTGCCATTTAAAAGCTGGCGTTCGAACAAGTGTTTTGACAACTTAAGTACTTCATCCTTGTAAGTACGTTCACTCCTGCAAAAATCGCATTCAACATTTTGGTTTGACACCGTACTTAGATATGTGATCACGTGTAAAATCGTTTATAATCTATTTGGCTGGATCGTCGCTGATTTCACACAGTTTCTTCTCCTGACTGTGCTGCACCGTCGGAAAAAAAGGCTTTTTCTCTTCCTTTAACCAAAACTTCTGAAGTACAAAGTCCGGATAGTCCGTGTAAAAACAAAGTTAAAACATATATTTTTTTTTTCAATTTCTTTTTTTACGATAGGCAGCCCCTAAAATCTTGCCAATCTCGGCCTTAGGGCAAGTCCGCTTCTGATAATAAACTTAAGCATGAATAAAGTTCAAATTTAAGACTTCAATGGTTTATTTAAATTTGTATTAAAAATATAAAGCGTCTTATGAGTAACAACATGAGTTTTTAGTTGTAACATAATTATTTAGCAATCTTTTGTATATATTTCGAACTTCAATTTTACTATACAGTTAAAAATCTTGGACTATATTTTAAACTTTTTTGGATTACATATAGGACAACACTAAAAAAATATTACTTTTTAGTCCAAGGATTAGTCCAATTATCTAATTCAAAAAAGATTAGTTTTTAATCCGCCAAAAGTTAATAAATATATCAACTTAAAATAAAAAATTACTCTAACCATTTCATGATTTGAACACACGTCCTCAGATGTGCTGGTCCAACACCTTATTCACTCGTCCAACTCAGTTGCTAACAAGTTTTCACTTATTTTGCATCATTACGAATGCAAGTAAGTTCCTTTCTGAAACGTGGGTTCGAGACCTAGCTAAATTAAACTAAGAAGGAATAAAAAAATAGTAATTTTTGGATTAAAAATTCCTTTAACATTCCTATACTCGCGCCCAACGGCATTACAAATATACATTCGCGCACGGTATCTCAGACCGATAATTGATCTCGTTTGCATTATTCTAATAATACAGTTTGTAGGCATTATTGGTGTTTGCTGTAAAGAAGAGGGTACAAATACTTATGTAGCTACGTTTAGTAAAAATAAAATTGAATTTTTTCGAAAAATTCACTGTGCAGTTGTGTTGCTTTTTCGTAAAAATATCGTATCGCATATACTCGAATTATGCATCAGAATTTTTGTTGTAAAATTCTCCAAAACACGAAATTTACATAATTAAAAACGTCTTCCTCATACTCTTGTAAAGCGGGGTAATGTGAGTTGAAGTTATGAAGTTTCCAAAAAAATTATAACCAAAATTTCACTTTGCAGAGTTTTAAAAAAAAATGTACTGAACGAAATGCAATGTTTCTTATAGCATAAGATGGAAAATTTTATAAGCTTTTATTAAATTAATTAATAATATAATAATTAATAATATAATAATATAAAAATATCATAACTAATGAGTATAAATTGATAAAAATTGTTTCATTAGTTTCATAGTTATATGGGTCATTCTTTTTTTTTCTTTAATTTCTAAGTTCCGAGGTATATTTTTGAGTAAAAATTCGAAATTAGTTAATGCAATCAAATTATTTTGATCATGTTGATTATAGCTTAATCAATGCTTAAAAAATTAATATAGTTAAAAACTGTTTTATCATCGAAAATTTGATAATTGCATATAAATATTCACCTCCAAGGCTGTTCCCGCTTCAAGGTTAGTAAACTACAAAAACTATCCAGCAACAAAGATTATTCTAATAAAAAAACGATAAACACAATTGCAAAGCAAATATAACGCCACTGTTGATGCATATGGAGAGAAAAAAATAAATCGTATTTTCAACAGAACTTTGTCTGTCAAATTTTTGTTCCTCTGTCCAGTTCGGAGAAACGCGTCATTTAGAATAAGTTCTTATACTTTATTACTGGACGTGGAGCCAGGGCCATGAAACAAAATTTTAAATTGAAATAAAAATAGTTCCACATTACATGTGAAAGTGATCAGTTCAAGTGCAATTTTTTAGTGTTTTTTTAGCATTTTTGTGGAGAATTACTGGTGAGTACCATTTGGTTTGCTCACCTCCGAGGTACCCTAAAACATTATTTATAAGCAATATTACACTATAACTATTTCAGTGATTAAATATATAATGGATCATTAGTTTAAATCCAGAATGTCGTTTTCGTAGCTGTAATTCTATGGTATTTATAACATTTTTTGTAAGAAAAATTCACCTCCATGTTGTTCACCTCCATGATAACATGGAGATGAATGGCACCATGGAGGTGAGCTTGCAATCACGGAGGTGATTTTTATATATATACGGAGGTGATTTTGCTTGTTCTTCTTGCAAGCACTTCTTTCCTTTTTCTAAGTTAGTAACAATCACAATCACTACATTTTCAAAAACAAATAAAAAAACATTAAAACATAAAATGAAATAAAAAAATGTTTTTCTAATGGTGGATTTTATCGTCGAATTTTGTAGTATTGAGAAGCTTTCTTGGAACTAAACTGAAAGTGGGCACGGTAAAGGAGCTCCTAATGGTGTTAGTGCCGTATTAAAAAGGACTGCGGGTCGCTTAGTTGCTAAAGGTAGAGACATTACCGGTTTTGAAGATTTCCTTAGCATCGTTGAAAAAAACTGTTCTGGAAAAGAATTGTTTCCTGTACTGCTTGAAGATATTTTGAAAATTGACCAAAAATTAATTGGTCGTCATATTGTACCACTTAAAGGATCAATGAAAGGGCATCAACTGTCTTGGAACATTACTGCATGTGACATGTGAAGCCGGTTTTAATTGCACCCACTATGGGCTAGGAAATATAATCCTACGATTGGGTATCTATTTGCTTTCCATTGCCTTAAAGAATTATTTCCCAAAATATTTGATTAGGTTTTTTTAATTCTAGCAAAAGATGAGCGAGGGACTTCACCGCAACAAACTGAGCCAATAAAAATAGCATCTTCTTCATCTCCAGCAATGGTAGAGATTTCTACTCCTCCTGGTGTCACCGCGCAGGATTAAATATAAGGAGTGTTATTCGAAGAGTGAAGATGCGAACGATATTTCGTCAGATCTTGAAGTTGGAAAATTTGTGTTGGTGAAATATTCACAGAATTCCAACATTCACTATGTACGACAAATAGTCAAAAATTTGTATGAGTAAATTCAAGTCAACTTTATGAGGAAAAGCTCTTCGCGAATCACCACAATTCCTCTATTTATTTGGCCTCCCGAAAAAGATGAGTTGAAAGTTAAAATTACAGTTATAATTATGGCCCTCAAGGATTCTGTGATACACAGACGGGGAACCCACGAATTCCGTACATTCTTTAAAGGAGTTACAGTCAAATAAGAAGTGCTAAGATATACTTAATTACTTCACTCAACGAATTTATTTATGTTATTTTTGTATTTTTTGTTATTTTTTTGTTATATATTCCACTACAGCATATGCATAAATTTTTTTTATATGTTTTGTTTTTTATTATTATCTCATTAACCATCTCCGTAAGTCATCTCCATGAACATACAATCACCTCCATGGACATTATTCAAATAAAAGTGCTATTATCAATAAATTAAAAGTGTTTGATCTGTCCCACACCCCCAACTCATTTGCAATTATTAATATTCAAATAAATAACTGAAAAAAATTAAAAATTTAAAACAAAAATAATTTATTTTGACTTGTTGAAAATATGAACGATAATAAAGAATGACCCATATGCAAAATTCTGCAGAAGAAATTTCTTGTTTTTTCGAAAAAATGAATTTTTAGCCAAAAAGCCTTTAAGCCGATTGCGCGACTATTTACCGTTAGTTAATATAAAAGTGTTATATACCAAAATTCATGTTTTTAAGAGTAGAACCAGAAATCAACGAGTCCCGGGAACTTTTCGAAAAACGTGGAAGAAGTGGGTATGAAAGTAGAAGGGATGGAATTCAAGACTTTCCTTTTCACTTTACCTTCTTTGGAAGCACTTTTTTGCTAGGACCTGCACTTGAACAATAACTTGTTGTTCCAGTTCTCGATGAAAGTATAGACTTTTCGCGATGTTGTTTTTGTGTGCTTGTTTTTAGTAAAGTTTTCATAGTTTCATTTATTATTATCTCTTTCTTTACTAAAGAGTCTTTCTATGTTTTTTTTTTATGTACACCTCCTTCTTCCAGCGCCTAGCTAACTAATCTTTGAATCCTGCAAAATGATAACGTTCCTTTTACAAGTACATATATTGTTTTTAGAACTCAAAATGGCCAACGATGGCTTGTTGGTTGTTTTGACCTGCATTGTTGTCCTCTTAAATACCCTTTTAAAAGGCACTTTATTTATTTTGTTTTCTGCTAACAATGTTGTTTTTGCTGTTGTTGGTAGATGTTGTTGAGGTTTTTTTTTTGTTTGCAGTTGTAGTAGTTGTCATTGTCTGTATGCCAAGCCTACGTACCTATTTAAACCAACACACACACACACACACACACACACACTATCTATTATGTATATGCCAAAACACATATTGTAAAATGGTAAAAGGGTGCCTTAGTGTTGCTGGCTTTTTATGAGCCAACTTCTGAGACTGGTTAAAATTTTATTGTGTAGAAAAACAGGATAATAAATCGTTGTGCAGCACCAACGAATGTTTATTTAGGCGATTTTACACTGTCTGCCAAGTTGACAGTTTTTTGTGTGTCTGCTTATCGAAAGCGACCGGAAGTAGAGCAGTGCTACATCTACACCCCAAAAATAATGAACCAGAACAACAACAGCAATGTTTACATTTGGGGGTTGTCAGAAACGCAGTGTTAAAATTTCATTAAATATTAATTTGTGGAAAATTTCGTCGCATGACGTATTTTTTAGAATACAGAAGTTTTTACTTTACTTTGTTATTGTTTAATTTTTTTTTTTATAACCAAAACTTTTTGTAAGATTGCGGCACTTGTCGGTTTACCTTTTGCACTAAATAGAATAAAAGGATAGCTATTTAAGAACTGACTAAGAACAAGCAATAACTTGTACCAGTATCATAATAAGGAAAAGGTAAAACTTTTTCTATGCGAAATTTTAAGATTCAGTTTCTTTGAAAATTAAAAAATTCTAAAGTAGCTTAACTTTAAGAATGGCAGTAGCTCAGTTGAGTTATAAAAGCACAGCTCAATTGTTTATGAACAAAAAAATTTTAATATTACTAAGCCGATTATTTAGGGTTAAAAGTTAAAATTGAGGCTAACTAAATTGGTATTTAGCTTTTTGCTCTTTTATGTTTTTTCACAACCTACATTTTTTTAATATATTTATATTCAAGCAATTAATGCAAAGAATTAAATTTCCTGCCTGTTGATTATTAACAAATAACTTGTAAAAAAAAATTTACATTCATGCTGCCGGGTATGCCATCAGTTATGGTAATTGTATGAAACATGATAATGCAATGAATTTCATTTTATTTAAATAGGGATTCTACAAATACTCCACTGTCAAATTAAATGACACATAATTAAAATCTATTTGCTGTACATTCAACTGTTAAAAATAAAAATAAAAAATACAAAAACCCAAACGTTTCAGTCCCACAAACATTCAAATAAATCAAATAATTTTTTTTTTTTGATTTTTCAAAAAACAACTGCTGTTTTTCATTAAAAAAAAAATAACAAGGATACATTTCACATTGAATTGCTTAGAAATTTTCTTTTGAATGTCAAAATAGCTTACATACTTATTTGTATGATTTTCTTTAACCAACTGTTTATATTTTTTCATTTCCTCTAATTGTAAGAGAATAAAAAAACACACTTTTTGATATGGTACAAAAAAAAAGGATATGGTACAATGGCGGCTGTTGCTGCAGGATATTTCTTACGATAATGTGAAAGGCTTCTCTGCGGGTTTTTCTTTTCCAAATGTAATGCGCAACAATTTTTTCACTTTATATGTATATAGCAGAAATTATTTTTCCTTTTTTTGTCTGCTTTTTAAGTCGACTGTAAAAAGATCCAGCAATTATAACGTTGACAACATCTGATATCTTAAACGTAATTTATTCAAAAGTATTATTTGAGCAAACGCTGCCAATGCCAACTGGGATCTGAAAAACCTGTGCTAAAAGAAGAAAACACAACCTGAATTGTTTTCCCTAGCTAACGTAGCAAAACAAAATAAAAATAACCTCAAGCATTAAAACAAAAAACTCCACAGAAGATTCAGAGATAAATTACAAATCCCTTTACTTTCATAGTAATTTTAAGATTACGTTTTTTTCTGAAAAAAATTCTTATATTAAGAATATTTTTTTATTGTTTGTATTCATTAAATGGAAAATTACATGCATTGTTAACGAAAGCACCTGTGGCAATAAGCATGTATTTTTCTTCTACTTTCTCTTAATTTAACTCTTATATTCTTAGTACTCTAATTGTTTTTCCCAAACTATTCCTTAAAGTATGCAAAATTTTGGTGCGCTTAAGAAACAAATGTGCGTGTTTATATGCTTGTGTGTAAACTTAGATTTAAATTTAAAACATATTTTGTGTAATGAATCACAAATCCAAAGTCTAACGTGTTTTTGCACATTTATGTAACTGTACATTTCTAATGAAATATTATTAGCCTCCTTATTTAATAAATACTAAAAATGTGTACAAAAACCTTTGTTCTTTGCGTGTTAAAATCATGAAGATGTAGATAAGATGTAGTCAAATGGTATAAAAAGAGATATTTATTTATAGCTATTTATTGGCAAGATATATATGTAGCAAACTTTTTAAGGCATTACTACTTTAAAAAACATATAAAACAAGAATGTGACAAATTAAATTTCTCCAAAAAAAGGTCCATGCCATATGTCTATGATATTTATTGATAGGAACTGTTTTTTGAGTTTTTTACTAAAACGTTGCAATTTTTGCGGATAAATTATACGTCATATGAAAGAATGTGTAAAATTCAAATTTTAAAACAAAACCGACTTTTGACCTACTTTTTTAGCAACCGTTGACTATTTTAGAGATTTTTCGAAAATAATATATATAACCACGCCCGTAGAGAGCCAAGTTCGGGCCTGGACGGGGTTACAACATACGAGCCCCACTAAAACACTTAAAAAAATGCAAAAATTAAACACTTAAAATAGGAAAAGTATAAACCAGTGCATGCTATTGCGAGATCTATGGGAAAATTATTATTTAGTTCTTATTTATTATATGTAATATATTTCAAAAATTACTTTTTATTTAACAACTGCAATTATGCAATCAAATTAATTTATATAAACTTGTCAAGAAAAACGATTTCATTATTATTTTATAAACGACTACCCCGTTATTAAAGAAAATTTTGCTAGGCGGAGCTAAACATTTTCATTTTATGTGAAGCCATATAGCGAGCACAAAAATGTTGTAACGGTTTCTTAATCTTTAATATTTGGAACTTCATTTGGTCAAAATTATTTTAATTTTCCACATCCAGCTCTGCGTCATATAAGCAATTGTTTTAAAAATATGGGTAAAAATGTAAGGAAGAATAGCTGTATCACAATTTTGCATATACCCTTCTTTGATTCATTTATTTTTGTTCATCCTCTCAAATTTTCATGAATTTTCTATGAATAGTTTAAGAGAAAATCACTTTTTTGTGAAGAAACTCAAAAAATTTCCAAGTCTATTTGCAAGGAAACAAAGTATTCATTTGCAAAATTTGTATGCCATTATTTTCTACTACTAAATAGGTTGTGTTCCTGTAAATATTTTTAATTTACATCACAACATTGAAAATCATGAGCTCATTTAAATAATTTCAACCCAGTATAAATGTAGAAAATACTTATCTTTGACTAAACGAAAGGTGGTTTTGTAACGAGTTTATTTTATTTTTCGAGACTTTCGCGATTCGATTTTAGATTCAAATAACTCGATTTTTCAAGTACCTCTAAACCATGGCAGAATAAACAGGTAGATGCACTAGAAATACGCTCTCTCCGACAACAAAACAATTATAGCGTCAAAATGAGCTGTTTTGAAAATGTTATAAATTTGTACTTACTAATTTATTCAGTTTTGGCAAAGGATTTTCTGGGCTGCCTATAACTTCCTTCCGTCGCGATTATTCGAAAACAGTTCATTAAGTATAAGCTTCCGTTCCAGCACGATAAAATTAGCAAACAATCGTCGTTTTCATTAAATAAATTTTATGTTTTCAAACAGCAATTTCACTTGTCAAAATATATTTTGACAGTTTAAATAAGCTGTGCATAGCTGTACACAAATAAATAGTTTACTACACAATCGAATAAGTAGTCGAATGAAAATTAAATTTAAAGTAACTTTTCATTGGCTTCATTTAAGGCCAAACTACAATTAATTATGTATTATATCTTAAAAAACGGCTCATTTTATGAAAGTTTTAAGATTTTTGTTTAGTTTTTTTACATGTTCATACATAAAATCATTTGATTTGTACGGTTACAAGTAAATTATACATCCCTATGGCTGAACGAATAAACATAAATTGTCAATAGTGACATTATAGCTAACTAAGTTAACTAGCTAACTAGCTATAACTAAGTTTAAGTTTTATGTTTTTGCGTTATTTAATTTGTCTTTCTTTAACCTATCTATCTTCTTTTTATTTCTATTTGCTTCCTTCATTCCATTTCTTTGCGTAATATGTACACTTACTTCTTTTCTTATTTTTATTTCTTTTAATTCTTTATTTCTTATATTAAAAGTTAATAATAATGTTAACTGTGCTGCAAATACGCGTCTTTTTATCTCAATCCATATCTGTTGTGAGTTCGAATAATTACGGTCGTTGTTGTTCTAGAGACAATCTCTATGCTTTAATTCGAATATTAAGCAGGCAAGCGACGGGACTACAGGTATGTCATATTAATGCGCAAAGTTTAAATAATAAAATTGATGAGTTTCGGTACATTTTTGAAAACTCAAACATGGATATAATTTGTGTATCTGAAACATGGTTTCAGCCTTCTGTTCAAAATAGTGTCTTAAGTGTAAAGAGTTATAGATCATTTCGTGCGGATCGAGAGTCTCATGCCGGTGGGGTTGCAATTTTTGTTAAAGATGGTATTTCATGCAACTTAATCAGTAAATCAAACTCTGAAGATAATATTGAATTCCTATTTGTTGACATAATCTATGAATCCAAAAAACTACTTGTCGGCACAGTTTATAGGCCAAATCGTTATGTCCATACAGAAAACTTAATGTTGAAAATTGAATCGGTGGTAAGCTCCTATGCTGACATCATAATTTGTGGCGATTTTAATTGTGATTTATTGGTTGAAACTCATTTATCTGATGATATGTATGCACTTGGTCTTACGTCGCCAAACTGCACCACACCCACACACTTTTCCAAAAATAGAAATTCGCTGCTAGACCTCTTTTTTGTCGGTGATAATGATAAAGTCTTACTTTATGACCAGTTATCTGCTCCTGTTTTTTCCAAGCATGACCTGATTTTTCTTTGCTATAATTTTCAGCTGCTAATACCAGAGCAAAAAATAACATACCGAGATTTTACAAATATAGATTTTAGCTCTCTTCACACAGAGCTCAATCACGTCGACTGGACAGAAATTTATCACATGCTATCAGTAAATGATAAGTTAGATTTCCTACAACGTAACGTCAATTCATTATTTGAAAAACATGTTCCTCTTAAAACTAAAGTTGTAAAGCACTATCTAAGGCCCTGGTTTTCCAGTACCCTTAAAAGTTTAATGAAAAAACGTGACGCAGCGTATAATAAATGGAAACGTCTCAAAACACCCGAGCGTTATAATATTTTCCGAATATGCAGAAACAATGTGGTCAGGGCGGTGAAAATTGCCAAGTTAGCATATTATGAATCTAAATTTAGCTCTGCCATAAGCAGCAAAACGAAGTGGAATATTATTCGGCAAATTGGAGTTGGTAGAAATATTTCGCTTACAGACACTAGCGTAGACGTCGAGGCTCTAAATAACAAATTTATAGATATACCTATTTCAGCGCCCAGTGTCAACTGTTGTCGCATCTTTCAGAGATCTATCAACTCGTACTCAGCTTTTAATTTTCAATGCGTTGAATATACAGAAGTACTGCGAAGTTGCTTAGAGATTAAATCTAATGCCGTCGGTTTCGATGAAATACATCCCAGGTTTTTTAAGTTACTTCTTTCTGCTCTAACCCCTTTCATTATTAACATTTTCAATACCATCATAACGAAATCAGAATTCCCTGCTATTTGGAAAAAAGCTAAAATTATTCCCATCCCTAAAACTGGTAATGAATTCCGCCCCATAGCAATTTTACCATATCTATCAAAAGTTTTTGAAACGCTGATGTACAACCAAATAAACAAATTTCTTTTGGACAATAAACTGCTAACTGACAGACAGTCAGGATTCCGACCTAAGCGTAGTTGCGTGACTGCTCTACTTGACGTCAGCGATGAAATTCGAAATAACCTCGATCGCAATGAAATCAGTTTCTTGGTTTTGCTAGATCATTCGAAAGCTTTCGACACGGTTGATCACCAAATTTTATGTTCGAAATTATTAAATGTGTTTAATTTTTCCGCCACTGCAACTCGACTAATGACCTCTTATCTCACAAACAGATCACAAGCCGTTAATATAGGCAGCGTTACTTCCAATTTCTTACCTGTAAACCGTGGCGTTCCTCAAGGCTCTGTAATGGGCCCTCTTTTATTTTCGGTTTATATAAACGACTTACCAACTGTGCTGCAAAATTGTGGTATACAAATGTACGCTGATGATGTACAACTGTATACTAGCTGTCGCAAATGTGATATTACCACGTGTGTTGATAGTCTGAATGCTAATTTGTGTAAAATTTACGATTGGGCTTCCGCTAATGGCTTAAGCATAAACCCAAATAAGTCAAAATGTTTAATTATAACGAGAAAACATAACTCTTCTTTGCCCTTTCCGGACGTTACGATAAATGGGTCATGTATTGAAGTTGTAAAAACGGCAAAAAATTTGGGTATTACCTTCAGCAGCACTTTAGATTGGACGAATCATGTCAACATCACTGTAGGAAAAGTTTATGGTATGCTCCGTAGCCTATGGGCCACACAGTTTTTCACCCCCTTTCACATAAGAATGTTATTAGCTAAAACGTATCTTGTCCCCACCTTATTGTACGGATCCGAAATTTTTGCATACTGTGATGCTGCTAGTAAGCGCAAGTTGAACGTTTCCTATAACAACATCGCTCGTTATGTCTTCGGACTTAAACGAACCGACCGTATATCCCAGTATGCAAAAAAAATATTCAATTTGACTTTTGACAGTGTTTTGAACTTGAGGGCGTTAGTTTTTCTGCACAAAATTATTTTTACCAAAGAGCCAGTTTACCTATATAATAAACTAAAATTTTTAAGATCTCAGCGCGGAAACAACCTAGTCCAACCAAAACATGCCTGCTTAGCGTCCGAACGTCAGTTCTTTGTTAATTCCATACGTCTTTGGAACTCACTTCCACCGTATCTACAGCGTATTTGCAATACAGCCATATTTAAATCTAAATTATCAGATTATTTGTCTTCCTTCTAACCAAAACTTTTATCTATTTTTACTTGATTCGCTATTCTATTATTTTTCTTCATTTATCTCTTTTCATTCGATTTCTTACCTAATTCATTTCTTTGTAATGATATTTTTCTCTCTTAATTTAAAGTTATTTTTATTTTTTTTTTAATTTTCAGTTTTAAATTCTTATAATCGTTTTTTTAAAAAACTGTTTTTGATCTCAATGTATTAAATTAATTAATTTCTGTTCAAGTTATGTTTAAGTGTTTAATATTAAAAATTTGTTGATTTATATCCACACATGTTATCGGTGCTTAACTATAAGTTTATTTCTTACAAGCGCTTATAAATAAATAAATAAATTAAATTAAATTAAATTAAATAGCTACGCCAATGTTTTGCTCTCTCGTTATTTGCTCTCCAAATTGCATCTACCTGGTTATTCTGCCATGCTCTAAGCCAGTGTCGAGCAGCTTTGCACACCTATACTTTCTCATCTTGAGTATGTATTAATGAGCGCTTTAAAGCTCACACTGAAAACAAAGTAGTGCTAAAGCGCTTTTTGCATAAATCTTACTAGTCATTATGGGATATATTTTTGCTCGAATTTGTATTGCGAAATTAAATAAACAAGTAATGGACGGAATGTTGAAAGGCAACAGACCGGCAGATGGGTAATGCGAAATACAGATAAGCAGACGGAAATGTAAAAAGGCAAGCTAATAGTAAAAAAGAAATATAAATTTTTACTGTGCTTATGTTGCTTACTGCCAAGGCCAAACTGACAGCGTAAGATGCTTTCATTATACGTACTTGGAACTGATCACTATATGATATTATATGTGGACATGCCGCTTTCAAATAATTAATTATTTTCTCCATCGCATGCCTCACAATTACCTTATATTAGCCATGCAAATTATCGTTGTCTTGTAATGCATAATTTTTTAATTTTACCTCTTTGATTTACCTCTTTAAAAATAAAAAAATTATCATATATACTTCCTAAAGTTTTGCATGCATAAAATTTTGTACAGTGTAATCTTACGTTTTATCTGTGTCGATGAGCAATAACAGCTTAAGTCTTATTTCAAAGTTTCCAGAAATCTTGCTGCAAAGTTTTCAATCGCCATATAAGTTATATGAAAGGGCCTTTTGTTTTTGCGTCATATCTTTGGCTAAATTTATGCTAGTAGCTCTAGATTTTGTGTGTTCATAATGATATATACGTTTAGCACAACTATATCAATAACTCAATTCTGTCTTAAATCGACTTAAGCTATTATTGCTTATCGACACAGATATAATATAATATATTCTAGGAACATGCAAGCGCAGATCTTATCTGCTTGACATTCGCTTGAACACTTAAGCTTTGATCGTTCTGTAGGTGAGATGAATACATATTTTAGTGGCACAAACACAATCTCAAGTGTGCAAAGCTGCCCGACACTGCTCTAAGCTAGCGATTAGTCTTTTTCGATTTTTTTTTTTTTTTTACTCAAAGTGATCCGCTTTTTTACATTTTTTTCATATTAACTCGCAATATTGAAAACCATCAGAAATTAAGGCTGCCCGCTGAGTAAGCGCCGAAGCAGGCAGGCAGGCAGGCAGGCCCTGCGAAGAAATGAGATAAAAATAACTTGTTTCTCGCTTGTTCACATAGTCTTCTTGCGCCTGTCTGCCTGTCTGCCTGCTTCGGCGCTTACTATGCGGTCAGCCTAAGACACTAATAAAACTTAAACCTGACGTCAATAATAAAACAAGCAAGACTTGTTTTTAGGCCAAAACAAAAACGATTATTTTTAGTGAAGTTATTATTAGATAAGATGATGAATAAGATCAACAAGAAATAAGAGAGAAATTTTGGAAATAATTTCTCGAAGAGTTTGCTACTTTGCAAAAAAATGGTAGCATCAGCAGCAGACTTACTGTTAAAGATACTAGCAAACTACTTTCAATTTTTCCACTTTACCAAATAAAATCCAATTAGTTTCGTTCAGATATTTTATGTGTCAAATATTTTCATTTTAAATTAATACTCTTAAATAAAACTGTATAACGTTCAGTTGAACTGCTCCCTATTTTTAATTCAATCTGCAAGAGGTTATGGGCCCAGGACAATGGATATTCTGAGAGCATCTTTTGTTAAACTTAATGGTGAAAATTACCATTTGTGGAAATATAAGCTGGAGCTTTTTTTGAAACGAGAGGGAGCATGGAAGGTCATCGTAGAGTCTAAACCTGAGGCACCAGACGCAGCTTGGACGAAACTTGATGATGAGGCAACAGTGATTATAGGTTTATCTTTGGAGGATAGCCAGCTTTTTCTCATCAAGAAATCGGGATCGGCGCGCGAAACCTGGGAAATTTTAAAGGCTCACCATGAGAAGGACACGTTGGGAAGCAGCGTGCGTATCATGCGGAGAATATGTAGCATGCATTTTACAATGGATCGTGACATTTCGGAGCATATAATGGAGAAGAAGGTATTGTTTGAAAAACTTGAGGCATTAGGGGAACAGTTTTCGGAAAGTTGGTTGGTAGCAATGCTACTGAGCAGTCTTACGTCATCGTTTGACACGTTGGTGACTGTATTGGAAGCACGGAAAATTGAGGACTTGACGCTAAGAGTTGTTGAAACCAATTTGATCGAAGAGTATCATCGGCACGCAGTAAAATCAGAGCCCAATTCGGCTATGAAGTCATCCGAAAGAACCAATAGAGGTAAGAAATGTCATTTTTGCAAGGCTACGGGGCACATCAAAAAGGCTTGCTGGAAGCTTAAGAAATTAAAAGGTAGTAATCAAGCAAATGAAGCGCAGAATCAAGAAGAAGACCGGAATGGTAATCAGTGTTTCTCGATGGTTAATGAATGCGGCTCATGGGTAGTTGATTTCGGCGCAACATGTCACATAAGTGCATAGAAATCAGACTTTTTAACTATTGATTTATCAATTCAAGAAAAAGTCACTGTAGCAAATGGAGAAATAGTAATTTCTACCGGAAAAGGGACTTGCCGTATAGCCATAATGAATTCTTTGGGAAAAACAGTGAATCTTGACATTCCAGATGTTTTATATATTCCTTCGTTTCAGGGTAATTTTTTATCTGTTAACAAGATGCTGAAAATTGGATATAATTTTTTATTGAAAAACACGTTGTACATTATTTATATGAAGAATGGAAAGGAAATCGGCGTCGCGGACGCATCAAGTGAATTATTTCGTCTTTGGCAACAGTCAGTACAAAAGGCGATAGTATCAGAATGTAAGTTGCAGAATTGCCAGCATTTTTGGCATAAATTATTTGGACATCGAGATATTGCCGCTGTTAAGGCAATGCAAGATAGAAAAACGGTAAGCGGTTTTCATATTACTGATTGTGGGGTAAGAAAATCCTGTGAAGTACATATGTGTTAAATGTAAGATGACGAGAACACCGTTTAACAAACATTCACAAACAAAGTCAGATCGTGTACTTGATTTAATCCACACGAACGTCTGTGGACCTTTGCAGACAGTTACACCAGGGAGAAAACGCTATTTTCTGACCTTTATAGATGACTTTAGTCGTTATACTATAGTTTATCTGCTTCATGAAAAATCGGAGGTATTTGACAAGTTAAAAGATTTTCTCGAGCTCGTTAAGACAAAGGATCCGGGTGCAAATGACTGTAAAGTATCAATTTCTTTTATTGTGATATTATTTATTTTATCTTTTAAATAACATATATTTTTGCTTATCAATAAAATCCTTATTTTATTTTAAAAGTAAAAGAGAAAATGTTTCAAACTTACAGATACGAGTAGATAAATAAATTAAATGTATAAAAGTTATGTCTATTCCATAAATGAAAAAATGTAAACATACGATTTTAATGTTTAATTCAATGAGGATAACTTAACACACACATTATTATCATAGCAATGAAATATTTTAAAGGATTTTTTATGTATAAAAACTACGATGTTGGGTAATTTATATATGTCAAATTGCAGCAATTCAATATGAATTATGGGAGCGGGTCAGTTTTCTGCTTGTCAAGTCTGTATTGTCAAAATACAGTAATTTTTACAGTACTTTAAAATACTGCTTGTCTAAAAACCTGTATTTTAATATACTGTTTTTTAATAATTTTGCTTTCAAAAAGTCTGCTCTCCATTTACAGCATTTAAGCTGTAGCTGAGATACAAAATGGTGTTTTTTAAAATTAAATTATTTGCCCTTGCACGGAAAGTTGTTATTTTAAGCATATTTGCCTGAGTTGTTCTTAGTCCATATTTTCAGAATATTGGCATACAGAACTTTTTAACACAGTTTTATTTTAATGCAGAATTTTGCTAACAGAATTTCATACATACATACAACTGCACCAAAACCATGAATTATTTATGATAGTTGATATATTATAACAGTTTATAATAAACTTTCTTTGTTGTATTAGAACTTTCACTTATAAAATTTAATCCAATTATTTGCAAACTATTCCACTGTGAACAGCTGAGTTGTTAGTGTAATAAGTTCTTGAGTGTTTGGAGAATTATTAACATACATAATATAACATAACATAACATAACATAGCAGCACAATATTTGCCCAGATATGCACTGAAAACCGGCCATGCTTTTTTCTATGTTGTATCTACACTATAAGACAAATTTTCTACTGGGTATTTCTACTGACTAGTATCGCCTGTGGTCGAAATTCGACCAACTTTCTGAAATTTCCATCACTTTTCTCATTCTGAGGCATTGACCTTGCCTTTAGACAATGTGTTGTACTAAGAAAATCTTAAGTTTCGAAAGAAAGCAACAGTTTTCGAGATATCGTCATAACTTTTATATCAAAATTTTTCAGAATTTACTATTTGTAAAATAAATAAATGTACTATAGAAAATGCTTATTGTAGGGTATCCGTAAGAGATAGTGAAAAATGTTTTTCCTATATTGTATTAATATCTAAAATTTTCACCTACGCCATGTTCTTCCATTTTTTATAGTTTAGGTTTTACTTCAGAAATATTCTTTCAATGCTCACATTTCAGGTCAAAGGTCACATAACTATTCGGTAAACTTCTTCTCCCTACTCTAATTTATTTAAAAAATTATCAAAATCGGTTCAGAAACACGTAAGAACTGTTTTTCCTACGTCTATTTCTATATAATAACGAATTGGCTTAAAACAAAGATTTGTGTATATAACTTTGGAGTGGTTTGAAATATTTGAAAATTTTACACAGACATTATTTCTTGAGCTGCAGAACTTTGTAAAAAATATAAAAACAACATTTTATAAAATTAAATTTTCATCAAAAAAATCATAGCTCATGAATTTCGATGATAGAAACTATTTATTGAATTATGTGTCAAAATGAGGCAATTTTTGCAAATAAATGATATGTCATATGAAAGACTGTGAAAAAAGAAAATGTAATAAAAAAAAAAAAAAAATACAACAAAAAAAAAACGTTTGTCTTATTTTTTGAGCAAAATCTAAATATTTTAGAGGTATTTTAAAACAATATAAGGTATTGAATTGATGGGATAACGTTATTCTTTTCTTATTTCTCCACAGTCATTTAATTGATCTTTCAGACAAAGAAAGTTGGTCGAAAATCGATTTAAAAATGGCTGAGATATTTGCTTGCAAGGTCAAAACTTGAAATTTCAATAGCTTTTTCTCATTCTGAGACGATGGCTTTGCTTCAAGGAAATTCGTTGTACTGAGAAGATATAAATTTTTCGAGATATCTAAATAATTTTAATGTCATTTTAAGAGGACTTTTTTAACATACTATCCGTGGAAAATATGACCAAGAAAGCTTTCATATACCGTTATATTTCTCAACCAACGACTTTTCATACAAAAATACGTTGCACTGTGTACATCTATAATTTTCGAGATATCGCTATAATTTTTATGTCAAAATAACGGAAGTTTTTCAAACTTTGCTATTTGTAAGAAATTTCACCATCACAATATTTATTCACTCTTGTATAAAAAAATGCTTATTGTAGGGTATCCGTAAGAAATGTCGGAAGTATTTTTTGCACACCTTATCAATGTCTAAAATTCCCTCTAACATTATATTCTTCCATTTGTTACAGTTTAGCTTTTATTTAATAAATGCTCTTTTTACGCTCATATTGCAGGTCGAAGGTCACCAATCCAAAATGTAATCAGCAGCCAGATCTTTCATTTGATACCTCATTCACCATTCTACCTCTTCCTGGCTCTGAGATTCCTTACTAAAAATAATACAAACTTTCAACGTTAATATTTCAGGTCAAAGGTCAGCAATTTAAAATCTAACATTATTCGGCACATCTATGGTGCAGTACCTTTCGAATGATATCAGTTTCATTGCCCTTATTCTAAAATTAATATCGAAAAAGTGTACGACAACATTTGATGTTTGCCTATTAATATATAAGATTTCTACTGATGATTCAAAATACTCACATACAGTGTTGCCACGGCATGTATGAAAAAGGTATTGACCTTAGAACAAAGGTATCAACGTATTAAATTTTAAAGTTCCCAAGCCACGAAAAAGTTTTACTAAGGGTTAAGTCCTCCTTTGTTGCTAAATTGTTAAAGTTAGCAGCTGTTGATTCGAAGGCACCTGTTTGGCCACTCTCAATGCAGCAATAGATCTATAGTTTTAATAACTCGTGTAACCAAAAATGTATTTAAATGTTTTATTAAAGTGCGTTAACACTTTTGATACATTTGCTACTCAGAACCTTTGAAATGTTTAAATCTCTACCCACCCCGTTATAAAATTTTCACTTTTTTATTAATAAAGGGCAATTTTAGACTTTGAAGCAGCAAATCAAAAATAATTTGGTATTGTTAGAACTTATTCTTAAAACTATTCATCACTACATTCAATCAGCCCTTTCATGAATAATTTTTCACTTTAATCAGAATAGGGAGTTTTAATTTTTAAGATAAAGTTAAAGAACATTTTTGAAATTTTTAATGCAACTTTGTTAATCAACTGATGAATAAAATTGAAATTTGAAAAAAAATTCCAAAATGTTCCTGAGCTTTTTCTTAAAAATGTTAACTCCCCTTTCCGATTTCGAGTGAAAAATTATTTATGATAGAAATTAGTGTGAGTGTATATCTTACGTAGTTTTTTATTCTGAACTTTATATACAATTTAAAAAAAATGTTGCACTAAAGAGTTGCACAAAAGAGATAAAAGAGCAAAACGAGTGTCACCATGAAATACCTTGTAACAAAATTAGGTGAAAAACGTTTAAATTATAAAATATTGTAGTTATTTCCGTGCCGCGCAGTGATATCAATTAGCTTTTTACCAAAAGCTTCTTTATCAATGTCTGATTCTTATGAAGTTTTGCTTACTTAATTAATTCTTGTTAAATTCTGATCCATTTATTACAAGAATAAATTACCTAATCAGGATCAATATCAAAAAGTGAGTCACATCTGAACTGAAATCATTATCGAAATAAGGATTTCCTGAACATTTTCTGATTCTTACTTTTAACAAATTTCTACTTTTTTGTTTTTCCGGTATTTTTTTCAGCCCTCAAGTAATTACTTAAGAAATATTTGGATATATTTCTAAATCAGAAAACAGTAGTAAGTGAAAGTAAATATGACATCTCAGAAAAATAAAATAATTTATTTTTATTTTTATTTTGTCGGAATATTTTTAAAAAAAAAGGCCTCCGAGCCGTTAGCTGATGGTTGCTTTATTTGAATGGTGATCAGAGATTCGCATGAGAACATTCGTATTTTTTGGCAAACAACGATTTGCGAATCAATACGAAGGCAGCATTCAGACATTGAAGACATTCGGATGCTTCGCTGGAAACCAGGGTTGCCAACTTTTGAAAAGCCCAGGCCCGGAGCTTTTTTTATTTAATAATTTTTTTATGGTCTGCTTGCTATTAATTAAAAAATTAATTTTTTCTTTGGTTTTTTCATACATAGTCATGTATAACAATCATGTTTACAACAAATGTGACACAACACAACTTGCATTTTCCCGTGAACTCGTTTTTTTTTTATCAGCAACCAATCTTTGTAGTAGGCTTGTGCTTGTGCTTTCCAGAGACGGAACGGACATGGAACGATTCTTTTGAAGAAAGGAACTAGTTCACGGAAACATGTCCGCAGAACTATCTAGTTCCTTTGCTTATTTGAACTGTATAGAATATTTGGACTGTCTGCTTGTTGAACTACAAAGGGAATTTGAAGCATGTCCGCGGAACTATCTAGTTCCTTTGTTTATTTGAACTGCAGAACTATTTGAAGCATTTGAATGAAGTGCTTGTTGAACTGCTGAGAAAATGTGTAAATGTCGATTTTCAACACATCACTCTGACTAGTCTTAAATCAATTGAACAGAATTTTTTGCTTTTTATTTCAATATTTTTAACTTAAAGAAAAACATTTCTTTAGTTTATATAAAAAAAAGGAACTTCTATCATTTAGTAAATAATTTCATTTAGTAAATAAAGTTCACGAAGTAAATTTATAAAGTTGCTGAAAAGCGAGCAAAAATAATTTGCAAACAGTTCCTCATGAGCTCGAAACTCAGTTGCATCTTATAGTTCATCAGCTTTAAGCATATTCGCGGAACTATATAGTTCATCAGCTTTAAGCATGTTCGTGGAACTATATAGTTCCAGCAGTTCTATTTATAATAATGAAAGTAGCAAAAGCATGTTCAATGTCATTTCGTGATTGTTTTGTTTCATAGGTTAAAAGCAAAAATAAACAGCAATGCTGAACAATGCACACAACTGGAATGACGATATATCATTTTTTATTTTACCTATTATTTCTTTCACTCTCTTTTACATGCATAATTGGCTTACTTGTCGTCGCTCAAACAATTCGATTAAGTTATGTAAGTGCGAATGAGATGTCAGCTTATGTCGTCGCTCAAACAATTCGATTAAGTTATGTAAGTGCGAATGAGATGTAGCTCAATTAAAAAAATGTTATTGCAATCGGAACTGTTTGGACATGCTTAAATCGAACAGATGGAATGATTGGAACTATGTCCGAGAGTGAACATAGTTCCATGAACTATGCAGGTCCGGAACGACCCAACTCTACTTTGTAGCTTGGTATCGAGAGCCAATCGTTGTTAAAAGATGTTAAGTAATGTTTCCTCTTGCAACTAGATTCCATTATGCTGTTCTCTAAAATAATTTTGTATCAGTTAATACACAAAACACAAATTATTGACCGAACTTACATAAATTGAACTGCAAACATTAATTAAAAATTCAGCCGCAGACAAGGTTAATTTATAAGGTTGTGGCACTTGAGAGAAATGCACTCTTTTCCCGCCCTTGCTCGAACTGTCATTGCGCTTTTCTTTGTTCTAAGCATTCATTTTCTTCATTTCTTTTCATCCATTCTGACAGTTCGGCCGAGTTCGCTCTCAAGTGCCAGAACCTTATAAATGAGCCTTGGCCGCAGAACTCAAAAGAAAAAGAAAAACAGAAACGAGTTCGTCAAGTTACCAAAAGAAAAGTTACGACTGGTTACGACGTTCCTTCAAAAACGAAGTTCAAGAAATAGAAAGAACGTCAAAGTTAAGTTAGCTTTCATTAAGACAAATGGTTCAAACATTCACTAAAAAAAGGGTAAATCAACACTAATAAATAAGTTAAACAAATTTTTTTGTAAGAAAAACTTGATTTAAATATAGATTAGAGCGAAAGCCGGAGAAAATATGCCAGGCCCGGAGCCTTTATGTGCCAGGCCCGGAGCGAAAAGGTATGTGTTGGCAACCCTGCTGGATACTCGAGTGACTGTTGCTGAATGAATATGCTTTCATACTTCCCTGCGGTTCTCTAGGAACGCGTTCCTCTTTGTGCAGCTTGTTTTCATTTAGTTAATTGTTGCGTCGCCGTTCATATTTAATATCTAATTAAATATCCGCTACAAATAGGTCCATTTACTTCAAATGTCGCACAGGAAATAACGTGAAAGCTGCAATTCGTTAGAGTGACGCAATTTTTTTCAAAACGTTCAGATGCTTTCCGTTCTTCCGCCATCCACGAAATGAAAATACAATAAATACGCACGTAATATTCTTATTAGCGTCTTCTCTTTACTTTGAGAGCTGCAGTTAAAATTTTTTCCTGGAGCAAATGGACATAAAACCATGCATTTTTTGCGAATGTTACTAATGTCTTGCTTCGTTGTGCATACTTATCTCGTAGACGTTAGTTATCGCGAGCGCTCTTACGCTATGGCATTTGTATCCACAGCGATTGACACATGCATTTGCGCAGCCTTACATGTAGGCATATCGGATAATCTAGGATAATTTTAGTGCTGAACGCACATTCGTAGCTCGAATATTGACGAAACACTCTAGACGTCATTTGAATGCAATCAGGATAATCTTTCTCTGATGGTGATACTAGCGATCAGCAGTATCTAATTAGCTCTACTGAGCTGTTTTGATACTATAATCTCCAACTACCCGTTAGTTCAAGTGTGTAACACATGAAAAGACATGGACACTTTCTCCAGTGCGGTTAAGGAGAATCAGTAGGTTGTTTAATTTGTGGTAGTAAAGTTCCTCTAAATTGCTGAAAAAGGCTTATCTAGCGTACTCAATCGGCACCTTGCTAGGGCATAAGAAGGCATAAGAAAAATCTAAACTATGCTAATTTAATGCAAAATTTTAACACATTTAGATCAGTTATTTGTATTTAATTAATATTATAAAAATTAACAATTCACATTGCAATGTAATTATTCGACAACAGTAAGTGGAAACAACAAATAATCCTCATGTGGAAACTCTACTTAAAAAAGGCTTATTCACGAGCCGGAAAACAATTTTTTATTAACTGAAAGGATCCACAGATGACTACAGTATGTATCTAATATAGAACCTCTACTTAAAAATGGATTATTTTTTTGATATTAAAATGGATATTAATGGATATTAAAACAGTGCTTAGTGGCTCTTTCTAGGACCCTTCATCAGAGTTTTCCCTTTTTTAAATCTCAGTTCTAGTACATTTATGCAATGGACCGGTTAGCATTCTATAGCATCAGAATAATTCAGAAGAAAAGAAGCATTCGCTTCTTCCCCGAGACGATGCATGTTAAGTTAACTAGGGAATGAAAGTAAACTCAATTGAGGATGTATTTACTACTTTACACTATCTTTTTTGTTGTTGCATTGGCAGCCTAGGCTACTGGACCAAAGTCAGATAACTTTTACCATATAATGCTATGGTATCTAATTCATCGAAATAGTCTCCGTTACTGCTAGACTAGAATGTAATTTTTGTTTACGAAACAAAGATTATATTCAAGGATTTATATCTAGGACTAAACATGCAAATTAACCAATTTTAAACATTTTTCTAAATGAATGGATTTAAATAAAAGAAAAATGGATTTGTCCATGGAGTAAGGGCATTTTTTTTCGTATCTTTTATTGTATTCAAACTTGTTCCTACACGAGCATAGGATTTGAATCATTTTTGAGTTTAATAAATCTTTTCATTTGCAAAGATTTCATATACTCTGCATTATTTTTACCATAAATGCATTTACATCGTAATTTTGACCAAAATATAACTAAAAATATTTAAACAAATGTGTCTGCAAAGATACTTCTCACAACTTTACTTAAAGAAACATTGTCTACACCTTTTCAAGTTGTAGTTTAGAAAACGTAAATTTTATTTCAGATTAATAACTTTTATTTCAGAAAGCGTAAGTTACATTTCAGTATTGTGAAATGTAGTTCAGAATCCGTAAATTTTATTTCAGAAAAGTAAATTGTAGTTCAGAATAGTAAGTTGAAATTCGGAATTCGTTTATTGTATTTCAGAATAGTAAATTTTAAATCAGTATAATAAATTGTATTTCAGAAAAGTAAATTGTAGTTCAGAATAGTAAGTTGAAATTTAGAAAGCGTAAATTATATTTCAGAATTGTAAAATGTAGTTCAGAAATCATCAATTGTATTTCAGAAATATGAATTGTAGTTCAGAAACTGTAACATGTATTTCAGAGCATATAAAATGTAGTTCAGAATCTGTAATATGTACTACATATACATATATACAACTTGTGAATTACCTTTATCCATGTAATACATATCGATACGTCCAACGTATAAGTTGGTAACTCAAATTACCAACTTTTAAAGGGACAGTGTTCTTCAGAATCCGCACATTGGACTCCATATGGTAACAATTTTTTGAATCCCTAACTGAAAATTTGAAGTATTGTCAGCAATTTAAAAGTACAAATTTCAGTACATTTATATGGAGACAAATGTTTTAAATGTGATTTTCTGAAAAACTAGGACTTTCGAGTAACCAAGTTATATGTTGACGTATCGGTATATATTTATAATCACGATTAAGAAATATACAACTATTGCATCGCCATGACAATTTTAAAAAGCTAACAATTAAAACAACATAATCAGTTTACAGAATTTAAATCCTTACATATATTATGTAAAATATTAGATATATATTACTCGATTATATTGTAGCTCTTATTAAAATTAATCGACATATGATTAATTGAAGCATATCCGCGAATAACGTTGTAAGCGAAAAAGTTTAAATTGTACACCAGAGCAAAAAAAAAACTTTTTAAAAAGGTGTATTGGTAGAGCTGTAAAAGATTGCAATCATTTCACGTTTTAAATAATTGGTTTTTTTTTTTAAGCAGGGGAGTTAGAAAAAACAGGTTTGAAAGGGTTAAATACTTATAATATTACACATTCTGAACTACATTTCATATTTTTGAAAAACATATTAGAGATTCTGAACTACAATTCATATTTCTGAAATACAGTTGATGATTTGTGAACTACTACATTTTACAATTCTGAAATACAACTTACGATTTCTGAATTTCAACTTAGTTCAGAATGCTACATTTAACTAATATGCAATTAACAAATTCTGAATTTCAACTTACTAATCTGAACTACAATTTATTTTTCTGAAATACAATTTTTTATTCTGAACGAATTCCGAATTTCAACTTACTATTCTGAACTACAATTTTCTTTTCTGCAATACAATTCACGGATTCTGAACTACATTTCACAAATCTTAACTAAAATTCATATTTCTGAAATAAAATTTATGTTTACTGAACTACAACTTGAAAAGGTGTAGAGCATATATTTCTTTTCATTCACAGTGTTTCCGTGCCTGATTTTTATTGAAAAAAAAAATTAGTACAAATACAATTTTTTTTCTTAAGAGCTAGATTTACTTCTAAGTAATTTTGAAAAAAGAAAATTTCTTTTTGATTACTTTTCAGTTTTTTATATGGAAATAATGCTTTACTTGAGAGCTGGAAACAGGCCTTAATACTGAAACTTGCAGCATTTTTTTGCCATTTTTACAACCATCTTTATTAAAAAAATTAAATTGCCATTTTACAACCATCTTTATTAAAAAAATTTTAATTAAAAAAAAAAATTTCAGCTATTTATACTTTAATAAATGATTAATATAATAATAATAATGAATAATACTATCAAAGGTTTCAATAGCATTTGCTGTAAAGTTTAGAACATGCTCACAGTAAAATTTAGTATGATTCGCTTAATTTTTACCAATTTTTATACTAATGCACTATTTAGCAATTCTTAGTTACTTTTTAAAAGAAACTCTTTTAACTCTGAATTCAATAAACCATATATGTATAAACCTTTTTAGACCAAACATTTATTTCGCTTTAAATAAAAACTTTCACTAGGCTCAAAATAAAGATTTTCAGACTCAGCTCCTTAAAGAAATTTCTACTCTGTTGTTTTTTTGTGTACATTTTCTCTGGTTTTCTAAAGTTTTGAGTTTATTTAATAAATGTATAATAATTTAAGAAATAAGATATTATATCTGTGTTCACAAGCAATAATCGCTTAAGTCGACTTAAGACAGAACTGAGTTTATTTATAAATTTATGGCCAAGCAAGGCAATATACTTATTCTAACAGGTTGTTTTTTTTTATTTATTTTTTTCCTCACCCCTTTCCTTGTTTTGGTGTACAAAGACATGCTAATCGGAGTTATTGATGTAGATGTTTCTCACGCATATATCTTTATAAGCACACAAAATCTGGAGCTTCAAGCAAGACCCTAGCCAAAGTAATGACACAAAAACAAAAGACTCTTTCATAACATAACATAAGCTACATAAGTATTTTTTTTTTTTTTTTAGAATTCTTAAACATTTATAAACAATGATTCACAAAACTGCATTCTGTAGCTCAAAGAACTAGTGGCGAATGCAGAGTAGATACAATTTTCAAACTTAAAACATACACAGATCATACATGGGGTCTTATATATGTAAAATATTAAATACAATTTGTTATTAATTGATTAGAATGAGAAATAAAAATACTAATATTAGACAAGAATAAATTGAAAAAAAAATAGATTAAATAACTAATGGATTAAAAGTAATAAGCAGGCAAACAATTCTCGAATTATATTTGTATATGAAGAATTTGGTTTAAGTCATCATAGCTTAGCTTAAATAGCCACGATTTAACCTCCATAAGGAAAGCTTTCTTATAGCGAATACACCGAATAATGTCTGGTAAGCAGTTATATAATCTTGGGGCTATCGCAGAATATGAATGAAGGAAATGTTGTAAATTATGCGGTGGAACTACGACTTTGTTATTATTATTTATTCTCAGATTGTAGCTTGGATTATTTCTGTTCGTCAAATGACCATTGTTTTTAAAAAAAATCTGTAATATTTTATAGCAATGCAAATGCTTGAATGGAAGAATCTACAGACTCTTGAAAAGTGCAAGGCTATGTACAATTCTACCTTTACTGCAAATAATGCGAATGATATGCTTTTGAGGGATGAGCAATGGGTTAATCTTGTTTGAATGTGTACCACCCCAACAAGCTAGTCCATATTCCAGTTTTGAATGTAAAATCCCATAGTAAATACATGTTAATAACTTTTGTGAGCAGAAGGTTTTTTACAGATAAATTTGTCTTAAAGCTGACATAGCATATCGTTTCAGTGCGGTGGTGTGTTCTGACCAATTCATCTTCGAGCCTACCAAAATACCTAAGTGTTTAAAAGATGTTACGCATTCAATCCTAAAACAACCAGAACAAGATATATGGTCGTTATAAGTTAACAAATTATTTGAAGTGCAACACGTGTAATTATTGAACAAGAACTTGTCGCAATTGGAGTGATGAAATATTAATTGATCGCACTGGATTTCTCTACCAGCAACACTGAAAAACATAATTTTGGTTTTATCACTTAGTACCAGCTTATGTATTGCAAACCAATATCTCAAAAGACCAAGATCATGATTAATGTTCGCTGTCAGATCAAGAACAGAACAACATGGACAGGTCCTAACACCGAACCTTGTGGTACGCCTGCATCAATTTTTAAAAAAGAGCTGAATTTTGCATTTATTTTTACTCGCTGCATCCTGTCTTGTAAATAAGAGTATAGCCATTTATAAATAGAACCTCTAAGTCCACATTTGTAAAGTTTCTGTAGAAGAATCTTGTGATTAACTGTATCGAAAGCTTTAGAAATGTCTATAAAAAGCGCGGCAGATTGTTTTTTTTTTTGTTTAAAGCACTATATACATTATTACACAAAAATGTAGGAGTGCATCTTCAGTTGAAAGACTCGCTCTGAAACCAAATTGGTGTTTACTAAAAAATTTAGTTTTGTTTAAGAAATCCACAATACGATTTTTTACAAGTTTTTCACATACTTTAGAAAATACAGGCAGTATAGAAATAGGCCGATAATTATTCGGTAAGTGATTATCTCCCTTTTTGAATAATGGAATAACTTGCGCTTTTTTAGCTCCTCTGGAAAAATTCCTGCATCAATGCTTTTATTAACTAGATGACACATTATGTCAACAATATTGAGCACTATTAGATTTGCAAATGTATTCGAAAAATTATTTTCAGTTTTGGCATTTGAGTTTTTTAGAGACATAATAATTTTATACATTTCTGAAGGAGGTACTGGTTCAACAAAAATACTCAGTTGTTGAGATGGTTCCTTTTCTAAACAACGACAAGTCTCAGAACTTGGAATACAACTACCTACAATATTTGTAAAGAAATTATTTAGTACGTTGGCTTTGTCTACATCATTTGTTATTACTTCACCATTAACTTTTAAACATGAAATTTCTTCTGCATTATTTGATTTATTTAACAAATGATTGACAAGCTTGCACTCTTTCTTTACATCGCCCCTTACTTGATTAAACTCATTAATATAAAAGTTATTTTTACAAGTAATAGTATCATCTTGAATTTCCTTGCAAAGAGCCTTATATAGAGTTTTGTAGTCAGCATTGTTTTTATTTTTTGTAACTTTTTTGTACAACTTGTTCTTTATATTTATTTTTTAACCAGATGATTTGTCATCAAGGTTTAAGCCTTTTTGTACGTGAGTTTTTCGTGTTGTGTGTATAAGTGCAGTCACTAAAATGTTGTTTTAAAATTACAATAAATAAATCAAATGCTTTCGATGGACAAGGCTCATCATAAACTCTGTCCCAAAATTCAAATCTCAATTTATTATTTAATAAAGCATAGTCAGTTCGAGTAGAAACATGATCACAGGATTTTCTGTTTTCGTTTTCCAAATTTAGCAGACCTGCAAAACAAAGAGATGTTAAGCAATGGTCTGAGATTTGGAGGTCGCAGACAGAACTACCAATGCTGGTTTGAAATGATTGGTTCTCAAAAAAAATGTGGTCGATGCACGTGGAAGAAGATGCAGAATTTCGAGTTGGTTGATTAATGCACGATTCCAACCCATGTGATGCTAGCATGACCAAGTATTTATTCACAGTATACGATTCATCTATAATATTCAAATTTATATCACCCAGAACAACAAGATTACCGTTTCTGTTTTTTACTAAAGTTTCATACAATTCATTCAAAAACAAGTCATTCACATTAAAATCATGAAATCTGCAGCTCCACACAAACGTAATTTTTTGCTCATTTATGGAACGTATAACTCATGTGGCGATTAAAAACTTTAAAATAAGATTTGTCGATACTTTGAAATCAGACTTAAGCTGCTTTCGCTTATCGACACAGATATTATCTTTATATATAAAATCTTCTGTACATAGCTTTGTCAGTGAACTACTCCTAATCAGCTGGACAGATTTTAATGAAATTTAGTGTGTGTGTGTGTGTGCTGCTGGATCTTTAAATGGTTCAGGTCAAAAGTTTGACTCGGTAGGTGCCGCTGTTGTTGCTGTGGCAGTGTTTAAAGGAGTACTTGAGAGTATAACTCAGAAACGAATTGATTAAGTGTCGTGATTCTTTCACTACGCCATTACTTTTTAAGCAAACAAAATTACAAAAATACAAAATTAATAAAAATAAACAAAAAAAATCCAAAATTTTTATTCGATGATTTTTCGATCGTATTAAACGTTTTAAAATTTTTACGATACAAACTTTAAATCAAATCTACATTTGTGCAGACCATATGAAAGCACATTAAAAAAGCCAATTTTGGTTTTGAATTTTTTTTCATCACATATTTTTAAAATGTATTGCAAAATAAAGAAATTCGTTAAGGTTTTTTTTTTTTTTGAAAATTAGAAAAATTTTAAGGGAAACGAAAATTAAAAAAAGAACGAAAAGAAGAGAAAAAGAAACACGATTGAATGAACAATTAATCAAAATTTCAAACAAAAAAAATAAATGCAATCTTTTGTAACATGACCGAGTTATTCACTTTCAAAGCCAGCACTTTCATTTTTGATTATTTTTTTTTCTACATCACCAAAAAATAAAATTAGTACTAAAAACTTTTTGTGTGTTTCAGGTTCGAAAGTTTTTGTGGTGTCAATTTCTTGGAAATTTTAATCAACTTGCATGTTCCTATAGAAAACTGAATTTTTCTAATGAAAGACATCTAAGCCAAGAATGTTACTTACCACTACGATATGCAATTACCAAATTGCAATAATATGACTTTATAAATTTTTACATGGCTGTTTATTTACCTTAAACATTTAAGGTGTTTGATGCGTCTGAGGACTTTAGTATATTTGGCAATGACAATAAAAGGCCAAAAATTTAAGGTAAAGATATATAAATTCTGTTTATAGAGAATATCAGCTAGTAATTATATAATATATTAAATTTATATAAATTTTTTGGATAATTTTCTAAAGCAAATGCTGAAAATTTTAATACATTTTCTTGCTTTTAGTAAAGTTAAATATGGTTTGCTTACTTTTTAACAATTTGTTTGTTTTTTGTTTTTTTTTTTTGCATTATCTAGAAATTTTTTGCAATAACTCAAAAATACAAAAGCTTTATTTCTAAAGCAAACATTAGAGGAACAACCATTCTTTGCTATAAATAAAAACTTCCACCATGCTTATTTTTAACCAGAAGCAAATTCAGTTGAAAGGAAAGCTGTAAAGCCATAAAACTAATTTCAATCTTTTATCTCTAACTTTCTAATGTCCACACACAGAACATTAAGCAGAGATAAAAAAAAGGTATATGCAAAATTTCTCAAACATAAAAACAGAAATACAATTAAAACAAAGCGCAACATCTACAACAATTGATTTTTTCATTTTGTTCTTTTTTTTCCACAAACTTTACCATTTCTATAAAATAGCTGCAGAGTTTTTGTTTTTCGCTGAAAATGCTGAAAAATAAAAACCAAAACAATCGACTTTTTGCTTTAAGAACAACACACGAGTAAAACGCTCAAACATTCACAACGTCGACAAACGAATGCAGCACGTTTGGATTTTCATTTCCGTTTCCGCAGTCACGCGCTACAATTAATGATTTTCAAACGATTTTTCAACAAATGCACAGCACAACGTTGCCACTTTTTTCATTTATTTAATTGATGTAGGCGAGAGAAATAATATGAAGAAAAAAAAAACAATTATTATTAGAAAATCTTCATTCAAAGGATTCTAAGCACGAATCAAGCAACTGGCGAAAAAAGCTCAAATAGTTTAGAAAATAACTCTTGCATTCAATAGGTTTTCCGGCCAACAACTAAAGTTGATAGATTTACTATTCCACAGCTAGCGAGCGAGTAACGAACCGTCACGTTCAAATCAACGTCCTGAACTGAACCATGCAACTTTAGCCCGAACTCAACGAACGCCGTACTAACTTTTTCAACATGCAGAGGATTTTCATCTGCGATTTCCTCTCGTTTCGCACAACTGAAAGATTTGCACTTTCAATGGTTGCAGACTCGCCAACGAAGTGATGTGCAAGATTTTCCGGAAGCCGAGAAAACTAATGAAAATTCTGCAGAGTGTCGGCTGCACAAATATAGTAGAATACCAGTGAAAGACTGTGAGTGTGTGTGAGAGAGAAATAAAATGGGCGCGAGTTTATATGCGAGCGTCAACAAAAACCATGTGACTTGCTTAATTTGAATACTGTTATGTTTGTTCAACCGACACAAAGTCGTTTTCTGCGGGGGTGGCTGCAGCATTTTGCTGGCTAAATGTAAACAAACAAACAGACAAGAGACCACGTGCTATTTGACTGCAAAAAGAGAGGGAGAGAGAGTTAGAGAGCATTAAAATTTTAAACTAATAACAAACAAACTGAAAGCAATAAAGTTATAATTTATTCAGATGAAATTGTGTTTTTAAGGTACCTATTTAATTAAAAATCAAATGCATTTTATGAGTGAGAAAATATATTTTGTTTTAATTATAATAAAAAAAACTTTTTAAAGCTTAAATGTTTAATATTAATATTATATTATTGCCATTTTCTCCCATCCAAGAGCTTGCATCATTAAAGCAGACAGCGTGGGAGTCCTTGAAATTTTCAGGACTCCACACGATATTACATGGCAGCGATTCTCTTAGGAAGAGTGTGCAAAAATCATAACAATTTGCCGTACAACATAAGTTCCACAAATGGAGTCTGAAATGCTGTAGTTGTAGCATTTTTCCTCTCTTTACAGTCATACCTCGAGAGAACATTCACATTTAATTGAATTCCTTTTAGTTACTTCTGAACAATTCAGTTTTATAGGATGCACAGCACATAATAGGGTAGTTCACGATGTTGTTGCATCTTTGCAAGCAGGGGCGTTCCTTGGGCAGGCGAAGCAGACCCACTCCTGTGGCGCTAAATGTTAAGGGCGCCAAAATCAAAAAATGTTTAGGTTTTTTATCTATTTTAACTTTCACAAAGTATTCTTTCGCATCTTATCAAAATTCGTAGTGGTACTTATTGTACTTTCTCTTAAAAATTGCAACGCTTACTCACATTGTTTGACAGCTACAACAGCAATAATACCATCTCTAACTAATCAAACTATGACTGTGGAAATAGTTTTATTTTATACACTTATGCATTTATTTAAATACCCATTATTTCCTAAAGAGCATGATTAAACACAAAATCTGCTACCCGATGCGATTTTTTTTGCATTTCATTTACTCGTAAGATAATGCATTCAACTATCTAAACACTTTTCACAAACGAACGATAAAAAAAAAATTAAGCCAACTAAATACAGCTGTGCTCACAAAAATCTACTCTTGCAAAAACGCATTTGCAACGATGCAACAAAACCGTGAACAACCCTTATATACACTCTATACTTGAAAGCTGTATGCACAAATGACTTATTTTTAATTTAGTTTAAGTAAGATCAATTTTTGATGTGCTTTTTCATGAGCTTTGTCATGGGCTTTTTATATGCAATTAAAAACAGTTTAAAATAATTTTTTCCCTGACTTTTTTAAATTTTACTCTTAATTAAATAAAGCTTATCTATTTAATCTTTTTTGAAATCTTTAAAAATGTGTCTTTATTAAAAACACAAAACATTTAAAAAGGTTTTGCAGAATGTTGCACGAAGATTTTTCAATTAAAATTAATATTTCTCATTGGCTCTCTGCACACAACGGCAAGCAGATACAGAAATAGATAAAATACTTCAGTACTTGCGATTGGGTACACAAATTAAAATAGAAACAATTAGAAACACAATTGTGTTTATGTACTTTTTCAAAATAAAATTCAGAGCGTACATAAGTCTAGAACGATTTTCAGAAAATCATGTTTGCATTTGCTCTCAATGCAAAACTACATCCTTTAAAAAATTGTAAATATTACAAACATAAATAAATATTTTTTCTACAAATTCCACTAAGAAAAAATATCTTATTACTAGATCTTACCAAGTCTAGTAATTAGACCAATTAAGACTGAAGAAGTAAGATAAGTCCTATTGCTAATGGATAATTTTATAGACAACATAATTCTTTTTGTAAAAAATAAGAAGGAAGGTCATATCATTTGATATTAAGATAAAGCTTAACCCTCTGCAACTGACGTGCTTTAATTTTAAAAATTTTACTGACGTGGTGTCTGACAGACGCCTTTTTAAATCAATTATTTTTATGAAGTTCTTGATTTGTCAGGCCTTTTAATATTTAAATAAAAATATAGTTTATTTTCTAATGTAAAGTAAAAACTTTATATAAAAGACGTTTGCTTGAAATTATGTGGCTTATTTCATTAAAACAATTTACAAAATTTACGAAGAAATGCCAGAAATTGTGTTTTGCGATGTCTATCAGACTACAACGTCAGCAGCAGAGGGTTAAAATAAATATTCATTAAAAAATTATTAATAACAAAAGGATCTTTTTATCTTGAAGATTTAAAAGATATTCTTATTTTTGAAATACAAGACAAGACAAGATTAATTTAAGTATTAAATCAATCTCAACATGTATGGTTTTAATTAATAACAGTGCCGTTTACTTTTATAAAGCCTTGTTGCTATAGTTCTAGATCTTAGGAATTATTATTTTCATACTTTTAGAATTTTATAAAGCTTAAATATATTTTTATTTTTTATTATCTTTTCGGCCATAGCCGAGTTCTTTGAATGCGTTTCCCCTAACCTAATGAAACTTGGTAGCCCTGGTTCAAATACCAGCTCATACAGAATGTTTTTCCAATTGAATTAATTTTTCTGTTCGGTCGTAACCTATCTGCAGACAATGGCAAACCTCAGAGAGTAAAAACTGCCATGTAAAGCTTCTTGAGAACATAAGCCTTTAGAAGGCGGTAGTTAACTTGCAGGTCCAGTTTTCGATCGTTTGTGTTCAACATTTAATAACACGTATAACACAAATTATCAAAAGAAGCTCGTTCAAAGTGTTTTATCATTCAAAACCAAAACAATTACAAGCTGAAAAATATTTATTATTTTATTCTTAAGTTGTTTCTTTGCCTTTGTTTCATGATTATTGAAAATGTATACATATACAGGGTTGTCAATATTCGAAGCGCCCATCTGGCAACACTGTAACTTTCCGCAGTGATGCCAAATCGACTAATGACATACCGCGTTTGAAGCGTCATTCCAAGCAAATGTTTAAATACGCTCTAACGCTCTAAAATTGTTGAAATTTACATTCAACAAAACAAGTCAATAGTGAAAACTCAACTCAATGAGCGATGAAGCTCATTTTCAGTTGAACGGAACGGTAAACAAACAAAATTGCCGTATTTATGCCACTGAAAATCCACAAGAGATTCAAGAGGTACCTCTTCACGATGCAAAAGTCACTGTTTGGTGCGGCGTTTGTGCTAAAATGCTCATTGGGCCGTTCTTTTTCGAAGATGATAATGACCACAGAGTTACTGTCAATCAGGAGCGTTATCGCGATATGATAAACAATTTTTTCATGCCAATTGTTCGTCGAAAGCGTATTAGGCACTACTGGTTTCAACAAGACGGCGCGCCACCACACACAAGCCGCACTACAATCGATTTTTTGAAGCAATTGTTCCCTGGCCGTTTGATGTCAAAAAATGGTGATTTCGATTGGCCGCCAAGATCACCAGATTTAACGCCTCCAGACTTCTTTTTGTGGGGTTATTTGAAATCAAAGGTTTACGTCAACAAGCCAAAGACCCTAAAAGAGCTGAAAACCAACATCCGTCAAGAAATAACCGCCATTCCCATCGAAATGTTGAAGAAAACCATGGAAAATGCTGCAAAACGGGCACACTATGTCGTAGAGACCAATGGCGACCATTTACGAGATATCATATTCAAGAAATAATGTAAGCAAATCTACTTGAACCCAATTAAATGATATTCATGACGAACAGACAAAAGATTGTGGTTTCTTTGATTTATTTAAAAATAAAATGGGCACTTCGAATATTGGCAGCCCTGTATTTCATAAAAGAATTTTACATAATTTTTTTATTTTTTTCTTTTCTTGTAAAAATACTAATGTTTAGCATATTTATAAAAGGAATTGTATTTAAGCTAGGAGGTTCAAGTATTTCTCTTTATATTACATTCTTTATCAAATTTGATTATATTTTAATTAGAATTAGATTAATAGAAGCAATCTTGTTGGGATTAGTCTGTCTTCGTCAAACGGACATTACCACCACACACACCAACGACAAGCAAGACACGAGAAGCAATACTTTTTTCTATACGATATTCTATTGCTTCTCGCGTCTTGCTTGTCGTTGGTGTGCAATTTCCGTTATAGAGAATAAAGCAGTAAGTCTATTATTGCTACTTCATCAGTAGTTCATATAGTAATAAAGACTTAATAACACGCACAACAAAACTAATCATAAGAAGCTGCTCCATCAAAGTTCTGTCAAGGGCTCAAGTCAGTAATTCGTTTTTTTTTAATCCGTTCAAAAATGTTTTCGTCCATGTTATAGAATTAAAACTGTTGTGGTGTATAATCGACTACTGTTAGCATAGCATCTGCAAGGTCTGTAACATTATTCTGACTTAAAATGTAGTTTACAGTAATTCCGAATTTTTGGTTGATTCGCAGCACTGTTATTTCATATCATATTCGGTGTAGCTATAAAAATATCCCTATATCCTTAACCTAGCAGTTCCTACCACCAATCATTCCCAGAACACACACCATTTCTTACATTTTCTTTTAAAATTATTTACAGTGACTAAAACCTAATAGCAGAGTCTAATGTTATGTCTGCAGCAGTGTACGGCATTATTCAACAAAAAATTATTCAAATAACGAATAACAAGTAATATTTGATAATTCATAATTCAGTATCAAGTATTTTTTATTTTATTCTCCATTTGAATTTCAAATAATGTATTCAAAACTTTTATTCGTTATTTATTATTTGAAGTTGTGTTTAAATAAAAATAAAAGAATATCTATTAACAGTTTCAGAATATTGTGAAAAGCAAATATCGGTCATCTATCAAGTTCCGCATCTATCAAGTTTTTCTTCTTCCACCATATCGGTAGATCGGCAGCTATGAAGTCAGGATATCGTCTGCAACAGTGAATGAAAATGTTGTAGGACAATGACTTTAAAGGCCCAACCAAGTTATGCTTAAGCAAACAAAAGTTTGAGAGCAAAAGCACGCATTTACACAACAATATATGAAGTCGCTCAAGTCATGGCAAAATAACCAGGTAGATGCACTGGAAATACGCTCTATCCGACAACAAAACAATAACAAAGGCGTAATTATAACGTCAAAATGAGCTGTTTTGAAAATGTTATCAATTTTTACTTACTTATTTATTCAGTTTTGACAATGGATTTTCTGGACTGCCTATATCTTACTACCGTCGCGATAATTCAAAAACAGTTCATTAATTGTAAGCTTCCGTTCCAGAACGATAAAATTAGCAAACAATCGTCGTTTTCATTAAATAAATTTTATGTTTTTCAACAGCAATTTCACGTGTCAAAATATATTTTGACAATTTAAATAAGCCGTACATAGCTACACAAATAAATTTGTTACTACACAGTCGAATAAGTAGTCGAATGAAAATTATATGAAAAGTAAACTTTCATTTGCTTTATTTAAAGCCAAACTACAATTAATTATGGCTCATTTTATGCAATTTTTAAGATTTTTGTTTAGTTTTTTACAAGTTCATACATAAAATCTGGGTACTCAATTGATTTATATGGTTACAAGTAAATTATACATCCCTAAGGCTGAACGAATAAACATAAATTGTCAATAGTGACATTATAGCTACGCCAATGTTTTGCTCTCTTGTTTTTTGCTCTCCGAATTGCATCTACCTGGTTATTCTGCCATGGCCCATGGCACAATTACTGATAAGGTAGTAGCGTAGACTGTCTTTTTTCTCACGAGCGGCGATGGGTAGTTGCCAAAATTAGCTGTTTATGCAATTAATCAAAGAAAAGTGAAAAAATAAGCGACGACTTAAGCATAGCTAGTCAACAGCAACAAACTAAAAACATTTCAATCAACTTCGCAAATAAATTTAATGAATCAAAGATAAGTTAAAAATAAGTACATAGCTAGTCAACAGCAGCAAACTACAAAATTCTTTAGCTGCTTTTGACAACTACCAATCGCCAAAAAACTGTCACGGCTACCTTGTCAAATAATTATACCATGCCATGGCCCAAGTTTTGTCTAAGCATTCCTTTCGTTCAGTTTTTCAACTTTCGTTTACTTTTTGAAACTTGAGAGAGAGCGCTTGACATCGTAGTTTGCTAAGCAGAATAGGGTTGCTAACAGTATTGAGAATGTGGTTAGTTAAAATGTTGTTCTTTGTATACCAAATTTTTCAATGAAAAATATTGTTTTTGTTTTGCTTGTGTCTATTTAAGCACATTATGGAAGATTTGTTTCTTTTTGCTGTGAAATTTTACTTTTACCACAGCTTATAGGCCAATCAGCGCAATAAACTTTTTTTTTTGTATTAGCTGATGGCAACCCTTTTAACATATGTATACAAATTTTTTTTTTATCTGACAATTGAAAAAAAATACGTCAGTTTATTGATTCAAAATGAATGCAGATCCCAATTTTGATGAAAAACTTCATTATAAAGAGTGTATAAAAACATAAAAACATAAATGAAAAAGCTGACAGGCACTACTCTAACAAATTTTTTAAAGAACTTTTGAACTTCTTTGATATATTTTTGTCAAGATTTTGTGAACGTTTGACATTTTGTTAAGCATGAAATCTGCCAACTTGGGTAACTTTTCTATTTAAAGGCCCAACCAAGTTATGCTTAGCAAACAAAAGTTTCAGCGAAAAGTTGACGAAAAGTATGATTAGTAGAAAATTTGCCCAAGTTGACAGATTTCATGCTTAACAAAATGTCAAACATTCACAAAATCTTGACAAAAATATATTAAAAAGTTTAAAAGTTCTTTGAAAAATATGTTGAAGTAGTGCCTGTCAGGTTTTTCATATATGTTTTTATGTTTTTGGACACCCTTTATAATAAAGTTTTTCATCAAAATTGAAATCTGCATTCATTTTAAATCAATAAATTAAAGGCACAACCAAGTTATGCCTAAGCAAACAAAAGTCTCAGAGAAAAGTTGACGAAAAGTATGATTAGCAGAAAAGTTGCCCAAGTTGGCAGATTTCATGCTTAACAAAATGTCAAACTTTCACAAAATCTTAACAAAAATATATTAACAAAGTTCAAAAGTTCTGTGAAAAATTTGTTGAAGTAGTGCCTGTAAGCTTTTTCATTTATGTTTTTATGTTTTCAGACACTCTTTATCATAAAGTTTTTCATCAAAATTGGTATTTTTTCTAATTGACAGATAAAAAAAAATTTGAAAGCATATGTTAAAAGCGTTGCCATCAGCAATCACAAAAAAATATGTTTATTGCGTTGATTGGCTTATAAGCTGTTGTAAACGTAATATTTCACAGCGAAAAGATACAAATTTTCCATAATTTGCTTAAAAAGACACAAACAAAACCAAAACAACAATTTTCATAGAAAAATTTGGCATACAAATAAAAACATTTTTATTAAACACATTCTCAATACTGTTAGCAACCCTATTCTGTTTCAAAAGTTTCAAAAAGTAAACGATAGTTGGACAACTGAACGAAAGAAATGCTTAGACAAAACTTGGGCTACTTCATATACTGCTGTGTAATGGTCCAGTTAGCCTCGCATGGCATAGCAGTGCATGGCTTAACAAGCGTCACATCGAAATCTGTTTAATAGGATTTGTGTGTATCTGATTATGCACAACATGGCAACGCATGGCAATGCTCAGATAAAAACAGAAATGCATCTCTGACTACATAGATAAACATGGAAGATCTATTTCATTTTAATATCTGTGTATTCTTCTATGTATTTGACGTTTTGGCAAAACAGATGTGAAGTTGTAAAATTGTTTGATCAAGTGCGGTTAATTTACTAAAATAAAATCGTTGTATTCTTCTTTTTTATTGTTTTATTTTGACCATGTGACTATGCTTTGCATAATCACCATTTATTTAGCTGTGTGCTAGCTGCTTATCTGCGTTGCATGCGCTGCTGTGCCATGCGAGGCTAACTGGACCATAAGTGCGTGCTTTTTCTCTCAAACTTTTGTTTGCTTAAGCATGACTTGGTTAGGCCTTAACGTATTTTTTTCAGTTGACAGATAAAAAAAATTGTATACATATGTTTAAAAGGGTTGCCATCAGCTAGCACAAAAAATATGTTTATTGCGCTGATTGGCTAATAAACTGTACTAAACGTAAAATTTCACAGCAAAAAAGATACAAATTTTTCATAATTTGCTTAATTAGACAAAAACAAAACAAAAACAAAATTTTTCATTGAAAAATTTGGCATACAAATAAAATCATTTTTATTAAACACATTCTCAATACTGTTAGCAACCCTATTCTGCTTAGCAAACTACAATGTCAATCGCTCTCTCTCAAGTTTCAAAAAGTAAACGAAAGTTGAAAAACTGAACGAAAGGAATGTTTAAACAAAACTTGGGCGACTTCATATATTGCTGTGTAAGTGTGTGCTTTTGCTCTTAATCTTTTGTTTGCTTAAGCATAGCTTGGGTGGGCCTTAATCATTCTTTTCGTCAACTTTTCGCTGAGACTTTTGTTTGCTTAAGCATAACTTGGTTGGGCCTTAAATGATAAATTTTTAAATTTAAGTTAAGAATGTGAGTGCCTGCCTCTTTTAGTTAAAATTTAAGTATCTTGGAATTCTTCCTCCAATTTTGTTTCCCATCTGAAACGACGTCATGGCCAACAAGCTGTTAACCACATATTTAAGCTGAAGAAGTCATAACAATGACAAGTTTTTCGATTTCTTGTCCACTACAGGACTCGAACTCAAGGTAACAAGTAGTTGTTTCTTTATATATAAGTTCTTAAACTCAAATTTGGTTATTAAAGGTACTAAAATATCTTGCAGACGCTGACACAACGCTGTGTTGTCTATCTAAATATTCTTCAATCATTGGCACCAGTGTAACTTCTTTTCTCCTATGCAACTTGGTAAATCTTCCACGTTCTCATAAAAATAAAATTTATTTATAAATTTTTTGAACAATGAATAAAAATAACGAATAAAAATTATTTATTCACCACTTGAAAAAAATTCAATTTAGTGTCTCTTATTCAAACTTATTAATGATCAAAATTTATTTATTTTTTATTTCTGTTTTTATTTATTCTTGCCTAACACTGGTCTGCAGGTAGTGGTTTAAAACAATACTAACTTGTAAGCAAACCAACACAAAAGGTCTGTTTCCGTACTAACTTCAAGTAATTGTAATAGAATAGACAGTGACATTTTGCGTGTTATTCTTCTTCTCTCTCGAGCTTCAAAAATTTGTAAAATAACGCTTTTAAGCAATTTCAAGTTACTTGAATCGAGTACGGAAACAGACATAGGCCCTTATTATGAGTTGCTTTCGACGTTCGATCTTCGCTGGTTGTCGAACAACGAGTATCGAAAGTTAAATTCTTATTATGAGCAGTGCAACCCTATCGAAATGTTCGTTGCTCATCGAAATTTCAGTCGAATAGGATTTTGCTTTCGATGCGATCCATGCTTAGCAATAATTGTTAAAAATTTAAGTATTTTGTGATTGTGTTTTCCTTTTTAAAGACTTAAAACTAATATTGAACTGTTTTTGTAATTTTTATGCAGGTCTAAGGTGGTGAGCAACAAATCACAGTTAGAAAAACTGGTCTTATTGATGGAGGCAAACTTTGACTGCAAAGTATATTTGTTCCAAAGTTCAGGTGACAAAGATATGGGAAGCAGAGAACTGCACAAGCCTACTTGAAGTACAGATTGAATCAAGTACAGCTTGTAATTGAATATAAATAAGCCCACGACAGCTTGCAAGTAATCTAGCTTACAAGCGAACGGCATGAAGTTTCAAGTAAAGGAAAGCTTGAAAAGCTTGAAATTGAAGGCAAGTATCCAAAAATTCAATGAGCTTGTTTAGAGAGAGCTTAAGCGTAATAGGACTTTTAAGGATTTTAAAGCGTAAGGACTTTAAGCAATGTTGGAAGTTTTAGGGGTAAATGATTTCGAAGATGCTCTCAAACTTTAAAATTTAAGATGACGGATAGAGTTGCCACCTAGATATTTTTATTTTTGCGAATTCTTGTAATATTGAAATTCTGACAACGGATTTGATTTCGAACATAATGTCACAGTTTTAAAATTTAAGATGAAGGTTAGGGTTGCCACCTAAATTTTTACCACAGTATTGCCCCCTAATAAAATGTATTTTTAAGAGTTTTAAACACCATTTATCAGTATTAAGGGGTCGCTGATTTCGAAACTAAAGTCAGAATTTTGAAATTCAAGATGATGGATAGGGTTGCCACCTTAATTTTTGTAGTTTTATGAATTTTGGGTTGGGAAAAAAAATGGTACACCAAAAATAGGTTGCTAAATCCGAATCCGTCGTCAGAATTTCAAAATTATAAAATTTTGAAATAATAGGGTTGCCACCTACTAATATGTCTTTTCAAGAGTTTTATATGCCTATTGTGTAAGGCAACTTTACTCTCAGTTGAGTTGCAGTTGCCAAATTCTTATTATCGATGGCAACACTCAGAACAATTGATCAACTCGCTGCTTTCACAGTTGCTTGTCAAGTTTTTGTGTTATTATCGATAGCCACTGTTATTTGGTTTGGTTGCAGAACCTGTCAAAAGTCAGCAACTGCTAATTACTTGTTGCAAGCTGGTGGCGTTGTGCAAAAGCGAGAAATGGATGCAGCGTAAGTTTTGGAAATTTGTGTTATGTGGATTATTCATAGATTATTTATTTTCATAGAAACATAAAAATTACAAACAAGCAACAGTTCGAGCGATTGGCAGAGCTTATGCTTAAGTGGTGTTTAAAATTTTTTATTTCGTCCAGTACATAACAAAACGCTTCTTTGCTTAATCGGAACTAACTAAGAAACCTGTAAAATTTATTCAAATAGGCAAATTTTTATTCAATGTTTGTATTTACAGTATTATATTACATACTTTGAGTTTGAGAGTTCCAAAGGGTTGGATTTGTCTCTGATTTTCCTTCTTATAAGCAACACTTCAATATCACTGCATACGTTTCCGTCATTAAAATCTAATCATTACTTATATCCATATTTATTTGTTTTCTTTCTATAAATGGCTTTTTCCAATTTTAAACTTATTGAATATATAAAATTTTTAACATGAGCTGTTTTCTTTTTGACAGCTCGTTATTGTTTTCTTTGGCAACTCGCTGAAAATAGCAACTTGAAATTGGTTGTGATTCGAAATACCAAATGACAGTTCGGTTGCTTTAAAGTTGGGTTGCTTATTTGGCTACGCAACTCTGTTTGGTTGCCCTACGCAATAGGCCTATTAAACGCTATTTATCAGTGTTGAGGGGTCACTGATTTCAAATCTAAAGTCAGAATTTTAAAATTCAAGATGGTTGATAGGGTTGCCACCTTAATTTTTTGTAGTTTTATTAATTCGGGGCTGGCAAAAAAAATGGTACACGAAAACTGGGTCGCTGAATCCGAATTCGTCGTCAGAATTTGTGGCAACCCCATTATTAAAAAATTCTGACGACGGATTCGGATTCAGCGACCCATTTTTGGTGTACCATTTTTTTGCCAGCCCCAAATTCATAAAACTACAAGAAATTAAGGTGGCAACCCTATCCACCATCTTGAATTTCAAAATTCTAACTTTAGAATAGAAATCAGCGAACCCTTAACACTGATAAATGATGTTTAAAACTCTTAAAAATACATATTATTAGGTGGCAATTCTGTGGTAAAAATTTAGGTGGCAACCCTAACCTCCATCTTAGTTTTTAAAACTGTGACATTATATTTGAAATCAAATCCGTTGTCAGAATTTAAAAATTACAAGAATTCGCAAAAATAGAAAAAATCTAGGTGGCAACTCTATCCGTCATCTAAAATTTTAAAGTTTGACAGCATCTTCGAAATCATTTACCCCTAAAACTTCCAACCACGAAGTCCACAGAATCCGTAAAAGCCCTATTACGCTTAAGCTCTCTCTAAACAAGCTCATTGAATTTTATGGATACTTGCTTTAATTCAATAATTTGGATACTTGCGAGCTTACAAGCTTTTGCCGATCGTTTAAAGCTTTTTAACTTTCTGCCCGACAAAGTAAGTCAAAACAAGCCAAGCCAACGAGCAAGCATGAATATGGCTTGTATCTGTTTGGTATTTTTGCAAGCTGGCTAAAGCTTGCTTTTTCAAGATTGGATACATACTTGAATTCAAGTACTTGAAAAGGCTTGAACTTCAAGTAGACTTGTGCAGTTCTCTGATAGGAAGAACTCACGCTGGAATTAAATTGCTTAGGGCCACCAGTTAGAACAGCAAAGTGGCTTAAGATAAGCTAAAGAAAGCGTGGCTCAACCCTTTTCTACTTCTAGCCAGTTCCGTCAAGCTTTCATCCTCTTCTGACGAAGCGTCGAATCTTATGGAAATTATTTTCGTCATAGTTATAACTTTTTTGCCTTATTTTTTGCAATCAACTTTCAAACCAATCGTATTTAGTTGAAATAAAACAACAATCACCTGATAAAAATATACTACCGTGAAGAAACAAAATGAACGAAATTTACAATAACGCTACTTTTTGTCGAAAGCACGTTATAATACCAAATGCAAATTCGTTCGATCCTACAGTCGAAGATCGAACGCAGCTCATAATAAGGGCCATAATATGGGTTAGGCTCAGGGACAGTTCAAGCCAAATATTGAAAAAAACCTGCAGATAATAGCACTAGCACAAATCTAGTAATTTTGCTAGCCATTAGATAGCCGGTTCTAGTTTCACTTTAATATACCTTCTTTGCATTTAACTAGCGATTTTTTCACAAGCATGTCATTGGAAGGGTTCAATTGCGACACAAACATCGTCTCAAACATCGACACAAACATCGTCTAGCCACTTTACTAGTCATGAAGAGCTAGCTTTTTTGCAAGTTGATATTTAAAAAAAGTAGGCAAAATGAAAGTATTCCTTAGACAATCATCCCGATTCTGAATACCTTTTCCCAGGGAATCGGAAAAGGGAGTTTTCATTTTTAAGATAAAGTTCAAGAGCAATTTAGAAATTTTTAATGCAAATTTGTTCATCAACCCTCAATATTCATTAGTGTAAACAAAAAAATTTGATGTCTTTTTCTGCTATCTTAAAAATGAAATTCCGGGAAAAATTATTCAGAATAGGGCTAAATATGTTTATATTTTTATATCACAATTTTTTTTTTTATTCATGTTGCTCAACTAAACCGAAAAGCTTTATATGTCATGTTTTCTCGAATAGATTACTTTGAAGTATGTATGAGTTTGCAGGAACAGCTGCGATAAAAACTTAGGTTCAGAATCACCGGAGCTATTGGCATGGTTCCTACTGGCTCCTTTATCTCAAACGATAGGATAATTTGAGCCATAAACAGCTTCTTTCCATATAAATCTCCAGGCCCCAATGGCATTCTACCAACATTGTAGCAGAAACTACAAGAAGTAGATTCATAAATCTACTCTCTATCTTCAAAAATTGCCTCCACCTTAAGAACTCTGCTAGGAGTTGGAAAAGAGTACAGGTAATTTTTATATCCAAAACTGGAAGGAAAGGTCATGAATCAGTCAAGGTTTGCAGAGCAATAAGCCTCACAACATTCGTAGTGAAAACCCTACAACCTTTACTTGATATTCATTTTAGGGACACTAAAATTAACGATATCACGTTGGCCGATCGCAGTGTTAAAGTGCGCGAGATTGTTGAAGCCGTAGGCATCTCAAACAAACGGCTGTGAGACATTTTGCGAAATCATTTGGATTTGAAAAAAATATCCGCAAAATGGGTACCGCGTTTGCTCACTCTCGACCATAAACGCAATCGTGTGACTGATTCAAAGGCGTATTTGGCTATGTTGAACAAAGATAAAAAGGATTTTTTTTCATCGATTAGTAACCGTGGACGAAACATGGATTCATCACTATACACCAGAGACAAGGGAATAGGTGAAACAGTGTACTTCACCGACCGAACGAGCTCCGAAGAAGACGAAGACGGTGTTATCGGCCGGAAAGGTTATGGCGACAGTATTTTGGGATAAAAGCGGTATAATCTACATCGATTACCTTTCACTAAAAGAACAATCAGTGGCGAATACTATGCACCCGAATTGGACCGTTTGACAACAACGCTTTGAAAAATAAACTTCCCCATTTAGCGAGGAAAAAGTGCTCTTCCATCAAGACAATGCGCGCAGTCACACATGCCCAGCTTCCATGGCGAAATTCCATAAATTGAAGTACTAATTGCATCCTCATCTTCATAGCATATTCTCCAGATTTGGTTCCCTCTGACTATTTTCTGTTTTCAAAACTGAAGAAATGACTCGGCGGAAAGAGATTCACTACCAAAGAGGAGTTCATCACCGAAACAGAGGCCTGTTTTGAGGACCATCCGAAAACGTATTTTTCGGATGGGATCAAAAAATTGGAGGAACGTTGGACGAAAGGTATCGAGCTAAAAGGAGACTATATTGAGACTATAATGATTTATTCTAAGAGTATTGTTTTTAAAATTGTAGTGTGTTACTCTGTTTATTATTTTAAGTATGTTACTGGCTTTATTATTTTACGTGTGTTACTGTCATTATTATTTGAATTGTGTTAGGGAAATTTTGAGAGAAATTTGGCAACATGGTAAAAAGGGAAAACAGAAGGACTGAAGGGAAGATATTTTCAAATATTTAACTGTCTAGTCACGTGTGAAAAGAAAAATATAAAGTCTTATTTCATTTATTAAATCCTTGCCTTAATCATTTTAAGACATAAAACTTTTTTTGCCGTAAGAATCATTTCTTGTTTCATTTTTAAAGAAATTATCAAATTTCCCTCGTAGTAGATTAATGACATTTTGTACAGGGGTGTGGAAATTGTGTACCCAGCACCTTGCAAATAGTCTGCGGGATTGATCCTTGTAGCGTAGCAGCTACATATTTTCTTCTAACTCAAAATGTGGTATTAAATGAAAAAATTGGTATCTTCGATAATACATTTATTTGTAAATATTTCATTAACTAACAGTGGGACCCAAATAAAGTTTTCTAATACATTTTAGCGTGATGGCCGAAGACAGCAAAAGCCTAAAAAAAGAAAAAAAATAAACTAATGTTATTAGTACCTATAGATGTAATTATTTATCAGCAGCTGATTCACATATCAACTGTTCTATATACCACCAAAGGGCAATGAACACCAGTGTTTCAAAAAACCAACTTGTTCTTACGCGAGCACACACAGCAGCAGGGCAATATTGGGTTTGCATTGTTGTTGTTTTTGTTTGTTTCGTGGGCGCTGTTGATTTTTTTTTTCTGAAATGATATTTTAATTATTACTTACTTTCAGGAAGTCCATAAGGATGCACTCGTTTCTGGATTCCCTGAAAAAAAGTAATGACTAATATTAAAATATATACAAACATAACTAAAAAAAAAATTCAACAAAGCTTCTATAGCAGCGCAGCCGTAATGGAAGAATTGTTGCTTTTTTTCGTGTCGGAACAACTTCCCTCTAAAATGCCTCTACAGATGATTTTTTTTATTCATAAACTACCCCGATGCCCTTTGTTGTAATATCTGCGAAAAAATTATATTATAAAATATTATTTAATTAATTAGATCAAAAAACACTTACCTCGTTGTCTGCATCTGTGCCGGCAGCTAAAATGAAAACAAACCTTTTCATATATATACTAATAAGAGAGTATATTGTGAACTGATCTTACGCGGCGAATTTAAAGGCCGGTTTATACTTATATGTGAGTGGGAGGGAGAGTCAATAAGTCGTGGAATGTGCGGGCCTGCTAGCTCTTCTGCGCTCTGGTACATTAAAGTGCATAGAACGTAAAGTATCTCGAAAATTTGATCCAATAGGCACCGTTTTTGACCCCAGAATCCAAAAACAAAATGTAATTATACTCAAAAACACCAATTCTGTTACTTTCTGCGATCATGCGATTCCAAAAAAAAACTGTAAAGATCACTGCAGATAGGACTCAAATTAATAATAGGTTAGCAACGTTAGACCTGCTTGTGGAAAGCTGAGTCAAAAGGTTTTCGGTAGCGGGATAAGTCGATCGAAATCATAGAGAGCATAAAAGAAAATAATTTTTTTTAAAAGTGAAAAGTTTAAGTTTAAATGACCATCGGTGAAATAAGTGACTTTAGTGACAACTGAGCTGGCCAATATTTTTATCTCAAAGGATCAATAAGGACCTAAAAATTTTCTTCGAGGTAAACAAGCGAGCATTTCGTTTTTTTAAATAAAACAAAACTTCAATAGTATTGAACTTTTCATAGTAAGTTCGTAGTGGTAAAGGAGCAAACAAGCTAAAGGATAAGTAGCTAATCAGACAGAATACATCAAGGATATTGAGGTAAAACATTAATATGAAGACTCAGCTCTATTGATTTCAGCAGTGAAGTAAGAAAATTTTTTTTGTTGTTTCAATATTTAGCTCTAAAGTGTTGCATAAGATCGTGAGGAAATCGATGCGCGAGAAATGAATCAAAAGATCTAGCGTCCTTTTGGTTTAGAAAACATGCAATAACAATAGAGTTCAGCTACTACAGCTTTTTCACACTTTCTCCGCAATAGATCATTTTAAGAACCAATCCAAATATCATTGAAATATCTCAAAGATATCGATAGAAGTGGTCCAAAAAAAAACCAAAAGGGAGAAAAATTTACCCACCATAATATGGGTTGGGCTCAGGGACAAACACAAGACATAACAACTAACCATGCGTTTACATAGATCTTATCCTTTATTAGTTTTCAATCTACTTTTGAGTTGACCTTTCGACAAGTTAACATCAAACACGTTACAGTTGTTAACAAAGGTACTCATGCGATTTAATGGAGCAGTTAACATATAATTTGTTCTACTAAATGGTAAATAAATCAAGTTGTTAGAGTTTCCACTGCTTCTACGGTTAGTGTTAAAATTTTAAAGAGAAAGAAGCTCTGGAGAGTCGAATACACCAGTTATGAGTTGGTGTAAGTAGACGATATCAGCAGATTTTCTTCTCTCACTTAAAGATTGCATTTTTAATAATTTCAAACGATCCTCATATGGAGGAAGGTTAAATGTGTCAAATCCACTCAAGCCTCTTAGAGAAAACCGAACAAAACGTTTTTGAATTCTTTCTATACGATCAACATGCACATTGTAATGTGGGGACCATACTTGACTTGCGTACTCCAAGTAAGGACGCACGATTAATAATACAGAGTTGTAGTTGTTATTAAGCTATCAAACTCTTTGGCCCACCGTTTTATAAAACCAAGCATAGAAGACGCTTTTTTACAAATTGTATCAATATGCATGTTAAACGTTTAGAATCCATGCATATACCAAGGTCTTTGACGGTAGTTACACGACTTAAAGCAGTATCTTTAATTTTGTAATCAAAAATAAAATTGTTCCTTTTACGCGAAAAGGTCATAGTTTGGCATTTATCTGGATTTAAAAACATGTTATTTTTAGAACACCAAACCTCAAAGGAGTTCAAGTCTGACTGGAGCAGGTCTGAATTGTCATTAGAATCAATTGTTCTGTATATTTTCATATCATCAGCATAAATAAGCAAATGAGAGTGTTTGATGACGTGGGTAACATCATTAATTGCCAAAATAAACAGAAGTGGACCCAGGTGGCTTCCTTGAGGAACACCTGATTCTGCAACAAATTCAGAAGACAACACGCCTCGGAACCGTATTTGATAAGATCGCTCCATCAAATACGATTTGATCCAGTTTACAAAATATTGTGGAAATCCCATTAATTTAAGTTTAAATAAAATTAGATTATGTGGTAATTTATCAAATGCTTTGCTAAAGTCAGTGTAAATACAATCGACTTGGCTGCCAGAATTAATAGATTTTAAGCAGAATGTAGTGAAATCAAGGAGATTAGACACAGTGGATCTGCCAGTAACAAAACCATGCTGACGAGTTGTCATGACTTGCCCACAGTGAATTTTCACTCGATCGAACACTATTCGCTCAAAAAGTTTAGGAATCGAAGACAATTTAGCGATAGGCCTATAATTAGTGACGTCATTCCTGCAACCTTTCTTGTAAATAGGACTGATATAAGATTTTTTCCAAAAAAAAAGGAAAATTACACTCATTAATTGATTTATTAAAAAGTAACGAAAGTGGCTGACATAAAATGGAGCCACATTGTTTTAACACTGCGGCAGGAATTCCATCTTTTCCAGTGCTAAAATCCTCATCGATTGATTCAATATACTTAAAAATATCCTCTGAGGTAAAAGATATATGCCCCAAAGAAACTCTGGATGCGTTGTTCATATAATCAAAATACGCTAAATCAGGATTAAAAGAATCTGAACAAAATGATTCTTTAAAAAGATTGGCAAATAAGCCACAAATAATGGTGGAATCGTCAGTAAATCCATCCTGAAGTTTGAAAGAAGAAGGAAATCCATCAGTCTTCTTCTTAACATAAATAAATCCCCAAAATTTTCTTGGATCAGACAAAATACTCAGTTTCATATTATCCAAATACTCATTATATAATGCAGCTGAGCAATTCTCAAATTCCAGAAACAAACGTTTGTATGTTTCTAGGTCATTTGAGTCAAAACTACAAACATATTTCTTCCATGCCCTATTCCTATTGTTGCGAAGAGTCTTTAAATCCTTTGTGTACCAAGGGTACGCAGAATTTTTCGCAAAATTTGAGACTATATGGTACAGACTGAGAAAACATAGCAAAGAGCTCCGTATAGAAAAAATTTATTGAACTTTTAAGACTATTATTATTTATGTACTCTGTAATTATATTTAATTTACTATAAAGTAAATGATTCAACCCCAAAAAGACAGCTTTTTTGAAATTGAATTCATAAACTGTGTCAACAGAGCTTGAATTTACTATCAGATTTATACCAAATACTCAAAGGTGGATGGTAATTATCAATAGTAGTCAAAGCATGAAGTGCCTTCTGAACAATGACATTGTTACTGTCTGTAGTTAAGACTAGGTCAAGCAGCCTTTCCAGACTATTATAAATACAACTATCTTGTTGTAAGTCAGAACATATATTTTCAACAAATATATGTTCTTGGCGTGTCTTCGAATTAGATGCACAAAAATGTGTTTCATCGTCAGAAGAATGCCACTTTAAGTCAGGCAAATTAAAATCGCCCAACAATAAAATGTCGTCATTAACGTCAAGTAAATTTAATGTAAATTCTATGCAATCCGCAAGGCTTGCATAGACCTCTACACTGCTCTTTGGAGGAACGTATGCATTAATAACATATACATTAGAATTGCAATGTACAACCTTAACGCATATAAGTTCGATATTAGCAGAGCAGGGAATATCAATAAAGGAACTAACACAAGAGCTCCTTACAGCTATAAGGACACCGCCACCAACTGCAGAATTATTGTCAGCGTGTCTGTCCTTCCTATATACTTCAAAACTATTGTCAAACAGTTCTAAGTCAGTAATTCCTCCGTTTAACCAAGTTTCAGTTAACGCGATAATATCTTCAGAAAAATTCTGAGTTGACAAAAAAATGTCGCGCGTCTTTGAACGCAATCCCCTTACATTTTGATAGTAAAGGGAAAGCCTATTTAGTTTTTTTGGGTCTGACTGGCGATATTATTCGTCCTTCTAGACCTGTGTTTAGGCTTAAACTCAGAAACAAAGATATTATCAGCCCACAGATTAGAGCTCAGAACAGTTGCAAACTCTTCAGCAGCCACTGTGAGAATAAATGATGAGTGGGACGGTTTATTGCCAATTTTTTTGCATGAGCAGAAAGCAGTCTGACTTACTAAACGGTTATGTTTGACAAACGTCAATACATTTTCACTTGTTGTGTCGGGCTGAAGGCGTGAAATGAAAACCTTTTTTTTCCTCGACAACGGTTTTACGTTACTTTATTGATTTATTAATTTTTAATACTTAAAATTACCCTACATCTTTAGCTTGCTGAGTTACCTTCAACCTTCAAAGAAGTCATTGACTTATATCATTAAAAGTAGTAACTCCAATTTATTATTATTTGCCAATAATTAATAAATGATATTTATATTTACTGAACTGCATTGAATAAAGTAGCTCAGCAGTTTCATATTACTTAATATTTATATTTGCTGAGCTGCATTGAATAAAGTAACTCAGCAGTTTGATAATACTTAAAATATGGACTTATTGGTAGTTTTAGGTGGCAGCTCAACTTTAGGGATTGCTGAGCTTTTATACGTTACTCTCGTCGAATAAGAACAAATTAACGTAAAAAAAAAAATAAGAGTCTTCCGAAGTGTTCTCATAGTCGATCCAATAACGGCAACAGCTCATATCCTTGGTGAGTTCTTTTTATTCTTTTTTTTTTTTTTTTTTATCATAAAAGCATGAAAATCCGCACTCATATCCCTGAAAACCGGAAATAAAAGGCAGTGAAGAAAACAAAACCAACGCAAGAAAGTATTTAAAAGAATTTCTGCCCGAAAATCGGCTGAACATTCGAAAATTTTAGAATCGCCTGAAAATTAGAAATAAATTAAAATTGCCTAAAAAAATTAGAAAAAGAAGAAAAGATACCTGAACAAGGAAACAAAAATCTAAGATTTATAATATGTAAATATTTATGTTTTTTTTTTTCTATTTATTTCATCAGTAAATGTTAGACCTAAACAACCGAATAAACAATAGTTTTTACTTCCGTTTCCGGAATAGGCACATATGCTTTAAACATCCCTCCACAGAGCTCCATTGAGGTAGATAATTTGACCGGTGATAAATGGTTGTGTAAGTTAATTAGTTTTAATATTACCGTATCTAACTTTTATATTGCTTTAATATTAAAATATTGGATATTAGATAGATTAAAATATAAAAATATTAGATAGAATCTAATCTTTAGAATAAAAGATTAGATTTTATTTTTATTTGTATTAATGTTTTGGTAATTACCTGTTAAATTAGATTAAATCCAAAACTTGCCAGAATTTTAGTCTTTAATTTACTTTCATTACATTTAAGGAGAACCAGTTCCACTTCTACTGTGCTAAAAGTAATATAAAATGCCTTGTTGGCGAATAAAAAATACTTACCTGATAATTTTTTGTTGTTCAAATATGTAGAGATTCATCGAAACTCAATTCCTATGAAGTTATAATAAAACCAAAATCTATATAAAAATAGGAAAAAAAATCGCGATTTTTCTTATGTCAAGTTTGTTTCTGTATTAAGTTGAATAAAATTTTGCGGTCAACATGAGCGGCTAGGTTGGACATAAAGGGGGTGACAGTGTGCGTGGCGTGATGATGCATGCAAATGTCGTATCATCGTGGAGCAAATGTCGTATTGAAAGGGGTAAATTTTACTCGGCGGTATAATAAAACTGTTTTTTCTTTTAATTTAATTTTTAATTTTAAATAACAAAACATTAAAAAAAGAGTCCTGTTTATTTTTCAATTTAAATTGTGTTCACTTTAATTCTCCTTTCCTTTTGATTATTTTCTTGTTTTGTTCCAATACTGGTTTTAATTCAGTCGATAAGTAGATTTCGTTTATGATTTCATGGATTTTTTTTAATTTTTGATTTTTATTTTTTTTTTATTTTCGTAGTCAAATAAACAATTTTTTTGCTATCCGGCCGGAACCGGATGTGACAGGGTCGTTCCTCCCCTGAAAACGAAATGAGCTACCGGAAGGTCACATTCGGGCATTCGAAGTAAGCCACCGGTGTGAGCTGCAATAAAAGCGTTTTTTTTTATTGAATGTAGGGCCAAACAATATTCAGGCCCCAAAAAAATTTCCGCTAAGGTCGAGTTACAACATAATGAAGTAGTTTTGAGTTAATGAAAAGGTAATTGAAATTTAAGCTTCAAATTACAATTCCTGTAATAGAATTGACGATTTTTTTCAATTAAATTTATGAGAAATTGAAGTGTTCAATTATCAATTACAATTCCTGTAATAGAATTGACGATTTTTTTCAATTAATTTTATGAGGAATTGAAGTGTTCAGTTAGCAATTACAAGTCCTGCAATGAAACTGACCAATTTTTTCAATTTCGTTCCAAGGAATTGAGGTGTTCTATTAAAAATTACAATTCCTGTAATGGAATTGACGATTTATTCAATTCTATTTCTGAGGAATTGAGGTGTTCAATTACCAATTATCATTTCTGTAATAGAATTAACCATTGTACTTAATTCCATTCCAAAGAATTTAGGTGTTCGATTACCAATTACATTTAGTGTAATGGAATTGACAATTTTTTCAATTCCTGTAATGAGTACTTTTTGACCCAGCTCTGATCACGATAAATTACTCCATTCAAAGTGGTCCAAGTCCAATTTGTTTTGTTTCATAATAAGTTAGGCCAGAAAAATAAGTTTCGAAATTGAATAAGTTAAATCATTTCTTACAATTACTTCGGTATTTGCCAAAGAATTTGTTTAAAACTGTTCAAATGTAAAGTCCCATGGCAATTATCGCTCTGTTTGTTTTATAAAATGTACCTGTGGCTGCGTATCAATTTTTAATATTTATCTGATATCAGTAGATAGTGGACTTGGCCCTTTTTGAATATAGACTACTCAAATGCTTGCCACGCCAGAAAACTCCAGTTAACTAGCTGTTGTTGTTAGCTATTGTTGTTGTTGCTTGCTCTTCCCTACACTTTCCCCTGCTTGTGTTTATGCTCCTTAACTTTAATGTTCCCTGTTTATTAAATAAAGCACAGTATAGTTTTTATAATTTTAAGTTTTATTGTACTTCAATTTAGTTTATTTTCATATAATTTTTTTTAAGTAATAATAATAATAATTATAATTTTCACATAGTTTTCAATATATTTAGTTTTACTTCTCTTGCATTTTATTCTCATTATTTATTTAATAATTTAAGTATTTTTTTTTTGTGTTTTTCTTTTAAATACAGTCTACAATACAATATATGCTATTTTTTGTTCTCTCTATATATATACTATATATTTTTTTATTTTTTTTATTTTTGAGTGTTTGTCTTGCAACAAACAATGCTTTTAGTTTTTATTAAATTAAATAAATCAATATTAATCAAATGTATGCTTATTTTTTTTAACAGACTTAATATAAATGTTACTATAAGTTTTGCAGCAATATTTTTGACGGTTCATTCTATATTTGCTCTGCTCGTAAAGGTTTTTCTTATATCATTTAAGTTAGCTTATTAATTTTAATTTTTAAAATAATCAAGTTTTTCACATGTTGTGAATTTGTTTGTTTTTTTTTTGTGTGTATATATATATTATGTACTTATGTAGTTTTATATGTTTGTATGAATGTATGTAAATATATTTTATTCTAAAGATTATATTTATAGCAACAAATTATAGTTAGTTTATGTGTATTTACATATTTATATATAAATCTATATTTATGCATTTACATATACATAGATAAATATATTTATATATATATGCAACAGTTTTGTTATGCAACTTGTGGCATTGTTTTATTTGAAAAACTTTGTTTTTCTTCTTGTTGTTGGTGTATTTTAGCTATTGATTTTTTTTTTTTTTTTGTTAATTGAAAATTTAAGATGTTTTATTGTGAATGCTTAGGCTAATCTTTTCTTGTGTTACTGTGAACTATTGTGTATAGTTTGTTTCAACTTAACTCGAAATACAAGCTTAAGATTAATAAAGTATTTGTTTTAAAGTTCAATGTGTTGGCTTGTTGTTATTGTTAATTGTTTATTTTTTTATTTTAACGCTTGATTTGTTTCTTTTTTGAGTAGTTTTTATAGCATTTTTGCTTGTGTGTTTTCTTTTATTATTTTTTTTTTTGCTAGCTTTTATAACAGTTTATCTGATTTATTTTGTTTCTATTTGGCATTTTATTTATCAATTATATAAAATTAATTTATTTTTAATAAAGTTTAGCTTTAAGTTGCTTAATTTGTTTTGCTGCTGAACAAAAATAACGGTGGTTTCATATTGTTAAAATTTTTCTGTTTAATATTTGTAATATTCGAAATAAGTTTAATTTAAGCATTGTTTTTAACGTTATTGGGAAAGTTAATATTTTGATTTTGACAAGCAAAACTTTCAAAACACTTTTGCATTTTATGACTCTGTTTTGATTTTTTTTTTTAAAAAGTAATTATATCTATATTTATTTAAATTAATTTCGCTGGTTTTGTGATTTTATTTCGCTAGTTCTTATTAAATATCTGTATTTCCATGCTGTAAATTGTCTCGAACAACCAACGAATTTCACAAGTTTAGCTCATTTTTTTGATTGAATTTGTTTGGTTTTTAGTCAAAATAATACACAACAAAATAATTCAGCTACTAAAATATAGGATTAAGTGCAGTTTTGGATAAAATTAAATGATTTCTCGGTCAATAAAAAAAAAATAATTAAGTTCAAAATAAAATATTTTCTGATGTTATGTAAAATAGTTAATCTTTTTAGTAAAACGCAACTTTAATTTGATTTATGTTGAATATGGAAAAGATAGCAGCTAAATATCAGTGATTCCTTAGTATTTTTTCTTTTACGTATTTTTGCATTAAGACTTTATGAATTTTAAATACACAAAACCAAAAAAAAAAATACTATTTCAATAAAATTAAGTAAAATGTTGCATACTTTTGGAAACTTTTATATGTTTGTTTATAACTTCGCTGGAGTTTGGATTCAGTGACCTTAAAAATTTCCCTAAACAAATTTTTCTCAAAATCAATGCAATGGCCCAAGCGCAGCATATTCATTAATAAGAAATTGGTATTTTGTTTTTTAACTGGACACTTGGGTAATTTTGCTTGATTATGTCAAGTTTAACACTTGCAATGGCCAGGCTAAACTAAGAACAAAATAATTTTTTGAGGTAATATTCATATCATTTAGGTACTAAAAAGATGAAAAAACATACCTTCAATTTTTACCTGCGCTACTTTCGTTTTGCAAGCTTGTACAAAGAAAAAATTGTATCGCTCCTGTTTGGCACAAAACCTTTCTTTTTGTAATCACTTGAAGGTTTTCCAACCCTTTAGTTCTTTGCTTTTACACCCTCTTAATATTGTTATCAGTTAAGCCATAAAAAGATAAAAAACATAAATTTTATTTTTATCCGGTTATTTTTTTTTATAAAATATGCCAAACAAAAATTTGTTTGCTTTTCTTTGGCACAAGTCCAACTGACTTTAATGTCAAATATCTCTCGAAATGCCTTATTATCATGTTGGTTAATCTTTTTTTTTATAGAACCAAATGATTGGATTTAAAAAAAAGCATTGCAAAATAAAAATAAAAACTACTTTCTGTCGTGTCCAATATCCACTGAAAGGGTTAAAAAAAATTGCAGTATAAATGAGAAATTTTTTTTTATTCTATTTTCCTTTTTTGCTGTCATTTTATTTGAAATAAAATCTGTTTCCTTATACTTTTTGGCCCTGCATACTTTTTGGCTTGGCGTTATTATTAAAAATAAATAATTGAACACTTTTTCAGTTGTTACCAGTGTTGCTAGAGCTGAGTCGAAAAGTTCTCATTACAATTCAATTCCAAGGCTTTGTAATTAGGAATTGGTAATGGGTACTCTTAATTCCTCAGGAATGGACTGAGAAAATTTGTCACTTGCATTACAGGAATAGTAATTGGTTATTGAGCACCTCAATTTCCTAGAATGGAATTGTGCACAACTGTCAATTCCATAACAGGAATTGTAATTGATAGTTGAACATTCCAATTCCTCAGGAATAGAATTGAAAAAATTCGTCAATTCCACTACAGGAATTGTTTTTAAACGTAAAATTTCAGTAATTTTTTTATTGGCTTATTAGACTCGCTAAACTTGTACCAGGTTGCACAACCTCCGCACACTCTACTAACAAAGCTTTTTTTCCAATTCTATTACTTAGGAATTGAGGCGTTCAATTACCAATTACAGTTCCTGTATTGTAATTGAGAATTTTTTCTTATTACATTCCTTATTAGTTGAAGTGTTTAATTAGCAATGCCAATTCCTGTAATGTAATTGAGAAGTATTTCCATTATCATTCCTGAGGAGTTGAAATGTTCAATTACCAATTACAATTCCTGTAATGGAATTGACTATTTTTCCAATTCCATTCCTGAAGAATTCAGATGTCCAATTACCAATAACAATTCCTGTAATAGAACTGACGCTTTTTTTACAATTTCACTGCTGAGGAATTGAGATTTCCAATTACCAATTACAAATACTATAATTTATAATTTTTTCCAATTACATTCCTGAGGAATCGAGATTTCCATTACCCAATTACTAATTCCAAGAAATTGGTACTGAGGTGAAATTAATTTCAAAAGAAGTCATTACAACCCAGCTCTCAGTGTTGCCATATGTGCAGATCACTCTAGTTTTGAAATTTTTTTTTTGATAGGGTAGATAAATTTTCAATTTATCACTAAAACACAGTTTTTTATCCAAATGGTGAAAAAGTTTTAAAGATAATAGTTATTAGTTTTATAAATAACCTATACGGATTATTAGTTTTATAAATAAAACTAAAATACACTAAATAATTTGTATTTTAATAAAAAATTTATGAATAACATTTGAAGCTGTCATAACTTGAAGTTATTATTGATGTACTAATTTTTAACAATGATGAAAAAGTTTCATTAAAATATGTACCTTCTTCAGCAAAATTTATTTTTATTTTTATTATTAATTTTTTATGTCTAGGTAGCAAAAATAAAAATTACTGAATATGGGCATTTCCACCAAAAGGGCTACCTCGATTACCTCGAAATTTCACTTAAAACTTTCTTTAAACCTCCATAATAAAGAAATTAAATTTTTTGTGAGACTTAACTTAAATTTTTATTGTGAGACTAACAGTCCTATTCTGGCAAATTAACAAATTGTTAACCAGTATTTTGAATATTTCTATGTGTTTTTTGTTTTCAATACAAAATTTAAAGCTCAAAAAACCAAATTTGTTAATGAAATTGTCAATAACTGAAAAGCAGTTGACAATTTTTATCAAAATTTTTCATTTTTGAGCTTCAAATTTTGTTTTGAAATAAAAAAATTACAACAAACACATAGAAATATTGAAAATACTGGTTAACAATTTGTTAATTTGCCAGAATAGGGCTGTTACTCAGAGCTAATCTCAATTTGATTTTTTTTATAAATGGCAACAAATATGATGATTGACAACAAAAGTTGAGAAATGGTGACAAAAGTTGAAAAATTTTAATGAAAGCTGGAATTTTATAAGTCTAGAAATACTTGCATAAAAAAACGTTTGATTAAATTTTTGTTCAGTTTTCGATTTTTACGATCCCGAATTACACTTTATATGTTTTTTTTAGTTCAATTATACACATAAATAAAACTATAAAAAATACTACTTTGAGGGAAAAAGTCTGTATCTCAACATATGTAGCGTAACGTATAATATTATGGTTTGTATAAATGCATCAAAAAAGATTTATCAATGAAACAATTTTTAATATATAACAACATTATTATATTAAAATAACTTTGCTAGTAAAACCAGTGCACACTTTGATTTTTTGCGGACAAGAATTACTTCTATTTTTTGTATCGTAACGCGACTTTGGACAATACTTTCGATCGCTTTCGCCTTTTACACTAAATATAGTACTACTAGAGTGTTATCCACAAATCAAAACAGAACAAAAAAATTAAAAACTAAAAATTAAAATTTTTCTTTGCTTTTCTTAATTTTGAACAACAAAAAAGGCGTACGAATGTTACGTGCGCGACCGTTATATTTTTTTTTTTTTTTTTGTTAAATAAAAAATTGAATTTGAATATTTTATTGTAAACTCTGACTTATTTGATGTGATTCTCACAAGATTTAGAAAAGCATGTCTTTATTTTGTTTTCTTTATTTTTTTTTAGTTTATTTAAAAAAAAAACCTTTTTAATGGAGGTTTATAAAAAAACATAAGTCAGAACTGTTTCTCACACTGAAATCTTGTCTTTTTTTAATTGTTGCATATTTCTCGGCATTATTTAAAATTAACCCTTGAAAGTTTTTGTATTAAAAACTGCAAAGTAGTTTTCGTTTTTAATTATTTTGAAAAAAAATTGTTGAGTATTGCGTTTCTGAAAAATATATAAAACAAAATCTGTCTTTTAAATCCAAAATCCGGAAAATTTTAATTAATATTTTTTACTAAAAAATAGCTTCGCTTTTAATTATTTTGAAAAAACAAATTGTTAAATATTGCGTTTTTTGAAAAAATATAAAAAAATCTGCCCTTTAAATCCAAAGTTTGGAAAAATTTTAATTATTATTTTTACTTAAAAATTGCAATTACAAATCTATGGTCAAAAAACTCTGCATAAAATTTGATAAATTAAGTTTACAACTAAAAATATAAAAATTTAAAACAATTTTTAAAAAATCTTATAACATAAATGTATGCATATCTGAGATTTCAAATATTATATTTACCATATCATAAAATTCTTTGCATATCTACTAGCGCCCTTCTTAATAAATGAAAACAGTTGAATTCATAAGTTTGGAAGTTTTCATAAGTTTCTGAGTTTTGAGCTTTAAGTTTTTATGTAATTACTCAAAGATTAGAGTACAAAAATATTCACATATGGCATAACACCGAATAAAGCAAAAATATGTTGCATACATTTCTGCTGCTATATTCGCTACCAACAAAATAGTCTTACATTTACGCTCATTTGTAACGAATAAATCATTTCAAAACAAGTGCTGCATATTTATCCAAGCTTTTGCACTTAGTGCTTTTTTTACCTCAACTATAGATAAATTATTAAATTCTTCCATGCTTCCAATTCAAAAAATACACAAGATTTAGTTTCATGGATTTTCAGTTATAGTTATTACTAGGCTTAAAAGTGTTAAATTTTAAACATTGAAATAACTTTCTTTTTAGCATTAACTTTATTTGAATTTTATAGCTTATTTTTTTCATTTGAATATATGTATGTATTTTGAAATAATTAACTTCAGATATATAATTATTTTTATATAAAGATAGTAATTTTTTATTTTTTTTTATAAGTAAGTATAAGGTATATAAGTATTTTTATATATAGATAGTAATTTTTTTATTTTATTTTTATAAATTTTTTATAGATTTTTTTATAAATTTTTGCAATATTTTGTACTAACATTTAACATTTAAGCGCATAAATACAACATTTAACAATTAGTGGGTATGTTCATATAGTTTATAAGCAATAAATATTTTTAAGTGTGTATTTTTTTTTTCTTTCTTTACTTTAGGTTTATTTATAGACATTCAAGTAGCTTTTTTTTAATTTGAAATAGTTTGTGAAGCGAGAACACATTTGCTTAGTTAGTGTAAACATTTACTTTCATTTCTGTTTTTTTTTTCTTTACTGTATACTAAATATTTTTAACTGTAGCTGTTTTTTGTTCTTTTTATGATTTCGTCAACATCATAAAATGAAAACTTATTTGCGTTTGAATACTTGTAGTTTATTTTTTTTTTTTTTTTTTTATTAATATTGAAATAAATGTGCTCAAACAGCATTCAATTACATTTTCGTTGCATACATTTTGGGGCTCTAGAGTGTTGTATGCTCCGTAAATGCATTAAATTGCAGCGAATGAGTTTTAATTTATTTTTTCTTTCTTAAATATTTTGCAATAAATTTTCATTTTACAATTTTTAGTATGTTTTGACTATTTGTACTAGTTTTAGTTTTACAAAAATTCTTGTGTATTTCTTGCTTACAAAAAATTGTCTTCATTTTGTTATTTGATCTTCATGTGCTTTTTTTCTTCACCACTTTTCCACTGGCTCACAAATGTATGCAACAAATTTTGAACGTATTTTTATACTTTCATGTTGTTAAATTTTCTTAATTTTATTTATATTGTTGATGAAAAAACTATAACATTTTTTTATTTAGTTTTAAGGCTTGCTAGTTCACTTTTGATACAGAGCTGCCAAAAGTAAATATTTCCCTTTTCCCTTAACAAGGACTTTGATGATAAAAAAAATACTTTTTTACAGAATTAAAAAAAAGTTGTTCCAAATATTTATGAAAAATTTGTAGGTAAAAAATTGTTTGGTTTATATTGCATTGTATTTTTAATGCTTAATCTTTCCACAACTGCACAAAATTTCATAAATAAAAATATTTATAACAGCATTTTATTTCTATGAGGTTTGTTTTAAATAGTTTATTCATAGATTTTTAAACATCGATCGATGTTGAAATTAATATTAAAAATTAAAATTAATCTTAAAATTAAACGAAATAGTATCAAAAATTCAGTTTTTGTTTTTAATATAAATGAGTCTAATTTAGCTGAGAATTCTTCATAAGTGCTCTATTTGTGTTTAAAAAATGCTTTAAGAAATTCTGCTGCTTTATTTTTAAGCTCATAAATTAGAATTATCATAAATTTAGAAGAATAGAACTATTATCAGTGTAACAACCTTTTTGGTAAATGAAATCGCCACATCTTTTGAAATGCTGTGGGTTTGGTTTCAAGACGATCGTATAGTTTTTTTATATACTTGGACTAAGACTGCTCTTTGGTTCTGTTGCTTTTAATATTGAAATGCAATAAATAAAAATTCCAAAATAATCTGCTATTTCAAATGAAGCATTTAACTTTGTTTTTTTACGTTTGTTTCAATATTTGCCACATATTCAATTAATCTTCAAATTTTATTTTTAACCATTACTTCTATTTCCATAAACAATTTTTACTCACATAACATGCAATGAAATTTTTTCTCTGACTTTTCTGGTTTTTTTGTATAATCTAGTTATTCCGCTATTCTAAAAAACAACATTTTATAATTTATATGTGCTTTAATTTTTAAATGCTCACATTTTGAATATTTTTTGGCATTTCTTTGCTTTTTTTCTCTTTAAATTTTGTTAATCTAATTTATCGTTTAATAGTGCTTCCACAATAACTGCATACAAAGTTTTTCACAAAAAAAAGAAATGTAGTATTTGAGTGTATGTCCTTACAAAACGCGTTGTTTAACCAGATCAATTTTTGAATTGAATCAAAAAATTTCTCAAGAAAATTTGGTATTTTATATTGCATATTATTTCCAGATGTGATACTGTACACTAGGGCGGGTCGATTTATTTTTCGACAATTTCCCTATGATTTCCGTATTCTATGGGTTATTCCATGAAAATTTGCCAAAGGAACCATACCTCTATCGTTAAAATCGAGTCCCCTACTTTTTGTTAGTAGATTTTTTCCCAAATTGACGTTGGTATGAAATATTACCTACACGTTCACATCCAAACTCAAAAACTATCGATCGGGTTTAATCGCCAGTAGGCACGTTGGAAAGGTGAACTCATTTTGATCAATTTTGATCAAAAAATCTCCAACATTGGTCCAACGGTTCAAAAGTTACGGGCATTTTTGTCCGAATTTTGGAGCATTTTTCCATTTTTTTCATGATTTTGTCCAAGAATATTACTTCCATGGCCATTTTTTTGGCTCAATTTTTTGACTTACGAAGCTTACGAACCTTACGTTACGACTGGACTGGAAAGAATGTAGAAGGCGCTATGGCGATGACATTAGAGAGCCGTACGAAAACACCAAGACTAGAAAGCAAACAAGACTTTCAGAAAAAATAATGTTTTTTTTCACATTTTGTCTTTTACTACACTCAAATTGAATATTTTTTTTTTTAATAGGTTGATAGATACTTTATTATCTCCTAATTTGAATTTTTGTAAAAAAAAAAAATAAAAAGGGAAAAAAAATCAAAAAGTTGGTTATATGTGTTATTTTGTTTTAGCAATATCGCATGAATTAATCAACCGAATTCGATAAATTTGGGCTTAAACTCTTCGTTTTGAATTGTAAATTGAATTAAATAATGGATTGAGCCAAAAAAATGGCCATGAAAGTAATATTCTTGGACAAAATCATGAAAAAAATGGAAAAATGGTCCAAAATTTGGACAAAAATGCCCGTAACTTTTGAACTTTTTACCAACAAAAAGCATTGGGAAATTGGTGAATTTTTTCACTCCCTACAAATCGACCCGCCCTACTGTACACTGTTACACATGTGCAAAAGACTTTGTATGCAAAGATATCGGTGACACCGCACAGCAGCGCTACTCACTCAAAATAACAACTAAGGCCTGGTAAAAATCAAATTACATCCAAGTAGTTTTAACAATTTTTTTTAAGTAGCAAAACAATATTTCTTGCATATATTTTTTTAGATTTCATTTCATTACATTTTCTTTGCTAAACCCAATTTTTTTGACATTAGTTGTTACTTTGGGCATGCAGAAATTTAAGTTAGTTTTTTTTTTTTCATTAACTATAATTTGATTTTACTGTAATTTTGAAGAGCGTTGTTCCAGATGTGGTTTGAAGTGAACTGTTTTTTTTTTTCTTGAAATTTCCCCTTAGGGCTTATAAAATATTTAGTTTTATTCATAAATACCCAAGAGTTGCGTAGGTTTTAACAAATGTTCCATCACTGGGGCTTACATTTCTGCAAAGAGAGAAGAATAAATAATTTTGAAAAAACTATTTGATGCAATTCGTTAGTAGATAAATAGACGAAAACCATGATTTAATTATTTAAAGGTTATTCGTATTTTTTACATTTTCTTAAATTGGTATGCTCATGGTAGAAGGATAGAGGTACAGTGTTGCGCAAAAGAATAGCAAAAAAATCAGTACGCTGCTACAAAATCGTGTATCTTTTTAAATATTAGGGACACACAAAAATGATTACAGGAACCAAAGCATATATTCATACATCATATTAAAAACAAATCATATTCCAATTTGGTTTTGTTTTCTTTATTAAATTTAAAATTAATGTGACTGCATTCAGTTTGTCTCAGAGCAAAACAAAAGCAACATAGTTTTTTATTAGTATTTGGTGTAAGATTCATTATTTTTGATAACCGCTGCACATCTGAGCGACATCGACTCTATAAAAGTAGATATGTTAGCATTAGTATATGTTTCCAATTAAGATTCAGCGCTTCATACAGTGCAGTCTTATTGGAAAACCTTTGACCAGAAACTTTTACCTTCAAAATCCCAAAAAGATTTTCAATGGAATTCAAGTCATTTTAACTGTGCCGGCTAATCATGGACTTGAATCCCATTGCCTCTAATGTAATCTGTGATGAGCTTTGAAGTGTGCTGGGGTCGTGATCGAACTAAAACGTTCACTGAAGTGACATATTCCACTCTGAATGTGGTCGCATTTTGCTTTCTTAAATGTCATTATATACAAATCGATCCATAATTCCATCGATTTTTTTAAATGGTTCAACTTCATTATAGGAAAAACAAGTCCAGACCATAATGCCATCGCCTCCGTGTTTAAAATTTATTTTGCAGTTTCGGGCTTCAAGTTGTGTAACTGGGTGGCGCCGTACCGTGCACATCCCATCTGAATTAATCAAGTTGAACTTTTATTCATCGCTAAAAAAAAAGTTTTCGATTTTTGAACGGTCCAATTTAGGTGCTCTTTTGGAAGAATAAATTGCAACTTGTTGTTACAATTTCAGACAGAATTGTTTAAATTGTAACACCTCACCTTGTTTTTTATGCTAAGCTGTAAGCAAAGGTTTCTCTGCCGGTCTGTAACTTCTTTAATCGTTCTCAACGGCTCGTCTTCAAACAGTGCTGTGGTGGATATCTAAATCAAGTGTCCGAACAACCTCTTTGGATTTGGCAAATGGATTTCGTTTGAGCACGCCACAAATGTTCCTGTCATCACGCAGCGATGTCTTTCGCGGCCGCCCTCTTCAATGTACCGTTGTAACGTCTTTTGTGATGTTATACTTCTTTCTTAATCTGCAAACTATTGACCGATTAATATCAAACTGTTTCACGTTAGATATTTGCGAATTTTCGTTTTTATATTCGGAAATAATTTGTAATTTAAGAGCTTCACAGTATTTAAAACGTTCCATTATAAATGGAACAGTCAATCTCACAACTTGCACAAAAAAAAACTAAACTTAAATTTTTATGACTTACAAACAACACGTGCTTTACAATAACGGAACTTTTACCAATAATTCTTGAAACTTCTGTTCTCTTTTTACATTTTTCAAGTTTTGTTGCTTTTGTTTTGCTCACAGACAAATTGAATGTAGTCACATTAATTTTAAATTTAATAAAAAAAACAAAACCAAATTTGAATTTGATTTGTTGCTTTGATTCCTATAATCATTTTTGTGTGTCCCCAATATTAAAAAAGATACACGATTTTGTTGCAGCGCACTTATTTTGTTGCTATTGCTTTGCGCAACACTGTATATGCAGCGCTGACTGTGCTCTCTTTCCATACTGCCATGTCTGTCAAATTTAACTGTGTGGCGAATGGAAGCAAAAGAAAATAAAGAAAAAGTTTTGTTTCGTTTTGACAATTCCGGCAGTATGCTCTCATCTGGTGCATATACCTGTATTCTTCTACCATGGGTCATGGCACAATTACTGACAAGGTAGTAGCGTAGACTGGCTTTTTTCTCACGAGCGGCGATGGGTAGTTGTCAAAATTAGCTGTTCATGCAATTAATCAAAGAAAAGTGAAAAAATAAGCGACAACTTAAACATAGCTAGTCAACCGCAGCAAACTAAAAACATTTCAATAAACTTAGCGAACAAATTTAATGAATTAAGAAAAAATTAAAAATAAGTACATAGCTAGACAACAGCAGCAAACAACAACTCCTTCAGCTGTTTTTGACAACTACCAATCGCCAAAAAACTGTCACGGCTACCTTGTCAAATAATTATACCATGTCATGGGTATGCTTATTTGAAAATGAGAGCAGAAAAAAATCATGAGAGCAATGTCATTAGAGCTAAAAATGCACACGGTTGCCCAAATATCATACTAATTGGTACTAAATTGACTACTATTAATTTTGTTCTAGTACTTTTATTGCTCCGATTTCTTAGTGCATTAATAACTTTTTAAATTATTTTTATTTACTTACTTCAATGAAAATGAAGTTAATTATTATGTAAGAAATATTAAAATTAAAATAAAAATAATTTTGTTCGTTTATTTTAACAAACACATTAACAGCCCTATTCTGGCAAATTGCTAACCAGTATTTTGAATACTTCTATGTGGTTGTTGTAGTTTTTTTGATTTCAAAACAAAATTTGATGCTCAAAAATAAAAAATTTTGATAAAAATTGTCAACTGCTTTTCAGTTTATTGACAATTTCATTAAAAATTTCATTGTTTTTTGATCTTTAAATTTTGTTTTGAAAACAACAAACACATAGAAATATTCAAAATACTGGTTAACAATTTGTTAATTTGCCAGAGCAGGGCTGTAAACCTAGCTATGAAACCTAAACAAGAGCGTTTAGTGGCGCGTTCTCAGCCGCTTTCCATAAACGCTCAATTTTCATCCCTAAAGCCTATTACTCTGTTCGTTTGCGTGAAATTTCGCTGGCAACATCTATTTATTTGTAGAGTGAAATTTCTGACTTAAGTTTGTTGCGAGGAATTCCTATGGCAACGTTGCTCAGAGAGACTCAGAGAATAAGTTGGGAGATTTCATATGATCTCTCTCTTTTCACTTCAAAATAAATAGGCAGTACAATTAAATTGTCGTGAAAAAATGTTGCTCAGAAACATGTTGCGATAATTTTACGCTGCGGAACAGAGCACTGCTCTGACGAAAATGTTGTAAAAATTTCCACGCTTGGTTCGCAGCTGTCTTATTTGGTATAGGTATTTGAGTGGAATTTCACATGAAACTGAACAAAGTACTATGCTTAAATAAGAGCGGCGGCCTTATGTTAGATGTTGTTAAAAAGTTTTAGGCATATAGGCTGAATTCAGCGGAGTCAACAGCTGTGAGCTCTTGTGGTAGCGATACCTTAGTGAGAGATGTATTTCTCTGAATGTGATGTTACTCTTAAAGTCAGAAAAGTAAATAAATATTAATAATTTAATAGTAATAGTTAAGAATCAGCAAAAAATTTGATTGCAATGGCTGCCACAATTGAATTTTTATACAACAATAATTTATAACACAACAGTTGCCAGCTGTTGACTCCGCTGAATCCGGCGATAGTGACTAACGACAAATTTTTCACAGAAATTACCATTTCATCGTTTTATGCAGCCAACGGTCAACTTATTTAGTCTAGTGAAGAGTGTTATAAACCAGCGATGCCTACTATTTTATTTGAAGAGTGAAAAAACAACAATAACAACAAAAAGCAACAACATCAAAAATTTTAAATCTGTATGCAATGACTCGAGTACTGTCAGAGTCCGCGACAGCTAACTTATGTGTATGTACACTGCAAAAATAATGAATCAAGTTATTCCAAATGTTTCAGTTTTTTGCTAGTCAGAATACATTCTGATTTACCCAGCTTTTACCGCGTGGATGTTTTCATAAATCCTTTTTTATTTTTTGTTGTATAGTATTTAATTTTTTTGTTTTATTATGTTGATTTTATATGATTTAAATACAAATTCTAAATGTTTGATAGTTTAAATCATACTTGATTTTAAATACAAATTCTAGGTGTTTGATAGTTTAAAATCGTTTATTGAGCTTAAGGTCAAAGTTAGAACAATTAATTGTACTAACGAATCTTTCCAAAGAAACAACAACAACAACAACAACAATGTTATTATTCAATATGAAAAGGAAAAAAAATCACTATTTTATTTGATACAACAACAAATAAGAGCATGTGAAATGGGAGAAAAACTGAGAAATTGACACTTCAAATCTCATCGCCTTTGTGGAGCAGTGCGCTAGTGCGCGCTTGCAAGGGCATCACAAAGATTTCTGATGAAGCCTTTAGCATGGCCGAAATTGCAATAATATCAGCTAGTGATTTTTTTCCTTTTCATATTGAATAAAAACTTTGTTGTTGCTGTTGTTTCTTTGGAGCTCAATAAACGATTTTAAACTATCAAACACCTAGAATTTGTATTTAAAACCAAGTATGATTTAAATTATAAAACCTTTAGAATTTGTATTTAAATCATATAAAATCAACATAATGAGTAACAAGGTCATTTAGAAAGCACTTTAATTTTTTTGTTTTTTATTTTTTTACTTTCTTTTTTATGTTTTTTTTTTTTTGTGAATTTTCAATTATTATACATTTTTGTCATTTTTTAATCTTATAATTTGTATTTGCTTTAATCTTAACTTTTTATATTTTTTATTATCTTACTGTTTTGTTATTAACTAAACTGTTATATTAATAAAATTTAAATCTTTGATTATCTATGAAAAAATAGGCAAACTCCCAGTTTTCCCCAAATTCTTTTCTTGCCATTTTTGAAGGGTTTCCCCTATAAAAATAATTTATTCTGATGCAATATAAAAAAGTACCTTTTTTCAATGCGTATTCGCACAACCAAAAATATAAAGGATACGGCGCATTTTGTTAACGTCTATAATGCTAAAAAGAGTGCAAAACAGCGGCGATCGATGGTGCCAAAGAACAAAAACAACAACATGCAACCGCATATGAGCCCGAACAGAACTATAGCTGTTTACGGTTGGCGGTTCTCTCTCGGCGAAATACTCTGAGAACACGTCCAGAATTGCAGCGGTGGCGGTTGCATTTCATTTCGGAAATGATACAAATTATTTTATATTTTGCTTTGAATTCACATGAATGCAACCTAGACACAAAAACAGAATGTCAGATCATTGTAAAAACTGACAAAATAAACACTGAACGTACCCAATCTATAGCAAAAATATGGCAACATTTATGTCATTCAGAGACAGATCCGCCAGCCATCAGAGAAAAATTAGAATAGATTCTATTCTGGCATTTTCCCGCCGCGCATTTCTACGGTTACATTTTTGGCGGATGCATATATTTTCATGTATTTTGTTGCACGGCGAATCTGACAACCGACATCTTTGCTTTGGTTCTGTTCGGGCTCTAACAGCTATCGATGGTTCAAAAAAACAAAAACAATAACATTAAGAATCTAGGCTGGAATCGCAAACAATCATGAAAATATTGAAGTTGTTGTTAACTATCAACTCAGAGGTCCCCGGTTCGAATCCGGGTTCGGGCATGGTTATTTTCACTTTCTTTGTTCTTTACTACATTTAAGAATTATTGAAACAAAAACTCCACAACTAAATTGTGCAAAATGTGGAATTATAGGAATGGAACAACTGAGGGATGGAAATGCTTGAAGGGGTTAAGGCATAACACTAGCCTCGGTTATAAGCAATTCAAATTGTCTTTTACGTTTGCTCCGCCTAATCAATGATTCACGTATGGTTCCAATCAATTCTTCCTCTAATAAGCTATCCCTTTCCTTTAAGGTCAAAGACCACACGTTGTTTGCATAAGGCGTATGCCTTGGTTCTTTGATTTTTAAAAAAAAACTTTACTTCCTAACGCTCTGTCAAAATTGGATTTTTTTTAACCGCTGAGCGTTGCCGCCACGTTATTATAAATTGCTTTGTACAATTTATACTAGATTAAATACTTTTTTAAGATTTGCGTCTGAGGATTTCAAGTCGCTAAGGACTCTTACAAATCCGTTTGACAAAACATCTCATTTTTAATTAAATAATTTCAAAAACAATGCTCTCAGATGAAAACACTTAAATTATAAAGTACTTAAAAATTTTAAAATTGTAAAACTATAGAACTGTTTTTTGTTTTTTCTCCTGAAAATTAATACAGCAATTTCGGAAGAAGTTGTGATGTCAAAAGTTTCCACTTATGAATATCCAAAAAAACAACAACACAAAGTAACTCAAAAACTTACTCATCTTCCCAGGGACACACTGTGTTGCGTTCTGCGTCAGTTCTTGTGCCATCATCTGCTGCCGATGTTGAAGCTTTATCCTTATCTTTCTCCTCCAACGAAGCCATTCTTTTGCTCTCCGAGTTGCGCTTCTTGCGACGTTTTTTAACCTCTTCCGCTGAGGCAACCGGCAGTGTGATGGTGGTAACAACTGATGGTACGGTCTCTGGCTTTGGTTGTGGCTGTGACTCTGGTGGAATAGGTGACACACACAGAGTTTCCTCCAACGTCTCATCTTCTACGGTATCCATATCGATTTCCGCTAAGGGTGCCATTGAGGGTGCTGGTGTTGGTGCTGGTGCAATATACCCCGATTGGGTATCAGTATCAACGATATCGTAGTCGTAGACATCCTTACTATCGGCACCAAATTGCAGTCCTTCCTGATATTCATCGGTAGTGGGTGACAGTTCTTCCTGCGCAACAGAACCATCATCGTCTAACAGTTGTTCCTCCTCCATGGGGCCAACGAGAGGTAATGGCGGTGGAATCGCCATCCCAGGCTTACGTGGTAGTTGTTCTGCTTTTGTTGGAGCACCCTCATTCAATGTTTCTAAACCAACCAAATCGCTATCATCCACCACTACAACCAACTTGGGAGATTTTGGTGAGGGCGTATTCGAGTTGGATGAACTATGCTCAGGCTCAGCACATTCTTCAACATTAATTGTGGGTGTGGTTGCTCTGCTAAACACATCTTGCGGATTAATTGTGGCACATTCCAGACTGCGACGCGGTGAATTTTTGCCAGGATCCACAAACGTAGATGTTTCGATCAATTCGATTTGTACGTCTTGAATCTCCTCTTCCATTTTTTCAACTCCACCCGTTTGTTGGGACTCGGCTGCAGCAGCACTACACTCTGGTGTTGATAATGATGGAGATCGTTGTTGTGGCAGATTGGCGCCATCTGTAAGTGACAACTTTTTGAATATTTCTGCGACTTCAGGCTCCTCCACAGAAGCTGGTGTAGTTGTTGCTGTTGTATCTTTGCTGATGGAGCAGGTGCTTTGAGCCAATGGCGTGTAGAGTGGTGGGAAAGCAGAGTCGACCGCAATTTGGCTGCCAACAGTTGGCGAAGGAGTGCTTGCAGTTTTCGACATGGAAGGACGTCCAATTTGATACTCCGAAATGCGGCTGTAATATGAAAAATAAGAATAAGGAAGCTTATAGCATAAGCAAATGTTCCTACCCCGGAGTAAAAGACACCGATGCTCTTCGTTGTTCGGTAAAGTTTGGCACCAAACGTTTCATGCCCGCCTCGCCGCTATCCACGGTGTTTTGATGCCGAATGCCAAGCGACGAGCGCTGAAGACGATCGGAAACCTCGCTGATATCCGAAGAGGTGCTGTTGTGATGAAACAATAGAATCGTCAGAAAATAGTGTGGTTTCAATTTTTGCTATCAAAGCCTACCTGGTTAGGCGTTGCGATGCGCTCTTTGCAGTTATCAAAGCCGGAGAGGTTTCACCGCTGTCCTGCTCCCAGGGACAAATCGAGAGCTGTACTTGCGAGGCAGCTGGTATTGGAGTCAGTTGCTTGGACGTTGGTGCTGTTGTTGTCGGTGGCTCATCAGGTAGATCCCAGGGACAGACAGCGCTGCAGGCAGACTCGATAGTTGTCTCAAGGCGGTTGGCAATCTTCGGCTTAGGTGCATCTCTAGTAAGCGAAAAAGAATAAATTTCAGTCACAAGATATTTATCGAAACTCTGTACATATGTACATTTATATACAAGATTATACAAACATATATACACGACAACAACATTTAGTTTAAGATTAATTTAAGATTTTTAAAAATTGTATTTTTAGTTTTAGCAAAATAATTAAAATGGAAAAACTGAGAAAATGTACTGACATTAAGAAATAAAACAAATTTTAAACACCTCAAAATAGGTACGTAAAAGAAAAACAGCAGAGGGTTAAGGGTATATATAATAGCTTATGCTCAGAGTTGACACACACAAATAAACACCAATTAGATAAAGGCTAACAGCAGTGTTTGGGGGTGGGGGTGGGGTCGGATTGGGGAAGAGTTAACTTAAGTAAAACTCAACTGAAGTGTGGCTAAGCAGAGGTTAATAAACAAAGGGAAGCATTCAGTCAAAACAAAAAAAATATTATGAATAAAATTTGTTGCCTAACGTTAAGTGTCGCTTTTTGCTGTTTTGGAACCAAATTGTTCGAAACAACTACAGACCGATATGTATGAATGGATATGTAATAACTACAAGATTGAAAATTTCAACAAGTTTCTTTTAACTGTAAGTTAACTTTGCGTTCTTTATTTATTTCGTGGTTTTTACTTGGAAAATGGATGTGCTGCAATGCGCCCAATTTGTGTTATCATGTGTCATCCATTTCAATTAAATTAAATCTATTAAAAATGTTTTTTTAGATTTCTTCGATTGTGCTGTAATATACTTAATTTGTGCTATAATACATGATCAAAAAGATTGTTAAAATTCTTTCTGTCGCTTAGTTGGCACAACTGTCCTATTTACTGCAGTTGATTTGTGCATATATTTTGTGTCTACCATCGACTTAAAACGGGTGCCTTCAAGTGATAATTTGAGTCTTGAAATGAGAAAAAAGTCGGCCAGACCCTTATGAGGTGAATACTATGACCGTTCGATGGTACTTGTTTACAAAAAAAAATACAATGAGTTTTCTTTCCACAAATCTGGCCTTTCTTCGATAGCTTGGGATATGTAGCATGTATTCCCAAAGCGGTTTGGCCGATAACGATTGCAAAAAAAGTTATCGCATACGAAAGATACCCATACTTTCATAAACGCACTCGAAAAAGTCGTTAACCAAATCATAAAACACATTTTTGGACAAATCATTTTTTTTAAACTGGCTTCCACGATATTTCAGGAACTACTCTATAGAATGACTTGGACTTTTTTGGACTTGGACGAAAAATGTGAAAAAACGCTACTACAAATTCACATATCCATATTTATTGATTTTAGGTTCAAGCTCTAATAAAATATAATGTAATTTATTGGAGCAAGCCAGCAAAGCTCCCATGGAACAGCTTGTTTGTTGGACAAAAATGTTGGACAGAGCATAACTTCTAAATGGGTTGACCGATTTTAAAATTGTTTTTTCTAAACTGTTCTACGTCTCCAATATTATTTCCTAACGATGCCAAAATTTCGAAATTATTTTTAGTTTATAAGTTAGTTGAAAAAATATTTCCATATGTTTCGTTGTTGTTCGCTGAATTCACTTTGCTTCAGCTGACTGCTTCTTATTGCTTTTGTTGTGCAAACAAAACAAATTTTTGTATTTGTCAAAAAACCGATCGACACGGAAGGACAAGTTCGCATTTGCTTGTCGGTGTACGACTAGAAAGTACACCGAAAGTATACAAAGTGGCCAGTGTCAGAGTATGAATAAAATTTACGGAGGTGAAAGAGCTGGTGGAGTGAAGCAAAAAATCGTATGGAAGGGGAAGGGGGTCGATTTTTACACCCTTAGGCGTTACGGGATCAACTGACGCTTATATAATCAGACTTTTATAAAATAAATGCTCCGGCTTCAAAGGTTTTATATTCATGGAAAAATTAATATATTTATGATAATAATAGAAAATAGAAAAAAATTTATAGTAATAAGATTTCCAATTTAATAATATGTATAAACCAATTAACAAATTTGACCAAGAATTAATGTGAAAAGTAATTTAAAATTATTTTTTACTTTGTAGTGGTTTTTTTTTTTTTTGTTAATAAGTTTTTTATGTATTAAGATTGTGATCTGGTGCAACATAGCATCAGTTAATACTTCATATTGAATAAACCAACCGACGAAACAAAGGTTTTTGGATCAGTAGGCAGCGTGTAGAACAATCAACTGAAGGGATATGAGTTCGATGCTCACTGCATACAAAGAAATGTTTATTATATTATATTTTTTTGTTGTAAAAATGCAAGCAAAACAGAATAATTCAAGGACAGTTGTCGGAGAAACTGTATTTTCGACTGAAAGCGGTGTCGGAAAAAGTGTAATTTTTGAGATTGCACTCAAGCAAATCACAAAACGAGGCGTCAAAAGCTTTGCTTTAAAAATGTATGTTTGAAAGGACTAATGTTTCTTAAATAAGCAATTTCATTTTAGGATAAATGTTTATCAACGCAGTTATAAAACGAAAAATTCAATAATTATCTCAAAAATATTTTCATATAGTTTTCTTTTCGTTGTGGCACATTGCAGCACAATATTCTTTTAAGTAATAAGTAAGAGTATAACTGCCTTATTTTGTATATCGAAAACGCAAACCAACGGTATGAAGACACGAGAAGCAATGGAATTTTGTAAAGATAAAAGTATTGCTTCTCGTGTCTTGCTTATCGTTAGTTTGCGTTTCCGATATACAAAATAAAGCTGTTAGTCTACTTCCGTTATTTTTTACTACAAATAAATCGATTGTGCACACTTGTTTTATTTTCATTTATAAAAATTTTCAAGTAACCCCTTGAGACTGGGGGTTTTATATGACCCTATGCGTTTTTTTGTTATCGCTGCTATAATTACCTTGAATTTGGTTTTAAAAAAAAACTTTATAAATTTAGGCAACACCGGCAGTCTAACAGCTGATCAGTTGGAAGTATTATTTTTTTCATGCAAACTATGTTGTTTATACTGCTCAAGAATTTTGCTAATACCTCGATTAAATTAAATAAAATTAAATAAAAACGTAAATGTAGGTTTTAAACTTAGATGTTCTAGAAGAAACGTAACATAATTTCAGGATTTCTTTCTTTTGAGCGAACGAAAATCTTTTTTGAAAAAATCTTTTGTGGCATTTATTAGTGTATATTTCAAGAAAATTATACAAATTTTTCGATGAAAAATGATTCAAAATGGCGGCTGAAGGTCTCGCTGATCAAAGCAGTGAGGAGCGATAGCCGATGTGCGCTGTACACTGTACAGCCCTGCCAAGTGATCTGAAATGAAAAAACCAAAAAAATTGTTAACCTAGATAAAATTAGGGACCTTGTAGATTTCCGATTTTATTAAAACCCTTTGAAAAAACCCTGTTTTTCGTACGTTTTCTTTTGCTTTACGTTAAGAAACAATGGTAATAAATTTTTTTATAAAAACACGCTTTCTGAAGGCCTCTCAATTGAATAAGCTTTACTTTGATCCGTCAAACATCGAAATTGGTCAAGCTGTTAAAGCGGAATCGTGTACAGCGCGGAAAAAAGGTGTTTCGAGCAAAATATTTATACATGTTTTTCGGCCTCTCTTGTGTAATACGCTATGACTCGTAAAATAAACAACATAGGGAAATATCCTTTTGACTACATATTTTCAAGATACTAAGGATGAAAATAAAGCAAAAAAAAAACAAAAATTTTCCATCGATTTCTACTAGAACCCCTTCAGCAAATATTTCCAGTTGTTTTGACAAAATTCACAGAAATAAATGGGATATTACATGACCCTTATCAGACTCAAGTAAAATTTTTTGAGATATTTTTTCATACTATCGCAATTTTTTTACCTTGCAAACTTTCTTGTAAAAAATCTAAAATTTCAGTATCAATCTGTAAAATTATATATTAATTTTCTAAATTTTAAATTTAATGGCATTGGACACAGAAATCGCTTTTAATATTTCATTTAAAATACGGTCATACCCATCACAGATTACAGTTGAAAACATCCACAAAAGTTTTACTTGGGACCGATGGGGTCATATAAGACCCCATTTTATTTTGTGAATTGTGGGCTATAAAGGGGCTCTCCCAAATTTTTTAAACCTAATTTTTTTCTTAATTTGACCACGGCGAACCGGAATCCAAAGTAATTTTTTCTATATCTCTAACGGTCTAGGCTTCGGTCTCAAAGGGTTAATATATCGCACATCCACTTCAAAAGTGACACAACTCAAAATTTCCAAATTTTTACTTTATCGTGTAAAACTATTCGTAGTGATCATCTGCATCGGCTGTCTTTATTTTGTACACATATTCTTAGTCTTTAATTAAAAAATAATCGTTTTGTCTCTTTGTTTCGTATGGAGTCCCTTGAAGAAAAAAAAATTGTTTTTGTTCCTCCTGAAAATGTATAAATTTTGAGTTGTGGCACTTTTGAAGTGGGTGTGCGATGTTTTAAAATAAAATTGAACTTATGCAACTTTCATTTGTTTTCAGCTGTTGTTTAAGAATTCTTAAGTTATAGATCGAAATAATAATAATGAAGTTTAAAAGATCGTGGATTTTCCCTGTACCAAGGCATCAAAAAGTCATTTTAAGAAATCGACGGGAATAAACCAAGAAATCGACGGGAATAAACCAAGTGTTCACAAAGGCGGCGATATAAATTATTTCTATTTTAAAATAATTTTTTTCTGCTTTGCTCCAACTGTACATTACTACTTCAATTTGTTCCAACAAAACTGTTATCGAACAAATTTAATTCAGTTTATAATATTAATGTTGAAGAAAATGGCTCCAAAAAAAACCGAAATATAAATCTTGAAAAGCTATCGCAAATTAATATAAAATTTTATGTTTTTAACTTTTTTTTATAGGCATTAGAAAAATCAAATTCTTAAAATTAAGCAAATTTCAACTAAAAAGGATTCGTATCGCAAGTGTTACAGTGTTAAGTTAAAGTGTTTGTTATTTTTTTTTTTTTTTGTTTGGTTTGGTTTGGCTTAGTTTGGTTTTAATGCAGAGAGCTTAAAGAGTTAAGAAAATTTTGAAAAAAATCAACATCAAAAATATGTAAGTTGCAAAATACAGACGCCATCGCGACTGACCAAACGTGTGGCCCATTTCTTACTGTATTGTTTGCAAGCGCTTGTCTCGTGCTCCAAAGGCAGCATAGACGCCAGCATCCATAGCCACCATGCGTGTCGGCAAGTCACCTCTGTAAACGGATTCACTGTGACGCGATGATGTAGTAGTTGTGAGTGTGTGATATATAATGTATTAAAAAATATACGAAAAATTATATTGAAAAAACAAACAAAAGCAAAAAACAATGATAACGATAAAAATTTTAACCAATTGAATTGTTAAAAAGCGTTATTTTAAATTGATAAAAATTCTTCTAGTTTTAATATTCCAATTATGTACTTCTAAAATATGATTTTATATTGTTATTATCGTTAAAAAAGCTACATTCACTACACGTATGGCAGCATTTTATGTCGATAATGCAGTTTTATACTAAATATGAAGCTTTCTAAAAATAAAGTTATTAAGATATCTCTTCGTTTCACTTTTTTCTTTTCCTTTTTTTTTTCAATGACTCAAACTTATGAAATGACACATGCAAAGGACTCTATAAGAAGTCAGTTGTTTGGACTTAGGGCCGCTTTCTCAATGTCCGGTTAAGCACTAATCAGAACTTTAACCAGCAGTTAGCAAAAAAGCCCTTTCTCAATGTTCGGTTAAGGTTGAACTGTCAGTTAAGTGCTGATTAAGTTAACGGCAAGTTGTGGTTTCGGTTAGAGCCATTTTAGGGTAAATGATTTCGAAGATGCTGTCAAACTTCAGAGAGTATAAATTATATAGAGATCCCAGTTCGACTTCGAATGCTATTTCACTCAAGTTTCGTTGTACAAGCGTCCGGAGAATAGAAAAACAAAACAAAAATAATTATGCTTTGCCTCAGCGTTCGTTTTGACGCTGCCTATACTTTTCTATACACGCAGAAAATTTATAACGCTTACCCAAACAAACTCTGCTGGCAATATATTATTGTTTGCAACATATTGAGAGCACATGGGACTTTGCAGAAATATCTACTCTCCCTCTCTTTTTGCAGATATGTTTTGTAAATTTATCTCTCTCTCTCTCTCTAAATGTGCAATAACGTAATGTTTGGGAGTGAGCAATTATTGTTCGCATTAAGCAGTTACGCAAACATTATATGTTTGCACCTAAAAATTAACTATTCAGGTACAAACAAACATTGCTTGCATATACCACTTACCCAAACATTACATTTTTGCACATAAAGACAAAATGTTCAGGTACAAACACACATTGTTTGCATATAGCACTTACCCGAACATAACATGTTTCCACCTTAAAAGGAATTGTTCAGGTACAAAGAAACATTTTATTTATTTAATATTTATGCATTAACATAACATTTAACATTTATTTAACAAAAATATCAATCACAAATGTAGGAGAATTGCAAAATTGTAGTACGACACATCTAAATTGACTTTCCTTTATAATGCATCCATTTACCTTCAGAAGAATGCTGTCAGTGTTTTCAATATCAAACTCTTTGGCAGCTACGATCACAAAGTAAAAGAAATTATAAAACAAAATTAGTAATTATTGTACAATTTAGACACATTTTTTTTACATTATTAAAGAATAACTATTTAAGTTATTTAACTATCTTAATGTTAATAATGAAATAATAACAAATGAACAATTTATTACAAATTACTTACGTTCGTAATAATTTCAGCTACAGCAAATAATTTTCAGCTTCTTGAACACAATTAACTTTTCACAATATTGCCAAATTTCGATATGACGCTGCAACGTTGTCAAACTTCGGGCTTTCTCGTTTCTCTCATTTGTTGTAAATATTTATCTTTCAGATGCAAACAAATGTTGTTTGGAGTCAGAAATTATTACCATACTGCTCTCTTTTCACTCTTTAAATTTTAAACAAAGTATGTTAGGATCCGAACAAGATTTATTTGGAACAATATTTTCCAACATATTTCGTTTGTATCTGAACAAATTATTGCTAAGACCAAACAATAAATACAGAAAAAGTTCATTGAAACTAAACATTATACATTTTTAATTAACTTTTTCTGCAAAGCCTCTCTCAGTTTAGGTGTCACAAACATATTTTCTTTCAGTCTGAACAAATTCTTGATAATTTTAAACAAAACTTTGTTTGCAACATCATCCACAAACATATTTTATTTGCCTCTAGACATATTAAAATCCGTGATTTTTCTCCGTGTAGGTGCTTTGAGTGAACTTGAGTGAACTTCGAACTGACATCTCTATATAATTTATACTCTCTTCAAACTTTAAAATTTAAGATGGCGGATAGAGTTGCCACCTAGATTTTTTTATTTTTGCGAATTCTTGTATTTTTGAAATTCTGACAACGGATTTGATTTCGAATATAATGTCAGTTTTAAAATTTAAGATGGAGGTTAGGGCTGCCACCTAAATTTTTACCACAGTATTGCCACCTAATAATATGTATTTTTAAGAGTTTTAAACATCATTTGTTAGTGTTAAGGGGTCGCTGATTTTGAATCTAAAATCATAATTTTAAAATTTAAGATGGTGGATAGGGTTGCCACCTTAATTTTTTTAGTTTTATAAATTCAGGGCTGGCAAAAAAAATAGTACACCAAAAATGGGCCGCTGAATCCGAATCCGTTGTCAGAATTTCAAAATTATAAAATTTTGAAATAATAGGGTTGCCACCTAATAATATATATTTTCAATAGTTTAAAACGTCATTTATTAGTGTTAAGGGGTCACTGATTTCAAATCTGAAATCGGAATTTTAAAATTCAAAATGGTGGAAGGGTTGCCAGCCTCATTTTTTGCATTTTTATGAATTCGGGGCTGGCAAAAAAATTATACACCAAAAATAGGTCGCTGAATCGGAATCCGTTGACAGAATTTCAAAATTATAAAATTTTGAAATAATAGGGTTGCCATCTAATAATATATATTTTCACGAGTTTTAAACGTCATTAGTGTTAAGGGGTCGCTTATGATAAATGACGTTTAAAACTATTGAAAATATATATTATTAGGTGGCAACCCTATTATTTCAAAATTTTATAATTTTGAAATTCTGACAACGGATTTGGATTCAGCGACCCATTTTTGGTACATCATTTTTTTCCAGCCCCGAATTCATAAAACTACAAAAAATTAAGGTGGCAACCCTATCCACCATCTTGAATTTTAAAATTCTGACTTTAGATTCGAAATCAGCGACTCTTTAACACTGATAAATGACGTTTAAAACTATTGAAGAAACATATAATTAGGTGGCAACCCTATTATTTCAAAATTTTATTATTTTAGAATCAAAATCAGCGACCCCTTAACACTGATAAATGATGTTTAAAACTTTTAAAAATACATATTATTAGGTGGCGATACTGTGGTAAAAATTAAGGTGGCAACCCTAACCTCCAACTTAAATTTTAAAACTGTGACAATATATTCGAAATCAAATCCGTTAAAGTTTGACAGCATCTTCGTAATCTACCCTAAAACTTCACACCACGGAGTCCACAGAATCCTTAAAAGTCCTATTACGCTTAAGCTTTCTCTAAAGTAGCTCATTGAATTTTTTGGATACTTGCTTTAATTCAATAATTTGGATACTTGCGAGGCTTACAAGCTTTTTACGTATTCACAATTCAAAAATTCACAATTAGTCATCTAACCGACAGTTGCTTAACCAGCACCTGGTGAAATAAAAATTATTTTTTTAGCTATCGTATGGTTAGCTAAGTCCTGGTTGAGAGCTAGACTAACCGGACATTGAGAAAGTGGCCCTTAATCACTTTGCCTCATTTTCACTTTCACTCATCACTTTCATCTGGGAAGTCCAAACTCGATCATAAATGAAAGTCACAACAAATCTTTGCAGAATTTCATAGTTATTCATATTCCATTATAGATGAGCTAAAACAGCAGTGAAGTAAAAATTGCAAAGGACCTCTATCACTTATTGGCTTCTTAATCAGATTTCATACAATGTCATTCTCTATCGTGCAACTTTTTTAACACTAAAACAAAACAAGTCGCTCATCTGGTTCGTCCTTGTATATTTTATACAAGTCTGGAAGTTGAGTTGTTCTGATAAAAGTTCTTTAGAAACCTTCGGCAAAAAGATTTTTTTCGAATGTCACACTTTTTTTAATGTAGATCAAAGAAAATATCAGGCTTTTTTAAATCGATTTTTTCAGATTTTGTCATACATGATTTAAAAAAAAATCGGCAAATCGAAAATCTTTCTACAAAATAAAACAGATTATAGGTCTGATAAAAAATAGTATTATTGCATTTTTAGATTTTCATACATTTTCTTACAAAACACGAAAAATATTAGAAGTGTTTGTGACCAAAAAAATTAAATAAATTCAGGTACATGCGTAATTAAAACTTTTTTCAATTTAAAAAAGAAATATTTACTGCAAAAAGAAAAATAGTTCTCTATAATGACGGACTCCATTCACTAATATTAACTACTATTATTACTCTTATCACTACTAAGAGTATTATTAAAAGGCACTTTATCGGCCTTTGTAGCGTGGTGGAGAGTGCGATAAACTATCAACCTGGAGGTACCTCGTTTGAATCCGGGCTCGGGCATGCTTCTTTTCACTTTCTTTGTTCTTTCCTAAATTTAAGAATTATGGAAAACTAAAAATAATCCACAACTAAATTGTGAAAAATGTGGAATTCAAGGACAGGAACAACGAAGGGCTGGAAATGCTTGCCGAGGTTAAGGCATAGCGCCAGCCTCGGTTAAAAGCAATTCAAATTGTCTTTCACGGTTGTTTCGCCTAATCAATAATTCACGGATGGTTCTATCCCTTTGCTTTCAGGTCAGGACCAAACCTTGTTTGTATAAGACGCATGCCTTGGTTCTTTGATCTGTTTAAAAAAAAGAGAAGAAGGGAGGAGGGACACAAACGTTCAAACCTTTGGAAAGGCCTCGCAAAGCTAAGACAATCCAAATTGCTTCTCAGATCACATATTCGGAGATCAAAATTGGGCGTAAGCTTAGGTAAATCAAATCTATGAATACTAACAGGATTCTTTACAGGACACTGCAAACATAAATGCCACCTGATGAAATTGGGCATCGAAACTGATTTGAGTTTCTGTGAAGAAGCAGAGGAAACTCCAATACACCTACTTACAAACTGCGACACCGTGGCTCGCAGATGTAAACTAGCTCAATGAGCTGAGTATAGAGTAAATTTTATTCCTAGAACTCAAAAACATACCCAAATTTATCAGAGAACTAGGTCTGTATGAAATTCTGTAATCCATCGAACCAGCGGAGCCTTGAGAAGGAGGTACAACAGATCTCATTTAGGTCGCAGTACGCATCTCCACCATAAAAGATTAACATTAACACATCACTATTATTAATAAAGTTAAAAAAAGTTTAAAATTTTATAAAGTTATAAATTTTTATTTTTGGACAAATACTGTACGATAATTGTATTTCACCTGCAAAATTGGAAGACTGATCAATTTTACATTCAACAAGGTTTTATACCGTGTGGATACTTTAGTTATAGACTAGCGGAAAATTTATTAAAATATTGATCATCGAGCAGCCAAACCTCTTATTATTTCAACCGTATTGGATTTGTAATTGATCAGGCTTTTTTATTCTTGCAGAAAAGAGACAGTTATATTATATTTTATCTTCTAATATGATTTCAAAATCTAGTAAAGTTTAAAAAGTTATAAAAACCTGCATTGTTTTAATTATGACTTCATCAATATTAAGGGGATGGGTATTGTTTTCAAAAAATGTTGGGACATTTTTTAAATTGTTTTTCTGAATGTACAACATTTCAAGAGTATTTTTAAAATACAGCGTTTCAAGTGAGCGGACCTCATGCGGATTTTCGATAAAAAAAAACTTTAAATCGATTTTCTGGAAAACAACTTTTTTGAAGTGAACACGATGCCGCAAAATCTAATTGACCGATCGTTTTGAAATTTTTTACACTATTTTTACACATAAATCAACAGTTTATCTCTTTTTTCCTATTTTAAAATAATAAAATAACCTCAATTTTTTAACGAAATTTGCGTTTTTGACTTCAAAACCCTATAAAAAAAACATTTAAAAACTCTTCCGTATTATCTCGGGTAACATATTACCTTTTAAACAAATTTTGAATTTTTTTTCAGATGATCCGTCAATCGTGTTCACCGCAAATCAACTATTTTTCGAGGCGCCTCCGGAGAATCGCTGCCACGGATTTATTTATCGATAACAGAGTGCAACACATAATTTCAGGGGTGAACCAAATCAACTTCAAATGATAGTATTTGACATCAATAACTAAAGCCCAAGTCGCTTTTTGCTCTACTACGTCACAAATATTTATTAAATTTTTTTTAAATTTGCCTTTTTTGTTCAAAAATGGAATTAAACAATATGTAAAATTATATGCTAAATTTAATTTAGGGTGGTTCTTGTCTTCAGAATTCTGAATTAAAATTTTACGTGGAATATTTTTTCGGAACATTTTAACCCCTAGCTCCTTCCAGTATGGGTTAATTTGACCCTTTTTTGGAAAATAGCCTATAAGTCAACTATCAAAGGTAAAAACTTCAAAAAATTATCCAGAAAATTTTACTATGGGTCATCCAAGAAATGCAACCTCTACGAGTTAAAGGTTACACATAAAATACGAACCGAAAAGACAATACATTTATTTTCATATTATGTATTTTTAATGTTTTTTTAAACAGTATCCATATCATTATCACTATTATGGCATGAATTATCATATACTTAAGGGGGGCTTATATATATTTCTTGAAATTCGTCTTCACCTCCGCTTTTATTAATTTCTTCATGTTGTTTTGGACCACCAATACATTTTAGCCAGAACTGCATCTGGTGTTTTCTTTCCTCTGTATCTGTAAAAATGGAAATAATCCCATCTGGTACAAAAGTTTTGATTGTAAGGAAAGTTTAATTTACAATTACCGCATTTCAAATCTCAGAATTCCATTGAAAATAAATTTTTTCAAAAAAAGACCACGACACTTTCACTTTCACTTTCACAATTTTAATTAAATTACTCAATTCCCACTTAATTGAATTTCTAAGCTAAGCCACCCTAATACAACTTACATAATTTGTTACTATAACTTATAAAGTATTACGAATATAATTATAGCTTTAAACCGTTACGCCAGACCGTTATAATACTACAAATTTATTACTAAATGAAGATATTATTATCGCACGATGCAATAGTTTCTTAAAAATAAAAGTTTTATCTTTTCAGTCCGTTTTTATGTGAAACCTTTAACCGGTAGTGGTTGCTTGTCTTGGATGACTCCAAGTGAAATTTTTTGGAGAATATTTTTGGAAGGTTTTAACCTTTGACCTCTCTTTGACTTATAGTCTTTTCCAAAAAAGGGTCAAATTGTCCCATACTGGAAGGAGCTAGAGGGTTAAAGTGTTCCGAAAAAATATTCCCCGGAAAATTTTAATTTAAGCTTCCGAAGACAAGAACCACCCTGAATTAAGTTTAACATATAATTTTTCATATTGGTTTATTCCATTTTTGACCAAAAAAGTCAAATTTAAAACCACTCTAAAAAATATTTGTGACGAAGTAGAGCAAAAAGCGACTTGAGCTTTTGTTAGTGATGCCAAATACTATCGTTTGAGATTGGTTTGGTTCACCCCCGAGACAATGACCCTCATTTTGTGTCTTAGTGTAATTTTTAATTTTTTTTTTCTAAATATACTAAGTCAAACTAAGTTAAATAGACCAACATTATTCATGTCTCCAAAAAAAAAATCACGAAAACATTCCTTTTTCAGCTTTAAAACAGTACCATCTCCTTAAAGGATTATAAAATTTTTATGCAAACAAAGATTTTGTGACACACTTCGCCTGTGTTAACGTCAACATATTCACACAAAACTTATATTGATGGAAAGGTATTTTCGATAAGATTTACAGAATATAATTTTTATTTAAATATGTTAAAGATAGGCTATGAATAAGATAGGTAGAATTAAGTTTATGTTAAAACCTTTTTTACCAATGGGACAGTGAACGACATCAACAAAATACATAGCAACATAGCTCTGTTTAACATAGTTGCTTTAGCAAACACGAGCAAGAATAGAATTTAACTGTTTTTCATGTAACCGGATGTGTAGTGAACTCCTAGAGGGGCGGGGTGGTATGGGAGTACTCATTGCAAAGATGGCACATGTTGGTGATGTAAGGGTTTAATATAGCTAGGTAGCTATTGAGGAATCGTGAATGGCCAGACCTAAGTTGGGATAACGTGGCTCTTGTTTTGCGTGGCACGGCGGTTTCCCTTCAAGCACAAAGTTTTCATTCAAGTTCCTTATTGCTACTGACACCATTTCTGTGTGCAGTAGATTTTACGCCTCTTGCATTTCTTCCACTACAATCCCGTTTGTTAGGTGAGCGGTGTGTAGTGCTTCGTTCCTGACGTCTAATCTAATTGTTCTCATTCCCGGAATCCGTGGTGTCCTCGTAGAGAGATGGTTGGGATAAGTGAGTACTTCACACTATAGAAGGAATTGACAAGTGAGAAGAGTGCATTGCTCGCGTACTTTCAACATCTTGACTTATTGATGCAGATGATCAATGAAAGCTTTTACGTGACAACCTGTGGCGCCGTGGAGTACTGTGTTTTGGACAGTATGCAGCGTCTTAAGCTGTGTCTCACCCACTGTGGGGGTCCAAATTGGGGTGGGCTGCATAGTCTATTAGGGGGTGACCAATGCTCTTTAACGTGATAGTTATATTTTCTTTGTCTTTGGAACTGCCAGACAATGCCTTTAGGACCTCTTTCCTTCCATTTAACTTCCTGACCACATATTCTGAGCGTTTTGAGAACATGAATAGGTTGTCGAAGGTAACTCTAAGTATTTTTAGGGTTTTTTGTGGGGATCCTCTGGCCATCGATGTGGATTTTGAGTTCCCTATTTACCTCCGTATTCTATGTTGTGAATAGTGTTGCCGAGAAATTCGGTGCCGAGAGCCTTAGATTTAAACTTGCCAAGAAGCTTGTCAGATGAGGCAGGTATCCATTGATCCGTTCTTTAAGGCCACTGATATCTCTGCCTGTGGAGGCGATTGAGCAGCCATCTGCATATGATATCAGTTGCACCTCAGGTGGTGGCGTCGGCATTTTGAATATATAAGTGTTAAACAGGAGTGGTAATAGGACGCCGCCTTGCGAGACTCATTGTTTATTTTTCTTAAAGCCTGCTCTGACATCTCTGAAATACATGAAAGAGAGCCTTCGTGCCATGTAATTGGCTAGCCATCTCTTTAAGTTGTCTGGGGTGGTTGAATCATAGATATCTTGTAGCAGGGTGGTGTGTGAGACCGTATCAAATGCTTTTAATAGGTCCAGGGTTACGACGATCGTTCTATGATGAGGTCTTTTGCTATTTAATCCATCTTCTGTAGCTGTTGAAATTTCTCAGAGGGCGGTGGTTGTGCGTATACCTTCGTGCAATCCATGTTGGTGCACAACTGCTGGCAGGTATTGCTTGAGTGTGAACAGAAGGAGTGCTTCCAAGGAGTGCTTTCACTGGAGATAACAGTGTAATTGGCTGGTAGGAACTGCCTAAGTTATCTGGTTTCCCAGGTTTGAGAACGGGAATAATTTTTGCCCGATATCATATATCTGAAATACCATATATCCAGTGTTCTTGTGCAGATGTTGGTTAGGTATTTAGCTCTCTTTGTACCTATAAGCTTAAGACTTATGATAGCAATGCCATCTGACCCAACAAAAGTGGAGTTTTTAGCAAGCTTAATGGCTCGCAGATTGCCGAGGTAGTCGAAGTTCTGTTGATCATTATCCTTGTCGAGTGCACGCAAATGTCTTCATAGTTTTCGGCGGGTTTTCTCGGGATTTTTGAGCTAACCGACAAACTGTTTATTCAGAGTAGCAGCGCATCTTTTTGGATCATGCCGCTTGTAGTCACCAAAGGAGGTGGTGGGTTCTCCGCATTTTCGTGGATTCGATAGGTTCTTTATGGTTGACAAAAGTTCTTTGAAACCTACATCCGACTCATCGAAATGTTTGCCTGATTTACCTCATTTGTGTTGGCTTACAAGTTTGTCGATCTCGTTGTTGTGATCTTTAAGGCGGGGATTAATTTTACAGGCCAAATGAAGATACTTAAAACCTTTGAAAATGACCCCTTTTTAAAACTCCTAGACAGGATGCTGCCGAAGGTAAAATTATCAAAACTCTACAGGGTCATTATACCCAATAGGCAACTATGGAGAAGTGATAGCTTGACAGTTGATCCTGACTCACAGATATGGTACACTTATGGGTCAAAACTTGAAAATGGAGTAACGGGAGCGGGGATATATGATGCCAATTTCATGCTCTTCTAAACTGTTCCAGTGGGATACATGCCAACAATATTGCAGGCGGAGGTATATAACATTGAAGTATGTGTCAGGGAATGTCTCCACAGGAAATCCAAGGGGCACACATCTACATACTTTCAGATAGTAAAGCATCCTCAAAAGCCCTTCAAGCCTACTAGCTTAAATAAGGACTAGTCTCTAACTGCGTTGAATTATTAAATACGATGGGACAAAGCAATAAAATAGAATTATGGTGGGTTGCAGGTCACGAAGGATTCCAGAGCAACGAAAGGGCGAACTGCCTTGAAAAACGAGGAGCATCTCAAACTCTTGCTGGACCCGAACCATTCTGTAACCTAGCTAAAAGCTGCACTCTAGAAAAAATTAGTATATGGGAATACTAGAAATTTTAATGCCACTGGAACGATACCAATGGACAAAGCAAGCTAAGAAATTTTTAACTCTCAATAAAGCAAAATCCAAAGATTTACTCAAGCTTTCCAAAGCAGACCATAGAATTCTAACTAGCTTCTTCACAGGTACTCTGATATCATCTTAAAAAGATGGGTCTTACTGAATCAGACGTCTGCAGATTATGCGAGGAGGAAGAAGAAAACCCTGAGCACATTCTATGTGAATGTCTTAGACTTTAAGACACCTCCATTTTGGAGGGGAAGTAGTGCCCTCATCAACAATTTGGAACTCCAAGCCAGAGACAGTGCTAAAATTTATGAAAAGCTTAAATCTGAAGAGTTTATCGAGGTTATGCAGAAAAGATCCTATGGGTCGCGGTGCACATGGGCCCACTACAAGCTAACTTACTAACTAAGGCGAGGATCTGCTGCGTTTGCTTTCGTCATGACATTACGTTGGTCTGCGAGGCGGGATACTTCAGCCGGAAAATCCGATCGCATGATGGGGATGTGAACTGCAGGAATACACCTATTATCGGCTTAAATAAGTAATCTTCTGAATTTTTAAACGTCTTCGTTTGCCGACTGTAAGTCGAACATGCTCTCCGTGAGTTCCTCAAAACGGTTCCAGTCGGCTTTACTGAAGTTGACATAGGTTTTGTGCTCAGCTGTTATGAAATAAGCGCTCTTTGTAACTGTGACCATAATGGTTATGTGTTTCGAATTGAAGGAGGTGTCAGCATACCATGAGGTTAGCTGAGCGAGGTACGCGCTGACTTTTGTCAGGTCAGGAAAGCTCTTGCAATTTGCTGTTATGCGCGTCGGGTGATCTTCATTTATCACACAGTAGTCAGAATTTGCAACTTGTTCCGCCAGAGAGTCTCCTCTGATCTTGCATCTAAGCGCCGAGTGGGAATTTTCGTAAGAGGCCTTAACCCGAAACACCCTGTCGTTGCCATATGGCAAAGCAAACGCAAACACTCAAAATGTGCTTGTTTAAGTTTAACAAATTTTATATTTGCGTTAACAGGTCATTCTGAAAATTGGAAAAAAAAATTACTCAGGGTGATTCGGGTTAAAGTAGCCAAGGATAATTCTGCTCTCTCAATGGAGATTTGATACTGAATGTTGGGTAGGTATCTTGGTCAACATGCTGCTGTGGGTGGTATGTAAGCATTTATTATATCTTGGTATTGTTGTTGTTGCAGTTTCTTAATTTTTCTCTCCTCGAACTTATAGCCTGAACAGAATGAACTTACCGCCGCATCAACGTCAAAAAAACTATGATAAAAGGGTGTTTACGAAAAACATTATTTACACAGAATTGTTTACAGTTGAGTATAGGGATATTTTAATGGCTTTACGGTGGGATAAAATTTATTACGATAATTTGATAAAGCATGTTCTCAACTTCATCAGATGATAGCTATTTTTGAACTAGCTGAATCGTATGCTGATTACTACCAGACTTCGGCAGAGGGTAAAGAGACGATAAAATTGTTAGTCATTTAGCAAACTTTAAGGAAAATTTGCCTACAAATTTACTACTAAAATTAGTTGTAATCCTTGTTTAAAAAATAGCTGCTTACAGGCGCATAAGTATATTGCCATGTATGGCGAGAACAGGAAAGACCTATTTTTCTCCTTGCATAAATGTATATTATAAGAACTCAAAATAGTTTTAAACAAGCAACATCATGATATATATGCACAAATTCCTGATTTTCTTTTTTTAACACAAATCACAAAGAGTATACATAAAAATACAATTATTATATCATACTATTTCAAAAATATGTAATATATAAATGTCCAAGTATGCAATTTTATTAATTTTTATCAGACCTTTAATCTATGTTAATACGAAACAATATTTTCGTTAGTTTTATTATATAAATTTAAACCCTTAATTTGGCAAGATCACAGAACTGTAAAAAACCCTATAAGTTTTAAGTTAAACACTTCATGGTCATAACAGCCACAAATCGACAAATATAATTCTATGAGAGAAAGGGAAAAATAGCAGAAGTTTTTTATACTAAATCGTACAAAGATCGTATTAGTAAAAAAAGATATGATCGTTCAATTTTTGCAAACAAAAAAAGAAAACAAAAAAGAATAAATACAAAATATTGTGATAAGATTTGTACTGAGTAACATTTTAAAAAAATTAAGAAATGATTAATTTGAAGATGTGATAGGAAGAAATGATAAAAATGCGAGTTTTAGCCCACCGCGTCTTCAGAAATTTTTGTATTTCACTCGTTTTTTTTTTCATATAAAATCAAAATAAATGACACAAATAATTTTTAAATATGGTTTTTGAAATCATTATCTTTATGACTTAAAAAAATATATTCCGAAAAATAGGCGCTTGCTCGATAAAGGCTTAAAGTGGTTCCTTTTCAATTTTCAAAGCGGTGTTAATTTTTTCTTCTTCAATCCAATTTGATAAAGATATTTAGTAAATTTTTTAAAACATAATTAAGGCAGTGCTTCCTAAATAATTGAGGTATATTCTCGAGCTACCTAAATGCCTCCTAAATTAGAAAACACAGCCTAATCGACTCAATTTAGTTAAGGCCACATTAAGATCAATTTGCACACAGACTTAGAAATCTTAACGCACTGCATTATCGACATTTATGATGTATCATAACATGCTCTTAGCTTACTAACTCCAAACAAACTATTCATCGTACTCTCTTTAATGGCTAACTGTAGCTATTTCTCTATGTCTCTCTCTCTATCTCTATATCTCTCAATCTGACTATTAAACTCACCTGTATGGCATCTCACTGAGATTACTTTGCGAATGCGAGTGCGGCACCTTGTTGGCTGCATCCTTGTTCACACCGATCACGGCCAATTCATGCGCTGAACCCGTCAAGCTGCGATCGCTACCACGTCGACGTGCCAAGCTTCCAGGTGGTGGTGCTTGCATCATGGTGCTTACAATGCCACCCACAGCGCCCACCTTTGTCGATGTAGCCTCGCCCATATTCGGTTGAGATGAGAGCGCAGCAGTCATTTTCTTTTTAGCACCACTGACACCGCCAAAGTTAAAGAAACGCTTCTTGTGCGATGGCTGAATGCCGGTCTCGAGCAGACGTTTATAATGATCGGAGCGTATAAAACGGGGATAACAGTCCTTTTTCAGCAACAACATGTAGATGTGATCTGAGGCCGAATCGAAGGTGAAGCGGGATGGATTATTCAGACCCTTAACCACACTCTCCATAGTTTTGCCATCAATGTTAATTTCGCACGGTGCGCCCGGTTTAAGGAACTCTCTAAGAATGTGTGAACCATTATTAAGTACAGAAAATTTATTTGGGATATTTTGCCACTCACTCAAATATTTCATTGACCTTTGGTGTCACCTGCGAATGCGCTGATCTACGCAGACGATTCACTTCAATCCAGAAACGTATGTTTTCGTGTGAGTACTCTTTTTCCAGGAAATTTGTGAACTCCTGCAGTCCCGTTGGATCGCTGACGAGCTCATCGATGGAAATAGCCCAACGCCTGACGCGCTTCTCGGTAGGTATATCGACATAAGTATTGTTAAGTAGCCAAAAGGTGGTGTCTTCGGTGACCCAGGGATTCGATGGTAATGCTGGTTGCAAGAAAAAGTCGTACTCGACAAAGGTTTCTGAATAGTTGACAAGAGACTCGCAGGCCTGTGACATCTTCATGCGCGTACGGTTGATCGTCTTTCGCAGATACTCGACCTCACGTTGGGCATCTTCAACGGTCTTCTTCTTATTCGGCTTGGCACCTTGACGATCACGTGAGGGTACGGGACAGGGTTCAAGTGGAGTGAATTGGCCTGGTGGCGGACGGTGCACGCGCCAATAAGCACGTTCCTGCAGGCAAAAGAAAATTGAATTTAGTGTTAAAGTCCGAAAAAAACGCATTCTTTTACCTGTGAATCGCCCACAATTTTGTCGCCCTTCTTGCGCTCCTTCGCCAAGCGCACCTGCTCTTCAGCCTGCATCGATATAAAATCCCACTTGCCCTTGAGATTCTTGTGCAACGAGGCTAAGGCCTCCACCTCGTAGTCCTCCAAGGCGTGTCGCTGTTTGTTGCGCAACGAGCGTTTTGCCAAATAAATAGCATACTCGACATTATCGGGCGCCTTGTGCTGCCAGGGCCAATAGTAGGGTGTCTGAAAGCGATACAGAGAAGAGTCATCCTTCACCACCAGCGTCTTGGTGTCGTTGACGGGAAAGAAGTAACCGTGTAGACACAGCTGATTTGCAATATTGAGCGCCTCAGACTCTTCGATAAGCAGGCGATCCATCAGCCATTCAATGAGATCATAGCCTGTTGTGAAAAAAAGAGGAAGTGTTATGTTTGCAATCAAGGTTAGTCCAGGCTTTGTTTGCGACTTGCCCATAAAAGCATAGGGAATCGAGGTGAGGAACATTTTTTGCTGCCGCACAGGCACACCATTCTCCGGATCCTGCATCTCACGCACCAACGACTCCATCTGAAAGTGTAGGGGAAAATTGCGAAAATGTGATTAAATATAGGTTAGGTGCTTATATTAAGGATTGATCTGAGTTTTGAAGAACCTCAGTGAAGCGAAACCTGAAGTGATTAAATATAGGTTAGGTGCTTATATTAAGGATTGATCTGAGTTTTGAAGAACCTCATGTTTTGATGTTAAAGAAAAGTAGATAATATTAACGCAATCGTCACAAAAATTAGATTTTATTTGGTGTTTTGGGTAGATCACTTCTGATAATTTGTTTAATGTGCTTTTTTGGAGATGAAATATTATTTTACTTTAAAATATTAATAACATATTTATGTATTCTCTAAATTCCTAACGCTTTGTCACAAGCATGGTCTGAGATACATTAAAAACCGAATCGTTTAAAGTTTCGCTTCGGATCTTTAACTTGCTTGAACTAAGGCATGCGCCTTATACAAACAAGGTTTGGTCTTTAACCTGAAAGGAAAGGGATAGAATATTTAGAGGAATTGATTGGCACCACACGTGAATTATTGATTACATGAAACAAACTTGAAAGACAAAACCGAGGCTTGTGTTATGCCTAAACCTAGTCAAGCATTTCCAGCCCTTAGCTGTTTCTGTCTTTTAATTCTACATTTTTCACAATTTAGCTGTGGATTTTTAGTTTTCCATAATTCTTAAATATAGGAAAGAACAAAGAAAGTGAAAGGAACCATGCCCGAACCCTGATTCAAACCGGGGACCTCTGGGTTGATAGTCTAGCGCACTCTCCACTAGACTACAAAGGCCTACAATCACGTTGCGAATATTAAGAAAAGCTTAATGCTTAAATGTTTATGAAGCATATCTTGTTGAAAAAGTGTGGAATAAATGAAAAATCCCATTAACGCATTTATGGCTGAAGCATATATTGCCTTAAATAAATAGATGCATTGCTTATGGTGTAAACATCACGCTCGTTTTAAAAATGTTATAAAAAAAATTATACTTTTATGGGTTTATATTCTTTTTTCATAATCCTTGTTTTTCATAACCTTCTCGTTTTAAGCACAAAGTTGAAAATAGATTCTGTGGTATCACTTCAAGTACTTTTTGTATTCCTAAACGTATGCTTAAAAAATCTAACAGCATCCATAAATCTGTTAAAATTTTATTTTCTACAGCACTGATTAATAATTTATTCTATAGCATGCTCGTGCATGCAATTTTTTATTATTGTGCTTCGCGTCATTCAACGGAATTTGATGAAATTATGACATGTTTTTCGAGAAAATGTTGAGGGTTTTACCGCTTTTTCCTCTTTGTTGATGAAGGACAACATGTGATGTGCTCTTCATTAGCAGCACGAAGTTGATTGCCTAATACTGATGGAACAAATGAATGAATGGATGAATGAACAAGCCAATCGAAATGCAATCAGCGTGTCATGACATTGAGAGAAAGGCTAAACCACCTTATATCACTGAATGAGTGTGGAACTCGTACACAGAAAAAAAAGTCATGACTTTAATATCTACGAAATGATGGTACCTGAAAAATTATAGTGTTATCTGAACAGTTAAAACTTTACCTACACTCTATCTGCCACCTTTTTGGGGGGGTCCCCATACAAAAATCACAACTTATAAAAAAAATGTCTAATGCGAGCCATACACAATACAAACCAATCGTCAACTGAGTCAACTGTTGCTTAAATCAAAGCGTGTATGGCTTTGTCAACTGATTAGTTTGGCAGTTGTCGAGTTGGTTAATGAAAATCAAAAGATATTAGGGGTATTCACGATTCAGTGCACTTGCCTGTGCAGTTGAGAACTTGAGGAATTGTGCAGTTGTGCAGTTAGGTTTTCGTGAACACACCACCATCACCATTTCAAAGCTGTCACCATTTTTCAATGCACACAAGTGCACAACTGCTCAAGTCCTCAAGTCCTCAAGTTGAAGGTAATAGTCGAAAAGCACTTGTGCAGATTTTTGACGTACGTACAATTTGTTTTTGTAAAGTGCACAAGTCCTCAACTGCACAGGCAAGTGCACTGAATCGTGAATACCACTATTGATTTTTTCAAGTTTCCTGGCAAGTCTTTCAATTGGATTGTGCTGTGTATGGTTAAATCTTTTGATTAGCTCTAAACAAACAGTGGCTCACAACGAAAGTCGGGCAGGCATTTCTTAGCACTTTCGCATTGGTTTTAGAAATGAAAATGTAAGAAGAAACTTGGAGTAAATATTTTTGCAAAACGTTATTTATTGGTGAGCAAAGAAGCATAGTTGAACAATTAGAACATAACGGTAAAACAAAATTAAATCAAAACAAAGCCTTAAAAACGAGCTTACATGGAAATTCGGGCAGATAGGGAATTCAATGTTAAAACTAAGAATTTAATATTTTGTTGCAAATCCTTTTTCTTTTATGGCAAAGCCTTTTTGGCATCGGTGCAACCAAATTTTTACAAATATCAGCTCCAATATGATTTCACTCTTCATTTAGGATACTTTTTAATAGATCTTTAGTTGCCCATCTCTGATACTGTACTCTGGGTTCAAGTTTATCCCATAGATGTTCTATAACATTTTGAACCTGGGCTTTGTGGTGTTGTTTTTATGACATTTGGGCAAATATTAAGTACACAGTTCTTTACCAAGAGCGTCGTATGTATCAGGTCATTGTCTTGGTAAAACTCAAAATTGTCTGCAATTCCATATTTACCCGCATTTTTTTTTAAGTGCGCCATGATAATGTCAAGGAACAAATTTTAGTCCATTATACCTTCAATAAAATTAATACTTCCAACATCAGACGTAGCCCAAAACTGATCCTCTACCATGCTTAGCCGTTTGTTTAAAATTTGTGTTGCAAAATTCTTCATTCAGTTTTCGCTTTCCATCTGAACCATATAAATTAAATAAATTCTCAACGGTAAATAAAACCTGTAATAAATGTTTCTTGTTTAAAAGTGCTAAAGATCCTAATGTATTCTATTCTATTAACCTTGCTCCAGAATGAAAAGTCTGTGGTCATTTCCTCATGCACGAAATGGGGGCGTACTTTTATATTTTTTTTTTTTTTTTTGATAAAACAGTGCTTTTTCATTCCTCCTTCATTTCACTCCTTCATTGAAACAATTTTTTTCAAAACCTTCAAATTGTTTCTTACAGCCCTATTCTGGCAAGTTAACAAATTGTTAACCAGTATTTTGAATATTTCTATGGGTTTATTGTAATTTTTTGATTTCAAAACAAAATTTGAAGCTCAAAAATAAACAATTTTGATAAAAATTGTCAACTGCTTTTCAGTTATTGACAATTTCATTAACAAATTTTGATTTTTGAGCTTTAAATTTTGTTTTGAAAACAACAAACACATAGAAATATTCAAAATACTGGTTACCAATTTGTTAATTTGCCAGAATAGGGCTGTTAGTGTACATTTTTTCAAATTGCGGATAAATATGGGTCTTTTATTATTTCTCTTAAAACATACCTTTCATCTTGGGAGTAAAGTTTATTTTGAGGTACTGTACGTTCTTTATTGCATATTCTCTTATCATATATGAGGCGCTCAGCGCCATAGCGGCCTAACCCTCATTTTCAAAAAAAATAACCTAAGTATGCAGTTCCAACCAAAATTTTTTTATCTATGTATAAGTCATCCATATACCCTAAAGCTGTCCAAGATACCCAAACGCTCTGAGAACGCGGAACTTGTTTTTGTCCTTTAAAGTTTTTGGAAAATATTTTAGGACAAAATCGGCCTAAGTAGGTGGCTTAGGCCAGATGTCTTATCTGATTTAAAAAGTTGTGTGTGATAGGTCGTTTTTTAATCTAAATATTGGGGGTTGGAATTAATTTTAAAGGTTTTTTTTCGGTTTTTGAGCATTTATTTAGAAACAACGGTACAATGTATATTATTCAAAGTATTGTCCATCGTTAGCTACAACATTTTCCCATCTTTCTGGCAGCATATGGATTCCGCGCCGGAAGAACGATTCGTCTTTTGAGGCAATCCACGAATCGACCCATTTTTTGGTATCCTCGTAAGAAGTGAAGCGCTGCTCAGCCAAGCCATGCGTCATCGATCTGAATAGGTGGTAGTCGGAAGGGGCTATGTCTGGGCTATAAGGCGGGTGGGGTAGCACATCCCAATTCAGCGCCTCCAACGTTTCCTTGACGGTTCTTGCAACATGTGGCCGTGCGTTGTCATGTTGAAAAACCACTTTGTCGTGTCTTTTGGCATATTCCGGCCGTTTAACCTTTAATGCTCGGCTCAATTGCATCAATTGTTGTTGGTAGCGTTCCCCAGTGATGGTTTCGTTAGGTTTTAGCAGCTCATAGTACACGACACCCTTCTGATCCCACCAAATACACAGCATAAGCTTGGCGCCATGAATATTCGGCTTGGCCCTCGATGTTGATGCATGGCCGGGTGGTCCCCACGATTTTTTTCGCTTAGGATTATCGTAATGGATCCACTTTTCATCGCCAGTGACAATACGATGCAAAAAACTCTTCCTTTTATGCCGTTGAAGCAGTTGTTCGCACATGCAAAATCGCCGTTCAACGTCTCTCGGCTTCAACTGGTACGGCACCCAATTTCCTTGCTTTTGAATCATTCCCATGGCCTTCAAGCGTTTGCCGACCGTTGATAAGTCGACTCCCAATGATTCTGACAATTCTTGAAGGGTTTGACACGGGTCTTCATCGAGCAAAGCCTCCAATTCCTCATCTTCAAACTTTTTCGGCTGGCCCGGACGCTCTTTGTCTTCCGTATCAAAATCACCACTTTTAAACCGACGGAACCAGTACTCACAAGTAGAAATCGATGGAGCATAGTCCCCGTAAGCCTCAGTAAGCGTGCGTTGTGCTTCAACCGCATTTTTCTTCAAATGGAAGCACAAAAGTAAACCTTCCCGCAAATTGCGTTTTGTTGGAGCGAAAGTCGACATGTTCACAGAGAAAAAAATATATGTTGTTTACACTTCAGTGGAATGACACATACTGAAAAATGAAGCTTAGACAATGTGCTTTGAAATGAATATAGTCACAGGTGTGACCGATGCAATCTATTGATTGTTACGCCATCTCTTAGAAAACCTTTAAAACTAATTCCAACCCCCACAAAAACATACTTTGAAAATTAAGTTTTTCAAATACAAATAAAACTTTTCAAACCACGTTAAATGAAAATTTTATTTTCTCTATAGTTTAGGGATGTCAGTGGCAAAAATACATCGATGTATTTCTTCGTTTCGATGCATCGAAATGTACATCGATATTTTTCGATGCATCGGAGGGCATACATCGCTGCATCGATTTGCATAAAATTTTTCAGATATTATAAAATTGTACACAATTTAAAATTAATTACTAAAACTGAGCTAATTATGTTTCTAACGGACTATTTATTTATTTATTTATTTCATCTACTGGGCAACTGCCCTCACAGATATATACTTAAACTAAAATCTTAAACTGAAGATAAAACATTGACTAACAATTTCTTAAATATTTCTCTATTCATACAGAAATCCAAATGACTAGTAACAGTATTACAAAGAGTTAAGCATTTACATATAACCTCATTCTGGCCAAAATTTGTTCTATGGGGAAAAATATAAAATAACGGTCTTTCCCTAAGACCTCTCATTGGTGCATACAATGGGATAAGTTCCAACAATTGTGGACATTGTATCTTGCCATCTAAAATGTCTTTGACAAATAAAATTGAAAAACTTTTTCTTCTTAGCTCTAAAGATTGGATTCCTAGTAGTTTGCAGCGAATATTATATGAAGGCATATCCTGATATGAGTACAAATTACGCAAAGCGAAGCGAGAAAATCTTTTCTGAATTTTTTCGACTCTGTTAACATCCACTGCATATGTAGGACTCCAAACAATGCTGCAATATTCCAGAATAGATCTGACCAAGCTTGCAAAAATTGATTTTACGGTGTGGGGGTCAGAGAACTCCTTAGAGTTTCTTTTGACAAAACCTAGTTGTGAGTTAGCCCTGGAAATGACATAGTCACTATGAGTTTTAAAAGAGAGATTGGAAACAAAATAAATGCCAAGATCTTTAATAGAGGCTGTCTTTTGAAAAAAATTGTTGGCACTGAATGAATATTCATGCGTTATGCAATCATTTTTGCGACAGTAAGTTAAGATATAACATTTGGAGAAGTTTAATTTTAAGCCATTGACCTCACACCATTCAAGAAGAGCATGTATATCAGACTGAAATTGCAAACAATCGGAAGTACACTTAATAATGGAAAACATTTTCAAGTCGTCCGCATACAGTAAAGTTTTACAGAATTGAAAGCTTTTGGGTATGTCGTTTATATATAAAATAAACAAAAGTGGCCCTAAGTGGCTTCCTTGGGGAACACCAGACGTAGCATGTACCATACTAGAGTAACAATTTTCAATTTTTACGAATAATTTTCTTTTTATAATCAAGTAAAATACTTTTTCAAAACTTTTTCCCTTCGTTTTTCAAAAAACCCCCAAACCACACTTTTTGGAGCCATTTCAATTTGTTGGTCAAATTCACTCACTTTGCACAATCAGAAAAACTGAAATGGCTATTCAATGTATTAGAGATGTCAGTTTACAAAAAACATCGATATATCGATGCATCGATGCATCGACTTATTATACATCGAGTGGATAATTTTTGATGCATCGAAGCAAAACATCGATACTTTCGATGCATCGATGTTTTTCCGACATCCCTACTATAGTTGCTCCAAATCGAAACCGATAGCTTGTGCTTAATAGAATAGAAAAAATTTATTTTTTTTTTTATTTTAATTTTATAAAAAGTGAGTACGGATCAATTTCGATCGATATATTTTAAATGTTTACAATTTTCTAATTTGAAGAATGACCGACTCTGAACAAGACCATGATTTCGAAGATTCTGGCTCCAAGTATAAGCCAACTGACTCCAGTTCCTATAATTGAAGTTTGAGTGGAGATAGCAAGCCTTGTTCCGAAGCAAATACTATTGAACTGCTGCAATCAAGCCGCGAACTAGCGTCTTCAAATCAAAGTTCATTTACTAATTTCAATCCTGAATTCAACGGTAATAATTCAATGATTTTAGAACAAACAAGGAAACGATCTAGAAAACGTATGCGAAATGAAGCCTATTGGAAAAAAAATATTAGTAAGCTTAACAGAATACCTGCTAAGTCTTACGTAAACTCAAAGGGAGTCGTAAAGCCTGCCAAAATACAAGAAACTTTAGAATGCACTTGTCCATTACAATGTGATAAAAATTTCACTGAAAGCAATTTAAGGACAATTTTTGAGAACTATTACGGGATTGGCGACCACAACTTGCAGACTTCGCATTTATGTTCACAAATTACGGTGATTGAAAAAAAAGAGTGATGGTAAAAGCCGAAGATCTCATACCCGAATTTATAAGTTTCCGGATGAAAATAATGTTGATACGCAAGTCTGCAAACGTTTTTTTAAACAAGTTTTACAAATTTCTGATGGGCGTTTAACACGTGCCCTTACACATAAAACATATGAAAACGTTGTCAAAACACCCCGAGTAGATAAGAGGGGAAAACATATTCCTTATAACAAAACTATCGAAGAGGCCACGGAATATGTGAAGGAATTTATAAACAAATTTCCAAAGTACAAATCGCACTATTCAAGGAATAAAAATATAAACAGAATATCTTGCTCCATCATTAAATATGAAAATATTGTACAACTTGTATTCAAATAGCGTTGAGTCCACCAATGCGGTATCTATGTTCATTTTTACAAAAATATTTTCAGAAAACTTTAACTTGCTGTTTCGGATAGCTGCAAAAAATGTGACTCGTTTAAAGTTAAAATAGAAGCTGAAGATACTTTAGCCAATAAATTACTACTTAAATCTCAACGGGATCAACATCTCAAAAAGGCGGAGAACGCCAGAACTGAAATGCAGCATGATGTCAAATCTAATAATCATGAGTGCGCTGTTATCGCCTTTGATTTAATGAAGACTCTGCCTACTCCACAAATTTCTACATGGGTTGCTTATTACAAAAGGCAATTGTGGACATACTGTTTTGGTATCCATGACTTGATAACGGACAGAGCAGTAATGTATACATGGAATGAAGGAATTGCTTCTCATGGTCCCCAAGAAGTAGGATCTTGCATTATGCATTATGTCAAAAATTATATAAAATGCAACATATATTGTAAATAGTCCGAATTTCAATGTAAATTTTATAGATCATAAATTTTTAGTGTCGGGACACTCCTTTTTGCCTTGTGATCAAGACTTTGGTTTAATTGAAAAGGAAAAACGCTTTCATAATAGTATTTATACTCCTGACGATTGGAATGCGGTAATTTTAAGAGCATGGAAAAAACTTCCATGTGAAGTTATAAAAATGGGAGTAGAAGATAAAAAAAATATATCAATTTTAGAAAAACAAATAACTAGCCGGAAAATTTGCTGCGATAAGAAGTCAAAGGTGAATTGGCTTAACATTCAGTGGCTGAGGTTTCAGAATGATAAGCCACTTAAAATCCAATATAAATATACCAACAAACCCGAAGATAGTTTCAAGAAGTTTACATTTCAAACAGAAATGTTTCAAAATTTTTATGTATTGATTTGGAGCCTCTCTATCCTAATGGTAGACCAAACGATGTGGCAAAATATAAGGATCTACAGGAACTGAAGAACTACATTCCTCCAATATACTACAAATTTTATGATCATCTTAAAATTAACTCATCAGCATTGGAAGAAGATATACAGGACGAGAAGAAACAGTAATTGGTTTGTAAGATATATCTTTAACATATAGTTAGTCAGCTTACTGGTTGATTTTTAAACATTTTTTTTCATATGCTGGGTGCTTAAGTTTTAATATTAAAATCACTTTTATTTTGCAATAACATTTTCTAGTAAGCCAAATACTGCTACAAAAAAAAAACTAAACACTCTAAAAATAAACTAGTAGTTATTTTTATTTTCATTTTCATTTCAGCCTATCCCACAGCCTAACCCACATATTTAAAAATATTAATTTTTACCAGATAGCAGAACGGCCTAAGCCACTTTTTTTGCTAATATAGTTGAACTCACTTATTTTATAATAGAAATGTATATGTCATGTATAATAAATTAAATTATTGTATATCAAAAACTGTTGATTTCTTAAAATAAAACAACAAAAAATAAACTTTTCAATACAGTGTTTTCTTCAAAGCTGTTTTTCTCGGTTCGAAAGTTTTGAGGTGAGGCCGGTCTGGCGCTGAGCGCCTCATATATAACGCTTGTTTATATCGTGCACTGTTGATTTACTTTTTAAGACGATTTGTCGCTCGGATTTTTCTTTCAAATAATGATCTATCACGAGCTGCCTTTCTGCCAGTGTTGATTGATTCAATTTTCGAGAAATGCTTCTTTTTTTAAGTTTTGCGTTTGACTGAAGTTATTTCAACAGTAGTAAAAAGTTTAAAGCAGAAATAACGGTTAAAGGACCACGATTTGTATTTTTTCTTTACTTGCCCGACTTTCAATGTGAGTTCGTTTTTATTGAGATTTGTTTCGATTTATATTTGTTTCACCGTTATGTTCTAATTTTTTAATTATGTTTTCGTTTAATTTTGTTCACAAAAAAATAACGTTTTGAAAAAAATATAAATTGCAATTTTCTTCACACATTTTCATTTCTGAAACCAATGCGAAAGTGCAACGAAATGCCTGCCCGACTTTCGTTGTTAGTCACTGTACATATATCTGTGGTCAAAAGCACTAAGCGCTTAAGTCAAAAATTGCTGTTTCGAGTAATCTCGTGTTAAAGTTTTCAATCGCCATATGAATTGTATGAAAGAGTCTTTTGTTTTTGTGTCATAACTTTGGCTAGGGTCATGCTAGAAGCTCCAGATTTTGTGTGCTTATAAAGCTATATGCTTGAAACACATCTACATCAATAACTCAGTTTTGTCTTAAGTCGACTTAAGCGCTTAGTGCTTTTGACCACAGATATTTAGCTTTCGTTTGTGAAGAAAGTTTTACGTTTGTTTCTAAACTAATAATATATATTTGACAGTTGAAAGAAAATCTTTCAATTAAGTTTATACAGTGTGTGGCCAAGAATCTGTTCAATTGAAAGACTCAATTGACAATTGGATTGTATTGCGAAAAATTTTACATCCAATATTCTTCTTTAAAAGCAGAATTTGCTCCAAAAATGTTGTATTAGTGAACAGCGGCGTCAACTGGGTAGGGCTGGGGGGAGGCATTGGCCCCCCAAGGATCTGATAATATAATTCAATAAATCGATTCAATAAAACCATCTAATCGTGGTAGAATTATACAGTGAAAAATTTCAATGCACTGTTATTTTGTAAATTCGTCTAATTTTTACAAAATTTATTTAACTAATATACCAATTTTATCGCATACTATTAATTAAAATATATCTGATTATATTATTATTACGTTTCATATTATTTTGGCCCGACTATAGTACAGTTCACCGCAATATTCAAACCGTTATCGTTCTTTGTGCCATGGACTAGAGCGCCACCGATACGAAAGGCGATGGTATTTCTTCTAATCTTCTAATAAAATGAGTTTTCTAAACAACACACAATCGTTCCTCCAAAAGCACCGTTGCCGCGTATTTTGACAAAATTCTATCGTTCTATAAGCTGCGTGGCACCTCCGCTTTTAGTAGAACGATTGTGTTTTGTTTATAAGACATTCGTGTCTGAGCCAGAGGAAACCAACGATTTCATTATTATAGAGTTCCTCGAGAGTTCACTGTGCAGTATTTAAAATTCAAATTTCAGCAAAAAAGCAACAATTGTGTACTCATAATTTTCAGTTCAAAACCTCCTTTCTGCCTACGTCGAAATTGTTTTCTGCATTGGGCCGTGCACATAATTTGTCTGTTGCTTGGAAGTGTTTGGATGAAAGAGAAGTTCTCTCAAATTCCTGTTTTTTTATTTTACTAGCAGAGTAGCTAAGGTAGATCAAAAGCTAAAGGAATCATTGGTAATGTCAACACTTGGCCAACGAAGTATACTGCCACTGAAATTTGATGAAAATATGCCTAAGTCATGGACACATTTTTATCAGAGTGTGAAAAGCGATTTCAAGACAACTCAGAGCTAATGAATATATTAGAAACATGTGATCCTGATTCGGAAACATTTTTGTCCGAAGATTCAATAGTACAATTTTTTAAACTGTATTCCACCTACGTTGATGAAATTGTTCTCAGGAGCCAATTGAGTTTGGTGAGAGAATATTTGAAACAAAATAAAACAAAATCAATTATAGATATGGTACAGAGTTTAGAAAAAATGCAAAAAGCTTTCTCACAAATAATACAATAAATGTATATTGCTTTCACACTGCCAGTGACTACCGCATCCAACGAAAGATTTTTCTCCACTTTAAAGAGAGTGAAGTCGTATCTTCGTATAACAATGGGAGATGACCGTTTAAGCCACCTCATGCTGATGGCTGTGCAACCAGAAATGGTAAAAAAGTTCAAAAGATCTCGTTAACGAGTTTGCCCTCAAGCATCAACGTCGTTATCCACATAAATCCATTATATATTTTCCACGTTAATGGATAAAAAATTTCATTATACAATTAAGTCCATGGATTTAATATGTATTAAATATGTGTATATTGCAATATGTATTAAATTCATGCATGTGTGTATAAAAATCTGTATAACTGTGGTTTTATTAAATGTTATGTGTTACGAAAAAAATCTTATGTCATTAAAATTCTCTCCTCCCCCCCACCCCTAAAGTTTTGGTGAAATGACGCCACTGTTAGTGAAGCTATTTATTTTCATCTCTTTCTGTATATTATAATAGGCTGTAAACATTCTCTCTGTGTAATATTAAACGATATTGTCGCTTATGACAAATGCCCACTTTTCACTGTATTATTTTAAACATTAAAGATCTGTCAAAAGATACATATCTGTGGAGTTTTTACAAATCAACTTAAGTCTATCTGAAATTCATAGGCAAAACAACTCAAGTCTATATGAATTTCATATCAACCTAAAGGGTTTTGTCTATGAATTTCAGATAGACTTAAGTTGTTTTGTCAAAACTCCACAGATATCATTAATTTCTCACTTCTGCACTTGACTCCAGACCATGGCAAAATTAGACAAGGTAGTGTAAGGGCTGAGAGCCGGTGTCCGCAACTGTCAAAACGAAGTTGACAACTCATACAAAATCTACAACTAATAAGAATGCAATATGAAAGCAAAAATTGGCAAAAATACCAAAATGGCTGAGTTTGGCAGTTATGGTCACTAAGAAAGAGAGCACGTTCAGCCCTAACACTACCTTGTCTAGTTCTACTATGCTCCAGACCATAATAAAACAATCTATTTAGGTAGCCTTGACAACTTCTATTTTCTCACGAGTTGCGGTCAGCGAATGTCAAACAAAAGAAAACTAAAAAACATTTGGCACAAAATGTTTTTGGTATCTCATTTTGCATCAGCAGCCGTTTTGGTTTTCTTTTGTTTGACATTCGTTGACCACAGCTAGAACTGTCGTAACTACTTGTATTATTATACTATGCTCCAGACACAATCGAATATTTCAGATATAATCTTTTGTAGTTTTGAAATTTCTTTCATTGTTTTGAATTGATTTCAAAAAATATTTTCTGCTTTGAAAATCTGCATATTTTTCACAAATCAAGTCTTCCTATATTTCTTAAAATTATTTCCAGATTTTTAAAAATAAAAGCATAAACGCACAAAAGAACAATCCATCAAGTACAAAATGAAGAAAGCTTTACTTTTTCTCTGCTGCATTGGTAATGTTTCTAGAAATCTTTTAGATCCATTCTTTAACACAAATATGTATATATGTTTATCGTATCTCTCTCTATATATATCGTATAAAAATTGTAGCTGCCGCTTTAGTGGACAAGAGCCTAGCATTGCGAAGAATTAAGAGAGACGTTGATCCAGCTGCGCCACTTAAGAACTCCTCTCACATTTCGCAGGACTTTGTCCAGCTGCAGATAAATGCAAATCAGGAAAACACAGATAAATTGGATGGAGCAGATGGACTTCTTATGAATTCTGATATGGACGACAAGACGACGTCGAACATGAACAAAAATACAATGATAACGTCAGAAAAAGTTGACAAAAATTTGGGACCAGGACTAAAGGAGGCCAATACACATTTGCTTAGCATACTCAACTTGAAGAACAAGAAGGAGATACATAGCATTAAAAGTAAACAAACCACACCACAACAAGAGCAACAGGAGCTGGCTAACAACAACAAGTTGGCATTAGTCGATTTGCCAACGATAGCAACATCTAAGACATCAGAAATCTCCCAGCTGAATCCACAGCTAAGCATTGGAGAAAATAACGGTAATGGAGCCGAGTTAATGGGGCTTGATATAGACATGCCAGCAGAACATGAAATGCCCGTAAAAGATTTTGAAGGCTCTGATGTGCGTGTTGGCAACTCTAAAGCCAATCTGCATAATATAAAACAATCAAAGTTGACTAAACTTACAAGCAAGGGTAGTGGTGGCAGCAACAACAACAACAACAGCAATTATAAAAATGTATTAACTCAAGCTAGAGTCAACCATAACAACAACAATCGAAATAATTTCACACCAAATCTTAAAAATGGTGCCAACAAAAATATTGTAAGTCCGAATGGAAATAATAATGCATACAATAGCAACAATAATGGTGGCAATAGAAATAATTTTGCATTAAATAATCAAAATATTGCCAACAATAATAATGGAAATAGCATTGTTGGATATAACAACAACAACAATGCTGGTAGCAGCAACAACAATCTTGATCACAGAAACAATGTTGTTAATAACAACAACAACAACAATAACAATCTTGATCATAGAAACAATATTGGCAACAATAACAACAACAACAACAACAATGGTGGAAACAACATTGCTGCAGCCAACAACAATGCTGAAAGCTACAACAATGTTGAATACAATAATAATGTCGGAAACAAGAACAATATTGACTTCAACAACAACAATCTTGCAAGCAAAAATAATGCGGGAATCAACAAAAATGTTGAATATAACAACAACGCTGGAAGCAAAAACAATGTTGGAAACACCGATAATATTGAATATAACAATAATCTTGTGAGGATGGGCAATGTTCCAGCAAACAAAAACATTCCCGGCAACATCATTTTGAGCAAAGCTAACAGAATAACAGTCACCAGTGATGTCATAAAGGGCCCAAACAACGACATTTTTCCAAATCCAAATTCGAGGAACTTCGTTACCAACGATAGCTTCACCAGCTACCCGGTCAAAGTTATTTATAATGATAATAATAACGTAGGCCCCAGCCAAATCAACAACAACAACAATAATAATGACAGTTACTACAATAATAACAACAACAACAACAACAATAATCATCGCAACTTCAACGAAAACATGAACATCAACCACAAGCAACAGCCTTTTAAAAACTTTAATTTCAACAGCAACAACAAGGATTTCAATAACAATAACAATAACAATAACAACATGCGGAACAACAACAACAATCTGAAATATGTTCCAGCTCTAAAGAAACTAGACCAGGACATTGAGCAGAAAATACCAATCATTCCGCAACCAGGACCTTGGCAAGGACCCGGTGGTGAACAATTGCAAATGAGTGTTGAAAGTTTAGGACCTCTACAACCACAAGCACGTCCAAAAGAGAAATTTTCACCCGTTGAAAGCGTTTTGAAGTTTGCAAATATGTTGTTATACAAAGTGGGACTGGGTAAGTTTGAGCATCACTGCAACAAGTTTACTTTTTATTTTTAAAATATCTCTTTCTTTGTGTCTGCATGAGTATGGTTTATGAGTATAAGTAGGAGTAGGAGTATGACCAGGAGTATAATTATAAGTAGGAGTAGGAGTAGAAGTAGGAGTAGGAGTATGAGTATGAGCAGGAGTATTAGTATGAGTATGAGTATGAGTAGAAGTATGAGTAGGAGTAGGAGTAGGAGTAGGAGTAGAAGTAGGAGTAGGAGTAGGAGTAGGAGTAGGAGTAGGAGTAGGAGAAGGAGTAGGAGTAGGAGTAGGATTATGAGCAGGAGTATAATTATAAGTAGGAGTAGGAGTAGAAGTAGGAGTAGGAGTATGAGCAGGAGTATTAGTATGAGTATGAGTAGAAGTATGAGTAGGAGTGGGAGTAGGAGTAGGAGTAGGAGTAGGAGTAGGAGTAGGAGTAGGAGTAGGAGTAGGAGTAGGAGTATGAGCAGGAGTATAATTATAAGTATGAGCAGGAGTATATTATAAGTATGAGTAGGAGTAGGAGTATGAGTATGAGTAGGAGTATGAGTATGAGCAGGAGTATAATTATGAGTAAGAGCAGGAGTATGAGTATGAGTAGGAGTAGGAGTAGGAGTAGAAGTAGGAGTAGGAGTAGGAGTAGGAGTAGGAGTAGAAGTAGAAGTATGAGTAGTAGTATGAGTAGTAGGAGTATGAGTATGAGCAAGGTATATTCAACATGGTAGAGTTGTCACAGAGAAGTGGGTACCGTAGGTGTCAAACATAAGAAGAGCATAAAAGACAATAAATAAAAGCTGATAGAAAACTGTCAAATGTGTTTTAGAAATTATATAGTTTTCATTTTTGTGCTTGCTGAATTTTTTTTTTTTTTTCTTGAAACTATCATTAAATAGGTTAGGTTAGGTTAAACCGGATGCCTTCATGAAGGCTCACATAGACCAATTCAGGTCCTTAGTGGTACCGGTAGCGAACATAAGGAACCTTTGTGTTTGTTCAAAAGTCTTTAAAGATTTGCGTTGATAAAGATCATTAAATAACTGTTGCTATCTTTATACTATCTTTAAAGATCCTTAAATAACTGTTGCGAAATATTTTAAACTGTTCGCTAGCATTTTAATGGCTTTTCGAATCCATTGCCAAGTGTCATCAACTTTGTAAATTTAAGTAAATTAAAAATCTATAAGCATGGAAAACGACGCCGGAGAATCTGTTGATTTGTACTGCCCCAGAAAGTTATCTGCATCCAACAGAATCATCCATGCCAAGGACCACGCTTCTGTGCAATTGAGCATCGTCGATGTTGATTCAGAAACCAACCGCATGACCGTTGGTTCCAAGAACTATATGAATATGAGTATGAGTATGAATATGAATATGAATATGAATATGAATATGAATGTGAATATGAATATGAATATGAATATGAATATGAATATGAATATGAATATGAATATGAATATGAATATGAATATGAATATGAATATGAATATGAATATGAATATGAATATGAATATGAATATGAATATGAATATGAATATGAATATGAATATGAATATGAATATGAATATGAATATGAATATGAATATGAATATGAATATGAATATGAATATGAATATGAATATGAATATGAATATGAATATGAATATGAATATGAATATGAATATGAATATGAATATGAATATGAATATGCATATGAATATGAATATAAGTATGAATATGAATATCAGTATGAGTATGAGTATGAGTATGAATATGAATATGAATATGAATATGAATATGAATACGAATATGAATATGAATATGAATATGAATTTGAATATGCATATGAATATGAATATAAGTATGAATATGAATATCAGTATGAGTATGAGTATGAGTATGAATATGAATATGAATATGAATACGAATATGAATATGAATATGAATATGAATATGAATATGAATATGAATATGAATATGAATATGAATATGAATATGAATATGAATATGAATATGAATATGAATATGAATATGAATATGAATATGAATATGAATATGAATATGAATATGAATATGAATATGAATATGAATATGAATATGAATATGAATATGAATATGAATATGAATATGAATATGAATATGAATATGAATATGAATATGAATATGAATATGAATATGAATATGAATATGAATATGAATATGAATATGAATATGAATATGAATATGAATATGAATATGAATATGAATATGAATATGAATATGAATATGAATATGAATATGCATATGAATATGAATATAAGTATGAATATGAATATGAATATCAGTAAGAGTATGAGTAAGAGTATGAATATGAATATGAATATGAATATGAATATGAATATGAATATGAATATGAATATGAATATGAATATGAATATGAATATGAATATGAATATGAATATGAGTATGAATATGAATATGAATATGAGTATGAATATGAATATGAATATGCATATGAATATGAATATAAGTAAGAATATGAATATGAATATCAGTAAGAGTATGAGTAAGAGTATGAATATGAATATGAATATGAATATGAACATGAATATGAATATGAATATGAATATGAATATGAATATGAATATGAATATGAATATGAATATGAATATAAATATAAATATAAATATAAATATAAATATAAATATAAATATAAATATAAATATAAATATAAATATGAATATGAATATGAATATGAATATGAATATGAATATGAATATGAATATGAATATGAATATGAATATGAATATGAATATGAATATGAATATGAATATGAATATGAATATGAATATGAATATGAATATGAATATGAATATGAATATGAATATGAATATGAATATGAATATGAATATGAATATGAATATGAATATGAATATGAATATGAATATGAATATGAATATGAATATGAATATGAATATGAATATGAATATGAATATGAATATGAATATGAATATGAATATGAATATGAATATGAATATGAATATGAATATGAATATGAATATGAATATGAATATGAATATGAATATGAATATGAATATGAATATGAATATGAATATGAATATGAATATGAATATGAATATGAATATGAACATGAACATGAATATGAATATGAATATGAATATGAATATGAATATGAATATGAATATGAATATGAATATGAATATGAATATGAATATGAATATAAATATAAATATAAATATAAATATAAATATAAATATAAATATAAATATAAATATAAATATAAATATAAATATGAATATGAATATGAATATGAATATGAATATGAATATGAATATGAATATGAATATGAATATGAATATGAATATGAATATGAATATGAATATGAATATGAATATGAATATGAATATGAATATGAATATGAATATGAATATGAATATGAATATGAATATGAATATGAATATGAATATGAATATGAATATTAATATGAATATGAATATGAATATGAATATGAATATGAATATGAATATGAATATGAATATGAATATGAATATGAATATGAATATGAATATGAATATGAATATGAATATGAATATGAATATGAATATGAATATGAATATGAATATGAATATGAATATGAATATGAATATGAATATGAATATGAATATGAATATGAATATGAATATGAATATGAATATGAATATGAATATGAATATGAATATGAATATGAATATGAATATGAATATGAATATGAATATGAATATGAATATGAATATGAATATGAATATGAATATGAATATGAATATGAATATGAATATGAATATGAATATGAATATGAATATGAATATGAATATGAATATGAATATGAATATGAATATGAATATGAATATGAATATGAATATGAATATGAATATGAATATGAATATGAATATGAATATGAATATGAATATGAATATGAATATGAATATGAATATGAATATGAATATGCATATGCATATGCATATGAATATGAATATAAGTATGAATATGAATATGAATATCAGTAAGAGTATGAGTAAGAGTATGAATATGAATATCAGTAAGAGTATGAGTAAGAGTATGAATATGAATATGAATATGAATATGAATATGAACATGAATATGAATATGAATTTGAATATGAATATGAATATGAATATGAATATGAATTTGAATATGAATATGAATATGAATATGAATATGAATATGAATACGAATATGAATATGAATATAAATATAAATATGAATATGAATATGAATATGAATATGAATATGAATATGAATATGAATATGAATATGAACATGAGTATGAGTATGAGTATGAATATGAGTATGAGTATGAATATGAGTATGAGTGCGAGTATGAATTTTAATATGAATATGAGTATGTGTTTATGTATAAGTATGGGTATGAGATTGAGTATTTGTTTGACTGATATTCTTAGTACAGTTCACATCACAGCAGTATTTTCTGTCTTCAATGTGTAAATTGCTATTACGGTCGACAAGAATACAAGTGAATACATTTTTGTGGGTGCAGCGACGATATACGTCTCCTTGTGGACAAACTGGAACAGTTTTAAACAACAAACGAAAATTGTTTGTTCTTTTTTTTTAACAGTGACCAACATCATGGTAGCATGGCAATTCACAACTGTAGTGAGTTTATTGCCTCAATTAATAAATGTTTTGGTGCGAGTTCTATAGCTAATAGCATAAAGCCTTTGATTGATAACCACAAGGTAGTGTGGTTCGAGTCTCAACAATTTGGCGAACTATTTTTTTTTTTTTTTAAACTTCACTACTGAGGGTGAAAAAATTGTAAGATAGTAGTTTAAATAAAATTTTTAATATATTTTATAAGAAAGTAGTTTGATTTATTGCTATTTAGAATATATTTCTTTGTGAGTTCTGTAGCTCAGAGCTTGCTCTATAATCGTGAGGTTGTGAGTTCGAGCCTTAACAATCTGAATGGATTTTAACCGGTTTTTTTTTCTTTTTTAATATTTTTAGAACTTTTTCGGTTTTTTGAACCAATTCTTTTATTACCTTAAGTGGAGAATTTTTGAAAATTAAAATTTTTAAAGTTTTTAACAAAGACTAAAAATCTGAAAATAATTATTTAAGTAAAAAAAAAAAATTTCAATATAAAACGTTTTTAAAACGAACTAAAAATATAAAATAATTTCTCCTAGAGTGGGGTTTTTAGTTCTTCTAAAAACATGGGGAGCATGCTGTAACCCTTCATCTCTAACATAAGCAAACTTGAGTCTACCATTCATGCACGGACTTCTATTCTGACAGTCAAGGAACCTGGGTTAAGAAATCATTTATTCACTAACGAACTACAATTGGTAATAACACTCCTTACTATTCTCTATAGTAACGGTGGGCAAATGTGGTTCATTGAGATGCATGAGGCTCTTTGTTAAGTTTGTTAAGAAAATTTTTTATTTCTGTCAATCTTCATTGAATTTAATGCTGTTCTATCGTTATTAGACCAACGGTTTGGAGAAAAATTTGATAATATGAAACCTGTTTTTCTGGACGTTCTCTTTAATTATGTTGTTCTTTTTCTAAATGATGCAATAACAAGGTAATCTCAGATTAGAGAGAGTTCACACAAAAGTTGAGCTAGATGTCAAAGTCAGCTGTTCGAATTGTTGTTTTTTTAGTTGTTTCTGTTGCGATCGGCTTTAACCAATACAGAACCAAGTTTTAAAATATTGGTCAAAGATTTGTTTAAATCTCGTTTTTGTTATGTTATTTACGTTAAAAAACTTGAAATTAATTATTTCTTGTTTTGTTATTAGTGTGTAACAAAAAGATGAGTGCATATCGCACCCCATAAGCAAAATAGCCCAACTGTAAAATTTTAAATTCTTAGGAGTAGCAAAACAATTTTGTTTTTCAATTGACTCCACTCAAAACAAAGAGACAAAACTATTTTTTTTTCATTACGAAAGAGAAAGAAAATGTATTCAAAATTTTGACAGTCGATGGAGATAAGCATTACGAGAATAGTTACTAGTTTGTATATTGATTTTAGCAAGGCTGTTACTTTTTGTAAAAGCATCGTATGGATGATTTAATACCAGTATTTTAAAGCTTAAAGCTTTTAGTTTAACAGCCGAAAAAAATTTCGAAATTTCTGATTCGTATATGCAAAATTTTAAGAAAAATAAAAATTTTTTTTAATCATTAATAATTGATGTTTAAGTATCAATACGCGTGCGCCTAATTCAAAGTTTAACGATTCAGACCGAAAAACGGCTAAACTGATCCGGACTTAAACTATTCAGGGCTTTTAGGGTATGAAAAGAGCTAAAAAAACTTAGAAAATTTTGGACTTTTAGGCAATAATTGCAAAATAAGGGTTGGTTTTTAAAACACATGAAAAAGTAATTTTTCTGCATTTTTTTTAAACTCAAATCAAGGATTCAAAAATGAAGAATCAAAAACGAATGAATAGCTTTTTAGGAATGTACTTTGGTCTTGAGAACCGTACTTTAATTTTCTGTGCGATCATTCGTTGCTGTGATATCGACGATCAAAGGCAAAGTTATCCTTTTCCATTTAAATTCGGATATCTCAGCGAAAAATTGACGTTGAAAAATAAAAAAATAAACCAAATTTAAGATAAATGAAGAAGCTCATTAACTTTGTTCCATTTTTTTTCTTATGATTGTGCCATGAAATGATTTTTTTTTATACCGGTACAATCAGTTTTTTAAGAAACTTTTTTTAGTTTTTAGTTTTTCCAAAATAACTAAATAAGTTACAAACCTTTCTGCACCTTTAATTTTTTGCTGATTTAATTAAAATTCGTTTAGGTTTATTTCTTTATTTGCAAGTACGGTGTGACTCTTTGGAAGGTATTGAAAATCTTAATGTAGCTCTTATTGGTCTCACTCGTGCCCACCCCTGCTCTATAGCATGCACCTCACGTTTTTAAGAGAACTAAAAGCCCCACTTTAGGAGAAATTAGTTTTTATTTTTTATTTCGTTTTAAAAACGTGTTATATTAAATATTTTTTTGTTTTTGAATGAAATTGCTGGAATTTAAAAATGTTTGGTAAAAGGTAGCAGTTTTGGGATAAGTTATAATGATCTTAAAAAATTCCACTCCACCCCTTTGGGAGGGGGTTAACGGAAAAGGGGTTTTTAGTTAAAAAATAATTTTTTTTTAAATTTGCCATCCAAACCAAAAATTTTTGGTTTTATTTAATTTTCTATTTTGAGCGTTATTTCATATTTTTGACCTTGTATAATATATGAATATTTAAGGTTCAGAGAAATAATGACCAATGAAATAACGCCTAAAATAAAAAATGAATTAAAGCCTAAAATATTTTGGGATTACACAATTGAAATAACGTCCGAAAATCAAAAATGAAATAAGGCCCGAAAATGAAATAACGCCCAATCAAAAATGAAATAAGACAATAAAATTCTAAGAAAAAACCAGTGGGTATCCAACCAGTATGGAACTTGATGGTTTAAAATTTAATAATGCTTTAGAATCAGCCTTTCTTTTCTCTAAATACTTCCAAAATGTGTACGAGAATCATAGATCATCAACAAATCTAAATTATCTCAATTTTGAAGACCTAAATATTGATTTTTTGGATGTCTTTAATATAAGTATAGAAGACGTAGTTTTAGCAATTAATCATCTTAAACCTAGCTTTACATTTGAACATGGGGATTTCACGCCAATGTTTTTTAAATTTTGTGCAGAAAATATTGCTGTTCCTTTAGCTTTCATTTTTAATCTATGTATTAAAAAAGGCATTTTCTTAGATTTATGGAAAATTTACTTGGTCGTTCCGATTTTTAAAACTGGTAATCGTTGTGAAGTAGATAATTACAGGGTCATTATGAAACAATGCACAATAGCCAAATTGTTTGATCATATATTAAAAATCAAATTATTCGAGCATGTGAAGTGTGCCATCTCTGAATTTGAACATGGGTTTTTTCTTGGGAGATCAACATGTTCAAATTTACTGCTTATTTCGAAAAACATTATTAATGCAATGGAGAACGGTAGTCAGTTAGATATCATCTACACTGACTTTTCTAAGGCATTTGATAAAGTTGATCACTTTATTCTTCTAAGCAAATTAAAAAAGTTCGGTTTGTCGGATACTTTAACTGCTTTTTTTAAAAGTTATCTGAAAGATAGAAAGCTTTGTGTAAAAATTGGGTCAACTATTGCGGACGTTGCAATTGATGCTTTGTCAGGAGTTTCACAAGGTAGCCATTGCGGTCCTCTTCTTTTTTTGATTTTTATTAATGATTTACCAAAACACTTAAATTTTGCTAGATGTCTCTTGTACGCTGATGATGTCAAACTATTTCTTAAAATTTCGAACGAGTCTGACTGCATATGTCTCCAAAGTGATCTCTCCGCATTGCATAGTTGGTGTCTGTCAAATAAATTGTTCTTGAATATCAAAAAATGTTATATAGTTTCTTATACTAAATGTACTAATAGCGTTTTGTTCAATTATACATTGAATAATTGTATTTTGGAGCGCAAAGTTGAGATAAAGGATTTGGGGGTTCTTTTTGATACTCAGCTAAATTTTAAAAGCCATTATGATTATATTATATCTAAGTCATATTCAATGTTTGGATTTATCAAAAGGCATACTAAAATTTTTAAAGATCCGTTATGTTTCTTTTGTTCGAAGTATAATCGAATATTGTTCGATTGTTTGGAACCCGTGTTATATTATTGAATTAATCCGAATAGAGAGAGTTCAAAAACTAATGAGTAAATATGCACTTAAAAAGCTTTACTGGCCTGATGGTCTTCCCACATATGAGGCTCGTCGTAAATTCCTTGGATTGCAATCCCTTAAATACAGAAGATCGGTTTTTTCTCTTTTATTTGTGTAAAACATATTTTCTGGTAAAATTAACTGCATTGAACTGTCAAATCTTTTTCAAATTTATGACGCACCAAGGGATTTGAGGTGCATTCGTATGTTTGAAGAAAATCTCCATAGGACCAATTATGCTAATAATGAACCAATAGCTAGATGCATGCACTTGTGCAACAGTCTTTCTAATATGTTAAAATTTAATGTGTCTGAGCACCAATTTAGACTAATACTGTTCACTATTTTTAATTAGTTTTAAGATTAAATATCCTTATAGTCTGTAAAATTGTAAAAAATCCGTAGACTGAAATAAATAAATGAATAAATAAAAATCTTTATGGGCAAAAAAAATAAATTGTCTAAAATAATTTATGAAACAAGGCCAGAAAAAATAAGCATTAGCGCTCAAAATAGGAAATGAAATAAAGCCCAACATTGTTGTTTAACAACATTTATTTAATTTTTCTATTTCTGGTTTTTTTTTCATAATAAAATAACGCTCAAAATGGAAAAATTTAATAAAGTCCAATTAAAATAAAATAAGCCCCAACATTACGGGCTTATTTCATTATGAAATAACTATTTCTGGGTTTTGCTTCATAATAACATAACGCCCAAAATAGAAAAATGATATCGAGTCCAATTAAATAAAATAAAGCCCAACATTTTGGGAATAATTTATTCTGAAATAACTATTTCTGGGTTTTGTTTCATAATAACATAACGCCCAAAATAGAAAAATGAAATCGAGTCCAATTAAATAAAATAAAGCCCAACATTTTGGGCATATTTCATTATGAAATAACTATTTCTGGGTTTCGGTTCATAATAAAATAACGCCTAAAATAGGAAAATGATATAAAATCCAATTAAAAAAAAATAAAGCCCAACATTGTTGTATAACAACATTTATTTAATTTTTCTATTTCTGGTTTTTTTTCATAATAAAATAACACCCAAAATAGAAAAATGAAATAAAGTCTAATAGAAATAAAATAAAGCCCAATATTTTGGGCATCTTTCATTATGAAATAACTATTTCTGGGTTTTTTTCATAATAAAATAACGGCCAAAGAATAAAAATTCAATACAGTCCAATTAAAATAAAACAAAGCCCAACATTTTGGGCATATTTCATTATGAAATAATGACTGAATTGGTACTGAAAATTTGTTGGCTTTATTTCATTTTTTATTTTGGGCGCTGTTTCATTTGGCGTTACTTCCCTGAGTCATTATTTTAGACATTATTTATTTTTTCCCCAAAAATATTTTGGATCTTATTTCATTTTCGGTTTTGGCGTTATTTAATTATTTTTGCTTTATTTCATTTTTAATATTTGGGTGTTATTTCATTTTCATAAGCCCAAAATATTTTGGGATTTATTTAATTTTTTCAACAACACCAAGGTTCAGTTCCCAATCATTTATATACATATAGGGTATTCACAAGGTGTGCTATCATGTCATATTGTCCTAAAATTTTACAACTTAAATTTACAAGATAAATAAATGCTATTGGGGGTTGGAATTAGTTTTAAAGGTTTTCTAAGAGATGGCGTAACTATCAATAGATCGCATCGGGCACACCTGTGACTATATTCATTTCAAAGCACATTGTCTAAGCTTCATTTTTCAGTATGTGTCATTCCACTGAAGTGTAAACAACATATATTTTTTTCTCTGTGAACATGTCGACTTTCGTTCCAACAAAACGCAATTTGCGGGAAGGTTTACTTTTGTGCTTCCATTTGAAGAAAAAAGCGGTTGAAGCACAACGCACGCTTGCTGAGGCTTACGGGGACTATGCTCCATCGATTTCTACTTGTGAGTACTGGTTCCGTCGGTTTAAAAGTGGTGATTTTGATACGGAAGACAAAGAGCGTCCGGGCCAGCCGAAAAAGTTTGAAGATGAGGAATTGGAGGCTTTGCTCGATGAAGACCCGTGTCAAACCCTTCAAGAATTGTCAGAATCATTGGGAGTCGACTTATCAACGGTCGGCAAACGCTTGAAGGCCATGGGAATGATTCAAAAGCAAGGAAATTGGGTGCCGTACCAGTTGAAGCCGAGAGACGTTGAACGGTGATTTTGCATGTGCGAACAACTGCTTCAACGGCATAAAAGGAAGAGTTTTTTGCATCGTATTGTCACTGGCGATGAAAATTGGATCCATTACGATAATCCTAAGCGAAAAAAATCGTGGGGACCACCCGGCCATGCATCAATATCGAGGGCCAAGCCGAATATTCATGGCGCCAAGCTTATGCTGTGTATTTGGTGGGATCAGAACGGTGTCGTGTACTATGAGCTGCTAAAACCTAACGAAACCATCACTGGGGAACGCTACCAACAACAATTGATGCAATTGAGCCGAGCATTAAAGGTTAATCGGCCGGAATATGCCAAAAGACACGACAAAGTGGTTTTTCAACATGACAACGCACGGCCACATGTTGCAAGAACCGTCAAGGAAACGTTGGAGGCGCTGAATTGGGATGTGCTACACCACCCGCCTTATAGCCCAGACATAGCCCCTTCCGACTACCACCTATTCAGATCGATGACGCATGGCTTGGCTGAGCAGCGCTTCACTTCTTACGAGGATACCAAAAAATGGGTCGATTCGTGGATTGCCTCAAAAGACGAATCGTTCTTCCGGCGCGGAATCCATATGCTGCCAGAAAGATGGGAAAATGTTGTAGCTAACGATGGACAATACTTTGAATAATATACATTGTACCGTTGTTTCTAAATAAATGCTCAAAAACCGAAAAAAAACCTTTAAAATTAATTCCAACCCCCAATAATAAGAAACAGCTGCTTGATTAAGACACTTCAATAAACATAGCTTTCAGAGTTGTAATATATTAGTACTTTTTTATATTGAAGGCAACAATAATTTGTTTAAACTAGTGTAAAATCTTAGGACAATATGACATTATGACATGAAAGCACACCTTTTGAATACCCAAATAGTAAAATTGGAGAAAGTAGAAGCATTTCGGCGAGACAGACTGCCGAAACTGTCAAAACGAAGTTGACAGCTTATAGAAAATCTGAAACCGATGAGAAAGCCAAAATTGCCCGCATTCAGCAAAGTCAACTGTTGTGAGCTGTTATGGTAGCATAATTATATAATTATGTTAATAATTTAATTGCACAGGTTTCTCACTCAAATTTGCAGCATTCTTTCAGTGTTTCAGCAAATTTTAACACAACAGCCAGTTACCAACTGTTGACTCCGCTGAATGCGGCCATTGATTTCCTTTTGTTCTCATTCGCAAAAAGCTGACTGACAATTTTGGATATGAGAAAGAGCACGCGGTTTGAAATGCATCTATTTTCTCTGGTTCTGCCATGTTTATATATAAACAGTTGTCAAAGTTCTTTTAAGAGCTGAAATGAGTTCTTTATCTCTTATTTTTACCTATAAGTAGAAATTGCTTATTGCTCTTATATTAAAACATATCCTCTTTTTAAAACACCCTATATCCTTCAAGGTATTAACTTTTTTGACCTCTTTAGCAGACAACAACAACAAGCCATACCACGCTCAGGGCACTACTCATCAAGTATTTGTCAATCCCAGCCAGCCACTTGGCGCCTGTGGCACCATGGAAGGTGATGATTTCGACTCCATCGATTATCTCTACAATTCGCTAGACAACGGACCAACCGGCACACGCTCCGCAGTTTTATCACCTAGTTCTATATCAGTGCCGCTCATGCCGCCCTTTGTTTTTCAATCTCAGATGGCACAAAATGATCCTTCACTATCTTTCAATTTTCTTGAAAACGCTCTCGATTCACTGCTGGCCAATAGCGCTGCTGTCGATGATGATGGCGAGGATGAACTTGAGTTGCGCTGTCCAGTTCATCGTGAGACCAGCAAGGATTTTAAGCGAAATTCATCGGCGAATACTAATCCGAAGGATTTAATACAAGTCTGCTCATGCCGCTTGTTCAAGAAGAAGAGGAACCCCTAAAAAGGACTTTACAACAACGAAGTAGGTTGGTTATAGCTAGCTGTAGGAGGAAGGAAGCAACCTTAGCAATATATCATTTTAATTTCATGTATATAAATTATACATTCATTTATATCTATATTTATATACAACTTTTTATCTACTATGAGGTATGTATTTTCTAGATTAGGATATTTGAGTAGCACTTGTTTTGCGAAAATAGGACAATAAAAATATTAATAAAAAATAGTGCGTCTTGATTTAAAGCTGAGAGATATTTTTATCAGCGGTTTGTATGCTTCAATACTCACCTTGTCGAAAGCTGCTGGACGCGATAGCTTCTCGATGGTTTGCTGTGCAGCGCCTGCTGCGCTGCTGCTGGTACCCGAGAGACCACCCAGCAGCGATGAGCTGGTGGACGAGGAGTTGTGCTGCTGCAAATGTTGCTGGTGCTGGACATGCGTTGGCGGAATATGATGCGTCTGCTGAATGTTTTGATGAGCTACCGAGCTGCCGCTGAAGGCGGTTGCAGCATTTGTTGTTGCTGATATTGCTGTAGCTGTTGAGGCCAATGCAGGCACCGTAGTTGTTGTTGTTATTGTTATGGTGGTATTGGCGGCAGCCGCCGCAGCAGCAGCAGTTGCTGTTGCTGTCGCTGTTGTCGTAGCATGATGCGGTGTTGTTGTTAGCGATGCTGGCGATGTTGCTGCTAAGGTGTGTTGCTGTTGCTGTTGTTGCGGCTCCATGGCCACAACCAGGCTGAACAGAAATGTGCTGGAGGGCACAATATTGTTGCTGCTGATTGTTTAGAAATGCTTTTTCTTTTAGTTGCTACAGCTTGTTTAAACTTTCGTATTTATGCTTGTTTACGCGCTATTTATTGTAAACTTAATTTAAATACTTTTTTGTTTTGTTGGAATTAGTTGTTATGGGGGGGAAAAAATGGTATAGTAAGATTTGTTGAAAATTTTTGATTTTTTTTTATTTAGTGGTTTGTGTGTTGATCTTCAATAAACACTTCTGCATTATCCGAATTCCATTATGTCGCGGTATATGAAAATATTTGCTGTAATGAAAGACAAAGGCAAAGAAATAATTTAATTCATTAGTTACATACTTTTAAACAAATATAGCTTCTTGTTTTTTTATTGTTGGTACTCACAATATTTCATTTTGCACTGCTTCACATGTGGTTAAGGTTGCTGAAGTCGTTGTAGTTGCATTCCAAGTTGCAGGCTTTGTCACATTTGATATAGCTTCTCTTCATGTGCTGTCGTTGGTATTGTTTTATTTTTGCAGGCTTGAATTTTGCGTTTTTCTGTTGAAGCAGTCGTCGTGTAACGCCGACAACATTTGGACAAACGTTCTGCAGCCTTCGTTTGGCAATTCTTGCTCCTAACGTTGGTGGTATTCTTAAAATAATTGGCAAACAATGCAGTGGATTTACATCCATTTCGTCATGATTAATAGACGTACCGATCTGTAAGCATAACAAAGTAAAAGTAGATATGTGAAAAATGAAATAAACTTTGAAAATTTGAAATATATTTCAAATTTAAAAGAAATGGTTCAAATTAACGATAACCTAACACGGGGGTTACACGAGACAGTACCCTGCAAACATTTGGAAGACGATTGGAAGAGAAGTTGATTTGACGAAGCACTTGCGATTCGCCCAAGGGTTCTTTGGACGATGGATCGCTTTTCGATCTCCCAAGCAATGAATGCGCAATATAAGAAAAATCTTCCTTTGCTCACTTCGGCGATCGTTGGAAGATGGATCGCTTTTCGATCACCCAAGCGATAATTGCGCGATTCAAGAAAAATTTTCAAAATCTTTCTTCACTCATTTTTGCGATCATTGGAAGATGGCTTTTTAAAAATTTAAAAATCTATCGTTGGAATATGAAGCAGGCTATTCTATATACTTCTCTCCTAAAAATAATCATCAAAATATTTTTGTAAATAATTTATTTGTATTGGATTTATTTGTATTGGACCGATTTGACAAGGAATGTCGCCTATAAAACAACTTGTACAGTTTAACAAAGGCGCTTTGCAGCAAGTCGCTGAGATACCCTAAAATCAATTCATTTTTCACTCTTGTCGGTGAATCGCTAAGGGCTTCTCTTGGCAATTCGTTTAAGACTCTTCTGAGAGAATTGCTTAAAACGCTTTTTGGCGATTCGTTAGCGACTCTTCCAAGCAAATCTCTTAGGAATTCTTTAGGAGATTCATTCGCGAATCGTCCCGGCGAATCGCTTTTATTGTCTCAGCTGCTTACATTCGGCGATACCCGGATGACTCTCAAATGAGCTCGCCGGTGATTATCTGATCTTCCAAGCGATTCGCTGGCAATTCTGAGACTATTGAAAATGTTTGCAGGGTACTGTTAAGACAGTTGCAATACATTCACAATTTTTTACCCACATACACTCACTTTTGCTACTGTCTCCTCTACTGTCTTAACATTTTTGTAGACAGTTGGCGGGGCAGTAGCTAGGACAGTAGCATGATATTTAGTATATCAAATGACAGAAGACGAGAAAATTTAATAGAAATAATTGGAAATTTGCAATACTTTGGCATGCCCGTAGTTTTAACGAAAATGTTCATCATAAAATATTATTATTTTACTATTTTGTCTTCTGTCTTGCCAACTGTCTGGACTCTTATTCACAGACACAAAGTTTGGCACATAAAACGTTTGTTTCACTGTCTTAACCACATTAACAATGTTGTCGTAGCTAGTCTTAAATCTTAAAAAACCAAAAACAGCTTGCTATAGATACTATTTAATCGTGAATTTTGAAAAAAGCGAAATCAAGAAATGTTCAGTAAAGACAAAAAACCAAGCAACTTTTAGATCATTGGTGTCAATGAATTAACGAGTTTTTGATAAGATTTTGTCGAAAAAACTTCATGTTTATCACAAATTTCAATATTTTTTGTGGTTTTTCTAGGTAACTCAGGTTCTAACTCGCGGCTAGAATCAGATTTCGAAGTTTCTCATATTTCTAATATTCTATTCGTTGTAGAGTTCAGAAGCGTTAACAGTTGCCACTTCCAATGAAAGTCTTTCACCTTCTCATTGCACCTGAATTTTAGAAATACTCATTTCCAAATAATGAAACCATTTCAGATTCAGAAGACGATGAGTTGGAAGAAAATGAAAATGATTATTTAAACAATTTGCTTTTTTCATATGCAGTAAAATTAAAATTAAAAAAAAAGTGAAATGAACAAAATATGTATAAAAAATATATTAAAAGAAAAAACAAAAAAAATGAAAAACAAAAAATAAAAAAAAATTTAATAAAAAATATATAAAAATTTGAAAGACGAAGAATAAAAATATTTTAAGAGCAAAAAATTAAAAAAAAATATAAAAAACAAAATATTTAAAAAAGTATTAAAAGCAAAAAATCCAAAAAAAATCTAGAAATATAAAATAAAAAAGGATATTAAAAGCAAAACATAAAAACAAAATATAAAAAACAGAAATTACAAAAATAAAAATATTAAGATTAAAAAAAGTGAAATGAACAAAATATATATAAAAAAAATATTATAAGAAAAAAATAAAAAAATAAAAAATCAAAAAATAAAAAAAAAATTAAATAAAAAATATATGAAAATTTGAAAGACGAAAAATAAAAAATATTAAGAGCAAAAAATTAAAAAAATATACAAAACAATATATATATAAAAGTATTAAGATCAAAAAATCCAAAAAAAATCTGGAAATATAAAATAAATAATGGTATTAAAAGCAAATCATAAAAACAAAATATAAAAAACAGAAATTACAAAAATATAAAAAACAAAAAAATAAAAAAATATAAAAAACAAAAAAAAAGCAAAAAAATTAATAAAAAAACATGGGGCTCTTCCCGCATCCAGTACGTGGTGACCCTGGAAACCATATATTGGCATTTCCGAACTGGCGTTACAGACGATTTGTACGAATAAATATTAAAAAAATAGAATGAAAAAGTCTAATTTTTAAACAATTTTTTTATATTTGTGTAATGATAAAGGAGCACTATATAAAAGATATAAGCAAAAATATGTGCTGGTGTTACGTTACAAAAAGCGGAAGTGATTTCTGCCTTGGATTACAAAATTTGCAAAACTCTCCGAATTGAGCTAACTTTTTGTATAAAACTTTTTTTAGAAGGTTTTAAAAAACATAAGTTTATTTTCTTAGTGATCAAAGTTGAAAATATTTTCTGATCCTTTTTACCAAAATTTTTGATTTGGCTTTACGTTACTAAAATTTCTATGACAGTTTAATTGGGTATTGAAGTAATTAGGTAGCTAAGTAATTATGTAATTAAGTTATTAAAAAAAAATTGAATTTATTGTCCCTTCTTTGAATCAACCATTTTTTCATTATCTCGAACCAATGCCTTCCATTTTTACTAAAACAAAGCCTACGTAACATTTACGAAAAAGAAAAACTACATTTGTCAAACAGTGCAGACGATTTGATCATCATGGTAATTGAATTTATGTAGAAATTACTAAAACTGATAAAATTAAAATGTTTCTCTTAAATGATATTATAAAATATTAAGTTTTTAATAAGTTTTGATTTTTCGCTCACGGCACACTTTATTCTGGTCAAATTTCATTTATGTAGGCTAATTGCGGGTTTTTAGTTTGATAGATTGATTGATTGATTGATTTATTGCGATAGTAATTAGTACATTAAGAATACTTTCTTTTATAGTACAATTTATAATTGGAAATTAGTGGCATACTGTCTTAAAAACTAAGAATTAAATAATTCCAAACTTACTTTTATCTTAATTGAATTTTTTTTTTAAATAAAATTAAATTTCATATCTAAATAAAGCGAAAAAATATTTTCTCGATTTCATAACATATTTATCGTTGTAAAAGTGCTATTTTCTAAAGCCTTGTATATTTATTTTTAGTTCACACATCGCACGTCAGCTTCGGTAAAAGCGAGATACAGTATTTTATTGATAGTGACACGCCCCTTTGCTGAATCCCACCCACTTTTTCCATCGCGCTTGAAAAGATACTTTATTCCAAGTACCCTGCACCAAGTTTTATTAAATTCAGTCTATTCAACACCAAGGTATGATTTTTGACCACTTTTCCAAACTCTGGCCCAATGTAGGACGCCTTGACGAAGAAAATTCGGCATCAATATTTTGTTTCAAGCCATTTTGAACAATCAAACAAAACACCAAAACAATAAATAATGGCGGTTAAAAGTTTGTTATATCTCTACACTCACAAAAATCTGCTTCCCTTAAATTAAGAAATTGTGGCATCAATTCATAAGCATGGGTTTTTCTATATTCAATAGGTAGACAATTCGTACATGATTTAACGATCTCACGTCTTGAATTCGTTGCAACGTTATCAAAACAGCTTCTTAGTTTTGAAGAAAATTTTACTTAAATATAAGAAATGAAGGTATGATAAAAGTTTTATTTACAAAAATTGTATAAAAGCAGAAATAATTTGAAGAAAAACTGTATTATATCAAGTACGCTTGCGACATTCTACAGCATTATTTCTTAAATTTAAAGAAATATAAGTTACAATACTTGGATATTTAGTAGAAATACATGCAAGTTTTTATTTTTTTGTGCACCACAAATGATTTATTTTAAAGATGCTTTTCTTATATTTCTAGAAAAAATGCTTTAAAATTACTTACAAAGCGAACGATTTTTAATGAATCAAATTAAACGACGATTGTTTAACAACTGCGATGGTCGAATGGATAAGCTGATGGACTTACACTCACGCGGCCGAGGTTCAAGTCTCCGCATAGTGGTAATTTTTCAATTTAATTTAATGTAAATAATAACAAAAAAAAAATAATGTTTGCAGTTTTCCGTCAGTATAAAAATAATAATTCTCACATGATGCTGTTTCAAATCTCAAAAATGTTTTTTATTGCAAAAATTCCAAAATTTGTCCAGGGATTCGATGAAAAAAATTTTTTTAAAGAAAAAGTTTCCCTTAGTTATAGCCGATGATTATTAAACAGTAGAAAATTAATTATTTTAAGAGAAAACGTTTCTATTAGATACTGCCGATGATAAATAAACGGTACAAAAACTTACTCAAATGCCATAATATTTCAACACAATTCGACTAAGTTTCTTAAATTTAGCGAAATAATTCGTAAATGATTGGATAATTTTTCTAAACTGTTTTACACTTCTGGTGTCAATTTAACAAAAAATGTATACTTCATTTTTTTAAATTTGGCCATGGCGCTAAATGAAGCCCGATTTTCTAACGATTGGGTGCAATTCTTTTAGATTTTCTGGACATTTTTTTCTGAGTGCATTGAATTCACATTACAAGCTGCTACTTAATATTGCTTGCTATGTCTTATCCGATTTCTTTGGTATCGTTCGGTCGCTGTCATATATTCGAATATTTTCGATTAAACTTTTTGATAAGACAAATCACGCTATTGAGCTTGTTTGCAGGTCCTGCCACTGGGACTGGGGGGCCTCCAGGCTGACTGGGCCCCTAGGCCGGGGCCTTCTAGGCCTAGGTGGAAATCCGACACTAAATATTGGTTCAGTTATTGAACTTTTTACACTTCAAATTAAACCTGTTATCAACACTCTTGATTTTTAGAAGTTTAAAAATGTAAATTTGTATAAGTTGAATAAATTTGAATTGGATTTATGTTATAAAATATTAAATTTTAGCCATCGAAAGTACTATTGACTCATTCACGCTAGCTACTTCAATAGTTCTAAGCACACTAGCTAATTTTTTTACCCAAGGTAATACATAAAAGAGTAAGTTCAACCAACTTCCTGCTCTATAGTTTTTTTTAATTCCTAAACGTCTTGACTGACTCATAAAATTCATTCTGACGAACGCATACTTCGAAGTAATTTATTCGAGAAAACATGAACAAGAAGACGTGATGAAAAAATATAAATATATTTTCTAAAGAATCAAGCACACTACCTACGTTTTTCTTTTTTTTTAACTGCTTCATTTTGTATCACGAAGAAGCACAACAACGATGATAAAGACACGAGAAGCAATACTTTCTTCCATACAAAACTATATTGCTTCTCGTGACTTTCATATAGTTTGTGTGCCTCGTGATAATACAGAATGAAGCCGTTAATTTCAATTATGACAAAAAACGAAATTTTCGTATAAATATTTTTCTCAATATTAAAAGAAAATAAAATAAATAGAAACAGTGTTGTATCTTTGCAGGAAGCGCAAAATCTAAAATTTCATCACGACTAAAATGCATAAAAATGGTTGACTTTTATGAGATGTAGTATTCAGAAAAAAAATTATTTTGCAATAAAAATATCAGTTCTTGTTAGTGAAAGCATTATATTACTTACTATATTAATTTAGCAAGGTCTCGTCGCTGTGCGCCGCACAGTGAGCTTTTTTTATTTTAGGATGACATTTGGGCTTTTTTTTTTTTTGATAAATTTTATAAAAAAGTATTTTTATTCGCCAGATTATGTAACATATATTATCAGCCCTATTCTGGTTGTTAGCTTAACAAGAAATAGTTCAGGAGCTCTTGTTTAGCTGATTGTTATGTTATGTAAATATTGGTATTCCTTAAAAGCATTAACAACATAAAAGCTTAAAAAGCTTTTAAAGTTCACCATGCATGGTGAAAATCGATATGCCTATTGAAAGAAGAGATGCGCTATATAAACAGGTGCTTCGAGAGCAGCTTGTGACTTTGCAAGCGCTTGAAAAATTTGCCACGGCTACTGAAAGATTTCATTACCAACACTTAAAATAAGTAAAAAATTCTTCCATTTTTCAGTTTAATGTATTTAAACTCAATACTATATTATAATTTGTATTTTTTTATTATTTTCATAACAATTTTCTATCTAAACACATACATTTCATTCGTTGTTAAGACTCTTTCTGTTATTAACAAAATTGTGAGGAAAAGAGCTTTTAAATTTGCAGCAGAATACAAAACCTTAACAAATTGTTAATATTAACTATTTTGTTAATGTGGTGAGCTTAGTTAAGCTGCCAGAATAGGGCTGTATGAATGTGGTATTAAAAACTTGATGTATTGCATGGTTTTTTTAAAAAATTCGTCAAATTTGAGACATTTTTAACAAAAATAAGCTCAATAAAACCCATCAAATAAAGTCAAGTTTAAACAATAATAACTCCAAGCACAAAGTATATTTCAAAGTATTGTATTTCGGACTTATTTATGTCTTAATCGCCATTGAACTTAACCCATTAATGACAACGTATGTTATATCATACGCGATAAAAGCATTTTTTAAAAATTCCTCAAAAATCCTCAGCCACTATAAAGCTTTTGCTTCCAACAGTAAGAGAAGGCCAAAAGTATGCATTTTCCAAAACAATTTATTAAATTGACATTAAAAGCCTTTTTGTGTACTTTTTCGCGCCAGTTCGTGCAGTATTTAAAAAAAACCGTGAGCAATGCCACTCAGGTGAGTTATTTTGTTTTATAAACCTCAAGAAAAAAGAAAATATAATTAAAAAAGTGCATTAGGTTAAAGTGGAACGCTTACGCTATAAAATGAAAATTTTCCAATTTTTCATTTTTTCTAATATTTTTAGAATTTTTTGTTATTTCTCTACCGAGTAAAAAATTTTGATTTACATTACTCGTATGCTCATTAAGAGCGCTTTCATCCCCTTGCGTATAGTGCTATTTGTAAAGCGCTGTGCTTGGAGCTCTTTCTAGTGGAGCGCTCGGCTTCCTACTGGGTACTTACAGACCCCTTATGCGTTTATAATCATGCGCTTCGCCACACCCAAACCCTTTAGATTTTTTTTTAAACTTCAGAGTTTTCCGTCTTATAATAATACAAGCTTTTGCTGAAAATTTTGAAAGCTAAACTCACCGGGTTCTGGTAGTGAGCATTAATGGGTTAATATTAAATACAATTAAAAAATGTTTACAAATAAAAATAAAAAAATCGTTGAAATATGACTGTAAATTGTTTAAGGAATGAAAATTTAAGTAAAATTTTGTAGAAAATATCTAGCTAATTACGCATTATTAAAGCCGAAGGCTACGAGTGTCATAAAATATCATACTTCTACCTTCTGTTTCTGTAAAAAACTGCTGCATCTAGGTGCTATTAAAAAAACCACTTAATTTGAAAAAAGTCTTAAGAATCAAATGTTGCTCTAAAATGCACAACAACAACAACAAAGTTTTTTCAATATGAAAAGAAAAAAACACTAGCTGATTTTATTGCACAATTTCTGCCCTGCTAAAAGCGTCATCAGAAATCTTTGTGATACCCGTGCAAGCGCGCATTAACGCACTGCACCACCGGGGCGATAAGATTAGAAGTGTCAATTTCTCAGTTTTTCTCAGTTTCAAAATTTCACATTTGTTGTTGTATTTCTGTTTTACTTTAGTCTCTATTCTTATGTTATTATATGTAGTCCAACAGCCTGCTGGAAGTCTGCACTAACAAAGCATGTTTACTGAAGTTGTTTTTAGAAAACAGAAATACAACAACAAATGTGAAATTTTAAAATTGAGAAAAACTGAGAAATTGACACTTCAAATCTTATCGCCCCGGTGGTGCAGTGCGTTAATGCGCGCTTGTACGGGTATCACAAAGATTTCTGATGACGCTTTTAGCAAGGCAGAAATTGTGCAATAAAATCAGCTAGTGATTTTTTCCTTTTCATATTGAAAAAACTTTGTTGTTGTTGTTGTTTCTTTGGAAAAATTCGTTAGAACAATTAATTGTTCGAACTTTGACCTTAAGCTCAATAAACGATTTTAAACTATCAAACAACTAGAATTTGTATTTAAAATCAAGTATGATTTAAACTATCAAACATTTAGAATTTGTATTTAAATCATATAAAGTCAACATAATAAATATAGAGGTCATTTAGAAAAAACTTTAATTAAAGAAAAATTAAAAAGAATTCATAATTTAAAATAAGTTTTACAAAACCTTATTTTGTATTAGCAAGCATTTTTTAAACATTTTTTTTTAATTTCGTTAATTTGGTAATATAGTTTTATAGGAGACTAGCTTATATACCCATTGTTACTGTGGCCTTGATTTTTCAGAAATTTTTTTCTTAAGAATTTTGTTTAAATTTCTTTAACCCTTCGTGGGACCCTAAGGCCCGTAGGGACTTTTTCGATTTTGAATCGCAAATTATACCTATTTTGGCCACTACGACCCCCTCCCAAAGTTACCATGTATTCCTGGAACATTTAGTTCTGCGTCTTTTACGGGTTCGATCATTAAAATCGGACCAGTGGTTACCGAGATCTAAGGATTTACTTTTACTGCCTACGAGAAAGGTCCCTAAAGTCCCCTGGGACATAGTATGAAAATTAAGCAAATTAACGGTATTACTTCGTGGAATTCATTGTTTTATGGCTCAAAATTGCAGCTGCGTTTAGTTTCAAGGTAAAATAATAGTTTTGCTAATTGGGTTTTCCAAGAAATGAGCAGGGGGAGGTATAAGTTTGCTTATTTTATTGCTTTGTTCATTCCTGATGCATTTGTCTTACACCTGCGTGCCTACCTGAATGTTGGGGGGAAAAAAGGTATAAAAACCAGTTGCTTCAAGAATATTCAACAGTTGTGTACTAACTTTTGAATTGAATTGAGCTAAAGAAAAATGTGCGAAGCAAATATCAATATAAATGAAATACTAAATGAACAAAGTTGTGATTTCGATGATGAAATAAGTGATCCATCGTTCCAAATAAATGAAGAAGCCTCTGATTGCGAAAGTGGAGCCACTATTGAATACTGGGACGAAGATACAAGTGACGATGATGATGAAACGCCGCCAAATCAAGAAACAACTTCAGATGACTATTATGTTGGAAAAAATGGCATGAAATGGAAGAAAGCGCCGCCACCAACTTCACGTGTAAGATCGCACAATATCTTCACCATGAGAAGTAGAGGAATAGGACCAATAATGACTTCGGATGATCCATTGAGCATATTCAAAACAATTTTTACCGAGGAAATGTCACACATAATCGTAAGAGAAACTAACCGAAAAGCCAAACAAACTATTGAAGCGTGGAATGAAGCTAATCCAACACGACCCAAAGAATGGCAACCACTGACACCCAAGGAGTTTGATGCGTTCCTGGCAATGCTTATAGCTTCTGGCCTATATAAGTCAAACAATGAACCAGCTTACTGCCTGTTTGATACAAATCATCCACCAATCTTCAGAGCTGTAATGTAATTCAAAAGATTCAAACTGCTATTGAGGTACATACGATTTGACAACGTGAACACACGCATGGAAAGGTCACAGAGCAGCAAAACGGCAGCAATTGATGATATTTGGCTCATGCTGCAAGCTAATTTGGCAAGTCGGTACGAACCACATGATGCTCTAACAGTAGATGAACAACTGTTTCCATATAGAGGACGGACATCATTTACACAGTACATTCCATCAAAGCCTGCAAAATATGGAATAAAGGTGTGGTGGATATGTGATGCAAAAACCAAATATCCGCTCAAAGGTATCATATACTCTGGAAAAGCACCAGGACAGGAGCGTGAAACCCAGCTGGGCTACAAAGTGACAATGAAGCTCGCGCAGAAATACTTATTTACTGGCCGCATTTTGTATGCAGACAACTCTTTTCGTCTCTTGAATTGGCTGAAAACTTGATTACCCAAAGAACAGCATATGTTGGTACCTTACGCACAAATAAAGCTTGTATTCCCAGTGAGTTTAGAAAGAATCCCAATCGCCCAATTGATAGTACATTGTTCGGCTACCATGACAACAACGTTGCGCTATGCTCATATGTGCCGAAGAAAAAGAAAGCAGTGGTACTCATTTCAACAGCACATTATACAAACGCCGTCGAAGGAGCACATAAAAAACCAATGGCCATTGTGGATTACAACAAAAATAAAGCTGGAGTGGACACGATGGACCAAATGCTAGGTACATACACGTGTAAAAGAGGTACTAAACGCTGGCCACTGGCCATGTTTTATAATATTGTGGACGTTGCTGCATTGGCGTCATTTATCGCCTATAATGACCTCAATCCGAGCCAGAAAAGCGACAGGAGGCGGTCGTTCTTATACAAATTAGTTCAGCAGTTGGCTACTCCCGAAATCGAAGAAAGGGCGCAAAATAATCGTATAACCCGCTACCCCCATATCAAGAGAGCTATGATGGACTACAACGTCATACCACTAGAAGAGAGCATTACAAGCGAAGCACCACCAATTCAACACAGGGATCAACGGAAAACTTGCTATTTATGTCAACAACACAACAACAGGCAACGTAATACAAGATTTGCATGCTGCGATTGCAGGAAGTTTGTTTGTATGGAGCATTCAGAGCAGATGCACCGTTGCATGCCGTGCAAAATTTCCAGGATTCAGCGAGCAGAACAATAAAATAATATTAGATTAAGACTATGTCTCAATAAAAATAATTAATATTTAATTTAAAACCAAAATTTGCCCGTGTTCAATCATTTTTAGTGCATTTTATAGGCAATATTCATATTATGTCCCAGCGGACCTTAGGGACCTTTGACGTATAATTTACTTAGGGTCCCACGAAGGGTTAAAAATAATTTTTGACCTCTTTTTGTCATTGCCAAACATGCTAAGGTCCTCAGATTCACCAAACACCTTAAATGCTTAAGGTAAAATATCTACCATGCAAGAATTTTCAAAGTTATTTTATTGCAATTTGGTAATTGCATACCTTTGCGGTAAGTAACACTCTTGGTTTATGTAACTTTTATTAGAAAATTTCGTTTTCTATAGAAACATGGTGCCTAAAATTTCCAAGAAACTCACACCACAAAAACTTTCGCACCTGAAGTACACAAAATGTTTTTAGTATTAATTTTATTTTTTGGTGAAATAGAAAAAAATCATTAAAAAATGAAAGGGCTACAAAGGATTACAAGGGTTACAAAGGATTGCATTCATATTTTTTTTGTTCAAAATTTTGATTAATTGTCCGTCAAATCGTGTTTCAATCTTTATCCTTTTCTATTGCCTTCTTGAATTTATAATTCTCCAACAAAAACCTTAACGAATTTCATTATTTCGCAAAAAACATTGGTAAAAATGTTTGCTGTTGAAAAAATATTCAAAACCAAAAATGGTTCTTTCATATGGCATGCATAAATATAGAGTTGTTTTAAAGTTTCTATAGTAAAAATTTAAAAACGTTTTATGCGATCGAAAATTCAAGCCTAACATCAAAAAATTTAAGATTTTTTTTTTTGTTTTGTTTATTTTTATTCATATTGTATTTTTGTAATTTTTTTTTTTTGCAAAAAAAGTAATGGTGTAGTGAATAAATCATGACAATTGCTCAATTCGTTTCTGCGTTATACTCTCAAATACCCCTTTAAACACTGCCACAGCACCAACAGCGCCATCTACTGGGTCAAACTTTAAAACAAAACCATCTACAGACCCAGCCGCACACACACACCAAATTTCATCAAAATCGGTCCAGCCGTTTTGGAGGAGTTCAGTGACAAGGCCATGTACAGAAGAATTTTGAAATTTGGAAGATTTGAAATATTTTGTGCATGACGTTTAAGTGAAGTTAAATAAAAAAATTCAATTTTTAAAAAACATAAATAAGCAATTTTATGCGGTTTTTTTTTTGTATTAAAAAATATGGTTTGTATGGGAGGTGGGCGCTGCAGTTGACCTAGAATTCTGATTTTGCTGTTACTTAATTTAGGCTAAAACTTATTTGTACAAAATTTCATGGCCCTAGCTTTTATAGTTTGTGAGATAATGCAAATGCCGTCCTAAGATCGAAAAAAGCGCACTGTGCGCCGTCTGCCTCGTTAACACGAAACACATGTGTTTTTAATTCAAGGTCTTAAATCTCAAAGCGTGTGAATATATTTTTGAGGTAAAAACCAAAATGAGTACCTATTATGTGCATACAAAAAAAAACACAAATTCAACATACCATCGTATGTACATATGTTAGCATTTAATTCAAATAGGCGCACATGCTTTTACACGCCGTCACATATAAAAATAAATAACGCTCACTTAAACCCACACAAAGCAAATACGCAACGAGACCCACGCATACATATTCACATCGCAATACATACATATGTTTATATAAGCACGTGGAAGTATGAATGTATGATGATGGCATGTGTGCTGCCCGAAAACAAACACACGCACACACACGCATGCATACACACGCATGCACACACACTGCCCTCATGCACCTCAAAGCGAACGGATACATTAAATGCTTTACTAAATCATCTCGTTCATCTGCTATCACTGTGACACCCAGCGTCAGACACTTCATTTTGACACTTGCTCATATACAGATATACGCAGACCTTCCCTTCAGATCCACCCAGACACAAGTACCACTATGCTGGCTGCCAAGGATGTCAAATGTTATTAAAAGGATCACTTGCTGCCGTTGCTACTTCCTTCATTCTAAGCTGTTAAAACTCTGCATTATTGTTGTTAGGCTTTTTATTGACGTGTCCTTTTCTTTTGTCTTCATTTTTCCTTGTTTTGCACCCAACAACACAGCCAACAACACAGCAAAAATAACGAAAATTTATTCGGAAAACTTTTATTCTTTATGTTTTTCGATAAATTCTGTTTTAGCAGCTTTAAGCAAAGGCTATCCTAATTGGAATGTTTAAAGCTTAAAGTTAACCAAAATTACACAACAACAACAGAGAGATAAAGCTACAGGGAGAAAGAGAGGGAGTGAGTTGGTAGAAGGATAAACCTACTTATGTATTTATTTATTACACATAGCTAGGGGAAAAAAGGATACTTAAATTATGCATGCATATTTTATGCTGTCGCTATAAATTATACAGGTTTTCACAAGATGTGGTGCATACGTTCGAATAACAACAACAACAACTTTGGAACTTTATCAGCAAAAAGTCGGACTTTTATATGATGGTATCTTGATATATGTTCGTGTGGCGATAGTCCATAAATTCTCACCTTTCAAAGGGTATGCATCAGGATTTTTTTTAATTCTAATAATGATCTTATACATACATATACGCCAGACGCGTACGCAGGGGAATTTTGGGGGTTCGAATCCACCTTCCCACGAATTGAAAGAATTTTAACGAGCTTCGAGAGAAACACTCAGCACAACATGGAAAAATCAGAAGACTCAATTTAAAACATTCATTGTGAAAAGACTATAGTAAGGTAAGTTACCCAAACACGGCCAACCTAACGGTTTTTACCAGACAGAAGAGAAACGGGTTTCTCTAATTTAATTTTTGCAATTTTGTATTTTTGTTTATTCAATTCTTTTTTCAAAAACATAAAAATAAAGCATGAAAAAGTTAAAAATATATCCAGCTCAGAAGGTTTTAAAAAGGTCTGATTTTGCCATATTAGGACTACCATGTCTAAATAAGGCCCAATATATAACGGTTTTAGAAACATAACAAAACAGTCAAAAAATAATAAAATAAGAACACATATTGTTATTACAAATGTTGGTTTACATTTATACTAAACATAAATGCTATTCATAGCTTTTTTTTACAAAAACTTTTTCGAAAAAATACTTTTATTGCCAAAATAAAAATAAAGTTACTCTGGATTTTTAAATAAAATTTTGGTAATTTGCTGACATTTATAGTTGAGGGCTTTCTTTTTCGTAGTTTTTTTCTGCCAGGTAGATTTAGGTGTAGACATGAGAACGGAAAAAGAAAGCCGGAAAGAAAAAAATGTTTGGGCCTTTTTAGGTGCTCTCAATATGATTTCATTAATCAAGTTTTTCTCGGAATACACCACAGTTAGATTTGATCAATTAACCTTTTTGTGTTCGTTAAAATACCTCTCTTGATTTTTAATTCAAAGCTGGACATAGGCAATAGTTAATTCGTAGAATAACGGACTTTTACTGCGAGCACAATATTACATCAATCACGTTGTTGACGCTACCGCTGACTTCGTTCGACCGTCACTCGCTTCACAGATGCGCAATCGAAGTTATTTTTTTTGCATCGTGATGCAGATATGAACATGTTTAAACGTGCAAAAAATCATTTTGCAGAGAGTGCAATAAATGTGCGTATTAGAAATCGGGCCTTATTAAGGCTTGGGCCTTATTTGGCGAAGGGACCTTATATAGACTTAACATTTTTTTAAAGTACAGTGAAGGAATATGTGTTCAAATTTAATGGAACTATGTTCATAATAAATGAATTTGTTTTTTAAATAGAGCTTGAAAAAAAACCATTTAACTTAAACTCAAATGTTTGTACAGTTCAATTAAAAACAAAAGTTTTTTTCAAAACAATGTTTTTAAACATACTTTTATTGAAAACATTTACAATTTAAAAGCATTCGTTTGAAAAAAAATTAAAACTTTAGTGTTGAAAACAAATATTTTAAAACATAATTTTAAAATATCGTTCTTGAATTAAACACAATAAAATTGAACCGCCATTTTTTCGATTCTATTTTTTTAATTTTTTCGAGATGTTGACGTCACATTCGTAATTAGTGACCCCGGAACCCCTCGAATATCATATTTTAACTCTATTCGATGAAGTTAGGGCTTATTGCGGATTTAAATATTTTAAACATTAAAGTTATAAATTAGTCATCTAATGTTAATTATTTTTTAAAACCAATTTAAAAAATATTTTCACACGATCAAGTGTAAAATCGGTGTTTTTTCTCAGCTTGGTCTCAATTATCTAGCAATTTTTGTCAAAGATTCTACTGAACATAATTTTTCAATATTGTGATAAACTCAAAGACTTTTTTGTTCTTTTAATCTTAAATTATTTATAAAACATAAAAGAAGTGTTAAGTTTACGAATACAAGAACCACGTGATCAGGCTTACAATAAAACAGTGAGTAATGTAGAAAGTAACAAATGCAATGAAGTTAAATAACTGCATTGATAAATGAAGAGTGGTGTTCTTACTCACAAAGAGCACGCTCGAAGAGAATACCACAAATACCCCCTTAGAAACTGGTTTTTTCCAGATTTAAAACTTATGCTTAAAATATAATTGGCCATTTATTTGAATTTTACTTCAAGTGTTAATTTTAATTAATTCATAAATTATAAATAAGGAAGCAAACAACCAAAATATAATTAATTTTGTTATCTAACTCTTAAATTATACTTAACAATCGGTTCAATAGATTGAATGTTTTCATTTTGATTAAATTCAATTTTATTATTTTCATTAACATTTTCATTTATGATTTGGCTTTGATTATTTTCTTCAAATGTTTTTTAATTCAAATTTTTTGTAAAGGATCTGTAATAGTACTTGGAATAAGGTTTTCGTTGCTTTTTGAACACAAACTTATTTGGTTTGCGTGTCTTTTCCAAATTTTGTTACAATTAGTTTTTAACATATATGTTTGTTTTCCAATTTTTTTATTTATAATACCTTTTATCCAAGTTACTTTTCCTGGAATAGAATAATCTTTTACGCCAACAATATCATTTACTTTAAAAATATTATTTTTACAACCTCTGCGATACTTTTTCTGATTATCTTGTTTTTTCTTAATGTAATTTTTTATTTCAGAATCATCTTTTATTTGAACTTTCCTGTTTGGTTTAAGTGAATCCAGTCTAGTTCTTAATTTTCTTCGATTAAATATTAAATATGCTGGAGAGACACCAGTGCTCGAATGTGCTGTATTTCTATAATCTAATAAAAAATTGCATAAGGCGTCTTGAAATTCTGACAATGGCTGCGCTTTAAGGCATTTTGAACTGTTTTAACTGAATTTTCCGCTTGCCCGTTTGTGGCTGGATGACCTACTGGTGACGTTATGTGCTCGATACCATGCAGTTCTGTAAAGATTTTAAACTCTCTCGAAATAAAAGCTTTTCCGTTATTGGATACTAAAGTTTTTGGTAGCCCGAATCGAGAAAAAATATCTTTTAATACTCCTATAGTAGCAGAGCTAGTAGTATTTTTTGACATATTGACACACTCAACCCATTTACTAGAGCTGTCTACGACTATCAGACAATATCTATTCATGATCGGACCAAAAAAATCGATATGAACCCTAGACCAAATCTCATCTGATCACTTCCAGTTAATTAATTTCTGTTTAGGTGGATTTGGACGAGTCCATAAACATGGCTCACAAGCATTTACAACTTTTTCCAAATCTTTGCTTTGGCCTGGCCACCAGCAACACTCACGTGCCATAGTTTTCATCTTCACTATACCCATATGAGTCGCATGCAAAAAATTAACCACGCCATCTTCCAAAATTTTGGGAATAATTACCCTATACCCCCAAAATAAGCATCCCGATTCTTCGGATAATTCTACTCATCTCGTGAAATAAGGTACCAATTCTGGAGCAACTTTTTTTGGCCAACTTTATTGAATCATATCCCGGATTTGTTTCAATACTTCGTCTTTTTCTGTCTCTTTGACAAAATCGCTACAGCTTCCCTGTCAAGCTGGGAATATCTTTTTTCAGTTTCTGTTAGCGTCCTCGAAGTAAACTCGAAAGGTCGTTCTTCTCTACGTTCATCTAATTGTGACAAAACTGTTCCTACGCCTACTGGACTTGCGTCCACGGTTAATTTAGTCTACAATTGGGATCAAAATGCGCTAAACAATTTCCTTCAAGCTGTAATTTCTTTAATTTGTCTACCGATTTAGAACATTCGCCAGACCACACGAACAGCTTATCAGTTTTTAATAACGTGTATAAAGGATGCAGCTGCGTCGATATATCGGGCAAGAACCGCCTATAAAAATGTACAACCCCAAGAAACGCTTGAAGTTATTTTACATTAGATGGATACGGAATTTCTATAATGTCCTTATCTTTTTCAGGGTTCATGTAAATACCATTTTTGTCAATTACATGACCTAAGTACTCAATTTGCTTGCAAAAAAATTCACATTTATCAGTAGATAATTTAAACCCAGCGTCCTTCAGTAAACTATGCACCTTTTCGAGTCTCTCAATGTGACATTTTCGGTTCGGCGCACTAATAAGAATATCGTCTAGAAAAACAACAACTTCATTTATTCCAGACAGCAAAGAATCCATTATTTTTTTAAAAACTGCCGGAGCAGATGCTAAGCCGTAAATAAGTCTAGTGCACTGAAAAAGACCTTTTGATGTGGAAATTGTAGTTAAACTACGTCACTCCCTGTCTATCTCGATTTGCTGATAAGCCATACTCAAATCAAATTTCGTAAATTCAACACCACCATGCAGCTTTGCAAAAATCTCCTCAAAAACTCAAAGACTTTTTTGTTGTTTTAATCTTAAATTATTTATTAAACATATTATAAGTGTTAAGTTTACGAATACAAGAACCGCAAGATCGGGCTTACAATAAAACAGTGAGTAATGTAGAAAGTAACAAATGCAATGAAGTTAAATAACTGCATTGATAAATGAAGAGTGGTGTTCTTACTCTCAAAGAGCACGCTTGAAGAGAATACCACAAATTTAAACTCAGATAGCTACGTATTTTTTATTATTGAATAGAAATAAAAAGAGATAACTAAAAAAAAATAAATGAGTTTTTAGTTGAAAATTTAATACGTTATTTTACATTTAGTTTTGTAGAAACGCAAAAACGTTAAATTTCTATTTAAAACTTTTTTAATTTTATAGTATGTTTTTAGGCTCAGTGTAAATAATATAAAAATATATTCTAAATTAATTTTTTTATTTGTTTTCAATTCTATCTTCTTTTCGATAGGTGGCATAAAAAAGCTGTCCTTTTCAGCCGGCGTAAAGATATTTTGGTCCCGATTTATCGACAAAAAACAATCAAAGTGCATTTTAATAAGGATACTTGTAGCTACAACCTTTACTTGAATTATTAGTTTGGCCCAATAGGAAAAACTCAGCGCGACTTTTTAAAAAATACCCGTATCTGGGGAAAATTGTAAACAAACCTTATAATACTAGTTAAGGTTGTCGTAATCTTATTAATTGATTGCACTTTGATTTTTTTTTCCGATAAATTGGGACCAAAATATCTTGACACCGGCTGCAAAGAACTACTTGTACTTTGAAAAAAATGTACTTTGCAAAAAATTTTTTATTTTATTTACGTAAAAAAAGTTTTAAGTTTCTTTGTATCGTAGTCTTTTTACAATAAATATCAACGCTAGTTGAATGAAAAAAACTAAAGCGCCTGTTGCTGGCATGGTATTAATCTTTAAAATTAATAATGGGTCGTGTAACTGCAATTTTTTAAAAAGTTTAATATTTTTCCCTCAAAAAAAAATTTCCAATGATACCCTATTTTCGAAAATCGGATTTAAACTGACTGAGCTACGATGTCTCAAAATATATCCTTTTTTGGCATTCACATGGCTATGGATCCACGGAAGAAATCTCAAGACCTCAATCTCCGGCTTTGGTTTTCTTAACAATAAATTAATCTAAGCACAAAATTTTAGCCAAATCGAAGATTTTCAGTGCAACTGATATTATACTTCAATGTGAAAGGGGCGACATATTGAAAATAATTTGTTCCTACTTTGACGAAATATGTTTAATGCAAATTTTTTTATAACATATTGTTAAAAATTGGTTAAAACATTGCTTGAAACATTGTGTTGAATTTAAAAACGTCATGGTTTTTCCAGTGTATAAATTGATTTTGATCAATATTTTGTACCCCATATTTGTAGGCACTGCTTGAAACAGACAAATCGACCTGTAACGTTTATATATCCATAAGTTATGTATTCATCAGCAAGCCGATTCCTGAAGATTGGTGCAACGTTGCCAGTTTTAATCGCTTCAAGCAAAACATCGAAGCTTCGAAGACCCAAAACATGCATGAGAAGGGATGTAAAAGGGACCACGAAAGAAATTTTAAATGCATTAGCCCAAAAATAAATAAAATGCATACTGTTATTATATATTATATAAAAAAAAATTAAATAAGTCTAAACAAAAAAAAATTAAATAACCCCCCCGAAATTTTTTTCTGAGTCGCACTCATACATACATAATACAAAAGAGCTACAATATTTTTTCGTGTTATTTAACTAATATTTTTTCCACAAAAAGTGTCTGAAGTAAGACTAGGATGAGAGAAAAGACATAAATTTACACTAAAATTCAACATTTCAATGTGTGTATAGTCCATTAATAATAGCATGCACACTTTGAAAATGCCATAAATTGTATTGGTACGAGTATGAGGAATAAAAGCACAGGTGTTTTAATTTAAGACCATTACATTGAGCTTAAGTGTAGCCGAAATTTAACTCAATTAATTCCATTCCAAGTCCAAAATAAACAAAAGAATTGAACGACAAAAGCACAAACTTATTTCTGCATATAAAATCTTTTTTTAATTAAAAAAAAATTACTTGGCCATTTCAGTACTAGAAATGATTTACACCAAGCATCTTTTATTTTGTATTATTATCATAAGTATATGAATTTTCCCATGAATATAAAACCTTTAAAGCAGGAGCGTTTATTTTATAAAAGTCTGATTATATTAGCACCGACTTTAAAGGTTTTATATTCATGGAGAAATTAATATATTTATGATAACAATACAAAATAGAAAAAAAATAATAATAAGATTTCCAATTTAATAATATATATAAATAAAATATCAAATTTGACGAAGAATTAATGTGAAAAGAAATTTAAAATTCTTTTTTACTTTGTAATGGTTTTGAGGTTGCTTTTTTTTTTTTTGTTAAAAAGTTTTTATTTCTTCCTTTTTCGAGATTATGATATCAATTTTTCCCATTCTTATAACGAATTTTCTTATCCTAGTGTCAAAATTAACTGGGAAACAGTATTTTTCTTATATTGCCACGCCCTTTTGTTGAATAACGACCACTTTATTGACCGTAATTTGTAATACTTAATTGTTCCAACCCTTGCACCAATTTCCAGTATCCTTTTGTCAATATTAACTGAGATACAGTATTTTTCTTATATTGCCACGCCTTTTTTTAACGACGGTTACTTTCTTATCCGCACATTTTCATAACTATGCCTACTAGGCCGGGTCTATTTTTGTAGGGAGGCAAAAAAATCGCCCATTGCTCAGTGAAAATCGTATTCTAGGGATCAAAATAAGAAGCTTTGCCCGAGAAACTATACCTCTAAAACGAATTGTAATGCCCCAACTTTTGACTTTTGTCCCGTAGGTTCAAATTTTGAAAAATCCAATTTAGAGTGCCCCAATCGAGTCCAAATGTATGACCGACCCCCACTAACTTTGGAGGGCCGATCCACCCATGCCAGTGGCACACCCCCTGGAACCCTCTTGGGGCTCCCCATTCACACATTTCAAAAAATTACCTTTTCAAATCAAAACCCCCAGGGGGGGTTCCAGGGGGTGTGCCAGTGGCATGGGTGGATCGGCCCTCCAAAGTTAGTGGGGGTCGGTCATACATTTGGACTCGATTGGGACCCTACGGGAAAAAAGGTTGGGGCATTAGAATTCGTTGTATAGGTATAGTTCCTCGAGCAAAGTTTCTAATTTTGATCCCTAGAATACGATTTTCACTGAGCATTGGGCGATTTTTAAATCGACCCGCCCTAATGCCTACCCTTGTACCTAATTTAGTATCTTAGTGTCAACATTATTCCAGTTAAAGAGTTTTTCTAATATTGCCAAGCCCTTTATCGAATAACGCCCACTTTTTGACCATAATTTGTAATTATTGTTCCTACCGCTGTACCAATTTCCAGTACCCTAGTGTCAATATTAACTGAGATACAGTATTTTTCTTATATTACCACGCCCTTTTGTCCAACAACGCCCCCTTTTTCAACGTAAATTTTCATAATTATGGCTTCCCCTGTACCTAATTTCAATACCCTAGTGTCAATATTATTCGATTTACAGCGTTTTTCTAATATTTCCACGCCTTTTATCGAATAACGCCCACTTTTTAACACAATTTTAAATAATTGTGCCTACCCCTGTAACAAATTTCAGTACTCCTGTGTTAATATTATTCGATATACAGATGTTTTTCTTATATTTCCACGCCCCTGTGTTGAATACCACCCACTTTTTTAGACGGGCACCTCCGCGTTCAGTGTCTTTATCTATTTACAAAAAATTGCAGCAATCGGGCAAGTACTTTAGGAGTTATCAATGTACATTCGACCGGTTCATTTTGCAAAACTGTTAAAATACTTTGGTGCGCGTCAACTTTCTAAAAGTTCAACCCTAAATGAACAAAAAAATACGTAAGTATTTTGAAAATACACAGGACCTGAACCACCTTACAAAATATGGTGTCGAAACCAAAACAAATATTAAATTTATTTTAATGGCTTATTTTAAGGAATATTTTGAACTTATTTTAGTTTTTTTTTCTTTTTAAAAAACCGTTGTGACTATTTTTGGTGAAATTTTGATCCTGAAATTTTTTACAAAAAAAATTTTTTTTTATTTTTTATCATCAAATTTTTTTTTTATTTTGCTCCACCGATATTATGTTTGTAATTTTTTATTCTTAGGCAAAACTTTAGCTTTCTTACGGTATAACATATTGCGAATTTTGGCGGACCATAACACGAATAAACGCACAGATCGAACATCACCCAGCCCGGTCTGTAGGAGCAGGCTTCAAATTGAGGTTTGATAGCCTCCTTGCTTTGCATTCGAATTTTATCCAGAATTTCATTCTGGATGAGCTTCAAATGCTCCGTCAATCACACTGTGTTGGGGTAGTCATATGGTATGACTCCAACCTGGTAGTTATCCACTACATCCTTGAAGCTGAGCACTTTAGCCCCAGCGTTTTTAGATTGTGCACTAGTAGAGGACACTGCAGCCATCCTGCCTCCTGGAGCAATAGTCGCTAGTTTCGAAGTAGGTGCCTCATCTACGTTTGCTCCTTCTACTAAAGCCACGCGCTTCGGCGGGTTGTTTTGTGGTGTTGTGATGTTTGACCGCGCACGCTTTGACTTATCCGGGAAAGCAAGTTGCGCGCTCTTGATGGTAGCCTTAATAGGCTGCTGCGCTAGCTTTCTTGCTTCCGTCAGCTCAAAGCGTTTACTTAGGATAGGACCTTAAGACGCCTTCGCCCGGCTCCTGAAAGTCTTATTTTTGCACCCCCTTCGGAGTCACCTCCATCTATTGTTGCCTGATAGGCCATAAAAGCCTCCTCCTCGTCAGTGTTGATGTCAGGAGCACCTAGGGGTGATGCACGTCGAGCTCCGTGACATCCATGTTTTTAGCAACGCCAATGGAATCAGTGACTACGAAGGTTGTAGCTGCAGTAGTTGCGTTTTCGGGCTTGCTAACCTCATTTCTTTTTGTATTTAGTTGTTCCATAAATAGTCCCACGAGTAAGGGGGAAGGGAAGTTGACCAAGGCGTCAACTTGGCAGGGCTAGTTGAAACCAGAGGTCGCCAGGTATCTGGAGTCCACCCTGAAGACACACTTACGCAGTGCCGTTCATTTCGTAGGCACGGTTCGTTCAACACTTGGGATTGCGGGTTTTATCGAGTTTGCCTCTCTAGTTCCGCCATATTCAGTAAAAGCAGGGACACCTAGCGCAGGATGTGACTCTTCGCCACACGTGACTCTTCGTCACTTATGGTTGGTCTTAGACATCAGGCAGTGCCTCTGATTAGGCACTAGTACCTAATATTAGTCCCCTAAAACCACAAGATTTGGTGCATTTTCAGACTTTTGGCGCAAAAAAATGAAGTTTGGTGACTGGTGCATTTTTGATATTTTTTAGTTTCGAAGGGACCAAATGTGCCTCAGTTTAGGACTTAATAATAAATAGAATTTGTTTTAGATTTGTTTTAATCAAGATGTGATTTAATGGAACAAGTATATAAAAACATAAGTAATTTTTTTTGTAAGATTTGTTAAATAAGCTTTATTTTTTAAGTTTTTATGTTTGTATTAAAATTTAAAGGAAACTGAAGTGTTAGGAGCGATATGGTGCTAACCCACATAAAATAAATTTGGAGATAAATCTTAAGATATAGTCGTTGGAACCCCAATATTATGCTTCCATCGTATGAACGCCTTAAAATTATTTTACTACCTTCCCTAAGAAGCAGAAGAATGATGCTTAATGTCATGTTTCTGTATAAATTACTTCGTGGCGAGATTAATTCGGAATATCTCATCTCAGCTCTAAATTTTAACATCCCAAGGAGAGGAACTAGACATTTTCTGTTTTTCAAGTTGAGTCAGTGCAGTTCTAATTACGCTCTTCATGAACCTTTACGATGTATGTGCAGTGATTTCAATGCTAACTTCAACATGATTAATTTTTCTGATTCGGTAGACGTCTTAAAACGGAAAATTGTATTACATTTAAATAACTCAATCAATTCAACTTCATTATACCTAACGCAGTTTTATAACAATGTAATATTGGTAATTGAGATTGTTCTGTTTCTCTTTTTTGTCGCGATATTATGTTTTATAAAGTAAGCACCATCAAATATGAATCGTTTTAAAAACTTACTTTTTAATTATTCAATAATTTAATTTTTAACCGAATTGGGATTTACGTGCTCACGTGGTTTCCTGATTTGAAATTAGACTGAACTCACACTATCACCTGGATTGGTGTGCCAGAGTATATCTCTTTTCCACACAAGTTTATGCCTGCGTTGGCCCAAATGCATATCCAACTAATTGGGATTTTGATTTGGCGGATATGAGATTTATCTCAATTCCACGTAGGTCCTTGGGTTGGACAATGGCCGCAAACCAGTTAAAATGAGTTTAGTGTTTTTGATTGTTTTTCTGGTACCTTAAATTGATAATTACTATTATTTAATTCGATGTTACTTATTTATATAGAATCAAGTATACTTAAATATGCGTTTTATATATATTCAATTTTTAAATTCCGTTGAAAAGCCAATTAATGTGCTTAGTGGAAAATCCTAATTGCCAATAGGGGGTATGTTTTAGTACGTAGGTGCATTCTGTCTGTCCCGGCTGATTCGGGCAGATTTTACAATGTCAATCGTGCATGCGTATAGGACGGGTATACGTATCTTGGAAGATTTCATACCTCCGGGTGAATCCAAAAAAAAAATGCATTCGAAAGTTTGACGGTTTCTATAAATTTCAGTTTTGAATATTTTTAATTGTTCATATTTTTCCCATAAAGAGGGTTTTATACAAATATATTTTAATTTTCTGTAGTGCCTGCATACACAGTACTTTAAAATCCTTAGTGTGTCGGACAGTTTGAACTGATTAAACTGATTTGTCGGCCTTTGTAGTCTAGTGGAGAGTGCGATCGGCTATCAACCTAGAGGTCCCTGATTTGAATCCCGGTTCGGGCATAGTTCTTTCCACTTTCTTTGTTTTTTCCTACATTTAAGAATTATGAAAAATTAAAAATCCACAGCTATATTGTAGAAAATGTGGAATTACAGGACAGGAACACAACTAAAGGCTGGAAATGCTTGCCGAGGTTAAGGCATAACGCTAGCCTCGGTTAAAAGCAATTCAAATTGTCTTTCACAATTGTTTCGCCTAAGCAATAATTCACGTATGGTTCCAATCAATTCCTCTATATAATCTATCCCTTTCCTTTCAGATCAAAGACCAAACCTTGTTTGCATAAGGCGCATGCCTTGGTTCTTTGATCTTTTTTAACCCTTAGACAAACACGTGGTTCTGGCCAGGCATATTTCAATTTGAGCGTTAATTAATAAATGTCCCCTCAAACAAACACACATGCCTGGCCAGACACATGAAATAAATTATTATTATTATACACATTTTGGGTTATTTTTCTGCAAATACAATGCAAATTGTTGTTTCCATGTATTTTTTTTTATATTTGGGTTGTTTTTATGTGAATTCAATGCAGATGTTTGCTTCCAGGTAGTTTTTGTGTTCATTTTTCTCTTATTTCTTTCTTTCGTTTGTGATTTTGGTTTTGAGTTCAGTTAGTTTATTATTGAATGCTGAACATACAACATCGACAGTCCAAAATATTTTTTGTGCGGAAACTATAGTGAAATTATTACTATTGTTATGGCAGAGGATTTAGAATTTGTGTACAATACGCGCTTGCGTACAGGCAGCCTTACTGATAATTTCCAACAACAACTATCATCAGCATTACAGCGTGATTTCGCACTTCTCACAGAAGCAGACGAAGAACTTGATTTATTTGAAGTAGAGGTGGGTAACTCAGTGCTGTGCTATGGCACTGTGCTGACTCTCTGTAGTATGCGATATGTGCTAGCACACTACGTTCACTCACATAATGGCACAATAGCACGCAAAGAACACAGCTTAGATGCACTTTTGGGCGTAAAGTGGCTTTTGTGTGCAGTGTTGGAATGTAAAGCAGAGTGCAGTGCTTATCTTCTTCACTGAAACTCATTGGTTATCGCTGCTGTACACTGCATTACTAAAGTTTTGTTAAATTTTTGCTTAGTAAAATTGTTTTTTGTTTTACTTTAGCTCACTTGCAGTAATTGGAAATATGCAGTTTGTGCATTTTGTAAACAAATTTATAGAAAAGGGTGTTAGCACTCTATTTGTTGTCGACACTTTATAAGTGCTTTGTTCGATTGTGGCACAATTGTGCTAGCACAGTGTGCTGACAAATAAGGGTGAGCATGTGCTAGTGTGTCAACACATCAAAAATTGTGTTATTACCCACCTCTAATTTGAAGACCAAAGCGGTGAAAACACAGATTTTGTGCCCGAAAATGACGCCTCGGACATTGAATATGAATTGGAAATTGAAGCAAATGAAATATTCGACAGCGGTGAAGAATCCGAAGAAGAAAGTGAGAATGCACCAACTCAAGCTGCAGACGGTTTTTTGCTTGGAAAATATTGTACCAAGTGGAGTACAGCTGAACCCGCTACAGTGAGATTCCGCCAGCACAACATCATGCGTTTCAGAGGTGAATTTTGTGCGCCCACGGCATGGAAATAGCTGCTCATCGATGGTTACACTTTCGTATGGTTCAAAATTACTGGCAAGATTGTTATTCAAGAAGTTCCATATGTCGCGAATGGGAGCAGCTTTGTCGGTTTGTTGACGAAATGCGCGCGTACGACTATCGTCAAATCAAATACAGCGCATCAAAGTAACAAATCGTGTATTGATATACATTCATATACCGTGGGCGCACAAAGTTCACGCAATACATCCCATCAAAGCCCGAAAAGAATGGCATAAAAGTATGGTGGGCATGCGATGCCAAAACCAAATATCCGTTGCAAGACTTTACTGTACACTGGTAAAGAGGGAGAACAACGAGAGACAAACCAATGCGAAAATGTGCTCATGCGTTTGGCTAATCGATACGCCAATAGCGGCAGAACTATTATTGCTGATAACTTATTTACAACATTAGACGCAGCTAAACGTCTTTCGTCGATTGGACTAGCATACGTTGGCACCATTAGATCCAACAAAAGGTGTCTTCCCAAAGAAGTGAAAAAAGACAGCAAACGGCCAGTGCTTTCATCTGTGTTCGGTTTCTATGATAACCTTGTATCACTGTGCAGCTACGTTCCAAAGAAGAACAAAGCAGTAAATCTACTATCCACTGTGCACTACTCCGAGAAAGTTGAAAGCGTATCAAAAAAACCGGGAGCTATATTATTTTACAATTCAACAAAGGCCGGCGTTGATACAATCGACCAAATGGTAACGCACTACTCCACAAAACGGTCAACCAGACGTTGGCCATTAGCATTTTTTTGCAACATGATAGACGTCATGGGATTAGCCGCTTATATCAAATGCAATGAAAATACAGAAGGAACCAGAAAAGACAGGCGACGAATGTTCTTGAACACGCTGAGTAAACAATTGGTGCTTGCTAATACTGAAAACCGCATGAACAACAACCAAATTTTGGGACAACATTCAACCCGTTTAGCCTTTGAATCTTTCTTTGGAAGGCCTTTGAATATTCCCAGCAACATGCTGCCTAACCAACAAAGCGGCCCTAGTACACTGAATTCCAGAAAAAATTGCAGAATTTGTGCAAGACGCAAGACGAAAAACTGCGTAGGAGGACACGTTTTTACTGCCTGTGTGCCAACAACATTCTAAAGTTGATTATACTTGTTTTTCATGCATTCCACAAAATGAATAAACATTTTTTTACATTTAGGTAGCTACATATATCAACAAATCAAAAAAAAAGTCTAAAGACAAAAATAATAAACGAGCATACTTAGAAATTCAAAGTTACGGTACCCTTTTTGCCATACAAATGCATAAAAACGTATAGGGGTCTGGCCAGGCATATGTGTTTGTTCGAAGGTTTCAGAATATGTGTTTGACGGGGGTTAAAAAATAACTCGGCGTCAATTGAGAAAGAGACTAATTAACTAATTAAAACAATTTGTTTTTTTAATTCCAGATAATTCAGTGCTGAGGAACCGCGATCACCGCACAAAGTAAATTTTTCGAGGCACCAGCGGAGAACTGCAATAACTCCGTTTTTTCTTAAGATTTTTTTACCAAAATTTTTTTATATATTTTCTAAGTAATGTTTTATAATAAACTTGTTTTCAAAATAAATCTATAATAACAATATGATATAGAAAAATTCTTGAAAGTAGGCCTTTTTTGACCGAACAAACTTTACTCCCCTCCCCCCTTAATAAAAAAAGCGGACCATATTTTAATTCTTGGGTTCAGGGCTACACTTGATGTATATTTTCGGGCATAGAATAAAAAATAAAAGCACCGAAGGCACTTAAATTAAAACTAAAATACACCCAGTTAAGCTTTTTTCCTCCAGTTTCTTTCTTTTAAAAACAAAACATATTGCAACATCGAATAGAACACTAGATCCAGTGCTAAAAGCACTGACTTGGCAACACTGATGTGAAAAGTGGGAGTGTGTGCGTGTGTGATTGTTTGTGATGTTGTGATTGCAGGTAGCAGTGTAAAAGTGGAAAGCAGATAGACCAAGCATGAAGTGGCAAAAAGCAATTCAATTAATTTAATGGAAATAAGCCGAAATGAAATGCGATTGTCATGGGCTAGTGGAAAATAAAACCTTTCTCACAAAATAAATGCAAGCCAAATAAAGAACACAGCTCACAGATTAAGTGTTGAGCTTTAAATGGTTACAGATTGAGGCAAGAGAAAAGGATTCAATATTGTTTGGCGTTGCACGTCACCAGATTGGCGACATTTTGAGCACCCGACGATTACACTGTTGTTAATAATAATTCCCTGTGTTATGCATATATTTTTTTTAATAACACTTTAAATACTTATTTTAATCAATTAAAAAGTTCAAATCGTAAAAATACGCCTTTTGCAACTTATGGCGCATTCTACGTGAAGCTGACAACTCGAGAAATAAATTTTTTCAAATTTGGTCATAATGTTATTCTAGAAAAACTACATTAATTGCCTCTTTGCTGGACTTTCTGGTAAACCCAATTTTTAAAAAAATTTTGATTAAAAAAATGTTTTTAAAAAATCGTGGTTCTTAGCATTTCCAATCATTAGAAGCTTTTAACTCAGCAACCAAGTCATATCAAAAAATTCCATATGTCTATTTTTTCTACGAGATTTTTATGGCAAAATTTTTTTCTATACCATTTTTTCCATGCCCATCATTTTTTTCTAATCTGGGGTTCATCCAACTTTTGCTAACATATTTTATAAAAATATTTAAATAAAATTTGAAGTTGTTGCTAAAATTCAAACGACTTCTTGATTACCATTTAACCCTTAATTAAAAAACTACACTCAAAAAAAATACACTGACAGTACATCTGACAGACCACACGAATTGAAGTGCTAAAAAACATAAAATTTAGCTATAAATTCATGCTGTTTTTTTAGAACGTATTAAATAAAGATTTTTCGTAATATTAACAAAGAATTTGTTTAATTATTTTGAACAATTGAATTGAATTTTAAGTTGAATTTTTAGATAAATATACTCTTTTGTTAATTTTGTTCTGGTCCCACAGACCAGGTGTGTCAGTTAAGGGTTAAAACAATTATATCATATTTATCCTCATTCGAAAGGAGTTGATAACTTTCTATACAATATTATTTGCAAACTTATTAAACCTTTATAAAAAGGAATAAAGCAAAAAGTTTTTGCTAAATTTTTGATAATTTTTCCCAAATAAGTCCTGAAATATTTTCTTTTAATTCAAACTAATGTCCATTCGTTTATACATGCACTCAAATGTTTATTTGTAAGGCTGTGTGTGTAAGTGTTTGTGTATGCGTCTGTTTATAAGTCAATGCCTTCGCTTCTGCTTTTATTACTCCTTTGGTTTGTTGCAATAAAATTAGTAGTTTTTTGCTCCAACTATGAATGAGCATGTTTTTATGTGAGTTCCCGCAGCGGAAGTCTAATTATTTTGCAGAACGTACAGTTAATGTGGTAATTTCCGGTTACAGGCTCTCCAATGTTTATAGTGCTTGTATATGAATGTATAGGCACCACATATGTATGTATGTATATGAAAACGCTTTAATGAGTTTATTTGAATTTAAAGGCTTTAACATTCTGATTGACAACATTTTCAAAGTTAAAACTTTTTTAAAAGATTTTAAGCAAAAAAAGCTTAGTTGGATTTTCGAGTAAAAAGTTGCGAAATGTATAATTGATCTTATCTTAATTAGTAAAACTCATTTTCTGTATGTTTGTATATTTGCTTCACCGGAATAGAAATCTTTAGTCTGCAGGGATTTAGGTTAGATTCTTACATACTTAATTTAAGCCACGTCTCTTTCCAACTAACGTAAAAAATTTTTTTTAACAGTGTTAACATATCTTTAGAATTGTAGAAATTGTTAGTATTAAGACTTTTTCATAAAATAATGTTTCCTTGGAATGAAAAAAAAAATATAAAAATCAAAGTTTTCACTTTCGATGCAAATTTATCAAAAGTTAGATAAAATCACTTATTAAAAAATATATAATTTGAGTAGAATTTCTTTCAAATAAGGTCTTAAATATTTATATTTTACTCATAACATTACACGGAAAGAAAAAAACAAGCATTCTATGCTTGATTATAGCACATAGGCTATCAGTTTACACTCAAGCATTAATTGCTCAATTCAAGCATTAATTTGCTAGAATTGAGCAAATTAAAAACCCGTGATATTAAGAAAAAATATTCAATTCAAGAAACATTTGCTTAAAACTCTAGAATAGTTTTCTGCATTCGAGTCTAATATTTACTTGAAGTGAGAACAATTTGCTTGATCCAAGTAAACAGTTTGCTGAAAACTAGAATAATTTGCTTGATTTGAGAAATTTATTTTCCTTCAATAAAAAAAAAAATTTGCTGATGACTATAATTTGCTTGATTTTAGAAATTTATTTTCCTTGAATTGAGAACAATTTGCTTGATTAAGTAAAAAATTTGCTGATGACTATAATAATTTGCTTTATTTGAGAAATTTATTTTTCTTTAATTAAGAACAATTTGCTTGATTCAAGTAAGCAATTTACTGAAAACTAGAATAATCTTCTTGATAAGAGAAATTTATTTTTCTTGCATTGAGAACAATTTGCTTGATTAAGCAAAAAAATTGCTGATGACTATAATAATTTGCTTCATTTGAGAAATTTATTTTCCTTGAATTGAGAACAAGTTGCTTGGTTCAAGTAAAAAATGTGCTTATGACTATAATAATTTGCTTGATTTGAGAAATGTATTTTTCTTAAATTGAGAACCATTTGCTTGTTTCAAGTAAACAATTTGCTGAAAACTAGAATAACTTGCTTGATTTGAGAGATTTATTTTTCTTGAATTGAGAAACATTTGCTTGATTCAAGTAAACAATTTGCTGAAAACTAGAATAATTTGCTTGATTTTAGAAATTTATTTTCCTTGAATTGAGAACAATTTGCTTGATTCGAGTAAAAAATTTGCTGATGACTATAATAATTTGCTTCATTTGAGAAATTAATTTTTCTTGAATTTAGAATAATTTGCTTGATTCAAGTTAACAATTTACTGAAAACTGGAATAATTTGCTTAATTTTAGAAATTTATTGCCCTTGAATTGAGAATAAATTGCTTGATTCAAGTAAAAAATTTGATGATGACTATAATAATTTGCTTTATTTGAGAAATTTATTTTTCTTGAATTGAGAGGCTTTTGCTTGATTCAAGTAAACAATTTGCTGAAAACTGGAATAATTTGCTTGATTTGAGAAATATATTTGCCTTAAATTGAGATCAATTTTCTTGTTTCAAGTAAACAAGTTTCTTAATACTAGAATGTTTTTCTTGAGAATAAAAACGCAATTTTCTTACTAAAAGCACAATATGCATGATCTAAGTTTAAAAAAATTGGTTTTTGAGGAATTGAGAACAGTTTGCTTCATCCAAAAAACAATTATCTAAATATTAGAATGCTTTGAATTTTCTTTTAAAGAAAAGAACTGGCTTAATCCATGTAATTAGTTTTAAAAATAAAAAAGTTTTTCTTGATAAATAAGATTATTTTGTATTTTCCTTCCAGTCCAGAATATTCACAAGAAATGTTTTAAATGGAGTTTGTTTTTATTTTTTTCAACGTGCAAAATCACTTTATTTCAATAATATTTTATATAGCAAACTCTGCGTTTGATTAAGTTAAGCAAATATATTCTTGATTCAAGTCTTGTTCCAAGTTCTAGAATCAAGCATTTTGTGCTTGTTTCAAGCAATAGTTAATTTGACTCAATTTTATCAAAACATACTCCTTAATATTTATTTTTTCTTAATTTTAGTTTTTAATGCTTGAGTTAGGCAAATGAAACTTTATTTTAAATTTTCTTAAATCAAACAAAATATTTGCTTAATGAATTTGAATTTTTTGCAAAATGTGGTTTTTATATTTTTTGCAAAAAAATCAAGCCTCAAAGATAATTTATTACACCAAAGTCTCTTTCCAATCAAAAGTTATAGCTAAAAATTTGTATTCATACCAATGATCATTTATATATTTTAAGACTTATTTCAGTATTTATAGGTACTTTTATTTTCTGTATTAAAATTTGCTTTACTTCAAGCCTCTACCTTCCCTCTGCCAACAATGCAAATTGTTTTAGAGATCTATGTTAATACTTGAAGTGCTTGGATTTTTCTTTTATTCTTATATATATTACGCAAACGCAACTTTTGTACGGCATAAGGCTTTTTAAGTACAAATTTAATCTTAATAAATTTAGTATGGTTTGGTAGGTTTAGATCCGTAGATGTGCAAACTGGACTTTTTATTTCTTAAACGTTTATATTTTTTAAGTTATAGCGAGTAAAAGTTTGCATAGAATTGTTGCTATGTTGCTTTTTCTCTTCTTTATTTCAGCTTATGCCTAAAAATATGTGAGATATTTAGCGCCACCTATCGGCTAATAGCTATGAAACTGTTATACTGACGAATAGTCTTTAATAATTTCACAGCTAAAACTATGAATTGATGTATTCAATACCAAAGTGACACTGCAATGATTTCTTACAGTTGAAAAAAATTTTTAAACTGTTCTGAAAATTTTTTAATTTTTAAGAATTTACACAAAAATTTAATATGAAATTGGAAACTGGTTATGAAACATTTTTGTTCAAGCATTTTTCACCTGGAAATCAAGAAATATTTTTGCTCCTGTATATTTAAAATAAATTTGGGTATGAAATTAAATATGCTAACATTGTATTGTCGTTGAGCGTGCAAATCCGCGTATATTGCAAAAAGGCCAAAATTAATTTCATAACATAAGCATACACTAAAGTAAGCAAAAACGAACAGCAACAAAAAGTATGAAAGGGAGAAACACTGAGAAATTGACACTAAAATCCCACAGCCTCTGTGGTGCAGTGCGCTAAAAAGCGCTGGCACGGCGACCACCACCCGGGTTCGATTCCCAGTGGTGGCATCGCAAAGATTTCTGATGAAGCCTTTTCCTGTTTCCTTGGAAAAAATTCGTTAGAGCAATTAATTGTTCTAACCTGACCTAAAGCTCAATAAACGATTTGAAACTATCAAACAACTATAATTTGTATTTAAAATCAAGAATGATTTAAACTATCAAGCATTTAGAATTTGTATTTAAATCATAGAAAATTAATATAATAATAAATAATAAGGTCATATAGAAAACTTTCAATTATAATTTCATTTTAATTTTGATCAATTGAAAATATATTCAATAGCTTAAAATAAAATCTAGGTATGTTTGATTTGGTGTTTTAATGCCACATGGGCTAACTAGTATGTTCAATTTATTGAAAAATTTACCGTGAATTTGATTTACACATGGACATTTCCAAGATTACGGTATGTTTGATTCCAAGATTACGCGTACAAATAAAAAAAAATTAATTAACGATAATATGTTTATTTTGTAAATTTAATTATTTGAATTCAACAAGACTTTTCTTCATTAACATCATTTGACTATGGAACTCTTTGCCTAATAATTAAAAATGTGTTTAAAAGAAAGGTAATTTTAAACTTTGTATTTTTACGCACTTTGCTTCTTTTAACTTTGAAAGTATGTCTATGTTTTTAATTACTGAGATTGCCAAAAATCTATTAGCCGCATTATTAAGATATAAGATTTAATCCATTTCCAGCTACTGGTGCATTTTTGCATCAGTAACTTTAGAATTTTTTCCAGGTGAGCGCGAAAGTGATATTACCTGGCACTGTGGGGATTATGTTTTTTTTTTTTTTTGATTCGCCCGGAGGTATGAATCTTCAAAAGATACGTATACCCGACCTATACGCATGCACGATATACATTCTAGATCCTGCCCGGATCAGCCGGGACAGACAGAATGCACCTACGTACTAAACATACCCCCTATTGGCAATTAGGATTTTCCACTAAGCACATTAATTGGCTTTTCAGCGGAATTTAAAAATTTAATATATAACAAACGCGCATTAAAGTATATTTAATTCTTTATAAATAAGCAACATCGAATTAAATTATAGTGATTATCAATTTAAGGTACCCGAAAAACAATCCTGATTTCAAAAACAATCCAAAACACTAAACTCATTTTAACTGGTTTGCGGCCATTGTCCAACCCAAGGACCTACGTGGAATTGAGATATATCTCATATCCGCCAAATCAAAATCCCAATTAGTTTGATATGCATTTGGGCCAAAGCAGGCATAAACTTGTGTGGAAAAGAGATATAATCTGGCACACCAATCCAGGTGATAGTGTGAGTTCAGTCTAATTCGATTTCAAATTAAAATATTGAATAATTAAAAAGCAAGTTTCAAAAACGATTCATATTTGATGGTGCTTACTTTATAAAACATATTATCGAGACAAAAAGGAAAAACAGAACAATCTCAATTACCGATATTACATTGTTATAAAACTGCGTTAGGCATAATAGGATGAAGTTAAATTGATTTAATTATTTGAATGTAATATAATTTTCCGTTTTAAGACATCTACCGTATCAGAAAAATTAATCATGTTGAAGTTATTATTGAAATCACTGCACATACATCGTAAAGGTTCATTAAGAGCGCAATTAGAATTGCACTGACTCAAATTTAAAAACAGAAAATGTCTAGGTCCTCTCCTTGGGATGTTAAAATTTAGAGCTGAGACAAGATATTCCGAATTAATCACGCCACGAAGTATTTATACAGAAATATGACATTAAGCATCATTCTTCTGCTGCTTAGGGAAGGTAGTAAAATAATCTTAAGGCGTATTTCATATGGTGGAAGCATAATATTGGGATTCCAGCGACTATGACGTAAAGCAAAAAGTAAAAACGGATTCTATTGTGGGTTCCATATAACTGATGCATATTCAAGAATTGGCCTTACGAGAGAGGTATATAATAATTTAGTAGTAAAAGGATCACTGAATTCTTTAGCCCATCTTTTAATGAAACCAAGGACTCCTCTTGCCTTATTTATCACCATATTAACGTAGAGATTGAAGCGGAGTTTTGAATCCATAATAACACCAAGTTCGAGAAAACTGTAAACTATTTCTAAGTTAGTGTTATTTATAGTGTAATTTATGTTATTAGCAGATCTACGCTAGAATGTCATTTGCTTACATTTTTTTAAGTTGAAATTTAATATATTTAAGCTACACCAGTCCACTATTCTATTAAAATCAGATTGTAAAAGATGTCGTTCTTCGGGTGATTTGTAACAAAGAAAAAGTTTCACGTCATCATCGTATAGTATTAAGACGTTACAGTATTTTATTACCGAAGGAAGATCATTCATGAATAGTTAAAACAAAATCGGTCCAAGATGACTGCCCTAAGGAACGCCAGAAGTGACCGAAATACTTTTTGAAAGATAATTCTTATATAAAAAGTTTTGAGTACGTCTAGATAAATACGAATTTATCCAATTTAATAATGTGACAGGAAACCCAACAAGGTGGAGTTTTTCAAAAGAATATTATGAATAACACTGTCGAAGGCTTTACTAAAGTCCTTATAAATAACATCAGTCTGCAGTCAAAAAGTAAAACCATTTATAACACGCGTAGTAAACTCTAAGAGCGTTGTAGTAGTGGACCTACCCTTCAGAAAACCATGTTAGAGACAGAAATGGTGGAATGCACGGAGTGGGTTAATTGATCAGTTATGATTTTCTCAAATAACTTAGGAATTGCACTTAATTTTTCAATACCTCGATAGTTAGAAAAATCTATCTTGGAGCCAGATTTATGAAGGGGTATAATATAAGAATCCTTCCATACAATAGGAAAATAACCACTATACAAGGAAATATTTAAAATATTTGCTAGAGGAGTACACAGGTTTCTAGCACATTGCTTTAAAATACAGCTTGGAATTTCATCGGGGCCGGTCGTAAAAGAGGACTTTACTTGTCGAAGATAACATCTAACAATATTTGGGTCTATTACAGGAGCTCAAAAGAGTTAACTGGCGGGAGAAAAGGATACACCGTACTAGTATTAAATGGTATAGCGGAGTAAGTTGATTTAAAGAAGTTTGCAAACATGTTAGAGATTACAATGTCACAAGATGATTCTTCCTGATTGAATTTCATAAGGGGTGCAAAGCTGGAGGCTTTACGTTTTGAGTTAACAACACTATAGAAAAGTTTTGGATTATCTTTAAATTGAGATTTTATGTTAATTATCTAAGCAGAATAGCATTGTTTATTTAATAGTTGATATCTATAATGACAATAAGAATAGGAAGCAAAGTCTAAACTAGAACCAGATATTTTATCTTTTTTAAATAAACGATTTGTTAAATTTTTTAGTGCCTTTAGATCATTTGTTAGCCAGGGTGGATTTAAAGGATTGGAGCAACATTTTTTTTTTTGGGACGGACAATAAGAAACACCTTTGCAGAGTATCATTGAAAAACTGTACCATCATGTTAGTATGGACCTTTGACAATATACATTACTTTTGGTTTGAGTCGATTTGCTCGTTTACCTGGATTTTACGCCCACGGCTCTTAATATTTGGATTTTTGTTTTAATTTTTGAAAATTCCAGAAAATATTTCAAATCGCAATATCGAAAATTACTTTTGATGCAGCTACACTCAGAAAAAAGTACCTATCTTTTTGTGATAAAATTTTCCCTATTTCCTCCATTGTAAATAAAATGTTCTTCAATTAGAATAAATTTTCACATATTCGAAGAAATATTTCTTCACTTGTGGGAAATGAAAATATATTATGTCTCTTAAAATGATAAGTACTTTTCTCGCACTGAAAAATTCTCATTTTTAAAAGAAAAATTTATAGAAAATAAAAAATTTTCTCTTTTGTAGATAAACAAATCACTATGCGATATATTTTCTTCAATAAAAACAAATCCTTTCTCAAAACGTGAGACCGATTAAATGATGTTGTGAAAGTAAGTGTTGCATATTCAGCATATTATGACGATTGTTCCTTCAAAAGGAATTTTTTTTTATTTAACATAACTACACAAAGCGATATTACTTATTACCACTGATTCCTTGGATGCATTTATAAAATCATTTTTCAGAAGAAATTTCTGGAACATTTATCCCGAAAAACAATGACACAACAATAATTCTGCATCTACTTCTTAACAAACTTTTAACTACTTAAAATTGAATTAAAACAAATGTTTCACAAAAAGACATTTTTAATCGTAATTAATCGTCAAGCAGGTATACTTCTCTGTTTCAGAGAAAAGTGTACACTATAAAGAAATGTGTTGTACCAATATTAAGAATATATATCTCTCTTTTGAAGAAAGTGTTCTTTTTTTTGTGAGAAACTATGAGTGCAATTTAAAGAAAAGATTTATTGAAATTAAATAAACATTTCTCTGTTTTCGGGAGAAATTGGCACAATAAAGAAAACGTCTGAAACTGTTATAAAGAAATACTTTTCTGTTAAAAAGAAAGTGTCTTTATTGATGAGAAAATATTTATCTTTTTCATGGACCCCTTTTTCACATTTGGATCACATTTAGAGAAAAGCATTCTCTGTTTAGAGAAACTTTTTCTGAGTGTAGTGGTGCAATAATGCATCAGGCCGCTCAGCACTTACCTCTGGAGGTACAAATTTTAAATTTTCCCAGATAAAGTTTAGGGCCATATATAGACTCTGGACGAAGTTTTATCGATTTTGGCCCAAGAGTTAAGGAGCCGCCGGACATGGTTTAACTAAGATTTAAATTAGTTTTTAATTAAGTCTTAGTTTTGAAGACAGTATGCCCCAAATTTCTAACTATTAATTGTACTAAAAAAGAATTTATTTTTAAGCACTAATTACTATCGCAATAAATATAAAATATAAAAATGTTTGTGTGTTGAAAAATTTGTTAGAGTATTGACTAATGAAGTGGAATTTATTTTTGTCTTTTCATAATATTTTCTAACATCACTTTAGAAAAATCAGATTGGTCACACAAACAAACAAACTCTAAGGCATTTACATAGAAACAGAAGGTGATGATGCACTATCTTTCCGAGAAATCTATGAAAATAAAAAGTAGATAAAATTAAACGACTGTCTATGTTTCAAAAACTGTGAAAGTATTTGTGTCTCTTCTGTATCTCAGAGTCTGCATTGTTTTTTTCTTGCGCAAAAGTATCTAGTTTGTTTTGCTTCAATAAGTACCTTTTGGGTATCCCAGGATACGCTGAATTCATTATCCTCTTTCATTGTGTTTTCTGAGTTTTAGAATAAATAAGTTTTTCTTCATCTTTTTTTTTCTACTTTTTAACAGACATTAACGCAAATACATATATATGAATGGGTTGGCGTACTTTTGAAGCAACAACAATCACAAAAACAACATTAGCTGAACTACAACAAAGTATAGCCACTTGAGAAAAACAAGAACATTCATTTTATAATACCAAGTATTTTTTAAATGGCAAGGACATCAAAGAATAAGGCAGCAACAGTAGCGCTTGGATGCGAGGGCGCCACAAAGCGAGACTTAAGTGACAATTACATAATAGAATGCCGCCCCTGCTGTAAACTTCGTCTTTTTTTTTTGGCACTTATAACATGAGTCACAAAAGCCAATCATTTTAAAATTTGCATTTCAATATTAAAAGTACTTTGTAACTCACACATACGCAATAATTGTTTTTCTAAAAATTAAAATCGGTTAACGAACGATGATTTGAGCATTTTTGTAAAAAACGGCATTTTGTAGAAAATTCCATCTGTTGCATTTTTTTTTTCATTTAATAGCATTAAATTGCAAAGAAAAATTTTTGTTTTTTATTTATCATGCGTTATTCTTCGCTTTACTTCTTAAACAAGAATTTAGCAACACTGTTCATGAGTGTTTTTCACTTAAGTATTTTCATTGACGTAATGCCTTTGACAGAGTCATTAAATTCGTGAATGCGCTGAGCAAAAAACTAGCACAAAAAGTGCACAAAGAATAGAAATATTAAAAAATAGCATGAAAGGATGCAAAAAAAAAGTAAGAACTGCTGTCGCCACAATAAAGATGTATGCACAGTGGAACAGAACAAAAAATCAACGCAATGAATTGAAAACACAAAGTGAAGATTTGTATGAGTGGAGTCCTTTTATAATTATAGCTAGTTATAGATTAATTTATTACTATAACAAGCCATTTATTAATTTATAACTACTACACAATATGTGCTGCAATGTGAACAATATGTGCCATTATTAGCACTACTGAAAAATTATTTGATTCAAAGGATACACTTACAGCCCTATTCTGGCAAATTAACAAATTGTTAACCAGTATTTTGAATATTTCTACGTGCTTGTTGTTTTCAATACAAAACTTAAAGCTCAAAAAACAAAATTTGTTAATGAAATTGTCAATAGCTGAAAAGCAGTTGACAATTTTTATCAAAATTTTTAATTTTTGAGCTTCAAATTTTGTTTTAAAATAAAAAAATTACAACAAATACGTAGAAATATTCAAAATACTGGTTAACAAGTTGTTAATTTGCCAGAATAGGGCTGTTATTATGTGTTTTTTTTTTTTAAATAGAAGTAAGCCCAACTTTAATTTTATTTTTTTCAGTAACTCATATATTTTTCTGTTTCCGAGACTTTTGAAGTTTTCGTATTGTATTGTTATTTGTATTTTGTATTTATTTAACCTTGTTTATTATTTTTTTTTATTGAATTTAAAGCCCGGTATATCGGATATCTTAACCCCTATAAGCTCCCTAAAGAATCTGAACGTATATAAAAAATTAACACGAATAAAACTGTTAAAAGCACATAAAGAAAGACAAAAAGTTAGTGCTTTCTCTCTTTTTATTGTATAATTATTTATTACTGTATAATTTTAAAATAAATAAAGTAAATAAAAGTCAAGTTTGAAGATGAACCAAATCGAAAACAAATTGCACACAAAGAAAGACAAATAAGTTAGTGCTTTCTCTCTTTTTATTGTATAATTATTTATTACTGTATAATTTTAAAATAAAAAAAAAATAAATAAAAGTCAAGTTTGAAGATGAACCAAATCGAATAAAACACACTCCTATCTCCCATACAATTTGCCTATATCAAAATAATAAAGTCACTTTTAATTCTACAAACATTTTTTATTATATCATATCTTCAAGGTTTATGAAAAAAACAAATTTTTAAGTTTAAACCACTTATACCTTTCCTATATTGTAATAATAGTAAAAATAGGCTTTTTGTATAATTCTTACAAGGTTTTAAAAACTCGTATGCCAATATCATCCGTCTGCATTCATGATTTCGAATGGAATCTTTTATTTTTTAACGCAACACCAAATAAAAAGCAGTAAGAAATATCTTTAACTAGGCCGAAACTTAAATACCCCATGGCCATGTTTTACTATTTTCGATGTTATGATGATTTTGGTATATTAATAATGCCACTTTTTAAGGGAGATAGTTGCAGTTTTTCATTAAATTTTTTTCAACTCAGAGTACCTTTCAAACTGCAAAAAATATCAAAATATCAAGTAATGTAAATGTAAAGACATTAAATTAATTTTTATGGAGTTTTTAAGAATTTGAAAACATTTAATGACGACACTCTGTAAGGGAGGGAATTTCAAAAACCTAGTTTATAATACCCATTGGTAAATGCCCGCTTGTAAAAAGTTATCGGTGATGACATTGTAATGCAGATCTGTAAGCAGAAACGAAATCTTGTTTGTACTCACATAAATTTCTTTTCATTGTCAGTTCGACTTTATTCGTCTGTGTAGCAACATCGTGTTTTCTAACAGGAAGTTTTGCAGTGAAGTGTGTTTTTTGAAAACTTTTAATCTTTGTTTAAACCAGAACAAAGTTTTATATATGTCCAAACAAATGTTATTGAGAGCTGTAAACAGACTTCGGAGGCCCCGCAGCTATATTGTACTTAAGAAATATTTGGTTACGTCATGTGTCCATTTACCACTGAGACAAGATAAGTGAGAACAAAAAAAAATTAAACAAAAACCCTCTCTACACTCAGAAAAAAGCACCTATCTTTTTGTGATAAAAAATTTCTTTATTTTCGATAATAGCAATTTTCTCTACTTCAAATACAATTTTCTTCAATTAGAATAAATTTTCATATATTCGAAGAAAGATTTCTTCATTTGTGGAAAATGAAAATATTTCATGTCTGCAGTAATAATAAGTATTTTTCACGCACTAAATATTATTTTTAGAGAAAAATTTATAGAAGAAGAAAAATTTTCTCTATTGTAGATAAACAGTTCACCATGCGAAATATTTTCTTTAATAAAAACAAATCCTTTCTCAAAAATAAAAAGTCTTCTTCTCTTAAAACGATATATTTCAATTCAATTCAATTTAATTTTTACTTGTACTGAATTTGTTACGAAAAAAAAATAGAAAGCGTCAGAGCGATTGAATGATGTTGTGAAAAGCACGTGTTGCATATTCTTCATATTATGGTGATTGTTCCTTCAAAAGGATTTTTTTATTTAACATAGTTACACAAAGCGATGTTGTTTATTACCACCGGTTCTTTGAATGCGTTTATAAAATAGTTTTTCACAAGAAAGTTCTGGAATATTTATAAGGGGTCCCAATAACAACGCCACAGCAATAATTCAAGAGGTAGAATATTTTCTATCCTAGAAATTCCTCTTACATATTTTTAACTAATATTTTTACAACCGAATCACAACACCATAATAATAATTTTATTTTGCGTAGACCTGAGTTAAGACAAATGTTTCACAAAAAGACATTTTTAATTGTAATTTCAGATATACTTCTCTGTTTTAGAGAAAAATGTACTCACTAAGGATATATGTTGTACCAATATTAAGAAAATATATCGCTCTACTGAGAAATTATAAACGCAATTTTAATAAAGGATTTATTAAAATTAAATAAATATTACTCTGCTTTCGGGTATTTTTACACAATAAAGGAAACGGTTGAACCTGCTATAAAGAAATATTTTTCTATTAAGGAGAAGGAGCCTTTATTGATGAGAAAATATTTCTCTTTTGTATGGAAGCTTTTTACCATTTTTAGGACATTTTTGGGAACACATTTAGAGAAAAGCATTCTCTGGAGCAAATTCAATACCATTTTTCTCTAAATATGATGCCTTTTTTCTTATATTCTGAGAAATTTTTTTCTGAGTGTAAAAAAAAAGAAATAATGCCAAAAACCTAACAAAACAAAAGAGAACACACCAAAGAGAAGCAAACAAATGCAAATGACGCCACAAATTTTTTCACAATGATTTTTTGAATTTAACAACCCGCTTGTAAAAATTTGTCGGTGATGACATTGTAATGCATAACTGTAAGCGGGGTGTGACAAAATCTTGTTTGTACTCAAATTATTTTCTTTTCATTGTTTACACAACAGTTTGACTTTACACGTCTGTGGATAAACATCGTATTTTCTAGCAGGTAATTTTGCAGTGAAGTCTGTTTTCATTATTATTAATCTTGATGTTTAAACTAGAACAAATAAAATAACTAAGTGTCATTCAACATAGATTCTGAAATGCTCGATAAAAGGAAATAAATTTAAATTGTAAAAACTATTGTGAAAATTAATTTGTGGCGTCATTTGCCTTTGTTTGATTCATTCGATGCGTTCTCTTTCGTTGTATTTTTGACGTAGAGACGATTTCCGTTCAATTGTTTTTGTTCTCTCAAAATTTGTGCGTAATTTTTTGTTTTTTTTTTTTTTGATAGGAGATATCATGTGCATATCTACCTTCATCTTCGCTTACTGTGTAAGGTAGAAGCCATCAATGTTTTAGCGGCCATGTCTGAACAAATGTAATTCAGAATTGTTAACAAGCTTTGGAGGCCTCGCAGCTACATTGTATTTAAGAAATAACTGGTTACGTCATGTGTCCATTTACCACTGGGAAACGCATTTATTACCGGAAATAACATTTGATAATACTTATATATCTTATATATAAAACTAGCTAATATACCCGGTGTTTCTCGGGGGAAAAACGTAAAATTTTGATGTTTAGGTTTTATTCGTTCAGAAGATAACGATTTTTAGCCAGAAAAAATAAGCTTTTGACTTAAAGCGTATGGAAATATGCAAAATAGTTTTTTGTCATTCTAAGAAAAACGGCGTTATCAGAAAAAGACGTTGTACTTAAAGTTTGTGCAATCTTGAAGGTATGTGAATTTTTGGTGTCAAAATTACAGAATTTTTTAAAATTAATTAAACGAAGCTTTTCGCTAAAAAAAGTATGCTATTTAGTTGATTTCCCTTACATGCAAAAGGTTGGATGAGATTCTGGTAAAATGTGAGCCAAATTTGAGTTATATCCGTCCAGCCATTAAGATTTGTATTCTGGTCAAATATTTTTTTTTATCTTAGGGAAAATGCAACAAAACCAACTTTACCAAAAAATAATGAAGATAAAAATCTCTTTCAGTTGCAAAAGTTACGATTTTAAAATTAAAAATAAAGACATTTTTATACGTTTAGAAGATTTGATTTTGATTATTAAATGCCAGAAAAAAGTTAGTTTTTGCAGTAAAGTATATTGAATTGAATTTAGCTTGTGTGGGCAAAGCTACGCCAAGTTTCCAATGCCCGTGCCAGTTTTCCAGTAGAAATGCTTGACCAATAAGTAACTCCATACTGAATTTCATTGTTGTATGATATTTGTTTCCAAAGCTATTCGATATCAAAAATTTGGCTTGAATGGGCGGAGCCACACCTCCTTGTTCAATGACCGTCTTAGTTTTCTAGCAGAAGGATATCACCCAATAGTAATTCCATACTGAATTTCGTTGTTGTACGACATTTAGTTCCAAAGCTATCTGATATCAAAAATTTAAAGTGTATGGGCAGAGCCACACCCCCTTTTCCAAAGCCCATCCCAGTTTTCCAGTAGAAGGATATCACCAAGTGGCAACTCCATACTGAATTTCATTATTATACGGCATTTAGTTCCAAAGCTATTTGATATCATAAATTTGAATTGTATGGGCGGTGCCACACCTCTTTAGCCTATACTTGCTCAATTTGGCAGTCAAAAGACACGAATAAATAGTACGTTCCAACCGAGTTTCAATAATGTGGGACTTATAGCTTGAAAGTTATACTGAAAATTTGGGCTGCTGAAAAAGTGGCACGCCCTACGTCCAACGCCCATAAAATTTTACCAGTAGAACGGCAAGTGAAAATTAAGGGCGAATACCAAATTCTGCTGCTGTGCGACCTATAATTCCAAAGCTATTCGATATAGAAGACTTGATTTGTATGGGAGGTGCCACGCCCCCTCAGTTTTTCCGATTTCTTTATAGCTATTCTGCTATTCGGGATGAACACTAATCAAACAAATAAAAGATCATTAAAATCGGTCCAGCCGTTCTTGAGTTATAAATGGTGTAACAAACCCGACTTTGTTTTATTTTATATATAAAGGGTCCGCCAAATATCTTTTTTTTTTTGAAAATTCTTTAAAAAAAAACTACTAAATATTTTCACATTTTTCTTTTTTTATTTGAAAGTACAATCCTTCCGGTTAATAACAAAAATAATTTAATTCAAATGGCTGCCTCGGCTGGCCATGCAGTAGCCTACACGATCGCTCCAATTTTTAAGCACATTATCGATTGTGTGCTGCTGTATTTCACCAATGGCTTCACGAATATTGTCCTTTAAAGCGTCAATTGTCTCTGGCTTGTCGGCGTAACACTTATCTTTGAGGGCACCCCACAAATAATAGTCCAACGGTGTCAAATCGCAGCTCCGAGGTGGCCAAACGACATGAGCTCTGCGGCTGATAATGCGATCTTCAAAAACAGGGCGCAAAACATCCAGTGTAGCTTCGGCTGTGTGGCACGTAGCGCCGTCCTGTTGAAACCAAATGTTGCCAATATCCTCCTCTTCAATTTTTGTGAACAACATGGCCCGATAACGATCGCCATTGACTGTAACGGCCACTCCTTGCTCATTTTCGAAGAAAAATGGCCCAATTATGCCTCTGGACCAAAATCCGCACCAAACAGTGACTCGTTTTGGGTGTAGCGGCTTTTCAATGTATGCGTGCGGGTTTTCTGTGCCCCAAATGCGACAATTTTGCTTGTTTACATACCCGCCAAGATCAAAATGAACTTCATCTGAAAAGATGATTTTTTTTTGGCAAAATCGGCATCTTCTGTAAGTCGATCGCAGGCCCACTTAGCGAAACAAAAACGCATTGGATGGTCAGTTGGCTTCAACTCCTGAACCAATTGGACTTTGTATGGCGTCATACCAAGGTCTTTATGCAAAATTCGTCTCAATGATGTCTCCGAAATGTTCAATTGTTGAGAACGACGGTGAATTGATGTTGATGGCGCTTCACGCACACTTTCTGCCACAGCAGCAATATTCTCGGGTGTACGGACTGCTTTTGGCTTTTCACGCTTTGGTTTATCGATGAGGATGCCAGTTTCTTTCACTTTTTTCACAAGATAACGAACATACGGAGCTGACGGTGCTTCTTTTCTTCCAAAATCCGTACGCAATTTTCGCACACATTCTGCAACATTACCATGATTTTCAAAGTAATGTCGCAATATTTCCCAGCGTTGTATTTATAACAGCGGAAGGATAAAACTAATTGTCTGTCAAATCAGACATGAGCTAAGTGTTACCATTCACGAAATAAGCACTAGTTGAAAAAAAAAACGTTAGATGGCGGACACTTTACTAGCTGATATACCCGGAGATAGTCGAGAGTCATTTATATAAACATTTTAACATACACTTGTCGATTAAATGTTTCTTAAATTCTGGAAAGGTAATTGAACGAACTTTAATCCAAAAAAGTTTTTGAAAATTTTTGTTGTTGGTGGTTCCATCTCTTGCGATGAGCTAATTGAATTCAAAGAAGGGGTACGAAAAACATATTTTGAAATTGAAAAATAATTTTTATATTTACTTAATCTTAAAACTAGCAAAATTACCTTTTCAACAATATAAAAATTATGGTGGGACTCAATTCGTCCTTGAGATACGGACTTTTAAACATCTAAACAAATAGTTATATTAAAAAACATATTGAACTTTTAACAAGATATATTAAAATCAGCGGAGATATTGGCATTAAAAGTAAAAGCTTTGATTTTCATAGAATTTTTTTTTTTTACATTATTAGCTATCAATGTTTTATGAAAAATTCGTTGTACTAAAAATGATTATACCAAAATTTATATTAGCTGCGTTTTTTCATGGGAGCATGAAAAACAGCAAAACATCCAGCAAGTGAGCTGGACATTTAAATTGATCCAATTCTATGTTTTTAAGTGTTGAAAGCGCAACTGTAAAAGTAGACAACACTAAGCCGTTATTGACGGCTAGATGACGCTGCGACTGAAAAATAGCAATAGCATTTTCGCAAAAATTTTCGTAAAACTTATCTGCTAGCAACATAAGAACATCAGATATTCTTCTGTAAGCAGAAAATAGCGCCACCTGTCTGTAATCCCAAACGTGTGGGCTGAAATTTGTAGAAACTTTTGGTAGACATTATTCGGCTATTCACCGCAAGGTGTATAGTTTTGTACCCACAGTACTTACAAATGCAGCGCCATCTATCTGTGAATTTAACGCACAGATCAAAACTAATGCAATAATTTTGCTGACCAGATGCGCATATTTTTTATTATATCGCCATATAGCTGAAACTGAGAACATGAAAATATTAACTTTTACAGCATTCTTATTCACAGTAGTTTTTTCGATAAAATTGTGATATATATATACAACATTTAAAGTACCATTGATAAAGAACTAAGTGACAACGGTGACACAATAGTGAGAAAAAAAAATGGAGCCATCACAACAAAACAAATTTAACAGGAGGGGGGTGGGGGGAGGCAAAAACTAAGTAGATTACTATAAGAAAGATTTTATATAATCCAATATGTTCGTAATTTCTCTAAATGCACAATTGCATTCTTAGAGATAAATTATGGGGACGTTCAAACTATATAGAGAATTTTAACACAAAACTAAGATTTATTAATAGTCTGGTATGAAAAAATAGATTTTTGCCCATAACTTTTGATTGGAAAGAGATATTGGGGTAATTATTTTTGAGACTTGACTTTTTTGTTAAAATTATTTGATGACAAAAACAGTAAAATAATTTTTGCGCTTAGCTGCAAAAATTTTCGCAAATAAATTCTATGCCATATGGAAAGTAGCCAGATGTGCAATTTTTAATTGATTTCGTTTTTACAACAACAACAATTTTTGAGTCATTTTTTGAGTAAAAAGTCAATATTTTTGACCTTTTTTGACATAATCATAAAACATATATTCGCTGACTTAACGGTACAGTTCAACCTTTTTTGTAAAGTGTTTTATTGAACTTTTGAACAAAAAAAAAATTTAATGAAATATATTAATGAACAGCGGAGATATTTGCATCGAAAGACCAAACTTTGATTTTCATGTCGTTTTTTTTTTCTCATTCTTAGGCAACGATGTTTTATGAAAAAGTCCTTGTACTGAAAATTTCTCCAATTTTGAAGATATGTCAGTGTTTTTGATGTCAAAATAACAAAAAAATATTAAAATTAAGTGCACAAAAATCTTCAATACTAAAAAGTTTTATAATAACAAAATTACCGTTAGTTGAAAAATTTCAGAGGGAACGAGGCAAAAACTAAGTATGTAAAATTTTATGTTGGGATGCACTTAATATGTATACCTAGTTTGAGCAAAATCCGTTGAGCCGTTTAGATTTGTATAAAGGCCAAACAAACAAACAAACAGAAAATGAGTTTTATTACTATAGATAACTTTTGGCAGTCACAAATAGAAAATAGTACTATAAATGAAATCGAAGCAATTAATATAAGTAACTTAAACGCTGAAATTTGGTAACTCGCGGACATGATTTTCATTATTCGGCATTTTTAGAAACATTAAAATGAGACGTGTGTGTGTTAAAATTAAAATATTTAACTTTTCGGTAACACTGGGTGTATCAGCTAGTATTAAATAAAAATAAAATGTTTCAACCCAAACACAAATCATTATTTAGCACAATGCTTCGGTTTACCAGTAAAAATTCAATTGTTTCCTCTTTTCACAAATATCTCGAAAACTCGAACCAATCTAGAACTTTCATGACTATATTCAGAAATTGCAATCATTTGGATACTTTGACAGAAAATTATTACAGTAAAAATAAAAAGAAGAAAACATTTATGTTTAAGTTCTTTTCTTAACGAAAAAAAAAAATTTCCAAAGAAAAAATATAATAAGTTATATATGAAAAAATCCCTCACTCTTACTTTAAATATTATTTATGTAGGATATACCAATATAATTGTGCAATCAAAACCCTTCGGAGAAATCCTGGCTACTGGCAATATGTATATTATATTAAATTGTTATAAGCTTGTATTTGCTTTTTGAGTTTGATCGCTCTTGTTTCGAAATGCGAACCCTAGGTAAAATATAAGGATGTTTTTCTGAATTATCTATTTCAAAGAAACTGTAGCTATTTATGCAGGATTTATTCCTAAATGCTGAATAATGTATTAGACTTTCAACTCATAGTCAAAGATATCAAAATGGCAACAAAGCAAATGCTTGTCTTCATGCATATTTATGTATGCATATTCAGGTTATCGTCGGGTTCAAGAAGCTTTAGTAATTTATTTATAAAGTTGTAAAAAGTTCTTACATCAGTATATAAACATACATAATTCATAATAATAGCTATACGCAATCACACACAAACACATATGATTACTTTATATCTTATGTGTGTGTGTTGTTTTATTATGAACGCACCGAGAAACATTTAAAATTAGAGTAGCTTTAAAGGCTATATTCGTTATAATTATCTCTTCATAATTTATTCATCGCATGCTTAGCTGTTAAAACCTTATTCATACTTTTTAAAGCATTAACAATTTGCTATCTTTCAATTTGAGTTGCATTTATTATTTATGTATTTTAATTATCAAAGCTATACGGAGGCAGAAGAAAGTTAAAAATCAGTCTCCTTATCCACATTTTTTGACTATACTCTATTGTTACAGATAACACTGTTACAAATGTTAAAGAAATGGATGAGCAATATTGCTCGTTTTTATATAGAATTCAATATTTTTTACTTAATTTGAAGTATTTATGTTATACAAATTCATAAATATTTAAATGCCAACAGTTAAAAATTCTCAACATAAATTATTCCTCACAGTTTGAAATCATATATAATTTCTTTCGAAGAACTCTAAAGTCTAACTTGTCCTAATGACAAATAACGAAGCGGTCGGAAGCAGCTACATTTAAACCAAAAGAAGAAAAAAAAAATAAGAGCCCTTTTTTTTGTTAAACTAATATAAGTTGAACCTTTTTTGCTTCCCTTTTCTTTCTTATGCTTACGTGCACAAAATGTGTGCTTTTGTGAACATGAATGTGATTGTGTGGGTTTCTACCGTTGTAATTCTTTCGCTTGTGTAGGTGGCGCTCATCTGTATGACCTTGTTTCGTTGAATTTCCTTGAACTGCGTGGGTATTTTTTGTCTTTTTTCCCCCCTTTTCTCGGCGTTTTTGATTATGTGCGAGTTGCGTTGTACGTAATGAAGTTACACGTCATGCGACTTGGTAGAAGACACATTAAAGTGGTTTTAAAGTGTATCAATTATGTATGCAGTAATAAATGTGCATAATTTTATACAAACAAAATGAAAAGGTCAACTCGTCGAAACATGTGTGACATTCTTTTCAACGAAACAAGAACTTTGTCTTTTCGCTTTAGTTGATTTTTGTGGGAAAATGCGGAATTAATCTTAAGAGCACACCGTAAAAAATTTGAGGGTAAATTTTATTTTTTTTTTATAACATTTGTGTGGTATAAACTTTTTTTATTCCAAATAATTTATAAATTTTATACCACTCAATATTATACAAATAATAAAACAAATATAATTTAAAAATTTTATATGGATATCATGTGTAAATCAAAATATATTCTGGTTCGAAAGTAAAAAATTCACCGAAATCGGGAAATTTAAAAATATAGTGGTTTCGATTGGTCTTACAAGAAAAATGGTCTTTAAAACTTTATAAGATTTGATGGTATAAATTTTAAAACATTTTTGGTTTTGATTTATATTTACACCAAATAGTATAAAATTTATCCTCATATTTTTTTACTTTGCACTATTTTCAATTTAGTAAAATTCTTAAAAAAAAAAAACCCCTATTGAAATAATATTTAAAAATTATTATTTTAGTCAAAGAAATTACATCGTTTATCCACACACAATATATTTTATAGTAATAAGAAAATTACAAAAAAAAAAACTTTACAAAGATGTTACTCAATAAAGGTGTTTAGAATAAGCTTAAAAAAATTCAAAAGTTATGGCATGCAAAAGAATTGCGAAAGTTATGAAAAGCTTTAACTTCCATAGAATTTGTGAAAAAATAATAACGAAACAGCTGCTGCTGCTGTAATCTTTAAAAAAAAATTTGTAAGTGGTGGAGGCTCTAGTCATTTGATTGCATAACTCTTGTCTTTTTATCATAGAACTCTAACGGTATCTTGGCTCACGTGAGTAAGAGCCATAAAGTTTCGTGAATCTAGTTTTTTTAAAGTGAAAACTTCTTTAGGCGCGTTGAACGATTTTGGTAGAGGGTAAATCATTCGTTTGCATCATCGTATTTTTCCAAGGAATTCGACATTCGGCCGCAAGCTCACAAAGAAATCACTTGGCAACTCCTGAAATTAATGCATATAATCTGTTTGTTAGTATATAAATACTTAAGTTAGGTTGCAATAAGATGTTTGCAACCAAAACTTATTATTAATTCGGTTTATATTGGTATATATATGCCTTTAAAGTTTGGCAATTTCTTCAGTTGTTGAATTTGTCAACATTTTTGAAAAATTTGCTTTTACTCAAACAGCTGCTATTCATGGTGAGATTTAAAAATGGATCGATCTTCTTCTCTTTCTGCTTTTTTCTGCTGGAACTTCGCTTGCAAACAAGAAAAATAAAGTATGGATTGAGTGTTTTAACATTTTAATTTTTAACTTGTGATAAAGGAATATGTTGAACATTCAAATAATTACATGCATGCTCTTATTTTATTACATATGGTCAAACAAAGTTTGACAATTTTCATACTTGTTGTATTTGTCAGTGGCTTTTTATTTTCACCACTGCGGCATTTTATATTCAGAGTTGTCAACTATGGCTGTGTGTCAATCGGAAAGTTTTCAGTCGTGGTAGGATAGAAAATATCAAGTTGAATAAAATTTGTGTGTGTTGAAATAAATTTGTCTTTTTTGCTGTGTCAAATGGACGATGAAATTTTGACAATTACAAATTTTGACGTTTCACATTTCGGTCGTGTTTTAGCGCAAATATTTTATTTTATTTGCATTTTATCAATTTGCGACATATTTAATTCGGGAGCTTGTACTTGCAACATATTTCGTAAACTTGTAATATTGTAAACCTAAAAAACTTAAAAAATAACAAATTAATGAAAAAAATGAACGAAAGTGCTTGAGTTTGTGTCTGCCTGTGTGTGGGCCAACGGTCTCCAACATTAGCAAGTGCAGCAAAGTTAAGTTGGCTTTCTTTGGTGGCGAGCGCCCTCCAAGTGCCTCCACCAGCAAGTGCAGTGCACAATTTGTTGCTAGCCAACATCCTCTAAGTGCCATCACCAGTAGCACAAGCAAGTGCTAAGTGCTTGCTAGCAGGCAAACAGAAAATATAGCATGCAAAGTGCTGTATATTTTACGCCGCCAATTCGGTTCATCCCCTCTAACGCTGCGCAACCGCTGGGATCTTGTAATTCTCTTTGCGTTGTTGTTGTAAATTTGCTAAGTAGTTATTGTTGTACTGTAAGCTTTAATTTTTTGTGGATGTTTATTTGTAGCTACAGTCAGCATATGACGTCGAACAAATTTAGATAACAGTTTATACATATGAATTAAAGAGTATATATAATATTGGTAAATCTATTTGTTTTTAGTAAAAGTGTTATCGTATCGGAAATACATATATATAAATATATGTATATATTTACATATTTACATATACATAGTTCATATATATGAACAATTTAGCTCATTGAGGAAATTTAAAGAATATTTATGTATATTTATATAATGACAATTACGTATTAAACCTGTAAAATAATTAATATTTTCAGTAGTAATCGAATAACTAAGGTCTTCTTATCCTAAGCATTCTATTTTTTAAAACTGTTTAGCTTAATTTCTTATATGGATTATATATAATTTATAAGCTATAGATATTTCTTAATTTTAGAATATTCTATTTTTAATACACAACGCAATATAGATATGGTGAACATGTATATTGTGTAAGTGTTATATAAATTGATATAAATAAGCTTTAATTTTTTATATTTATCAATAATGAAATAATTTAAATAAATTACTTTAATTATATTTATTTTTGATATGGTAACACTTTTGCTTAAAAGAAATAGTTTCAGTAATATATAAAAAATTTAATAAATTGTTATAAGCTCTTAACAAAAATAATTCTAATTTCATATGCCAACTGTAGCTACACGATTAGAATTCACAACACCTACAAAAAATTTCCGGCTAACTGCGCCAACAACAATTACCAAGGAAATCTACAAACAAGGACGCACAGAGAAGAACAAGATCAGAGCGGAACTTTAAAACTTTTTGATTTCATTCTACATGTAGGACGGGCTGCAGTATGAGCTTTCGCACATCCTACATGTAGGATAGTCCGAAACCCCCTATTAGCATGAAAATTCTTATATAGCAGTAAGGCGGTCCGTGGCAGGACAACGTCTTCCAGGGGATACTAATATTTTATATATAGGTTTTCGCTTCGGTCGGCAGTCCTCTCACTGCTTTACTTTTTTTTATTGATTTTATTGTCTTATTGCGAAGCAACATTATTCGCAGAATGTTTATCGGAGCAGAACTCAGCAATGCGTTGACCGATGTAAATTTTTTTTTTATTGAAATGTTCGTCGCTACTAAAATTAGGTCATGACGAAGCTTTAATTTTAAAATTGTATTACATTTCTTAAAGTTTAGTTTAAAGTTTTTTGTTGTAATTCGCCAAATTATTTTCCTTTTTTTGAAGTCAAAACTTCTTTAGGCGCTGAACGATTTTGGTAAAGAGTAAATCTTTGGTTTGCGTCATTGTCTTTTTCCGAGTAACTCTCGTCATCAATACAGACAGCAAAGATAACAAGGTAGGAAACTTAGAAAACATAAGCAAGCAACCATCAATAAGTTCCTCTGCTGACGCATCGTTCTTTCCCCTCCCTTTGCTCCGTTAGGAAACATTAGCTGCATTCCCGTGGCACTAGATCAGATCAAATCTCAGTAAAACAACTTTAGTTCAACTTTATATCAATTTGTCATCACAGTCTTGAAACAGCTGTTTTAAGAACAATAACAAAAGAAAACAACAATACCAAAAGGCCCATTGAACGGTGAAACGTCAAAATAGAAAAATGAATAGTTATTTAAATTTGCCAACTATGTTCGTTTTGATAAAAAATGCTTAAAACTTGACAGCATTTTAAGATTAGAAATAGAACTAGAAATCTAGCTGGTTTTCATTTTTGTTTTTGTTTTGTGAATAAATTGGAGCCGCGCTCTAGATCAAGGATCACGGGAATGCAGCTATTGAATGTTACTGATTTTTTCAATGTATATGTAGAGCTAGCTGTAGGCTAAAATAAAATAAATTTAAAATTTTTGATATTTGCTTTTTATTTGACTGGCCGTGAAGTCTCTTTTAATGCCTCCACTTGAGATCTTGCTACCAGCCAAACAAACAAGCCAAACAAAGCAAGCAAAGTACTGTTTATTTTCCGCAGCCTATTCGGTTCATCCCCTCTAACGTTGCGCAACCGATGTGATACTGCTATGCTCTGGTCATCGTTGTAGTAGAGTTGCTTGGTAATTGTTGTTGTAAATGTATTTTAGTTCAGCTACAAATCTACATATACAAAAAAAAATAAACTATATATAAACTATATATAAATAAAAGTCCTTGGAAGGACTTTGACCTAGCTTCTATTGATCAATTGTATTGTGCGTGTTATTAAATCAACAAATGACCGAGAACTGGACTTACGTGTTTTATGCCGACTCCGAACGGCTTATGTTCTCAAGAAGCTTTACATGGCAATTTTTGCTCTTTGAGGTTTGCCATTGTCTGCAGAGAGGTGACGACCGAACAGAAAAATTGTTTCAATTGAAAAAACTTTCTGTCTGAGCTGGAATTGAACCCGGGCTACCGCAGTTCTTTAACATAGGGGCCACGCACTCTACCCACTAGGCTACGGTCACCACTTGACAGTTGTCATCTACATATACATTGACAGAAAAACAGTAACCATCCTTCATGATTTCTTTATGAAGGAACGATTTGACAGCAGATAAACTTATTGATGGTTGCTTGCTGCCATAGTAGAATTAGACAAGATAGTGTTAGGGCTGAATGTGTTCTCTTTCTAAGTGGCCATAACTGTCAAACTCATCCATTTTGATATATTTGCCAATTCTTGCTTTCATATTGCATTCCCATTGGTTGCAGTTTTTGTATGAAATGTCAACTTCGTTTTGACAGTTTCGGTCACCGGCTCTCCGCCCAAACACTACCTTGCTTAAATTTTTCCATGATTGCTGCATTTTCTGAGTGCCTGGTAGCCAATATCCAAGAGCGTGTATTTGAGTTTCATGACCAACATAAAAACATGTGTAGTTTTATAAATGTCGCCAGCATATTCTCTGGCTGGGACCATGGCATAATAAGTAATAGGTAGGAGTGACATTTCGTGTTTCGACCATCGAATGTCAAGCAAAAGAAAACAAAATAGAGAACGTGTGTCACACACATTGCCCACATTTAGAGGAGTCACCTGCTGTGAATGGATCATTTAATTTCAAAGGTTTCTCACTCAAATTTAAAAAAAAAACTGTTGCCAGCTATTGACTCCGCTGAAAGCTGCCAATGAGTGTACCTACCAATGACACGCACCTTATATTGTTTTCTTTTGCTTGAAATTCGATGGTCGCAGCTCGTGAGAAAATAAGTAGTTGTGAAGGATACCTAATAATAATTTTATCATGAGTGGGACTGCATCGTCCAAAATTTTTGGTTTCTTATTTCAGCTACCATAAGCCTATAGTATCTTTTTTTAAAACATAATGCAATGATTAATGACGCAAACAGTAAAAATAATGTAAATGAAATTCAATAAAATGTATGTCATTACAATTTTTATGTATGTGTATATTATTATGTATTTTAAGTGTATATTAATTATTTCAATAAGTTAAATTTATATTTTTGTTTATGTTTTACTTTATTTTTTTTTTTATAAAACTCATTATTTAAAATATAATGAGTGATAAAAGATGCAAATAATGTGCATTAATGATCAACCGGGTGTACGGATGAACCGAATCCGGGGTCAGAAAATAAACTGCAGTTTGCTTGCTATGTTTTCTGTTTTCCTTGTAGCAAGATCTCAAATGCAGGCATTAAAAGAGACTTCAAGACCCATCAAACAAAAAATCATGTATAAAAATATGTGAATTTATTTTATTTTAGCTGCAGCTCTACATTTACATTGAAAGAAAAAAATTAAATATCCTTTTTGAGGATTGTTTTTCATTCAATAGTGCTCCCTATATGTCATTTTAATATCAACAATATTTTATTTAAATGTAGCAATATAGTTTGGTGTAATTATAAAATAAAAATGCAATCTGAATAAAAAATACTTTGACAGAAATAAACAAAAGTTGAGGGGTGAAAATATAAATCTTTTTAATCTTTTATTATCTATGAAAAAATAGGCAAACTCCCAGTTTTCCGCAAATTCTTTTCATGCCATTTTTCAGGCCATTTCCTATAAAAATAATTTATTCTGATGCAATATAAAAACGTACCCACATGCAAATATTCAATAGCTTTTTCAAGAAAACTGAATTCGGCGAATTACAACAATCATCAAAATATTGAAGTTATTAGCTGCGTTCCTTTCGCCTTAATATAATCACGATAACAAATTTTCTCAAAGAAACGGCAAGACAAACGACTCGTAGAGGGCACTACCGTTGCAGTCAAAATTAAATTCAAACAAGCAATCATGATACAATAACTATTAGGTGTCATGAGAACGTGTGTCGTTCAAAACTGTTGTGAACTGTTATGGTAGCGATATCTTAGTGATCGATGTATTCCTCTGAATGTGTTTTACTCTAAACGTCAGAAAAATTGTAAATTATTTAATTTAATAATTAATATTGTGCGATTATATAAATAATTTAAGTGCAATTGTTGGCTCCGCTGAATGCGTCCAATGTGTGTGACACACGCGGTTTGTTTTTTTCTTTTGTTTAACATTCGATGGTCGCATCTCGTGAGAAAATAGGTAGCTGTCATGGCTATCCAATAGTCATTGTATCAAACAAACAAATACTTCAAAAAATGAAATGACAGCTCATAAAAATATACAGGTGCGACACCTATGTTTCAAATTTTTTAAAGGCTATATCACAATTTTACATGGATAGGAAAAATAATACTATTTGTTATAGGATTATTATTTTTGTTTTTGCTTTGCATGCAAAAAAAAATAATCTGAATTATTTTGAAGCGAATGGAACGCAGTTATTGTAAAAGAGTGGAAAGAGTTAGGTGCTGGGCATCGCTGGTCTAGATGAGGATGCTAGCGCGAATTAATAACAAAAACCGACAAATCTTGTTTAACCCAAAATAAGTTTTGAAGTTGGTATAATACTTGTCATGAAATGAGGTATCTGATGACAACTCTTATTTGAATTTTTTTAAACTTGCAAACACATTCAAATACCGTTAATTTGAGATCTCTGCTCTTTGGCGTATTACAATATTAAGTCAATACCATGTATTTCTGAGTGGTTTTCGTAAATTTTTTACTGATTTTCAATATTTTAACCATGGAATAAAATTCTGAGGGTAAGTTTTATATTTTATTTTAATTTTTAAACTTCATTGTAAACAGTTCAAAAATTTAAGTTAAAAATAACTGTTCCAATGTTGTTTAAAAAAAAGGCAGGTGAAAGCAGGAGTTACAACATATTTGTTTTTACTCGTTATTCAATATGTGTCAGTCTAAAAAATAAAATACGTGCAGCCATTTGCAGCCCTTGAATTTTTTGACATATAAATTAAAAAAAAAATGATTTAATTTAGTAATTCTTGTAGGTTAAGGATGTTGCCTAGTGCTTAAGATTTTAATATTTTTTCGAATGAATTTTGAAAGTACAATAAATTTAGAGTATACTGTAAAAATTTCAAATCAAAATTTGAAAATATTAACGAAGCTATAGCAAGCACATAGTCGAGAGCGCCTCATATTGCGCGCTGTGTGTGAATAATTAGTGAATAATTTTGTTATTAAATTTAATTTTTATTATGCAATTTTTATTACATTTTCTATGTTATTTAATAGAAAAAAACCTACGAAAAATGAATAAATGAAAATAAAATGATAAAAAAAATTAACTCATTTCCAAGCGCAAAGTTGAATTTTAAAACGAAAACTTAAAAATATCATAAAAAAAATATACACTAAACGAATTGAAAATACACGAAACTTTACAGACATTGAATCAATTAAAAAAAACATGAAAAACGTAATATTTGATTAAATTTCCGATTTCTAGCAACTTTCACTGATATAAATAAGTTTGTATCCATACAGATACAATATAGCAAAAGGGTCAAGTCGCAGGATAATTCTGATGTCAGATTCTGATGCAGCGAACAAAATTACATAAAAGACGATTCCTTTCGCTTTTCATATTGGCTCATATAATTAATTCGCGCTAAAATTGGCTTCTAGACACTTTGCGTTTGTGTGAATTCCAAAGAAAACCTCTTTCAGGGTCATGATGCAAGCTACGCAGCTACAAAGCCTGTACTTCTGCGGAAAGACTTTTGTGTGCTTGTTTGCTTTCCTGCTTGGCGATGCAATTACAAAATTATTTGGAAACTTTGATCGATTCGCATTGAAGTTAAAGACATGAATGAAAAGCGTATTAAAATTAATATACATAATTTAAACATTGAACTCAATCCTATTTTATCAACTAAATCTATTTTATCGACCTCAATTTACACATGCAGTTTCACTGATAACAATTTGTGGGCGTTGAGCAAGAGGGCGTGGCTTCGCCCATGCATCCCAAATTTACGATATCGAATAGCTTTGGAGTTATGGGTCACACAGCCTCAGAATTCAGTGTTCGATCTCAATTAACAAATGCAGTTTCATTGAAAAGATTTCATGGCAGTTGTACAAGAGGGCGTGGCTCCGCCCATGCAACCCAAATTTACAATATCGAATAGCTTTGTAGTTATAGGTCGCACAACCTCAGAATTCAGTATTTGATCTCAATTAACACATGCAGTTTCATTGAAAAGATTTTATGGGAGTTTTACAAGAGGGCGTGGCTCCACCCATATAACCCAAATTTACGATATCGAATAGCTTTTGAGTTATAGGTCACACAGCCTCAGAATTCAGTATTCGATCTCAATTAACAAATGCAGTTTCATTGAAAAGATTTTATGGGAGTTGAACAAGAGGGCGTGGCTTCGCCCATGCATCCCAAATTTACGATATCGAATAGCTTTGGAATTATGGGTCACACAGCCTCAGAACTCAGTATTCGATCTCAATTAACACATGCAGTTTCATGAATAAGATTTAATGGGCGTTGTACAAGAGGGCGTGGCTTCGCCCATGCATCCCAAATTTACGATATCGAATATCTTTGGAATTATGGGTCATACAGCCTCAGAACTCAGTATTCGATCTCAATTAACAAATGCTGTTTCTTTGAAAAGATTTTATGGGAGTTGAACAAGAGGGCGTGGCTCCACCCATACAACCCAAATGTACGATATCGAATAGCTTTGGAGTTATAGGTCACACAGCCTCAGAATTCAATATTCGATCTCAATTAACACATGCAGTTTCATTGAAAAGATTTCATGGGAGTTGTACAAGAGGGCGTGGCTCCGCCCATGCAACCCAAATTTACGATATCGAATAGCTTTGGAGTTATAGGTCACACAGCCTCAGAATTCAGTATTCGATCTCAATTAACACATGCAGTTTCATAAATAAGATTTTATGGGAGTTGTACAAGAGGGCGTGGCTTAGCCCATGCATCCCAAATTTACAATATCGAATATCTTTGGAGTTATGGGTCACACAGCCTCAGAACTCAGTATTCGATCTCAATTAACACATGCAGTTTCTTTGAAAAGATTTCATGGGAGTTGTACAAGAGGGCGTGGCTCCGCCCATGCAACCCAAATTTACAATATCGAATAGCTTTGTAGTTGTAGGTCGCACAACCTCAGAATTCAGTATTTGATCTCAATTAACACATGCAGTTTCATTGAAAAGATTTTATGGGAGTTGAACAAGAGGGCGTGGCTCCGCCCATGCAACCCAAATTTACGATATCGAATATCTTTGGAGTTATAGGTCGCACAGCCTCAGAATTCAGTGTTCGATCTCAATAACAAATGCAGTTTCATTGAAAAGATTTCACGGCAGTTGTACAAGAGGGCGTGGCTCCGCCCATGCAACCCAAATTTACAATATCGAATAGCTTTGTAGTTATAGGTCGCACAACCTCAGAATTCAGTATTTGATCTCAATTAACACATGCAGTTTCATTGAAAAGATTTTATGGGAGTTGTACAAGAGGGCGTGGCTCCACCCATACAACCCAAATTTACGATATCGAATAGCTTTTGAGTTATAGGTCACACAGCCTCAGAATTCAGTATTCGATCTCAATTAACACATGCAGTTTCATTTATAAGATTTAATGGGCGTTGTACAAGAGGGCGTGGCTCCGCCTATGCAACCCAAATTTACGATATCGAATAGCTTTGGAGTTATGTATGGGTCACACAGCCTCAGAATTCAGTATTCGATCTCAATTAACACATGCAGTTTCACTATTAACATTTTATTGGCGTTGTACAAGAGGGCGTGGCTCCACCCATACAACCCAAATTTACGATATCGAATAGCTTTGTAGTTATTAGTCGCATAGCCTCAGAATTCAGTATTCGATCTCAATTAACACATGCAGTTTCACTGATAACAATTTGTGGGCGTTGTACTAGAGGGCGTCACAGCAACGCGCCGGGTGTGAGTTAGTATAAATATAAAACATTTTATGGCATTAAAAATTCACAAGACTTTTTTTTAAATTGAAAGACATGTTCTAATAGCAAAATTTTTATAATGAGTATCTAATTTTTTATGGATAAAAATAGTAATTGTGTACTTAATTTACAAACGCTCGTTCATATTTTTGTTTTTTTTTTTTTCAATTTTGCAAACATCATCAACTAACTTCTAAGAAACTGACTATATCTGCTCAGCTTCATTTCATTTCCACAGAATAAGAGCAGACGCCTAAAGTCACCACCAAGATAAACTATACATTAGCATATTTTAGTGTAGTTGTCAATGGAACAGCTGCTATTCAACTCGTTGAAATGAGACTCATAAATAAATGATTCTACGTAACTAATGTAAAATTATATCTATTTTTGGAATTAATGAAAAACACACCACCACTCAAACAAACTTGTACAACATTTCACAACGAATCCAACTTAATCTAGAATTTTTTGCTGTCAGCATATTGCATTAACTGTTAATTTCCACACTAATTCTGTTTATTTGAAGTGCTAAAATAACTCTTGTTTAAAAACTAAAAAAAAAAACAAGTACTTTATTCTGCACGAGTCAACGTTATGACGTCAATTCTCCAAACAACTCCGGTGATGACGTAAAAACTTTCTTAAACCTGCTTTAAATTTAACGAAAAAGTAGAAGCTTAAAATTTACTAAGCAACCAACCGAGAGCTCGAAACCTCGTAGCATAACAACACCCACTCACAATCACAAACATTCCCACGCATTTATGCAACAATGATGCAAGCCCGTCATGCCTTTAAAAAAAATAGAAAATAAAAATCTTAGAATTGTATTCAAAAAACGCAACAATGATGAAGGAACGAACGAATGAGTGAAAGCATGCATGGATGAGTAAATGCATGTATATGCAGTGCCCTCTGGTGCATTTGCTATAAATAGCATCATGGTTTTTCTTCTTGCTTTATCGATATAAATAGGCGTTGCCACCACCCTTAAATCAATTCTTTCTATCGTATTGAATTCTTTTTTCCTTTTTGTTTTTTGTTTTCAAGCAATTTTTGCGTGAATTTGTAGTTCTCGGTTGGTAAACGATGAACTCTCTCTCCACCATTCCACGTTGCTCTCCCGGGGTAAACTCATAAAAATCTTGTGGTACGAAGGACATTGCAATAATATTTTGCCATTTATGCGGGATATCCGGTTAGCAGATTTCAATTGCTATTCGATTTGATGAAATGTGTGCAGAAAGGCAGTCAGAACAACAACAACGACAACGGCAACGGCAACAGTGACAACCAAACAGATGGACCTTGCGCTGCATAGGTCTTGGCTCGTAGCAAGCATGACGTTGAATGTCATTCACTGTAAATGTTGGCAAAATCAGAAACACTTTTCCACTTCAATGAGTAGAAGTTTGATCATGAGTGTGTGTGTGCTCAGTAAAGTTTTGTGTGCAATTCGTCGCACACAAAAATCAATCTTTTATCCAGTCAACAATAAAAAATTCCGTTTGACGCTGCTGTACTGCAGCCAAACCCACAACATTATTTTTTTACCCGCACAACGAGGTGCCCTCTACTAACGTACACTGTGAAAAAAACTTTGAAATTTCACTTGTTATAACAAACAATCAAGAATTGAACCGGTATAAATTTTTATTAATAGTATTATAAAGTTTTTTCTTCTCCAAAGAGCATTCCGGCGACACCAATTTGAATCGATTGACGAGATAGGTAAAAACCCGATCAAAAAACTAACTGTTTTGGTTTACAAAAACAAGCTCTATGTAATAAACCACTGCTAACTTGAAAAAATGTTTAGCAGATCAAACTATCACAATTTCTCAGTATCAATTCATTGAGATGATGATAATGATGTCATAATACGGCGGAAATTTGAGCTACATGTTCTATTTTACTAACTTTAAATTCACTGTGAAATTTGTTTGAGTGCTGATATTCTTATTTTGTTTTTGCACTCCTTTCTGGTGACATGCTGTCTATTAAATCTTTATGTTTTCTAAATAGGATTCATAGGCACGCCAGCACTAATCTTAATACTGAAAAAGCTATTCAATCCATTCACTCTGTCCTCTTCTTCTTTTCGCATACCCTCTTGAATTTTCTATAGGTACTCAACTTAGCTACGCTTTTCTTTTTTCGCATTAACTTCATATCTTCGTCTTTTTTTAAATCAATTCCAGCTACGACGTAGTCCTCTACCACCCAGACTTCGGCCGAATCACACACAGGCCAGCACTTACACACACACACATACACGCACATAAATGTTTCTCATCCTCCCTTAACTTAACAGCCTATTAACTTCAGTTACTTGACTTTCCTTTCTGTTTGATGTCCGCAAAGCAATAAATTTTTCTGTCAATATTTGTGATTTTAATTTGAACGTTCTTCATTGATTTACAGCATCCCAGAGACAAAAAATATTTTAGGATTTCAAGGGTGGTACATAACAAATTAAAGTAATTTTATCTCACTTCAAACAGGTACAATTCCATAACTGATACATAACATAGGTCACACAAACAAAAACTAAAAAGTAGCAACAAATTTTCCATACAAATTAAGGTCCAATAAAATTAACTCACAAGGAATTTGGACTTATTTCATAGTTCAAATGGACTGGCAAGTTATTTCAAAATAAAAATTTTTGAAACTAAAATTTGTTGAGTCTTATTTCATTTTGGTTGGGCGTACTATTATTTAACGAAAATGGAATTTATGTCAAACCATGTTAACGACTGAGTGTTTTACTCAATTTATTTAAACATTTTTTGTATGAAATAAAAGTGGTTCTAAAATTACAGTTGTACTAATATCGTTCAATGAATATTTTCTTCTGACAACTGACTTTTTTGGTCAATATGATCTAGTGCAAATCACAAATATATCGAATGATCTTAACCGTATTTTAGATCTGGGGCAGAAGTACAGCATCCGTGATCGAGCAAAATTACGAACGGCACATTGAGACAAGTGGTTTATAGTGATGAAGATTTTCAGGTATATCTGGATTTACTTTCATGCCCCATTTTTAATGAATCGCATCATCATGTTGACTTCTCTCTTTACCATTTCCAAAAGCTGAATAGTAATATTAAGATTTTCAGGGTTTACAGACATGCTAATTTTGTATTTTTTCTAATGAATAGATTCCTATCCTTGGTGCTTTGGGACTCCCTATTACTAGATGGCGATCTTTTGTCAATCTATAATACATTTTCCAATGATTTTATGGAGGCCATTAATTGTTTCATTACCATTAAACAAATTCAGTTTAATGGTAATCCACCATGGTTTAACAGAAGATTGTCTAACTTAAAAAATAAAAAGATTAAAGCTTTCAAACGTTTGCGAGATAACACTGCGAACTCGGTTTTAAGATCCGAGTATCTATCTACTAAACAAAATTTTGAGACACTTAACCACTTTCTTTATCACAATTACATTATTTCTACTGAGACTAATCTTAAACAAAACAGTAAATATTTTTAGAATTTCATCAATAACAAAAGAAAATCAAATGGCTTTCCTATCAGGATGTCCTACCCAAACGTTATAACTGACGATAGACGCGCTATTTGCAACTTATTTGCGGATTATTTTAAATCGGTGTATACTTCCAGTCTCCCAGTTTCTGGCTCTCCCACTCCTAATCCACCTTTGGACGTTGGCTTCATTGACCTTGATGAATCGGAGGTGTTTGCCGCACTAATGAGCCTTAAAAGCAACACAAATGAGGTCCCTGATGGTATTGCACCAATCTCACTTAAGAATTGTGCATCATCGATTGCACTACCACTATCGCTAATCTTTGCTAAATCATTATCATCAGGAGTTTTCCTTGATACTTGGAAACTATCCCACCTAGTACTTATCCACAAATCTGGCCCTAAACATGATATCGTTAACTACAGACCCATCTGCAAGCTAGCCGCTATTCCGAAATTGCTTGAAAAAATAGTTAATAGTAAAGTAATTTTCCTGGTTAAAAATAGTATGTTCCCCTTCCAACATGGCTTCATGAGTGGGAGATCCACAACCACCAACATGGTACTGTTCCTAAATAATATATTCATAATATGGTGAATCACTTACAAACAGACGTAATCTTTACAGATTTTGCTGAAGCCTTTGATAAGATAAACCATAATATCCTAATTTCAAAACTTTCTGCTATTGGATTACATTCCAACGTGCTCAACTGGATAAAATCTTACGTATTAAACCGTCGTCAACGCGTACAAATCAACGACATTACACCTTACCTCATTAATGTAACTTTTGGTGTACCGCAGGGTAGTCACCTTGGCCCGTTACTATTCCAGTTGTTTATTAATGATCTAGCGCTAGTAATTAAATACTCTCCTTGTCTCTTCTTTGCTGACGATATAAAACTATTTCGTCAAATTAGCTCGGAATTCGACCGTTCAACCCTCCTCCAAGACAATCTTAACGCAATATACGTTTGGTGTGAAGCTAACCAACTGCCTCTCAACATCTCAAAATGTAACTTTTTAAATTTTGCAACAATATTGACTCCGCATTTAGGTAGCTACCACATTAACTCTATGCAGCTAGAAAGAATTTTCACTAAAAAAGACTTAGGAATTATTTTAGACCCGCGTCCGCACTTTGGTGATCATATAGATTACATTGTTAATAAGGCAAATGCCATGCTCGGTTTTCTTATGAGAAATACCAAGGAGTTCAATGACCCGTACACTTTTAAATCGCTTTATTCATCGCTGGTAAGGCCGAACTTAGAATATTGCTTCATTATCTGGAACCCTACAACGAACATGCATTCTGAACGTATCGAAAAAGTTCAACGTAAATTCACCCGATTTATGTTCAACCAACTAATATGGAATCCCCCTACCACCCCTCCATATAGTACAAGGTGTGCCTTGATTGGATTAAGCACTCTAAACTGTAGAAGAAGGGCTTCCTCAATAATTTTTCTCAGAGACATTCTTCACCATAAAGCCTGGTTTTCACTAAGTCAGTTTCAATGACAACAATCACTGATGTCAGTAGGCATCTTGACCATATGACGTCAAATGCGTTTTCATTGAGCCCCAAAAACTGACATAAAATCGAATGTCAAAGACTGACGTTGAATTTATGTGTCAATTGATTGCCATACTTTTTTCACTTTCGATGTTATTTGTGAAATGCCATTGGTTTGTTCAGTTGTGCTTTTTTCATCAACAACAGCTTATGTTATATATTTTAGATTGCTAGAAAATGTTTCTTTTTGATGAAATTTATAAAATACTGTTAATTTTATTAGATTAATAGCAAAAGTGCACTTAAACAAAGATTATCACAGTGGCCGGTGTTGTTTCAAAAGGCACCATCGTCACGTTCTATCGCAAGATACGTCTTCAAGATTCGCGCAAATGACAAATTCCTGGCAAAGCGACCGCAACAACGTGAATCCCGAAAATGCGTCCTGCAACAAATCCCTTGGAAGCAACACCGGCCACTGCGATAATCCCTATTTAAGTGCACTTTTCCTTCTAAACCAATTAAAATAACAATATTTAAAAAAACTTTGCCAGCAGTGAAACAAAAAAATGAAAACAAAATATTTTTGTAGGCAACAGCTGACACAAAATGCCAACATGTTGGCATTTCGATTTTTCTTGTCATACAACGATATTTTGATTGACAAGCAAAATTTTATCTGTTCTCACTTGTTTGTGATTTTATATGACAATCAGTGGTCATATATGACAACAAGTGTAAATGACAATACGTTTCCATTAAATTGACAACATTTGTGATTGAAAACTGACCTAGTGAAAACCAGGCTTAACTTAGATTGCTATGAACTAGCTTGCTATGAAGCTTGACCTCCACATACCCTCGAGATCTCTTCGAAGTCACTTCCTTTTTTATGAAACTTTTCATAGAACTGTCTATGCACAAAATGAACCCCTATCGCGTTGTATCAGAGCAGTTAATAAGGTCATAAGCTTAATTGATGTATTTGTAGATAACTCTATGGATACATTTAAGATTTCCTTGTATAATATTCTCATGTTCAAAACACGTAATATTGCTACCTGTGTATCTTATAGTCATTTTTGCTATGTCTTACATTCGCAACATAAATTGAATTTAACTCTTGTTTTGTGATTTATTATTATACATAAAAGTTTTAAACTGTTTTATTTCATACCTTGATATATTCTTCATTAATTTGTAATCATTATTGGACTTCTAGTTTTAACTGTAAATATTAAAGCAGTCTATAAGAGCTTGTTCTCTTCTTGATGAAATAAATAAACAATGCAAAAAAATTGATAACAGCTTCTTAATTTGGGAATTATTTCGTTTTGTTGGGACTTATTTTATTAGTAGTTATTTCATTTCAGCTAGGGCTTGTTTTAATGCTACTTATTTTATGTTATTGCGACTTATTTCACTAGGAGTTATTTCAAATTTTTCGTTTCATAATGGAATAAAGTCGTAATAAAAAAAGTCTCAAATGAGACCAAAAAGTAACTCCAACAAAATTTCCATGTGTTTTGAGACTTATCGCATAATGAAATAATTTCATTTGATTTGGGAATTATTTCCTTTTCTCTATTAGGAGCTATGTCACTATGAAATAACTGCAGCGATCTGGCAATTTTGTACAAAAGCAAAGGAGCAGGGAAATCGATTTAGTTTTACTAACAGATTTATGGAAATATTGAAATAATTTTTAAGCCCGTCACTAGAACACATCTCAAAGACAAAAGTCTGCTTGAAATTTCAAAAGTGAACCCATAAAAATAATATAACTTTTAAAATTTTCCTTGAAAAATAGAAATCCATAGAAATACTCCCACGGACATAATTTTTTAAGATGGCAATTTATAAACTTCTATCGCAAAAATACCATATTATCAAAATGGTATAAAATAAATAAAATATATGCGTCGTTGGACACACGAGAGTAGCGAAGCTTTTTTTTTATTAAAAATCAAAGCACCAAGGCATGCGCTTTATACAAACTAGGTTTGGTCTCTGACCTGAATAAAAGTGATAGATTCTTTAGAGGAAGTGATTGGAACCATACGTGAATTATTGATTAGGAGAAACAACCGTGAAAGACAATTTGAATTGCTTTTAACCGAGGCCAGTGTTATGCCTTAACCTCGTCAGGCATTTCCAGCCCTTAGTTGTTTCTGTCCTTTAATTCCACATTTTCCACAATTTGGTTGTGAAATTTAAGTTTTCCATAATTTTTAAATGTAGGAAAGAACAAAGAACGTGAAAAGAACCATGCCCGAGACTGGATTCAAACCAGGGACCTCTGGGTTGATAGTCTAACGCATCCTCCACTAATGCCGACAATTTTCACAGTTTTATAGATTTGATAATTTAATGATTATTTTTTTTTTAATAAAATCATTTTCAAATTGTCTTTTGGAATTTGAAAATGATTAATAAAGATAATTTAAAAAATATGTACACGTTAATATTCACACATAACGTAAATTTTATAACATTTCATTGTTTTTTTAATTTATTACATGTTAAAATAATTTTTTAATTATTTATTTATTGATGAAATTATTGGTTTATTGTATCTAAAATACTAAATGTATATTAAAGATGGAATGTCATCATTGGCGTCGGAAGCGGGGGGCAAGGGGGCAGTTGCCCCCGCACTTTTTTAGCTAGATAAACAATTTAAAAGGAAAAGTTATTAAAAATATCAGTTTTTTTACAACGATAATATTTTTGTATTATATATTTTCCTCTTCTTTCTCTCTTCTTCATGTTTCATGTGAAGAAATTTTGGTGAACTTTTTTTGCACCACCATTTGTACTGCCCCCCATTTGTACTGCCCCCCCAGATGAATTTGTATAATACTTAATTGTACATCAGCAGACATCTTGACTCTACACGGTAAAAAATCTAAATTTGGACTAAATTTTAAACTTTCTTGGATTACATACAGGAGAACTCCAAAAAAAGATTACTTTTAATCCAAGGAAAAGTTTAAAATTTTTCAATCAAAAAAATATTAGTTTTCAATCCGCAAAAAAGTTTAAAAAGAGCAATATAAATATCAACTCAAAATAAAAATCGTTACTGACCAGCGCATAATTTGAACACACGTCTTCAGTTATGCTGGTCCAACACCTTATCCACTCGTCCATCTCAGTTGTTAAGAAAGTTATGCTTATTTTCATAACGAATGCAAGAAAGCTTGCAGTAAGAAACATGGGTTCGAGACCCAGCTAAATTAAAGTAAAATAAAAAACTATTCTGACTAGTTCGTGATTTCAACACAGGTCCTCTGATGTGCTGGTCCAATACCTTATCCACTCGTCCAACTCAGTTGTTAACATAGTTGCGCTTATTTTGCATCATTACGAATGCATGTAAGTTCTTATCAGGAACGTGGGCTTGAGACCCAGCTAAATAAAACTAATGTTTGGATTAAAAGAATAGCAGTTTTTGGATTAAAAATTCCTTTGCATCAAAGTTTGGATTAAAAAGTAGTCCAAAATTTTTAACCGTGTAGACATGACTACAATAAGTTTTCCATGCCTAAACACTGGTTTTTTCAGAAAAACTCCTAAAATTTTTGAGGACAGCATATGTTGTAAGAGCACTGTAATAATTGCAAAAATTAATTACAGTTTGAGCGATATTAGGTGTGGAGCAGCATGCTTGCCTTTATATATTAAAATGTGCATACTTTCAGGCTGAATATTTTTCAGCACAGTACATGTTTTAGAAGCACTGCAATAAGCGCTCAAGATAATTACAGTTTGAGCAATATTATGTGCGGAGCCTTTTATGAATTAAGAATATTGTGATCTGGTGCAACATAGCTTCAGTTAAAACTTAATATTGATTAAACCAATCTACGCAACAAAGGGAAGGGTGTAGAACTATCAATCGAAGGGGTGTGAGTTCGCTTCTCACAGCGTAAAAAGAAATATTTTTTTATATTATATATGTATATATATAGACGAAATAGACGAAAGCAAAACGGAACAATTCTAAGATGGTTGTCGGAAAAAACGTCCGAAAAACGATGGAAAACGGTGCCGCAAAAAAGGACATTTTTGTGAGTTCACTCAAGAAAATCACAAAACGTAAAAAGATTCGCTTTAAAACTCATCCAATTGTGGTGGGTAGTTAAACAGTGTGTTCTGGAATTTTAGAAATATCCAATCGATTCCACATTTTTACACCGTATCATCATTATTCTTCACACGTCCATTGTTTAGATCACCGAATCCAATGAGTTTGCTAATAATAATTGCATAAAAAAAATTGCACAGCCTATTTTTACTATGCTTGCTGATTTATCTCCGTTTTATATAAACCATATCATTCTCAAAATCATAATTTTAACCCTCATCTGACCCTCGGGTGAAATTTCAACCAATGTGAAGTTTAAAACGCTATAACTAGCTAATTTTTAATGCAAAATGAATGAAATGTTAGTATTTGTATAAAATTACCCTTTCTTTTAGAATATGATATCAATATTATGGTCGATAAGACATAACGGTAAATATTTAGAAGTAACTTAAGCGACCTTCGGGTGAAATTTCACACATATGCGGAAAAAGGATGAAAAGCATATTCCTTTCTGCAACAAATACATATGAGGTGAGCATAAAACTGCTTTCTACTTCTGCACTAGCTGTAAATAATAAACTGTAATTCAACAATATATACGTATACAAAAGAAAATAAATAATTTTTATTTAATTAGGCGCACAAAATACTCATGGGTGAAATTTCACGCATTAGCGTTTTATTTGTGACTTTTTTGAGGGTCGGATGAGAGTTAACTTAACTAGCTATTTTTGTCTTCATTCAAAAATTATTGAAAATTTGACGACGGCTAATATTGGGAAGGTATTGCCCAAAGGATTTCTCTGTTTTTACCAAGACTATTAGTGATGACGATTTGAGAACTTTGAGGCTTATCCTTCTTAAATGAAGTTTCCATTATTACCATTACCATTTCACGCTGGGTTGTTTTTACAAACGAAGTATTTTAGTGTCTCTTCTATTTTTATATACTTGTATGTACATTATTGTTTTGGAAATTTGTTTTCTTTTATTTGGCTTTATAAATCAATTTATTAAGATCTTTTTGATGTTAATTTATGGCCAAACAAAATGACAGACTCATCAAATTTATATATGTACATATGAATCAGAAGTTAAATTAAGGATTCTCATGTCGACATTTGGTAAAGAAATCAGCAATTTAACGAATGTTTTCTTTGATTCGACATATTAAAGGCAGTTTTTGTTGTTATTTCATATCATCAAGTTCTCCATTTAACGATTCCAAGAAACTGGAGTGGCGATAGCTGGTGTTTTACAGCAATCTTAATTCGAGCAAAAATACAAATTACGCTTAAAGAGATGTGCAGTGATGAAGTTTTTTAAAGCATCATAACAAATTTGTTTATTTGCTTAGGTGAAAATCACAAAAAATTAAACACATTAAAAACGACAGAATTTTGTACACGTGCTTGAAAAAATTGATTTGAGTGCTTGAATTGAAAAAAGGTTTGTACATTTAATCCTTGTAGGGATCCGTTCGGGTGAAAAATAAACAATTTTTCATATATTTTTCGTATATGAATACCCAAAAAGGTGATAGATAGGAAGTAAGTATGTTGAAAGGAACTATAGGGTTGACAAAGTAAAAGAAACAACGAATACATTAAACCCTTTTATTGGTCAATTAGGGTGAGAAATAAACTGTTTTCTACATTTCTTTTTATATTCATCGTATGCGAGCCTCCGGAATGATGGCAGATAGGGGTAGGGACATTCGATATACATCGATGCATACAATTCGCTTACAATTCGATACATCGACTTGTTTCGATGTTTTGAAAAGCTTTTAATATACTCGATGGATCGATGTATTTTCATATAACATTGAATGAATTTTAACCACCTAATGAAATTATTATATTAAAAATATAAATAAAGAAAAAAGTCAAAAAGGAAAACACTGGAAATAAGGCAATAATACTGGAATTTTTATAATTGTGACCAACATTCTTATATACTGACTTTATTTTTTAGAATAACCAATATTTTTATGTTTTTTTTTTTTTAATAAACAACAACTAAATCAGAGAATGATTGTAAAAAATTTTGTTTTTCTTTTCCTTAGTTAAGGTGCCACAAGACTATATGTTTCATACAGATGACATGTCAAAAAAATTACATACCGAATTTCATCTGTGTGTCAAATTTTAGTTTTTGTCATTCAGTTTTTTTCTTTTGTCTCCACAGTATCTGACACGTCATTTGAAAATAAAATACAGCTTTTGAAATTTGTGTAAACCGTAAAGCTCTAAAGTGTCCACCTTTGGCCATTCAAACTAAGAATAAATTCATTAAAAATAAAATTTATTGAATAAATATCTTAAAATTCCATAAATAAATCATATGTTCCTCACTATCTGTAGCTAAAAACTATTTCTAATTTTTGACGTGTCATATGTATGAAACATATATAGGGTATTCACAAGGTGTGCTATCATGTCATATTGTCATATTGCCCTAAAATTGTACAACTAAAATTTACAAGATATAAAAATGCAAATAAGAAATAGTTGTTTGATTACGACACTTCAATAAACATAGCTTTCAGACTTGTAATATAATAGTACTTTTTTATATGGAAGGCAACAATAAAATGTTTAAACTAGTGTAAAATCTTAGGACAATATGACATTATGACATGATAGCACATCTTCTGAATACCCTTATAGTGTAGAAGCACTTTTACTGATAAAAGGCGTGCGAACCGGAACAGTGGTTTTGTAGGAGGAGGGATAAATAAAAACAGTCATAATTAAATTAAAAATAGTAAAGGAAGGGGCTGACTTTAGTATTGTGATGCAATGCTAGAAAAAGTACTCGATTTTTAGAAAACATCGATGTTTCTCAACGATATATCGGAAAGTATCGATGCACTGTCTCGATGCATTACATCGAAAAAAACATCGATGTATTTTCCAGGTGGACACCCCTAGATAGGGGTAGTCTGGTGAAATCTCTCTCAATGGCTGTCTGACTCTGTGGGAATTAAAGGCTAAAGCGGTCTTTATGGTGATGCAGAAAGTGTTTTTCAAGGATATGTTGACGTTAATCTTCTTATATGAGGCGAGCATATAATCAACATAAAATAATCTAATAAACATATGTTAGTTAATCTAGTTAGTTAGTTTCTAGTAAGAAAACCGGTGGCAAACCTATACAAGGTAACATGTCTGACTGTCTCAACCTGGCGAGGCCATCATAATCCTTGTGAAATCACCTCAAGTCGACTCAAACCTCTACGTGGTGTTTCCTGGAAAAGGTCAAAACTGACAACCGTCAGTTTGGCGGCTAATCTGAGTGGCGCACAGTGGCCCCAAATGGTCTTTTGTCTCTTGGTATGATTAAGTCAAACTTGGAATATATTATCTATTATATTCAATAAATCGTTTGAACTATTTTCAAAATCCATGTTGCTTCTTAGTACTAAAATTTTATTTAAAGTTTAGAAATATACAACTATAGCTTGACTTGCGCGTTTCAAAATTCTGTAACTTTCGTGTCTCTGCAATAAGTAAAACTAAATCTAAAATATATTTTCTAAGATATTCAATAAATCATTTAAATTACTTTTTTCAAAATATATTTCAGTTTTTTGTACCAATGTTTTGTTTTAAATTTAAAAAATACGATATTGGCTTTAAAAAATCTGTAGCGCTTTTGTTTCTTGAAATATTTAAGCCCAATTTGGAATGTATTTTCTTTGATATTAAATAAATCACTTGAACTTTTTTTTCCAAAATTCATTTTAGTTTTTAGTACAAATTTTTTTTAAGTTCCAAAAATACGATTTTTCGTTTCAAAATTTTGTTACTTTTTTGTCTCTTGCAATAATGCAGCCAACTTTTAAAAATACTTTCTATGATATTCAATAAATCATTCAAAATACTTTTTTTCAAAATCAATTATTTTTACTATTACAAGCTTGTTAAGATTATTTTTACAAACTGATGGAAGTTTTTATAATTTTTGAAATCTTAAAAATAAAGTCTTAAATTTTAAAATTTAACTTTAAAGTAAAGTGTTTTGTTGTATGTGATACAAGTGGGCACTACATGCGTGAGATTATTGGGCTGCCTCCATACTCTATATATATAACCAAGATCACGGAAAACAACACGTCAACACAAAAATCGTATTTGTTGAAGATTTCTGATATGAACCAGAAAACATATGTTACAGAATAATACGATGCAGGGCAAAGGCATGGGATCCATAAAAAATTAAAGAAATAGGTGAATTTTTCGAAGTTAAAAACACAAGGTCATAATATGTGATGAGTAAGAAAGGGCAGCAAGGTCCCCTTTTGCATTTCTACGCCACTGGTTTTTTCTAGGCAAACATATTTTTGAGAAACATGCAGATTTTAACGGAACTATCAATTAGAGTTAATCTAATCAAATTAATTAATTAATAAGAAGCAATAATAACAGAGTTAATAACATAAAAGAAAAAAATATAAAGTTTATGGGATATTTTTTTGCCATGCATCTACGTTATGAAAATTTTAATTTCTCAAAAAGGGCAAAATTGGAGCAACTTATTTTTTTTTTGTCTAGTTACCAATACACTAAGGAACCAAATGCACTACGAAAGAAAACAGCGCAAGACAGCGTAACTATTTAAACCTTGATCAAAGATGAAAAAAAGTAAAAAAACAGGTTGATAAAAAATATTAAATTTATTTAAAAAAACAATTTTTTGTGTTTATTTTTATTTTTTCAAAAAGCTTAAGCTTTAAGCTTTCCAACGGTATATAATACATGTATGATCAATTTAAAAAAAGTTGAAAAAATTCGAGTAAAAACGTTATTCATTTCACTGCTGTGTCTTTAGCAAGCCATATAACTGAATCGTGTCAATTTTTTTATAAAATTTTCATTGTGATACAAAATTTTATCTTTTCTTAGATTATTTTTATAATACAGGCAAGAAAAATTTTGAAAAAATCATTAATGAGACGTAAACGTGCATTTGGGCCCACTGTGCGGCGTGCCCCTTAGGCTTAAAACAGGTTGTGCGTCGGGTTTGAAGCCCACCCGTAAAAACTCATTTCAATGCAAACTAATAAGAACAAAAGAAAACTGATACCCAAATCTAATGACGACTACCCAAATCTAATGACGACTAAATCTAATAATGATTTACGGATATGCACCTGGAATGTCTAAACCCTTAAGTGGGAAGGTGCCTCTATCCAACTGACTGATGTCTTGAAAAGATACAAAGCTGATATCACTGCTGTCCGAGAAATGCGATGGCAGGGACAGGGTAGCATTCGGCATGCACCCTGTGATATCTACTACAGCTGCCATGCGGAGAAGCACGAGTTTGAATGCGGATTTGTAGTTGGCAAGAGACTACAGCCCCACGTTCTGCGAATATCACCTGTGAAGGAACGACTTGCCATAATTCGCATCAAGGTTAAATTTTTTAATATAAGCCTAATATGTGCGCACGCTCCGACAGAAGACAAGGATGATGAGAGTGTATTGAATGTACGCACGATCCGTAGTTCAAACATTGACTCGGATCACTATCTTGCCCCAACCAAGATTCGTACACGTCTGTGCTCAGTTAAAAATGCACGCAACCCTACACAGAGAAAGCAAGACGTCGACAAGCTGCAATCGAAACAGACAGCCGAAGCTTTCGCCACTCGACTCTCACTAATGCTTCAAAGCACTCCTCCAACTACATGCGTGTGGCTGCTGAAAGAGGTGATTGGCTTCCACCGCTCTCGCCGAAACCTGTGGTACGACCAGGATTGTCGCGATACCACTGCAGAGAAAGACGCCGCTTACAAAGCCACCCTGCAGTCGGTTGTAATGCGCGCTGCTAAGGAGCAATACAAAGAGAAGAGAAGGGAAGAGAGACGTATTTTCAGGCGGAAAAAGACAGACAGAAAACTGCGAGCATGAGAAGATTGAGATGTATGGTGACAGGAATGAGGCCCGAAAATTTTTCTAAAAAATAAGACGCCTCGCCGATTGTTTTAAAATCGGGGCCTCTTCCTGCAAGGATGAAAACGGGAATCTAGTGACAGATGTCCAGAGTATACTGGCGTTATGGAGGGAACATTTCTCTAAGCTCCTAAATGGCGACGCTGACAAACAATCCCGCCAATAGAGATGATATTCCGTAAACCCCAATCACGGATGACAGCGTCGAGGTTTCGCTGCCCGACTATGATGAAGTTCTGACAGCTATAGCTCGGCTTAAAAATAACAAAGCCGCGGGAGCTGATGGCTTACCTGCTGAGCTGTTTAAGAACGGAGGCGAAGGTTTATTTAAATGTATACACGATAGGAATTCGCTTCTAGACAGAATATGCTCGGAAGAATACATTCCGAACGAATCTCAGTGTAATCTGCCTAATCGACAAGAAAAGCTATCCTTCTTTTTGTATCAATTACCGTGGGATAAGCCTTCTTAATATCGCATATAAGGACCTGTCAAGCATTTTATGTGAAAAACTGAATCCCATTGTAAACCAATTGATTGGATCTTATCAGTGTTGTTTAAGACCTGGAAAGTCCACCATCGACCGGATTTTCACTCTACGAAAATTCTTGGAGAAGACCCAAGAAAAACAAGTTGACACCCGCCATCTTTTGTCGACTACAAAGCCATCTTAGACACCCCAATAAGAAACCTGTACTCCACCATGTCTGAATTTGGTATTCCTGAAAAACTAATACGACTTTGCAGGATGACACTGAATAAAACCAACAGTGCAGTTAAAATCGGGAAGGACCTCTCCCCACCATTTGTTACCAAACGAGGTTTTAGACACGGTGATTCCTTATCTTGGGACTTTTTCAACCTAATGACGGAGAAGATCATCTGAGCTGCTGATCTTAGACGTAGTGAAGTCAATGCAGCATTCTCCAGATTAGAAAAAGAGTCAAGTTGAATGGGTATGGCAGAGAATGCAGATAAGACGAAATACTTGGTATCAAACAAACAGTCCCAGCGTCTTAGAACCCACGTTACAGTTGACAATATCTCCTTCTAAGATCCAGCACAAATTCGACAAACAACATCAGCATTGAGATCAAACAAAGAATAACTTTTGCCAACAGGTGTTACTTAGGGCTCAGTAAGCAATTGAGAACCAGAGCCCTCTTTCGACGAACTAAAATGGCGATCTATAAATCGCTCACCATGCCCGTCCTACTGTATGCATCACAAACCTGGACGCTGAGCAGTTCAGATGAAAAGACTTAAGGAGCCTTCGAGAGAAAGATTCTTCGTAAGATCTACGGACCAATCTGCGTCAATGGCGAGTACCGAATACGGTGTAATGATGAACTGTACGAGCTGTACGCTGATATCGACATTGTCAAGCGCATTAAAATCGAACGGCTTCGCTGGCTACATCACGTTCAGCTTATGAAAGACGATGCTCTAGTGAAGAAAATATTTGATTCGTTGGAAAAACCAAGAAGAGGACAACCTGACGAAGCTTGGAATTTCCATCTGGCGCCAGCAAGTAAGAAACAGAAATAGCGCCTACTAAGAAGTATAAAACTTCAGTACCTGCTTGTTGTTGTTAGTTTTGATTCGTTCCAAAGACCTTTTTTTGGTATTTGATATGTTCACAAAAGTTCAAGTCTGAGACATTGTGAACAACTCTTTCAAAGTAATCTTGCCGAAAAAAATTAACCAGATACAAGTTATAAACCATTAAATAGTAAAAAAACCCTGAAAAAGCATACCTTGGAGACAAAATTTGCAACAAAAAAATTTGTATGAAGGCGTGTGGAAAACTTAAAAAAAAAATAATGATGCCGTTTTATTCCCCATACCCGAAATAGGGTGAAATATTTAAAAAAAACTATCACAGTGCTATCATAGATAAGGTGCATGCCTTACAAAGCTGTCAATACTCTATTAAGGGGCAATAATACTCAGGCGCGGATCCACAGGGGTGCAAAGAACGAAATTTTCCCCAAGATCTTAAATTTCTTAAAAAATAAATTTTAATATACACATTTTTCTAAGATCAACAAAAATAAAATAGGATGTTTTAGGTTTAGTCTACCCGTGCGCAATAGTTGTCTTCCTAGCTTGCTGGCATGATATGGCGCTGCCTTCGTTACGTTGAAAAATTATTCTCCCCTTTACTCTTTCTTTTTCGAACATAAAAAAAAAATTTGCTTTTTCGTAAAACTGAACAAAAAAATATGAATTCCTTGAAAAACAAGGATTCTAATATAAAATGCATAACTTAAGCTTATTAAGTATGCACAGAAGGCCGGAGCGATTTTATATTTAAAAAGTAGCATTGTACTGAACTGGCTAAGAGGGGATCGAAAAGTATAATGCCATGCACTAACGCTCCAAAATTTTGCATGAATAGAGGATATTTTTTAAACGATTTTTGAAAATTTTTTTAATTTTTTAATGAATGAAAATTTTACCATCAGTGTAATGATGATCAGTGTAATGATGTATAAAAGAAACTTAAATCACGATGTGTTCCAATTTTCCAACTGCGGAAGGTGATTTAAAACAACATCTTTTTGAAAATTAATTTTATCGCAATAATAGAATAGAGAAAAGTCAATAAATATAATGTTAGAAATCATTTATACAAAATTTGGTCTCGATATGTCAACATCTTCCTAATTCAAAATGTCCTTTAACATCATGTAGTTTAATATGATTAATTATTTTAGTCAATTTCAATAGATTTATGATTGCTGATTCCGACTATCAACGATTATATCTTTATTCGATGTTGAGATATATAATATTGAATGGAAAAAGTCGAGTCTTTTGGCATATTTTAAGTATTATTAAAAAAAGTTTGACTACGGTAAAATCCACATATTTCAAAACGAACTTTTATAAATTTGTTATTTTAATGTATTTAATAAAGATTTTTCCTATTCTTTTCAAAACATTTGATCTCTCTTTTTATGAATATTTTTGCAATTTTAATAAAACAAAGCCTTAATTTTAAGTTTTGAAATAATTACATGTGTGAATTTATGTAAAAATATTAATAAATATTATTTCAATTCAAATAAAGAATACAAAAAGTATTTAAAAAAAATGCAAAAGAAATTTTCAGAAATTTTCTACCCCCCAAAATTTCTCTCTGGATCCGCCACTGATAACACCTTGTGTGCATGAAATAAAGTGCTAGTTTTATGCAATTAATCTTTGAAACATTAAATGTTATTTTTACTTTCGGTTGTTCATACATGTTAAAATATAGTAACTTTTCAAATATAAAATAATTTCTTTAAATTATTTTACGAGAAAGGTGGCAGTGCTGTGGCTGATATATGTACAAAGAAACTTTATCGTATCTGCGGGTAGCCACCTGGAGGTAGCAATATATAGTCTAGAATTAAAAGTAAAGTTTTTTAAAACAGATGTTAAAAAATTAAGCGAACATGTTTAAGTACGCATGATTTTTTAAAAATATTGATTTTCGCAAAAATGGCGTCCATTTAAGGTAAGATTTAGTTTTTTTCGAAAAAAATCGCTGAAAAACCGGTCAAAAAATTGGAAAATTTTTCTCATTCGAATATTTCCTAAGTATTTCATTTGATTTTTACACCTACTTTTTAAATCTTTTTATATTTTTTTTTTGTCTATATTAAAAAATTGTGGCCTTCAGGTGATGGTCCGCAAAAATAAAGGAGTTTTCTTGTATCAGCCACAGTGAAGTCATTTTTTAAAATATTTAAAAAAAAAATTATTAACTCTACACTGAGAAAAAAAACATACTTTTGTATTAAACAAAAAATTTTAAAATAGAAATTAAACTAATTTTTGTTTCTACAAAAAAAAAATTAAAAAAGCGTGTTTAATTTTAAGCTATAAAATCATTTTATTTTTTTTTTTTTTTGTATAATTTTCACTAATTATTTCTTTCCAATAACAAAAAATATGTTGCTATCAGAGATTGAATTAAAAAGCTATGTGCAGTAGAATCATTGAAAATTAATGCCAGACAACTGAGACCCCGACTTTAAATTTGATTGTTTGAAAATATTTTTGAATTAGTCTTACAAATATTGAACATAAGATGATATTAAAACCGGGGATTGAAAATAACAGTTATTTTTAAAATTTTAAAGAAAAAAATTATTATGTAAAAATCAATGCACAAAAGAAGTAAACACACCAGTTTAACAGAGTTTAACCTTTTTAAGTTTTATTTTTTCCTCACAAAATAAAACTTATTATCGAGTTTTACTTTTTCCTTCACAAATAACAGTTATTTTTTAGTTTTATTTTTTTCCTCACAAAATAAAACTTATATTTGAGTTTTATTTTTTCCCTCACAAATAACAGTTATTTTTTAAGTTTTATTTTTCCTCAAAATTTTTTCCTCAAAAAATAACACCTATTTTTGAGTTTTATTTTTGCTCTCACAAATAACAGTTTTTTTATGTTTTATATTTTTGCTCTCATAATAAATCTTATTTTTTAGTTTTATTTTTTCCTTCACAGATAAAAGTTAAGTTTCATGTTTTAAATCACAAAAAAACTTTGAACTATATCCGAGTTATAACTTTTCAAACAAGCAATATCTAACTATTTTGTACTTCACTTAAAAGCATTTTTACACTTCTGAGGGAAAAAAGAAAACTAAAATATAAGTTTTACTTAAAAATTAAACTCTAAAAATAACGGTTATATGTGAGGGAAAAAAATAAAACTCGAAAATAAGTTTTATTTTGTAAGGAAAAAATAAAACATAAAAAATAATTATATTTGTGAGGGAAAAAATAATACTTAAAAATAAGTTTTATTTTAAGTTTTATTTTGTGAGGAAAAAAATTAAACTTAAAAAATAACTGTTATTTGTGAGCGAAAAAGTAAAAATCGAAAATAACTTTTATTTTTTGAGGAAAAAATAAAACTTAAAATATAACTATTATTTGTGAGAGAAAAATCAGACTCAAAAATATGTTTTATTTTGTGAGCAAAGCAAAAAACTTAAAATTTAACTATTATTTATTAACAAGCAGAACAATAAAAGTTGAAAAATAACTATTATTTAAGGATTTTTTTTTAATAAAACTTATAACAGTTACGGTCCCTGATAAAAACTAATTAATTATTTTGATATTAAAAAGATTTCAAGCCGCTAAAAAACGAAAACTTCATCAAATGAAGTCAAAAAAATGTGTTATTCTGTGAGTCCGAGGAGTCGCTGATCACTAATCTGACTTCGAAAACTCGAAAAGTTATAAAAATGGCATCGAGAAAATGGCGATTTTATTTATTTGTTTTTTATTTAAAGTACTATTGCAGTGTGTAGCTATAAAAATACATTTTTTATTAAATTTTTTACCTAGTAGGTATTATTAATTTTAATGATTGAAATTTTTCACATCATGAAGAATTATTAATGAAGAAATAAAAAAAAATTTTTTTGACCTTGTAGTTCTTGTTAATTTTCTATAGGGCGTTGAAGTTAGCGTGCTTAAAAAATTGTTGCAATTGGCTTCTCGTCGCCAGCATTTACATTTTTTCCTCACATAATAAAACTTATTATCGAGTTTTACTTTTTCCTTCACAAATAACAGTTATTTTTTAGTTTTATTTTTTCCCTCACAAATAACATTTATTTTTTAATTTTTATTTTTTCCTCAAAATTTTTTCCTTAAAAAAATAACACCTATTTTTGAGTTTTATTTTTGCTCTTAGAAATAACAGTTATTTTTTAAGTTTTATTTTTTCCTCAAAATGTTTTTCTAAAAAAATAACACCTATTTTTGAGTTTTATTTTTGCTCTAAGCGTCTGAAAGGTAAAAATTAAAATGCACTCCTGAGTTAAGGGTTGTAGTTGAGCACACAACCTACGCAAATAACAAAAATAAAAAAATATGGACTGCGTTGAAAAAAAAAATGTACAAAAAACCCCATTTTTCCAAAACTTTGAGCCATACAAAAAAAAATAGAAAAGTTTTTTGGCTTTTTATAGGTTTTGTGCTTAACAGCGAGTATAAGGATCACAATGAATCAAGATTCATCGAAATCGATAAAGTATAACTCTAGATATCTTAGAAGCCGATTCGAAAAACCTTGTTTTGAGAAAAACTCGATTAAAGATTTAAAGGTTCTTGAATATCACGCAACATACGAATATAATATATGTTATAACTTTTTTTATTTGATATTTTTTTTAAAATTTTATATACGTAATCTTAAGATCTTAAACCATATTTTAACAAAAAAAAATTGAGTCTTAATTTTTTACACCTTAATAACCTGTACCTTAGTAACAATATTTTTAAATTATCCCTCCAGGAAATGGAAACATTCCCGTATATAAACTGGAAACATTCCATGGAATATAGGAAGCATTCTCTTCCGTTGGACACTCCATTTCTTTTGTTACATTGCACGGCATTAAAGGGAAACATTCCTCTCCGCTGTCTTAAAAAGTGAATTGGAAGCAGTCCTCTCCACTGTTCTAAAAATTAATGTGGAAACATTTCTCTCCCTTGTTATGAAAATACCCGGACAGGATTCGAACCCGAGACCACTGAGCGACAGTCAAGCGCGCTGCCACTAGACTATCGAACTCTATAATAAGCGGCTAGGAAACAGTGATATTAATATTTTCTGTTGCCATTGCTTGACAATAAGTAAAAGTTTCCATATGCATTCTTAAAGAAGCGGTTTGGAAACAACATAAAAACAAAACTACCCTTAAGCTTCCGAAAGATATGGTGGGGAATGTTTCTGTATCACTTTCAGATGGAAACCTTCCGATTTTTCCTGAAGGAATGTTTTAAAATATTTATTTTAAATATTAAAGTTTTTGCATTAAATTTTTCGTTACGAAAAATTGAAGAAAATATTTCATGCACACAAAGTGGTACTACCCTAAGTGGTAAATACTAAAACTCTGTCGCTAAAAATTCGATGTACGTATTTGTTTAAAATAAAAACTTTTGATCTTTTGTGCATATACATTGAGCTCATAAATAATTTCGACACATTGTTGATTTAAACCCTCATCGGCTTTGCGTCAATCAAAATTTTGAAATATTAAAATTTTACAGAAAAAAACCATGCACTCAACAGCTATTTAAACGACTCACGAATACAACAACTGACGTCAATCTACCAACAGCACTGTTTTAATTGCCAGCAACTATTACTCAATCAAGTGTTAAAATTACAAAAACAACAACAATAACAACAACATCAACAACAAAGTACAGAGAAAAATTTATTAAAAAAACAACAGGAACAAACAACAACAAATGGAATCAGAGAAAAACTGAGAGAGTTTTTCAATTCGTGCCAACAAATTGTTTGTTTGTTTGTGCAGGTTCTGTGTTAAAACCATGCAACAACACTGCAATAACAACAGCCACAGCAACATCAGAAGGGCGGCAAAAGTAGAGTAGGCAACTACAATAACAACAAAACAAACAACATTTTACACTGTGTACACCGACAGCGGGCAGGACATGCAAATAAATACATCTGTCGGAGCAACACATGCAAACACACTTCCATACATGCGCCTGCATGCACGCACATTCATTTAAAAGTAGTATTGTAAACATATACCCAGTGGAAAAAAAAATGTGATTGATAACATGATTTATTAAAACATAATAACATTATTTTATAACATTTCACATCACATGTTATAAAATCCTTAATGCATGTACACTAGGGCGGGTCGATTTATTTTTCGACAATTTCCCTATGATTTCCGTATTCTATGGGTTATTCCATGAAAATTTGCCAAAGGAACCATACCTCTATCGTTAAAATCGAGTCCCCTACTTTTTGTTGGTAGATTTGTTCCCAAATTGACGTTCGTATGAAATATTACCTACACGTTCACATCCATAACTCAAAAACTATCAATCGGGTTTAATCGCCAGTAAGCGCGTTGGAAAGGTGAGCTCATTATGATCAATTCACAAAAAAAAATTTCCAACATTGGTCCAACGGTTCAAAAATTACGGGCATTTTTGACCAAATTTTGGAGCATTTTTCCATTTTTTCATGATTTTGTCCAAGAATATTACTTTCATGGCCATTTTTTTGGCTCAATTTTTTTGACTTACGAAGCTTACGACCCTTACGTTACGACTGGACTGATTTGCGCTTTACATTATTGGCATATTTTTTCACAGGGTGCACACAAAGGGAAAAAAATCAAAAAGTTGGTTTTATGTGTTATTTTGTTTTAGCAATATCGCATGAATTAATCAACCGAATTCGATAAATTTGGGCTTTAACTCTTCGTTTTGAATTGTAAATTGAATTAAATAATGGATTGAGCCAAAAAAATGGCCATGAAAGTAATATTCTTGGACAAAATCATGAAAAAAATGGAAAAATGGTCCAAAATTTGGACAAAAATGCCCGTAATTTTTGAACCGTTGGACCAATGTTAGAGATTTTTTTGTAAATTGATCAAATAAGCTCACCTTTCCAACGCGCCTACTGGCAATTAAACCCGATTGATAGTTTTTGAGTTATGGATGTGAACGTGTAGGTAATATTTCATACGAACGTCAATTTGGGAACAAATCTACCAACAAAAAGTAGGGGACTCGATTTTAACGATAGAGGTATGGTTCCTTCCGCAAATTTTCATGGAATAATCCATAGAATACGGAAATCATAGGGAAATTGGTGAATTTTTTCACTCCCTACAAATCGACCCACCCTAATGTACACACATCAAATCTTTGATATAAAAAAAAAATTTCTTATGCAAAGAATGAATAAATAAAGCAAAAATATTTCTTGTATTTTAAAACATTATCTATGTAAATAAAGCAAACACGTTTTCCGCTGAAGATTAACAGATCAACAACAATAGAACCTAAAAATGTTGCACACTTCGCCAAAAAGATTCATTCGATTTAAAAGTGTGAACAAAAAATTTCAGGGAAATTAACAGCTGTATTTGATAAAATCCTTAATAGCCAATTTTACATCAAACATCATGCAAAAGAAACACTTATGGCAACCCTGGCCTCTGGCTTTCATAAATGTTAATTCCCGGAAATTTGATTCTAAAATTACGTGCTCTTTAAAATATAAGTGTATAAGCGTTTATTTGATTTTTCCTTTTTGTGATAATGTTTTTCTTAGCAAATATTAGAGGTATTCACGATTCAGTGCACTTATCTATGCAGTTGAGGACTTGAGGACTTTTGACTTTACAAAAACAAAATACACGTACGTCAAAAATCTGTACAAGTGCTTTTCTTAATCCGAAACACCTTGTCGTTGCCGTATAGCAACACAAACGCAAACACTTAAAATGTGCTTATTTTAGTTTAAACCATTTTATATTTGCGTTAACAGGTCATTCTGAAAATTTAAAAAACTTTACTCAGGGTGATTCGGGTTAAACTAACGTTTTAAAGAAAAAACGTATACATTTTTACAAGAAAAAGATGTTCTGTACAGACTGTATTTCAGCAATGCAACAGAAAAGTGAAATTCGCAGAAATATCAGAAAAACAACTCCCCATCAGTATTAAGCAATTGTCGCAGCAGCTTAATGTAAACTTTACAATTTAAATTAAAACTATTATAAGGTAAGTTACCCAAATAAGGCCAGCCTAACGGTTTTTACCAGACAAAAGAGAAACGGATTTTTTTAAACTTATTTTTGCAATTTTGTATTTTTGTTTATTCAATTCTTTTTTCAAAAACATAAAAATAAAGCATGAAAAAGTAATAAATATATCCAGCTCAGAAGGTTTTAAAAAGGTCTGATTTTTGCCATATTAGGACCACCATGTCTAAATAAGGCCCAATATATAACGGTTTTAAAAACATAACAAAACAGTCAGAAAATAATAAAATAAGAACACATATTGTTATTACAAATGTTGGTTTACATTTATACTAAACATAAATGCTATTCATAGCTTTTTTTTTATAAAAACTTTTTCGAAAAAATACTTTTATTGCCAAAAGTTCATTTTGAAAATTAAAATAAAGTTACTCTGGCTTTTTAAAGAAAATTTTGGTAATTTGCTGACCTTTATAGTTGAGGGCTTTCTTTTTCGTAGTTTTTTTCTGCCAGGTAGATTTAGGTGTAGACATGAGATCGCAAAAAGAAAGCCGGAAAGAAAAAAATGTTTGGGCCTTTTTAGGCACTCTCAATATAATTTCATTAATCATGTTTTTCTCGGAATACACCACAGTTAGATTTGATCAATTAACCTTTTTGTTTTCATTGAAATACCTCTCTTGATTTTTAATTCAAAGCTGGACATAGGCATTAGTTAATTCGTAGAATAACGGACTTTTACTGCGAGCACAATATTACATCAATCACGTTGTTGACGCTACCGCTGACTTCGTTCGACCGTCACTCGCTTCACAGATGCGCAATCGAAGTAATTTTTTTTTGCATCGTGATGCAGATATGAACATGTTTAAACGTGCAAAAATCATTTTGCAGGGAGTGCAATAAATGTGCGTATTAGAAATCGGGCCTTATTAAGGCTTGGGCCTTATTTGGCGAAGGGACCCTACATTTTAACTACTAAAATCATAAAAATATATTTTTCTTAAACACATATTTTTCTCATTTTATAACACACTCTTACAAATCCTCCCTTTTTTTTAAAGAAAATTCAAATAATAACTGCAAAGATAAAAATTAAAAAAAATAATAACATTCCAGAGTAACAACGGGTTTAATATCAGCTAGTCTTGAATATTATTAAATTTAATTTTTTTGAGTTTTTTTTCCAATTTTTGGTCACGTTACAATATCTGAAAAACCTGCCCCCCCCCCTACCATTACTTATCGTAGTGCATTTCAAAACCCCTTCCCTCCCCCAAATCGGTAACGTAGTTTATGAACGACGCCTAAGCTGAAAAAATAAGACGCCTTGCCGATTGTTTTCAAACCGTGGCCTCTTCCTGCAAGGATGAAAACGGGAGTCTAGTGACAGATGTCTAGAGTACACTGACGTTATGGAGGGAACACTTCTCTAAGCTTCTAAATGGTGACGCTGACAAACAATCCCGTCAATAGAGATGATATTCCGTACACCTCAATCAAGGATGATAGCGTCGAGGTTTCGCTGCCCGACTATGATGAAGTTCTGACGGCTATACCTCGGCTTAAAAATAACAAAGCCGCGGGAGCTGATGGCTTACCTGCTAAGCTGTTTAAGAACGGAGGCGAAGCTCTATTCAAATGCATTCACGAGCTTCTATGCAGAATATGGTTGGAAAAATGCATTCCAAGCGATTGGAATCTCAGTGTGCTCTGCACAATCCACAAGACAAGCGATCCCTCTATTTGTGCCAATTATCGTGGGATAAGCCTTCTTAATATCGCATATAACGTCCTATCGAGCGTTTTATGTGAAAGATTGTATACAAACTGATTCGACCTTATCAGTGTAGCTTCAGACCTGGAAAGTCCACCATAGACAAGATTTTACCGCTACGAAAAATCTTGGAGAGGACCCAAGAAAAACAAATCGACACCCACCATCTTTTTGTTCACTACAAAGCCGCCTTTGACAGCCCAATAAGGACGAACCTGTACCCCACCATGTCTGAATTTGGTATTCCTGCAAAACTAATACGACTTTGCAGGATGACATTGAGCAACACCAGCAGCGCAGTTAAAATCAGGAATGACCTCTCCCAACTATTTGTTACCAAACGAGGTTTTAAACGACGTGATTACCGTGCAAGGTTTATTCTACAAGAGTGCTATGCTGCTTGCGTATGCTGATGCCATCGATATCATTGGTCATAATACGCGTGAAGTTAGTCGAATGGGTCTGGCAGTGAATGCAGATGGTACGAAACGCTTGGTGTCAACAAAAAAACAGTCTCACCGTCTTGGAACCCACATGTCAGTTGACAATGCCTCCTTCGAGGTTGTGAAGGACTTTGTCCATCTGGGATCCAGCACAAACTCATACAACGACATCAGCATCGAGATAAAACGAAGAATAACTCTTTCCAACAGGTGTTACTTTGGGCTTAGTAGGCAATTGAGAAGCACAGCCCTTTCTAGACGAACGAAAATCGCGCTCTATAAATCGCTCATCATGCCCGTCCTACTTTATGCATCACAAACCTGGACGCTGAGCTGTTCAGATGAAAAGACTTTAGGAGCCTTCGAGTGAAAGATTCTTCGTAAGATCTACGGAACAATCTTCGTCAATGGCGAGTACCGAATACGGTGGAATAATGAACTGTACGAGCTATACGCTGTCATCGACATAGTCAAGCGCATTAAAATAGAACGGCTTTGCTGGCTAGGTCATGCTGACGGTCAAGCGAGAGACAGAAATGGCTGGCGCAAATTCTTAGATGAGGCCAAGACCAACATACGGTTGTAGCGCCAACTAAGTAAGTTAGTAAGAGCTAGTTCTTAAAGTTTATCAACAGGCACAAGACTTTATAGATTTCAGTTTAAATCAAATTGACTTTTTTTAGCCTATGCCGTCAACAATTTGAGCAAACATTTATTACACAAATAAAAAATAACTTTTGATTTATCGATTTCGCAAACTATCGATATTTTTTTCATCAAAAACCCCTCCTTGGGTCTATCCTGGCTACGGGCCTGTTGTATATATATATATATTTTAGGTTAAGATTTAATAAGTTATTGTTAGTTTCAAGAGAACGATCTAATAAATAATAATAAATGTTGGAAAAATTAAAAACATTTCTCTTAAAGATAAGTACTTTTAAAGTATTGAAATCGATTATAAGACTGTCACTTTTCTCTTTTTCTTTGCTCAAAGTAACAAAATAATCAAACACTGCACAAATGCCCGAAGTGGTTTTAGGAAATAGGCTTAAGTTAAGTTCTGTGGTGTTGGTTTTTACATATTACTATGTTTACTTAATGTCTTCCGGCACGCAAATTCTCAATCCGGGATCGCTTAACCCCATCACATCCATAAGGGGTCGTCCATAAACTACGTTACCAATTTAGGGGGGGGGTGGTGTTTAGATATTGTAACGTTACCAAAAATTAAAAAAATCGACGAAAAACCTCTAATTAATAACACAATCATTTCAAAAATTTTAACCTAACATGTTTATGTTTGATCGTCTAAATTGATGGTTAACTTTTGTTTCAACGATTTCTTCCACCACCTTTTCCCTCGACACAGGAACCTTTTGGTATTCCTTCACCATCTCAGCACACGTCTGAAAAATTTGGGTCTTTCTTTTGCGACAGGCTTTGACGTTAAGGCCTGAATTATTCTTGATCAAAGGAGATACCGTAGGACATGTACTGTCCTTCTCAGAAAGAAGAAATCGGTTCAAGGTCGTGTCCTACCTGCGGCTTGTATTTCGTTTTTAAAACTTCTATGAATTGCCATAAGTTTGTATTATATCGTTTACAATAAATCGGAATAAAAAATACTATTTAAATAAATCAATATTCAGAAAGCATTTACACAAAAACACAGAACTTGGTGCAGCTCGGGTGCAGCCTTTAAGGGTACTCTGTCAAAGACCAGGTGAATTTCTATGCGTTAGAAATGAGGATTCACCTGAATGGATCGACATAGAATCCGATGAAAAATTCTATTTTGAAGAATCCTCAACAAAGCTACCAGCTTCTTCTATCCCAGTGATTGAGAGCATCGAATCTTGGATCGCAGGTGGAATAGCTTTTACAGATGAAATTAATTATTGATTTTTTTCCAATTGTTCCTTTAATGTATCTAGTCATACAAGTCACTAATACTAGTGAAAATTGTCAGAGCTAGTCAAAATATATAATCATTCGAATGAATTAACTTTATATGTCACGTTACTTTAGGGGGGGGGGGGGGTAGGGGGTTTGAAAAGCACTATGAAAAGTAACGCAGGGGGAGGGGGGGTAAAAAAACCGGAAAATCAGTAACGTAGTTTATGGACGACCCCTAAGTCTAAACTTTAGACTCTAAAGTTTAAAGCCTAAAAAACTTCATAGTGCTGAAGCACCTAAATAATTAAATTTTTTGAGATGATGTTTGAAACGGCTAAAACGGGATCCAGATTCGAAACCAGCGTCCAAGAAATCGAATAATTAACATTGGTGCTGCTTACTTTTTTTAATTTTGCTCGATCTTTTAATGAAATTTTGAATACGAATTTTTAAATTCATCGGATCAATGTCACTAGCTTTAAGCTACTACACACACAAATATACACACATTTCAAACAGTTTTAACACCTTACCGTACTAAGCAGAAGTATCGAAAGAATTTGTCAACTTCCTCTGATTTAAGCTCTGCATAAAAGGCGGAAATAATGTGTTAACGAGTGGACAGCGAAAACGACGTGAAAACGAAAAAGCGGGTTAGATGCTTTTGGGCATCAACCGAAAAAAAAACTTTAGAATGACTTGAATTTTGGCTCTGGATTTAGTAGCTGCAGGCAACTATTTGACTTCACGCTTGAACGTAGCCAACTTGAGTTTATGACACACAAAACTGTTTTAGCTTGCATTCAAGCAGTGTTGCCAGGCTAGAGGATTTTCCCCTAGAATTAGCGGTTTTTTAACTGTGTTGAGGGATTTAAGGGTAATGAATCTTTAGGGGGTTTTTTAAGGGAGATTTAATTTTTAAGGGATTTTTAGGGGTAATTAAAAAGTTGACTTTTGGAAATAAAGTTTTCTGACTTTTCCTTAAAATTATGCTAAAGAATTAAAGAAAAAAAGATATTTGGCTTCTTGTGTATTTCAGCAACAGTTTATAAAAACATCTGAACTGGCAGCACTTCAAATAAACTATCAAACATTTTCCACTTCACTTCAAACTTGTTTCGCGCTTTACTTGCAATTGATTGATTCCGTGTAAAAACTAAAAACAAAGCAAGTACAGGAAAAACTAAAGACAAAAAGATATGCCCAAAAATATATAAAAAAGTGTGGGACGGAACCTCCTTTCAAAGGTAAGACTTCATTTTTAGGCCAATTTCACATTGGAAAATTAAGAACTATGATCTCTTGATCATAGCTCTCGAATAGCGCACACTGAGCGAAATAGTTGTCACAATTATCTAGATTTGAAAGTTTGTATGTTTTTACCTTCACACATACTGTAATTTGTGTTTCTTTCTTATTTTTAGTCATTGGTATTATTCACTGTTTCTTCTATCTCATTATTGTTCCACCATTTAACTCTAAGTAAATAAATTATATTAGTTTGCTTGCAGTGGCAAATTACACATTCTGCTTCGCAAGAAAGGTTCTCCTGCAGAACTGAAATTGCAAAGTCAAACATTGATTTTTAGGTTTTTTGTTTTAATAATATTAAATCCTAATATATACGAATCATTAAAATTTTAATTAAAACCTCAGAAAATTAAGTATCAAAAAAATTAGTTAACACATATGGGCATTTCCACCAAAAGGTCTACCAAGACTGAAAAATTAAATGTTACTTAAAATTCGTTTAAACCTCCATAATAGAGAAAAAATGCTTAAATTTATATTGTGGAGAGTACTGAGAGCTGATCTGAATTTAAATTTAAAAAAATGACAGCAAACATGATGAATGGCAACAAAAGTTAAAAAATGGTGACAATAGTTGAAAAATTTTAACGGAATTGGAAATACTCGTATAATAGAAATTTTAATTAATTTTTTTCAGTTTTCGATTGTAACGGTTCTGAATTAAACTTTACATGTTTTTCTAGTTCAATTCAATAAATAAAACTATAAAATATTTACACTTCTTTGAAGAAAAAAATTTGTCACATAACGTATATCACTTAACGTATCATACTATGGTTTGTATAAAAATAATTAAAAAAGATTTTTCAACAAAACAGTTATGAATATGTAGCAATATTATTCCAGATTGTATTAAAAAACTTTCATAAAAAAACTCGTGCACACTTCGCAAATTTTTTCGTTTATATTGATGCAGGTAAAAACCACTTCTATTTTATGTTACGTAACGTATCATTTTTAGTGGCTTCTTTGTGCTTTTACCCCTGGTATAGCGCTATTGAAAAATAATAATAAGAAAACAGTAAGTTTCATTTTTCTTTGTTTTTCTATTCATTAGAGTCGTACGACTGTCATGTGCGTAGCTACGGAAATGCCCATATAATATGAAAAAAATAATGCAAAGAATCTTAATTGGCAATATGTATGAATCATATTAAACCTTAATAAAATAAAAAAATAAAAAATATATGCATAAGAATTGTGAATCTACAAACCAAAAAGTTGGTTTTTTAGAATGTGTATATAAAATTTCCGACAAAGGTTTTCACAGCATCACCGTCAGCGAACGACTGAATTATATTCTCTTCTGTTGTGAGTTTTGTGTACATGTGAAAAGTTACGCTCAGAGAGCGCTCAGTTAGCTTTGGGCACGGTTGCCACCAGTGTGACCAGAGTGGAATATTATATTCCACTTTGGCATATTTTAACTTCGGGAAGCATATTTTTTTTTTTAAAAATATGCAGCCTAAAAAGTGGAATATTTTTCGTATGATTATATTTTTCAAAATTAACAAAAATTGCAATAAAAAATGTCTATTTCGTTACTAAATGGTTATTTTTTGGCTATCGACACTTTATATTTTTTCATCTCTGAACCACCTTGTAAAACGCAATATAAGGAATTCATTTTGTGGCTAACTTTTTCGTTGTCAATTTTATTGCAATTTATTTAATAACTTCACGCAGCTTAACAAGTGAAGTAAATTTGCTTATATGCTTGTTTGGCTGGATTTTTTATGGATTATGTTACAGCAGTAAGTAATTTACTTAAGAAAACATTAGGGGGTATTCACGATGTGTTGTATTTTCCCTTGTATTGTGTATTTTTGATAAATTTGAAATTTGTAGTAAATTTTGTGATGTAGCAAAAACAAAATGCACAGTTTATAAAATACAACCCTGTGGAAAATATTGTACAACGATGGAACACTATTGTATTCTGTGTAAATTTCGTTGCGTATTAGATCAGCTGATTGTACAAGCATTTCTACTCAGCATGGAGCAAGCTAAAGGCTTTATTTAATAAAAATTAATATAATTTATTCTTTCATTTCAATTTTTGTATGATTTCCTTTAGTCAAATGATGATTTAAATTAATATTTCCAAACAGAAGTACATACAAAAATCAGCTGATTTTAAAAATACAAAATGTACTTTACTGAAGGTTCGTTCACAATAAGTTGTAAGTATTGTAAATTTTGCAAAAATTTATCACAAATGCACCACATCGTTAATACCACTATTATTGCAAACAATAGCTATTTTTTTTAACTATTTTAAAATGTGGATTCAAAACAATAAAGCAGAAAAAAGTTATTGATCAAAGTTCAATTAATCAGATCAAAATTTGTGCTTTTCTCGCTTAGCTTACCATTTAGCAATGCTGAGGTTGAGAAAATTTTTAGTTATATGAATCTTTCTTATTTAAACGAAAATTCGAAATAGAATGCAAGAAAAACTCTTAAATAATTTGTTGAATGTAAAAACATGGCTGCATGTTCAAAAAAGTATTGTAATACCTATCAAATACCAGATAGTTTAATAAAAAAATTTTAAAATGCGAATTTCTATGCTAATAATACAAGCAACAATTTAAAAATTGACCTCGAAGATGTGCCTGAATTTTAGTTTTGTATATTGTATATCGTTACTTAAAATTAAAAAAACCATAACAATGTTTATAATTATTTGTAGGAGAAGGCAAAAACTTTTTAAAATAGCACATATTGTAGATTTTAAGGTTATAATTTCTTCATAATTTCATTTATTAAGTAGATATTTTTAGGTATTTGTCCAAAAAACGGCTTTTAAATCTAAAATATGTCCCATTTTAAAACGTTTTTGGCTTCTCCTACAAAAAATCAAAAACGTTGTTGGAGTTTTTATATTGTAGGTGACAATATGTTATACACCTATATGTTTCTAATTTAAAAATTAAGTTTGAAGTATTTGACTATTTTTAAGAGAATATAATTCTTGAAAAGACTTTATTAAAGTACAAAGCAACTGATATATGCTTCGCTTACGTCTTATTAATATAATTTATCTAATATTAACTTATGTTTTATAAATTTAAGTGCAATAGTAATCAAATAAATAAATGTTTTTAAACTTGCTTCTGTGTTTTTTATATGCATATTTAGACTTATTTAGATATATATCTTTGACATTGAAAGTGGAATGTTTTTGTGGAATAAAAAAATTTAAAGTGGAATATTTAGCATATTTTTTTTACAAAAAGCACATTTTTTCAAAAATCTTCTGGCCACACTGGTTGCCAATCGCTAATTTTTTTGTGTACCAAACAGGGAAAAAAAGTACCAATTTTTTTTTAATATAACTGTTATTACAATAATTCACTTGTGTTTTTTTGTGTACATACGAAACATAACAAAATTATTATTAAGTTATGCTAAACGCTGTTAACAAGAAAATAAATACTTTAATATTGTTATTTTGCAGACCAAATAAAATGAGATTCATTGCGTCGTTGTTGCGTATTATGTTGTTTAGTGTTTTATATTCTAAAATATTTCTAAGCTAAGTTTAAATCAGCTATTTATCAGCTGCTGAGCTGATAGAAGGCACATTAGACTATTTAAAAATTGGTTAAATCATTAAAACAAATTTCTACCAATACATTCTTCATTACCCCCTCACTTTTTCCCAAAATATAGGCAACGTCATAACAATTTTAAAAAGTAATATTTTAAAGCTGAAAAAGATTCTACTGAGTCAAAATAACGACAGGGTATCATGCTATAAGGTAATGCAAATTATTAATTTATGGCAGTAAAGAAATTTGGTTTTCTGACATTACTTGTGAAGATGTTATTATATTCCAATCTTTCAAGTCTTCTCTTCCAAAATTGAATCTGTCTTGAACTTGTTTTAAAAATTGTACGTATAATCTTTGAAATAAGAACAATATTTTGAGTGGAGATATGTTTCTGCTGTGATGCCAATCCTCACTAAACATGCTCAAGTCTAAAAAAATGTCTTTGGTCATTAATATTAAAATTTTGTAAATAGTTGCTTCATTTTATGAAATCGTTACTCATGTAGTTACAAAACAGTAATTTAAATTAATTTCTAATTGTGAGTACAAAAATTAGAGCCTTACATTTTCGGATTGAAGTTCTGTGTTTGAATTTGAAGCGTTTTTTAACAGAAATCTAACCAACTATGAAATTCTATAATATAAATAAATTATACCAATTAATTTTTTGTCGTTATTTTTTCGATCAGAAATTTAAATCAAATGGAATAAACATATTAAATGAGCAATTTAATTCTCAACCAATGGATGTCGCAACATGCTGGAGTTCTACTTTTAAAATGATTTAAGCTGTTTTGGCTTTGAATTCTGAATTGAGGAATGCACAGAAATAGAAAACATTGCGTCTCTTCTTACTGCTCAAAGTAGCTCCTCAAAATTGATTTGATTTGATTGAAAAGATATCGATCAATGATTGATGTTTATTTTCGATCGAAGAAATAATGATCTAAAAATAATTGGTATAGTTTGATTTATATTATAAAATCATAGCACATAAAATTATGTCAAAAATTAATTTTGCATCTTATAGGCATCACGTGACTTTATTCAAATGTATACAACAATAACTTTTTATATGTGAATAAAAAATTTAAAAATAACGATCATTTTGGGTTCCTGATTTTGAATATATATGACAAGAAAAGCATATAAACTCTCCACTTTCAAAACTGAATGCAATGCAAGTTTTCACTTAACATAACTTTGAATGTTTCTCGAACAGTGCTACCAAATTTTTCTTTTTGAAAAAGATTTCGAAATTGTAAATCTTTTACAAAATGTACCAACACGGAAAATAGTATTCCAATGTACCAAGTTAAAATAAATGTACCAATTTTGGTACAATTGTACCAAAGTGGCAACCATGGCTATGGGACGCCCAGCGCTGCTTTAAATACCCCAGCAGCGGATTTACCAGTGGCTACCATAGAACTAATACAGAATAAATTACCAGGTAAGGAAGCATTACTTTTTTCAAAAAGCATTACTTTTTTCAAAAAGTAATGCGTCTGCATATAGCAGAAGTAATTAACTCATACCTCATTACCTGTAATGTAGCATACAAGGAAAAGTAATGCAGTGATTTTTATAACTTAATAAAAGTAGTATGTTACTCCATAACTTCTAGGTAATGCTGAAGGGAGGCGATCACTTACCTCCTGTCTCATTCAATGTTAAATGTAGGGCCTTTTATGCATAGTAAGGTAATATAGTCGGAAGTAGTGGTCATTACAAGGTAATTGATGCTTCATATATTCGGAATATATTCCATCCGCTACTGGCACATAGGCTTGTATTGCAGTTGCACTACTTTTCAGTTGCCTCCAATGAAATTTTTGTGTGTTTTTTGGAAAAAAAAATTAAGGGATTTTTAAGGGGATTTAGGTGAAAGGCACCTGGCAACACTGCATTCAAGTGGAATTTTTTTTATATTACGGCCGCAAGCATTAACTGCAATCGTGGGTTGCTTTATTTAACTGTGTGTGTGTGTGTGTGTGTGTGTGGGAGTGTAGTCATGCCTGTGTGAACTGAGATAATTGTGTTTTTTGTCAATGCGACTGTGTATGTGTGTGTGTGTGTGTGGGTAAGTGTGCGTGTGTGAGTCTGCTTTAGCAAGAAGCAACATTCTTTAGTTGTGTGTCTGTAACAAATACATAATATGAAATTTGTTACATAAAAAACTTTCATTTCAGCTTCAAATTCAATAATAAGCTAGACTGGAAGGAAGGAAGGAAGGACGGAAGGAAGGAAGTGAGAACGAAAGAAAGAAAGAATGGAAGGAAGGAAGGAGGAAAGGAAGGAAGGAAGGAAGGAAGGTATTAAAATAGGTTCAAGCCCAACAATATTCATGCAACAATAACATTTTATACAAAACATATGCATGGCGACCAAAAATAATCCCAACAGAATATATAGTAAATGACGTAGAAGATAAAGAGGCAACAGCAACAGCAGCAGAACAATAAAAGTCCAAGCATAAACAGACTTTGTCAATAAACAAACGCATTATTTTGCTGAACGAATATCTGCGTTGAACGTTCGTTCGTTCGTTTTACATTATTATAATCCTTCCCTTTGCGCCTCACCCACTGCTTCACCTACTTTTGCTTACATCCATATTTAAAGCTATATGCTTTTCTGTGCTTTGCTTTTGACCATCCTTCTGACTGTTTTTTATTTTTTTTTATTTGTTTAATTTTTTGGCTTTTGTCAGCATTTTTGGAAATGAGCTTGTCATACAAATTCATTTATTTATTCATGTGTTTACGTGACTGTAGCGGTAATTGTATAGGAGTTTTAGGGTGAATCTGTGTGTGTGTGTGTGTGTGCATGTGTGTGTGTGTTTTCATGAACGCGTTTGTAATCCTTGCCAGACTCACTGGCACTATGCTGTTTGCCACCAACAACAACAACAACAATAACTCAGCATCTATTCATACTTTAATTCAATTTCCTAATTATTATTCAATCTACAGCAGCACTTATAAACTTTTTTTTTATTTTTTTTTTTTTTTTTTTTTTGTTTTTTGTTAAGCAGTTCTGCAATATCAGCGCATCAGAGTCAAAATAAATATTTCAAGCCAAACGCTGATAAATATTTCCAATAAACTCTGTTTTTCTTCCATGCCTGAGTTCAGGTGTATTTGTTTGCAACCATTGAATGACCAACACGTTTCTTGATCATAACTTTTTGTTTACATTATTTTTGTTTTCAAAATTGTTTATTGTTATTTTTTTATTTTTTTTTTTTTTACTGTAAACTTTGATTTATTATTTTCAGCGCAAAATTTATTTCTTCGAACTGCCATAAACAAAGGTAGATAGGCAGAATAAAAAAATTAACGGTTTATTTTAATGTGCTGTAAATATTGATTGTAGCTATAATGTTGTTTTTTTTTTTTTGTCAATAAAGCTGTTGTTTTTCATAATAATTGTAAAACGTATCTCATAACGATTTGCAATATCTTAGCAAATTTACACTTTGCAAAATAGGCAGCTATGAAATATGTGCGATGTAAATCATGTAAAAAAATTATTCTTATGGTAAGATTCTTTTTTTCTATATAAATGAATTCATTAATCTACGCTACGAAAAAACATAAGACTTGTTTCAAAAAAGTTACCAAATTTCTTAAATTATATGATACTCATACGCCACGTTGCACGTCATACTCATAAATACTCTCTTTCTCAATTTCCTTCTATGAAACTGCTGTTTAACCCTTCAGATCAGTTTGATTCCGGCGTTTTTTTTTCCCCCATACATTACATAATTTTTTTTTTTTGTAAAAATGTGAGCTAAATACTTAGATATAAGGTGGGTTACATTGACTGCGCGGTTAGTATGGACCACCCGTTTATCTTGGATTTCAGGCATTAAAACTTCCGTTATTCTCGCTTACTTGCCATAAGCCTATTCACGTACGCTTCCACGGATCAAATTAAGCATGCAGTATGTGCGAATATATGCGTAATAGTGTTTTTTGTGAAATAGTGGTTGCTCATAATTATTAGGCCGCACAGTGCGTTCATCTCACAAAAAAGTTGGACAAAATTAAAGCAGTGCTACAATGATAATGCAATTTTGTATGCTTTGTGAGTTTAAGTGAATTGGGCAAGTTTTAAAAATGGTTGAAATCGGTGAGAGCCTTTTGGTACCTTCCTTGGACCTATATAAGTGTTTTACTTGATTTTGTATGGGAGGTACATACAAAGGTTAGCTGATATTAAAAGGGTAGTCAAATAAATTAATACTAGCGATTGTCCCCTGAAAATCGGGTGCGCTGGATATACGCTCTAGAGATCATATTATAGTATTATGACTGGTATGCTGATAAATTCCGCAATAGCTCTAATTTCACAAAAACTTCACATGGTTCTCCGGTGTGACCTCTAGAGGTGTCATGTATAAAACCAGGTTCTTTTAATTTTCATTCCTAACAATTCTTTTTAAAATACCCATTCATATTTGCCATCCCTTTAAATGTCTTAAAACAAAAACACAAAAAAAATGTGTTCCACTTCTGGAAGTCCCAACAAAAAAAAAGGAAACTTAACTAAGATAAATTCAGCTTGTAGATTTGGCTATACTCAAAAAATTTATTAGTAAAATGGCTACGAATGATATTCGTGAAAAAAACATTTGTGCATTCTACATATTCGTATTCATATTCAAATGTTCGTAAAATATACGAAGTATTTGTATTGTGATTTAGATTTTTTTTTTATATATTTTTAAAACTCAAAATAAAAAACAGCCAAACTTTACTTAACAATGAGCCGCATTTGCCCACCGTTGCTATAATAGATATTCTAATTTAACTTATTATGAAAGATTGGGTTGATGTTAATTAGTGAAGGTAATAAATTTGTAAAATTCAATGGCTGGCCAAGAGAAAAGCAAGGATAACTTATAAGAACAAGCTGTTTTCCGATCGATTCGCCAGTCTTAAAATAAAGCTTTTGAAGTGAGTTAAGAATAGGCTTACTTGAATAGCATCATAATGATAGAAATAAGGCTGATGACAGGTCATTAACTAAGCTGTCTGTTTGATATTTTTTAATGCAAACTTTTTTCATGCTCTTCTTAATATAGACCTTAAGTTTCGTTCGTACAAAATAGTGAATAGGTATTTATTTTTTTTAATTATGCATAATTCAAATACTGAATAAAAAAAATTGGAAATAAATTGCTTTAAAAGCGTGACAACAGCAAAAACGTGAAGTAACTAAAGTGTTTAAAGAAAAACTTCAGACAGCCAACCAGGCAGCTGAAAAATATGCAGCATTCAGCTTTAACAGAGGCGTTCCTAGGGCCCCGGGTACCAACACTTTTGTCGTGAAACCATTTCCAAATATTTGGTTTTAATTCTCAAACAGATAAAAATAACTTTTTTAATAAATTACAATACGTTTAAAAAGTTTGTGCCGCATTTTTTCAATTGATGATTCAAACAGTAAAGTTCTGCTTACATTGGAGTTAAACCAGTGGAAGAAAAGTTTGATAATTATCTAGATGCGCATGAAGATCTAGCCGATTCGCACGAAAATGTAGATACGCGGGGTGGCGCTTTAACTGCCATAAGTGACTCCACTTTCCTTTGCTACCTCAACTTTTGGGCTAGTTTGTGTAAAGAAACTGATGCAACACAGGCTTACCTGCCAAAAAAAAGGATAAGCTCCTGATAGAGTTAACAGCAACAAATTTTTTAATAAAGTTTTTGCACGACAAATGAAAAAATTTAGTAAAAAACTAATTAGAAAAAGAATAATAACAAAAGTCCTTAGATCTAGGAATGAATACCAAAAAATTTACAAACAAGTATAAGAAACAAGAACGGTGACATTCAAACAATCCGAAAAATATTTGTTACGCAAACTAGATGAGTTCATGTTTACTGCTCCAAATTTGACAGCTGCTTACAACGAAATATCTGAAAATGTGTGCTTTAGTGTTTAAAATTCCGAGGCTACCTAGGCACATAAAAGCAGTAAAATTTTATTCAAAAAACGCCCAGGATTGCAAAACATTAGAAATGTTGACTTTTTGAAAACTTTGTCAAACATTTCATTTGCATTGAAATGATTCCTCACAATTTGTGTATCCGTAGCTTCATGTGAAAGGAGTTTTTCAAAACTTATTTAAATTTTGAAACGGAACTTTCAATATATTTTTTAAGTCTTCTTTAAGGCCTTTGATGGTTCAGGCAAGAGTTTCCGACCTAGCTCTTTTAACCATTCAAAACGAACTTGCAAATTATATTAATTTCGATGAGGTCCTAAAGTAAGAAAAGTCCGTTTTTAAGACAACGCAGTAAAAAAATTTCCTTTATTTTACCTTATTAAAATCCTCTAACCAGCTCTCAAGTAATTACTTAAGAAAAATTTTAATAGATTTCTTAAGTAGAAAAAAGTATTATGAAAGTAAATTCCACATCATACAAAAATAAAATAATTTATTTTTACTTTGTCAGAATATTTTTTTCAAAAAAGGCTATTGAGCCGTTATCTGATGGTTGGTTTTTTTAAACGGTGATCAGAGATTTGCATGAGACCATTCGTAATTTTTACTGTTCGGATAACATTCGCCATTAGCCACTATCGAACACAAAAATTAATACATTCATACTCGTTCAAGCTCGTAAATAACGATTGCTTAGGTTGCAAACAGAATGAACGCCAATTCAGACAGTCAGGCAGATATGCGCAGCCAGTAACCTGCGAAGAAACGAGAGAGAAATAAAGCCAAGCTAACTTTTATCTCGCTTGTTCATACAGTTTGCCTGCGCTTATCTGCCTGCCTATCTGAATCGGCATTCACTCTGTCCGCAACCTAACAAAGCAAAGTTTTTCACGATTGCATATCGATAAGAAGGCAGCATCCAGACAATGAACACATTCGGATGCTTCGCTTTAAATTCGAGTGTTTGCTGCTGCAAAAATACTTCTCAAAACTTTACTTAAAGAAACAAGATCTCGAGCATATATTTCTATTCATTTACAGGGTTTACGTGCCTGATTTTTATTTAAGAAAAAAGTAGTACAAATAAAAAATTTTTCCTTTAGATTTGGATTCACTTCTCATTCATTTTGAATAAAGAAAATTTCTTTTTGATTACTTTTCAGATTTTATATGAAAAATATGCTTTACTTGAGAGCTGGAAACAGGCCTTATACCTATAGAAATATGAATATAATTGAAAATCTGAGATTTTTTTATCCTTGTTATATTATTTATTGTTTGTTTTTTTTTCTGTAAACATAAATTTTAATTTATTCTATAAAACTCTTATTAAAATTATTAAATCTTACATAAATTTTTTTTTATTTTGAAATTTTTTTTACAAGAAAAACAAAGAAAAAATTCACCAAAAAGGACATGTGAAAATAAAATGTAATAGTATATTTTACAAGTCTTCCAATGATGCAGTCTTATAGGCAGAGGCTTAACAAATATTTTGGTGCATAAATTGTGCTTTTATGACGTACGGTTTGGAAGTTATGACGAAAAAACTAAAAAAACAAGAAAATCACCAAAAGTGACTTATAAAAATAAAATCTTTAAAAAATGGTTTTCTCTAAGAACGCAGTCGTGTGAACATTGTAATTACAAACATTTTGGTGCATTAATCATCCTTATAGGATTTATGGTTTGGGAGTTAAGACGAAGAAACCACATGTTTCTGGCCTACTATAACTCCAAAAAGTGTTCTATAACTCCTAAACGAGATGAGATAGACCACAATATATCTCGACTAAGACAAAACCCGCCTTAAGGATGATGCTATGGCTATCATTTTAAAGCATGAATCGTCCTTGTCTGATATGTAGTTTGGATGCTTAAGCGAAAAAACGAAAAAACTCAACAAAAAGGACATATGAAAATAAAATGTAATATTATTTTTACAATTCTTCCAAGGATGCAATCTCTTAAGCAAAAGCTCAACAAATATTTTGGTGCATAAATCGTCCTTTAACGATGTATGATTTGGGAATTATGATGAAAAAACTAGAAAAACAAGAAAAAGCACAAAAAGTGACGTATAAAACTCAAATCATTGAAAAAATAGCTTTTTTTAAGAATGCGGTCGTGTGGGTATTGTAATTACAAACATTTTGGTGTATAAATTGTCTTTGTAGGATGTATGATTCGGGAGTTATTACGAAGAAACCAGATATTTTTGGCCTACTATAACTCCAAAATGTTCTATAACTCCTAAACTAGATGACATAGAGCACAAAATATTTCGACATAGACGCAAACCGCCCTAAGTACGATGCTATGGCCATCATTTTAATGCATGAATCGTCCTTGTGTGATATGTAGTTTGGATGTTATGGCGAAAAACGAAAAAAAAATTCACCAAATAGGACATATGAAATTAAAAAGTAATATTATTTTTACAATTCTTTAAAGGATTCATTCTTGTAGGCAGAGGCTTAAAAAATATTTTGGTGCATAAATCGTTCTTTTATGATGTATGGTTTGGTTGTTATGACGAAAAAACTAAAAAATAACAAGAAAAGCACCAAAAGTGACATATAAAACTGAAACCATAGAAAAAAGTGTTTTTCTAAGAATGCAATCGTCTGAATATTGTAGTTAGAAACATTTTGGTGCATAAATCGTCTTGTTAGGATGTATGGTTTGGGAGTTCTGAGAAAGAAACCAGATGTTTTTGGCCTACTATAACTCCAAAAAGTGTTCTATATCTCGAAAAAGGCGTAACCCGCCTTAAGGACGATGATATGGCGATAGTTTTAATGCATGAATCGTCCTTGTCTGATATGTGGTTTGGATGTTATGGCGAAAAAACGAAAAAATTCACCAAAAAGGACATATGAAAAAAAAGTTTTATTATTTTATACAATTCTTCCAAGGATGCAGTCTTGTAGGTGGAGGCTTAACAAATATTTTGGTGCTTAAATCGTTATTTTATGATGTATGGTTTGGAAGTAATGACAGCTATGAAGCTATGAAAAAACAAGAAAAAGTTTAAAAAGTGACGTATAAAACTAAAATCATTGAAAGAAAAATATTTTTCTGAGAATGCAGTCGTGATAACAAACATTTTGGTATGGTATATTTTGTATAAATCGTCCTTGTAGGATGTATGCTTCGGGAGTTATGACGAATAAACCAGATGTTTTTACCGCCCTGATTACCGCCCCGAGTGTCATCAAGGCTTGGAACGCCACTGAGCTTTAATACTTGTCAGCAAACTAGAGCAGGTTGAGTAAAAAATGACAGGAAACGGAAATGCAATTAAAAAACTCTTTTATGTGCATGCCAAGGATATTCAAAGTGCACCAAAGTCGATTGCGGCAGAGTTGTGAGTTCTGGCTACTGGTGAGCAAAGCTTTGCAAAAACGAAAAACAAAAACCAAAAACAAAAAACAAAAAACAAAAAAGCCTCGCAATTGAAAGGAATAACTTATATAAATATATACTTATAACTTATAGTTATAGAGCGCAGAAAATTATACCGAAATGAAGCAAATGTTGCAATAAATATGTAGGTATAAATTTTTCAACATAGTCTCTTATGCAGTCTCATACCATAAAAAGCTGCTGATCAAGCTATTGCCTGAAATTTAAGAACATCCCAGTTTTATAATCAATTCTCAAAGTATTAAAATGCTTACGAAAAATAGCAAAAGCAAAATTCCAAGAGCAGAATATTAAAAAGTTTTCGCACGTTAATGCGCAAAACTTTCATGCTTTATAACTAAGTTCGTTTCAGCGCCATTGCTGCTGCGTGTTGTGTGTGTGTGTGTGTGTGTTGGTGTGTTAGTGTGTATTTTACATTTAATTTGTTGTTTTTTTGTATTTCTTGTGGGCTGTGCTACTGCTCATTCAGCACTGTTGAAAGCGTGAAGGAATTCATACACATTTTTAGCAGCAGCCTGGAAGGACAACCAACGGAAGTGACACGTAATCATATTGTCAGTGAGTGACGCATAGCAACAGAGACAATAACAATAACAACGACAACAACCACCAAAAACAACAACAAAGTCTATAAAAACAACTTCTTCTTTAACTACAGCAATAAAACAAACATAAACTCTACCAACTACAAGTTTTTGTTTTATTAAAATGGTTTTTTTTGTTTTGAGTTTGTGCTTTGAGCGCAGTTAAGGAAGCTCTATATTTAGAATGTTTTGCACGCAACTTTGGCTTAAAGTTCAGTTAGAATCCTGGGCCTTTTCTTTTTTTTTTTTTTTTTTTCCTTTTTTGGTTTACTCAAATTTAAGCTAGCACAACTTTTTGCAGTAGAACTTGTTAATATTAGAAAATCTTTTATTTTGCTCCCTCATTTCATTTCTTTTTTTATTTTTTATTATTTAATAAAGCTGTTGTGTGTTTTTTGTTACTTTTTTATTAAACTTAAATGGTTTGTTTTAACTTTTTAACAAGCTGCGGCATATTTAAGTGTTTTTAAGCAAAAATTTAAAAAATCAAAATTCTTAAGCATATTGTTTATGCAAAAAGTAACAAATGCTATGACATTTTTAATTTAGTTTTGTTCTTTTTTTTTTTTTTTTTGCTTTAAGGTCAGCACCGAAATAAAAGTTTACGTAAGAGAAACGTCAAAACATCATTGTGCTAAACATTTCTTTCTTTCAAAAATGACAGCATCTTTCTCTTTCTAGTTCTCTGCGTCAATCAATAGCTTTCTGCATTATTTATAACGTTATTGCCACAAAACTTTCGCAAAACAGTCCACAACACAAACGTCAATCAACCCAATCAATGAATATCAATTTAAGTTTTCTTTATTTGTTAAGTTCTAGATTTATTCATCTTCTCATATTTTTAGTGCTTGTATAAAATGAAACTTTTATTTGCATTTTGTTTTATATAAGATAAATTATTTCTTGACAAGCAACGTCCTTTTATTATTGATTATGTTGTGATGTTAAGTTATTAATGTTCTTATACAATATTTATAGAGCCGAGTCTTTTATCGACTAAAATTCAAACTTTAGTGGTCTGAACGAAATTGAGTTTTTTATTGTATGAGCCAACAAATATATTTGAAATGTAAAGAAAACAGTTATGAACAATATGAAAGGTCGTGCAAAGGTCAGTAGACAAGATGATAAAATAATGAAATTTGTTTTTTAAATAATGCGTAAGAAAATATGCAATATTTGCAAATAAATCCGTAATCTACTAAATGCTAAAAGCCGACATAGCATAAAAACATAAGATAAAATAATAAATTGTACAAAACCAAAGGTAAGACTCATTTATGTTTATGTCTTTTGACACTTTTGATCTGAATTTCATATCAGAATTTAATTTAAACCATGCCAGAACTAGAGAAGATAGATGCATTTCGGACTGCGCTCCCTTTCTCATATCCAAAATTGTCAAAGTCAGCTTTTTGCGAATAAGAACAAAAAGAAATCAATGGCTGCATTCAGCGGAGTCAACAGATGGTAACTGACTGTTGTCGTAAAATTCCTTAAGACACCTGTGCAATTTAGTTATTTACATAATTAAACAATTATAATAATCAAATTAAATAATTTTCAACTTTTTAACGTTTAGAGTAACAACACATTCAGAGAAAAATATTGCTCACAAAGGTATCGCTACTTCAACAGTTCACAACATTTGGCTCCACTTAATGCGGCCAATTTTTGCTTTCTCGTCGTTTTCAGATTTTCTATGAGCTGTCAACTTCGTTTTGACAGTTTCAGCAGTCTGTCTCTCCGAAATGCATATACCTTCTCTAATTCTGCCATGATTTAAACTGTTTATTTCATTAGCATTAAAACAAAGGTTTACGTTGGTAATGCGAAGATTGCAATGACATTCTGATCAATTATAAGGCAATCGAGAAAGGGCTTCTGGGAAGTTTAACAAGACCTTGAGGCTACACAGAATAGATTCGTGGAGTACGAAAATTCGTGTGAGTGCATGGATGAGGCGTTTGTTGCGCAAGCGTAGCAACAAAAACCTTTCGAAGCTCTGTCAAATCTACTGCAAGAGCAGCAACTCTGTTTATAAATATAACTCCTTAAGCTAACACTGAAACTAATGCTGAGACTTCACCCAACTTAAGCACTTCATGTGAAACAATATGAACTGAGAATGCATCCACACTTCGGAATACTCATGGCAAAACTAGACAAGGTAGTGTTAGGACTGAACGTGCTCTCTTTCATGCTGACCATAACTGTCAAACCCAGCCATTTTGCTATTTTTGCCTAATTTTGCTTTCTCATTGCATTCTCATTGGTTGTAGATTTCGTATGAGCTGTCAACTTCGTTTTGACAGTTTTGGCCCTAACACTACCTTGTCTAGTTTGGTCATGGGAATACTTATGATTTGGCTCTTTCTAAAGTTCCTACATCAGTCAATCAGAACTAACTTTTGGCAGAGGCTTCTGCTGCCATACATACAATAAATTTAATCACTGGCCGCATTCAGCGCAGACAACTGTTGTGAACTGTAATGGAAGCGCTACCTTAGTTCACGATGTTTTTCTCTGAATGTGTTGCTACTCTACACGTCAGAAGTTAGATTCAATTTAATTTTTATGTAAATTTAATTCAATTGCAAAGGTTTCTCACTTAAATTTGCGGCGTTCTTTCTGCATTTATTAATTTAACAGCGTCAGTAACAGCATCTGACAGTAAAGCAAACAGTTGTGTACATGTAGCATAGAATTGGTTCGCTCGATTAAAAGGCGTTCGCTACTTTATCAGTTTTAGTTAGCGCTACCAAATTTATACCATTCAGCGAATTTTTACACAACAGTTGCCAACAGTTGCGGTCAATGGCTGCATTCAGCGGAGTCAACAGTTGGTGACTGACTGTTGTCGTAAAATTCCTTGAGACACCTGTGCAATTTAATTATTTACATAACTAAACAATTATAATAATCAAATTAAATAATTTGCAACTTTTTAACGTTTAGAGTAACAACACATTCAGAGAAAAATATCGCTCACAAAGGTATCGCTCCACTTAATGCAGCCAATTTATGCGTTCTCGTCGTTTTCAGATTTTCTATGAGTTGTCAACTTCGTTTTGACAGTTTCGGCAGTCTGTCTCTCCGAAATGCATATACCTTCTCTAATTCTGCCATGATTTAAACTGTTTATTTCATTAGCATTAAAACAAAGGTTTACGTTGGTCATGCGAAGATTGCAATGACATTCTGATCAATTATAAGGCAATCGAGAAAGGGCTTCTGGGAAGTTTAACAAGACCTTGAGGCTGCTCAGATTAGAATCGTGGAGTACGAAAATTCGTGTGAGTGCATGGATGAGGCGTTTGTTGCGCAAGCGTAGCAACAAAAACCTTTCGAAGCTCTGTCAAATCTACTGCAAGAGCAGCAACTCTGTTTATAAATATAACTCCTTAAGCTAACACTGAAACTAATGCTGAGACTTCACCCAACTTAAGCACTTCATGTGAAACAATATGAACTGAGAATGCATCCACACTTCGGAATACTCATGGCAAAACTAGACAAGGTAGTGTTAGGACTGAACGTGCTCTCTTTCATGCTGACCATAACTGTTAAACCCAGCCATTTTGCTATTTTTGCCTAATTTTGCTTTCTCATTGCATTCTCATTGGTTGTAGATTTCGTATGAGCTGTCAACTTCGTTTTGACAGTTTTGGCCCTAACACTACCTTGTCTAGTTTGGTCATGGGAATACTTATGATTTGGCTCTTTCTAAAGTTCCTACATCAGTCAATCAGAACTAACTTTTGGCAGAGGCTTCTGCTGCCATACATACAATAAATTTAATCACTGGCCGCATTCAGCGCAGACAACTGTTGTGAACTGTAATGGAAGCGCTACCTTAGTTCACGATGTTTTTCTCTGAATGTGTTGCTACTCTACACGTCAGAAGTTAGATTCAATTTAATTTTTATGTAAATTTAATTCAATTGCAAAGGTTTCTCACTTAAATTTGCGGCGTTCTTTCTGCATTTATTAATTTAACAGCGTCAGTAACAGCATCTGACAGTAAAGCAAACAGTTGTGTACATGTAGCATAGAATTGCTTCGCTCGATTAAAAGGCGTTCGCTACTTTATAAGTTTTAGTTAGCGCTACCAAATTTATACCATTCAGCGAATTTTTGCACAACAGTTGCCAACAGTTGCGGTCAATGGCTGCATTCAGTGGAGTCAACAGTTGGTGACTGACTGTTGTCGTAAAATTCCTTGAGACACCTGTGCAATTTAATTATTTACATAATTAAACAATTATAATAATCAAATTAAATAATTTTCAACTTTTTAACGTTTAGAGTAACAACACATTCAGAGAAAAATATCGCTCACAAAGGTATCGCTACTTCAACAGTTCACAACATTTGGCTCCACTTAATGCAGCCAATTTATGCTTTCTCGTCGTTTTCAGATTTTCTATGAGTTGTCAACTTCGTTTTGACAGTTTCGGCAGTCTGTCTCTCCGAAATGCATATACCTTCTCTAATTCTGCCATGATTTAAACTGTTTATTTCATTAGCATTAAAACAAAGGTTTACGTTGGTCATGCGAAGATTGCAATGACATTCTGATCAATTATAAGGCAATCGAGAAAGGGCTTCTGGGAAGTTTAACAAGACCTTGAGGCTACACAGAATAGATTCGTGGAGTACGAAAATTCGTTTGAGTGCATGGATGAGGCGTTTGTTGCGTAAGCGTAGCAACAAAAACCTTTCGAAGATCTGTCAAATCTACTGCAAGAGCAGCCACTCTGTCTATAAATATAACTCCTTAAGCTAACACTGAAACTCATGCTGAGCCTTCACTCAACTTAAGCACTTCATGTGAAACAATATGAACTGAAAAAGCATCCACACTTCGGAGTACTCATGGTAAAACTAGACAAGGTAGTGTTAGGACTGAATGTGCTCTCTTTCATGCTGACCATAACTGTCAAACCCAGCCATTTTGCTATTTTTGCCTAATTTTGCTTTCTCATTGCATTCTCATTGGTTGTAGATTTCGTATGAGCTGTCAACTTCGTTTTGACAGGTTCGGCCCTAACACTACCTTGTCTAGTTTGGTCATGGCAATACTTATGATTTGGCTCTTTCTAAAGTTCCTGCATCAGTTAATCAGAACTAACTTTTGGCAGAGGCTTCTGCTGCCGTACATACAATAAATTTAATCACTGACTCTCCGTCTAAGAAGAATTATGCAAAATGTTTGTTGGATTATTAAACTTTTACATGGATATGTTAAAATTCCACATTTATTTAGTGATATATACTTTAATATTCCTCTTCTTCATAGAAGTTCTTTAGAGTTACTCCACATAAACTTTTGTAGAACTACACGGAAAGAAAAAATCAAGCATTCTGTGCTTGATTCAAGCAAATAGGCTATCAGTTTACACTCAAGCGTAAATTTCTCAATTCAAGCATTATTTTGCTAGAATTGAGCAAATTTAAAGCACATGGTATTAAGAAAGAAATACTCAAATCAAGCAACATTTGCTTAAAACTCAAAAGTATTTTATTCCACATTCGAGTCTAATAGTTACTTTAAATGAGAAAAATTTGCTTATTTCAACTAAACAATTGGCTGATAACTAGAATAAATTGCTAGATTTGAGAAATTTCTTTTTCTGGAATTGAGAAAAATTTCCTTGATTCAAGTAAATAATTTGCTGAAAACTAGAATAATTTGCTAGATTTAAAAAAATTTATTTTCCTTGAATTGAGAACAATTTGCTTGATTCAAGTAATTAATTTATTGAAAACTAAAATAATTTACTGAATTTGAGAAACATATTTTCCCTCAATTGAGAAAATTTTGCTTGGTTCAAGTAAATAATTTACTGAAGACTGGAATAATTTGCTCAATTTGCTGAAAGCAGCAACACGTTCGCATGCTTTGTTAGCACACATTGGCGACAATGATCTTGAACGTAGATTTTGTTGTCTAGCGACTCTCTTACAACAACTTCAAGATTTTCATGATTGTTGAAATTCGCTGAATTGATCAAAGGCGACAACGTCCATTTTTGCATTAGTATAGGAACATAACAAACTCATCTTTTAAGAAACTTTCATGAACCTAGCGTTCACCTTGTTGTTTAATCCTTACTACATTTTGATAAATGCTTAAAAAGTACCTTTTCCCTTATTCAACGAACAAAACTACAGCAATCAATTGTAAAATCAATACAAATATTTATCCCTTTTTTCAAAAATGTTAAATACAAAAATCCCTTTTTTGAAAAATTCCCCTTAAAATCAAAGAAATGAAACACCTTTGAAACAAATATTGAGAGTTGAGCGCAATTTAAGCTCAAAAGTAAAAAAAGTTTTGTTTTATAAGAAATTACAGAGATTCAAAATTGCCAAATCGTGGATAAGCTGGTCTGTGAGTATGGAGAAGAAATTCTGTTCTCGGCGTTTATCATGTCTTTAATTTCCTTTGTATTCAATTGAAATAAGAAATAAACAAAAATAATTAAACCCAAAAGAAATTACGGGTTCTTTATATGACTCTTTTGTGGGTGAGTTTGTTTATTTTTAAAGCTTCATGCTACATTTAATTGAGTTGATTCTAGTTTTTTTTTTTTGAGTGAACTCAAAATTTAAAAATTCTCAATTCCACAAACTTAAAACAACTCAAAACGGAGTCATTACGACTTTTCAAGCAAAACCAATTTTTGAAGTAAATTGAACACACAAACGGAGTTAAATATAGTTTTTACAGTTTTGGAAAAATACCATGCACGTGAAGAGTTAAATTGACTCCGAATATGACTTTATTTACTCCGCTTTTTTTTGGGTGTATGTATGTCCTTAATAAAATTTTGTTTATGCAGTTGTGAGAAATTCCAAAAGTAATTTATTGCCAACACTGAAGTTTAAATCTACAGCGCGCGTAGTTGAGTTAAGAACGCGTGAAAAACACGCAACTTTTTTGAAAACAAAAGTAAAAGAAAGGGAGGAAAAAAAAAGAGTAAAAGTTTTTAAAATATTTTCGTACTCACCAGACACATGCACATCGACACACCAAAAGGAGCGTCAAGTTCTGCGTCCTGCGTGCGCCACTCGTGTGAGTAAGAGAGTGTGTGTGTGTATGTGTGCGAAGGAAGGTATGCTGTCTTTATGTCTTTCTGCCACGCTGCTTGATCTAGTGTTGTTGTAGTTGTTGTTGTTGTAACACGCAGCGTTGTCAAGCAGTTTCTTGTGGCATAACAGCTAGCAAAATAACCATTTTAATTACTTAATAAATTCTTTTGTTAAAATTTTGGTTTTTTGATTTTAGTTTTTTTTTTTTGTATTTGTTTTTGTTAATTTTTTGAAAATAATTTTCCGAGGCTTTTTATTTTCACACCATTAACTTTTGTTGCTTTTCGTTTTTAATTGATTTGTTTGCTTTTAATTTTGTAAAGATATCTGCTTATTCTGATGTTTTGTGCCAATGGCAAATGCTTCTGTTGTTGCTGTTGTTGTTGGTGTTGTTGTTTTTGTTGTTGTTTTTGCTGCTGTTTTTATTGCTGCCAACTTGTAGTTTGTTGTTGTCATTAAGCAGTTCTCCTTTTTACTAGTTATTTTATTGAATTGTTGTTTCTTTGCTGTTCTTCCTTTACCGTTGCCAGCAAATGTTATTCTAAACCGGAAGTGAAAGGAAACAACTTGCAAATCGATTTCCGTTAGTTTTTTAGTTTTTGTGATAAGTTATAAGTTGGCTTTGCTGTTTTTGTACTTTTACTGCAGCTTTAAACTGCTTATAAAGCATGTTTATTTTTCTCTCTCCTGCAACAATGGCAACACTTTATAATTTGCACTATTTTTTTATATAATTTTTTTTTTTTTTTTTGTGCTTATAATTTAGTATTTTTTTATTATTTTAGCTCTATTTTCAACTTTTTTATTTCTATTACTTTTATTTAGCAACTACTTTAACTAATTTTTTTTTTTTTGCTACTTATTTGACTACTATTTTTATTTTTATTTCTTAATAGTTGTTGTTGCTGTTACTGTTCATTTGTTTATGCCAACATTTAGTGTTATCCGGTCTTTTCGACCGCAAAATGTTTACAAAAGCCTACAATTAGATCAACATATAAAAAAAAATAAGCAATAAAGTAAAACTTTTAGAGCTCTACTCTATATTCCTTATTTTCATGATTATCATGATTTTTCATTGTTTTCGTTATTTTTATTACTTTTTCTCTTTTAATTGCCGTGGCGCACTTTTGTTAGTTTTGTGTTCTTGTTTTCACATTGTGTTTATTTGTTTTTGTAATTATATAAATTCAGTGTTCTTTTTCGCGTGCAGCACCTTTCTGAAAGATACCGTGACTCGAACTTGCACCAATTTAAGGCGTCAATTTTTTTGCCCCTATTTTCGTTTTCTAAATTGTTTACTTTCTTTCTTCGTTCTGCAGTTCTACAGTAGTTTTTGTTTATTATTCTGTAGTGGTGGCGGCTGGTCTTGTCTGGCGTTTTGCTGTTTTTGCAGATGTTTTCAACGGCGGAACTCAATGAATCAAATAGAAATGCGTCTTGCTCATACGTCCTACTTAAAATAAATGGAACAATGTTTGACGCGCACTCTGCTGATTTATGAGTTATTAAGTGCCGCAAGATAAATAATTACGTTTCGCTTGAGTTCAGCGAATTTCAGCTGCAATGGTTTTTTTTTATTCGTACTGGAAATTTTATGCATACAAAGTGATTTTATCCAATTTTTTTTTATCACCTAAATGCTTTGATATGCAAAATTTTTGTTTATATACATATTTACGGTTTTTTTTTTTAATCAATAGATTCGCTTCTATCATCAATTTATGTCGTCACCCTCTCTATCCCTCTTCTGTTCTTCACAAAATATAATTCATTAGTTTTCATACGATTTATCTTGCTTTATCTTAGATCATGCCTCATCAATAAGTTCCTTTGTTAGCAACAGAAACTGCTTCTACATCGACAATGGGGCATTAAGCCTCTTTAAGTGGCCAAAATGATTCTATGAATTAAATTGTAGCTAGAGAGTTAAATTTTTGCCTGTTTGATTTTTACTATTTTTACATTTAATTTTTTTTTTTCAATTGAAATTAATATCAAATAAATAAGCAACTAGAACAGACGACAACCCTGGTAAAGTTAAAGGCTTTATCTAAAAATAACTACTGCTTTAATGTCATATGATTAAATGGCAGATGAGAACATTAAAATTCTTACGAATTTGTTCGAACAGGTTTCAAATCATATAAGATTTTAACAAAGGGTTGGTCACAGCTGCATTACTCAAGACTACTGAAGAGGAAATGTTGCAATTTCCGAAACAGGCTATCTAGTCTGCTATGTAATTGACTCTATACAGAGTTGTTGTTGTTGTTGTTGTTGTTGTTGCCTTCTTCAAACTTACTTGATCTAAAACTCTCACAGTTAAATTCATGTAAATATTATAAGAATAGATCACAATATTTGTGTCAATAAAGTCAATATTTGCTTAAATTTAATCAAAATTTTTCTTAGTTATTATAAATTGAAATAGCAAATTTTAATTAGTTTTTGCTGAAATCTAGCACATTTTTGAAGTGAAATAATTATTAACATTAAATTAAATTGAAAAGTTACCACCATCCGGAGATTTGAACCTTGGCCGCCTAAGTCTAAGTGCATGAGCTTATCCAATTGACCATCGCAGTTGTTAACCAATCGTCGCCTAATTTTCTTCATTAACCCTGAATATGCATTGCTATATCAACCATGTTTCTAAAATTAAATAAAAATGCCGTTTTTTCGATAGATTTTATATTCCAATAACTAAACAAAAAACAATAGTTTACTTTTTTTAAATTCTGTGATTTCAACAAAAATATTAGTGACTTCATTCAAAGAAAACGCAACAAATATAATCATTGTTAGTCGATTCGACTAACAAAGCACATCCAGAGTTAAGAATAAATGTGTACTCATGTGTTTAGAAGAAATTTACTTGAATTGAGTAAAAATTTGCTATTTGAGTTTATAATAACTAAGCAATTATTTGCTTGAATTAAGCAGAAATCAGCTTTTACATTTTATAATAACTTAGCACAATATTGCTTGAATTTAATCAAAATTTTGCTTTTTCCTTAATACATTAGGAGCGATTTCATTTTAGCAATCTTTTTCTAAAATCACACAGTGATTGAGCAAAGTTTTGCTGATTTGCTTTTAAGCAACACATTTGCTTGATTTAAGCAAATTAATTTTCTCCGTGTACTTAACTGTTTCGCCTACACCTATTTATATATACAGGGCTGTCAATATTCGAAGCGCCCATCTGGCAACACTGTAACTTTCCGCAGTGATGCCAAATCGACTAATGACATACCGCGTTTGAAGCGTCATTCCGAGCAAATGTTTACAATGGAACAGTACACGCCACGCGAACGCTCTAAAATTGTTGAAATTTACATTCAACAAAACAAGTCAATAGTGAAAACTCAACGTGCTTTCAAAAAATGAGCGATGAAGCTCATTTTCAGTTGAACGGAACGGTAAACAAACAAAATTGCCGTATTTATGCCACTGAAAATCCACAACAGATTCAAGAGGTACCTCTTCACGACGCAAAAGTCACTGTTTGGTGCGGCGTTTGTGCTAAAATGCTCATTGGGCCGTTCTTTTTCGAAGATGATAATGGCCACAGAGTTACTGTCAATCAGGAGCGTTATCGCGATATGATAAACAATTTTTTCATGCCAATCGTTCGTCGAAAGCATATCAGGCACTACTGGTTTCAACAAGACGGCGCGCCACCACACACAAGCCGCACTACAATCGATTTTTTGAAGCAATTGTTCCCTGGCCGTTTGATGTCAAAAAATGGTGATTTCGATTGGCCGCCAAGATCACCAGATTTAACGCCTCCAGACTTCTTTTTGTGGGGTTATTTGAAATCAAAGGTTTACGTCAACAAGCCAAAGACCCTAGAAGAGCTGAAAACCAACATCCGTCAAGAAATAACCGCCATTCCCATCGAAATGTTGAAGAAAACCATGGAAAATGCTGCAAAACGGGCACAATATGTCGTAGAGGCCAATGGCGACCATTTACGAGATATCATATTCAAGAAATAATGTAAGCAAATCTACTTGAACCCAATTAAATGATATTTATGACGAACAGAAAAATTGTGGTTTCTTTGATTTATTTAAAAATAAAATGGGCGCTTCGAATATGGACAACCCTGTATTTTTTACAATAAAGTCAAGTCTTAGAAATAATTTATGTGAAAAAATTACCCCAATTTCTCTTTCCAATCAAAAGTTTGGCTAAAAATCTATTTTTTCATGCCAGCTATATTAAAATTCTCTATCCTAAATATCTTCCTTATATTAGAATGTCTATATTTTGTCCGCCCCACCCCCTTCCTTCCCTTCCCCCTATAAGCATAAAGCTTGTGTTTTTGACAGCGAAAAGTTAGCGACATTTTTTTGTTGGTTAGTACGCTGTTGAACCGTAAAATTTGTTCAATGGAGCCAAGTTTACAAACTTTATTGGTGAGTTAAAATGTCAAAATTTCGCTGTCTATTGTATGCCGATACACTTAATTGACGTGGAAATTTTGCATTCAACAATAATGTTCGACTAACACATTCAACAAACACATTATGGTAAGTATGTGTCAGTATAGAGTTTACACCAAAACTTCGCGTATAGAATTAAATGCATACAGATTTTCATTCCTACAGCATACTAAGCTTAAGTCGTGAAAAGTATGCTCGAAAATGTTCTAAATTAGAAGTAAGCACTGCATTACCAACACTGTTAAAATAATTTAGAAAAGTCGGTAACTGTTAATTTCCCAGTGGGCATTTTAGCTAGCGATACGCAAAAGAATGCATGCTAGCAGTGATCTTATTGGAGTCAATATACCTTCCATGATCGCTGCATTGATGAGTGCTTCTGTAAGGCCTACTTTTTGAAGGTTTGGAGTCTTTTCCTGTTATTTTATATGAAAACATTTTTAAAAAATTTTTAAAAAATTATAAATAATCAGATCAATTAAAAAAAATCAAATCTTAAAGAAAAAACCATAAAAAATTATTTTTTGTCCGAGTTGGGACGCGAGCCCAGGTCTCCGAAATGTAACACTTTATATCACATTATATGAAAACTTTTATATGGAAAACTTCTAAGTCTTTTCTATTATTTTTGTATGAAGAAATTTACAAAAAAATTCCAAAAAAAATTTTAAATGTTTCTGTTCATTTTAAATTTGTAAAAAAATGTATATTTAAAAAAAAATACAAAAAAAAATTTTTTTTTGGTCCGAGCTGGGCTGCGAACCCGCGCTCCCGAAAGCTTACTTTCATCTGTAATGATGCAAAATAAGCTGAAGTTTGTTAACAACTGAGGTTGACGAGTGGGTAAGATGCCAAACCGCCAGATGAGAGGACGCTGGTTCAATTCTGGAAATTGTCAAAAGTTTTTTTATTTCAAGTTGATATTTATATTGCTTTTCTTTCTAATGTACATTCTAAAGAAGGGCTTCTAGCAGACTTCTTTAGAGTCGCGAGAGAGGAAGGCCTAGAAAATTTTCTCGTTTCATATAAAAAAGTTTATGGGCTTGGAAACGAGCACGGAAGGGCTACGAAATCCATATGATGGCCTGCTAGAAACACTTCAAAGACCTGCTTTTGCCCACTGGGTTAGTTCTTTTCGCACACAGCCTTAACTTGCAGTAAAAAAACATAATGGCGCTTCCTGCACTGTTCTTGCAGTTTTTTCTGCAAAAAAATTTAATCGAGAAGTATTTATTAAAATGTTTACATAAATAACTCTCGAGTAACACCGGGTATATCAGCTAGTAGATTCAATAAGCCTCACCTCCTTTCTCCTAAAAACTATGGAGAAAACTGTTGATCGGCATATCAGAGAGGGTTGCCTTATACCCGCTGCATTTTCAACAATATGCATATCAACCTGGGAAATCAACGACTCATGCTCTTCAGATCTTTGCAAACAAGATTGGAAAATCACTAGGGAACAAAGAATATGCAATCGGGTGCTTCATAGACATTGAAGGTGCTTTTGATAACATCGAATACGCTCACATAATCGAATGCATCCAGCGCAATGTTGTTGATGGAACAACAAGTATTTGAGTGCAGGGACCGAAAATAACAGTTTTAACAGTTTTAATAGACAGATTAATAACCATTTACAATAACATTTTTGACAATGGTATTTACCCACAAAATTGGCGTACTGCTGAAATTGTGCCAATACCAAAAACCAATAAATCTGTCTCTGAAGTCGATGGATACCGTCCAATTTCGCTGTTTCCATGCATAGGGAAAATTCTTGAAAAAATTATTGCAAAAAGAATAATGTGGTATATAACAACAAATAATTTAATAAGCCCGAACCAAGTTGCTTTAAAAAAAAAACAAAACACATATGATGTGCTTCTCCATCTCCAGCATTATGCGCCATCTGCCCTTTCTAGCAAAAATCATGTGACGATCCTTGCTACAGATTTTGAAAAAGCATTTGATCGCGTCGGAGTGCATGTGGTGCTTCAGCAGCTTGCGATTTGGAGGGTTGGTCGAAAGATTTTTAACTTTGTTAAGGCTTTTTTGACTAGTCGCAAATTTCGAGTCAGAATCAACTCCAAACTTTCCGATACTTTTTCACTTAATAATGGGATCCCTCAAGGTTCTCCATTATCTGTTATTTTATTCATAACAGCATTTGATAAATTAAGTAAAATTATTCTTAAATATAATAAAGCCGATCATTCCATTTATTCTGATGATGCTATCATCTTTTCTAAAGTAAGCGATATCACCAGAGTAAAAGAAATTTTCACTGCAATATTAAATGAAATAAAGGAATGGAGTAAATCCTCCGGTGCTAATCGGTGCTAAAAAAATAAATTGTTCTCAATTTAGTTTAAGCTATAATAATGTGAATATTGAATTTGTAAAACACCTTAAAATATTAGGTGTTATTTTTGACAGTAAACTGAATTTCAAACAACAATGTCTAGATTTAAGGAAAAACCTCGCTGCCAGGCTCAATATTGTAAAATACTTATCCTCCAAACATTTTTTACTTCATGTATCCACATTAGTCAATATAACTCGATCGTTAATTCTCTCAAAAATAGATTATGCCTTACCAATTTTTGGATGGTGTGCTACCAGTAATTTTAAGCTCCTTATGGCGCCTTACCATACCGCCGTTCGAAGAAGCATTGGTGCGTTCCCTACATCTCCAACTATAAATAGTTTGGCAGAAGCTGGTCTTCCTACCATAACTCAGAGAGTTAAAACTACAACGTTTCAACTTATCCCAAAACTTTTATACAGCAATAATGCAGTCTTATTTAAAGACAAAGCAAATGCAATCAAATTAAAGCGAGTCAAAAAAGTTAAATCGACGATTCAGCGATGCATTGATTACGCCAAATCAAATGATCTTGATATGAAACCTCATCGCACTAAAGAAAGCTCTGAACCACCATGGTTTTTACAAGATTCATCCTTCATTACGGATTTGCAGGCGTTTCCCAAACGAACATCCAACCCGTTAGCCTACAAACAGCTATTTTCGAGGCCACAGAACCCTACGTTAGAAATAATTGGTCCATTTTGTACACTGATTGATCTAAAACAGTAGATCATACCACATTCGCAATAGTACACCAAAACGGGATGCTTATATCTTCTGGATTAGTTGAGCCGTATTGCTCTGTTTTTACTGCCGAGGCTCTCGCGGTCAAGCTTGCTACAGACTTTGCTAAGTGTAACAAAGGCAAATTTATTATATGCACAGATAGTAAATCTACCATAGAAGCCATTCAAAACATAAATAACGACAGTGAGCTTGCAACTGCAATCAGAAATAACTGCATAAAAAATCAAAATAAAATAAAAATAATGTGGGTTCCTGGGCACGCAGGAATCACAGGAAACGAACTAGCAGACCAAGCCGCATCTGCAGCTAGACATGCACCGGTCTATTCCTTCAGTACTGCGGAGAAAAATGACATTTTGAGACTGATCAACAATCAAATAGAAGAATGCAGAGTAGCTGAATGGTTATCCTACAACCACCGCTACAGTATCATCAATACAAACGGACTGAAAGCTGTCTACCCTTCATCATGCACCCGCCGACAATGCCAAATCTTCGTCCGATTACGAGTTGGACATACTAAACTTTCGCACGAACACCTGTTGACGGGTAATCGCTCCCCAAACTGTCAATTTTGCAATAGCACATCATCTATAAACCATATTCTTAATGATTGCACAAATTTAATTTCCATACGAAGAAAAATCTTTAACAATACTCTACCAACCGATTTATTAAAAGAAGTAAAAATAGAAAATATTACTTTGATAGACAATTATATAAAATCTTGCAAACTTAGTAATTTAATTTAAAAAAAAATTGTTTATATCCGAGCTGAAAGCCCTGGCAGCTATTGCTCGTTTTTTTTTCTTTTTTTTTTTTCTTTTATTTATAAGATTTTATATTTTGTAAATAATTATAATAAATAAATAAACAGTTATTTCCGAAATTTCTATTCAAAAAGTCAAATGGAAAGAGTAAGTCTATTCGATATTTGAATATAGCAATGTGATGCATGTTAGCTTAGGAATAATAATCTTTAATGATTTTAATTTTTCTGATTTTTTTTAAAAAGTCAATAAATAATCGTTATTTTTTGACTAATTTTATTTCGATCAAAAATAAAAGTTAAAATTTGACTTTCATTTTTTTGATCAAATATAAAAGTTAAAATTGGACTTTTATTTTTTGATCAAAAATAAAAATTAAAATTTTACTTTTATTTTTTCGGTCAAAAATATAAGCTAAAATTTGACTTTTATTTTTTTATCATAAATAAAAGTTTAAATTTGACTTTGATTTTTTGATCAAATATAAAAGTTAAAATTTGACTTTTATTTTTTCGATCAAAAGTAAAAGTCATATATTAATTCTTATATCATATGCTTGTAGGTACTGTCTCAGTCGTTTGCGAAATGAAGGAAAACACAACGTGCAATGATAAGCAAATAAGCGATGTCATTTAAATAACGATGTGTAACGATATTAAGATCGATAGAAATGTGTTTTTCCTCTTTGCAAAAATGTTACGAATAGGTGTTAAAGAATAATAATTATTAAATTATAGGATAAATTTAATTATATACATAATTATAATTAATTATTAATAATTATTAAGGATCAAAAATAAAATGATTTTGTATTATAATAGAACAGTCATTAAGCAGCATATTGATTTTTTTTATATCGAAAAAATAAAAGTCAAATTTTAACTTATATTTGGACCGAAAAAATAAAAGTAAAATTTAACTTATATTTTTGATCAAAAAAATATAAGTCAAATTTCAACTTTTTTTTTTGATCAAAAAAAAAGTCAAATTTTAACTTTTATTTTTGACCGAAATAAAATCGGTCAAAAAATAACGATTTTCTGTTGACTTTTTGGGAAAAAATCATAACCGTTACGGTCCCTGCTTGGGTGCATAACGTGCTGAAAGCCAGAAATATGAAATCAACTTTGAGCATGGCAGAACTCAGAGTATTCGCCGCAAAAGGTTGTCCACAAGGAGGATTTCTCTCCCCAATATTGTGGTCCATAGTAGTTGATGAACTCTTATAACTTCTCAGCTCAAATGGCTGCGATGTGCAAGGTTACGCTTATGACATCCTGATCCTTATCAGAGGAAAATACGAGGATACTTTACTCTTTTCGGTGGAACTATAAACGTCTCAAAAGAAGTCAAATACTTAGGTGTGACGCTTGATAATAAACTCACATGGAACCCACTCCTAAACAACACCATAAACAAAGCAAGAGCCTCATTATGAGTCAGCAGAAGTTTTATAAGTAAAAACTGGAGCCTAAGTCCCAAACTAACCATGTGGATTAATACTTCCATCACGAGACCTATCGTTTTATATACTGCTGCCAATAAGGTGGTGTAAGACGATCCAAAAAATAGTTCAAGCCAAGCTCAGCAAGTTGCAACGACTAGCTTGTGTCTGTATCACCCCAGTTGGAAAAGGAGCTCTGCTGTATGTCTGCCGGTAACATGCCTCGGAAGGACAGGAGACATGTTCGCCTCCATACCCGCATATATCTTTTTGTATAGGCATGTCCTAGGCCGGCATGTCTGCCAAATGAACTGCCATAGCAGCAATACAGCAAGCATCTTATGATATGAATGAAGAAGGTAATAAACATGGCTGCCAAATGAACTGCCTTAGCAGCAATGCTGCAGGCATGTCTCAGCATTAATGCTGCATTCATACCATGAGATGCATACTGCATTGCTGCTAGGGCAGTTAATTTAACAGACATGCGGCCCTAGGACATGCCTATAGAGAAAAGATATAAACGGGTATTAAGGCGAGCATGTGTGCTGAATTTTCAAGTAATGTTGCCGGCAATTGAAAAATTACCATTATCAGGATACAAACCTCGGCCACGTGAGTGTAAGTGCATATGCTTATCCATTCAACCACCACAGCTGTTAACTAATCGTAGCTTAATTTACTTCATTAAGAATTAACGTACGAGCTCAGAGTAAGAAAACTAAAGCGTTCGCTTTGTTATTATAAGCAATTAATGCAAAAAAAAAGAACGAAATCACTTAAAAAAACAGAAGAAACTAAAATAACCAAAACTAAACTTAAAGCCATAAAAAAAGTTGTATTTGATGAAATTTGAACCCACTACTCAAGATTCCAAATAACATGAATGAAAACTGAAGTCCTATCCAACTGAGCCATTCGCACTGTTGTGATGTTGTTTAAATAATATACATAACAATATTATTACTCTCAAAAGTGCTTCAAGGAAAACACAAAGTTTCATGACAATATTGAAAATATCATGAAAATATTGAAGGTTGTCCCTTAAAATTAACCGGAATTTTGCATTAGCAAACATGATACTTTATTATGACACAGTTGCTACTATACTTATATTGAGTCAGAGAAAATCTTACTGAACCTACTCTTTTCGGTAAAACTATAAGCTTCTCAAAAGAAGTCAAATACTTAGGTGTGACGCTTGATGATAAGCTCACATGAAACCTTCACCTAAACAACACCATAAACAGAGCAAGAGAACTAATATATAATCAATTATGTGGTGCTATAAAAGAACTTAGTTCTTACTGTACTGATGATTTTTGTTAATAAACAATAATAATAATAATAATAATAATATTAACAATGCACCTCACTTAAAAGTAAAGAGGAAGTTTTAAAATTTAAAAAATACACCTCTAGCAATCAACTTATAACCTGCTACATTCCTTCCATCGGCAGGCCTGCTTTCTTTTTCATCTGGGACATGAGCGATGCGTACTGCTCCAACTGCTGCCTTGGAGATTTTGCTTGATATACCACCATAACATCTTCTTGTCAAGAAAAAAGCTCTGATCTTCACAGTCAGGCTCATCATTTGTATATACCAAGTAACACTCACCCAGCGCTATTAGACGAAATAACTAAGGATGAGAATCTAAGGTTATTACCCTGCGATATCTGCCTCCCAAAATACAACTTCTGAAAAAACTTCCAAGTCTCCTTCCCAAACAGAACCACAGGAGAGACAGAAAGTCCACGGTTTACTGGTGACTATCAAGCGTTTTTCAAGAGCAAGTGTTTTTGGCTCAAGGCAGGGAAAATCTACAGTGAGAGTCAAAAATTCGTATACAGAGGATATCTACAAATTCATTTGGACGTTGTCTATATAATTTAAGTATTACGAAAACAAATTTAAGTGCACAAATAAAAGTCATAATTTAGTGTTTTATTATTCATTAAGTTAAATTAGAAATTGAAAATTATTTTTAAGATATGAGGTAGCAATAAAAGAATCACCTGAAAAGTGCAGTCAAAAATTTGTATACAATTGGCTATACAGCAACCCTTTTTGTAAAATACCGTTAGGTCTGTAGATGCTATGTTTTGTGACGACAGTTGCATACTGATTTGTTAAGTTTGCATTGGTTTTATCTTGATTTGATTTACAATGGTGCAAAGAAAATATCTTCCACAAGAAATGCGGGAATTAATTGTGCAGCATCGTGAAGAAGGCAAATCTCTTGAAGAAATTGCTTCTATTGTAAAAAAAATTCGTGCAACAGTTCAAAAGCTCATCGAACGATATAATGATCGTGGAAATACAGAAAATTTCTTGCGATGCGGACAGCCTATCGTATTAACAGAAGGAGAAGCTCCAAGAGTTGCAAGAGAGTTGAAAAAACCAAGGTCCTGTGCAGTACAAATCGCTCAAAACCTATCCCATGAACGTGGTTATAAAGTAAGTGCGTCAACTATTCGTAGAGTCTTAAATTCTAGCGGATTGCACGCAAGAGTACCCCGGAAAAACTTTGCATTTCGGCCGGAAACCTCCTTAAACGCCTCAACTTTGCAAAATCCCATAAAACTACTGTTCAGTCGTTTTGGAACAACGTTGTTTTTAGCGATGAGAGTAAACATGATATATTTGGAGCTAAAAGAAAAGGTAAGATCTGGAGATCGGCTAACAGTGAGCTACTTCCACAAAACCTCATTCCAACCGTTCAGCACGGCAGAGGCTCAGTGATAGTTGGGGTTGCATTTTGGCTGCTGAAACCGGAAATCTGGTATTTGTTCAGCACGCAATGAGTAGCTGAGAGTACCTGCTAATTTTAAAAACAAATTCAATCGACAGTGTGCAAAGGCTGGGCCTAACAACGACTTCGGTGTCCTAACAGGATAACGACCCACAGCATACTGCCCTAATAGTAAAGGAATGGCTCTTGTATAATGTCCCAAAAGCTTTATTCACCACTGTAATCTCTAGATCTTAACCCTATCGAACACTTATGGAAAATTTTGACAGAAATATACGTAAAAGGACTATATCATGTAAGCAAGATCTTTAAATTGTATTGACAGAAGAATGGGTCAAGATCTCACCAGCAGTGACACTGAATCTGGTAAATTTAATGCCAAGAAGAGTGGAAGCAGTTATTAAGGCTAGAGGTGGACCCACAAAGTACTAAAACTTGCCTCATATTTCCGTGTATGTAAAAATAAATGCAGTTTTATATGAATGAGTACTAACTTTTGACTGCATTTTTCAGATTATTTTTCATTACTGCCGCATATCTTTAAAATAAATGTTTGTTTCTAATTTAACTTTATGAATATGTAACGGGGAACCCATTACAAAATTGCACCCCACTCTGTACCACTACGCCACTGTGCACCTATAACACAGTCAACAGCCAGGCATATGACAAACACACAAACATACCAACTCAGCATAGTAAACAGCCAGACATACTGCAAACACACAAACACAGCTACCCAACGTAGTCAATAGCCAGCAACTCAACAGCCAACTCAGCAGTGTGTGGTCTTATCGTATAATTCCCATTAAGTTTTTAACGGAGGACAAATAGAAGGCGTAGTTTGGATGACTTAGGCACGGTCCGAAAGCGTAGTGCTTAGCCCGTCCGTTAAGGCCCAGTTATAATAGACGTAACGTAATGTAGTGAAATGCCACTGCAGCAGTGTGTTCTGTCACTTACTGTTTCAATCAATACTTTTCTTATACAAGTGATTATAATAGAAGTAACGTAATGTAACGGGACGTAAAGATCCGTTGGATTTCGATTTCTACGTTACTTTACATTACGTCTGTTCAAAGAACAAATAAACATTGAGGTTAGATTCGATTATTGCGCTATTTTATATTGTTGAGCTACGCTTTTTGTTGAGTTTTCGTTATTAATGTGATAGTTTTATGTATCCACAGCTATGGATGTTGACAGGAACGTGTAATTATTTACGACAAACAACTGCCTGGCTACTGCCTATTATAATTGCTACAACGTTTTCTTACATTACGTCCCGTCACGATGACAGTTGACAACATTACGTTACTTTACATTACGTCTATTATAACTGGGCCTTTACTTGACAAAACAAGTAGATGAAATTTTCCGACGATCTCATTTCTGCAGATCGGCGCTAATACATGTAGTAGTAGTTTTATATATAAGTTTCATTTTTATTTTGTAGTTTAGTTCGGATTTTTCACGTCGGCTTCGGTCGGTCGGACATCCGAAGTAGGTTCTCTCCGGCTCGGACTTTTCACGTCGGCTTCGGTCGGTCGGACATCCGAAGCAGTTTCTTTTGTCCGGACTTTTCACGTCGGCTTCGGTCGGTCGGACATCCGAAGTAGTTTCTTTTGTTCGGACTGTTCACGTCGGCTTCGGTCAGTCGGACATCCGCTACATAAATTTATGCTTAAGAGTTATTTTCTTTTCTTTCTTTTTTTTATTATTGTTAGAGTAATAGTAAGGCGATTCACGCCACATATAAAATCGTATATATTAAGATTAAATGCTAAATAAACCAGCGTAGTCGGGTCTTGCCTAAGTCGTCGTCATACCGACCGGCACCGAACTTCACCGCATACCGAATATCACCGAATTTTCCGAGTCACCGCACTCCACCGTACACCGAACACCATCAAACCAGCATACGAGGCATATAATATTGTGTATTGTAATAAGTAAGGCTTGCTCATATATATATACTATGTACACTGCTAAAAATTACCAACAATAAAGCAGCAATTATAATAAGAGCATTAAAATTCTTTAAGTCTTCTTATTTATTGGCTAAAGTTCGAGGGTCTTTCGTCTGATCCTGGAGCGGCTGAGCATACCTCAGCCTTTGAATAAAACCCCCCTTACAAACTTACAGTTATGCCCTGTACACCAATTTTTGACTCTCACTGTATATATGCCAGCATGGGCACAGGCAACTCAGTCTTCCAAGCTGAAGTCCATGCAATTGAGATCTGCCTAAGAGAGTATGTAAACAATCCAAATAGGAACAAAAACATTGACATTCACTCTGGCAGCAAAGCTGCTCTAAACTCGTATGGGACTGCCTACAGCTGCTTATCAAGATGTCTACCCATAACAGAGTTTACCTCATTTGAGTACCAGGCCATAGCGGCTATTTAGGAAACGAGATTGCGGACGAACTAGCCAGTAAAGAAGCTGTAAGGAGGCTCCTTCATAGGCCTAGAACCATGCTGCGGGCTACCATGGGGCACTATGGGCCATAACATTAAAATGTGACTTAACAGAGAGGCCCAGAGAGGTAACAGACATGCAAAAACATTCATGCCAACCACTTTGCTCCAAAGAACGAAACAGTTCCAGTGTAGATTATGTAACGAAGATGAAGAAACAGCAGAGCACATTTTGTGCCACTGTAACGGTCTAATTAGGACCCGACTTCACTTCTTAGGTGCATTGCACCTAGAACCGCACCAAATAGCAGAGCTGTAAAATGGTCATTCATATTCAGAATTTTAAGTACAACTGAATAACTATATAAGAATGCATTCAAAGAATGCAAAATTGATTTATTATTAAAATCTCTAATTCACATTCACTTTTAAAAATACGATTAATTATTCATTTCAATTATTCATTTTCGTTATTAATTTCAGAATTTTCAATTATTTTTTTTATTCATTATAGATTTTTATTCGTTATTCATTTTTTATTTATTATTCTTTTATTATTCATTATTCATTTTTTATTATTCATTATTCATTTTTTATTCATAATTCTTTTTTTGTTCATTATTCATTTATCCACTATTCTGTTTTTATTCTTTATTCATTTTTTATTCAATTCTTTTAAAATTTTAAACAAACCATCTGCCAACGATCGCCGGAATGAGGGAAGGAAGATTTTAAAGTTATCGCTTGGGCGATCGAAAAGCGATCCATCTTCCAACGATCGCCGAAATGAGCGAAGGAAAATTTTGAAGATTTTTATTTTTATATTGCGCCTTCATCACTTGGGAAATCGAAAAGCGATCCATCTTCCAAAGAACCCTTGTGCGAATCGCAAGTGCTTCAAAAAATTAAACTTCTCTTCCAATCGTCTTCCAAATGTTTGCAGGGTTATTACTACAAAAAATATTAGGCTACTTGCTTGGATTTTTATTTAAAAAATGGTTTATGATATAATAAGTCTTTAATGTTGAAAAATTATGGAGTTTTAAAATAAATTTTGGTATTAATAGAAATAGAACGTTACTGCTACTATGTACTATAAATCAAAATGGCACAAGTATCTGTATCACCGTCAATTAACAACAAATCGGTGTGGAATTCACTCAAATTAGAAATATGATAATATTGCATATTTCCGTATATTTAACTCAAAAATCCCAAATTTTAAGTTGTAAAGGTCTTTCACTAAATATATCTTTTTTTGTCTTCAAAGTTATTTTGGAAAATTTTTGACAATTTTTTTAAACAAAGCCAACATTTATTTAGCCAGTGAACTTTTTTTTAACGACATCAGTTTGTGTTCCTGCGTAATTTCGTTAAATAATCGAACTAAAAAGGTTACAAAACATTTATATATTTAATTTTATCCTTAAGCTTTCCTTCTTTACGGCAAAGTTTTAATTATAAAATTTTGCGCTCTAACTTAATAGCTTAGAAACTGATTCTTGCGTTATTTGTATCTTCTTAATAGTTATTGGAGATAGTAAAATTGTAGCCAACGTTCGAGATTTGATTACCGCTCAGTTATACAGTGAGTTTTCCTTTTTGTGGTGTGAATTTGTCGCCATTTAGAAGAATGGTTTTTTTTAATCGGTCACAAGCTCGTCGCCACACACACTACACTCGCATACACTCACACACACGCACACGCACGCACTGATTCACAAACGCACACACACACGCGATAACTTTATTTATTGGCAAAATTTTATGCTGAATCAAAACAGCGCAAAAACAACAAATTTCCATTAATTTCAAAAACTTACTGAAACGCGTTTACAGCAAATACAGCCGGACAGCTAGACGTGACTCGCTACGGAGACGGCTAAACGGTCGGAATGTATCTATAGATTTTGCACAATAGCACACGCATTCACAGACAAACACACGCATACGTTTGGAAAAATACTGGGAAACTCAGTTGGCAGAACTTTAATGCTCCGTTTTAGCCAAAGAACGTCAATATTGGCAGCAGTAAAGGAAAAATAATGTACCACTATTCTGCTGGAATGGCAAATGCTGAAAATGTTGCTCAAAAATTTGTAGTGCGAGAGTAAATGTCCCATTTCGAACAGAGCGTGTGCTTGTAGCAGGGTTGATATTTTCCGTACAATTTTATATTTATCCTACTTTCCTACTACCAAAGCATTTTCGGTACATTTTATTTCATGCAATAATAAGCTTTAATAAATAGAGCTCTAAGTAGGCAAACAGAATCAAAAGAGTTAAAAACTTCTGAATTTTAGCACACTGTAAAATATATAGAAAATGATTTTAAAGAGTCTATTTTCTCCAATAACGTTAGTGCGTACGTATTTTTGACCATCACGGCTGAACCACTGAAGCTATCCACCTTATATTCACTTATACTCACCTTATATTCACCTTATATTGTGCTCGAAGTTATTATTGTTTAAACTTAACTTTTTTTTGGGTTATAATGAGCTTATTTTTGTTAAAAAAGTTTCAAGTTTAACGAATTTTATAAAAAAAACCATACAATACATCAAGTTTTTAATACCACATTCGTAATACATGTTTTATAATCTGACGAATAAAAATATTTTTTTATAAAATTTAAAAAAAATAAACCGTAATGTCATCCTAAAATTAAAAAAAGCGCACTATGCAACTGTAAGATAATACCTTGAATTTTTAAATTTTTTTCTTTAGGATTTGTTTACGATACATTTTTGTAAAAAACGTATAAATGTGAAACCGGTTATTCATAGCATACCTGGTTCGGTAACTTAACTTTTGACATTAGAGATGAGCTATCGAACCAGGGATGCTATTATTAGGGCGTTTACACGGTACTATAATAGTAAGCACTTTTGAATGGCTCATTTAAAATGAGTCATTTGGTCCAATGTAAACGTAGTATAAACATTTTTAAATGACTCATTTCAAATGAGTCATTTGGTTCAATGTAAACGTAGTATTAGGTTGAATCGGGTACGAGGTTTTCATTTATGGCATCAGTTTTGTTCTAGCTGTGCACGTTTAGAAAAAATTTCCGTAGAAAAAATTTACAAAATTGAAGATGTGATAGGGTAAAGTGCACCCCTATGGCACCCCCTTTTTTGGTTTTAATAACTTTTCATGCACGATCCGGAAATTGCCCAGGCAAATTAAATTTTTTTTTTAACCTCCACTCAAATCGACCCTGCCTAATATATATTTAAAATTGCTTAAGGACTTCTTTCAATTTCTCATTTAACAGCAAATGTTGATGATAAATCGGCATTTCCACAGAAAAGTCTACCGTGACCAAAAAATGACAACTAATTAAAAAAATTTTATTTTATGATATATTCTAAGATACACATTTTTATTTTATTAATAAACGCAATTACATGAATTACATCGTTTTATTTCTATGGTGCATTTCAACCAACTGTCGAACACCAATAAATATTGAAATAAATAAAGAAGCAACTAGAACAGTTGGCAACCTTGTTGGAGTTGATGGCGGTGATCTATAAATAGCCTACTGCTTTAAAATGTCATATGATCAGTAGCCAATTGAGCGTTCCATTTGTTCTATATAATTCAAATGAATGAATTCCTAATTGTGTGAAATCATATACAAATTTTAACAGTGAGTTGATCACAGCTTAATCACTCAAACAGACTGTCTAGTCAGCTAAGTGGTTGACTCTATACAGAGTTGTTGTTGTTGTTTGTTGCCTTCTTAAAAACTTACTTGATCTAAAGCTCGCAATTTAAATCATGTAATAATTTAATATATCATAAAATTAATTGACTAATAAACGCAATTTAAACATAATTTCATTTACCATGAAACATAATTTCATTTGAGTAAGCGCCGAGGCAAACAGGCAGGCAGACAGGCACAGGAAAACTATGGAATAAGAGAGAAAAAGTTATTTCTATCTCTTTTATTCGCAGGGCCTGCCTGCCTGCTTCGGCGTTTACTCTGCGGGCAGCCTTACGCAGTATGTGTGGGGTATTCAACATTAATCAGGGACCAAAAATAACGATTATTTTTAAAATTTTAGATAAAAATATCATGTATAAAAGGTTGTTGTATAATTCTTTTAAATATAGCAATGTGACACTTGGGAGGTAGAGATTCCTTTTTTTACATGATTTTTTTCATGATTTTAAAAATAAAAATCACCTTAAATCAATTATTTTTCTATCAGAAATAACAGTTATTTCTTGATCACTATTTTTTTCAATCAGAAATAAAAGTAATTTTTTGGTCAGTAGTATTTTTTTCAATCAGAGATAGAAGTTATTTCGCGCTCGCTATATTTTTCTATCAGAAATAAAATTTATTTCTAGGTCGTTATTTTTTCGATCAGAAATAGCAGTTATTTTTTGACCGTTATTTTATTCTATCAGAAACAAAAATTATTTTCTGATCAATTTTTTCGATTAGACTAATGACTTTTCTCTTCTTTTCTCAACTCAACTCTTCTTATAACATAATCTATATTAGCAAAATTGCAATGCAGCAGTTGCAACGAAACATAGCAAATAAATCTGATTGTCTCATTGGTAAACAAATGAAATAATAACAAGGAAAAAGCCAAACTGCTGTCAAAACAAACCAATCACCGTAGTTACTTTTTGTGTGAGGGGAAAACGTGAGAAAATACCCACGATATATGATTTTTTTTTTAACTTATTAAATCTGGAATACTGTTGAATATTCATAATTGTTTTGTTGTAAAATCTTTTTTAGTTTTTTGTAAGCAAACTACGTTATGTTACAGATTTTTTCCTTCAAAAAAGTACAACTTTTTATAAGTTTTTTTTATTATTGAACCAGAAACAAAAGTTAACTGTAATTCGGACCCAAAAAAACAGAAAACTGAAAAAATCCAATTAAATTTTGTATTATACGATTATTTATTGTGCCTATAAAATTCAAATTTTTCATCTTTTTCAACATTTTTCTAATTTAAGTGCAGTTCATCATTTTTGTTGCCACTTTTTTTTATTATTCAAATTAAGATTTGCTCTCAGCACTCTCACAATATAAAATTTAAACAAATTTTCTCTAATTGATTTGTTGGTTTTTTGATAGAAATTATTTCAGATAAAAAATCATTTTTTTCTTCTGTTCGAAAAAAAGATCAGTAAAAAAATAACTTTTATTTCTGATCAAAAAAATAACGACCAAGAAATAACTTTTATTTCTGATTGAATCAAATAACGGTCAAAAAATAACTGTTATTTCTGATCGAAAAAATAATGACCATGTTATAACTTTTATTTCTGATGAAAAAAAATAACGACCACGTAATAACTTTTATTTCTGATCAAAAAAAAATTAATACCCAAAAAATAACTTTCATTTCTGATTGTTTCTGATAACTGTTATTAAATGATTGATTGGTTGAGCGATAATCGTTATTGACGGTCCCTAAAATTTATTTCATACTTTTTTTATTTAGTACAATTTTTTCTATATTTATATACCAAACTGAAAAAGTCATTTATCAACCCTGGCACGTAGTAGAAGAGAGAAAGAGAGTGGAAAAGCGAGGTAATCTATGGAAATAGCAAAAGAAAATTACCGAAATGTGTTCTCTATAAAACTTATCACTTGTGTAAACAATTTTTTATTATGAATTTTTACAATCATTATTCGACTTTTTTGCATTTATTTCAATTTTGAGAAATCATCATCAGTCTTGGCTTCTCAAATCATCAAGTTTTGCAAGAATTTAAATTTGTTTGTGACTCAGATGAGTACTTGTTACAAGTTTTCGTAATATTTGCAGCTGTTATCAAGGAATTCTTAGGTTTTTTTTACTTTTTACACTCACAAATTGTGTCTGGCTTTGCTGTTGAGGGTGTTTTGATAACTTTGCTATGTTTGAATTGACATATCTGGAACTATAAATTTAATATTTAACTGTAATGAATAGAATGTTAGTTGGTAAGATTTTCATAATTTTATTTTGGATGTCACAATTTTACATAATTGCAAACCCACTTGAATTTTGTGTGGTCCAATAAGTCATTTATCATTGGTCATTCGTATAAAACTATAGCAATTGTGTAGAAATAGTGTAAAAATAGTGATTTCAGGTTAAAAATAAGCGTAGTTTGTACCTGTTAAAAGCAGTTGAATTTTTGTTTCTATTTCGCTTTTATATAAATAGTCAACTTTGGAGTGGTTTGAATTATGTATAAATTTTTTCACAAAAATTATTTTTTAAGCTGCAAAAGTTTGTAAATAAATATAAAAATAACATTTTGCATTTTCATTGAAAAAAATCATTGCGAGGTAGCCCAAGATTTTTAATGATAGAAATGGTTTATTGAATAATGTGTCAAAATTAAGCAATTTTTGCAGATAAATGAAAAAGTAAGGAAATTAAAAATTTAAATTAAAATTACAAGGGAATATTTTAGATGTTTTTTGAAGACAATATAAAACATTGAATTGATTATGTAACGGTTAAGCTTTTGCTATTTCTTCAAAGTCATTTGATTGAACTTTTAGACAAAGAAAATTTGTTGAAAATCGACTGAAAAATGGCGGAGATATTTGCTTGCAAAGTCAAAACTTTAAATTTCAATAATTTTTTTTCTCATTCTGAGGCAAGAAATGCGTTGTACTGAGAAAATCTACAATTTCCGAGATATTTCAGTCATTTTGATAACATAATATGGGGAATTTTTTAACATACTATCCGAAAAACAGATTTAAGAAAAAGCTTTCGAATACCGTTATTTTTATTAATCAACGACTTTTCATACACACAAAGAAATATTGTTGTATTATTAAGAAGAGTAGCATTGTTAAATTTCTTTTAAAAATTTTTTTTAATATTACCTGACTCTTGTTAATAAAAAAAAATGGCTTTAATACAAAGATTTGCCATTTCTATGAGTTACAACATGCTTGTTTTTATAAAGATATGCTTTTTGTTAAATTCTTTGTATACTTATTTTGTATTAATAAAGAAATCATCTTTCATAAAAAAACAATGTTGTCAATCATTGTATTACTACTTTTTTAAATGTGATTTTCCTCCCTATTGTCAAAAAAATATTTATGTTTTGTTATACTATTTACAAAACTGTCTTTAAAAAGAACGGTTTTTCTTTGTTTGACAATGCTTGCTCTTTCTCTATTTTTGTATTTAACAACAAATTTCCTTTTTGGAGTCAAAAATAAAAGATTTTTTAAATAGGCACACAAATTTTTTTAATGTTAAAACATTTTTTTTTTTGTGTGTGTACCAAAATACATTGTACTGAAAACATCTACAATTTTCCAGATATCGCAATAAGTTTGTGTCAAAATAACGGGAATTTTCCAAAAATTATTATTCAGAAGAAATTTCACCTTCAAATTAGTAACAAAACCGACCGCGAAAACGCAAAAGAATTTCTAGAATTTCTTGTTTTTGCTTGTTCTTTTGGAAAAGAATTTGCAATAAATGTCCCCAAATGAGAAACAAAAAATATCAGTCGAAATTGAACTGAGAATCATTAGTGATGATAACAGTGAAGCCAACAAGAATGACATACACATGTACACTGAAAAAACCTTTCTAATTCAAACCGTCTAGAAAGATTTTAAAGTATAATTTAGCCAACAACCGATTTAGTTTTCTCTCGAGAGGTTCCCGCAAATTTAAATTTCCGAGGAAAAATTTTCAGTCAATCGTTTAAGTAATTTTGTGAATTTTTAGGATTTATGAAGTTTATGTAAAAGTTTTTCCATCTCTAAAATTTTATTAATTTGAGATAAATGAGATATCGTTTCATCCCTAAAATATCTTAAAACATACCTCAGTAATTCTAAGGGCGAGATCCGCTTGAATGGATGTGCATCCTTTCAGATACACAGTGATCGGGCAGTAACAGAGTAGGACGTATTGGTAGAATTTTCAAAAAAAGAAGACTTAAGGCCCAACCAAGTTATGCTTAAGCAAACAAAAGTTTCAGAGAAAAGTTGACGAAAAATATGATTAAAGGCCCAAACATAATAGGCTCAAGCTGGCTGCAGCTAATGTCAAATTTTATACGAACACATAGAAGTGGTGCGTAAAAACCATAATTGTTGAAGCCAGCTTTTTCGTCAAGTTTCGTTAACTTAATCTGGCTGCAGCCAGAGCGATTCAAATCGAATGTTTCGTAAGGAATCAGCTGTTTTTTTCTTTCAAACGAACTTAAATTAAATTCACATGAAAATATTTTTGCGACTCATTCGTGTTATTACAAATTTAACTGAACAAACAAAAAAAAGCTAATTGATCTACTAATAAGCGAATTTTTTTCAATGACTTAAAGACGAGCTCGCTCAAGTCATTTTGGTCAAATTAAGTATTTGACAGAACTTGAGCTAGCTTTTCGTTGGTTTCTGACATTAGCTGCAGCCAGCTCGAGCCTATTATGTTTGAGCCTTAAGTAGAAAAGTTGCTGTAGTTCCTGTCAGCTTTTTCATATATGTTTTTATGTTTTTGGACACTCTTTATAATAAAGTTTTTCATAAAAATTGGAATTTGCATTCATTTTGAATCAATAAATTAACGTATTTCCAATGACAGATAAAAAAATTTTTGTACACATATGTTAATAAGGGCTGCTATAAGCTAACACTACATTGGCTTATACTTTAAGCTGTAGTAAACGTAAATTTTCACAGCAAAAAGATACAAATTTTCCATAATTTGCTTCAATAGACACAAACAAAACAAAAACAATATTTTTCATTGAAAAATTTGGCATACAATAAAAACATTCTAATTAAACAGATTCTCAATACTGTTAACAACCCTATTCTGCTAAGCAAACTACGATGTCAAGCGCTCTCTCTCAAGTTACAAAAAGGTACCGAAAGTTGAAAAACTGAACGAAAGGAATGCTTAAGGCCCAACCAAGTTATGCTTAAGCAAACAAAAGTCTCAGAGAAAAGTTGACGAAAAGTGTGATTAAGTAGAAAAGTCGCCGAAGTTGGCAGATTTCATGCTTAACAAAATGTCAAATGTTTACAAAATCTTGCCAAAAATATATTAAAAAAGTTCAAAAGTTCTTTGAAAAATTTTTTGAAGTAGTGCATGTCAGCTTTTTCATATATGTTTTTTTGGCAATTTTTATAAGATTTTCAAAAAAATTGGGATCTGCATTAGTTTTGAATAAATAAATTAACGTATTTCTTTTTAATTGACAGATAAAAAAAATTTGTGTACATAAGTTAAAAAGGGTTGCCATCAGCTAACACATAAAACATGTCTTTTGTGCTGCTTGGCTTATAAGCTGTGGATAACGCGAAATTTCACAGAAAAAAGATACAAATTTTCCATAATTTGCTTAAATATAACAAACAAAAAAAAACAATATTTTTCATTGAAAAATTTGCCATACAAAAAATAATATTTTAACTAAACACATTCTCAATACTGTTAGCAACCCTATTCTGCTTAGCAAACTACGATGTCAAGCGCTCTCTCTCTCTCAAGTTTCAAAAAGTAAACGAAAGTTGAAAAACTGAACGAAAGGAATGCTTAACAAAACTTGGGCGACTTCATATATTGCTGTGTAAATGCGTGCTTTTGCTCTCAAACTTTTGTTTGCTTAAGCATAACTTTGGGCCTTTAATTTTTAATATTTTTCTATTTTATTTCCATACAAAAACTTGCAAAATTCAAATAACATATTTTTTATTTTAATTACCTTACGAAATTTTTTTATAGAAGGTGTTTATTTTATTATTAATATGTAAGCTTTAATATGTATAAATTTAAGAAATACTGGGCATGAATGCAAGCACTCAAAACCTTTCCAACGATATCTTGAAATTAAGGATTGCATTAAAAATAATGAAGTTATTTCAATTTTAAGTATAAAGTAAGTATAAGCATTGTATTTAATGCTATTTCAAAGCTTAAAATTTTAGTGATTATTATATATACATTAATATATGACAGTTGATGTTTCACAACTGTTCTACCAGCCAATATATTTACGAAAAATATGATTTTTTTGAGGTTTTTGCAAAATGGTTTAGCTCACTGGTGGCTATCGTAACAGCCAAAATTTTTTGGAAATCGTTACAAAATAGACCAAGGCTAATATTTTTGAGGGGTACAAATGGAATTTTTGTAAATTTAAATAAAAAGCCTGTTCATCGAAACTTCCCCCCATGGGTTAATCCTGGCTACGGCCCTGAAACTCATCAACGCTTTCTGCCTCTTTCTATCATATTTTTACTAGATTACGGCGAAGCAAAAGGAGCGGTATATGGGCATTTCCAAACTGGCGTTACGGACGATTTGTACGAAAAGGTATTAAACAAAAAAATGAAAATGTCTAATTTTCAAAAAGGCTCTTTTATATTTGCGTAGAAATTAAGTAGCACTATATTAAGTAAAAACAATGACAACAATCGACTCTAAGGATTTTAAGATATACGCAAAAATATGTGTTTTTGCGTTACGTTACAAAAAATGGAAGTGATTCTTTACTTGGCTTTTTGACTTAGACTTTTTGTATACAGCTTCTTTTAGAAGGGTTTAAAATAACGTAAATTTATTTTCCAAGTGATCAAATTTCACAATCTTCTCTGGTTTTTTTTACTAGGCTTTTTGATCTCTCGTTACGTTACGTTACGTTACTTAAATTTCCATTGTAGTTCAATTGGGAAATTTAGTAATTAGGTAGTAAAGTAATTATGTAATTTAGTAATTAAAAAACAAACTTAATATATTATCCTTTCCTTGCCTCGACCATTTTTTCATTATCTTTAGCCAATACCTTCCATTTTTAATAAAACAAAAAAGTTTACAAAACATTTACTAAACATTTACGAAGAAGGAAAACTGCATTTGTGAAGCAGTGCAGACGATTGATCATCATGGCTAATAAATTTATGTAGAAACTGCTTAAATTAATAAAATTAAAATGTTGCTCTTAGATAATATCATCAAATAATAAGTTTTTAATAAGTTTTAATTTTTTGGTCACGGTAGACTTTTCTGTGGAAATGCCATTTTGTATTTGACCGGTATGTTTGTTTTTTTTTTCTAAGGGGAGCCTTGAAAAGGCCCTACCGTGCAGGTGGGAGTGTACGATTTTTACACAATAAGCCTAAATGATACCCATGGTACCAAAATCTCCGCATTGAATCTTCGACCCTGTAGAACCCCGCGGAACTGCCGTATGGCATGACTTCGCGAGGCTAGGGACAGCACTAAGCTTTAAACTATTTGGCTACTGCCTTGACCGATATGTATATTAGGGCGTAAACTTTTTTTTGTAAAAATTTTGGTGGGCTGAAGCGGAATTCGAAAGCGCGACACTAAATAGAATTTTGAGAATTTTTTCAGATTTTTTGAAAAAGGACGCACAGTGTCGTTTTTTCTAAAAAAGTAGTTTTTCAAAATAATAATTTTTACCTAGAATAGGTGCCTAACTGAATAATATAATATTCCATCGATCTTATTTAGAAAGAAAAATGTTCAAATTTTATTTTCGTGGGCTTGAAAGAGGGATTGCAACTTTTTTTTGGAAAAGAGGGTCAAAAATTAGTTTTTATTTAAAAAATGTTTTGTTTTTTGTTTTAAACTTAAATTTCTCCAAATTTTCGACCTTAACATAAAACCTTAGTATGCAGTTTTAAGTACATTCAATCTTATAGGTTAGTATGCTGTAGGAACAAAAATTTTTAGGCATTTAATTCTACATGCGAAATTTTGGTGTAGACTCAACACTAACACATACTTACCATAAGGTGTTTGTACATAGAATGTGTTAGTTGAACGTTATTGTTGAATGTCAAATTTCCACGCCAATTAAATGTGCGGACATATAACGCGCACAGAAGAAAAACCTTTTGTTATATTTTACAGAAGAAAGACAGTTACGAAATTTTGCCATCGTAAAAAGAAGTTCTCTCTGCAGCGTGCTTGTGAATTTTTGCATGCATGCGTGAGCGCTTATACTCTTCGTTCGTGATCGTTCGTTCTTTTTTTTTTTGCTTTTGTCGTCAACAGTGTTGCCAGTTTAGCTATGTTCTGGCTAGATTTAGCCATTTTTACAAATGTTTAGTCAGAAAATTTTAAAAATACTATTAGCTATATGCGACCTTCTCCGAGAAAAGGGACCTAGTGTGTCAAAAAAACGGGTTTGGATTTAAGAGTGGATTCTGGTACCTAAAAGGGTGTAGAATGAGATGAAATGAGTTAGATTTCAAAGTTGGCACCCAATCATAACTAACCATACCAAATCGCATCTCCCAACTGAAGGTGTGTTCACAGTGATAATGTTGAATATTCTAAAAGACAGCGAAATTTTGCCATTTTAACTCTCCAATCATGGTTGTGAACTTTGCTGCATTGAACAAATTTTTCGGTTCAACAGCGTACTAACCAACTAAAAAAAGATGTCGCTACCTTTTCGCTGTCAGAAACTCAATGCATTTCTTACGGAAGATTTCTCTTCGCTTCTACAGCATACTAGGCTTAAGCAAGTAAAAGAATATAACGTTAATTTATCTTTTTTTACCAAATTTATACGAATTTAAAGTTTTGAAGACATGTCTTTTTTCGGTCGATTTTTTAGCGTGTACAACGATTTTATAAATAAAAGTTATAAAGCCTTTGGTATGAGAAAAGCCACGTAGTAGGAAGAGAAAAAGTTTAATTTTAACCAAAAAAAAAAATTAGAAAATGTTAATATTTTTATAAATTTTTATTTTTTTTTTTTAAATCTTTTTTTTTGCAGCCGTACTCAACCTGTGTATAAATGATTTTACCTTTAACTAAAGTAGTCGATTAGTTTTTCATCAATTAAAATTCTGATAAATTTATATAAGCATCTTGTGACAAAGTAGGCTTGCTTCCTTAAGTTAATTGTTAGTAAGTTTATGCAAACAAACAAAAATATACTCATAAAGATTTTTTAAAGCATGAATATGGCTTCAAAAATAAAGATATGTGGCATTTTGGAGAAACTTATCCTGCTTTGAAGTCGTTCGACCTCCCAGCAAAATAAGAGACTATTCGACTACTTTAGTTAAAGGTAAAATAAAATATGGATAAAATAAAATTAATAAAAATAATAACATTTTGCAATTGTTTTTGGCTTAAATTAAAAATGTTCTCCTCGTGATACATGGCCAAAGACTTTATAACTGTTATGTATCAAATCGTTGCTCACACTAATATATCGACGGAAAACAGACATGTCTTCAAAATTTTAAATGCGCATAGCTTTGGTAAAAAAAAAATAAACTTACGTTTTTTGCTTTAATTGCTTAAGATTGAATGCTGTTTAAAACTGCAAGCTGAGATTTTATATTAAAATCGAAAATTTGGAGAAATTTAAGGTTTAAACAAAAAAACAGCAAAGTTTTTTTTAAAAAATCCCTTTTTTGACCCTCCAGTCTAAAAATACAGGTCAAATCCCTCTTTCAAGCCCACAAAAATAAAATTGAAGCATTTGTCTTTTTTAATATGATTGTTGGATCTTTATATTTTTCAATAAGACACTCATTCTGGGTAGAAAGCAAAAGTATTATTTTGAAAAACTACTCTTTTGGAAAAAACGACTTTGAGCGACCTTTTTCAAAAAATCACAATTTAGTGTTAAACTTTCGAGTTCCGCTTCAGCCCCCCAAAATTCTTACATAAAAAAAAATGTACGCTCTAATGTATATATGTATGCATTTACATCTGCTCCGCCCACACTTCTAAAACACTTATCATAATTTGACAAATGACGTATCGTTGGAAGCGTTTTGATCATCTTCTGGTTATAGGCTATGTGACGTCACATTAAATTAAACATAGCGCCCTCTATAAGACATTAAATCATGAACTAAAACAAATGTTTATAGCAACATAATAAACATCTTTGTTTATAATTTGATCATCAAACAATTGATTAGTAGTTATTGCTTTCGATTATATAAAAACTATATCCCCAAAATGATTTGAATAAAACATTAGTTAAAAAAATTAAAATCCGAGTACTAACAAGCACGCTCTTAAAAGTATAAAACAAGGCAATATTTTCATCTGAAATTTGCTATGTACATAGCATTAAATATTTTTTAAACTATTAAATATACAGCTTACACATAATATATTTTATTGTATTTAATACTAAAATACACGATTAAAAATCTTGGACTGAATTTTAAACTTTTTTGGGATTACATATAGGACAACACCAAAAAAATATTACTTTTTAATCCAAGGGAAAGTTTAAAATTTTTCAATCCAAAATAGATAAGTTTTCAATCCGCAAAAAGTTTAAAAAAGCAATACAAATATCAACTTAAAATAAAAAACATTTCTGACCAGCTCATAATTTCAACACACGTCCTTTGTTATGCTGGTCCAACACCTTATCCACTCGTCCATCTTAGTTGTTAAGAAAGTTACGCTTATTTTGCATCATAACGAATGCAAGTAAGCTTGCAGTAAGTAAGCAAGCGAGCAGAAACATGGGTTCGAGACCCAGCTAAATTAAAGTAAAATAAAAAAAATATTCTGACCAGTTCGTGATTTGAACGTACGTCCTCTGATGTGCTGGTCCAATACCTTATCCACTCGTCCAACTCAGTTGTTAACATAGTTTTTTTATATTACATCATTACGAATGCAAGTAAGTTCTTTTCAGGAACGTGGGTTTGAGACCCAGCTAAATTAAACTAATATTAGGATTAAAAAATAGTACTTTTTGGATTAAAAATTCCTTTAAACCAAAGTTTGGATAAAAAAGTAGTCCAAAATTTTTAACCGTGTTGTTCAGAACCGAAAGATGTTCAGAAGATATCCGAGTTCTTATGCCTCTTACCCTAACAAAACAAAACTTTCTAATAGTGTAAGCAATCATAAGTTTTAGGGCAAAGTGGATCACGCTATACATCCAGAGAGTGACACATGACCATATATATGAGGTGGCATACTACCACGTATATCTTCTGAACATCACTATGAACTAGTAACTATTAAATACAATAAAATATATTGTGAGTAAGTTGTTTATTTAAAGATAAAAAATATTGAAAAGTTTGTACATAGCAATTTCAGATGAGAATATTTTCTTGTTTCATCTTGTTTCACTTAACTTCTTAGAGTATGCTTTTTAGTAGCCGTTTCACGAAAAAATGTTGCATTTTTTCTGCCCTCTTTCTGCCATCTTTGAGAATTCTGCATTTTTTTTCTGCTTTTGAGGTCAATATTTTCGAGAAAACAACACGATTCAATTTTGGAGGTCACTATTTTTTTCTCAAGAGGGCAGAGTTTCCACAAAGAACAGAAAAAAATAAGCATTTTTCGAGAAACGAAAACTCTATTAATTTCTTGAACTAATATTTTAATACATCTACGTTTAAAAAACTTAATAGGGGTATATTAACTTTGTCACTCCGTTTGTAACGCCGATAAAGAGGCGTGGCCGGTATAGAAAACTACATATATTCTTGATCAGCATCACGTCCCGAGTCGATTTAGCAATGTCCGTATGTCCGTCTGTCTGTCTGTAATCACTACCGGTATAGAAAAGTATATATATTCTTGATCAACATCAACTCCTGAGTCGATTAAGCCATGTCCGTCTGTACGTCTGTCCGTCTGTCTGTCTGTGATCACGTAATTTTATAGCTATATTACGGAATTCAATATAAATATAAGCTTTTTATTCATAAATAGAGGTGAAGTTCGACATGAGCCAAATCGGATGAAAACCACGCCTACTTCCATAAAAAGTGACTTAACGAAAACAGTTAAATCTCTTTAAATTCCACCAAAACTAATTAAATTACTTCAAATGTTGCACATTAGCTTTAACAATTAATATTAATTTTGAGTATGAAATTTGTAAAAATCAGATGTAAATTACGTCTACCTCCCATACAAAGTGTATTAATCAAAACGGTAGAATCTCTTTAAATTTCGCAAAAATTAATCTAATGACTAAAAATTTTATACAGAAGCTAAAACAAAATAATATGTACTTTAAGTATTAAATTTGTAAAACTCGAATGAAAACCACGGTAACCTCCCATACAAATTGAGGTTACCAAAACGGTAAATTCTCTTTAAATCTCACAAAAATCATTCTAGTGACTTACAATTTTGCATGCATGAAATTTGTAAAAGTCGAATAAAAATCACTTCTACCTCCCATACAAAGTGAGTTTACCAAAACGGTTAAATTTCTTTCACTTCCGCAAAAAATTATTTAATGACTTAAAATTTTGCACATAAGATTTTACAATTAATAAGTACTTTAAGTATAAAATTTTTAAAAATGGAATGAAATTCACGGCTACCTCCAATACAAAGTGAGGTTACCAAAACGGTAAATCCATTTAAATCTCACAAAAATTAATCTAGTGACTTCAAATTTTGCCTGTATGAAATTTGTAAAAGTCGAATAAAAATCACGTCTACCTCCCATTCAAATTGGGTTTACCAAAACGGTAAAATCTCTTTCCATTCCGCTAAAATTAACCTAATGACTAAAAATCTTAACTATCCACTCGATGTTTGAAATTAAAAAAAAAACTGAAAATACGAAATTACGTAATCATAATAGTAAAACCATTTTATATTCCAATAAAAATTAGTGTTTGAACTTGATGTTGTAAATAAAAGCTTTAATAAATAAAAAGGATTGTGAGTTCAAAGACTTCAAATAATTTCTAATACGGCAGTGGGGGTATTTTGACTTCGATTCAGTCGAAGATAATTCCTTACTAGTTGACTTTGTCTTCAATCTTCCGAACAGTGCTACCATGAAAAATATTTGAAATCATCAGTTTTAGTTTTCGCTCTTTGGTTCCTCATCGGAATAGAGAAGTCAGAAAATCCAAAAACAACAAGTTGTCGATTGCATTGCCCCAGATTTTGTGTGTTTATAAAGTTATATGCTTGGAACACATCTAAATCGATAACTCAATTCTGTCTTAAGTCGACTTAAGCGATTATTGCTTGTGAACACTGATATATAAAACAAAAACAATTTCGGAAAGATTTTTTTTCAAAATGAAAGCATTTGAAGGCATTTTGCTAAAATATCGGATCAACGAATTCAGTTCTTAAAAATGTAACAAATCCGCTGTATAGAATAATTTGGCAGCATTGTTTTTTACCCATCTAACCGTAGTCTTCCCACTGAACCATATGCGATGGTTTTGCGCAAAGTGATAGTCTTGTGTACGTTTTCGGGTAGATAATTTTTGTGAATTTTGTTTGTTTTATTTGTATGATCAATGTTCTTGCTAGAGAAGATTAAATTCGTGAATATTTAAAAAAAAAACAAAATTCTTTTGTCAATATTATTAACAACCTAATTTTGAGCCGATAAGGGGTCGTCCATAAACTACGTTACTGATTTTCCGGTTTTTTACCCCCCCTCCCCCTGCGTTACTTTTCGTAGTGCTTTTCAAACCCCCCCCCCCATAAAGTAACGTGACATATGAAATTAATTCATTCGAATGATTATATATTTTGACTAGCTCTGACAATTTTCACTAGTATTAGTGACTAGTATGACTTTATACATTAAAGGAACAATTGGAAAAAATCAATAATTAATATCATCTGTAAAAGCTATTCCATCTGCGATCCAAGATTCGATGCTCTCAATCACTGGGATAGAAGAAGCTGGTAGCTTTGTTGAGGATTCTTCAAAATAGAATTTTTCATCGGATTCTATGTCGACCCATTCAGGTGAATCCTCATTTCTAACGCCAAGAAATTCACCAGGTCTTTGACAGAGTACCCTTAAAGGCTGCACCCGAGCTGCACCAAGTTCTGTGTTTTTGTGTAAATGCTTTCTGAAAATTGATTTATTTAAATAGTAATTTTTATTCCGATTTATTGTAAACGATACAATACAAACTTATGGCAATCCATAGAAGTTTTAAAAACGAAATACAAGCCGCAGGTAGGTCACGACCTTGAATCGATTTCTTCTTTCTGAGAAGGACAGTACATGTCATAATACGTCAAAAAAACGTCAAAGCCTGTCGCAAAAGCAAAGACCCAAATTTTTCAGACGTGTGCTGAAATGGTGAAGGAATACCAAAAGGTTTCTGTGTCGAGGGAAAAGGTGGTTGAAGAAATCGTTGAAACAAAAGTTAACCATCAATTTAGACGATCAAACATAAACATGTAAGGTTAAAATTTTTTTAAATGATTGTGTTATTAATTAGAGGTTTTTCGTCAATTTTTTTAATTTTTGGTAACGTTACAATATCTAAACACCTCCCCCCCTACCGTTACTTTTCGTAGTGCATTTCAAAACCCCTCCCCCCCCTAAATTGGTAACGTAGTTTATGGACGACCCCTAAAGGAATTTTCTTTTATCATTTCAGTAGGAAACATTTACTTATAAATGAACCATTTTTTATTAACAAATAAGTTCATAAATAAATAGTAAATACTGCTTTTTCATTCTTGGATTTAATGAAATTTAAATTTAAATGAGTTAAAAAAGTATCATGAAATGTTCGCCTTCTTACTGAACCACAAGCGCAAAGTTATAGTTTTGCGTACATTACCGGTAGAATTTTTTTTTAGTATATGTTTTTAATAGGCTGATCAAAACTACATCTTTAATAGGACTGAATTCATTAAATTTTTTACATCAAAAAATTGTTCAATGCTCCCATAAAGTTTTCGTTTTAATTCTAATTTGATCGTTTTCTTATTTCGAATAAATTTTGTTCTGTGAGCAATATTTCGCTGGCGTCGGCCCTAAATATATTTTCACTTTGTTCAAATAAAATGAAAAGAATTTTTACATTAGCTGCATTCCTTTCGCCTTAATATAATTGCGATAGCAATTTTTCTCAAAGAAACGACAAGAAAAACGACTCGTAGAGGGCGCTACCGTTGCAGTCAAAATTAAATTCAAACAAGCAATCATGGTACAATAACTATTAGGTGTCATGAGAACGTGTGTCGTTCAAAAACTGTTGTGAACTGTTATGGTAGCGATACCTTAGTGAACAATGTTTTTCTCTGAATGTGTTTTACTCTAAACTTCAGAAAAATTGTAAATTATTTCATTTAGTTATTAATATTATGCAATTATATAAATGATTAAAGTGCAATTGTTGGCTCCGCTGAATGCGTTCTATGTGTGTGACACACGCAGTTTGTTTTGTTTTCTTTTGTTTAACATTCGATGGTCGCAGCTCGTGAGAAAATTGGTAGCTGTCATGGGTACCTAATAGTTATTGTATCAAACAAACAAATAATTCAAAAAATGAAATGACATCTCATAAAAATATACAGGTGCGGCACCTGTGTTTAAAATTTTTTAAAGGCTATATCACAATTTTATATGAATAGCATAAATAATCCTATTTGTTATGATATTATTATTTTTGTTTTTGCTTTGCATGTAAAAAAAAATAATCTGGATTATTTTGAAGCGAATGGAACGCAGCTAATTTCATTTTTTTTTTAAGTATATTATCGTTATGGAATAATAACCCCTCATTTCTGAGTGCCGAAAAAGTAATTTTCTGTGGTTCATATTTTAACTTGTTTTTGATTGAAGAATGATTTGTTTTTGAAAGGCAATTCAGTCCGGCGAAAGATATTAAAATGGTTTATTTCTGAGTGCCGAAAAATAACTTTTGAATGGTTCTTCTTTCCACTCGTTTCCGAACAAAAAAAAAGTACAATTGATTATTCTTTTTTCCACTCATTTCTGACTCATTTCTTTTCAACTCATTTCTGAAGAAAAAAATGTTCGCTTTTGTGAGGTATTTTAGTCCGGCGAATGAGTCCAAAAGGGTTCATTATGAGTGCCGAAAATGAAGTTATCTACCCGAAAAGGTTCATAAATGACTTAAAAAAAGACAGTTTTGGTTCACTGAGTTAGATAATAAGATTGTTAGATAAACATTTTCTGTATTTTTTTTTTATCGAACTTTTCCCTTAAATTTTCAATTCCTAAAAGGTTTTTGCGTGGATTGTGGTAGCTTCTTCTTTAAATTCTATTATCTTATTTTGCAAACTGAATTGCAAAATTTAAAACACAAAGACACACACTTTTTGGACAAATTCCTTTTCAAATTGTCTTGAACATAATACATATATTGAATATTGATGGCTGCAAATTGAAATAAATCTCTACAAAAATGTATTCATTGTTTTGTGTCTATTTCTATTAGCGTTGTAAACAGTTTTTTTTATATTCAAATCTTTTTCTATAAAAACTTCTGCTGGTTTCCCTTCTTTCTTTCTTTTTTTTTCTTTCTTTGCTGCACTTAAAACAGTGCCTGTGGGTGTTTTGGGTGCACTTCTCGGGTCTCGTTTTGTTAGTCGTGGTTGTTGTTGTTATTTTTCATTTTCAGATTTTGATCTTCTGCGTCTTCTCTTTGACTGTTGTTCTCTAAGCTTTATGCCACTTTTTCTAGCTACTCCATGACAAAACAAGTGCGCAAATTTTTTCATTATAGCTACTGGAATATTTTTTTTTTTTTATTACCAGCAGCAGAATCAAAAATCTCGACCTTGTCGTGTTACTCAAACGCAGTAAAAGAAATTTCTTAATGGGAGCATTAAAGTTTGGGAAAAAAACCAGCTCGAAACGTAAATTCCCCGATGCTGCTAACCCTCTGTAGGTCACAGAAAAAATGGCAAACAAGATAAATGTTAGCAAAACGCAAAAATTTTCCTGAAGCTCTAAATATGAACATTAGTTGATTGTTTGGAAAAATCGCCTTTATTATTAAAAGTTTTTTGCTAAATATAATGTTTTTCTCTAAAGAAAAAAGGTTTTTTCAGCTTCATATAAAATGTTTAACTAGCTCTAATGTAAATTGCTGCCAACATTTGCAGGATTTTGCTATTTCTCAGTCATCACTTTTTCACTCTCGCGCAGTTGAAGAATTTTATGTATAAAATTTTTTCAGCTCTGCCACACTTTTAACTTATTTTTCACAATTTCCCGAATTTTTCACTATTTGCTGCATTTTTTTTTTTATTGTGCAATGCTATCAAATCTTTACCTTGTAGTTGTGTAAAAAAATATATACTTTATAGTGACTTTTATCACTTAATTGTTTTGCAATTGGTTTTTTTTTTTCTTTAAAGAGCAGTATTAATTTTTATGTTTTTTATTCTTTTCTTGTTGGACAAGCGAATGTCCACCACAGCTGCGGCGACTACGACGGCTACACGAACGACAAGGACGTCCGTCGTACGAATGTCAAAGCCTCGTCTGCCAAGTTTAGGAAACTGAAACTTTTTCTTTCGCTAACGACCGAACGAAGCTGACGGCAGCACTCGGGCGCCTAAAACTGTTGTTCGGTTGGTTCGGAGGAAAACTGTTTGTATCTATCACAAAAATGCGTGTTTGTGTGAAGATTAGTTGCTTTTCTGGAAAATAGTGGGAACATTTTTTGCAATTTTTGTTGGTGGAGCTCCAGCTCCAGCTGCTGCTCCTACTCCCGTAAGTTTGTGTGCTCACAAACAGTTTTTTGTTTAGGGCGGATGCCTAGATGTCAAAATACGCACACTGTCGTTAGAGGCGCTCCCGCTCTTACTCTCTATTGGTATGGTTTCGTGCTCCACGCATACTCTAGTTTTGTGGGCAGCGACCACTTTTGCAATTTTTATCGCCGCCACTGTATTGCAATCTCTATCAGTTGTTTCGTGCTAACGTGAAATTTTTCCTGCCCGACTGCCTTTATTTTCGTTTCTATCATAAATTTTGGGGAATTTTCTCTGTTTATATGCTGGAATTTCCTTTTGCGAATTGTTTATTTTTTATTCACAAATTTGGAAACATTTTCTGCGTTTGCGCCTATTTAACTTTTTCAGTTACACGACTTCCATATGATTGCTATGGACAGACAGACAGGCAACCGACAGACAAACAGCTAAGCAGATTGACTCACACAATATCTATTGTTTTTTTTTTGCAGTTTATGAGTTGCTCGCTGCTGATTGATAACACGAGGCAATGAGGAATATTCTTTGTATTCGGGCCACCTTCGCAAGGGATCTTGCAGCGTCGTATTTTCCTAATCTTCTTTCAAGGTCAAATAAGTTAATGCTCTCTATTGCAACTCGGGCTCTAAGTTTATCTCTCTAAAAGCACGCAAATTAACATAAAAAAGGTAATATTTTTGTTTTTGACCATTTTAAGCTTATAATATGGATTTTCATAAATTTCTGTTAAAGCTGTAAAAATGTAATAAAAACGTATGTATATTACTCTCTTGAAAATTGTAAGGATTGACCAGCTATCAGTTAACTGTAAAATTTTATTATTTTATAATACATTTTATTGAATAAACATTCTCGACCATCTCGATGGGAAAAGAGATTCGACAATTTGTTCCGTCGATTTTGGATAGTAAAAAATGTAAAAAAAAATTCGACACAGAAATTTCGTTGTTATGACATAACATCTGGGCATTTCCACCAAAAGATCTACCTCGACTGAAAAATTAAATGTTACTTGAAATTCTTAAAAACCTCTATAATAGAGAAAAATTCATTTTATGGTTTGTATAAAAATAATTAAAAAGTTATTTAATAATTCAAAACAACTTTGAGTATGTAGCAATATTATTCCAGACTATATTAAAAAAACTGTCATAAAAAACTCGTGAACACTTCGCAGATTTTTTCGTTTTTACACGGAAAGAAAAAATAAAGCCTCTATGCTTAAATCAAGCAAATAGGCTATCAGTTTACACTAAAGCATTAATTGCTCAATTGAGCTCAATTGAGTGCTAGAATTGAGCAAATTAAAAGCACATGATATTAAGAAAAAAATACTCAATTCAAGAAACATTTGCTTAGAACTTTAGAATATTTTTTCAGCATTCGAGTCTAATATTTACTTGAAGTTAGAAAAGTTTGCTTGATTCAAGTCAACAACTTGCTGAAAACTAGAATAATTTGCTTGATTTGAGAAATTTATTTTCCTTGAATTGAGAACAATTTGCTTGATTCAAGTAAAAAATTTGCTGATGACTTTAATAATATGCTTGATTTGAGAAATTTATTTTTCTTGAATTGAAAACAATTTGCTTGATTCAAGTAAGCAATTAACTGAAAACTAAATTAATTTGCTTGATTTGAGAAATTTATTTTTCTTGAATTGAGAACCATTTGCGTGATTCAAGTAAACATTTTGCTGAAAACTAGAATTATTTGCTTGATTTGAGAAATTTATTTGCTTTGAATTGAGAACATATTGCTTGATTCAAGTAAAAAATTTACTGAAAAATAGCATAATGTGCTTGATTTGAGAAATTTATTTTTCATGAATTGAAAACAATTTGCTTGATTCAAGTAAACAAGTTTCTTAATACTAGAATGTTTTGCTTGAGCTTAGAAACGCAATGTTCTTACTAAGAGCAGAATATGCTTGATCCAAGTATTTAAAAATGACCACTTTTTCTCAATAATCTCAAAAGTGAAAATTTTCACGTACGACATTTATTTTCTCAGTCAACGATATGAATTTATTTTTTTTATTATTTTGAATTTTATATAATTTTTTTAAAGGCAAATAAACTAAATGAACTATCAAATCAAAAAAAATGTTATATAATATTTTAGAAAAAAAAGATATATGCATTGAAAATTAAGATGTAAAATTCCCTATTGACAAAAAATAGATTGCGTTGAGCAGTGGACCATCATCATGTTCCTCGAATGAAACTGGAATTGATTGAAAAGATGGATTGAAAACTGGATTAAGTATTTACTTAAGAGTGTAAATCAAAAAAACACATTTTTAATGTCCACCCTAGTGTTAAAAGAGTTTTTAAAATTCTTATATTAGATTCGAAATCAACGACCAGCGCATCTACAAAGACTATTGTCAAACAATTTTTTTAATTCTAACATAAGATTCAGATAAGATTCTAATATAAGATCCAGGTCCACCCTAGTGTCAAAAAACTTGTTGAAATGCTAACATCAAATGTGAAGTCAGCGATCAGCGTATCTACAAAGAGTATAAAACACATATTTAAGATCAACCCTAGTGTCAAAAAACTTTATTAAATTCTTACATTAGGTTTGAAATCAACGACCCTAATACTGCCAGACTGCATATACAAAGAGTATTAGACAAAACAACACATTTTTAGGGTCCACCCTAGCGTCAAAAAACTTTTTGAAATTTTAACATCAGGTAAAAAATCAAGGGGTCCTTGATTACTGCCAGCACATATACAAAGAGTATAAAGAAAAAAAAATCCATTTTTAGGGTCCACCCTAGTGTAAGAAATATTTTTAAATTCTAATAAACGATTCGAAATCAACGATCAGCGCATCTACACAAAAAGTATCAAATAAAAAACATATTTTTCAGGTCCACCCTAGTGTCAAAAACTTTTTTAAATTTTAACATCAAATTACACTGTATTACACACATTTGCTGCAGTTTCCACTTTTTAAAACTTAATTGCAATAAAGCTTCTCTCGTATGATTTAAAACAAATAGACAAATAAAAATACCAAATGCGTTTTAAAGAAATTTTTACGAGTCAGAAACAGAGACACAGAGAGAGAGAGAGATAGAGAAAGTTGCGCACTCAACTGCGAACTCGTCGACTCGTTTGTTAGTCTGCTCAAATCTCAACACTGCAATTATTTGGAGACGATTGGAAGAGAAGTTGATTTGGCGAAGCACTTGCGATTAGCCCAATGGTTCTTTGGATGATGGGTCGCTTATCAATCGTCCAAGCGATGAGTGCGCGATTCAAGAAAAATTTTCAATATCTTCCTTCACTCATTCCGGCGAAGATGAATCGCTTTTCAATCGTCCAAGCGCTGAATCCGCGATTCAAGAAAAATCTTTAGAATCTTCCTTCGCTCATTCCAGCGATCGTTGGAAGATAAATCGCTTTTCAATCGTCCAAGCGATAAATGCGCGATTCGAGAAAATTCTTCAAAATCTTCCTTTTTTCATTCCGGCTATCGACGGAAGATGGATCGCTTTTCGATAGCCAAAGCGATGAATGCGCTACTCAAGAAAAATCTTTGAAATCTTGCTTCGCTCTTTCCGGCGATCGTTGGAAGATGGCTTATTTAAATATTTTAAAGATCGATTGTTGGAATATGAAACAGGCTATTCTACATAAATACTACTCTACTAAAAATAATCATCGAAAAATTTCAAAAATTTTTTGTATTGAATTGCAGCGTGGAAACTGAAAATATTCTTATCAGCACGATTTTCGGTGATAGATTTGTTTTTTACCCGATTTGACAAAGAATGTCCCCTATAAAACAACTTGTAACGTTCAATAGAGACGCTTCGCAACAAATTGCTGAGGAACCCTAAAAGCGAATCGTGTGCAACTCTTGTCAGCGAATCGCTTAAGACTCCTTCTGCCGATTCGTGTGCGACTCTTCCCGCGAATTGCTAAGGACTTTTCTTGACAATTCACTTGAGACTCTTTCCAGCGAATTGCTCACGGACCTTTTAGGCGCTTCGTTCGCGAATCTTCCAGGCGAATCGCTTAAGACTCCTCTCAGCGATACGTTAGTGACTCTTCCCAGATAATCGCTTTCGAACCCTTTAGGCTATTCGTTCACGAATCTTCCCGACGAATAGCTTTTATGGCCTCAGCTGTTTACAGCCAGCGATACCCGGACTACTCCCAAATGAGCTCGCCGGCGATTGTCTCATCTTCCAAGCGATTCGCTGGCGGCTCTCAGACGATTGAAAACGTTTGCAGGTTTTGTAGTCTACTCCATACTCCCATACACAAAAATTGACAAAACTGTCGGCGCTGAACAAATATTGAAGCTGATGCTACTTGCCGATTGCTATTCCATCGATGACGTTAAAGTAAGGCAGGAAATTATTATTTCTTCCAAATAAAATGCATAACATTGCACTTTCAGACACTCTGTGAAAGTACGCTCAACTCCTTGGTTGATGAGGAATCTGTTGTCTGTCTGCTAGGCATAGCCGAACGCTATCGTGCGGACGTTCTGAAGAATAGTTGCTTTGTATTCTTACAACAACATGCAAATTTAACGAAACAAGATATTTTTAAGGAATTGCCACGCTCCATACAGGTATGTTTTTTGTATGTATTATTGCTTAGGAGATACAGTTTATAATGACACGAGACAATTTTACCAACACAGCTGGAAGCCAAGGATCGCATTCATTGGTATCAACGTGCCCCAGAGCCTTGGGGCGATGGCTTTAAATCGCGTTGCGGCTCACGACACAGTCTCAAAAGTCCCTCGAAGCCACGCTCACGTTGACGCAAATCTAAACCATCTTATATGTATGTGACGCTGACTTTTGTTGATGTCGCGACAACAAGATGTGCTGGTCGTGGTGAGCAGCAGTTTGATTTTTTCACAATCAACTCATTCAATCCTTCTTATTTTTCTACTTGCAGCTTATAAAGTAGGCCTTGCAGAAGCACTCATCAATACAGCGATCATAAAAGGTATATTGACGCGAATAAAAGCACTACTAGCTTGCCTTTTTTTGCGTCGATTCTCGCACGCATACACACACTGCAATCTCACTGTTACGTGATGGTTCTTACCAAATCACACCATCCACAACCCGCGTAAGGGAACTTCGTTCCAAAAAACAAATAAGATTTCATTCCACCTTCTTATTTGTATAGCTCTTACAGAGCACAACGGGACGTATGAGCAACATAAATTAAGGTCCAAAATTATATAGCTACAGACATTCTTCTTCAAATCGCGCTATCATGAGTTCATTAGAACATTATATTTAAGTATATAAAAAAGCGGTAAATATATTAATTTTTTTAAGATTCTTGATTATGTACAGATAAAGAAATATATGATGTCTTAATATAAAAAGTGTCATAATAAAAAATTTTATTTGTATGCTTAAACTTATATAAAAGCTTTTTCAAAATGTATGTAGACACAGATTTTGTAACAAAATCAATATAAAAAATTTCACTTTTTTTTATTTATCTGATGGTTATCTGAAATGTAACAACCTGATTTACCCGCTGAGATGCATATCAACATATCTGCTGGCTTCCTATATTTAAAACCATGCATACACACAAACACCAACATACACGCTATAAAACAACAACATGAAAACAATAGCAACAATTAAGTAGTTGCAAGTACCATCAAAGCAGCTTGTACTTAAATATTTACTTATACAACAACAACAAAAACAACAATGACAGAGGCAGCTAAGTTGCAACAACAACCAAACCGAGAGTCAATGATGAAGGCACAAACATTATCCTCAAAAATGTCCCCAAGTAACAATAATGGATAAGTAAGAAGAAGAAGAAGAGCAAGCAGCATATGAGGAGGAATAAGCAGCATCATCATCAGCACTATCGTCATCATCACCATCATCATCAGCTGCATAATAGAGCGATTGAAATGGAAGGAGGTGCCGACGACGAACAAGTGGTTGGCAAGCATCCTAATGAGGGCCGATAAGCGAAAGTGGAGGGAAAAGTCACGTAACGCCATCATTATATGGCGAAGGGTTGCCAGATGCATTGTAAAAATGGGCCATTCCATACAAGAAATAAAAAACAAAATATATGAAATATAGAAAAGATGTAGCTCCTTGGCCAAAGAGCATGGAGTTATTGAAAATAAAAGGGAAATCACATTTCAAAAGCGCCTGTTTTGAGAAGAAAAAAAATAATGACATCAATCATGTTTCAAGCTGCTATCATGTAAGGAAGGATTTTGAATTAACGGAATGATTCCAAAACTGTTATACTCTCAAAATGCCTCAAATTATTGATCGTTGTTAAACTTGTGTTATTGCTACGCATATCAACGTGACAAAAAGTATATGCATTTATTATTTTTCTCCCTGCGGCATCGATATTGCATCCACACAAAAGCCTTCCAAATCCTTAGCCTAAATTTGACTACAACACAAGATGCTTTGTTGCCTTAAACTAGACTCTGCGGTTTTGTTTGTTAAGTTATCTAAAATACTTTATGTAAATCATTCGGTTGCTGCAATTTGCAAGATACATAAACATAAGTACAAGAACTTAAGCCAAATGCATTTGCAGTTTGTGCATGCATTTTTGTGATAAAAATACACCTGTTTTCTGGGAGCACGGATTTCGGTAGCTACAGAAGTAAGTACTGTTGCTTTTGCAGGCACGTGGAGGACGAAAAAGCTTCGCTTAAAAACTCGCACAAGATAATCTTGAACAAGATTAAATCCGAGCCTCACATGCAGCTGCAGATACAATGAATGCTTGCTTGATGGTTTTTTTTCGACTATACAGTACTGTATGTGTAAGCTTAAAATACCAATTCCAATACATAAATACACACACACTCACACAAACACAAACTGTTAAAACCACACACATACAAAGTCAACAACAATGACTGCATGAAGAAAATCAAGTACGAAAATGCATAAATTAAAAATGCAAGCCTCTTCAGAGCTCACATTAAATCTGTCACACATGTCGGCAGGGGAGGTCAACAATGTTGAATTTAATTTGGTAGGCTCAAGGTACCGTTTTAATAATGCTGATAAAAGCTACAAATTGAAACGCGTGCAGCAGAATTCGTAATACAGTCGTTGAATAATGCAGTGCAGCAATGTTTTGAATATTTGAATTTTCTAATGTTTTTTAGTGCAGATTTTGTGATGTATGAATGCATGTCATTCTGGATGCCAGAATTGTCTCGATTTAAGATTCCAAATTTTAATAGTTTACCGAGAGTTGAAAATTAGTTACAGAAAAAGAGTTGAGGTTTTTGAGTATTGTTAATTTTCAAATAAAGAAAGATATATTAATAGTAAAAATACCACAACAACAAGAGATTTTTGACACATAATTTTTATACAAAAAAAAAACATAAAAAAATGTTAGTTGTGTGTTCCAAAACTACACAGTTGTGCCAGAAAGTACATCAAGATACATTATTTCTATATAACAGATACATTGTATAGGCAAGCATTTCATTTTCCATAACTTTTAAACAATTCTTTTTTTAGGCGACTTTCTAACTTTGAAAATTTTTTGGATTGAAGTTTCTTTACGCGGCTTGCGGGTGGTGTGATTTGGTAGAAATCGTCACTTAACAACAATCGAGTAGGAGAGTTACGCAGCCGAGAGTCCCTTTCCCTTTCCCTTTCCCTTTCCCTTTCCCTTTCCCTTTCCCTTTCCCTTTCCCTTTCCCTTTCCCTTTCCCTTTCCCTTTCCCTTTCCCTTTCCCTTTCCCTTTCCCTTTCCCTTTCCCTTTCCCTTTCCCTTTCCCTTTCCCTTTCCCTTTCCCTTTCCCTTTCCCTTTCCTTTCCCTTTCCCTTTCCCTTTCCCTTTCCCTTTCCCTTTCCCTTTCCCTTTCCCTTTTCCCTTTCCCTTTCCCTTTCCCTTTCCCTTTCCCTTCCCTTTCCCTTTCCCTTTCCCTTTCCCTTTCCTTTCCCTTTCCCTTTCCTTTCCCTTTCCCTTTCCTTTCCCTTTCCCTTTCCCTTTCCCTTTCCCTTTTCCCTTTCCCTTTCCCTTTCCCTTTCCCTTTCCCCTTTCCCTTTCCCTTTCCCTTTCCCTTTCCCTTTCCCTTTCCCTTTCCCTTTTCCCTTTCCCTTTCCCCTTTCCCTTTCCCTTTCCCTTTCCCTTTCCCTTTCCCTTTCCCTTTCCCTTTCCCTTTTCCCTTTCCCTTTCCCTTTTCCCTTTCCCTTTCCCTTTCCCTTTCCCTTTCCCTTTCCCTTTCCCTTTCCCTTTCCCTTTCCCTTTCCCTTTCCCTTTCCCTTTCCCTTTTCCCTTTCCCTTTCCCTTTCCCTTTCCCTTTCCCTTTCCCTTTCCCTTTCCCTTTCCCTTTCCCTTTCCCTTTCCTTTCTCTCTCTCTCTCCTCTCTCTCTTCTCCTTCTCTCTCTGTATCTCTGTTTCTAACACGTAAAAATTTCGTTAAATCGCATTTGATATTTTTATTTTGAGTTTTATTAGTGACTTACTTAAGTTTTAAGAAATGGAAACCGCAGCAAATGTGTGTAATACAGTGTAATCTGGTGTTTTTACAAAGTGAATTTCAAAAAGTTTTTGGCACTAGGGTGGATCCTAAAAATGTGTATTTTATGGCTTTATACTTTTTGCAGATGCGCTGGTCGCTGATTTTGAATCTGAGGTTAGAATTTTAAAAGGTTTTGAAACTAGGGTTGACCTCAAAAATGTGTAATTTTGCTTTACACTCTTTTTGCATGTGCTGGCAGTATTGATTTCAAATCTGATAGAATTTCAAACAACTTTTTTTGCCACAAGGCAACTTTCAAACTTTTAAAAATTTTTGGAAAAAGTTCCTTTACGCGGCTTGCGAGTGCACACTGGTCCAGAAATTTGCAAAAGTGGCCAAAAATCATATCTTGGCTTTGAATAGACAAAATTTAATAAAACTTATTGTTGGATACTTAGAAAAAAGTATTTTTTTAAAAAACTATGCAAAAAGTGGGCGGAATTGAACAAAGGGGCGTTTCACTATGAATAAAATACTGTATCTCGTCTAATACTGGCACTAGTTTATTGAAATTCCGTACTTTTCTACGAGCATGATGGTAAAAGTGGGCGGGATTCAGCAAAGGAGCGTGGCGCTATCAATAAAATACTGTATCTCGTCTAATATTGACACAAGCTTATTGAAATTGGGTAAGGGGTGGATAAAATCGTTTCCGAGAATGTTAGAAAAAGTGGGCTGGATTCAACAAAGAGCGTGGCACTATTAAAAAAATATAAAAATACTCTAGTTTTGTTATTATTGATTCTGGGGTATTCAAAAAAGAGGTGGGATATGAGCGAGAATAAGGGGACGCTTATATCGAATCTGAAGTGTGATGTTTGAACTAAAAATAAATATACAAGGCCTAAGAAATATCACTTTTAGCACGATAAATATGTTATAAAATTGAGAAACAAAAAATCCGCAATTTAGCCTACATAAATGACATTTATAGTTTACAGAGTCACCACCGCGAGAGCATTATGTTTTTTTTCTATTTTTATTTTAATTTTTTTCTCCTTTTTTGTTTTAAAATTTTTTGTTTTGTATATTGTGTTTTGGTTTTTATAGTTTTCCGTTTTTTATTTAATATTTTTTCATTTTTTGTTTTTATTTTTTTCATTTTTTTAAATTTTTTTATATTTTGTGTTGTATTTTTTGCTTTTAATATTTTTTTATTATTTGTTTGAATATATTTTTTTTTGTTTTTGCTTTTAAAATTTTTTTTAATTTTTATATTTTTTATATTTTGCTTTTAAAATTTTTTTTAACTTTGAATCTAGTTAGCCTTTGCAGTAGTTTTACTGTCTGCTAACTGTTTGATTTAGGTCATTTCTTTTCGATTTGAAAGTACTGCACGAAGTTCGTATCTCATAAATTTCTCGAAAGTTATTAAAAGCGTGCAAAAGTGTGCATATCCCTCTTCAAGTAAACATCTCAAAGAAAGTAATAGCATGTAAATTATTTCAATTACTTATTGAAATTTCTGGCCAAATGTTCTAAAAGTTAAGATGATATGTACAAACTATTCAATATTTCTTGCCTATGAAATAAACAACTTACACCAAATATATTTTATTGCATTTAATACTAATTCATAGCAATGTTCAGAAGATTTACATGGTAGTATGCCACCTCACACATATGGTCGTATGTCGCCCTCGAGATGTATAGCGTGATGCACTTTGACCTAAAACTTATTATCGCTTACAGCTGTTAGAAAGAATTGTTTTGTTAGGATACGAGGCATACCTTCAGGGATATCTTCTGGTCATCACTATGAATTAGTATTAAATAGATAAAAAATATTGAATAGTTTGTACATAACATTTTTAGATGATAATATTTTCTTGTTTCATACTTATTACAGCGTGCTTTAGAGTAGTAGGGTTTTAGTTTTTTTAGCTAATTTTTTATTTAAATTATTTTGGGGATACAATTTTTTTATAATCGAAAGTAATAACTACTAATCAATTGTTTAATGATCAAATTATAAACAAAGATTTTTATTATTTCCCTATAAGCTTTTTTTTAATTCATGACTATGTCATATAGACATGCTCTGAAGTTCCGAATGAAACCTATCCAGACACACTCAGATTTACAAATTTGTATTGCATACTTTATGGACCACTTCCAAAAAACCATTGCATACTTTCAGTTCCTATTTAGTTACATAAAAGTATTCATATAGCAAAACTACATATCATTTCAAAAATTGTGGCGCCATATTCGATTTAATGTGACGTCACTTACCCTATAACGATCGGACGAGGAAAACGCTTCCACCGATAACTTATTTGTAAAATTTTCTAGAGAGCACCATATTCAATTTAGTGTGACTTCACATAGCTTATAGCCAACGAACAATCAAATTATGAGAAGTAGTTTAGAAGTTAGTTGTTTAATTTTTCTTCAGCGAACAATCCAAACTAACACCTAATTTTTATATACTTAAAAAAGTTTTTTAGTTAATAACTTTTTGTCCTTTAGAGGGCGTCTTAATATACACATAACCTATAACCAGCAGACTATCAAAACGTTTCCAACTATACCTCATTTGTCAAATTATGATAAGTAGCTTAGAAGTGAGAGTGGAACAGGTAATCATAAATACATACTGGTTAAACACGTATACCGCTGCTTTTGCTTTGCCGTAGTCAGGTAAATAATTATTTAGTGATATTCCTTTATAAATACAAACTTTAAGGTACCATTCAGATTAAAAATATCTTATATTTTGCTTACAGAGATACACACTTTTCGAGATTACTTCACCGAAATCAATGTTCCTCTCTCAAATCAATCAACCTCTTCGGCTCCAATTGATAACATTGAGAGGTATGTAAGCCTTGACTGCCCCATTGTAGATCGTGAATATTAACATTAAATATTAAATATTAAATATTAAATATTAAATATTAAATATTAAATATTAAATATTAAATATTAAATATTAAATATTAAATATTAAATATTAAATATTAAATATTAAATATTAAATATTAAATATTAAATATTAAATATTAAATATTAAATATTAAATATTAAATATTAAATATTAAATATTAAATATTAAATATTAAATATTAAATATTAAATATTAAATATTAAATATTAAATATTAAATATTAAATATTAAATATTAAATATTAAATATTAAATATTAAATATTAAATATTAAATATTAAATATTAAATATTAAATATTAAATATTAAATATTAAATATTAAATATTAAATATTAAATATTAAATATTAAATATTAAATATTAAATATTAAATATTAAATATTAAATATTAAATATTAAATATTAAATATTAAATATTAAATATTAAATATTAAATATTAAATATTAAATATTAAATATTAAATATTAAATATTAAATATTAAATATTAAATATTAAATATTAAATATTAAATATTAAATATTAAATATTAAATATTAAATATTAAATATTAAATATTAAATATTAAATATTAAATATTAAATATTAAATATTAAATATTAAATATTAAATATTAAATATTAAATATTAAATATTAAATATTAAATATTAAATATTAAATATTAAATATTAAATATTAAATATTAAATATTAAATATTAAATATTAAATATTAAATATTAAATATTAAATATTAAATATTAAATATTAAATATTAAATATTAAATATTAAATATTAAATATTAAATATTAAATATTAAATATTAAATATTAAATATTAAATATTAAATATTAAATATTAAATATTAAATATTAAATATTAAATATTAAATATTAAATATTAAATATTAAATATTAAATATTAAATATTAAATATTAAATATTAAATATTAAATATTAAATATTAAATATTAAATATTAAATATTAAATATTAAATATTAAATATTAAATATTAAATATTAAATATTAAATATTAAATATTAAATATTAAATATTAAATATTAAATATTAAATATTAAATATTAAATATTAAATATTAAATATTAAATATTAAATATTAAATATTAAATATTAAATATTAAATATTAAATATTAAATATTAAATATTAAATATTAAATATTAAATATTAAATATTAAATATTAAATATTAAATATTAAATATTAAATATTAAATATTAAATATTAAATATTAAATATTAAATATTAAATATTAAATATTAAATATTAAATATTAAATATTAAATATTAAATATTAAATATTAAATATTAAATATTAAATATTAAATATTAAATATTAAATATTAAATATTAAATATTAAATATTAAATATTAAATATTAAATATTAAATATTAAATATTAAATATTAAATATTAAATATTAAATATTAAATATTAAATATTAAATATTAAATATTAAATATTAAATATTAAATATTAAATATTAAATATTAAATATTAAATATTAAATATTAAATATTAAATATTAAATATTAAATATTAAATATTAAATATTAAATATTAAATATTAAATATTAAATATTAAATATTAAATATTAAATATTAAATATTAAATATTAAATATTAAATATTAAATATTAAATATTAAATATTAAATATTAAATATTAAATATTAAATATTAAATATTAAATATTAAATATTAAATATTAAATATTAAATATTAAATATTAAATATTAAATATTAAATATTAAATATTAAATATTAAATATTAAATATTAAATATTAAATATTAAATATTAAATATTAAATATTAAATATTAAATATTAAATATTAAATATTAAATATTAAATATTAAATATTAAATATTAAATATTAAATATTAAATATTAAATATTAAATATTAAATATTAAATATTAAATATTAAATATTAAATATTAAATATTAAATATTAAATATTAAATATTAAATATTAAATATTAAATATTATATATTAAATATTAAATATTAAATATTAAATATTAAATATTAAATATTAAATATTAAATATTAAATATTAAATATTAAATATTAAATATTAAATATTAAATATTAAATATTAAATATTAAATATTAATACCAAGGCTAAGGAGGCACCTTAAAGCTGCAGGCATTGCTTTCGAAACACATATAAACTGAACCTTAAAATATTTTTAAAAATTCTGTGGTATTTTATAACAACATCTTAAGTGTCAAAAGTGCGTTTCGAGAAATCTTGCTTCAAAGTTTTTAATCGCCATACAAGTTATATGAAAGGGTGTTTCGTTTTTGAGTCATAATTTTGGCTACGGTCATGGTAAAAGCTCCAGATTTTGTGTGTTTATAGTGCTATATGCGTGAACTGCAGCTGCATCAATAACTCAGATCTGTTTTAAGTTGGCTTAATATGTTATTATAAAATGCCACAGAATTTATTTATGAATAGGGATTCGAAGAGTCGTTTACATTATTTAATTAAATTTAATATTAAATATTAATAATATTAAACGACTCTTCGAATCCCTATTCATAAATAAATTCTGTGGCATTTTATAATAACATATTAAGCCAACTTAAAACAGATCTGAGTTATTGATGCAGCTGCATTTCCGCATATAGCACTATAAACACACAAAATCTGGAGCTTTTACCATGACCGTAGCCAAAATTATGACTCAAAAACGAAACACCCTTTCATATAACTTGTATGGCGATTAAAAACTTTGAAGCAAGATTTCTCGAAACGCACTTTTGACACTTAAGATGTTGTTATAAAATACCACAGAATTTTTAAAAATCTTTTAAGGTTCAGTTTATATGTGTTTCGAAAGCAATGCCTGCAGCTTTAAGGTGCCTCCTTAGCCTTGGTATTTCAACTCATCTTCATTGACCTCATCATGGACTGTGGACAATCTATGTATTCAGATCTGCAGTTCATTTTCAGAAGCATTTAGCAAGCTCGATGGCAGAATTGCTTCAAATACATTTTGAATTTCTTGTATTGATTTTGTTCTGCTCTGAAGTTCCGAATGAAACCTATCCAGACACTCTCTGATTTATGATATATATTGCATACATTATGGACCACTTCCAAAAAACCATTGCATACTTTTAGTTACGATTTGGTTACATAAAAGTATTCATATAGCAATACTTTGTATCTTATGAAAAAATTCTGGCATCAATCCAATTTTATTGCTCTATATAAAATATATGAAAATTTGTAATTAATCTTTATGACGGTTGCACGCCTCACTAAACATAATTAAGGTATTCACAAGGTGTGCCATCATGTCATATTGTCCTAAGATTTTACACTAGTTTAAACATTTTATTGTTGCCTTCCATATAAAAAAGTACTAATATGTTACAACTCTGAACGCTATCTTTATTGAAGTGTCGTAATCAAACAGCTGTTTCTTATTTTCATTTATTTATCTAGTAAATTTTAGTTGTATAATTTTAGGACAATATGGCATGATAGCACACCTTGTGAATACCCTAAACGTATATATATTTTAAATTTGTTTTAATTGAAACGAACGCATTGTAAGGAATTCTGTCAGGTATTTTTTCACCCTTTGGCATCTGCAATGAAAGAGTAGTCATCAATATATGTTGAAAAAATTGCTCAATTTTTCACCCCTTCTGGCTGTGTACCCGGAGCGGTCACCCTCCTCCCAGCGACCTCCTCTTACTACGCTACTGGTTGTAGCTTCAGTGGTGTCCAATCCAATATTGAATATTATAACGAAAAAATGCAGAGGTATCTAAATGCGAAAGTAAATCTAAATGCAGAGGTATCAAAATCGATTTGTTTGGTTGGCGGTTCCTTAATTGCCACACATTTCCGAATTATTTTAGATATCTTGTGTCGAAAGCTGGAGTCAAAAATCATATTTGATATAAAAATGTAAATCTTTCTTAAAAAAAAATTAATGATACAAATTAAATCAAATTTCATAAAGCTTTTACAAAAATATATCTTCAATAAATGTAGCTTTAATAAAATATATTAGAACTATTTTCTATAAACAAAAAACTAACTACATTATTCTGTATCACGAAGAAGCACACCAACAATGAGAAAGACGCGAGAAGCAGTAAAATTTTTTATGGAAGAAAGTATTGCTTCTCGTCTTTCTCATCGTTGCACAGTGCGTTTTTTTTAATTTTAGGATGATATTTGTGTTTTTTTTTTTTGTTAAATTTTATAAAAAATATTTTTCTTCGTCAGATTATTAAACATAAATTATGAATGTGGTATTAAAAACTTGATGCATTGTATGGGTTTTTTTATAAAATTCTTTAAAGTCTTCTGTTTCTGTAAAAACCTGCTGCATCTAGCTGCTATTCAGAAAAACCACTTAATTTAAAAAAAAGTCTTAAAAATCTAATTTTGCCCTAAAATGCACTGATTTCTAAGACAATTTGTAGGTACTCTTAAATTTAAAGAAAATTAAAATAGAGTTCATAATTTGAAACAATTTGTTAGCAACCTTTTTTAAAAATTTTTTAATTTCGTTAATTTGGTAATATTGTTTTATAGGAGATATATCTAAAAGTTATCTGATTTGAAATATTTTTAGCATAACGATTGAGTGAAGTTAAATAAACTAAATGTACTCTTTAAAAATATAAATAAACAATTTTATGCGGGTTTTTTTTTTTATTAAAAAAAATATGTTTTGTATGGGAGGTAGGTGATGCAGTTGACCTAGAATTCTAAATTTGTGCTGTTACTTAATTTAGGCTAAAACTCATTTTTACAAAATTGCATGGCCCTAGCTTTTATAGTTTCTGAGATAATACAAATGTCATCCTAAAATCGAAAAAAGCGCACTGTGCGTTGGTGTGCTTCCTCGTGAAATAGAATAATGCAGTAATTTCTTTGAACGAACGAACATCTTTTTCTACGAACGAACAAAATAGTTATTTTGTTTCTCAACGAACGAAAGAACGAACAAAATATTTTTATTTTTTTTTGCGAACGAACGAACGATCTCAACTTTAATATTAAATAAAAATAAAAAGTTTTACTTAAAAAAAAAAATTTATTAAAAGTACCACTCAAAATTAAATTTTCACGTTTTCACAAATATCTCAAAAACTATAGCCAATCCAGAACTTTCTTGACTATATTCGAAAATAGTGTATACGTAATTATAATAATCCATTGAAATACCCATGGCAACACTCACGTAAAAATTTTTTTGTTGAACTCTGTTATCAAAAATCGTGAATTTATGCAATCATATAATGACACCAGTAAATGTTTTGAATATATGAATTACTATTCTAATAGAACCACAAATCATCTCAAGCCAGATGGTTTTACCTTCCAAAAACAAATTGGTTTGGCTCGCGGAGAGAAAAAATAGCATTCTCAGCAATTGCTTCAAAACAAGTAAAACCGCTGACATGATTCTAGTCGGTAACACAAAAATAATCGGAAAATATTTTCAAAAATTTCTTATTAAGCTGAATTCACTGATCCCCTTCAGCATATTTTCCAAGTTTATTTTAAATGAAGTTTCCGCTCAGAGAGAAAACTTGCTGCACGCTCTCAACTTATTGTTTTATTTAAATCACACAAAAACATGCTGAAGGTTATCAGTGAATCCAGCTTTACTGTAGGAAATATCTTTTTAATGGCCAAAACTGTAAATATATATATATATCTGTAAATGTAAAATTGTTAATGATCTAAGTTAAAATGCAAGCGATAAGACTGAATCCAAACAAATTAAACATCTTGTTAGTGGTTTGTAAATTTGCAGTATTACATTTTTTTTATGTATATATGAAGAATTAAAAGACAACAATATGTATAATTTACATCACTTTCAATTTTTCTTCAGAGTTTTTAACTGGTTTTTCTTTTTGCCAAACTAATGATAAACTGCTATGTGCTTATAGAATTTGAAATATAAATACATACATAAATATTTCCAGACATACAGTTGCATTTGTGTTTGCTTTCGTTAATAAGTTTAAAAATACACAGTAATAAAAATATGCTTATAATAAATAATCAAATTTCAATAAAAACAGTATTTTATTTATTTGCATTTTCGTTTTCTTTGGTTTGCATAGCGATTTTAACATTTATGTATGATTTTGTAATGAAAAAAATTACGGAATATTAATTATATTCAACACATATGCCTGAGTAGAAATAAAATTGGGAATTTTTTTTAAGTTTTTCCTAAACAGTATGAAGAAGTTTGTAAATATTTGTTTTATTAATTTTTTTATAAAAACTTTAACAGTACATAGATCAAACGTAGTTAAATGTCTCATGAGATTCAAATAAAATTAGCTTAAACAATGACAAGATTTAAAAATTAAGTTTGATTTCATAAGCTTAAGAGGTACAATCACACTGAGATTTTTTTCATTTCCTTTCATTTAAAATACACTGAAAATACAAATTCGAGTTATATTAGCTATATGAATGTTTCAAATTGAATTAGATATTCTCTTAGTTTCTAACATTAGCGAGCGCCAAAAATTAGTTAATGAAAAACTAACAATTCTATACTTAATTCACTTAGTATATGTATGAATCTATATTTATATCTAAATAATCCGAATATATTGCAACATTTTGTGGAGATATGATTCAATACATGTGCGTTGCCAAACACCATTTAAACTGCAAGTAGATAAATAAAAATAATTGAATGAGTTGATTGTGAAAAAAGTCAAACTGCAGCTCACCACGACCAGCACACCTTGTTGTCGCGACATCAACAAAAGTCAGCGTCACATATAAGATGGTGAAGATTTGCGTGAACGTGAGCGTGGCTTCGAGGGACTTTTGAGACTGTGTCGTGAGCCGCTACGCGATTTAAAGCCATCGCCCCAAGGCTCTGGGGCACGTTGATACCAATGAATGCGATCCTTGGCTTCCAGCTGTGTTGGTAAAATTGTCTCGTGTCATTATAAACTGTATCTCCTAAGCAATAATACATACAAAAAACATACCTGTATGGAGCGTGGCAATTCCTTAAAAATATCTTGTTTCGTTAAATTTGCATGTTGTTGTAAGAATACAAAGCAACTATTCTTCAGAACGTCCGCACGATAGCGTTCGGCTATGCCTAGCAGACAGACAACAGATTCCTCATCAACCAAGGAGTTGAGCGTACTTTCACAGAGTGTCTGAAAGTGCAATGTTATGTGTTTTATTTAGAAGAAGTAAGAATTTCCTGCCTTACTTTAAGGTCATCGATAGAATAGCGATCGGCAAGTAGCATCAGCTCGCATATTTGTTCAGCGCCTACAGTTTTGTCAATTGGCGCTCCATACAAATACAGCAGCAAGCGTCTAAATATCACTGGCGAGGTGTCTGTGATGATGATTTTTCTGTCGGATGTAAAAAAAAAGCATTAAGAAAATTATTTTTGGAACGAAGTTCCTTTGCGCGGCTTGCGGGTGTTGTGATTTGGTAGAACCGCATCGTACGATGAATTTGATAGTTAGTGGCCTTAATTAAATAAATGTTATGTGCGTTAAAGTCCTCTATTCCAAGCCTTTTCCTTATTTCCAAACTTATAACTGCTGCTCATGAATCAATTAGGAAACTAAAACACATTGAAAAATGCATGTACCAAGCATTGGAGAGGAGGTAAAAGCTTTGCTCACTTTTGCTGACGAGGGGAGGGGGTTATTAATTGCAAAAAATCTTGATTGCTTACGTAATACTTGAACGGCCCCTGCACAGTAAAAAATTTGAGGGTAAATTTTATCTTTTTTATAACATTTGTGTGGTATAAACTTTTTTATTCCAAATAATTTATTAATTTTATAACACTCAATATTATAAAAATAATAAAACAAATATAATCTAAAAATTTTATATGGATATCATGTGTAAATCAAAATATATTCTGGTTCGAAAGAAAAAAATTCACCAAAATCGGGAAATTTAAAAATATAGTGGTTTCGATTGGTCTGACGGGAAAAATGGTCCGAAAAAATTTATAAGATTTGATGGTATAACTTTTTAAACATTTTTGGTTTAGATTTATATGTATACCAAATAGTATAAAATTTATGCTCATATTTTTTACTGTGTAGGGAAGACCCTAAAAATGTGTTTTTTGTTTTATACTCTTTGTATATGTGCTTGTAGTATTAAGAGGTCGCTGATTTCGCACCTGATGTTAAAATGTCAAAAAGTCTTTTTGGCACTAGGGTGCAGCCTGAAAATTTTTTTTTTTATTTTATACTCTTTGTATATGTGCGTGGTGTATTAAGAGGTCGCTGATTGAGACATTAGGGTGGACCCTAAAAATGTGTTTTTGCTTTATACTCCTTGTGTATGTGCCGGCAGCATTAAGGGTTGCTAATTTCGAATCTTATGCTTTAATTTCAAAAATTTTTTGCCACTGGGGCAAATGTATTTTTGTTTTATATTCTTTGTAGATGCGCTGATCGCTGAGTTCCAATTTGATGTTAGAATTTTAAAAATGTTTACCACAAAGGTGAACCCTATAAATATTTTTTTTTCTTAATACTATTTTTGTATGTGCTGGCAGCATTAAGAGATCGCTGATTTCGAGCCTGATGTAAAAATTTAAAAAGTTTTTGACACTAGGGTGGACCCTAAAAATGTGTTTTTTTTTATTTATACTTTTTGTGTATGTGCTGCCAGTATTAAGGGTCGATGATTTCAAATCTTATGTTAGAATTTAAAAAAATTTTCACTCTATGGGGGACCCTAAAAATGTTGTTTTGCTTTATACTCTTTGTAGATACGCTGGTCACTGACTTCTGAATTAGATGTAAGAATTTCAAAAAGTTTTTGACACTAGTTTGGACCCTTAAAATATGTTTTTTTTATACTCTTTAGTAAGTCCAGTTTTCAATCCAACTTTTCAATAAATTCAAATTCCATACGAGGAATGTTCAATGCTCAACACCTTGTTACGTCATGAAACACACATCCTGGCCACGGTAACTGGCTATTTTCAACTCTCATAAGAATTTTACATCTTAATTTTCAATAAACAGCTCTGTTGTTTCTAAAATATTAAATTAAAACCTTTGAATTTGATTGTTCATCCCTTCAAAAATAATATGAAATTAAAAATAATAAAAAAATAAACATATACAGGGTGTTCCGCATTAAAAGGACAATCCTGAGGCGGTTGATTCCTTGGGTCAAGAAAAAGAAAAAATTGTATAGCAGGGGGTGTCCATCTCTCCCCTGTTCAGAGTTATAAGGGAAAGTTTACTTAATTTACTTAAAAAGATTTAATCAGCTCTACGCTTATAACTTTAAAATTAGTGGATCTAGAAAAAAGTTAAGGACCATTTTGGAAACGTAAATAAAGAACAAACTATGATTTGTTGCACTTCGTACATTTTCACTTTAAATGTCAAAACACTTTAAATAATTTTTTTTTATAAAAAAATTGATATTAAGAATGTTTTTTTTTCTTTCAAATTCGATTTGCACGAAAATTCGTCTAAGATTTTATTTCTTCTAATGATGCAGTTTGAACCTCCTTAGTGTTGTTTTTAAAGTTCCTGTTATAAGTTCTAACGTTTATTCAATAAATAACCAGGAATTTATAATTTTTTGATTGCATTTATTAAAAAAAAAAAATTAAAAAATTTTTAAATTCATAATAATTGCTAAAATGCCCTCCAAGAGCACGAATGCATGCTTGAGCTCTCTTTTTAGTATTTTCTTGCTGGGGCAATGTTTCCGTAATATGAGTTGCCGTAACATTACTTCGTTCCATCACCTCTTCACTGGTGCTTATTTCCTTGGAATAAACAAAACCCTTCATTGCACCCCAGAAATAAAAGTTAAAAGGTGTAAGATCTGGAGATCTCGCTGGCCAAGCAATCGGGACATTCCGGAAAATCCATCGACCGTTCAAAAAAGCAACTACTTGCCGACCTTGTTGACAAGGAGCCCCATCTTGCTGGAGGAACATCATTTATCTTTGAAGCAAAAGTCATCTAAGATTTTATTTTTTCTAATGATGCATCCTAAGTGTTGTTTTCAAAGCTCTTGTTAAAAGTTCTCACGTTTAGTCAATAATTACCAAGAAATTTATAATTTTTCGATAGCCTTAATAAAAAAAATCTTTAAAAAACTTGTTAAGCTAAGTTATTTAAGGTAGGCAATGAACGAAAAGTTAGTTTTATCAAAACATTTGTATCACATTTGTGTGACAATTTAATTGTGCAATTTAACAAAAAAGAAACATAAGCCTTTGTTTCATTTGTTATTAAATGTAGGCACTTGGAGGGCATTTTGAGCAATTATTATGAATTAAACATTTTTTTTAATCGTTTTTTTTAATAAATGCTATCAAATAATTATAAATTCCTGGTTAGTTATTGACTAAATCTAAGAACTTATTAGGAGAGCTTTAAAAACAACACTTAGGAGGTTCAAACTGCATCATTAAAAAAAATAAAATTTAAGACGAATTTGCGTGCAAATCGAATTTGAAAGAAAAAAATGTTAATATCAATTTTTTTATAAACAAAAAATTATTTTAAGTGTTTTGGCAGAATAAAATTTACAAAGTGCAATAAATCTTAGTTTGTTATTTATTTACGTTTCCAAAATGGTCCTTAACTTTTTTCTAGTTCCACTGATTTTAAAGATATCGTAGAGCTGATTAAATCTTTTTAAGTGCTTTTAAGTAAACTTTCCCTTATAACTCTGAACAGTGGGAAGACGGACACCCTCCCTGCCATACAATTTTTTTGTCTTCACCCAGTGAATCAACTGCCGCAGGTTTGTCCTTTTAATACGGAACACCCTGTATACACATTTTATTTCGAATTACATTCAAAGTTGAAGGAAAAGCGTAAAGAACTTCGTTTCTGACGGAGCTCCCCTGACCACATCACTTTTGCTTATGAATCAAACACAAACCTTGTAAAGCTTTCCTGCATGCCCGATAACAACGCTGTTTTGAACCATTCACACCTGTAAAAAAAAGACAATGTAATATTCTCTATACTTAACGCTCCCATCTCTTTTTTTCACCAAAAACAGGACAAATTGACCAAAAGTTTTAAGATTTTACAGGATTTACAGGACGTCTCGCAAAAAAATTTATTATTTAATTTAAGAATGGTAGCATAAGCTTCAAATATCAATAAATATTAGGTATTTGTATTGAATATGTAATTTTGTTAAAACCAAAATAGAATTTAATATTCTTATATAAATAATTAATTATATTCAATATAACAAAAATAAAAATAAATAAAATAGTCTTATTAAAATGGCACATTAATTAGATTTTTCAGGTACTCCTTTGCACCTCACTATCACTTTTTGTTTTTTCCAGGAATGAATATTTTTGTTTAGTTGATTGCTTAACACACACTTTCGCTTTAACATTTCGACAATTTAAAAAATGAGTTTCACAGACATTTTTAAAAGGGTCACGGAAAAAACCGAAAAGTGTATTATTTAATTTAAAAACGGAAAAGTGTATTAAGAGCAACTTTTGACTTATTACTAAAAAAGTATGAATAATAAACAAAGTGGACTAAATTGCTAACATGGGAGAAAATAAAAAAAAACAGGACAAAATAATAAAAAGCAGGAAAGCGAAATACAGGGAGAATGGGAGCGTTATATATATACTACTACTTCACAAGCAATATATTATGAAGATAAAACCATTTTCCTTTATCTTGCCCAAACTTACCGCGATGATACAATAACACGATGAGCTCTAAATGTGTGTATTTGCATTGCTGGCTGTAGATTAGCTGATGTCGTTTGACCGCTACGCACTTGCGACACATCCTCCAGTTCATCCTTACCCATCACCACTGTAATACCTGGTATAGAAGCACTCGCATACGTGTGCACTTCAAATTCCATATCGGCTAGTTGAGCCGAGTGCAGAAGACGCAATGCATTCTTTGAAAGATTACTATTGGCAGCAATGGGCGGCTCACAAAGATGTTCAAATAAATTAAACTAAATGAAACGTTTATTATTCCTTACAACACATTCATTTAGTTAAGAAGAAATTTATTACCTTCACATTTTTAAAATCATATGCATGCTTTCGTTCCATTGAAAACTCCCAGGTATTCGAACCGATGTCCTTTTCTCCATCTGCGGATTTAAGTTCATTTTGCAAGATATTCGAAGGTTCAAGTAGGCCTAGCTCTATGAGTGACTGTGTGAATTCACGCTTTTGTACCAGCTTGCATACCTATTTAAGTGAAATTTAAAGCAGCTGAGACATTTAACAAATAAAAATTCCCACCTGATTTATTGGATCTCTAAGTGCTGCTTTGTGATCGATCAGCTTGACGATGACACCGTTCTGATGAAGCGAAATATTGTTAGAATATAAATTTATATGTCCTTAATCAAGACTCACAATTTGACTTGTCGCCAGCTTAAAGCAAAATTTGAATTCTTTGCGACCCAGTTTTTCATCCAAACTATCTGATAAATTCTCTATAATTGCTATATAGCTGGGTATATCAACAATAAGCTGCTCCAGATTTTGATGTATTGTGCTGCGCTTGCTTGGAAAGTCCATTTCACAAAATGTGCTTCTAATAGCGGCGGAGAAAAAATAAGTAGGTAAACGAATTTATTAAAGGCCACTTCTTTAAACTGCAAACTCACTTTTTATCCCTTATAATATCCAAGGCTGTCGAGATGCGTCCATATATATCACGCATTTTACGCACCTCATACATGTAGAGCACAAATTTCAAATCATTCTCGGTCGACATTAAGCGCTGCTTATCCATTGGATTGTCATACAGCGTTATGTCCACATGCGGAGGGCGCTGTGGTCGTGGTGACAGTGGCGGTTGTCCGAAGATGCTTAGACTTGTATCATCAATGGCGCCACTCGCTGCGATGTAGGTGTTATTCTTAAATTGAAAAACAGCTGCATCGTCGGATTTTTGCTTTCGTGATAAATCAAGATGTGAGCATTTTAAGTCCTAGAAAACAAAATAGTTTAAGTCACATTCTAGCTGCAGGACTGTAATTAGTCCCACTTACTTTGCACATTTTCTCTAAAGAGTTTTTGATTTCCTCGATCACACTGGTTAATATCAAGAGTGTCGATTCGATCTGAATGAGATAATAAATTAAAAAAATGTTAAAATATTTCGATGTTGGAGGTATTTTCTTGAGCTTACCTCAGGTACTAGATAATCTACTAATTCTAATTTCTCCTCTTCATCCAGACTGATGAAAACATTTAAAATATTCTTCAGAAGTTGATGTATCTGTGTCATAAACAGCGGTATGCGAGTGCGTACATATTTAATGATTTCGTTTTTCTGGTAACGCGAAATATCAGCAGCGTCCTTGATGAAGATATTGCAGAATTGCAACACTTTGGCACATCCTTGAAGAAGACAAAAATCAATTATAGAGATATATATATATATAATAGCAACTAGATTAGATCCTCTAAACAGTAACATAATAGCAATATATTTAAAATGATAAATAATAATGATCTATTCTTTGATAAGTAATATGATTTTTGTTTTAATTATGAACTATTTAGATCAAGTAAGTTTTAAAGTAGGCAACAACAACAACTTTGTATAGTGTCAATCACACATCAGACTAGAATGCTGTTTCGGAAGGCGCTACCTTTTTCATCTTCAGTAGCTTTGGGTAATTAAGCTGTGACTAATTCACTGTTTAAATTGTATATGATTTGACACTTGTTCGAATAAATTCTTTGCAATCATATGACGTTTAAGCAAAGGTTCTTATTTGAGGTCAAGCCTAAAATTATATCAGGGATTTTGCATGTTGCACCAATGAATTTTCCAAAATGCACCAAAGAATTCTGCGAGTTTTTTTAGCTTCCGCTAGAAAGTTAAGATTGCTTTTATTATTTTAGCATTAATTTGATTTGTGAGTGATTGACTCTAGCGTGCAAAGTTGTTATTTTTGCCTTTTTCAAAACTTACTAGATATAAATTGCTCATAATTAAAAGAAATCATGTAATATATAAAACATTTTTGTTTTACTATATAAAAAGCTACGTGCATCGAAGTGCCCATTTGAATAAGACTTTGACCATTTCAATCACATTAAGTTTTTTGAGAAATATGTTGTGCTGCAATGCAATTTAGAATAATTCATAAATTTCAAACAATTTTTTAGTTTTAAGAGCTTAATTACATTTTCTCAAAATGCCACCACTACCTTTTTCGGTCCCAAGAACGGAGGTTGTAAGATGTTTTTTTTTTTGCAGCATTACATTACAGCACCCTTAAGAACCTTATTTTTAGAATACGATTTAGCTGTGCGCCATATAATAGCACACATCAAACACTTTGCTGCACATATCTTTATTTAAATAAATCAAAATAAGCAACTTATTTCATGCTCATCCTACCTATTGCGCAATCTCGCAGACAATTTTTAAAGGTTCCATACAACAAGCTGGGTTCGTGAGATATTGTCACAGGATTAATTGTCTGTATCGCGCGATTCAGTATGCTGTGCAGATCCATGATTATGTTTACAACAACTATTTGGCAAAAATTCAAAAATTAAATTATCAAAAATAAGTACACACAAAAAATATCTCCCACTTACACTTCTTAAGCAGTATCAACTTTAAGTACTTCTTTGTCGGCGCTACCATTCTAGTTAACGAAGGTTGAGTTTCAGCAAAATTGATCAATTTCTCACACACATCCTCTTCCATATCCGGCAATAGGGATTCCGTATACAGCCAATGCAGAATAGGATTAAGCATGAACGCGGGTAGATTATAAAGTACGCCAACTGGTGTCAGCGGCGACGATGGTGGTGTATCCATGGAGCTAGGAAAAGGCGAAGGACTTCTGGCACGATAAGGTGAGAGTGGCGGTCGACGTGTGCTGCATACAGTTGTCGGCTCTATTGGATTCAGTACCATATCTTCACAAAAGTTGAAAATGTTTTTACAATGCGACTGCGACGTTTCCAGATGTGAGTCAGATGTGGATGTGGGTTGGATTCGGCGCATGTTGCCTCCAGCATCAATTCCAGCCAACAATGTTGCGTTATTGTTTGTTGTTGAGAGACAATTAAAGGAGCTCGATAGCTGATGCGAACGATGCGCACTTAAGCCTCCACCACCATCTCCAACAGCAGCATAGTTCATTTGAGGCTGCAAATAGATAGGCGATAGATTGAGGCGTGGCAATGATTTTTGATGTTCTTCGCTACAGCTGCTGGAGCCGGTTGTTTTTGGGATTGTTATAGATATTTTGATTGTATTCGGTGATTTAGGAGCGCTGCTACTTATGATTTTGCTGTCTTTTTTGGGTTGTTCATGCACCTTACAGCTGATCAGTGATGGCTGTGCCACAGAATGCACCTGCGCACACATGCTGCAATCAAAGCCATTGAGTCGCAACACCGAGGAGTGCACGTGGTACTAAATAAGAGAGTTGGTAAATGAGTTTTTGTATGAATTTTTACAGATTTGTACGCAATGTTATATATTCGAACAAAACAATAATAAACTTAACTTTAGAGTTCACATTCAAATAGATTAAAAATAATGAAATCAAGAAAAATAATATTTATTAGTACAGCTGTTTCGATGTTGTACAACAAAAACAAATTAAATAAAATAACAAAAATGGTAAAATTGCAATCTTAAGATACGTAATGTGTATGCTTTTTTATCCATACATCCATTCCATCAGAACTTTTAATTATCACATCTGAGAAATAGGATTCCGTCAGTGGTTCCGCAAAGGAGAACTCTTTTTCCTGGCCAGCTGCTTGACCCTCTCGTAGCCGTTTGCATTCCAATGCATACCAATTTTCACAATCCAAAACAAGCGTATCAGTCGGAGTTAAGGTATTTGTCTATAAAATTTTAAAATGGTATTTTGTTAATGACATAAAATGTACTAAAATTACTTCGGCACATTTTGTTGATAACATAACAATTTAAAAATCCTTAAGCAAATTCTGAATGAAGTAATAGCAAAGTATTTAAAACAGTTTAATTTTGCTAACAGATTTAGATTTTAAAAAACTTTACCAAGACTTTATTTTCGTTTGAAGTCAGTGATTGGTCAAGAAATATGAATCTAAGGACTTTAAGGCTTTCTCTTTTACGTCACGCATTGGCTGAGTCCTATAAAAAAAGTGTCAATAAATAGAAGGGCTCTTCGTAGACCAATTGAATTTGACACATAAGTTCATATTAACTATATGATATCATATCGTCACCTGCATGCCAAAACCGTGAAGGTACTTTTTTATAGTTTTTGGGAAAACGAGTTTGAAGTCTTATGGATTTAAGAACACATTTATTGTTTTGGCATGCATAAAAATTCCAATTTTTTTAAATGTTTGTGCCAGAACAATGAATATGGCACATTAATTTTTTTGGCATGATAAAAATATTAAAAAACACATTCATTGATTTAGAACTGTAGTATTGCGGCAGATCTGATCCACATTCCTATTCCATATGATGACACAATGTTCCTTATATAAAATTGCATCCGAAACAGCAATAAACCCAAAATCGAATTTTTTCACATTCACGGTTTTGGCATGCAGAACGAAAACTTTTCAATTTCAGATTAAAAGAAAATTTTCAGAAAAAAAAGATGGCAATAAAATAAAAAACCTTCGGGCAAAGTCAAAAGTTATGTCGCAGAAAAAACTAAAGATGCAGAAAAATTTGTTTTGACAAGGAGTATTTAAAAATATATGAAGCCGGTCAGGTTAAAAAATCGTTAAACTCTAATGTACATCGATATCTCCTAACGCACTTGTGCGATTGCCGTACTTTTTTGTCAACAGAAAGAGACCTTGAACACGGAGGTACTTATCTAAAAGTGGGTGTTATTGGAGAAAGGAGCTTGGCAATATTAGAAAAACAAAAATTTTGTACAGGGGTAGGCACAATTTTGACAAATTACTGTCAAGAAAGTGGGCGTTATTAGAGAGAGGAGCGTATAAACATAATATTAAAAAATATTGTATCTCGAATAATATTGACACTACGGTTGTTTATATTCGTTACACGAACGGGTATGATTTTTATAAAATAAGATGAATAAAGTTGGCGGAATTCGGAAAAGTGCTTGTCGCTATTAGAAAAACACTGCATCTAAGTTAATATTGATATAAGGGTTCTGAAATTCGGTGCAAGAGTACCGAAATTTCAATGGTGATGTAAATTTCTTCCGTTACCATTAAAGTTTTATTGATAACGCAAATTTTTTTCATTACCATTAAAATTTTTTTTTGCCACTAAATTGTATTAATGCATTTAGGAACTCAGCCTATTTTTACATATTTGAATTATATGGTGAATGTTTGAGACCAAAGCTTTTGTGCAAAATTTCAAGTCATTACATTGGTTTTTGCGGCATTTGAAGAGATTTTACCATTTTGTTTAATTTACTTTGCATGGGAGGTGAAGTGGTTTTCACCCTATTTTAACAAAATTCAAATAAAATGGTGAACTTCTGCAACCAAAGCTTATGAGCAAAATTTAAAGTCATTGCATTAGTTTTGTGGCATTTAAAAAGATTTTACCATTTTGTTAAAGTCACTTTTGTATGGGAGGTAGGAGTGGTTTTCATCCGATTTTAACAAATTTCAAATATATGGTGAAAATTTTACTTCAAAGCTAATTTACGAAATTACAAGTCACCAAATAATTTTTTGTGGCATTTTTAGAGATTTTATTGTTTTGATAAAGTAACTTTGTATAGGAGGTTTTAATCCGAATTTGCTCATTCTCGAACTTGATCTTTGTTATATATAAGCAGATATACCATATATCAATACGACAGCTTTAAAAGCACATGGCGCAATCGACTCAGGATGTGATGCTGATCAAGAATATATATACTATAGTATACTTGCCATGAATTCTTATCAGCGTTATAAACATAGTGACAAAGTTAATATACCCCTGACACAGTACGTGTAGGGGTATTTATAGCGTAATTATGAATATAATTGAAGTGTGGTAGAAAGAAAGAAATTTTAGGCAAAGACAATTGTTCTATATACCCTACAGAAGGACGAATTATGGGAGAGGTGACCCGGTTTACAATATGACTAAAACGTTCAACACTATCTGCAGCTCGATTGAGATCACCCAAAATAGGGTAGCATTTAAGAACGATATCATGTTAAATTAATCACCCTTATTCTAGTTGTCAGCATCGTCACAAATCGACGTTGACTAGTGTAAAAGTGAAATCGGCGTTTTCGTCCCGAAAATTACATTGCCTAGGGGCCCCAACATGGTCAATTCGTTCGATTCTGTGGTATCACAACGTACCAATTACTTGGTCCAAGTGGGCTAATCTAAGGACCTGCCTTCACCTTCAAACACTTCAGTTTTTAAATTTTTCTTTTCATTTATTTGTCTGCCGTTGAAATCAGTTGTTTTCGAATTCCCGAAAATAAATTCGAAAAGGGAAAGTTTCGTTCGGTATTTGAATAAGCAAATTTGTCGCATTCGTAGCGTAGCTTTATGTTCGGAAATTCATTACGACGGACTCTGGAATAGGGCTGAATATCTATATCTCTGGTTTAGCCGAGATCTGCATTGCCTTAAAAGTGGCTGGAAGCATCAAGCGTCGCTTATTATTTTAATTTTTAATGTTTTTCCTCTTTTTCTTCGAAATATTAAGGTATTTTTTTTATGAAATTATTTGAGTCTCAGAAGAAGAGGCTGAGGTCCCAGATGAGACTTCGAATGCTCTTGGAACTCAAGTTTCGTTGTACAAGCACCCGGAGAATAGAAGAAAAAAACAAAAAGAACTATGCTTTTGCCTCAGCGTTTGTTTTGACGTTGCCTATCCTTTTCTATAGGTGTGCATAAAAGAACTGCTGAGGCAAAAGAATAATTCTTTGTTTTTTTTCTTCTATTCTCCGGACAATGTAATTTGAATGAACTTCGAACTGACACATCTGTGGCGACATGTTATAACTTTACTGTCGAAGCGAACATCGAAGCGAAGTTTTTGATCTGGCAGTATGTTGTAACATTTTTGTTTGACAGGCGATTTGGTTTGTTTCGAAGTTATGTTAGAACATTTAACAGCTACACGCAAGCTTTTTTTCTGATATTTGGCATGTTAAATAACGTAAATCTAAAGATTATGCTAAAGCTAAAAACTATGAATTAGTTATTTTCAGTATATAACATTGCTTGACAAAAATATAAGTTTTAAGGTAACCATATATATGCTCTTATTAAAGTCAATACGATTATTTCACTAACTAAACTAACGCAAACTTAAAACCAATTTTAAGCACTTCTATGTTAAATCTATATATATAAAAGAGAGTGGCGTTAGTTACTACGCTTTTTACTCAAGAACGGCTGGACCGATTGCGATGATTCATATCAATTCGAACTGGTCTCCGGCCAAACAAGAAAAATACCAAAAACATTTTCGAAAAATCCCCCAAAAAAATTTTAAGAAAATTCATTTTCCCATACATTTTGTATGGAGCTACTTTACGACGCATTCTGGATGATCGATGACGTTTTTTTTAGCAATTTTTTTTAGTCACACATTAAAAACGAACATAATTTTAAATGCTGGTTCCGTCAGAATTTTTCAAGTTTCAACAAATTTTTAAGTATTCGACCACTTAGCATGAAATCATAATCGGGAGAAGAAAATGGCAATAGATAGGTCCTACTCTAAGGAAAGACGAAACATCGCGAAAAATCTCCGTCGAATGAAACCCTCAGGAATCTTGCAGACCTGGCCGCTCTCGCACAACATGGATGTAATCTTTTCACCCAGAATATCGACAGTTTAATTCGTGGGAAGCTTAAAACCTTGACTAAAATTGTTAATATAATTCATTTACATATTGGCGATTTTTTTAAACTTCAATAAGGCTAGAAATTCTTGGTAAATTTCTTCAAAAAATTTTCTAGTTAAGCACCAGTGTAGAGTTGATTTGTGATTTTTTATTTCTTTTGCAGGGAAAGCTAAAGATAAACTTCTTCTTTGTGTGTTAAAATCATTAAGAACTTGCTTTTTTAATCTCCGCTACAACTGAATATTTTTAAAAACACAAAGACAGTGAGTTACTTTCACAACATATTCATAAATAGTTACCATTTCATTTTAGCTTACCTTAAATTCTATGCTATGGCCAGCGAATGCGCCAAATATTAAACGCGGATTAGACTCCGTCACATCGAAAGTTTCGCAACTAAATAAGACGCTAGCTGAGTCACAGCAAGTGCCGCAGTCTTTGGATTCAGGAAGTGGACTAACTAAATCATTGTACCAGGTTATGTCGCTAGTGTCATCCAAACGAAACTTAATGCTAAAATTTTAAAAGGTTAAATTTTAAAAGCACATACTAACAACTCTGCGATCAACATTTATTTACCCTTCCAATCCAGATGTTTCCGGTTTTCCTTCAAAGGTGCAGCTGACAATCTTAAGATAAAGAACATAAGACAATTAAAACATTTGGAAACAAACAAAGAACGTTGCTACATGCCTCCCAGGTGCCAATAAAAGAGTGTTCCACAGCCATTGCTCTAGACGTTCCAGGAGAAACGGCTTCCTCATAAGATCACTAGATTTGTAGCCACTGCTTTTATTACTGCTTTAATGCAGTGGTTGGCCAATAAAGCAACATTGTAGCAACTCACAAGCAAACTCCGATACTAGCAAAATGTCAATACTTACTGGAAACAATTTTAATAATCTAATTTGTTGATTTCAAGTAATTCCTTCCGTTTCCTATGAAAAAGTTATGACATTTTTATTGCTGTTCATCTGCTGTGGGCCAGAAAAGTTTTTGGCCACCTCTCTGTGTATATCATAAATTTGAGGAGAATTTTTTCCAGTTATCCGATATTAGAGTGGAATTGGATTTATTTTTCGTTATTTCTGTGGTTATTCATTTACCGATTTTTGTATTCTATTATCACTCTAACTACTTCATATCTTGATAGGTTCTATTATAAATCATCGAAATTTCAAGTATTTGAAGAATTTTTAATTTTTCACTCAAAAATTTTCACAACTTTGATTTTTCTCAGCTGGTTGAATTGGAAAAAGAAGAGGAAGGAAAATGTACAAAAAGAATGTGTAAGCAGAAACGTCAAAATCTGCTGCACTCGAGAGACAGCTGTCAGATTAGCAACAGTTTGCTCACTAACTGCGCTGCCACATAGTGAAAAAAATTACGATACCAAGAGCTTAAGCAGGCAACACCATCAGGGGTATTCACGATTCAAGGTCAAATTGTAATATAAGTAACGTAATGTGGTCTAATACTACGTTCATACTACGGCATAAATTACTTAATTTGCCATAAATTACTTCACTTAAATCAACTGCGTTCAAACTAGCTGTTCGTAATTTGTTTTGACAGTTCGTTGGCAACTCATAAATTTGCTTATTTTGTGGCAAAAGTAAGTAAAGCAAAGAAAGTAAATAAGCCATCGCAATGCATTAACGTGAATTTAAACAGTTTTTGTTTTATTTAGCATGTCCGACCAGAAAAAAGTGATAAGTTTCCACCATTTTTAATTTTAAATATATATATTTATTTATTTATTTATTTCATCAAGCAGAGCTGTAACTCTTGTAGACTACTTAACAATCAATATTATACTCCATATAGAAATTAAAAATTAAAATTACAATTATATTACAAAGGGAAAAAAGAAATTAAATGTAATAACTATAATTTAATAATTTAAAAATAAACAAGCTGAAAGAATTTTATACATAGCAAAAATAATTTTATCAGAATTCAAAAGTAAACAAGTTGATTTGTGTTAAATTTGAATTAGGCATCGAGGCTCATGAGGACATTATAGAGTGTATTTCTGGAATGATCACGAGAGTTAGTGACAAATATGTCAATTAAGGGCAAAAGGTAGTTAGTTACCCTAATGAAACGGGTTATAGGTTCGTTAAGTCCATAAACAGTTCTATGAAAGGCTTCATGGAAATTAAACTGACTTCGAAGCCGTCTCGGGGGTATACGAAATGCAAGCATGCCCAATAGATCCGGACAATCAATATTATTGTGGAGGATATCTCTAAGGAAAATTATTGATGCTGCCTGTCTTCTACACTTAAGAGAACTTAGTCCAATCAGGGCACATCTAGTTCTATATGGAGGGGGCTCGGGTAAGTTCCAGTTTAATTGGTAAAACATAAACCTAGTGAATTTTCTTTGAATTCTTTCGATACGTTCAGTATGTAGGTGTGCAGAAGGGTTCCATATAATGGAACAGTATTCTAAGTGAGGCCTGACCAATGATGCGTAAAGAGACTTTAAGGTATAAGGGTCATTGAATTCTTTGCTATTTCTCATTAAAAAGCCTAGCATAGCATTCGCTTTATTGACAATGAAGTCAATATGGTCCCTAAAGCTGAGTTGGAGGTCTAGTACAATTCCTAAATCTCTTTTAGAGAATATTCGCTCTAATGAAAAGGAATTTATATGGTAGCTGCCCACAATAGGGATCGATGACCTAGTAAAAATAAGATAGTGGCATTTAGAGATGTTGAGAGGCAAATGGTTAACATTGCACCATGCAAAAATTGAATTTAAATCCTCTTGGAGAAGGAGACAATCACTAACTGACTTGATTTGACGAAAAAGTTTTAGGTCGTCAGCAAATAGGAGGCATTTAGAGAATTTAACTACTTGGGGGAGGTCATTGATAAATAGAAGGAACAGCAGCGGGCCGAGGTGACTCCCTTGCGGGACCCCTGAAGATACCCTAATTAGATCCGATGTGCAGTCGTTTATTTGAACTCGCTGATGCCGATTTATTAGATATGTTTTAATCCAATTTAGCATATTGGAGTGAAAACCCATAACTGAAATCTTAGATAATAAAGTATTGTGGTTAACCTTGTCGAAGGCTTTGGCAAAGTCTGTAAAAATAACATCCGTTTGCAAATGGTTTTCCATATTGAGTATTAGATTATTAACAAAAAGAGTAAGATTAGTAGTAGTGGATTTTCCACACAAGAAACCATGTTGGTGAGCAGAGATAATACTTTTCACAGAAAACATAAGTTTTGCATTAATGATTTTTTCAAATAATTTGGGGATTGTGGATAGTTTGCATATCGGTCTATAATTTATGACATCATGTTTGGGACCAGATTTATGTATTGGAACAATATGTGATAGTTTCCACATGTCTAGGAAAATTCCAGTTGCTAAGGATTCAATAAAGATCATGGATAGCGGTAGTGATATTGATGGGGCACAATTTTTAAGCGAGATAGGAGCAATCCCATCAGGACCCTCCTTAACATTATTTTTGAGGCTAGCAAGGGCAATAACGACATCCGATTCATCAATATAAACAGAGCTAATGTCGAAAATAGGGTTGAGAGCGGGAGAAGGAGCACACAGTGTTTGCGAATCAGAGGTATATACAGATTTAAAGTAATCTGCGAATAAGTTGCATATAGTGCGCCTATCATCAGAGGATTCATTAAGGTACGACATTCTAACTGGAAGGCCATTTGATTTACGTTTGTTATTTATAAAAGTCCACAAGAATTTACTATTCTGTTTAAGGCTAGACTCTGTAGAGATTATATAGTTCCGGTAAAGGAACTTATTCAGAGTATCAAAATCATTTTTGCACAATAGATACGTAGATATTAGGATCGGGTTGGCAGGGTTGCCCCTCAAACGTTTAAAAGCTTTAATCTTCCTGTTTTTCAAGTTAGACAATCTCCTGTTGAACCATGGAGGGTTTCCATTACGACGAGATTGGTTTACTGGAATAAAACGGTAAGTAGCGTTTAAAAAAATTTCAAAAAATAAACTATACATCGACAATAGATCCAAATCCTTTAACATCGAGTCCCAGGGGACTGAAGACAAGTAGCCATTCATTTCACTAAAATTGGCATGATTATAGTCTCTAAATGTCGAACGATAACAATCGATTTTTTGAAAATGATAAAAAGATAAATCTATTTGAAGAGGTAGATGATGTTGCGATCCATTAAAAATAGGACAGGGTGGATAGTCTAGATGGAACTGTAAATCTTTATCGATATAAACTAGGTCGAGAATACGGTTACGGGCATTAGGAAGGTTATTGATTTGAACGAGATCATACTGACTAAAGAAATCAATCAAATTAGCTTCAATTTCATTATTTATGTTCAAGGGTACAAGGTAGAATTCATCGCAGATAGGTTCCCAATTTATATCACCAAGGTTAAAGTCACCAGCAAACACTATATGTTGTTGGTTATTAAGTTTATCGAGAAGTGGTTTACTATTATCAAAATGTACTTTGTAAATCTCCAACGGGCTATTTGGTGGGATGTAACTGACGAATAGAAGGAGCTCCAAGTCATGGTCAATCGAAACTTTAATGATTAATTGATCAATGTCATACATTGATGAATTATTATTTGCTAGAGAGATTTGAGAACATGAGAATGAGCTACGAATTGCAACGAGCACCCCACCACCACGAGAAAAACCCGAAGTACTAGGGCAGCGGTCCTTACGGAAAACATTATAAAAACTGCTGTTAAAAATTTCAGAAGTATAGTGGTGGTCCGTGAGCCAGGATTCCGTAAAAATAATAAAATCATAGGCTAAGGATGAAGAAGAGATAAAAAGTTGTTTCATTTTAGTTCTAACCCCACCCACATTATGGTAATAAAGTGAATACTTATGATTTAGTTTTGATGATCCTTCCATGGTTCTGTCGCAACCAGGTCGTTTTTTGAATAAGTCGATTGTGTAGGTGGTGCTACCTGCGTAGCGTTGACAGATAGTGATGCGATTCTTGGACGAACTATAAAATCATGAACCACCACTCCTTGTGGCCAGAAATCTTTGGAAGCTATTAGGGAGTAATCCGCTTCCGATGCAAATATTTTGAACGATGATATGTCGCGTTGCATTTTGGAGTTCAACTTGAAGCAAGACACTGTTGAAGAGGGTCTTGGTATCTTACTGCGTATGTAAGACTGGACGAGCTCGACAGACGTAGCAGCTGCCAGTCTTGAGACAAAAATAATTTTACGTTGCGTTCGAGGAACCACGATCAACACCGGTGGCCCTTGACTTGTTTCCAAAGAGGTTTGATGATGTGAAGTTTGGTTTATTTGTGAAGTTTCACTGTAGACCAATTGCATATTATTGACGTCGACAAGGTTTCCTCTGGCTGAAGCAGGCGGTACAACAGACAGCGTATCTGACTGGGATAACGTTACTGTAGTTGTTGTTTGCTGATCTGATAACGGCTGTAAGACAGCAATTTCAGGTTGATTTTCAGGAACGGGTTGCGAGCTAGCATTTAATGAGCTAGGTGCCGTGTTGAGGTAAACGTGATGAATTTCTTGGAAGTCTGTTAAAGGATGTTGTGCAGAAACGGATAATAGGCTTGCACTCGAGGTAATAGGTGCGTGTTTACGTTATTTTGATGATGCGTAAGAGAGTCTGTTAGTTCGGTAGAAGGTGAGCGAGATCCAGAGTTAAAATTAGTGCCTGGTGATACTTGTTGAGAGTTCTTCGCTCGCCTCGGCCTCAACGACCTTGCAGAAGATGATGAAAGATGAGTTGCTGAATTTGTAGTAGTAGTTACTGTTGAGTGTACCTGGTGCTGTAGTGAGACAATATCCGCGGCCAAGTTTATAATTAAGTTGTTGAGGCGTAAGAACTCATCAACAATCATAGACGATGTAATTTGCAAATCCGAAAGCCTAGATATAAATACTGCTGTGGTAAATTTTCTGCAGTTGCTGCATAACCAATTTAATCCATTAGTAGCAGTGTTACGTAAAGCATCACAAACTTTAGATGAAATGTTGATACATTTGGAATGAAATGATTTAGAGCATCCATTACAAGAGATGAAATTATCGTATGTGCTCCACTGTGACTTGCAAACTTCACAGCTAATGCAGGTTGAGGTTATGTTATCCATACTGTAGTTGTTGCTCAGCTTAGAAAAAACAAAAATTGCAGGAAACTATGAAAGTTTCTATACTATATCCCAAAACGATCACAAGATTATTTTCCAAGTAAATATGCAGGACAATAACGATTTGAAGCCGTAAAAAGTGTTAAATTTAGTTAATATTTGTAACGAAGTAAGAGCTAGCGAGAAAGTGTATACTGCCCCACTATGTACTTAAAATTTAAAAAAACAAAACAAAAGTTCCACAGTTGCTTTTTTATTTTAAAAATTCTATACTGTAACATGTTGGTTTTTTTATTGTCTTTCCAAAGAGATAAATATGAATAATGTTGGACGAAATGGGAGCACTTTATATGACAGCAGAAATATATATGGGAATCATTGTTTTAGCAGCTCTTAGCAGTTCAAGGTTTCTAATACCGAATCCAGGCATAACTTCGAGCGTTTGTTTAATCGCACATACTCTACACGTAAGAGTACTGAACGTACTCTTTTAATTTTTCCGGTTGTGACAAGTCAATAACCGTTGATGCAGAACGACACTCTTTGTTTAGTCCCAGCTGGCCAGCATCAAAGACACCCCTAGCTGAGGCCACAACGTCGAAAATTCTTCAACATTCAAACTGCGTGGTTCGGCTAACGATTTGCGCTAGTCAGAGCAATGGATGCTCATCGCACAGCTGGTGAATGAATTGGAATTTGGGCATACGAATACCAATTTTTCTAGAACTTGGATTGAGGAAACTAATGCTTAAGTTATGTGAACGTTCGATAACTATCGTTCTGGATCCCGGCAGCAAACGTTTCAACAACGCATCGTTTATATGCTCAGCTTTACCATAGAAACGAAGAGCAGCCAAGTCTTTCACACAAATTGCCACTGGTTTATGACAGTCTTGTCCTTTGATTTCATACAACTTTTGTATGGCCTTCTCATTGTTGGCATTGCAGGCTAGACCATAAACAGTGTCGGTTGGTAGAGCTATAACTTCGTCCGATTGTAAGCATCTTCGTGCTTGATTACAGCATTTGTGAAATGTGGTCATAGGTTCATCAGCAGAGCGATTTTGCATCTGCATAAAATAAGCTTGTTTGTGAGCACAAGCCGGACAATAAGCATCAGTTGAATCTACGTTCTTCCAAGCAGCTGCATCGCCCATAACATGATCCACTTCCAAAAACATTGCAGGAATCTTAATAATAGTTTGTCTCAAATACTTGGAGCACTACTCACCTTTAGCCGTGGAAAGGTACGCGTTGAAATCTTTTAATTGATGTTGCAAATGTAAGGACATGTATTGCATGAAAAGCGATGACCTGTAGTGTCTTCCTCTACCATTAAAATATTACCGCAAGTCGGACAGAACAGCATTAGGGGTATTCACGATTCAGTGCACTTGCCTGTGCAGTTGAGGACTTGTGCACTTTACAAAAACAAATTGTTCTTACGTCAAAATCTGCTCAAGTGCTTTTCTACAATTACCTTCAACTTGAGGACTTGAGCAGTTGTGCACTTGTGTGCATTGAAAAATGTTGAAAAAAATTACGATAGTGAGATCATGGAATAATGTCAACATTTCGTTACTTTACATTACATCTGTTATAATTCGACCTTCAGTGCACTTGCCTATGCAGTTGAGGTCACGACCATGATTTCCGTGGCGCCGGGGCTTGGAAGTGTTTTCTGATTGAGAACAAAAAATATTAAGCCGAAATAATCGATTACTATACTAGTTATTGAATTATCGATTTTTTAACTTTTTTTTTCTAAAAGATATGTTCAAAAAACATTTCAACTGTTTAACATTTGCCCCATATGAATAAAAGTAGTATCTTCAGTAATTTTTAGTAACTATCAACAAGTAAAGTGCCACAAAAACGTTTAGGTTCGGTATAAATAAAAATTTTGTTCGAATTTAGATGACAACTAATTTCGAAAGTAGGTTAGGTAAGGTTAAACCGGATGCCTTCGTGAAGGCTCACATAGACCAATTCAGGTCCTTAGTGGTACCGGTAGCGAACAAAAGGAACCTTTGTGTTTATTTAAAAGTCTTTAAAGGTTTGCGTTAAGTTTGCAAACCTTAGGAGGGATTCCAGAGACACCCTGGCTACATCTTTAAGCGACGGGAATGTCGATGAGCCTAGGTATTTTAGTCTCGATCTAAGTAGGGCGGGGCATGTGCATAGTAGGTGCTCCAGGGTCTCCACTGTGCCCGGTTCCTTACACTTCCGGCAGTTGTCATCCGTGGTGATGCCAAGCTTTCTCGCGTGGGCTGCCGTCATGCAGTGACCAGTGAGCATGCCCACTAGTGTAATGCAACCTTTGCGCGGGCGTGACAAGATGAACAGAGAATTTCGAAATTAGCACATATTACAAATATTTTATGTGTGTTCGTCGCAGCTGATTTATTTTTATAGGTGAATTTACGAATCACTGCACTTGCTTGTGCAGTTGAGGGCTTTAGGACTTGTGCAGTTATGTTTTCGTGAACACAGCACTATAACTTTTTTCAAAGCTACAAAAATTTTCAATGTGCACAAGTGCTTAACTGCTCAAATCCTCAAGTTTGAGGCTACAGCAGAAAAGAACTTGTGCAGTTATTTCACGTAAGTGTATTTTGTTTTTGTAAAGTGCGCAAGTCCTCAACTGCACAGGCAAGTGTACTGAATCGTGAATACCCTTAATAAAGTGAATCTGAAGAGTGCTTTAAAATTGGCAATGACTGATTTTGCTTTTAACTTCAACAAATCTTCTTGTTGCCTGCCCAAATAAATAACAATTTAAAGAAATTCAATGTATTTACTACGTATAAATAATTTACTACAAACTTGGAGTTCGCCTTTTTGCTTACTACTTAAAACCAGTAACAAACACTACTTTTATTCATACCAATCCGGCTTATTTGTAGCAAGTACGAAACAGCTGATTCTTGATGTGTAGTAAAGAGCACTTTATTTACAGTAGTGGACTTAAGTGTGGACACTTTTAATAAAATTGCTCGTATGTTATATTCATTAATCAATTTTATAATTATATTAGTCTTTATTGTTATTTTGCTATGTAATGATTTCGGGAATGTATTTTACTATTATATTATAGTACTTTTGAACTATTTTCATAAAAAAAAAAACAAATTCCGAATAAAACATCAAAATGGCAAAAAAGCAAAGAGTTTATTCTCTACAAAGACTTTAAAAATTAATAATAAAAATTAATATTTCGTCGGAAATCCTTTGAGTTTGATTACTTGCTCAATCCTTCGAGGCATGGAATCAACCAGACGTCGCAAATCTTCAGCTGTGATTACATGGAACCATGCTTGAAGAATCGCTTCGATTAATTCTCTTTTGTTGCTTGGATTGCGTCGAGAAACCAGTACTTTCAGCCTTGACCAGAGATTTTCAATAGGATTCAGGTCCGGGCTATTCCCTGGCCAAGGCAGAACTTCAATGTGGTGATCCTGTAACCATTTCATGCTGGTTTTGGCTGTGTGGCATGGAGCCCCATCCTGCTGAAAGATGCATCTACTACGGTCACCTTCGAACAAATCCTGGATACTAGGCAATAATTTTGGCTCCAGAATAACATCTTGGTACCTTTTAGCCGTGATTGTGCCGTCTACTACTGCCAGTCGCCCAACACCATCTCTAGTCATGCAACCCCACACCATTACACTGACAGGATGCTTCATTGTGGCGGTTGTGCATTCCGGTAGCATGTCCTCGCCTTTACGACGACGAACGAATCTGATCCCATCACTCCCGAAAATCGAAATTTTGGTCTCATCACTCCATACCACTTTTGCCCAGTCTTCAGAGGTCCACCCCTTGTGTGCTGCAGCCCATTCCAACCGTTTTTGCCTTTGTTTAATATTGAGGTAAGGCTTTTTTCGAGGTATTCTTGCTCGTAATCCATTCTTGCACAATTTCTTCCTAACTGTTCTATCGGTTATATCAAGTCCGGTAGCTTTAAGGACCTTATTAATATCTTTGGATGTTTGACGCCGATCCTGCAGCGCAAGTCGACATATCCTCCTTTCATCCTGTGGCGTAACTTTTGGCTTTCGGCCACATTTTGGGGCAGTTTTGGTTGATTTTGTCTCCTTGTAGCGTTGGCACACCTTTCTTACCCCAGACTTGGTAGCTCCTCCACCCAATCGTTTTGCTATGTCTTCATACGTGTAGCCTTCTTCACGAAGTGTAACAGCTCTAGATCTCTTTCCGGGTGACCAATCGGCACGTTTGGTCGTCGTTGGAGCCATTTTCGTTAAAAAAACACTAATTTTACTTCAAAATTGCTTAAAAACAACCTCAGTTGACAATGAGCAGTGGATGACTAACACAAATTGCCAAACATGTGCCATGTTACATTTTAAAGTAACCTGATTGGATCATGTGATCATCCCACGCTCTCTGTGATTGGTTTAGACTGAACACGTGGTAGTTCAGTGTTGCCACAACTCGAAAGAAAATATTACCGAAATGTCATAGTTCGCAAGGCATTTTTTTTTATTGATATTGAATGGTATTAAAATTTTTTAATGATATAATGGCAGTTTAATAATAAACCATAGCATAGAGAACAAGAAAAAATTAACTTCGTAAGGTTCTACATTAAAAAAGTACTATTTTTGTCACTTAAACTATGAAATGCAAGAAATTTCAAAAAGTGTCCACACTTAAGTCCACTACTGTATATAAACTAACTACTTTTAAGGTTTATTTTTTTTAACTGTAGTAAATACGTATCTGCTCCTTTTATTCATACGGGCCATTAACAAATGGATCAAAAAAATTAACGCGTCATTTGAATGGTAAATAAATGCTAAATATGCGTGAAAAAACTACTTTTCGTACAAGGGCAAATAATTTCATAAAAAAAACCATAAAACATCAAAAGTTGTTAGAATAAAGAGAAATTTACTATTTTCCATAATACATAGTAGTTAAAGCAGGTTTTGAGAAAACAACGGTTTTGTGCAAGCACGAATTTTACTTTTGCATACATACAGTTATAAAATATGAAATACTTAACGAATTTTATTTATTTAAATTTTATGTGAAAGCTTTTTAAATTACATTTTATGTCTTAAAACGGTTAAAATCAATAACGGTAATACACTAAGAAAGATATAGTCAGTTTTCTTAAAGGATACTTATTAAAAAAATTTTCTTAATAAATCGATAACTTGGAAAAAAAAATCGAGTTTTTCTTAGGCCATTTTTCTTTTTATTGAAAATACTTTACGAATAAATTGTGAAACTGTGGCGCCCCGGATATCGTAGTCTTCTTAGAAAGTTATTTTCCTTAGAAATTTTTACCCAGTATTTTTAAAATTTATATGTGTTTGTTGTCATTTTTTGATTTCAAAACAAAATTTGAAGCTCAAAAATAAAAATTTTTTATAAAAATTGTAACCTGCTTTTCAGATAGTGACACTTTCATCGAAAAATTTTGTTTTTTGAGCTTAAAATTTTGTTCTGAAAACAAAAAATTAAAACAAACACATAGAAATTTTAAAAATACTGGGTAACAATTGTCACTCTGTCAGAATAGGACTGTGCGGTAAATATGCTTGAAATCACAACTTTCCGTAAAAGGAAAAATCATATCATCACAAATAACACCATTAAACATCAAGTAAATCACATATATTATGTACTAAATAAAAGATAAATTTTTCAAGGTTCAATAATTTTGTCGCCACAGTTCATGGTTATAACGGTAGTTTTTGAGAAAATGGCGGTTTAATGTAAGGAAATATTTTACTTTTACATACAAATAGCTAAAAAATATGAAATTCTCAAGGGATTTTCTTTATTTAAAATTTATGTGAAAGCTTTATATATTTACTTTTATATAATATCTTAACAACCAATATCGGTTATACACTTTAAAAAATGATGATAATTTTTTTCTTAAAAACTCGATAACTTGAAAACAAATCAATAAATTGATTTTGCCTTTGGCCATTCTCATATTTATTAAAAGTATTTCACGAATACATCGTCAAATTGCGGCGCCAGTCTAGTCTGTGTAGTCTCCCCAGTTGAGGACTTGTGCAGTTAAGTTTTCGTGAGCACACCACTATTTCAAAGCTGTAGATTGAGGTTCTGTGCAAGCAGAAATCTGGACTCAAGGTTGTTCACTTCAACGCAAGAAGTCTAAATGATGATAAAATGGATTACGTGAAGTATATTTTTGAAAATTCTCCCGTTGACGTCATATGTGTTTCAGAAACCTGGTTTCATGAGGATGTTGATAACTCGTTTATGAACATGCATCATTTTAAATTATACCGTAATGATAGGTCTCATAAAAAAGGTGGAGGAGTAGCAATTTTCTGCAGGGAAAATTTAAATGTTTCAGTGCTAGGGAAATCATGTGGCACCGATGTTGAATACTTAAATATTAAAATATTCGACAATAGGACCCAAGTGTTTCTCTCTTGTGTGTACAACCCGAACCGCAGCTGTAGCCTTAAACCCCTGTTTGATGATATATCTAGATGTGCTATTGATTTTGATCATTATATCCTTTGTGGTGATTTCAATATAAATATTCTGGCTAATGATAATCTTAGCACTGATTTTTTGGATTGCCTAGCCGAAGTTGGACTAAGTTTAGTTAACACAACGTTGCCAACAAGGTTTTCCAACAAAGCCTGCCCCAGTTTACTTGATGTCTTCGTAACATCTGATGTATCGTCTGTACTCCTTTTTAACCAGATATCATTTGTTTCAGACCATGACCTAATTTTCTGCACATTTAACATTAATCTTGCACCTATTGCTTCTGAAACTTGCTTCACATATCGCAACTTTAAATCTGTTGATATTGGCAAACTTTATGGGGATTTATCTGATATAAACTGGACTGATTGTTGGTTCCTTAGCTCAGTTGATGACAAGCTAAAATTTTTTGTTGATAATATCTTAAATCTTTTTGAATCCAATGTTCCCCTGTGTACACGACAGGTCACCAACACAACCTGCCCCTGGCTAACCACGCGTGTTAAGTTGATCATAAAAAAAACGTTACAAAGCCTACAACAAGTGGAAAAGATATCCAATTGAGGCCATTTGGGAAATATTTAGGCAAGCAAGGAATGAAGCTACCTTGGCAGTTAGAGTATCCAAAAAACAATATTATTTATCTAAACTAAGCCCAAATCTATCTTCTAAACAGTTATGGAAAAATCTAAAAAGTATTGGTATCTGCAATAAAGGCTCTGAAGTCTGCCGTACTGATCCAAATCTATTGAATGATTATTTCACTGCGAGCTCGTTGCGAGATGATAATGCCGAATACATTAATAGCATAGTGCCTGTTGAGTTACCGCATGATTTCAGTTTTAGAGCTATAAATGAGCTAGATGTTGCCCGCTGCATTAAAAAAATCAGTTCGAATTCCATTGGTGAAGATGGTGTGTCGATCAAGTTCATCAAGCTTATTTTGCCCCATGTAGTCAGTCCACTTGCTCATATCAACCATTGCATCACTACCTCGTGCTTTCCTGCCAGCTGGAAAGTGGCTACAATTGTTCCGATTGCGAAAATTGCAAATGCACGCGAGCCTGGTGACTTCAGACCAATCAGCTTGTTGTCATCGATTTCGAAAGCATGTGAGGCTCTTATGGCAGAGCAAATAAGTGAACATATCCTATCTCTGGGCCTTATGTCTGATTTTCAGTCAGGCTTCCGTAAAGGTCATAGTTGTTCAACAGCTATAGTTAATATCTTGGATGACATTAGAGCTCCCTTCGATTATGGTGATCTAACCTTGCTTTGCCTTCTCGATTTCTCTAAGGCTTTCGACACTGTAAACCATAGTATCTTATGCAAAAAACTTGAATTGCAGTTCGGATTTTTTGAGCCATCAGTTCGCCTTTTAAGTAGTTACTTAAATGGAAGGTCCCAAAGAGTCAGCCTAGGCAACAACTTATCTGCGTATAAGCAAATCTCTTGTGGTGTCCCTCAAGGGTCAGTCTTGGGACCACTCTTGTTTGCCATGTTCATCAATGGCATTTTTGTGAAATGTGAGAATGTATCCATGCATGCTTATGCTGATGACTTACAGTTATATATGTCAAGACCCACAGGGCTTGTTGAGGATTTGTGCGCAAGAGTAAATGATGATTTAAAATTAGTAGTGGAATGGGCTAGGGAGAATATGCTTGCACTTAACCCCTTGAAATCATGTGTCTTGCCAATTACCAAAACACCTTTCTTCAATCTTGAGTTTCCTCCGAATATTCTAAATAACACTGAGTTAAAAGTTGTAAGAAAGGTAAAAAACCTAGGTTTTATCCTGAATTCATCTCTTTCCTGCGAGGATCATATTAATATGTGTGTAAGTAAGGTCTATTATGTATTAAGAAACTTAAGAATGACTGCACCGTTTGTTCCCACCGAAACAAAACGTAAGCTTGTCCTGCAGATCTTAATGCCAATAATTACATACTCAGAAGTCGTGTATAGCAAACTGGACTCAAAATCCTCACATAAACTGTTAGTTGCCTTGAATAATGCTACTCGCTTTGTCTATGGTCTGCAGATGCATGACCATGTCTCCTCATTTTCCATTCGATTACTTGGCCGTAGTCTGAACAATCTTTTCGAAGCAAGGAACTGCATTTTCTTGCATAAAATAATATACTCGCAATGTCCACGATATCTTTTTGCAAGACTTCAGTTCTGCAGATCAAGTAGAAATTTGAATCTCTTAATACCGCGCTTTAATTATACAGCCTCAAGTAGACTGTTTTTCGTTAGCGCAATAAGGCTGTGGAACTCACTGCCCAACCATATAAAATTAGTCTCCAATAGATTAGCCTTTAAGCAATTGATACTCAAATATTTTTCTTAACTTCACATAACTTAATTTTTAGTCTAAGCTCTAACACAACCTCTTATTCTACCTCTAGCATTTTCACCGCAGGTCGATCATTTGATTAGTCAATTTATAATAATGTCACATCTTTTAAAAATATTTTCAATAGTTTTAAATATCTTTTTTACTGTGACATGCACATGATAATTAATTCTTGAATGTTAACATTTTCTCTAATAAAAAAAATTATTGGTATCATTTTATGAGTTGAGAATTTCTGTCATTAATGATAATAATCTTAGTTATAAAATTTTAAATAGTTTAGTATATAAGTATTATATTGTTGTTATTGATTCTAAAAATGCGGCGTGCAAAAGACTCAAGTCTTAAATGCCAACAATATTTTTAAATAAATAAATAAATAAATAAATAAAAATTGTTCAATGCATACAAGTTGGAGGCTAAAGCAGAAAAGTATTTGTTATAAATACTTGACGTACGTGTATTTTGTTTTTGTAAAAAACGCAAGTCCTCAACTCTGAATACCCCTATTGTTGTAAAGGGTGATTTGTTTCTATTTTTTTTTCAGTGTAAATTTTTTCATACCTCACGCGTGATTCGTAACATATACCACGTTTATCCGACGCTTCAAGTCGATTTAAACAATGTAGCGATGTCAATTTGATTCAAACCATTGCATAAACTGAACTTCAAACCGTCTTGAAAATTTCAAAGCGATTTAATAAAAGCAAATTTCAATTCGGTTCTTAAACTTTCAAGTCGCTTAAAAAGTGCGCATAAACTTCTTAGGATCCTGGTGATATTGATATTCTATTGAATTTATTAGTAACTTATGGCGTTTTAGCTTCTCGAAAAAATGTTTCATTTTATTTGCCCTATTTTTGCCATCTTTGAGAATTTTGAATTTTTTTTTTCTACTTTTGAGGACAACATTTTCTAGAAAAAACATGATTCAATTTTAGAGATCACTATTTTTTTCTCAAGAGAGCTGAATTTCTAAAAAGGGCAGAAAAAATGTTGCACTTTTTCGAGAAACAAAAACGCCATAAAAATTATATTATAGATTTTGTAAAATTGGATAAATTTTAAGTGTTAAAATTAAATATATATGTTCAATTTGGAAATTAATTACTCCTGACATACTCGAAGTATTAAGTTTTTCTTTGCAAAACTAATGCAATGCAAATAAATTCTGGATTTTTTTATATTTGGAGGCTGAAAATTTAAAAGTGTATTTATATGTTAATCTTCTATTTAAAACATTTTTAAGAAAGAATTGGTTATTTTATTACAAAACTTACCAATTAAACTATTATCTATTTACCTATTCAAAAAATGATTAACCATAAAAATCCATGCATTACTTTTGCAGCTGTAACATCTTACATGTAATGCACACTTGACGGTTCACCCTCTTACGAAATAACCAAAACGTAACGTGCAGTTTTTCTGAATCACAACGATATTTACATACCTTCTATGAAAACGTTTATTTTTTCAATTGTAAATGCTCTAAGTATAGCCAGAGAAATATCTATTTTAAATTTAAATTATCTTAAACTAAAAAAAAATCATGGATTTGTATGGCAAATAGCCTGTTTAAATTCGCATTAGGAATGCCGTATGTTGCATTCTCTAGGGTTTGTAGTAAAAGTACACTTTTTATCGAACCCGCTTTTTCTTATGATCGCCTTAAAAAAATAAATATCAAGAAGGGGTTGGTTGCAAACGCCAAGAATTAAATATGTCGTCGCTCCGCCAACAAAAACAGTTACGGACTTTTGTAAATTGTTTTTTTTTTATTGCATTTTATATTAGCATAATCAATTGCCCACATTTCTGTATTTACCGTTTTTTATCTCTTTTGGTTTAGAAGTGTTCAAAAATAACTACGTATATGCTCGCAGTACTAAAAATGCTTTGAAAAAAATCAGTTTTTTGCTCTCCTGAAAAGTTATTAAAAAACTCATACAAGGCACTTTTTCGACAACAAAGCAATTATTTTAGTCTTCCTGCTAACAAGTAACTCTTGTATGGTTGAATTATTAAATTTGAATTATTTTAATCAAGTCAAAGAGCGTGCAGGAAGTTATACACAATAAATAATAAAATTATGCGTTGATTTCAGAACATAGGAAAACCCACCCTTGCAATATTGCCATTGATTGCAATGGAATTTGACAAAAGGTAAGCAATGAAAAATTGCCTGTCAAGACGTGGGGTGATATCCTGTTTTCATGCTTTAATATTTAGGTGGGCATTTCATCTCTTGAAATTTTATTTTTAAATTGCTTGTTAAAGTTTATTAAAATCATAATTTCTTCCATCGCCATGCCATTTTTTTCACTTTTTAATGCTTTTTAAATTAATTTTTTTTCATGATATGACAATTTCATGATATGAGCGGTTTACACTTGCGATATTGATGCAATCGCGTCGGAAGCGACTTTCATCTGGGGGGGCAGTACGAATGGGGGGCAGTACAAATAGTGGTGCAAAAAAAGTTCACCAAAATTTCTTCACATGAAACATGAAGAAGAGAGAAAGAAGAGGAAAATATATAATACAAAAATATTATCGTTGCAAAAAACTGATATTTTGAATAACTTTTCCTTTTAAATTGTTTATCTAGCTAAAAAAGTGGGGGGCAACTGCCCACCTTGTCCCCCGCTTCCGACGCCAATGTATTGATGTCATGAAATATTTCATGAGAACAAATATTGTAAGTGTAGGCACTGTGTTACTAATCTAAAAATTACTATTACAAATAATCAAAATATAATTACGATTACTTCAGATTACGAAAATAGTTGAAAAGAATCAAAAGTAATCGAGAAAAATAATCCGACTACTTTTAAGAACTATTTTCAAGGACCGAAAATAACGATTATTTTTGAAATTTTAGAACAAAAGATCATGTATAAAAAGTTGTATAATTCTTTTAAATATAGCACTGTGACGCCAGGGAGCTAGAGATTCCATTTTTTCATTATTTTAAAGATAAAAATAACCTTAAACCCATTGTTTTTTATCGTTCTTTTTCGATCAGAAATAAAAGTTTTTTCTTGGTCGTTATTTTTTTCAATCAGAAATAAAATTAATTTCTTGGTCATTTTTCTTTCAATCAGAAATAAAAGTTACTTCGTGATCGTTATTTTTTTCAATCAGAAATAAAAGTTATTTCTTGGTCATTATTTTTTCGATCAGAAATAACAGTTATTTTGTATCGTTATTTTTTCAATCAGAAATAAAAGTTATTTTTTGGTCGTTATTTTTCCGATCAGAAATAAAACTTATTTTATGACCGTAATTTTTCCGATCAGAAATAAAGTTATTTTTTTATTGTTTTTTTTCGGTTAGACTCATGACTCAAAATTAGTACCAAAAATCTCAGACAATAGAGTTATATAGTTAAAATTTTCTTTATGCGCATTCTAGACTCCTTTATGCTTTCCCCCCCCTAGAACAAATCCTGCGGACTCCCACGCACTAGGTAGTCCAAATACTGGTATATTTGTTAATTATATGATATTTTGACACTTACAGCTTTTTATTTTTCAATGTCGGCATCATTCCTCCGCAGAAAGAAACAAATATTCCAAATGTGGTGGAAATATTTCTTAAGCTAATAAAGACACCAAAAAGATTACGATTATGTTAATATACCTGGCCGTTATGAAATTTTTTGCAAGAAAAAATCAAGAAAATAGAAGAAAATGACGTTGGAAAATAGTAGAAGAAAAAAGTAGTCAAAATCGTAGAATCAATTAGTAGTAGATATAGATGTAGGAATATTAGCAAAAGATAATAGCAGAAAAAAGAAATTTCTCATATTAAATAGTATTAAATAACGTCCACCGTTATGGATACTCATTGTGGCGCACGTAACCTTCATACGACTTCATACGAAAAGACAACATAAATTTAACCTTAATGTTCTGTTTTGATTTTTGGATAGCATTATTATTAGTGTAAAAGATGCTGCCAACGAAAGAATAGTCCACAGATATCAGCAAATAGGACGCGTTACGTAACAGGAAAAAATAGGTTTTTGTCCACATCAATAAAAACGAAAAAAAAAACTGTGAAGTGTGAATGAGTTTTTTATGAAAATTATTTTAATTTTATTTATTTTTTTTTGTTTTTTGTATACAAACTATACTAGTAGTATACTGTAACAAATATACGTTATGTTACAGATATTTTGCTTCAAAAAAGTACAAATTTTTTAAAGTTTTTTATATTATTGAACTAAAAAAACTGTTATTCAGGACCGAAACAGAAAACTGAAAAAATCGAATTAAATCTTTAATAAGATTAAGATTAGCTCTCAGCACTCTCACAATATAAAATTTAAACATATTTTCTCCAATGGATATGATAGTTTTTTTGGTAGAAAATATTTCAGTCAAAAAATAATTTTTTTTCTTCTGTTCGAAAAAAATCGATCAAAAAATAGTTTTTATTTTTGATAGAAAAAAAACTGTCATAAAATAACTTTTATTTCTGATCGAAAAAATAACGACCAAGAAATAACTCTTATTTCTGATTGAAAAATTAAGGGTAAAAAATAACTGTTATTTCTGAGCGACGGTCAACGCAGAAGAGGACGACCGCATCTTCGTTGGAAAGACCAAGTAGAGGACAACCTGACGAAGCTTGGAATTTCCAACTGGCGCCAGCAAGCGAAAGACAGAAATGGCTGGCGCAAATTCTTAGATGAGGCCAAGACCGACATACGGTTGTAGCGCCAACTAAGTAAGTAAGTAAAGTTATTTCTGACCGAAAAAATAATGACCAAGAAATAACTCTTATTTCTGATTGAAAAAAATAACGACCACGAAATTACTTTTATTTCTGATTGTGAAAAATAGTGAACAAGAAGTAACTTTTATTTCTGATTGAAAAAAAATAACGTTCAAGAAATAACTTTTATTTCTGATCGAAAAAATATCGATAAAAAAGAACTGTTATTAAATGATTGATTGATAGCGACAATCGTTATTGGCGGTCCCTGATTTTTTTTTATTCTTTTTTAATATTTAAATTATTTTGAAAAGTAGTCGGATTATTTTTTCTTGATTACTTTTGATTATTTTTGAATATTTTCGTAATTTTAAGTAATCGTAATTATTTTTTGATTATTCGTAACCGTAATTAATTAGTAATCATAAACTTCTTCCTTAATGATTATATAATGATTACAATTATATTTAAAATATAATATAATTTATTACTAATCGTAATCGGAATCTAACAACTATGTTTAAAAGCAACGTTTCCGCATGATTGGCTACATTACGATTTTACATTTACGAATTAAATGAATAACTAGTTTAAGTTGATAAATACAATAACATTCTACTTTCTCACAATAACGGAAATTGTTGTGAAAATGCTTAATTTAATATAATAGCTGACTTTATTTTACGTTGAGAGAAATTTAGTATTTAACAACTATATTGAAACAAACAACAACTACATTTCAAATTATATTAATTATTTTGTAATTTATTATGCAATGATTATACATACAATAGGTAACAAGTGAAGGCACTTTACGCTGGAAAGTTATGACACATTAGAGCAAATCTTTAACAGTCTGCATATATTTTTCATTTCAATTAAAAATTCTGAAAGTCTTTTATGGCTTTAACACTGGCTGCGTCATTATAGAGATTCTGATTGGAGATTCTTAGATTATCCTTAGAGATAATGTCCAACGGAGCAATCTAAAAAAAACCCAATTTAATTAAAAAGCAACAGCTTGTAAAATGCAACTGGTAAAACATACGCTAAGCAAGTGTTTAGAATCGATCTTGTAATTCTGATACAATGCAATTCTTTGCAAAGCAAGAACTGAGCGTAAACGTTGTTTGGGATCGATTTCTAAAAGCCGCTGAATTACATCCTTGGCTGCATGTGGCAGTGAATCCAGCTCCATTGGCAAAAAACTTGGCGATATCGCTGAGGAGGAGCTCAACAAAGGCAAGCTGCGCATACTTTGCATACTTTTATCGGTCACATCAGGATGGTTAGAGTTTGTTGCATGCGATGCAAAGGTTGCATTTAAAAAATGCTTAACATCAGGAGTCTGCAATTAGAAGAACAATTAATAACATAAAATGTCAATACCAAGAATCAAAAGAAATGAGATGAAAAACAAAATCACAAATCGATCGTTAGTTGGCTTCATAATTTCATGTTCAAGCTAAAAATAGGAACTTGGGCTCGACTCCTTACGATCGACGATGCTAGGCTACTTCATACAAGATTCTTCGGATGCATTCTGATGCAACCTTAAAAGGTAGACGTTATGTTCTTGTTGTGATGATGATCGGAGGTTTTCGCTTAGTTACTACCTACCTGGAGATGGCTGATACTTAACTTGCAGACAATAATTTTTTATGATCGTATTAAAATTACACGACAACTACAACATACACGGGATGCACAGTAAGGAAGCTAGTTTGTAAAGACTACAGGTAAAGTAATAAGCAGAAGCGGATTTTTTAATTAGAAACCTATTTTAAGTATCTGCAACATTTTAAGACAATTCTTTTACATTCTTTGTTTTTAAGCTGTAGAACGGGCATAAAATGCATGGAATATTATTAAAATTTATATATTGCATTTATTATGACACACAGAATTCAGTGAAAGTCCTGAACATATTCGTTAGGAAAATATAATTTATACATGATATTTTTTATATTTCATATTTATATTATCTTTAAATTATACAAGTTAGAGTAATATTAATGCAAATAACTTTAAAAGTACACATTTTCACAATGTTGAAAATCCATTGAGATAGTCATAAATGTAGGATATGATGGAATAAAATGAAAAATTTTGCTTTATAGTTGTTTACAAACAATTATAAGTAATCACCTAATACACCAGGAACAAATTTGACTCTATTTCAGATTATGTTTTTATAATATCTAAATGGTTGCTTTAGGGTCATTTTGGATTTAGTTCTAGATTCGGTTTTAAAATTTTGAATTTGAATGTATAGATAACCATGATACAGATCATTCCATCTTCAAAATTAACGGCTACCTGCAAATGCTAACCCGGATTCTCGACAGGCAATAATCCATTGCTTACCATCTGTCAAATTCCATTGCAAGCAATGGCTATATGCAACGGTGGGTTTTTCCATGTTATGAAATCAACATATAATTTTATAATTTATTATATAAATTAATTATTTCATAAATATCTTCTGCGCTCGACTTCATTTTTAAGATATACGCACTTAAAATGTTGAAGAAAAATGCAAAATGGCTGTAAAACAAGAAAAATACATCTCATTGCCAACTTCGGCAATTGAGTGGTCTCTATTGACAACATTTGATGTTTGACAGATGGCATGCAATAAATTATTGCTGGTCGAGATGCCCTCTAATGGCGTTTTCTTTTTTTGAAAAAATTCTGAATTTTTTCTGATCTTTTCTCGACTATTAACAGGTCAAAACATTTTGAGTTAAGGTTAATATATAAAAAAAAAATAACTCTAAAGACAGTTCATACGTGTTTGAAGTATTTATAATATCTCTATACCAAGGTTTCAAGATTTAAACAACTTACAACCAACTCTAATGCTCTTCTCCTACTCATTTGAAACAAATTGAGAAAAACTTTAAAAATAAGATAAATTAAATAGAAATGACATTAAATTACTACATTAAAAAAAATAAATAAAAGGGAGAACATTTCCAGATTTTAAATAAACTAACAAATATTAAGGAATCAGTAACAACTGGCTTTTTACTACACTTTTAGCAATTAATTGCATTTTTTGGAATTTGAATAAATTTTACATTTTGATGACGTCACTTTGTGTCCGAGGCTGCAAACTCAAAATCCATATTAAAAATCAAAGATTGCATGTAAATAGTTTGTGGAATTAATATAAATTTTACCGTTTTGATGACATCACTTTTTATGAAAGGTAGTCGAAAAATCTGCACTGATACACTCGTTTCTGCTACAACAATGTACATTCACAGACGAGTTCAGTAGTTTACATAGCTATAAGAGTGAGTCAGATTGCGTTCGAGATATTTGACGAAAACAAACGATCACTGCCGTGCACTCATGTGCATGTTTTGTTTTTGAGTAATATGATTCGATTTGCTTTTTCAAACCAAAGACTGGAAAAAGAAATGGATGAATCGAACGCACCAAATAATTTACAAATGATCATTCTTGTGTTTTGTCAGAAGTGTGCCGGGTCAGAATTTTAAAAATTTGATGTGACACTAGAGTAGATCATATAATTTTTTTTTTTTTTTTTTGTTTCGAATCTGAGGTCAGTAACTCCTCGACAGTAGCTGCATTCGAGAGGTACTCGAATGAAAGTGATTAAGTCATTCTCAAACAGTCAAACTTGTTCGGTCGAGTATTAGTGTTTCTGCAACTTGAAAAACTCACCATTACTTTTATCTTAATATAAAAGGAAATCAATTTACCTCATTCATTGCTTTAAAAGTTGGTTAAACTAGTTGGAATTTGTAGAACCAATAGAACCTTGCCAAAAACCAAGTGAAAATGAACTCGATTGGATCTCGACCAAATGACTCATTTCAAATGATTTGAAATCATTTGAAATGAGTCATTTGAAATGAGTCATTCAAAAGTGTTTACTGTTGTAGTATCGTGTAAACGCCCTCACTGGTTCGATAACTCAACTTTCGACTTAACACGGGGGTTACACGAGACAGTACTGTTAAGACAGTGAAATATACGTATTAGTTGTCAAACTTTGTGTCTGTGACTAAGAGCCCAAACAGTTGGTAAGACAATTGGCAAGACAGTAGACTAAATATTACAAAAAAATTCTATTTTATGCAGAAAATTTTAGTTGAAACTACGAGCACTCCAAAGTATTGTAAATTTCCAATATTTTCTATTTAATTTTCTCGTCTTCTGTCATTTGATATGCTAAATATCATTCTACTGTCCTAGCTATTGTCCCGCCAACTGTCTAAAAAAAAGTTAAGACAGTAGAGCAGTCAGTAGCAAAAGTGAGTGTGTTTGGGTAAAAATGTGTGAATGTGTAGCAACTGTCTAAACAGTACTGTTTCGTGTAACTTCCGTGTTAAAGTTTAGTTGTCGATCCAGGAATGCTATGATTAGGGAGTTTACACGATACTGCAACAGTAAACACTTTTGAATGACTCATTTCAAATGAGTCATTTGATAGAGAGCAATCATTTGAAATAAGTCATTTGGTCCAATGTAAACGTAATGTTATGTTAGAATTTTAAAAAATGTTTTGACACTAGATTGGACCCTAAAAATGTGTGTTTTTTATACCAGGGAAAGAAAATGGCGATTATTTTCAAAAATTAAAAAGATCAACATGTTCCAAATGTTGGAGTAACTTTTGGATTACTTCAATATGCTGCATAAGTGCAGGTTCTCATCTAGAGGTCCAAAAACACGGTGATGTTCTTGATTTTTTTTTTCATAGAAGAAAATAAATGTACAAATAAATTTTTTTGACAGTTATTTATTGATTCTTAAAATGAAGGAAGATTGATTCTTAAAATGATCTTTTTGGGCATACAAGTGTAATGTGAAGTGTCAATACGTCGTCATACGTCGCGATAAAAAAAATAAAGAGGTACTCAAATGGCTTCTATCGCACAGCACGGTCATGTCATCTGATATAAAAAACAATTTAACAATAGGGGTATAGATGATTCAGTCCACTTGCCTGTGCAGTTGAGGACTTGAGGACTTGTGCACTTTACAAAAGCAAAATACACGTACGTCAAAAATCTGCATTAGTGCTTTTCTACTATTGCTTTAAACTTGAGGATTTCAGCAGTTGTGCACTTCTGTGCATTGAAAAATTTTGACAGCTTTGAAATAGTGATGATAGTGTGTTCACGAAAACCTAACTACACAAGTCCTAAAGTCCTCAACTGCACTGGCAAGTGCACTGAATTATGTATGTCCATCTTTTGAAAGCCCCATCTTCTACTTGAAGGAAATTTACTACTGGAAATTACTTGAAGGAAATAAAAGATTTCATCTGATTCGGCCTAGTAGTTTTGGTGATATAGCATTTTCATTGATTTGTAGGCGGTAAAAGGGGGTGTGACAAAAAATGTTCTCATACTATTGCATTGTAACGTGACTTACTATGTATGCTAAATTTCAGCTTAATATTATACCAACAAGTTGTCGAAAAATGGTTGCAAATTTTACGGACACACATACAAACATACATACATACATACGAACGAAACAACCCTGCAAAAATTTTCAATCGCCTGAGAGCCGCCAGCGAATCGCTTGGAAGATGAGACAGTCGCCGGCGAGCTCATTTGGGAGTTATCCTGATATCGCTGACTATAAGCAGCTGAGGCCGCCGGAAAGCGATCGCCGGAATAAGCGAACGAAGATTTAGAAAAGTTTTCTTGAATCGTGCACACATCGCTTGGGCGATTGAAAAGCGACACGGCTTCCAAAGAACCCTTGGTCGAATCGCAAATGCTTCGCCAAATCAACTTCTCTTCCAATCGTCTTTCAAATGTTTGCAGGGAAGTTGAAAAAAACTTATACAAATAAGCACGTAAGCAACCCTGCAAACATTTGGAAAACAATTGGAAGAGAAGGGTATTTGACGAAACATTGCGATTCGCCTAATGGTTCTTTGGAAGATGGATCGCTTTTCGATCACTCAAGCGATGAATGAGCGATTCATGAAAAATTTTCAAAATCTTCTTTCGCTCATGCCGGCGATCGTTGGAAGATGGATCGCTTTTCGATCGCTTAAGCGATGAATGCGCGATTCAAGAAAAATCTTCAAAATCTTCCTTCGCTTGTTTGGAAGAGAAGCGTATTTGACGAAACATTGCGATTCGCCTAATGGTTCTTTGGAAGATGGATCGCTTTTCGATCACTCAAGCGATGAATGAGCGATTCATGAAAAATTTTCAAAATCTTCTTTCGCTCATGCCGGCGATCGTTGGAAGATGGATCGCTTTTCGATCGCTTAAGCGATGAATGCGCGATTCAAGAAAAATCTTCAAAATCTTCCTTCGCTTGTTTGGAAGAGAAGCGTATTTGACGAAACATTGCGATTCGCCCAAGGGTTCTTTGGAAGATGGATCGCTTTTTGATCGCCCGAGCGATGAATGCGCGATGCAAGAAAATCTTCAAAATCTTCCTTCGCTCATTCCGGTGATCATTGGATGATGGCTTTTTTAAAAATTTTCGTAAATTTAAATTTAAAAAGTCGATCGTTGAAATATAAGGTAGGCTATTCCACATACTTCTCCTCTAAAAATATCTAATCATCCAACAAATTTTAAAAATATATCAGCAAATCCTGAAAATATTCATATCAGCACGATTTGCCGTGGTAGATTTTTGTGGATTGATTTGACTAGTGTCCGACCGAATATTCGGTTTCGGTTTCGGTAATGGCCAGTTTCGACCCTTTTTGTCAGTTTCGGCCAGTTTCGGTTATTCGGCCATATTGGGGCCAAAACTTTTGGTAAAAACTACTTGCATCAGTCATTTAATTCAAATATTAAAATATTTACAACGAGTTGTACAAAACAAAAATTATTAAGTCGTCTATAAGTTGTTTTCTCGTGTTAATGCAAAACATTTTGGTTAATTTTATGCGTTCGATACTATAATTTTCGATTCTATCATCTCTATTGCAATTAATATTAAAGTTTTATAGGTACTGAAACCAAAAAATGATAAATAAACTTCCGAACGAATTCTGTGTGTGTATAGACTAAAGCAAGAGAAAACGAAATATTTCTATTTTTATAATACCAAACATTAAAAAAAAACAAAAATACTTTGTTTTGTAGTTCTATAAAAATGTACATTGTAGGTGCATACTATTTTGAGTGTGTACTGAAGATATAAAGTATGCAATGCTTTTGTAATAAAAAATAAAATAAAAAATTATATCATTTATTATTATAGTAAACTTCAATTAATTATTGTAAACTTTAATATTCAAATAATACTTTTTTATATTAAAATTTTTTCTTATGTGTATAAAAGTGCTTTTGTTTCCTTTTAATAAAAAAAAATTATTTGTAAAAACTTAAATTTTCATATTAATAACCAGTTAATAACCATATTAATAACCAGTTAATAACCATATTAATAACCAATTAATAACCATATTAATAACCAATTAATAACCATATTAATAACCAGCGGTTACGGCCGAATATTACAAAATGGCCGAATATTCGGTTTCGGCCAAAATTCCGGTTTCGGTCGGACACTAGATTCGACAAAGAATGTTGTCCACTATAACACAACTTGTAACGTTCGCTGAGGAACCCTAAAAGCGATTTGTTTGCCACTCTTGTCGGCGAATAGCTTTACTGCATATTTATGTAAAACGAAACGAAGGCCGAACGTCGTGAAAGAAACAAGCAACAATATTTTTTGATATGGAAAAATTAATTGCTTGCCTTGTCTTGTGGCGAATCGCTTAAGACTCGTCTCGGCGATTCGTAAGCGACTTTTCCTAGCGAAGCGCTTACGCACCCTTTAGGCGATTCGTTTGCGAATCTTCCCGGCGAATCGCTTTTATGGCGTTAGCTGCTTACAGTTGGTGATACCCGGATAACTCCCAAATGAGCTCGCAGGCGATTGTCTCATCTTCCAAGCGATTCGCTGGCGGCTATGAGGCGATTGCAAATGTTTTCAGGGAACGATTTGATACTTGCATTTATGTGGTGAAGGAATGAAATTGTACATAAACCAAGTTCTAAAATCTGAGTATAAGCGACTTGTGCTATACTCGGTGAAGAAATTCATTTTTACTTATCCGTAGTTTGAGAACCTAATACTCGGTGGAGAAATTGGACATTAGCGTCTTCAATTAAAATTCACCAAATATTGTGCCCTTCAGCGAAAAAGGCGCTTAAGGAAATTTTTTTAACGTCCTTATGGAGACAGATATTTGAATTCGCATTAGTTCCTTAGTGAGGCTCAAAAAGGAAAGTAATAAAGAAATGCGCCTATCAAGAATGTGTGCCCTAAAAAAGATTTAGTTTCAAAAAAACAAAGTGTATTTTATTAAAAAAACCATAACATCAAAATAAGGGACGATAATAAACCGATTAAAAATCTGAAGTGTTGCATTTAAAAAAAAGACTGCTAAACGATGCTTTTAGTATGAAAAATGAATATTAATAACCAAGAATCTAATGATGTTAATGCAAATGTGCCCTTAAGAGAGAGGTAGCTAAAAATTACATTTTCTTACAATAACGCTAAAAAATGCAGCAGAACATTGATTTTTTGCTGTTCACATACATACTCTCTTAAGCGAATAGGCAGCTGAGCTAATTATTAGGGTTCAGATTTTGATGACCTAAAAAACTGCACAAATGACCTAAAAAAATGACAAAAATTACTTAAAAACTGACAAAAATTACCTAAAAAACGCAAACAATTGCATAAAAAATAAACAAAATATTTAGCCTTAAAAATAAAACATTACTAAGTTAAATTTTATTTTATACTAGCATATCCTGAGTTTTTATCTAACACTTGTTTCATTTTTCTACAAACTCTTTCGTCAGTTTCACCATGCTGAGCTTTTTTTTTCATCGAAGTCTATAAACAAAACTACTCCTTTGTGGAGAGGTAATGTTTTTGATTGAAGGGACTCTAGTGTTAAAGGAATATGTTTAAAAATTTGCATTTTGATATTTTATAGTACGAAAAAATAAACATAAAAAAAATTATTGATAAATTACACTAAAATTACCTAAAAAACCAGAAAATGCTCTAAAAATTAAAAACGTCCAAAAGTGAAAAATAAAATAACTTAAAAATCTCTATAAATGACCAAAAAATGCCCTTAATCTAGTAAAAATGACCTGAAAACTAAAAACGATGAATAATGACGAAAAAATGTCCTAAAAATTTTTTATATTTGGAATTACGGACATAAATGGACGTTTTAAATAAGCTGGAAATGTCTAAGGCTGCCCGCAGAGTAAACGCCGAAGCAGGCAGGCGCAGACAGTGCCCTGCGAAGAAACGAGATAGAAATAACTTTTTCTCGCTTGTTCACATAGTTTTCCTGCGCCTGCCTGTCTGTCTGTCTGCTTCGGCGTTTACTCTGCGGGCAGCCTTAGAAGCAGCAGAAAAAAAGATGAAACGTCATCGAAATCCTAGCGAAAAAACTGCGTTTTGCAAATTTATCTTTTTTCTGATTTCTTTAGTCATTTTCGTGTTTGGTATCATTGGAATTTTTAAAGGTTCAGTGAAAATAACGCCTAAAATAAAAATAAAAGAATGCCAAAAAATTGTCCATAACATTATGGGCTTTATTTAGTTACGAAATAAAAGCTAAAATTATGGCCTCTATTTCATTTTTTTTTTTGGGCTTTACTGAATTTTTAATTTTAAGCATTATTTATTTCAATGGTCCTTATTCAAATCAATATTCATAAGGAATATACAAAAAAATAAAATATAAAAAATAGTAAAAATAAAATAGCACAACAATATTTTTCAGTGATAAATCACATGGAAGCAAATTGTAGATAAGATTCTCTTAGAATTTCGCATGCATAGCATAATCGTCGCTTTGCGCATGCGCACCTCACACGCTCAAAAGGGAAAATCTATTTTTAAAACAAGTGCCGTGGCGCGATGCGTACTTAATATGCGGAAAATATTGATTGCATCTAAAATGGTAAGAAAAAAAAGTCCTTGCCGTTGTTTTGCAGCTAGTTATGCTAAGAGACAGGACCGGCAGGAAAGGACAGACAAGTACAGAACAAAACAGGATACCTGCAGCATAGCAGTTGTATGAGGCTAACTAATGGCCAATCAGGTGCTTCATGTGATTGCAGTCTGGCCATTGAACTAATGGTTTTTATAACACGATCTCGCGCAAACTACTCGAACGCGGCACGCATGCGCAGTGCGTTGCATGCGGTGGGGCGGGCTGCGAAGAAGCAACACAAAATATGGCTGACGGAAATAACCATCCGATGCATTAATTCGCAAATCTTACATAAACTAGTGGACAGACGTCGTCGTACAGGCATAAATCGCCATTTATTATTAGTGTTCTTTAATAGCTGCTATTTCTAGCTCTAGTGAGGCTCTTGACTTGACTTGGTCAGGTATGTAGTCAGGATGTATTGTATGTAGTTTACCATCGCGCCTATAAAAGCGGTGATGGTAATTGCACCAAGCATTGAAAATCTGGCTCGTTTGACTTTGGGTTTGTTATAAAAATAGAAACTGGTGGAAATTTATAAAAGCTGTTTGAATGAACAGACACATTCTGAAAGTAGCCCAGCCCGTGGCTTATCATTTAAGTCGGCAACAGACAGACTTAATTTTTTCACATTTCTGTTTATTTTCAATCGATAATAAGAAATTCGATGAGCCGATTTGGTTGCCAATTAGTCGATGATAGGCCAATAAATTTAAAGATTCTTCAAACTTATCTTTGTATGTATGCAAGTCAATTGATCCCACCGCTTCGAAGATCAGTCAGTTAACAAAGGCCATAAATCAAACGATTATACTTCTTTCTTTCGAAGTTGGAATAAATTTGCTTAGTTCAAACTCAGATTTTGGTCGTTATTTTTACTTATTTATTTATTAAAAAAAAAATTTTATTTTGAAATTAGATAAAATAGTATAAATTCGAAAGACGACTTTTATTTTATAAACACGAAGATGAGTGCATAAATTAAGAATTACATGGATTATTTTTAAAATAGACCTTTTTGGTCTATAGAATTTTAAATACGGCGAAGAAAATCTCATATTTAGTAAAACGAAAACTTATTTTATTTTTTTTAATAAATCAAATAAAAAAAAAAGTATTTCCTTTTAAGCATTTTGTGGGGTAATCTTTAATATGTTGGCAAAGGTTTACATTATATGAAGTATTAGAAAATAGTAGTTATTATTACATTTACAATTATGCACTCAAAAGGAAACAAATAAAATGTCCTCACAGTTATTATACCCTAAGATTAACCCTACACTAAGCAAAAAATTGCATTTTAAAATCAAGCCTGATCGTTTTCAAAATAAAAATGTTCATTTTTGATTTATCGTTTTCATTTTGAAAGTGTTCATTTTTAAAACAAAAATGCATTTTTAATTTTAAGTTGAAACAGATACAAAAAACCAGCATGTCATTTTGTTTTTTTTTTCGTATCCATTTCGTATCCAGTCGCGTCGTTTAGTGAGAAATAAAATTAAATTGTCTTTATTAAATATGGAATATTGTGATGAAGAATGGCTGGCTTTGGATGGTGAGGCGGCTAATTTTAGTCCTCACATTACTTCATCATCTACATCTCCACTAGAGGAATGCTCATTCCAAGAAGTGGATGCCAGCGAGGATGATGAAAAACTCTGGGAACTCCTAAAGGAATTTTATATGGAGTGCATATGGAGTTCTTGAAGGATAAGCCATATGTGAAAACATATGTGAAATTGAAATATATTTCATTTACTATTTTTTATTTTATATAATAACTTAATAATTAATAAAAAAACAATTCAAAATGAAAAATGTTTGTCTAATTTCAATGTGATATCATGGAAAAGGCTGTATAAAGGTAAGAAAGAACAATTTTAAATCAAAATTTTACGTTTTTGAAATAAAAATAAAACATTTTCAAAACAAAAATGTGTGTTTTCATAACAAAAATGTGCTTTTTTAAATCAAAAATGTGAATTTTCAAATCAATATTATGTACTTTTAAATCAAAAATCAACTTTAAAACAAAATTTTCTACTTTTAGATTGAAAATAAAAAAATATTAAACTAAAACTTATCCATTTTTGAAATAAAAATGAGAATCGTTTTAAAAATGAAAATATCGTAGTTGATTTAAAAATTTTCAACTTTACCCTACTTTTGTTACTGTTTATTTTTGATTTCATGTCGGCATTTTTGATTTTACGTTGTTTTTATTCTCGGTGTAGCTTTCTTTTAATAAAAATGAAGAGAATGTTAAGAAATTAGAAAGCAAAGGTTTACAATTAAATTCAAAGTCAGGAACCTGAATCAATACGGTAATTCATTCTAGTTGCATCGTTTGAACACGATCTTGTTGCATCGTTGCAAATGCGTTTTTGCAAGGGTAGATTTTTGTGAGCGCACCTTTAACATTCAGCCTTATTGCTAAGTTTGTCGTATTATGATTATCGTAGAAACTATGAAAAATGCATCACTGAGTTTATTCGTAGCGCCATTTCGTAGATTGTTTTGTTCATCGGAGAAAATTTAGAAAAAATTTATACATCAAAAGTGGTTATTCCTTGTGAAGTTCAGTCACGTTTTTAGAGGGCGTCCCGTTTAAATTTTCTAATTTTGTTACTTAGAGTCACGTCAATGAACCGTGAAAATTTGGTACTTTTTTATTTTGACATGAACTTTTCCCACAACAATTTAATCGCGAATTGTTGATATTTTAATCAATTAATATTTTTATATTAAGCAAATATTTTGCTCGATTTAAGAGAGATTTTACCTAATTTTTTCGACATTTTAGGAGTTTCTTAAGTAAGGATTGTGAAAAAGCAGTTAGAGATGTTTGAGTAAATATTTTTTATTGTTTTACATAAGTATTAAAGTATTAAAATTATTGAATAGCTAAAAAAATATATTTTTGAGTGGCTGACTTCTAGTTTTTTTTTAAAGTCCTCAATAAATTTTTACTGCTGCTTTCGTCCTAAAATGTTAGGACTTTTTAATTTTCACTTTGCGTGGCGTAATTTTTTTAAAAAGCCCTCAGACCCTAACATTAAATTTAAACTTTAACCAATTTTTTTTTCCTTTTTCTTTTTGTTTTAAACAGGGTGCGGAGAACGTTTGAAATACGATTGTTCTCAATTATCGTTCTCCTCATATAAAATTGTTCTCGCAAATTATCACGAACGAATGGGGAACTCTCTGCTGGCGTCGTATTTTTAATCTCTGAAAAATTTGTCAGTCTAAAATTTTTTCGATCGAATTTTTCACAAAAAAATAACAAGCAACGAACGTTCGTTTTTAATTTTTCATAAAAATTAATCGTTCAAAGAAAAATTCAGGAACGTTCGTTTCCTAAAATAAGGTCGCAAAAAAAAATTTGTTGAGGATGCGTAGCATCGAGCGCTGTTGCTGTTGAATTAACATTTTTCCATAAAAGTGCAAATTATTTTATCATTAAAACCACCATAAAAAATTGATTTGACCTGGTAGATGTTGTTATTACCATTCCGTACAAGGACGAATAATTTTGTCATATCTGTGTCGATAAGCAATAATAGCTTAATTCGACTTACGACAGATCTGAGTTATTAATGTAGCTGTGTTCTATGCATATGCATTACAAACGCACAAAATCTATTGCTTCTAGCATGACCAAAGCCAAAGTTATGACACAAAAACAAAAGACACTTCCATTTAACTTATATGGCGATTGAAAAATTTAAAGCAAGATTTATCTAAACTTTGAAATCAGACTTAAGGCGTTATTGCATATCGACACAGATATAGTAGATCAGTTCACGATCTTGTTGTGTCGTTGCAAATGCAAAATAAACAGCTTTTACAAAAACAAGCATTGAAAAGCTTTTTCTGCATATGATTTTTGTTTTTGTAAAAGCTGTTTATTTTGCATTTGCAATGATGCAACAAGATCGTGAACTTCCCTATTATTTGTTAGAACCTCTCGAGATTATGACCTTTCAAAAGCAGACATAGTCCCAAGCGGTCTGAGTCCCCATTTGGTGTTATAATCGCTTATTAAGCGGTCATATTACTAAATACAATTTTTGGGACTATGTCCTCTTTTTAAACGGAACAATTTGTAATTTGAGATAATGTACCTTGGGGTTATGTCCCGTCGCCTCCTATGTTACCAGAAAAGCACGATAAATAGCACTTATGGTATTTTTCAAAGATTGTGGGATGTGGTAATTCTCATGTTATATTGTGAGAAAAATCTCTCACGTGAGTAAAAAAATACCTCAAAACCTTTGTGCGAGTTAATTTTTCCACGATTCTACTTTACTTAACACTAACAAAATTATCATCATACCATTACCATCCATCCATTATACCATTATACCATTATCTTCAAACCATACTACTATACCATATCCATTACATATATCACCCATTGAACTGTACCTATCATGCAATCTAATCATATAACACCAATCATAACAAGCCATCTTTATTCATTTGATTGGGCATATCAAGTTTATTTACCTTATTTACCTTATTTACCTTGTTCAAGTTTATTTACCTTATTAATTTTTCTCACTTTGGATTGTTTTGGACCGCTCTTATCGATATCATTGGGGCTATTCACGGTTTGAGCGTACTTTTAACAAATCGTATTTATAGCATTTGTTATTGTTCGAATTGTGAGCATCTCGCCATGTGACTGTCGTATAAAAAGACTCTATGACGTATGTGATTATGCGGCTGTAGACAGAGCATAAAAATACGAGGTACAAAAAACACGTCCAAGGGCTGCTTTTATTTACGAGTGCCTGCGTATTTGCATTTGTATGCAAAACAACAGCAAAGCAAAATGCGCTTTCGTAAATTGGCGTACAAATAGCGGATCGAACAAATGGCAGACCAGCGTATTCGAACTGTGAATGGCCTTATTGAGATGTTTTGATGTTATTTGGGCTGGTTCTTAAGATGATCCAATGCGGAGAAAGTGCGAAAAAGCTGTAGTAGCTGAACTCTATTGTTATTGCATGTTTTATTCAAAAGCATTAAAGCATTACTTTTCCTCATATGCATGTTTCATCTTTTCATGTTAGCAAGTGTACAAAAATACTACAACAATCTTATATTTTGTCTAATAACAACTCCACGTACAAACGAACGTTCGTGAATTTTTTCTTCAAACGCTCATTTTTAATGAACAATTCCAAACGAACGTTTGTTGCTTTTTGTTGTTGTGTGAAAAATTCGTTCGAAAAAATACAAAGCTCACAAATTTATCAGTGATAAAATAAACGACGCAAGCAGAGCGTTCCTTTTTCGATTGCGAACGTTCGTCTATTTTTAAATATTTCGTTTGAAAAATTCTCACACACAGCAAAAAACGAACGATAAGATTGTATTTTAATCAATCGCGAACGAATTTTTACGCACTCTGGTTAAATAAGCCAATCTCGAAATATCCTACACACTTTTTTCTATTTTTTTTACTGCTTCATTTACGCACGAGTGACGCGGATGTGACGTCATGAATTTTTTACTAATTTTAATATTTACGTAAAACATTAAAAAAATATTTACTCAAATATCTCGAACCGTTTTTTCACAATCCTTACTCAAAAAACTCCTAAAATTTTGACAAAACTAGGTTAAATGTCACTTAAGAAAATTTAAAATTAAGCCTTAACCCTAACACTGGTACTATTTACATATGTAAATATTTCACTTTTTAAATGGCTGCAAATTTGATAATTTTGGCACGATTTGAATATAATTTACATTCAGTGGCTAATTTTTAAATTTGTTTAAATAAACAAAATTAGCCACTGAACGTAAATTATATTCAAATCGTGCCAAAATTATCAAATTTGTAGCCATTCAAAAAGTGAAATATTTACATGTGTAAATAGTACCAGTATTAGGGTTAATTAATTTGCCCAACTTAAGCATTAAAAACCAAAGTTAAAAAAAATTTTATAATGAGCATTTATTTCTAAAATTTAGTGAAATAAACGACTGCTTGAAACAAGAATAAAAACTTGCTTCTAAGACCCTGGAATAAGACTTAAATCAAGAATATATTTTTTTAATTTAATCAAACGCAAGCTGTTTAACCTTCATCGGTCCCTTATAATATATATATAGAAACGAATAGGTTCCTTGTGTGTAAATTTTAAACACTTTTTTCGGGCGCAATATTTTCATCGATGAATGAAATGCATGCAATTTACTTACTTATTCATTATTTTATTCAATTTAAAAAAATTTTCAAATCGATTAATCGCGTAAAAAATTGATATATGTGTATAAAAGTAGATTTAGGAATGTATGTATGAATGTATATCACGTATAGACTCAAAAACCGCTGAGCTGATCCTTATGAAATTTTCAGTTAAATTGAAACAACATCTTGAGTGTGCTCCTGGGAAGTTTGGTGTTGATTAGATAAGGGGGCGTGGTACCGCCCACTAACCATAAAAAATGCTATATATCCGATGGTTTTGATCATTAAAAAACTGAAATTTTGTTTAGATGATTACTATCGGCAACTCCACTAAAAATGGGCGTGGTTGCACTTTATCTACTACTTTTTCGAAATCATGCTAGTTCCTGAGTTGTACAAGTTTCGATTGTGAACTAACTATGTATATAAATGTTACCACGCCCATTTTACCGCCCAAAAATCAATGGAACCTCTCTATATAAGGCGGTTTTGATCGAATAAAACTAATATCTGGCAGTTTAGTTCAAATGTTTACTATGGTCGCAATATATCTACGCCCACTTTTTCGAAATCATGCTAATTCTTGAGATGTTCACGTTTTGATAGTCAAAATTGGTATGTAGGTGCAATGAGACTAAGTAGCGATCACTATATATATACATAAATGTTGCCACGCCTACTTTTTCGCCCAACTATCTTTATAAAAAAAATTAATATATGTATGTGTGTAAGTCACGTAAAGACTCCGCCACCGCTTAACCAATTTTTATGAAATTTTTAAAGAAGCGGTTGCAAAGTCTTGAGAATGTTCTTGTGAAGTCTGGTTTTGATTGCAAAAAGGGGCGTGGCACAGCAAATATACCCCAAAATTTTCGATATCGAATAACTTTCGAAAGCATAAGTCACACATCATCGGAATTCGGTTTCGTGAAACTTTAGCAAGTTATAAAAGGCCTACGAAGGATGGTTTTTGCATTGTAAAAGGAGGCATGGCACCTCCCAAACAACCTAAATTTTATAAATCGAATAGCTTTGCAATTATAAAGTGCACAGCCTCGGAATTCGGTATTCGACCACAATTTACACATGCTATTCCACTCATAACATTTTATGGGCGTCGAACAAGGGGGTGTGATAGTAATGCACCGAGTTTTAGCTAGAAAAAAAATGAAAAATTGGGAAAATATCGAAACAAAAATTAACAATTAAGCAAAAGCACAGTGCCATAGGCACGCCAAGATTATAGTGTGTAAATTTTACTCACAAGAACATATTAGGAAAATTTTTCTGTAGGATAGCAGCGATAACTAGCGTGAAAAAAATGTCGAAAACATAAATTTTGCATACGATTTTTACATTGAGCCAAAATCCTAGCTCGATTTGATGAACTTGTATTAAAGAAATATCAGCTTGAAGTTAAAAAGTGTGTAAAATTTACACAAAGAACCGATTAAGGTTAAGCAAAGGTTATTAAAAATATTTTTGAATTAATAACTCAATTGAAAACTTTCCAGTGTTAAGAAAATTGTTTACTTGAATCAAGAAAATGGTTTTTAACTCAAGGAAGCAGTCACTTTTTCTAACTTTTTCTCTTTGCAAAATAGTAGAAAAACATTACTTTGAAAGGCAAAAAAAGTGCACAAATAATTCTGTTTTGATTCAGCAGAAGTTGTGCTTATAAGCTTATCAAAGTGGATGGATTGCAGAAAACACAGAGGACTACTGAAGAGTTTATGTAGCGATCAATAAAAGCCTGTCTAGTCTGCTTGATGGATTGTTCTGCAAAAAACTTGTTGTTGTTCGAACCTGTTGCTTTATGAAGCTATTTGGCATTAAGCTGAAATAAAATTAAAAAAATTTTTTTTTTAAGAATTATAAAACAATATATCAAGGAAAAGAAATTTCTCAAATCAAGCAAATTATTCTAAATTTCACTAAATTGTCAGCCTTTTTACACGGTAAAAAATCTTGGACTAAATTTTAAACTTTTTTGGATTACCTATAGGACAACACCAAAAACAGAATACTTTTTAATCCAAGGTGACCCCTAGTGAAATTTTCTGGAGAATATTTTTTGAAGGTTTTAACCTTTGACCTCCCTCTAAAATTGACTTATAGGATCTTTTCCAAAAAAAAGGGTCAAATTAACCCATACTGGAAGGCGCTAGGGGGTTAAAGTGTTCCGAAAAATATTCCCAAGACAAGAACCACCCTGAGTTAAGTTTAACATATAATTTTTCAAATTGTTTAATTTCATTTTTAACCAAAAAAGTCAAATTTAAAACTACTGTAAAAAAAATTTGTGACGTAGTAGAGCAAAAAGCGACTTGGACTCTTGTTATTGATGTCAAATGCTATGGTTTGAGAATGGTTTGGTTCACCCCTGAACATATGTGTTGCACTGTATAATTCACGTATGGTTCCAATCAATTTTTCCTCTAATACCTATCCCTTTCCTTTCAGGTCAAAGACCAAACGTTGTTTTGGCGCATGTCTTGGTTCTTTGATCTTTTTTAAAAAAAAAAATTAAAAAACAATTAAAAAATTGAAAAATATTTACTTGAATCAAGAAAATTTATCTCAATTCGAGGAAAACAAATTTCTCAAATCAAGCAATTTATTCCAATTTTAAGCAAATTTTTCTCACTTCAAGCAAATATCAAACTTGAATCTAGAAAAAATATTCTAGAGTCTTATCCAAATGTTTCTTAAATTAAACATTTTTGTTCTTAATATCATGTGTTTAAAAGTTGCTCAATTCTAGAAAAAGAATGCTTGAATGGAGAAATTAACGCTTGAGTGTAAGCTGATGACCTATTTGCTTGATTATTTTCTCTCCGTGTTCATTTAAAAAGAATGCTTGTGGAATAAATAGCTCTGAATTATAACCAGATTTTAAAAAGCATTGTATGCCAGCAGAGCTGGGTCAAAAAATACTCATTATAATTATAATTATTATTCATTAAAATTCAATTCCTTGAAATTAAGAATTGATAATTGGCAATTCCTCAGGAATGTAATTTGAAAAAATCTTCAATTCCATTACAGGAACTATAATTGGTAATTGAACACTTCAATTAATACTCATTAACACTCATTAATAGAATTGGAAAAATTTATCAATTCTATTTCAGGAATTGTAATTCGAAGTTTAAATTTCAATTTTTTTTTTTCATTAACTCAAAACTACTTCATTATGTATAAGAAAACTTTATTTGACTCCCACTCAGTAGCGTAACTATATTTTGTGCGCCCGCCCGCAGGTTTCTAAAAGCGCCCTGCTATTTACTTGTAGAGTAAAACTATGTTATTAGTAGGTTAATAGAAGCGTAGGAGAAAACAAGAAAACTCTTGACAAAAAAAAAGAACGAAAAACTTTTTTAATTCAATATTACAACAGTTATATATTAAAAATATCTTATTTTATACATAAATTTATATTTTATTTTAAAAGAATTTGTTAAAAAAAGCAATAACGTAAAATATTCTTTTTATAACATCAAATATAACACTATTTATGATAAATATTATAAGATTGTATCACAAAGTAGGTAAAAACAAAACATTTATTAATTATTTAAAAAAGTTAAACAACTTAAAGTTTGAAAAATGAGATCAATCATTTTCTTATTGGTGAAATTTTGTATTTGACGTTACCTGTTAACTAAATAATTTAACTAACGTCACAAAATATGACCAACTGAACGATTAAAATAACATCAGTAGCTGACTTGCTCAAAATATGAAAGCTAACGGGTAAATCGACTTCGGCCATAATCGAGTTTTGCCAAACAAAGGTGACTTTTGCTCAAAAAAGTCGGCTTTTTTACGTTCCTTTTGTCGTTTATTGCACCCTGAGAAATCGTATGTACGGTACTTTAATTTTATTTAAACACATATTATTAAATTTTTTGTCATTTGTTGTATTTGATTTTAAACAAAACGAATTTGCGAAGGAAATAAATATTTTAGTATGTCTTAAATTTTTTGGAAACAAACGACTCGTCGCACAGCGTAACGTCCTCATTCTTGGCCAAAAAGAGAAGGAGTCATCGTAGAGCTATGAAAATTGGCACGAATATCTTTCTTGACAAAATTAAGAAATATTGAAAAAGGTATACAAATCCGCCCTCTGCCACACCCACCTCCCATATAAACGAAACCCATTTTTGCCTGAAACTTCATTAAGCCTTGTCTCAAAACAGCGAAATTTGCTACATCAATTTCTTTTGTGATTATAGATAAATGGAAAATTTCAAAGGCGAATTCCATGCCCATTAATTATATTTTAGTAACTCAGACTTGAAAAATACTACTAACACAAGTTAACTACTTTTTTGTTGAAATTTGTAAGCTGTTTTTAATACAGCAAGGCAATTTTAAAAATTGAGTTGTCTTGTGTTTGGAAATAAGTTAAAATTTTGAAAAGTAATCAGGCCATACATCAAATATATCACGCATTTTAACTAAACAATTCACTATAAGAAAAATGTATATCTTCCGTGTTAGTAAGTGTTAGCAAGAAATTTTTTTGGGTTTGGTGTAACGCAGTTCTAATGATGTTTTCGTGAAAATCTTCTAGTCAATCTTTCTCAAAATTATTTTTGAGCACTATTAAAAAAATGCAACTTTGGCGGCATGTTATAAAGAAACGGTTGCAACTATTAAAAAATTCATTTTGATTTTTTCACCCAAGATATTTTCTATTGAAAGCTACAAAACTTTTGGAAAAATTCAAACATCGATGTACCATATTTTTGGCCGTTTGTTTTACAGTGTGCGTCGTTCTCCACTTCAATTATCAATTTCATCTAGGGACTTGTGGGCGCCCTTGGCTTAGTTGCGCCCGCCCGCAATGTGGGCTCTGCTGGCCCGCGTTTTACGCCACTGCTCCCACTGTTAGTCGGTTGGTTACAAATAAATATTTACTAATAAATGTATTATCATAGATACCAATTTTTTAATTTAATGCCACATTTTGAGTTAGAACAAAATATATAGATGCTACGCTTCCTGGTTCAATCCCGACAACTTATTTGCAAGGTGCTTGGTACACAACTTCCACACCCCTGTACAAAATTTCATTAATCTACTAACAAAGCTATGTGAGAAGTTTTTCCAATTACATTCCTGAGGAATTGAGATGTACAATTACCAATTCCTAATTCCAAGGAATTGGAAATGAGGTGGAATAAAATTAAAAAGGAATCATTGCAACCCAGCTCTGTATGCCAGTAATTAGCTTGAATTGAAAAAAACACTGTAGTTATTAAATATCTTAGAGCTAAATAAAGAGTTCAATTCGTAGTAAAAATTAAAAGAGATGCCAATTTAGGACAATATTTTGCACTTTTTATGCTAGGTTTTCACTACGTCATTTTCAGTGGTCAGTTCTTGTCAATCAAATTGAAAATAACAACATTTTGATATTTTTTTCTAACTTTGGCAATCTTGGAAAATTAAAAAGAAATAGATTAATACATGAAGCTATGCAGAAAATGTTCTAAAATTTTATTAAGGTGATAATTCAGGTGACAAAAGTTTGTGTCGTCATAAAAATGACATAGCGAAAAACAAGCATTAGACATTTTTTTAACAAAAGTGCTTTATGACAACTGTTACGATTTATAGTAAATTAAAATTTTAAAACAGCTGAACAATCAGAAATGCTTTTGTTAGTGTCAGCTTACTGAATAGAATTTTCATTCTCAATATCTGTTGATCTGAGTGAGTGATATTTTAAACTATCACAACTATCTAGTACTTTGTACGCAGTGACATGGTCTAAATAGCGTCCTCCAGTTTAGTTACACGCCATGACTGTAAGTGTAGGTGATTCATGCTGAGTTTGCCACCGACTACGTTCTAAATCATTTCCATTACATCTTGCAGCCGCACACACTTACTCCTATCCACCAACGGTCTTTATGTCCCATATTAAATCATCCAAGTGACTTGAGACATGCCGGTGTTTTATGCAAAGTCCGTTCCATGTCTGAGACAACAACAATAACAATACAAAGGTCTAGGTCGATTAGAGGCGCCAAGACAATGAAGCAACAACCAACATTAAGTTTTTTACTTTATTTATCTGACAGCTGTTTCTTTGCTCGAGTCTGTTTTTGTTACTATTTATAAAACCTAAAAGCGTTGTATTATGCTTTTAGTTTTTGTTTTTTTTTTTATAAACAGTCCAGTCGCGCTATAATAACAGTCAGTTCGAATTTTGACAGCTTCAGCTCGTGCCAGGCATAGAAATGCTTTTAATCGTTATAATTAACATGCGAGTAAGTCGTAAAGATTGAAATTTTCTGGAAATTCAAAGATCGTTAAAAGCGGCGTTCTATGCTTTGTTTATTGAGATTTGAGATAATCTTGGTATGAGTCAAGTTTTTTGTGGGACTTCATTTTGTACAACGGTAGATTTTTTTTTATTGTTCAGAGAATTCAAAGGGGATTCTGTGGATTTGCTAAAGATATGTTCTAGAAAAATACATTTTGAATGGTCAAACTGATTGGCTTTTTTTAATTCAGTTAGCGTCTGATTAGCATTAATTGATATCAATTTGCACATCATCTGCATATTTAATAAGTGCAACTACGTACTGTACTATAAAAATAGGTTTGTCTGTTTATGAAGTATTTTTACTTAATGAACGTATGAATCATACGCGTATTTCTGGAATAATTTTATTTATTATCATTATTAACAATGAACTACAGACTGAATTTAAGCTGTGTTCAAATCGTGCTAATGCGAATGCTAATTATTAAAATACCAAAATACTTTTAATCCGAAAAATACGATGTACTATTTTTCATGTTCCACAGTCAATGACTTTAAAACTAAGAAACTCCGTTTTAGAGATTCATATTGAAAATAATTTTAGAAATGAACACATTATTATAACCATTCCCCACCCCTCCGTCCGAATTGCTTAAAACACAGCATACTTTTAATACGACTTTCGTGTACAGTAATTTTTTGAATGGGGATAGACTAAAGGACATATCCGAAATTACTTAGAGCTCCATTTTTATCACGTTACCCACACACATTTTTTTTTTTAAATAAAAAATAAAATAAGTTAAAAAAAAAATTAATATAAAAAAGTGTGCGGTCGTTGGACCCCGTCAGGAAAGAAGTTCCTTACGCTTTTTCTTCAACTCCGAATGTTATTCGAAATAAAATCTGCAAACTTTTATTTTTGGTATTATTTTATATAATTTTTTCAAGGCAAATAACGAAAATGAGCAATCAAATCATAAACTTTAATATAATATTTAAAAAAAAAATGTTTTTATTGAAAATTAAAATGTAAAATTCTCATGAGAGATGAAAATAGGCAGTTACCGTTGCTAGCAATATTTGTTTCATGATGCAACAAGGCGTTGAGCATTGAACATTCATCATGTTCCTCGTATGGAGCTTGAGTTAATGGAAAAGTTGGATTGAAAACTGGACTTAAGTAAGAATATAAAACAAAATACACATTTTTTGGCTCCACCCTAGTGTCAAATTTTTTTTTAATTCCAACATAAGATTCGAAATCAGCGACCCTTAATACTGCCAGCACATACACAAAGAGAGTATAAAGCAAAAAACACATTTTTAGGGTCCACCCTAGTGTCAAAAAAACTTTGAAATTCTTGCATCAGGTACGAAATCAGCGACCCTTAATACTGCCAGCACATACACAAACAGTGTAAAACAAAAAAACACATTTTCAGGATCCTTCCAGGTGCCGAAAAAACTATTTTCAATTCTTACATCAGATTCGAAAACAGCGACCAGCGAGCGCATCTACTAAGAGTATAAAACAATAACACATTTTTAGGGTCCACCCTAGTGTCAAAACTATTTAAATTCTAACCTAAGGTTCGAAATCAGCGACACTTAAAACTGCCAGCACATACACAAAGATTATAAAGCAAAAAACACATTTTTAGGGTACACCCTAGTGTCAAAAAACTTTTTGAAATTCTTACATCGGTTTCGAAATCAGCGACTTTTAATTCTGCCAGCACATACACAAAGAGTGTAAAACAAAAAAACACATTTTCAGGATGCTTCCTAGTCAGTGTGACCAGAGTGGAATATTATATTCCACTTTGGCATATTTTAACTTCGGGAAGCATATTTTTTATAAAAATATGCAGTATAAAAAGTGGAATATTTTTCGTATGATTATATTTTTCAAAATTCACAAAAATTGCAATAAAAAATGTCTATTTGGTTACTAAATGGTTATTTTTTGGCTATCGACACTTTATATTTTTTCATCTCTGAACTACCTTGTAAAACGCAATATAAAGAATTCATTTTGTGGTTAACTTCTTCGTTGTCAATTTTATTGCAATTCATTTAATAACTTCACGCAGCTTAAAAAGTGAAGTAAATTTGCTTATATGTTTGTTTGGTTGGATTTTTTATGGATTATGTTACAGCAGTAAGTAATTTACTTAAGAAAACATTAGGGGCTTTCACGATGTGTTGTATTTTCCCTTATATTGTGTATTTTTGATAAATTTGATATTTGTAGTAAATTTTGTAATATAACAAAAACAAAATGCACAGTTTTCAAAATACAACCCTGTGGAAAATATACAACGATGGAACACTATTGTATTCTGTGTAAATTTCGTTGCGTATTAGATCAGCTGATTGTACAAGCATTTCTACTCAGCATGGAGCAAGCTAAAGGCTACGCTGTGAGTTTATTTAATAAAAATTAATATAATTTATTCTTTCATTTCAATTTTTGTATGATTTCCTTCAGTCAAATGATGATTTAAATTAATATTTCCAAACAGAAGTACATACAAAAATCAGCTGATTTTAAAAACACAATATGTACTTTACTGAAAGTTCGTTCACAATAAGTTGTAAGCATTGTAAATTTTGCAAAAATTTATCACAAATGCACCACATCGTGAATACCACTATTATTGCTAACAATAGCTATTTCTTTTAACTATTTTAAAATGTGGATTCAAAACAATAAAGCAGAAAAAAAAGTTATTGATCAAAGTTCGGAATCTGAAGATTTATCAAAATTTGTCCTTTTCTCGCTTAGCTTACCATTTAGCAATGCTGAGGTTGAGAAAATTTTTAGTTGTATGAATCTTTCTTATTTAAACGAAAATTCAAAATAGAATGCAAGAAAAACTCTTAAATAATTTGTTGAATGTAAAAACATGGCTGCATGTTCAAAAAAGTGTTGTAATACCTATCAAATACCAGATAGTTTAATAAAAAAATTTAGAAATGTGAATTTCTATGATAATACTACAAGCAACAATTTAAAAATTGACCTCGAAGATGTGCCTGAATTTTAGTTTTGTATATTGTATATCGTTACTTAAAATGAAAAAAACCATAACAATGTTTATAATTTTTTTATAGGAGAAGGCAAAAACGTTTTAAAATAGCACATATTGTAGATTTTAAGATTATAATTTCTTCAAAATTTCATTTATTTAGTAGATATTTTTAGGTATTTGTCCAAAAAACGGCTTTTAAATCTAAAATATGTCCCATTTTAAAACGTTTTTGGCTTCTCCTACAAAAAATTAAAAACGTTGTTGGAGTTTTTATATTGTAGGTGACAATATGTTATACACCTATATGTTTCTAATTTAAAAATGAAGTTTGAAGTATTTGACTATTTTTAAGAGAATATAATTCTTGAAAAGACTTTTGTAAAGTACAAAGCAACTGATATATGCTTCGTTTACGTCTTATTAATATAATTTATTTAATATTAACTTATGTTTTATAAATTTAAGTGCGATAGTAATCAAATAAATAAATGTTTTTAAACTTGCTTCTGTGTTTTTTTTTTATATGCATATTTAGACTTATTTAGATATATATCTTTGAAACTGAAACTGGAATATTTTTGTGAAATATAAAAATTGAAAGTGGAATATTTAGCATATTTTTTTTTAACAAAAAGCATATTTTTTCAAAAATCTTCTGGTCACACTGTTCCTAGTGCCTAAAAAACTTTTTGAAATTCAGATTCGAAAGCAGTGTCCAGCTCATTTACAAAAAGTATAAAACAAAAACACATTTTTAGGGTCCACCCTAGTGTCAAAAAACTTTTTTCAATTCTAACATAAGATTACACTGTATTACACACATTTGCTGCAGTATCCATTTCTTAAAGCAATGAAGATTCTCAAGTTCAATTTAAAACAAACACACAAACATAAAAAAGTATGTGTGTGGCTGCCAAGCACGGTAGAAGTGAAACCTTCAGAAAACTATAGAATTTTAAGTACGACTTTTTCATAAAACATCGTAACCTAAGAATGAGATAAACCGAATTAAAAATCAAATCTTTGACTTTCCATGGAAATATCTTCACTGTTAATACTGTTAATATATTTAATTTAAATATTTTTTTTATTCAGGAGTCTAAGAAAGAGACTTAAGAATATTTCTTCACCGTGTTTTGTAATAATTCTACCCGTTCTTGTAACGAATTTTATTACCCTAGTGCTAATATTATTTCTAGTGTTTTCTTGTATTGCCATACCCCTTTTTCGAATAAAGCCCACTTGCTTTACCGCACTTTGTCATAATTGTGCCTACCTTTATACTTAACTTCAGTACCCTAGTGTCAATATTATTAGAGATACAGTGTTTTTCTAAGTTTGACACGCCCCTTCTTATAATAATGCCTACTTTTTTACCGTATTTTACCATAATTGTGCCTACCCCTTTATTAAATTTCAGTACTCTATTGTCTATATTATTCGAGATAAAGTGTTTTAATAATATCGACACGCCACTTTGTCTAATAACACCAATTTCGCCCCTTTGTCGAATATCGCCCACTTTCTTTACCATAATTTGTAATAATTGTGCCTACCACTGTACCGAATTTCAGTACCCTAGCGTCTACACTGTGTCTATACAGTGGTTTTCTAATATTGCCACGCCCCTTTTGTTAAATAACGCTCAATTTCTTGACCGTAGCTGGTCATAGTTGTGCCTATCCCTGTACTAATTTCAGTACCCTAGTGTCAAAGTTATTCGAGATACAAGGTTTTTATAATATTGACACGCCTCATTGTCGAATAACGCCCACTTTTTAAATGGGCACTTCCGTGTTCAATGTTTCTATCTGTTACTCGTTTGTAATTCTGTTCGAATTTCGTACTCGTCTGCTACCCAGCAGGGAATTAAGCGAGTGCTCCGCAAAAGAAGGCATTATTGGCGTCAATACACCTTCCATGATCACTGCATTGCTGAGTACTTCTGTAAGGTATACTTTTTGAAGGTTCTGAGTTTTTTCATATTATTTTATATGAAAAAATTTATAAAAAAATTTAGAAAAAATTATACATAACCAGAACAATTTTAAATAAATATTTCAATAAAAAACCAAAAAAAAATTTATTATTTAAGTCTTTTCTTTTATTTATGTTTCAAGAAATTTTACAAAAAATACAAAAAACTTTTTAAATGAACAGAAAAATTTTTAAAAAAAATGTAGATTTAAAAAAAACCAAAAAATTTTTTTTGCTCCGAGCTGGGTCTCGAAACCGCGCTCCCGAAAGCCTTCTTTCATTTGTAATGCTGCAAAATAAGCTTAAGTTTGTTAACAACTGCGGTGGACAAGTCGATAAGATGACGGACCACTACGAGGAGAGGACGTTGGCTCAAATCTGCATTCATTTTGTATTTTCAGTTTTTTTTTTTAATTCCAAACATAGAGTGGATAGTGAAGATTTAAACTAATTTGAAAAATTTTAACCCATTGTAATAATTTATGTGGAAATTAAGGGGATCTTACTGATTTCATTCAACTTTGTATAGGAGGTAGCCATGGTTTTCATACGGGTTTTCGAAATTTCATATTTAAAAAAAAATATTAATTGTTTGTGCAAAATTTCAAGTCATTAGCTTAATTTTTGCGGAATTGAAAGAGATTATATTGTTTTGGTAAACTCACTTCGTATGGGAGGTAGACGTGATTTTTATTAGATTTTTACAAATTTCATACAAGCAAAATTTTAAACCATTAGATTAATTTTTGTGAGATTTAAAGAGATTTTACCGTTTTGGTAAACTCACTTTGTGGTTTTCATTCGATTTTTCCAAATTTCATAATTAAAGCACACATAAATTATTTAAGCTCATGTGCCAAATTTGAAGTCATTTGCGGAATTGAAAGACATTTTATCGTTTTGATCAAGTCATTTCGCATGGGAAGTAGACGTGGTTTCCATCCGATTTTTGCTCAAATTTTATACTCAAAGTCATGGGCGTCCACAGGGGAAAGGGGGCGCTTGCCCCCCTAGACAGTGAATATCTTTATATAAATATCTTTATATTAAATCAAAAAGCCGTAAGCTATAACTAAAAATGTTACGGGAGAGCCAAAAAACTTTCTGAATTCTAATTGTAATTGTATGTTGCGCTCAAATTTAGGGATTTTAGAAATTTTTAATAAAAAATCGTTTTTTTTTTTAGGAGTGTACAATTTAGCAGGAACAAGTGTTTTGATAAAAAAATAACTTTTTTTAAGTATATTTATAAATAAAGCTGAGCTAAGCCATGCATACATTTTTAAACAGTATGTTGTAACCGACGTAGTGATAAGTTCCGAGATATGATAATTTCATTTACCCTTGTTTCATTGGCACCTTCCAATACGTATTTTTACACTTAAAAAAATTTGTGTGTAAATATTACTAATAACTGCGTCCATTCTATGAATTATATTCGTGGATTTTACCAGTGATGTTCCTCGACGCGTCGTCTTTAATTGTCGACATTCTGCTGCCGATAATGTAGAGAATGGTAGACAACGTAGATAATGTAGACAATGTCGAGGATTGTGTAAGCAATGTCAACAAAATGCAACACTATGAAAATGCAAGTTCTTATTAGACTGTGCTGATTCTTATATTCCTTTGAAAAATTCGTTTATTTAACAAAAATTAACAAATTGAACAAACAAAAAGCATGTCTGGAATGTGTAAAAATGACGAATACTCCGAACTTGGACTCAATTTAAGTAAATACCATAGTAAACATGCAGCTTCTGATATCAATTATCTACACGTCGTTAAAAGCAATTGTCTACACGACATTGTCGACACCGTCGACAATAGTATTGTTTACATCAAGTTGTCTACGCCGCTCATCACTGGATTTCACTGACGAATAGGACTCGTAGATTGGACGTAGTTTGGTACATATTACAAATATTTTCTTCGTATTCGTACAAAAACAAATGTATATTGTACGAATACATTTGTTACAGTTACCAGAGCTGTAAAAGATTTCATCAATTTGATTTCATACACAAAAAAGTGAATCAGTGAGTAACGAAATAAGAATGCATTCAATGAATGCCAAATTGATTTATAAACAAAATTTTTATTTCACATTCATTTTTAAAAAAAATGAATAATTATTCATTACAATTATTATTTTTTGTTATTCAGAATAATGAATAATTTTTTTATTCATATGAAAAAAGAATGCAATTCACAAAGAATTTCAGAATTTTCAATCATTTTTATTCTTTATTCATTTAACCAGAATTACTAATTTTCTAATGAATTGCTCATTTTTAATTCATTATTCACTTGTTATTCATTATTAATTTTTTATTCATTATTTATTTGTTATTCATTATTTATTTTTTATCTATGGCTTAGGACTAAAGTGAATAAAAAATTAATAAAGAATAACAAATTAATAATGATTATAAAATGTGTAATGAATAATAAATGAATTATGACTAAAAAATTAATTATGAATGAAAAATGAATAACGAATAAAAAATTAATAATGAATAAAAAAAGAATAATTAAAAATGATGAAATTCTTTATGAATTGCATTCTTTGTGAATAGCATTCAAATGAATAAAAAAATTAATTCATTATTCTTGATAACGAATATGAATAATTGAAATGAATAGTAAATCATTTTCGTAAAAGTAAATGTGAATTAAAAATTTTATTTATAGATCAATTTTGCATTCTTATGTAGTTATGTTCATTGGAATTAAAATTCTGAATATCAATGCCAATTTTACAATTCTGACATTTACTAATAACAAAAAAAAACATTCTATCTTAGCTGGGGTTTGAACCACGGTTTTTTAGCTTACGGGCCAGGTACTCTTTCAATAGACTACGGCCACCTTGCAATTATACATTTCCTTATATTCGGAAATTGTTCAACAAACCGGGCTGAAAGATTTCGGTTGTAAATTTTTTAAACTCAACTAATACTAAATAGTACGAAGCCATTAGTAAATACTACGAATGCAATGGAAGAAATTACGATGTTATTCTTACGAGAAATTGAAGAATAATAAGGAATGATATCCCTATTAGTCGAAGATCATTCTTCGGACCAACAGATGGTAAGGGATTCTCAACTTGGACTATAAGAGAATTTATGTTTTAAAGTAATTAAACACAAGAAAAAAACAAAGTAAAATTACTTTAAAAAACTAAATGCTTTCCCAAAAGTCGGCTTAAAAAAAAATCGTTTTTCTGTCATAAAGAAGATCCAATTTCTATAATTTTTTAATTTTTCGTAAATTTAATAAAATTGCTAACAATCTTGCAGCATTTAAATTTTTGAAAAATGCAGCGATCTAGGCGAGGGAAAGCTTCTGATTCAAAAACGAAAAAAATAGGAGATTCTGAATAAAGTAGGTTAATTTTAAATCATACACTATTTTAAGAAAAATCTGATGCCAAATTCTTTTTAAGAAAACGCTTTAACAGAATATCTTATGGTCAAAAGTTTTTTTATAACTAAAATTTAAATAGGAACATTTTTTAGATTACATTTTCTTTTTGTGCATTCCTTGATGCCTTGATGCCTTTTCCCCCCTAGAACGAATCCTGCAGACGCCCTTGCTCAAAGTTGATATTAATGGATAAAGCTAACGTGCAAAATTTGAAGGCATTAGAATAATTTTTGTGGAAGTGAAAGAGATTTTACCCGTTTTGGCTAAGTTTATATTGAATTTCGTTACGATAGCTTTAAAATTACGACTGTTAACGTGATCACAGACAGACAGACAGATATGACTTAAGCAACTCTGGGGATGATGCTGATCTAGAATATATACACTTTTCTATACGGCCACGCCTCATTATCGGCGTTACAAATGGATTTTCTCTAGTATATTGGTCAGCCATTTGAGCGATCATTTTCCATTTATTTAAAAAATGATGTCTAAGCTAAACTATTAAATTTTTTTGAAAAATTCATTAAAATTTAGAAAGTTACGATTATTACCTTTACTTTTGCAATTTGATAAATCTTTCAATGATTTTCAAAGCAATTTTTTGTGGGGAAACACCTTTTAGGTACATTTATCAAAGGAGAAAGGCAGAACCATAAAATTACATTTTTTTTTTTTATAAATAATGAATATTTTCAGCAATTGTTTTATTTTTGTATTTTTACCCATTATTCCTAAAAACGTTTGCAAAACAAGTTATTGCATTCTTCTTGTCTGCATCGTTTAGGGTAGTTGTTTTTTCTATTTGCGAACAATGGTTGTTTTAGCTAAATTAATATATTTAAATATTTGCGTGATTTTGTGCACAAATAAAGGCAACACTGCTCTTATCAAAAGATTAGCAAAAATTAAGGCAATAACTATACCGCAGAATTAAGGGGTTATCGCTAGTTTGACTTTATTAAAAAAATGCTAGGTAAAACTTTTAAAACATCTAATGAATTCATAAAATAAATTTTAAATTGAAATAAATAGATAATTACTAAATCATAATAATAAACAAATAGATTAATAATGTCATGGTACAAGCACAAAATTCGGTTACAAATTAAAATCGAATAAAAAATGGTGTTAGATAACACTGAAAGAAGAAAAATAACAAGGTTCCGCCAACGGATTCTGATGGAGGGAACCAAAAAAAAAATATACGTGTATCGGCGTTTTGAAAGTTTACGTCTGAGTTTTATTTTAGAGGGGGTTTGATTTATCCCCCTTTTGAACATTCTCATAGTGAATCTGCAAACGAAACCAGGTGACCCTTACATTTTTGGTATAGGATGTGTTCAGCACATTTATGTAAAATATTACGAGCAACATTTTTGTGGAACATTTTAACCCTCTAACTCTTCAATGTATGGGTCTTTTTTGACATGTTTTTGATAAAGCGCAAATAAGACCCAGAAAACAGGGATATAACGGGTTAAAATATTCCACAAAAATATTTGCCATAAAATTCTACTATAAGTCTTTGAATACACCAAAGTTCAAAAACCAACTTGAATGCCAAAAAAAGTGAAAACTTAAAATGTGTTTAAGGGTTAATTTCTCACTTATTTAGAATTGGTGTTAAAATGTCCCACAAAACTCAGTGTTAAGGTGTTAGTACCTATAACAAAAATGTTTTACGTAAACTTTCACTCTAAATCGCCATACAAAAGAAAGCTCTACATATAATATCTATAAATACAAAGAAGAGAGCAAATTTTGTAATTTTTCCACTAATGCACTAATTTGGCGCATCATACTTAGCAATAACAATGAACCTTATCAGCAGCACATTGGCTGATCCGTTACGTTTCAAAAAAAAAAAACAATGAAAAGCAAAATTTATACCAAAAGTTATTTTGGAAAAAAAAACTATTTTGTTGTTCAGAGTAATCTATCGAAAGATTTCATTAACCGAATATTTTAACAAGGATTTGCTGTTTCTTCATTTGTCCTCCTGTAGATGTGGGAACAATTTGCTCAGCACACACTATTGTTCAAGAGATTATAAACATTAAGAACTAGCAGTTAAATTGGAAGGATACAAAATATGCAAGTCGTGCACATCCTGTACTTTGGCCAGAAACATAGATTTTGTTGCTCTCCAACAAAAAACTCTGCGTAATTTATTTATCATGTCTACTTTTATCGATGCAAGGGTAGAAATCAATGTAAATGCAAATTTCAATTACAATGAAACTGAGAACAATGTTGTTGCAGAAGACAACGCATGCAATTCTGCTAGCTTACAACACTGCCTTAATTACTAATTGCAATCGAAACGCCAAAAGGTTTCCCTTTTTTTACCAGCAACAATGAACGAAACAACCATCAGAGTAAACAACCCAATCGAACGAGGGTCTGACCATCCATGCAACCGACCGACCCATTATGCGACAATGACCTCTTTTCTCGTGCTTAGGCTATTCAAGGCCAATTGCAAGCAAAAGAAAAAAATTATGTTTGCAGACGCAAGAAGATCCAAATGGACAACAAGCTCAGCAGCAACAGCAACAAGAACAAGAAAAAGTGGTAACCAACAAGCAAGTCGCTATGCAGGAACATAACAACAAACACAAACAATAGCAAATAAGGCACAGAAGCCTACCGACTCAAGGTAGACAGACAGACAGACAGACAGACACACATACACACACACAGGGACAAGCGTATAGAAGAAGCTAAAATCAACTAGCTAACCTTTCCATATTAGCCAACCTTTGGACACTCTAGGAAGGGATGCCTGTCTGTTCGCGGAATATATAGCATGAAGAAAGAAAAAAATACAAATAAAACTGCAACTACAGCGAATATTTATGATTTTACACAAATATTTATGTTGGATCGCGAATGCTGTAATAGAGCTGAAGCTGCTAAAGACAAATCAAGCCACAACAATACACTATCCATCCACCACAAAAACCATAGGCAAAGACAAGACAGCACTCGCAACATTGACTTGCCACTTGGTGCGCACACGCAGAGCGGATTAAAACGCAAGCGCACACGACCGCCAGTCAGCTAACTGCTGCTGCTGCTGCTGCTGGCTGGGCTTTGATTTGGTGCAGCAACATTTGTGCGCATCAACTTAGTTTAACTAAGTCGCTTGGGCGTCCGTTTTTTAACCAACATCTTTGAAATGCACCGCATTTGGTAAAGTTTGCCATGAATACCTCGGATGCAGCCACTTGAAGCTGATGTAAATCAGCATTTAACCATGGAGTGAGTGTTGACCATACTTTCGCGCTTGGCTGAGTCGAAAAGGTCGGCAACAAAGAAGTTTGAGATACATCATTGAGGAGGAATGGTGCGGCTATTTTTAGCTAGGGGAAAATTAAACTTATATAAAACAAAAAGGGTAAAATCTATTTCCGTATAAAGCCTTATCTTTTAAGTTTGCAACGCCTCTGTTTTGCCGCTTAAGGGCCAAGCGTAGCTCGGTAACTGACTGCAGATGACTTGTTGCAGTTCATCATCCACTGCGTAGGATGAAATAAATTCCTATGAAACACGCAATGAATATGCACTAAAGTGCATATAAACTTGTATAAATCGCTTTTTAAGTTCCCGAGGGAAAAATAGTCGACTTTAAATATGTAGTATAGCGAAATGAGTGCGAAATGTGTGTTTGAAAGAAACATTTTTTAATCTGATTTTAAGTCGAAAAGATTATAAATTCAAATGATATGGCAAAAACTAGATATACTTAAAAGGGTTAAAACACAATTTTTAAGTAAAAATATTTTATGCTCAAGATTATCTGTCAGAATGGAATAAAGTAATCGTTCTTACCACGTCATAGTATATTGTAAAATGCTCTTAACACATTTCCAGCTATTGGTGCATTTTTGCACCTCCAGAATTTTCCAAAATTTCTTTAGAATTTTCTCCAGGTGAGCGCGACAGTGATATTACCTGGCATTGTAGGGATTATGTTAGAATGGATTGTTGACAATATACAGTGGTGGTCACGAATTTAGCACACACTGTGTTAGTAACTCTAATTTGAAATTTCTTACATCTTAGCTTGAGAATTGTAATCAAATTTTTTGACGTAGAATTACGTCTTACAGCGCGGTTTGTATGGGGGTCATTTTCACGAATTTTTTCAAAGTGATATTTGACACTTTGGGGTATACCTACAGCCTTTAATATTCATCGTACAAAGAAAAAAAAAATGCCAAAATATCACTTTTAGTGGGAATAAAACGAATATCTAATAAAATAGCAAAATCTAAGAAGATGAAAAATTCATCTATTCGGATGAGAAATGCACAAGCTGCTTAGCTGCTTATGCTGTTTTTAAGGTTGTTGTTGTTGTTGTGTTTGCTTGTTTGGTTCGTAATCACGTCGTTCGTTGTTGTGCTGCTTTTGTTATTGTTATTTTTTATTAATATGTATGTAAATCATACATATATAAATATACAGTCATGTGAAAATAAATACGGACGCCTGTATTTTTATACTTAAAGCTGCATGAATTACATACAAGGTGCAACTGATAGAGCATTAATTCCCTCGGGTGGTGGTTCCTCCAGATAAGGCGAGTATAAAACTTTAAGGAGTTTCCTCCCACATTGTAAAACTTTCAGGATACAGGGTGTTTTACGGTTTTAGTACGTGTTTAGTGTTATTGATCTAGAATCTAAACTACTCACCATAAAACAAAAAAATAATATTTTGTATTTTAGAAAAAATATCAACTTTCCCATCAATATATCAACCACTTTCGTGTCATGTGCTGCAGCGGAGCTCAAATTTTGAAATTATCAAACGAAATATCAACAAATTTTGTATCTTTTGTTTTCAAGAGCTGTAATCGTCAAAATTTAAAATCTCTGTTTTTCATGTTAAAATACACTTAGTCAACAGTTTTTTCTAATTCTAACTTAGCTCCGCTAAAAGAAAAGATACAAAATTTGTTGCTATTTCGTTGGATAATCTGAAAATTTTAGCAACGCTACAGCACATGACACGAAAGTGGTTGATACACTGATGAAAAAGATGATATTTTTCTAAAATAGAAAATATTATTTTTCATTTTATGGTGAGTAGTATAGATTCTATATCAATAATACTAAACACGTACCAAAACCATAAAACACCCTGTACCTTGAAATTTTTACAATGTGAGAGAAAACTCCATAAAGTGTTATACTCGCCTTATCAAGAAGAATCACCAGCCGAGGGAATTAATACTATATCTGGGGCACCTTGTATATAATTCATGCAGCTTCATATATAAAAATATAGGTGTCCCTATTTATTTTCACTTGACTGTACATCAGTTGCTTTCATTTTTTTCGTTTCCCAGATAGCCAATCGGATCGGTTGAAAACGGTGTGCACTTTTTAAAGCACTGCAGCGGACCGTTTCGTTGTCAGCGAACTATGCATTGTGTGTTTCATATAAGCGTACCATTTATTAAGTTGTATATTAATGTTGATTTTCTATGATTTAAATACAAATTCTAATTGTTTGATAGTTTAAATCATTCTTGATTTTAAATACAAATCCTAGTTGTTTGATAGTTTAAAATCGTTTATTGAGCTTTAGGTCAGGTCAGAATTTTTTCCAAAGAAATAACAACAACAACATTTTCAATATGAAAAGAAAAAAAAACATCACTAGCTGATTAATTAGTTAGCTGATTAGCTGAACTAGTTAGATCAATTAATTGTTCTAACCTGACCTAAAGCTCAATAAACGGTTTTAAACTATCAAACAACTAGAATTTGTATTTAAATCATAGAAAATCAACACAATACATAACAAGGTCATATAGAAAACTTTAAGTTGTATATTAATTTTATTTGTTGTTAAACAATTGTAACCTTTTCTTGAAATGGCTTTTATTAAGTTGCAACAATAAACTAAACAATAAACGGCAACTTAACTGCACTACCTTGATTTCAATACAAGATTCAATGCATATTTCAGCGTTTTTTGGCGAACGGGTGAAAAAGAGAGGGAAAAAGGACAAGAACACATCAAGCAAATATGACATAAATTTCAATTCGATTCTTGATAAATATAAAAAAGGAGTTTACAAATATACAGACAACGGTTTAAAGGTACAAAAAACTGTCGTTTTCATACCAGCAAATCAGACGCTGCCATTTTAAGTACCGTTTAGCTGGCACGGTGACATTCATGGCTTGTTGGGTTGTAATACAATAGAGAATACAGATGCATGTAGCTAGAGAGCCAGTATGTGGCTACAAAAAAATGTACTACTACTAGCCAAGGTTGCCAGTTAAAATTTCAAACAATTCCGACAGAAAGTTACTTTATTCACAGAAACATAAATTAAATACAACAAAAACTACCATGGTAAACATAAACAAAAAAGTTTCTACCACAATAAAAAAATCCCACGATCATTTAAAATTACCACAAAAGTACCACGCGTTTTAAAAATACCACCACTAACTACATATGCATTTAAAATTGCCACAAAAATCTCATTCGCATTAAAAATACCACAATAAGTCCCATATGCACAAACAATTTAAAAAAAATATTTAGAAATACCACAACGAAATTTTGCTTACTAAAAAATAAAAAAATTTTAAGAAGAATATTACCAAACTCCCACGGAAATTCAAAAAATACGCCACTGAATTCCCAAGCCAATTAAAAAATACCACGCTGAATTAAAATATTTAATAGGATTTCCCAAAAACAAAAATTCCTAAGGGCAATTAAAAATTACCACGAATGGGATTTTTTCAACATAAATGGCAACGTTGCTTCTAGCTGCTGATATTGTTGTTTTGGTTCTGCATGCGCTGCAAAGGGCCGTTTTTTACTCGGCAATTCTATGAGCAATAATTGCTTTTGCCGAAAGTAATTTGTGGACTACTCGGGTTTAAAGGGGACTTTCGTAAACCCCCTCATGCGGGCGAATAGTCCACAAACTGCTTGCGGCAAAGGCAAAATATTGCCGAGTGAAAAACGGGACAAAGAGATCTTACTACCAGAGCAATAATTGCTTTTGCCGCAAGCTCGAGAATTTTCGTGTATAACGAGTGAAAAGCGGGACATAGTAAGCAAAGTTCTGTTTATTTTCTGTGGGCGATTCGGTTCATCCCCTCTAACGCTGCTCAACCGATGTGATCTTGCTCTTTTCTGTGCGTCGTTGTTTTAATTTGCTTGGCAATTGTTGTTGGATCAGTTAGCTGAAATTTTTTTAGATGTTCTTAATTTTTGCTCGACATGAACAGCTGTATTTGACAACTAGCTCTCTTTTCTCTGCTTTCTACTTCATTCCTCTCCGAGTCAGCCCTACCTGGTTATTCTGCCATGAGTTGGAGTACGAATAAAATGAATGTTTATTTTCAGCATGTATGTATACTACTACGCAAATTTGCGCATGCGTTACTAAGCATGCGCTGTGCTTTAAAAACTCCATTTAGTTTTTAAATGCCATAATAAATTCCAACTATTTTTATTATGCATTATATTCTTTCCATATTAAAAATTTATTTTGTTAGCTAAAATATTAAATTTAAATTACTTTTAAAATATACATATATGTATATGCTTTTTACTACAGGAAAAAAAATAATTCAAATTTACGCATATTTATTTCCATTAAATAAACGTAACTTTGAATTACATTTAGTTTTAACCAACAAAACAAATGAAAAAGAACAACAAATTCATCACCATAAATATCAAACGAAAACTTTTTATAAAACAAAACAAATTTTTACATGAATTTAATTGTGAGCTTTTTAGACCAGGTAAGTTTAAAGAAGGACAACAACAACAAATTTGTTTTTGAATAATTTTTATTTAAAAGATTAAATACTTTAAAAAAGTTTTGAAGAATATACATAAAAAAAAACCAGAATTTTTCCCTATTACTGTATAAAAAGGAATTCTACGTCTATACTTACGATACTATCGAAACTGTGTCTTTTTTTGTTGAGTATTGTTTATGAAGTTAACTCTATGTACCGTTAGTTGGTTTCTTAGTTATCCTTAAATTTTCTGACATATTTCAAGTAGTATCAATCAATGTGGTTTAAATGTTGGACACGAATTTAGCACAGGTTAGCATTACTGTTCCATTTCGTATTTTATTTTCGTTAATTAAACTTTACTAGTAATATATACTAAATTTATTAAGTTTCTATTTGAATTCTAACAAAAAAATTGCAGAAAGATATGGCCAAAGGCTACTGATGTTCAGAGGCTCAGCGGTATTTGATTCAGCAAATGAAAAATGGTGGAAGCACAGTTTAAGAGATTGCTCTATTTCTTAGATGTTCGTGAAAGTTATTATATAACGCATTACAACATGTAGAGCAGTATTAGAGCATTAAAAATGTAAAATAGCGACCAAGAGCGCGAAAAACAATAGCAAGAGAGGGCCATTTGATTTATAGAGCTTCACTTAGTGATCCTTTTAAGAGCTCAAATAAAATTTAAAATAAAATTTTATCAAAATATGGCATAAATGTATCCTCAAAAGGCATAAGAAAACGCTTGAATGAAAACAATTTCCGTAGCTTTATAGCCCAACAAACACCACATGTGTCGCAAAAAAATATTAAATGCAGTCTTGCGTTTGCAAAAGAATATTTAAAAAGTCAACGAATTTTTGGAAAAATGTGCTTTGGAGGGATAAATCAAAGTTTTGCCGGTTCGCATCTGACAGCAAACAATATGTGTGGCGTCCTCAAAACATGCAACAAAATCCAAAGTACACGCTCAAGACGATTAAACAGGGTGGCTGAAATGTTATGGTATGGGCGGCGTTTTCTTGGCACGGAGTTTGTCCGATTGTTAAAATTTACCAAAAAATGGATCAGCACGCTTACACAAACGTACTTGTCAATACCATGATACCGTTTCAAGAGGATAATTTGCCACTTTAATGGCGTTTTATGCAGGATAATGATCCAAAGCACAGTGCTCACATAGTTAAGAGTTGCTTGGAAGACAAACATAAATCGCGTCGGAAGCGAATTTCATCTGGGGGGCAGTACAAATGGTGGTGCAAAAAAAGTTCACCAAAATTTCTTCACATGAAACATGAAGAAGAGAGAAAGAAGAGGAAAATATATAATACAAAAATATTATCGTTGTAAAAAAAGTGATGACGCCAATGAAACATATTGATATTTTGAAGTAGCCATCGCAATCATCGGACTTAAACCCGATTGAGAATCTGTGGAGGGATGTCGAGCAGCAAATACTAACAGTAAAATCCAAAAATTTGCCAGATTTGTTTAGGGAAATCCAAAGGATTCGGTACAGTATTCCAAAGTACCGTTGTGAGGCTTTGGTCAAAAGTTCACCAAGGATATGAGATGCAGTAATTAAGAATAAGGGATTTCCTACGAAATATTGAGTTTTATGCAATCAACTTCGATTATATTTTTCATCTAGACATTTTTTCGCTCGTGTGCTAAATTCCTGACCAAGTCGAAATGCTTATTTTTAATTTTTATTTGATTTTAAGTCCGCTAACAAAAAGTTTTGAAATAAAAAAATGTATATAAGAAATAATGAAGACATAATATATACACTAAAAAAAAGTTGATTAAAAATTTACAACAAATAAATGGAAAATATAAGTATTCACTTTACTTTTTTAAGTGTGCTAAATTCGTGACCACCACTGTACATTACTTTTGGTTTAAATCGATTCGGTCGTTTTCTTGGATTTTAAGCCCACGGCGCGTCACAATATTTGGGTTTTTTTTTTCTTTTTTGATTTTTGAAAATTCCGGAAAAATTTCAAATCGCAATATCGAAAATTGCTGTTCAATAGTAACTATTATAAGTTTTAAATTGTATGTTAAAATAAATTTAGAACCCGTTTGCTGTTTTAAAATGGGCAGGTACGGCTGTGAAGGTATGTGATGCAGCTAGTGGTGCAAAAATACACCAGTCCCCCCAGCCCTTACCTGTGGAGGTAAAAATTTTGCCATATAAAGTTTAGGGCCATATATAGACTCTGGACGAAATTTCATCAATTTTGGCCCAGTAGTAAAGGAGCCGCCGGAAATGGGTTAAAGCTTGAAAGTGTTAGAAAAATATTTTATTTCAACTTGCAAGACTTTCTTGAACATAAAATATTTAAACTTAAAAATTCTTTTTAATCATGTTTTTAATGTTTAAAGCCTTTAATAAGAGAGAGAGAGAGAGAGATGCCCCGCTCTATGGTCAATCCTAGTAATATTTTTTAATAAAAGTTTCCTTAAATTTTTTTTTAAATTATTACGTAAATTTCTTAATTTCATAAGATTTTTGGTGTACCAGGGTTTCTTAAAGTTTTTTTTACGAAATCTCAGTACATGCTAATTTAAAATCTCAGTCATATTACTAACGAAAAACTTAAAAGATGCATTAACATTGTCGCAATCTAAACGACTCTGCCAGTCAAAACTTCCTAAAAGAAAGTTTAAATATTCGAAATCACATAAATTATAATTAAATTTTAAAAAAATTGCGATCTTTTCCAAATTGAATATAGTTAAAAAAAAATTAAACATTTAAAATTAACCCTTTGACGATGAATGGGTGAAAAATAACAATTACAATTTTAAGTCGAGTGCGCATACTTTTCGAGATGTTTTCATAAAATTGGGCTTAAAGGATTAGAAATCAATGTGGCTTTTCACGTGTGCCACATTTTTCAAACTGGTTTTAAAATTAAAATAAAGAAAGAAAAAACTAGGAAGTCAAAAAATATTTTTTTTACATTGCTATCTATTAATTCCGATTTCTCAGACTACAGATACAGGTACTTCAAACGATTTTGAAATGCGAGCGGATATACTTTCTCATCCCAATTATGCCAAAATTTTTATTTTACTCCAACAGAGTAAAAAATAAATTTTCCGGATGAATTTTTCCGGATTTGTTCAATAAAAAATATTAAAAAAATTTTCTTATTTTACTTTTTTATAGACATAGCCATCGGGAATGACAATTCTACAAAAATATTTTTAAAATTTATCGCATTTTTTTTTTTGTCGTCCTCAAAGGGTTAAAGGCACGTTATGCATGTCTGTAGACGACAAATTAAAAAAAGCATTCATTAATATATTTTATTTCAGAGAATAACAAAAATAAGATCAAATAAATTACCTTCTCTGTAAAGTTCAAAGATCAGCGGAACTGTGCATCAGTGGAGCCCTAAGAACCACTCCGACAGACGCATTAGACATAATGCTCCATCTTTAATAGGGTTGCCAGGTCGCCGGAACTCGCCGGGACTATCCCTGTTTTTCAATTGGTGTCCCGAGTCCCGGTTTTTGTCGTAAAGTTCCGGAATTTGCACAAAAAATTAGAAACGCTCTTAAAACAGCAAACAATGTGGATTGAAATATATATAATTTTCCCATGTTTAAAAAAAAAATTTGATTTAAAAGAAGTATGTGAATTCATAAGTCAAGAAATATCCGATACGCATGAAATTAATGCAGATAAAGAATAAATAAAGAAGGCATTTAGGAAGTCTACTTATACTTTATTCGCAATGTTATGCCTGAATATCATGCTGCAGTTCTAGCTCTCGAATGCAATGATTGCACCATATTGGAACTGGATTGGAATGCGAAAGTTATTTAACAGTTTCAAAACTAGACAAAAATACAAACTTAATGACAGCAAAGTCTAGTGGTAGCGCGCTTGACTGTCACTTAGAGGTCCCGGATTCGAATCAAGCTCAGGCCTACGCTATAACCTTCTTTCCTTATTTCTTATCAAAGCTTTTGCGACATTAATAACATCCTACACAAAAGTTTCACTTCATTTCTACCTTCTTCCATTCTGTGGTATCACAACGCATCAATAATATGGTCTAAGTAGGCTGGTCTAAAGACCTGCCGCCACCTTAACCTAACATAACCTAAGGTAAGATGCCTTTAAAAAATATGAACCATGCGGAACAAACAAAATTACTTTTTGATGCTGATAAATTTTTAAAAAATATAGTGAATTATTTAAAATACAATTTATTATAGCTACTTAGAAGATTTACTTATAAGAAAAATATCCATCTAAAATATCCATTTATTTTTTTTTTAAAATTTAAGTTTTTAATGCCTTTTAGCAATGCTTATTTTGAAAAAAATTTAGTCTTCTAAATAATTTGTGTTTTATAGACCGGAAACGAATGTCTTTTGATTTGATTAAGGCAGAATTAGTTGTCAGATTAAATTATGAAGAACAATGTTTTAGCTTAAAACTATTTTGAGATTCGCCAAAGGCTTGTCCATTTTGAAATACGAAATTGAAATACGAAATATAAATTATTTTGTGTAATTTAAATTTAAATACCAATTGCGATAAAATAACTTCTCTTAATTATACACTTTACATACGTACTATATTAAATGATCATCCATTAATAAATATTTACATAAAGGCAAACATATCTTTAGTTTTGAAGTATTTCTTACGCAAAAAATTTCCGGCGAGGTCTGTAAAATCCCGGTCTTTTCTAAAAATGTCCCGATATTGCGCTTTCCAAATCTGGCAACCTTAATTTTACACCACTTTATATCATAGCTAAACAGATGGTCGCCAATACAGCCATCCGCCGAGAAGTCACCTCCCAGTGGAAATAAAGTACACTAGGACATTCTTAGAAAATTTTTCCCTGCTATATCTAGGTCCATCGACTACATCACACAAAAACTATCCTTTGAAAGGAAGTTCGATGTATCCTTATCCTCTTGAAAAGGGTGGGAACTAGGAAACCGTTCATCTCAGAATGTCATTGAGATCTTTACTGATGGATCAAAACTAGATGGCAAAGTACATTTTTAATCCAAAAAGTACTATTTCTTAATCCAAACACTAGTTTAAAATAGCTGGGTCTCAAACCCACGTTCCTGAAAAGAACTTATTTGCATTTGTAATGATGCAAAATAAGCGAAACTATGTTAACAACTGAGTTGGACGAGTGGAAAAGGTATTGAACCAGTACCAGTATCAGAGGACGTGTATTCAAACCATGAGCTGGTCAGAAAAGTTTTTAATTTTAAGTTTATATTTATATTGCTTTTTTAAACTTTTTGCGGATTAAAAACTAATCTTTTTTTGGATTGAAAAATTTTAAACTTTTCCTTGGATTAAAAAATGATCATTTTTAGTGTTGTCCTATATGTAATCCAAAAAATTTTAAAATTTAGTCAAAAATTTTTAACCGTGTAGGTGGAAGAGTCTACTCTAAAGCATTCATTAAACATTAACATAGCTTTCAGGTTCCCTGATCTTCGCAGTGTATTCCAAGCTGAAATCGCTGCTATACATGAAGCGTTAACTTAGCTTCAGGTAAATGAAATAACTTCCATGGATATTTGCATACTATCCGATACTCAAGCCGCTTTGAAAGCACTAGGAACTGTTGAAATAACATCTGAAACAGTTCCCAACTGCCGCAGATCTCTAAATGAGATGGCAAAGCAGTTCAGAATCCTGGATATATATAATATAATACTGGATTCCTGGACATAAGTATTTTCTAGGTAACTGCAAAGTAGATAAACTTGCTCGTACAGGTACTACCAAACAACTATCTATAAATAAGGCAAGCCTCGGTATTCCTCTCACCACATGTAAACTCCTTACACACATGAGTTATCCGGCATCAAAACCAACAACAGATGGTCCGCTGGCAACACGTATAATATAACGCGGCAAATCTGGCCCCAACTCAACCTTAAGCGTTCAAAAGAACTCATTTCTATCAGTAGAGACCACATCAGCACCATTGTAGGGATCCTTCTGTAGAAGCTGTAGAGATGAGGAGGAACTCTCAGAATCTTCGGTTAACCGAATCATAGGCTTAGTAAACAGCTCAAATTGGTTTACATAGAGATAGGAAAAATTAACCCTTGTTATCACAATATGCCTCATTGGCCTAAGTGTGTCTCGTTTGAGACAGCCACACTAACCTGACCTAACCTAAATTATCTAACTTATTACCAAAAGTATTAATCTGGTTTTAATCTAAGCTAAAGAAATTATCAATTAAATAATTTTCAAAAATTAGTGTCCGACCGAAACCGGAATTTTGGCCAACACCGAAGCTGAATATTCGAAATTTTATAATATTCGGCCGAAACCGAAACTGGCTTTAATATGAAAATGTAAGTTTTTACAAATAATTTTTTTTATTAAAAGAAAGCAAAAGTACTTTCATGCACATAAGAAAAAAATGTAATACAAATCAAGTATTATTTGAATATTGAAGTTTATAATAATTAATTGAAGTTTACTATATTAATAAATGAAATAATTTTTTATTTTATTTTTTATTACGAAAGTATTGCATACTTTATATCTTCCGTACACACTCAAAATAGTATGCACCTACAATGTACATTTTTATGGAACTACAAAACAAAGTATTTTTGTTTTTTTTTAAAGGTTTAGTATTATAAAAATTGAAATATATCGTTTTCGTTTCCTTTATTCCACACACACAGAATTCGTTCGGAAGTTTAATCATATTATGAATCAAATATAATAAACCAAATTATAGACGAATTCATAATTTTTGTTTTGTACAATGCGTTGTAAATATTTTTATTAAACCAAACTTATATATTTGAATTAAATGACTGATGCAAGAAATTTTTACCAAAAGTTTCCTCAATATGGCCGAATAGCCGAAACTAGCCGAAATTCACAAAAACGGCCGAAGCTGGCCGTAACCGAAACCAAATAATCGGTCGGACACTAGTCAAAATGAAATAAAAAACTCTCTCTCTCTCTCTCTCTCTCTCTCTCTTTCTCAGCAAGTCTCATTTTGAGCAAGTCTCATTTTGAGCAAGTCTCATTTTGAGCAAGTCTCATTTTGAGCAAGTCTCATTTTGAGCAAGTCTCATTTTGAGCAAGTCTCATTTTGAGCAAGTCTCATTTTGAGCAAGTCTCATTTTGAGCAAGTCTCATTTTGAGCAAGTCTCATTTTGAGCAAGTCTCATTTTGAGCAAGTCTCATTTTGAGCAAGTCTCATTTTGAGCAAGTCTCATTTTGAGCAAGTCTCATTTTGAGCAAGTCTCATTTTGAGCAAGTCTCATTTTGAGCAAGTCTCATTTTGAGCAAGTCTCATTTTGAGCAAGTCTCATTTTGAGCAAGTCTCATTTTGAGCAAGTCTCATTTTGAGCTAGGCAAAATCAAAAAGAATTCGATGAGCTGCTGACCCAAAGCTTTACACGGGAGGCCTTTTGAAGCAATTCATAGTCAGCTAAATTGAAGTGCTCTTTTTCAATGACATGCAATGTTAAAATAACAATGGTGTGTCAAACGTTGGGTCAGCGCTTTCAGCTGACTTGCAAGCACTCAAAAAGGCCTTTCGGAGTGCTTTTTTCTCCGATGGGTAGTAAAGGGTGTTAATGTTTGTGTTTGCGTTCAAGTACACAAACTTCAACGCTACAAAAATGGCAAAGAGTGTTGTTATCTATGCTATGCATCTTTAATGTTCTGTTTTCTCAAATCTACGTTACAGTGCCTTAACATACGCTTAGTTAGTTTTTATTTTTGTTCACTGATTTACAGACAGCTGGTTGAATTTCGATCGCAGGCGATACTAGTAATAACAATTATGTCTTCCTGTATAGTAGAATTCTTCGCAACAGCATTTTTTAAATAAAAATTAAAGTGCAAGTTAAAATATTTCATCGGCGCGAATGAGTAATTTAGTCATCACACGTTTAAGTTGTTGTGATTGAAGTTGTGACAGGTGTTTCTTTTCTAGTAAAAACCGCGCAAAGAACTAATTGTAGTTAGTACGCAGCGACTTGAAATATTGTACAGAAAATTATTTAAACAGCTGTGGAAATAAATAGAAGAGCATGACACACATAAAAAAATAACTACCAAAACCACATGTTTTGCTACTACAGAATATAAAATTGTTAATATATAAATAATTCTTATCTACGTAAAAAAATGCTTTACTGTAGCTTTTGCTTTATAAAAATGAGGTCATATCAAAATCATAATTCTTAGATGAAAAAATCAAATCATCTTGTATGTGATGCCAATTATACTAAAAAATAACTTTGAATTTCATTGACAATAACACAAAAAAAACCCAAATATTCCACTGAACTGATTTCGTAAACGCTTCCGTGCCATGCGTCTATCACAAAAGCCAGAGAGCTGTAACTGTCCCAGACAAAAAACAAAAAAAAAACCTAGGCACGCGGTATAAAAATTGCAAATAGCTACATATGTTTTGTAAAATGATTAACAGACAATTTGTTAAACCGTCGACGACACATTGTCACTTATATTTGTTTTGTAATATTTTCATTGTTAACACAATAAAGAATTTTTATTTAATTTATTTACTCAAATACATGGAAGCATATGAATGTGTATATATATATAACTTTAATTTAATCGTGGGTAATGTTGATACTATGGAGAAAATATGAAACTGACACTTCTGCTATGTAAGTATTTTATATTCATTAATATGAATCATCTTTTAACCGTGCTGTTAAACTATTCAGCTACTGTAGCGACGTATTCCCCAAAAATAGTAGCTTAGTGAACATTTTTAATGGCACTCGAATTAATAACCGTTTAAAAAAATAAATAGAGATATTTTCTATATTCAAGTTTAGGTACTTATACCAAAAAATCTACAAAAAATTCTTTTGTGATTCTGTTGAGACATTTTTTATTGAACAAATTGCTCAAACGGTTTTTAATGTTTTGAATCAAAATTTTTGTAATTAGTCATTTCTTACGTTGATGATAATATATTTCCATATGATTTTGGTAAGTTTGAAAAACAAATTAAATACGGACTTGAGCAAGGAATTGTATCTAGTGCCAATTTGGGCCCTTTTTGTCAGTTTCGGCTAGTTTGGGCTATTCAGCCTCAATATGGCCGAACCCGGACACCGAAACTTTTGGTAAAAATTTCTTCCATGAGTCATTTCATTCAAATATATAAGTTTGGTTTAATAAAATTATTTACAACGCTTTCTACAAAACAAAAATTATAAATTCGTCTATAACTTGAATTATCGTGTAAATGCAAAACATTTTGATTAATTTTATGTATGATTATACCATCATTTTCGATTTTATCATCTATATTGCAATCAATAGAACGGAATAACATAAAAAAAATTATCTCTTTTATTATTATAATAAACGAAATTCGACCAACTTTCTGAAATTTCAATCGTTTTTCTCATTCTGAGGCATTGACCTTGCCTTAAGAAAATGTGTTTGTACTAAGAAAATCTTAAGTTTCGAGAGAAAGCAACAGTTTTCGAGATATCGTCATAACTTTTGTATCAAAATTTTTCAGAATTTACTATTTCTAAAATAAAAAAATGTACTATAAAAAAATGCTTATTGTAGGGTATTCGTAAGAGATAGCGAAAAATGTTTTTCCTACATTGTATAAATATCTAAAATTTCCTCCTACGCCATGTTCTTCCATTTCTTATAGTTTAGGTTTTACTTCAGAAATATTATTTCAATGCTCATATTTCAGGTCAAAGGTCACATAACTATTCGATGAACTTCTCCCTACTTTAATTTATTTTAAAAAATTATCAAAATCGGTTCAGAAACACGGAAGAACTGTTTCTCCTACGCCTATTTTTATATATAACGAAATGGCTTAAAACATAGATTTGTGTATATAACTTTGGAGTGGTTTGAAATATTTGAAAATTTTTTCACAGAAATTATTTTTTAAGCTGTAGAGCTTTGTAGAAAACATAAAAACAACATTTTAAAAAATTTAAATTTCATCAAAAAAATTCATCATGATTTTCGATGATAGAAACTGTTTTTTGCATTATGTGTCAAAATTAAGCAATTTTTGCTAATAAATGATATGTCATATGAAAGAGTGTAAAAAAGAAAATTTTATAAGAAAAACAAATGATAACAACAAAAACGTTTGGCCTATTTTTTGAGCAGAAATTTTTTTAACATATTACCCGAGAAAAATATTGCCAAAAAAGCTTTCCTATACCGTTATATTTCTGAACCAACGACAACCAACGACGTTTCATACAAAAATACGTTGTACTGAAAGCATCTATAGTTTTCGAGCTATCACAATAATTTTCATGTCAAAATAACGGAAAATTTTCATAATTTGCTATTTGCAAGAAATTTCACCATCACAATTTATATTCACACTTTTAATATCAAAAAAATGCTTATTTTAGGGTATCCGTAAGAGAGGGCGCAAAATGTCGCAAGTATTTTTTGCATACCTTATCAATGTCTAAAATTTCCTCTTACATTATATTTTTCCATCTGTTATAGTTTGGATTTTATTTAATAAATGCTCTTTTTACGCTCATATTGCACATCGAAGGTCATCAATCTAAAATGTAATCATACTGTGCAGCCAGATCTTTCATTTGATACCTCATTCACTATTCTACCTCTTCTTAGCCCTGAGATTCCTTATAAAAAATAATACAAACTTTCAACGTCAATATTTCGGGTCAGAGGCCATAAATTTAAAATCTTAAATGATTCTGCACATGTAGGGCGCAGTACCTTTCGAATGATATAAGTTTCAGTGCCTTGTTCTAAAATTAATATCGAAAAAGTGTACGACAACATTTGATGTTTGCCTATTAATATATAAGATTACTAATATCGCCTGCGGTCGAAATTCGACCAGCTCTCTTTAAACAGTGAACAAAAATTAACATTAACGTATTGTGTGTTAAGAAACTGTAACTGTTAAGGAACTGTGTGTTAAAAATTTGAAAACAAATAATCTGATATCGATGATCAAAGGCAAAATTATCCTTTTCCATTCAAATTGGGATACCTCGAAGAAAAGAAAAGAAAAGATAAACCGAATTGAAGCTAAACGAAGCAGCTAGCTATTGTTGGCTTAACCTTTAGTTTAGGTAAGGTTAGGTTAAGGTGGCGGCCGGTCTAAGACCTCATCCCTGCAACTCTTACAGAAGTCATTCGCAGTTTTACGGCATGCCTATAAATAAGACAGTGCTCTATTATAACGCCTATCAGAATGGAAAATTGTTAGAGGTGGTGCTATGCTTCCACCTAAATTAGCCATTTCTTTGGCATATTGCCTTACAGCCAGCATGCACGACGCAAGTGGCATGCCTAATGTTTCCATGTCAGGCAGCAGCTTTAACGTTGTACCTTCTCTAGTGAGCTTATCCGCTCTACAATTTCCTGGAATATTCCCAGGCCTCGATACCAAAATATCAATAAAAAAGTATAGCAGTGAGAGGACTGCCGACCGAAGCGAAAACCTATATATAAAATATTAGTATTCCCTGGAAGACGTTGTCCTGCCACGGACCGCCTTACTGCTATATAAGAATTTTCATGCTAATAGGGGGTTTCGGACTATGTAGGATGGATTTGACAGGTCGGACGGACATGTAGGATGTGCGAAAGCTCATACTGCAGCCCGTCCTACATGAAGGATGAAATCAAAAAGTTTTAAAAGTTCCGCTCTGATCTTGTTCATCTCTGTGCGTCCTTGTTTGTAGATTGTAGATATATATAGATTTACCAATATTATATATATTCTTTAATTCATATGTATAAACTGTTTTCTAAATTAGTTCGATGTCATATGCTGACTGTAGCTACAAATAAGCATCCACAAAAAATTAAAGCTTACTGTACAACAATAACTTCTTAGCAAATTTACAACAACAACGCAAAGAGAATTACAAGATCCCAGCGGTTGCGCAGCGTTGGAGGGGATGAACCGAATTGACGGCGTAAAATATACAGCACTTTGCATGCTATATTTTCTGTTTGCCTGCTAGCAAGCACTTATCACTTGCTTGTGCTACTGGTGATGGCACTTAGAGGATGTTGGCTAGCAACAAATTGTGCACTGCACTTGCTGGTGGAGGCACTTGGAGGGCGCTCGCCACCAAAGAAAGCCAACTTAACTTTGCTGCACTTGCTAATGTTGGAGACCGTTGGCCCACACACAGGCAGACACAAACTCAAGCACTTTCGTTCATTTTTTTCATTAATTTGTTATTTTTTAAGTTTTTTAGGTTTACAATATTACAAGTTTACGAAATATGTTGCAAGTACAAGCTCCCGAATTAAATATTTCGCAAATTGATAAAATGCAAATAAAATAAAATATTTGCGCTAAAACACGACCGAAATGTGAAACGTCAAAATTTGTAATTGTCAAAATTTCATCGTCCATTTGACACAGCAAAAAAGACAAATTTATTTCAACACACACAAATTTTATTCAACTTGATATTTTCTATCCTACCACGACTGATTGACACACAGCCATAGTTGACAACTCTGAATATAAAATGCCGCAGTGGTGAAAATAAAAAGCCACTGACAAATACAACAAGTATGAAAATTGTCAAACTTTGTTTGACCATATGTAATAAAATAAGAGCATGCGTGTAATTATTTGAATGTTCAACATATTCCTTTATCACAAGTTAAAAATTAAAATGTTAAAACACTCAATCCATACTTTATTTTTCTTGTTTGCAAACGAAGTTCCAGCAGAAAAAAGCAGAAAGAGAAGAAGATCGATCCATTTTTAAATCTCACCATGAATAGCAGCTGTTTGAGTAAAAGCAAATTTTTCAAAAATGTTGACAAATACAACAACTGAAGAAATTGCCAAACTTTAAAGGCATATATATACCAATATAAACCGAACTAATAATAAGTTTTGGTTGCAAACATCTTATTGCAACCTAACTTAAGTATTTTTATACTAACAAACAGATTATATACATTAATTTCAGGAGTTTCCAAGTGATTTCTTTGTGAGCTTGCGGCCGATTGTGGATGATTTCCTTGGAAAAATACGATGATGCAAACCAATGATTTACCCTCTACCAAAATCGTTCAACGCGCCTAAAGAAGTTTTCACTTCAAAAATTAAAAGTTTTTCTGCTGCCATAATTTTTTAGCAGAGTTTATTAAAATTTGTTTAGGTTTTGTCTTTATTTGAAGTACGGTGTGGCTCTTTGGAAGGAATTGAAAATCTTAATGTGACTCCTATTGGCCTCACTCGTGCTCACCCCTGCTATATACTATACACTGCTGCAGTATTCTTTATAAATTTACAAAATTTATAAATATTGTTCGTAAAGGTACGAAAGCATTTACTCTTTATGCATTGTTTTGCTTTTTTATAAAGAACAGCAACTTTGCAAACATTTTCAATCGCCTCAGATCCCCAGCGAATCGATTGGAAGATAAGAAAATCGCCAGCGAGCTCATTTGGGAGTCATCCAGGTATCCGGGAAGTTTCGAAAACGAATCGCAGAGAGAAGTCTTAATCGATTCGCTGGGAAGAGTCCCAAGCGAATCGCCTTACTGATATTCGCGGGAAGAGTCGCACACGAATCGGCAAAAGGGTATTTAAGCGAATCGCCGACAAGAGAGGCACATGAATCGCTTTTAGGGTTCCTCAGCGATTTGTTGCGAAGCGTCTTTGTTGAACGTTCCAAGTAGGTATGTGCAACTGCCAGCAAAAGTCGACTTCGACTTTTTCAACCGTTGAAAATGTAAAAGTCGACTTATCGACTTTTTGAACCTTTAGAAGTCGACTTTTCAATTTTTTTTTTTACTTTTTTAAATATTTTTGCACCACTTTTGTAGAAAAGTTAAGAAGCAAATGATTCAATATGGAAAATGTGTTCTATTGTTAAAAAATAATCAAAAACATGTACTTCAGTAAATAAATAAAATACAAAAAAAACAAAATATTGCAATTTTAGTTCTTATATAATCAGACTTCTTATGAATAATTTATGAATCCCGGGTAATCGGAAAAGGGAGAATTAATTTTCAAGATAAAGTTTAAGAACATTTTGGAAATTTTTAATGCAAATTTCTTCATCAACCGTCAATATTGATTAAGGTAAAAAGGAATGGTAAGGAAGGTAAGGAAGATGTCTCTATCTGCTGTCTTAAAAATGAAAACTCCCTTTTCCAATTACCCAGGACAAATTATTCATAATTGGGCTGAATATCAAGCCCTAACCGCCAAATTAACGTAAGTGTTATAAACCAAATTTTACAAGAGAAGCATTTTCCTTGTTTTTTTTTACATAAGCGTTACATGTAAATTTTATTTTTGTGTTAGATATAACTTTATAACAGTTTAACGTAGAGATGTGAAATTTTTTGGAGTTGACAACTATGTTTTCGTACTATCGTTTGCCATTTAAAAATTAATTTCGAAAAAGTGGCGCTTACGTTAATTCGGCGGTTAGGGCTCAATATATTTGTGCCAACATGTTAAGATGTTCTGACGAAAGCCTGTTCCGCAATTGGTTTGCTATGCGACCAGCATAAAAAAATAACCTTTCGGATGGCACCGAAGTTGCAACAATTGATAAATATTTTCTTGCAACGGCCCAAAACAAACGGAAATTCAGTTTTCATGCATTTCCAGACAACAAGTGGATTTTTATTAAGTTTTCTATCAACAGCTGGCCGAGCCAGATAAGGGTGGACATCCCTTCAATTTCATCAGTTGTATAGTCCATTTTTGTTTTAACCACTTCATCCAAAAAACATAATATGTCACTGTTATCGGATTCTTGATTGTTAGATATCAATGCCGCTATCACAATTTCTTCATTTGAAATTTTTGCTTATCTCATCTCGGCGTTCGCAAGATCACCTAAATGGAGTGGGGGGGGGGGGGGTACTTTTGCAGTAATTATTTATGTACTGCTGCTTACCAAGGTGAAAGATTGCTTGAGAACTCTGACGAATATTTTGAAATGCGTGCTTTTTGAACCTAGGATCTAGAAGTGTTAAAGAAGCGTATGGTTTCACCAATTTATATATAATAAGTTGGGGATTTGCCGAAGCAGACCACAGTGGGTCCCTTTTCGTCCCCCATTGGACAAAGGGTACTACTGCTCGGAGTACTCGTACGTGAGCATGCTCCTCGTGTAAGCATCCTTTGTCACCTCAAGCATATCCTTATAGGTAAGTTGACCAATCTCGGCTTCGCCAATAAATGGGCGTCCCAGAGTGGTCAATCTTATGCTTGCCAGCGCCGGACACTTTTTTTGTTTCCGGCTCCTCTAGGCATAACCTACACGCATCGTCCTCGGTCAGAGTCATCTTCCCGAGATGGTACATGAAGGGACCGTGTCCTGTGACCAGTGCAGTAAGCCAGCTTAAAGTCCTTCGATTGTATCGGATAACTTTTGCTGCCTCACTACGAGACCACTTCACGGCCGCCTTTGATTGCCTGCAGTTAACAGCTTCTTCCCACCTTTTACTGTGTTCCGAGTCCGTCCATTGTTTAATAAGGCCTGCCACCATATTGTCGCCTATGGCGATACGTGGTTCTGGTCCACAGAATTCTTCTGCTGATCCTGCTCTTGCTAAAGAATCAGCTTCTTCATTCTGTTCTATGCCAGAGTGTCCTCTCACCCACATAAGTGTGAGCTCATTCGTCTGGGCGCACCTATTGAGTTTTGTAAGACATTCTATGGCCAACCTGGAAGTGATGTCTGTCCGTTGCATACACCTAATCACAGACTGATTGTCGAGAGCGATGACAATTTTCTTGCCACTCATCCGGCCATCTATCAGGTGGTCCAGCGCATGCACTACGCCAAGCATTTCTGCCTGGTATACAGACACAAACCTCCCCAACCTCAGTACACAGGATAGGCTTAACTCTTTTGAGTACACGCCTGCCCCGGCCCGGCCATTCATCAGAGAGCCGTCTGTGAATATACTGATATCGCTACCAGCGATTTCTTCACAAACGGCTCCATCCGTTATAAGAGTTTTATAACATTTTTCTGTTATTTTTACTCTCTGCCTTCCATCCATAGGCATAAACGCCTCCCTGACATCTCTCTGTACAATATCAAGGATGCGAATATGACCATGCAGGGCCGTTGCCCCATGCCACGTAGCATTTCGCAACATCCTGAGGGCTGACAGCGCCGCTGTTTTCTTTATTTCTAAATCCAACGGCAGCATACCTAACAGAACCTCCATTGCGCTTGTTGGAGTGGTGCGTATTGCACCTGTTATTCCAACACACGCCAGCCGTTGGACTCTGTCCAGTCTCTTCTTAATGGTTTTCTGGCTGACTTTTGTCCACCAAATCACCGAAGCGTACGTGATGATGAAAATTAATCCATTTGAGAGTAGTTTGAATATTGTGAATACAAATTTGTATTAACAGCCCTACTCTGGCAAAGTAACAATTCTTACCCAGTATTCTTGATATTTCTATGTGTTTGTCGTAATGTTTTTTTTTTTTTAAACAAAATTTGAAGCTCAAAAATTACATATTTTGATAAAAATTGTCACCTCTCTGTAGTTCGGCTGGTGGCAGCATATACCTTTGGACATGCCATTTCTTACACCTTTACAGGTACGGCCCAATGGGACGGGAGAATTGTAAAGCAAAAATTGTAAAAAGCTAAAAAGACAGTTCTCAAATAATGTTTTATCTAATATTGAACTAGTTTTTTTAATAAACATGTCGTGTATACATTTAATCATTTTTTTTAAAGAAGCTGGGGGGCCCCAAAAAATGTGTGCCCCGGGCATTTCACGGGCTCTGAAAGGCCCTGGTAACTATGCATATTTTCAAATTTAAGTTGCATTTTCATCAAAAAACTAGAAATGGGTAACGCTGCGCTGCGTTGCACTTTTGAGTTGAAGCACTTCAATGCGTTACTGCGCTAATATACTTGTTTTAAAAAAAGTAACGAAATATCGCAGTAATACAGATAACGTTTTATTGTTATGTTGCTTTGTCATTCACGGAATGGTTTTCCAATATGTATAACAATATTTAAAAGTTTTCGTAAGCGTTCAAACAAACGTAAACTGCGGTAATGTTTGTTTTTGCGTTGAATATGAACATTGCGTTAATAGTAAAAAGTAACGTAGTGACACAAAACCGCATTAAAATATATGTGCTTCATGCTTATTTTTTTCTTTTTCCTTAGATTTGCATGCTTTCTAGATACATGGAATTAAAGTAGCATGCAACTTGTCTTGCGTATAAGAAATGTGTTTGCATATCTGTGGGATTGCTTACATTTAGAGCTGGGTCAAAAAGTACTCTTTACAATTCCTTGGAATTAGGAATTGGTAATAGGTCCACTCAATTCCTCAGAAATGTAATTGGAAAAAGTCGTCAATTCCATAACAGGAATTGTAATTGGTAATTGAAAACCTCAATTCCTCAGGAATGGAATTGGAAAAATCGTCAATTCCATTACAGAAATTGTAATTGGTAATCGAACGCTACAAATCCTTATAAATGGAATGGAAACAATCGTCAATTCTAGTACAAGAATTGTAATTTGAAGTGAAAATTTCAATTACTTTTTCATTAAATCAAAACTACTTCATTATGTATTAGATAACTTTATTTGACTCCCACTGTTAGTCGATTAATGAAAAATTTACAAGTAAATGTATTATCGAAGATACCAATTTTTTAATTTAATACCACATTTTGAGTCGCCACCTGGTTCAATCCCGCCGACTTTTTGCAAGGTGATCGGTACACAACTTCCACACCCCTGTACAAAATTTCATTAATCTGCTTACAAAACGATGTTTTGCAATTCTATTCCTAAGGAATTACCAATTGACAATTCTTTCCAATTCCATTCCTGAGGAATTGTGATGTCCAATTACCAATTACTAATACCAAGGAATTGGAATTGAGGTGGAATTAAATTAAGAAGGAATCATTACAACATAGCTTGAAATATAAAATTGGTTAATTTTTAACGAATGCTAAAAATATGGTCTTTGTTCAGTAATGTTTCATATTAATTAATAACTTATTGCTTAAGTAATTTTAAATCATAAATTTATGAGCAATATGAGTTCTTTAAATCAGATATATTGTTTTAGGATTTTTTATATGATTCCATTTATTTTTCTTAACTTACGCTTAGGACAAGACACCACAAAACTCACTGCATTCAACAAATCGACATTATAAGGCATTTCGTTACCGAACTAAAAAAACATCCTGCGCTGAGCAACATAATAGGAAAATAGGAAATAGTTCGAAAATAGGAAATAGTTAATGAAAATTAAGTTATATAACATCAAGTAGTGGAGCATTCCTTGCCAATCCTTGTCTTTCAGAACAAAATTTTAAACTGTATGCCTTTCGATTGTCATGTTATCTGATAATGAGATATATAGATAGGTATGAATATGTAAATTAAACTTAAGATTCCTCATCATCATTCTGAATTTGCTTTTAAATCAAAGACAAACTGTCTTCAATTATTAATGTATTGGACAATTGCTGGCTCTGACAGAAAAGTTAATCATTTTCATGTTTTCCCTCAATTTACAGATAGATATATATTTATATATATATATATATATATAGCTGTTGTGACCACCAAGGCCTAAACAAATTTTAACTGTGACCTTTTTCCAAATATGAATATATTAATTCAACTCTTAAATTATTCAAACATCGATTGCATGCTAGCAGCTCATCGCATTATTAATATCGATGATAGTTTAACGCCTATAGTAGTTATTGTTGTTGTTGTTGTTGTTGTTGTTGCCACTTATGCTGTAACTAATCGGCCTTAACCTTCACACTTTTCACACAAATAGCTGCAAAATTTCAATATCTTAAAGATAAATGCAATCGGTCTTGAATGAAATAAAACTAATTGTAATGCATTAAAACATTCTTAATCTATGCAAGTGGAGGAAAATTTAATTTGAGGTTTTAATTCTTCATTTAATTTTAGTACTTCAACTAGTAATTAAAGCCACTCAACGAACTACTGATAATGGTTTTTAATTTAAATGTTTATTGCAAAGATTTAATAAACATCTTTGTAAATGAGCATTTAACTCAATGGTATCTTTTTTTTAATGCCCACTAACTGTTCTTCCTAGAATACCATCAACAAATTTTATTGTTTGGTAAAAGATTTTTATGATCTATGCAAAATTCTAGTTAAATTTAATTACCACGCAAAAAAAAAAGAGAAAGACTTGTTGTATATCAAAGCAGGAAGTAAACTTAAGTGCATGAACTTCTTGGCTTGCTGATACGTATGCGATACTAAAGAGAATACGTCTATGTCAAAAATGCATCTACGTTTCAACATATAAAAAAAAAAGATAATTAAACCAGTTTATCCATTAAATAGCTTGGGATTTTAAAGGAACCAACTGTTATGGGTGTCTCTGTTTTCAAACACATTAGTACAGTCAATGGATTTGGGCTAAGCGGAAAATTCCACTAAAAATAATCTGCATTTTATTTCTATCTTCATACCTGCTGCGTATGACAAATATTGAAAATGTTACCTAAAGCACGTGAGGCTCTTCATAACAGCATGATACACGTATGCACGCAAGCATGATAACGTTGAAAATCCTTAAAAGTAAACTTAAGCGACCGCACAGTGCTTTAAATAGGTGCTTAGAGTGTGCTCTACAGTAGAAAATGGAATAAAATATATATATTGTATATTATATAGGGTGTATAAAATACGATTAAAAAGAAAATATATCTTACTAGCTGATATGCCCGGTGTTACTCGAGAGTCATTTATATAAACGTTTAAATATACACTTCTCGATTAAAAAAACTAAAAATAAAATAAACTGGCCATTTCAGCCCTCGGAAGGACTTTGACCTAGCTTCTATTGATCAATTGCGCGTGTTATTAAATGTTTGATCACAAATGATCGAGAACTGGACCTACGTGTTTTATGCCGACTCCGAGCGGCTTATGTTTTCGAGAAGCCTTACATGGCAATTTTTACTCTCTGAGGTTTGCCATTGTCTGGAGAGAGGTAACGACCGAACAGAAAAATTAATTCAATTGAAAAAACTTTCTGTCTGAGCTGGAATTGAACCCGGGCTACCGAGGTTCTTTAGCTTAGGGGCCACGCACTCTACCCACTAGGCTACGGCCGCCACATAAACTTCTGGATTAAACGATTTTTAAATCCTGGAATAATGAAAAACATGTTGAATTTTATGTTTAAGGTAATTGAACTGACTTTAATCCAAAAAGTTTTGGAAAATTTTTATTGTTGGTGGTTCCACCTCTGGCGGTGAGCTAATTGAATTCAAAGAAGGGTACGAAAAACATATTTTAAAAATTAAAAATAATTTAAATATTTACTTAATCTTAAAGCTAGCAAAATTCCCTTTTCAACAATATAAAAACTATGGTGGTACTCAACATCTAAACAGAGATTTATATTAAAAAAATTATAATATTTGATGAAATATATTAAAAACAGCGAAGATACTGGCATTAAAGTAAAAACTTTAATTTTCATATTATTTTTTTTTTCTCATTTTTAGCTATTGATGTTTTATGAAAAATTCCTTGTACTAAAAATTATTGTACTAAAATATATATTAGCTGGGTTTTTTTCATGGGAGATCATATCATCGCATTTGCAAGCAAAGCAAAAACCACAAATGATCCAGCAAATGAGATGGACATTTTAATTGACCCCATTCTTTGTTTTTAAGTGTTGAGGGCGCAACTGTAAAAGTAGACAACACTAAGCCGCTATTGACGGCTAGATGACGCTGTGACTGAAAAAACTGGCAGCACTGCATTATTTAACATTTTAAAAGTTAAAAAATTTCGCAAAACTTATCTGCTAGCTACATAAGAACATCAGATATTCTTCTGTAAGCAGAAAATAGCGCCATCTGTCTGTCATCCCAAATGTGTGGGGTTAAATCTGAAGAAACTTTTGGTAGACATAATTCGGCTATTCACCGCAAAGTGTATAGTTTGTACACACAGTACTTACAAATGCGGCGCCATCTATCTGTGAATTTAAAGCACAAATCAAAACCAATGAAATAATTGTGCTAACCAGATGCACATATGTTTTATTATTATACCACTATATAGCTGAAACTGATTCCATGAAAATATTAACTTTTAAAGCATTCTTATTCACAGTCATCTTTTCGATGAAATGGTGATATATTTACAACATTTAAAGTACCATTGATCAAGAACTGAGTGACAACGGTGACACCATAGTGAGAAAAAATAGAGCCATTACAACAAAACAAATTTAACAGGAGGGGCGGGGGTGTGTAGGCAAAAACTAAGTAGATTACTATAAGGAAGATTTTATAAAAACCAATATGTTCGTAATCACTCTAGACACACAACTGCATTCTTAGAAATAAATGGGGACGTTCAAATTATATACAGAATTTTAAAACAAAACTCAGTTTTATTAATGGTCTGGTATGAAAAAATAGATTTTTAGCCATAACTTTTGATTGGAAAGAGGTATTGGGGTAATTTTTTCACATAAATTATTTTTGAGACTTGAATGCAATTTTTGTAAAAAATATAAAAACAACATTTTGATGACAAAAACAGTAAAATAATTTGTACGCTTAGCTGGAAGAATTTTTGCAAATAAGTGCTATGTCATATGAATGGTAGCCAGATGCGCAATTTTTAATTGATTTCATTTTTACAACAAAAACAATTTTTGAGTCATGTGTTGAGTAAAAAGTCAATATTTTGGACCTTTTTTGACAAAATCATAAAACATAAATACACTGACCTAACGGTACAGTTGAAACTATTTTTATGAAGTGCTTTTATAGAACTTTTGAAAATTTGAATGAAATATATTAATGGACAGTGGGGATATTTACATCGAAAGACCAAACTTTGATTTTTCATGTCGTTTTTTTTCTCATTCTTAGGTAACGATGTTGTATGAAAAAGTCGTTGCACTGAAAATTTCTACAATTTTGAATATAGGTGAGTGTTTTTGATGTCAAAATAACAAAAAATTTTTAGAATTAAATACACAAAAAACGCCGATACTAAAAAGTATTTTAATAACAAAATTACCGTTAGTTGAAAAATTTCGGAGGGGGCGTGGCAAAAACTAAGTATGTAACATTTTTAGTTAGGATGCACTTAATATGTATACCTAGTTTAAGCGAAGTCCCTTGAGCCGTTTAGATTTGTATAAAGGCCAAACAAACAAACAAACAAACAGAAAATGAGTTTTATTGCTATAGATAGGCGAAAGACAAAGTCAGGAAATACTTTGTATGTCAAGGAATGTTAAGTGTAAATTTTTCTAAAACTGCCTGCTTAGCATATCTGTGCATTCATTTATTAATAGAATTCACAGTAGTCTCATTATCAATAACTTAAATTAATAAAAAACCATAGCCAGGGGTCTAGATTAGTTTCGCTGTTTTATTTATTCCATTAAAAAGTTTATTTATAATATATTTTAATAGGTTTTTTTCCAAAAAAAGCAATAAAAAATAGTTTATGTTTTGCTTTTTTATAAGTGCAGATAAGAAACTTTCTTCTTAAGAATTTCATAGTTTTTCATGACAAATGGTATCAAAACGCAGTTCAAATTTTAGGACCCTAGGTACAAAGGTCCAGCGCCGTGTGTTAAAATTAGTTCGTGCTATTGAAACTACTGCAGAGTTCGGTGTTACAGGAAAAAATTTTTGGTTATTGTAAGAAGAAAATAATTTTTTACCCTTATCGCAGGTATTAACTAAGAAAAAATTGTTAGAAAATTGTACTTTTAAAAAACTTGGTATACTTATGGTAAGACTTATTACTGCCAGAAATGTATTTCATACCGATTTCAACGAAGTTATACCAAATTGTGGGCCTCTTAGTCTAATGGAGAGTGTGCTAGACTATCAACCCAGAGGTCCCTGGTTCGAGTCCGGGTTCGGGCATGGTTCTTTTCACTTTCTTTGTTCTTTCCTATATTTCAAAATTATAGAAAACTAAAAATCCAAAACTAAATTTGTGAAATTAAAGGACAGGAACAACTAAGGGCTGGAAATGCTTGCCGAATTTAAGACAACACTTGCCTCGGTGAAAAGCAATTCAATTTGTCTTTCACGCTTGTTTCGCCTTATTAATAATTCACGTATGGTTCCAATCAATTCCTCTAAATAATCAGTCCCTTTCCTTTCAAGTCAAAGGCCAAACCTTGTTTGTATAAGGTGCAATATAAAAAAAAATAAAAAAGGCAAAGGTAAGAGAATTTTTCATAATCGCGTAGATTCATTTATTTTATTATAACTTTTGTCATATTACATGTTAATATCTCATTATTGTAAATCGCAGGGATTTTCTTTTCAAAAAAACTTAGCTTATATGTAAGTAGAAAAAATTGTTGTTTAAATACTGATTTAAAATAATTTTATGTAAGCAGTTACTGCTAGAGCTAAGTATGCTGTAGGAACAAAAATGTTTAGACCTTTAATTCTACACACGAAATTTTGGTGTAGACTCTCAACACTAACATATACTTACCATAACGTGTTTGTTGAATGTGTTAGTTGAACGTTATTGTTGAATGTAAAATTTCCACGCCGATTAAATGTACAGACATATAAAAGACAGCGCAATTTTGACATTATTACTCTCCAATCCTGGTTGTGAACTTGGCTGCATTGAACCATTTTTCGGTTCAACAGCTTCTACAGCTTCTACAGCATACTAAGCTTAAACCAAAAATATGTATTTGTGCATGTATTACAAAAACTATGTTATAAATTACTGAAGATATATGATTGCTCAAATTTTATGTTTGTGTTTTTTTGTGTTTCAAATTGTGCATCTTTGTTATATTAATTTGATAGAGAGTATGTACTATAATAGAATAGAAGTGAATGTATTGCACTTTTTGGCAAAAAAAAATAACGAAATAAAAACTTCTTGAATTTCGGGACGATCCCGGGAACCCGATGATCCCGAAAATCCCGAAAATCTCGGGATCGAAAAAACTCCAAAAATTGCCATCCCTAATACAAACTAAGCCAAAATTTTAGCTCTTATTTAAGTCTTATAAGACCAAAGCTGCCTGAAACATGGACGTAGATGGGGGAGGGGGCGTGGCCACCCCTAAACTTAAGAATTTTTTTTTAGTGCTAAAGATAGAAATTCAAAACAGTTTTTCTTATGATTTAAATAATATGGAAGTTTTTAATATTTATTAAAGCTAAATTTATTTTTTAATACAAACTTTGGTCTGGCATATTTATTATTTGGTAAAAAACGTTTATGAAAAGGTTTAATTGGTAACTTTGACATATATTTATATTGCATTCTGAGCTGCACAATTCGTTAGTCGATTTTTCACCAACACTAGCGTTCGTTGTCATAACTAACGAAACCAAATCAGCTGTTTAAAACAAAACTTCTGATTGAATTTATTTGAGCATTTTTTAATTTATATTTTAGTTTATAAATGGAAATATAAGGTAGTTTTTTGGTGGTAACTTTATATTAAGTTACTTCAAATTATAACGTCTGTGTTATTTTCTAATAAATTTGCTTTACAGTCAAGAAAATAAATTTGAGTGACAATGAGAGCAGAATGGAAGAGGATGATGAGTTGCTTGGACCCACTTGCGAGCTTTTCTCTATCTATCTACGTCTATGTACGTGTGCTTCTTCTAGCACATGAAATAGTGATAGTTTCTATGAATACGATTTGGGCAAGTGGTTTGGCCGGTGTGTCCTTATGAGAACATCACAGAAATTTCCAATGCTCAAATACCATTGGGTTCCTTCTCAAATCTACGGTTTTAAGGAGGACACGATTGGACCAAAACTGAGATTTTGTCACAATTTTCTATAAACCTATGCGCCGTGGTTAATATACTCAAAAAATTTAATTGGTGCAGTTTGCTTGTACTGTTTTTTTTCACCTAAAAACGTTCAAGCTATTTTAGGATCACTCGTTATAAAGCCTTTCCCAAAATATAAAAATATGCATGAGTATTGTAGAAGCCATTCAGTTATTATTATACAAGAAATTACTGGAACAAAATCGAAAGGTCTTGCTTCGATTATTTCGGTTATAGTTGTTTGTGAATCTCACGACTTGCCAGTTCGTGAAAAGGTGATGATTTTTTACATTGCTTTGCTGAAGATTCGCGCCGATCAATACTTTGCATTTCATTTCCAATTTAATTTTATATTTTTCTCAATAAAGCCAATATATAAAAAAAAAATTTTATTTATGAGCTACATGAAACAAAAAATTCCGACCCCCCCCTCCCCCCTGAGTAAAATACTGGCTACGCCCATGGCCTGAAAAAAGCATTTTCACTGATTTGTATGCGGCAAAAAGGGGGCGTTATTGACTTAACTCATTTTAAGTAAATCGATTACAGTAACCATGGAAACTAAATTACCAAATTTTAGCGTTATACTACCAAAACCGTTTGAAATATAGCTATTTTATTGATTTGGGGCGGTGAAAGGGGCGTGGAAAAATTTCCTAAACCATCTCGTACCTCAAACAAATCGACTGCCAAAATTTCAGGTCAATCGGTCCAGTAGTTTTGGAGTCTATAGGCATCACACACACAGCCACACAAACAAACAGACAGACAGTATTTAGATTTTTATATACATACTAGCTTAAACCCGGCGCTCATTGGGACGATCCCATACAAAGGGTTGGACATCCAGAAAAAAGCGCAACTTGCAAATTATTATAATATTTTTATACATTTCGATGGAAATATATTTGGGCTATTTGAATTCGGCTGTTTTTTTATTTTTAAGTGCGTACTTTTAATTTTGTAAAGCCTCAAAGTTGATATTTTGTAATATAAAAAATTAGTCTTTTTTAAAGTCCTATACCATTTTGTTCAATTTTACAAGAATGAACAGATCTTTAAATTTTATGAAAGGGTATACTCTAAACTTTTAAACCAGACATTTTGTTTCTTTTAAACCAGACAAGTTTTTTGCTATCTTGTTATTGCGATAAGGAATAAAAATTAAAATTTTAAAATAATTATTAAAATTTAAAAATAAAAAAATGACTAGGGTTGGCCAGAATCAAAGTACCTTAGATTACAAATAATGATAGTAAGAAATGTATTAAGAAAAATTAGAGCGCGCCATCCAGCGCCTTCTGAGAATTTTACTATCAAATCTGTATTCCTCAGGTTTTTTTATAGCATTTTTCACAAAGTTTGCCTATTTCAGCGTAACTATAGGAACTGCTTCAGATCAAAATTTGGGATACATATATTTTTTTAACCCATTCCGGCCCGGCTCCGTGAACTTTTGTAAACGGAAAAATTAGATCTTTTGCTTTGATAGCGGCATAGCATCCATACTAGTAAAGTGACGTAAGTTTATTGTACTAAATAAGTGTAGACAATTTTAATGCAAATATTTTGGTATACTGTTTATTTATCTGAGACGTCTGGTTCTTGAGATATATTTTAGACGTGATGCAAATATCGTCAAGAATTCCACTAAAAAAATTTCATAAACTGGTACACTACAGATAAAGGATATGAAATCCACTTAAAAGTGATCTGCCAATAAACACAGTTGTTATATCTTTAATCGTCAATAATTTATATGAAATATGTTTTAAAAGTTCAATGCAAGCAAGATGTACTTATTAAGGTGGCAGAAGCAGGTGACGTCTATCAAATCGGCACCGTAGCAATGTCAAAATAAAAAAAGTCAATATTGCCATATTTTGTACGAAAATCCTACACTACAAGAGATAGAGCAAAATGCATTTCGACAAAGAAGTAGCATTCCTTAAGGTCGAAGACCTGGCGCTCATTTCAATGCATGAAGGAGTTGTAGATCACTTTTTGGAGTGGTAGCTGGCCAAAAATATGTGGTTTTTTCGTCATAACTCCCAAACCATACATCCTACAAGAACGATTTATGCAACAAATTGTTTCTAATACATATATACACAAGACTGCATTTTTGGAAAAAAAACTTTTTTCAAGAACCTCCGTTAAAATTTTTTTCAAGAATCATAGTTTTCTACGTCATTTTTTTTTTTGATTTTTTTGTTTTTTTTATTTTGGATTTTTTTGAAAAAAAAAAATTTCCGAAAAAGCAGTCTTGTGTATATATGTATCAGAAACAATTTGGTGCATAAATCGTTCTTGTAGGATGTATGGTTTGGGAGTTATGAAGAAAAAACCACATGTTTTTGGCCAGCTTCCACTTCAAAAAATGTTCTACAACTCCTACACTACAAGAGATAGAGCAAAATGGATTTCGACAAAGAAGTAGCGTTCCTTAAAGACGAAGACTTAGCACTCATTTAAATGCATGAATTGTCTTTATAAAAACATGTAGTTTTTATTTTAGAAAAAAAATAAAAATTGACAAATACGACATATGAAATTAACATGAAATCTAATTTTTAAAATTCTTCCACGGATACAGTCTTGTGAGCAGTAGTTTAACGAACATTTTGATGCCTAAATCGTCCTTTTATGATGTGTGGTTTAGAAGTTATGGCTAAAAAACCAAAAAAATCACAAAAAATGACGTAGCAAACTATGATTCTTGAAAAAAATTTTAACTGAGATACTTGTAAAAAATTTTTTTCTAAAAATGCAGTCTTGAGTATATATGTATTAGAAACAGTTTAGTGCATAATTCGTCCTTGTAGGATGTATGGTTTGGGAGTTATGACGAAAAAAACACATGTTTTTGGCCAGCTACCACTCCAAAAAATGTTCTACATCTCCTACACTACAAGAGATATAGCAAAATGCATTTCGGCAAACAAGAAGGGGTTTTCTGAGGACAAAGACCTGGCGCTCATTTCAATGCATGAATCGTCCTTATCTGATGAGTAGTTTTTATTTTAGAAAAAAAATAAAAAAAATAAAAATTTACAAAAAAGGACATATGAAATTAACATGAAATCTAATTTTTAAAATTCTTCCAAGGATACAGTCTTGGGGGCAGTAGCTTAACAAACATTTTGATTCATAAGTTGTCCTTTTATGATATATGGTTTAACAGTTATGGCTAAAAAACCAAACAAATCACAAAAAATGACGTAGAAAACTATGATTCTTGAAAAAAATTTAACTGAGATTCTTGAAAAAAAAATTTTTTTCTAAAAATGCAGTCTTGTGTATATATGTATTAGAAACAATTTGGTGCATAAATCGTCCTTGTAGGATGTATGGTTTGGGAGTTATGACGAAAAAAATACATATTTTTTGCCAGCTATCACTCCAAAAAGTGTTCTACAACTCCTAAACTACAAGGGATAGAGCAAAATGCATTTCGACAAAGAAGTAGCGTTTTTTAAGCTCGAAGACCTGGCGCTCATTTCAATGCATGAATCGTCCTTATCTGATATGTAGTTTTTATTTTAGAAAAAAAATAAAAAAAATAAAAATTTACAAAAAAGGACATATGAAATTAACATGAAATCTAATTTTTAAAATTCTTCCAAGGACACAGTCTTGTGGGCAGTAGTTTAACGTACATTTTGATGCATAAATTGTCCTTTTATGATATATAGTTTAGGAGTTATGGCTAAAAAACCAAAAAAATCATAAAAAATGACTTTGAAAACTATGATTCTTGAAAAAAAATTTAACTGAGATTCTTGAAAAAATTTTTTTTTCTAAAAATGCAGTCTTGTGTATATATGTATTAGAAACAATTTGGTGCATAAATCGTCCTTGTAGGATGTATGGTTTGGAAGTTATGACGAAAAAACCCATGTTTTTGGTCAGCTACCACTCCAAAAAGTGTTCTACAACTCCTAAACTACAAGGGATAGAGCAAAATGCATTTCGACAAAGAAGTAGCGTTTTTTAAGGTTGAAGACCTGGCGCTCATTTCAATGCATGAATCGTCCTTATCTGATATGTAGTTTTTATTTTAGAAAAAAAATAAAAAAAATAAAAATTTACAAAAAAGGACATATGAAATTAGCATGAAATCTAATTTTTAAAATTCTTCCAAGGATACAGTCTTGTGGACAGTAGCTTAACGAACATTTTGTTGCATAAATCGTCCTTTTATGATGTATGGTTTAGGAGTTATGGCTAAAAAACCAAAAAAATCACAAAAAATGACGTAGAAAACTATGATTCTTGAAAAAAAATTAACTGAGATTCTTGAAAAAAAATTTTTTTTTTCTAAAAATGCAGTCTTGTGTATATATGTATTAGAAACAATTTGGTGCATAAATCGTCCTTGTAGGATGTATGGTTTGGGAGTTATGACGAAAAAAACCCATGTTTTTGGCCAGCTACCACTCCAAAAAGTGTTCTACAACTCCTAAACTACAAGAGATAGAGCAAAATGCATTTCGACAAAGAAATAGCGTTCCTTAGGGACGAAGACCTGGCACTCTTTTTAATGCATGAACCGTCCTTATCTGATATGTAGTTTGAATTTTTGAAAAAAAATAAAAATTGACAAATAGGACATATGAAATTTACATGAAATTTAATTCTTAAAATTCTTCCAAGGATACAGTCTCGTGGGGAGTAGTTAAACGAACATTTTAAAGCATAAATCGTCCTTTTATGATGTATGGTTTAGGAGTTATGGCTAAAAAACCAAAAAAATCACAAAAAATTACCTAGAAAACTATGATTCTTGAAAAAAATTTTAACTGAGATTCTTGAATAAAAAAATTTCTTCTAAAAATGCAGTCTTATGTATATATGTATTAGGAACAATTTGCTGCATAAATCGTCCTTGTAGGATGTATGGTTTGGAAGTTATGACGAAAAAAACTCATGTTTTTGGCCAGCTACCACTCCTAAACTACAAGAGATAGAGCAAAATGCATTTCGACAAAGAAGTAGCGTTTTTTAAGGTCGAAGACATGGCGCTCATTTCAATGCATGAATCGTCCTTATCTTATATGTAGTTTTTATTTTAGAAAAAAAATAAAAAAAATAAAAATTGACAAAAAAGGATACAGTCAAAGGATACAGGACAAGATACAGTCTTGTGGACAGTAGCTTAACGAACATTTTGATGCATAAATCGTCCTTTTATGATGTATGGTTTAGGAGTTATGGCTAAAAAACCAAAAAAATCACAAAAAATGACGTAGAAAACTATGATTTTTGAAAAAAATTTTAACTGAGATTCTTGATAAAAAAATTTTTTTTCTAAAAATGCAGTCTTGTGTATATATGTATTAGAAACAATTTGGTGCATAAATCGTCCTTGTAGGATGTATGGTTTGAGAGTTATGACAAAAAAATCCATGTTTTTGGCCAGCTACCACTCCAAAAAGTGTTCTACAACTCCTCAACTACAAGAGATAGAGCAAAATGCATTTCGATAAAGAAGTAACGTTTTTTAAGGTCGAAGACCTGGCGCTCATTTCAATGCATGAGTCGTCCTTATCTGAAATGTAGTTTTTATTTTAGAAAAAAAATAAAAAAAAATAAAAATTTACAAAAAAGGACATATGAAATTAACATGAAATCTAATTCTTAAAATTCTTCCAAGGATACAGTCTTGTGGGCAGTAGTTTAGCGAACATTTTGATGCCTAAATCGTCCTTTTATGATGTATGGTTTAGGAGTTATGGCTAAAAAACCAAAAAAATCACAAAAAATGACGTAGAAAACTGAAAAAAAAATTTAAAACATTTTTTCTAAAAATGCAGTCTTGTGTATATATGTTTTAGAAACAATTAAGTGCATAAATCGTCCTTGTAGGATGTATGGTTTGGGAGTTATGACGAAAAAACCACATGTTTTTGGCCAGCTACCACTCCAAAAAATGTTCTACATTTCCTACACTACAAGAGATAGAGCAAAATACATTTCGACAAAAAAGTAGCGTTTATGAAGGACTAAGACCTGGCGCTCATTTTAAAGCATTAATCGCCCTTATCTGATATGTAGTTTTTATTTTAGGAAAAAAATAAAAAAAATAAAAATTGACAAAAATGGACATATGAAATTAACATGAAATCTAATTCTTAAAATTCTTCCAAGGATACAGTCCTGTGGGCAGTAGCTTAACGAACATTTTGGTCCATAAATTGTCCTTTTATGATATATGGTTTAACAGTTATGGCTAAAAAACCAAACAAATCACAAAAAAAATGACGTAGAAAACTATGATTCTTGAAAAAAATTTTAACTGAGATTCTTGAAAAAAAAAATATTTTCTAAAAATGCAGTCTTATGTACATATGTATTAAAAACAATTTGGTGCATAAACCTTCCTTGTAGGATGTATGGTTTGGGAGTTATGACGAAAAAAACCCATGTTTTTGGCCAGCTACCACTCCAAAAAGTGTTCTACAACTCCTAAACTACAAGAGATAGAGCAAAATGCATTTCGACAAAGAAGTAGCGTTTTTTAAGGGCGGGAATCAAACGAACATTTTGATGCATAAATCGTCCTTTTATGATGTATGGTTTAGGAGTTATGGCTAAAAAACCAAAAAAATCACAAAAAATGACGTAGAAAACTATGATTCTTGAAAAAAAATTTAACTGAGATTCTTGAAAAAAAATTTTCTAAAAATGCAGTCTTGTGTATATAGGTATTAGAAACAATTTGGTGCACAAATCGTTCTTGTAGGATGTATGTTTTGGGAGTTATGACGAAAAAACCACATGTTTTTGGCCAGCTACCACTCCAAAAAATGTTCTACATTTCCTACTCTACAAGAGATAAAGCAAAATGCATTTCAACAAAAAAGTAGCGTTTATGAAGGACGAAGACCTGGCGCTCATTTTAGATAGAGCAAAATGCATTTCGACAAAGAAGTAGCATTCCTTAATGTCGAAGACCTGGCGCTCATTTTAAAAAAATAAAAAAATAAAGATTGACAAAACAGGACATATGAAATTAACATGAAATCTAATTTTTAAAATTCTTCCAAGGATACAGTCTTGTGGACAGTAGCTTAGCGAACATTTTGATGCAAAAATCATCCTTTTATGATGTATTGTTTAGGAGTTATGGCTAAAAAACCAAAAAAATCACTAAAAAATGACGTAGAAAACTATGATTCTTGAAAAAATTTTTAACTGAGATTCTTGAAAAAAAAAATGTTTTTCTAAAAATGCAGTCTTGTGTATATATATATGTATTAGAAAGAATTTGATGCATAAATCGTCCTTGTAGGATGTATGGTTTGGGAGTTATTACGAAAAACCACATGTTTTGGCCAGCTTCCACTCCAAAAAGTGTTCTATAACTCCTAAACTACAAGAGATAGAGCAAAATGCATTTTAACAAAGAAGTAGCGTTCTTTAAGGTCGAAGATCTGGCGCTCATTTTAATGCACGAATCGTCCTTATCTGATATGTAGTTTTTATTTTAGAAAAAAATAAAAAAAATAAAAATTTACAAAAAAGGACATATGAAATTAACATGAAATCTAATTTTTAAAATTCCTTTAAGGATACAGTCTTGTGGACAGTAGCTTAACGAACATTTTGATGCATAAATCGTCTTTTTATATTGTATGGTTTAGGAGTTATGGCTAAAAAACCAAAAAAATCACAAAAAATGACGTAGAAAACTATGATTCTTGAAAAAATTTTAACTGAGATTCTTGAAAATTTTTTTTCTTCTAAAAATGCAGTCTTGTGTATTAGAAACAATTTGGTGCATAAATCGTTCTTGTAGGATGTATGGTTTGGGAGTTATGACGAAAAAATCACATGTTTTTGGCCGGCTACCACTCCAAAAAGTGTTCTACAACTCCTAAACTACAAGAGATAGAGCAAAATGCATTTCGACAAAGAAGTTGCGTTCTTTAAGGTCGAAGACCTGGCGCTCATTTTAATGCAAACCATGGATGTATGGTTTGGGAGTTATGACGAAAAAAAGGTGAAGTTTATAGAAAATTAAGAGCTCTCAGGAAATTTCAGTACTTTATCTTGGTTATTAATTTGACAAGAGGTATGCCACAAGGCGATGTGCTTTCTCCACTCTTCTAGAATTTGGTAGTGAACAACGTTCTGCTGTCTCTAGAGAGGCAGGGCTGTGTAGTGGCAGCCTACGTCAATGACCTAGCAATCGCAGTCAGAGTCAAATTTCCTACCCTAAAGCTTAGTATGCTGTAGGAACGAAAAAAAAAATTTCCATAAGAAATACATTGAGATTTTTGACAACAAACAGGCAGCGAAATTTTTTTTTTGCCAGCTAGTACTCTGTAGTCTAGAGTTGAAATTTCAAAATTTCGCTGTCGATTATATGCCCGTACATTTAATTGGCGCGGAAATTTGCCATTCAACAATAAAAAATAAGCAGTAAGTGTGTTTAAGTGTTGAATTTGTTATTTAATAAATTTATTGTTGCACTTATTTAACACACAGTTTATTAAAGTGTAGTCTTGCTTTTGATGGGATATAAAATTGCAGCAATAAAATTATGAATCTGTCAACCAGAACAGCAAGTGCTTTTTCTCCACAAAATAATTTTGACTCTACACCAAAATTTCGCGTGTAGAGTTATATGCCCAATAATTTTCGTTCCTACAGCATACTAAGCTTAAGCGTCGGAGCGTCCGATTTTTAATTGAAAAAGGGCACTTTCGGCGGAATTTCCCATATAGTATATGGTGCACTATATAATATATACACACCCATCTTTATCCTGTTTCTTGACTTAAAAGTCAAGGTTTTATATTGCTGGCTCTTTTATAAGTCTCTTAAAAGTCACTTAAAACTCACTTAAAGCTAATGATTGTTCACTTTGTGCCTTATTTGATATCAATTATATTCTTATACTATGCTTTTTATTAACGTCATTACAATTTCATGCGCGTACATGGTTAGAGTATGACCTCAACCAAAACTGCATTACGAAAGATATGAATGAGAAATACGTATTTTAAGTAGATTAAATAATTGAATGAATGAATTAAAAAGCACGCATGCATTGTATTATGTATAGCAGCAAGGCGATCAAACAAACATACATTCAAACATGTATCTTTAGTTCTGTGTAGTCATAAATTCAACTAGAATCTTCGCGATACAGTTTTGACCCGTACTCGCATGTGCGTCCAACATCAAATGATTATTCATTTTATGATTATGTTTTTGTACTAAAGCGACAGTATGACGTTGATCGTGTCGCGCATTATTATTATTTGTATGAATTATCAAAATTATTTTTATGTATTTCGAAAGTTTCAAAGTTGTCGTTGTTCTCGCATGATTTCCGTGGAATTTTCCATTATAGATGCTATTAAATGCAACAGATGCTGCATGATTTTAATTAGGCTGAAATCCATAGCAAATGAGGTGAAAGTTTCATTGATTTTTAGATTCTTAGTTATGGGTTTTTAGTTGGATTTTTTTTTATATCAATCTTTCTCCTATCATTGAAAAGGCATTAGCGGTTGCTATGGGATTGGAACCGGCTTTGCCGATGAGACAGTGAAGATCGTTGACCTGAACTAAAATTGATATAGACAAACTTTTGAGTGAGCGTGTATTTTAATTAACACAATGGTAAGGCGCCACTAGAATAAGAAGGAATCGCAAAAAACCTTGACCGATTTGCAAAAATCTGAAAAACTTTACACTGAGAAAATAATAGTGAGTGTAAAGACGTGTGTCTAGCAATATTAATTGATTATTTACAAATTTTTAGTAAGTATAAGCAAGTATAGTCGTAGCTAATGAAAAATAAATAACGTTATTTTTAATTACTGTTATATTTTCTAATTCTAAAAATAAAACTAACTTTTATTTTAAAAGTTTATGAAGCAACAGGTTGCAACAACCGCTTAACTTGTATATGTTGAGTCAAGGCTTTTCTTTATTTGAATGGTTTGGGCTTGCGTGACTAAATATTGCTTTGAAAAACATTATAATCCACCATTTTAGTTTTAGTAATCTATAGTAATAAAACTCATTTTCTGTTTGTTGTTGTTGTTTTGTTTGATCTTTATTCAAATCAAACGACTCAATGGATTTCGCTGGGTAAATTTGGTATTCATATTGAGTACATCCTAGAGTAAATTGTTACATTCTTTGTTTTGGCCACGCCTCTTTCGCCACCTTTTCAACTATCATTAATTTTGTTATTGTAATACTTTTCGATGTCAGAGATTTTGTGTCAATTAATTGTCAAAAATGTTTTGTTATTTTGAAACCAAAAACTTTCACATAGTTATTTTCAAAATTGTATAAGCTTTCAGTACAACTTTTTCATAAAACATCGTTATGCTAAATCCACACTGAGAGCTAAATGCGCATTTAGAGCATTTACAATATATATATATTTGTCCCTGTTACTCCTACAACGAATAAAGGGCTGTTCGTAAATGTGGAATTAATAAAGATCAAGTAACAATTACTTAATCACATGTTGAGCTAATAGCATAAACGAATATAACAAGAATTAAATTTCCATTTATTTATTTCATCTACCGGGCTTATGTCCTTACAGATTACCAAACTTAACATATAATTTAAAACTTAATCCTTAAAAAACGAGGTTGAAAATTCTTTATGTATTCGAAAAAAAAATTATAGCAAGTGTGAGAAAAATTTTAAAATTATTTGAAAGAATTTCCTCTAGCTGTCTTTTGAATATATATCTTAATGTACATAAGTCAATTTGTTCACTTAAGACTTTATATTTCAGGGCAACTTATTCATTTAGAGTTATACCAAAGATTGTGTGATATAAAGATGATCTGAGCAGAACATTAAAACATAAGAAATATTTTTCAGATCAATACCTAAGCTTTGAAGCGCGATGTAAAAATCTTTCTTGAGCGAAAAGTAGCCAATCCTTGCATTTACATTCTTTCCGCAAAACTCTTTCACTCTTCGCATGCTTTTTCACTCCCCAATGCAACAGAAATCACCAATGCATGGTTTTTCATAGATAGCGAGCGTCGTAAAATTTCATGCTGTATCAAGAGACCAAGCCAACACACGAGATATACACGCTTTATGAGTTTCTATTCTTGAAATTATGTAACAAAAATACAAGAAATTATATAAAAAAAGATAATAACCTTAAATTATATAATGTACGTAGCAGAGCTGTAAAAGAATGCATTCAATTTGATTTTATTCACAAAAAAGTGAGTAACGAAATAAGAATGCATTCAATGAATGGAAAATTTATTTATAAATAACATTTTTAGCTCACATAAATTTTCAAAAAAATTATTAATTGTTCATTTCATATATTCATTTTCGTTATTCAGAACAGAGCTGTAAAAGAATGCAATCATTTGTGATTTTAAATCATGTGATTTATATTCATAATGAATGCAATCATTTTTCCAAATCATTGAATGTGATTTGAAATTTCAAATCACAATCAATGATTTAAAAAAATGATTGCATTCATTTTTTCAAATCATTGATTGTGATTTGAAATTTCAAGTCCCAATCAATGATTTGAAAAAGTGATTGCATTCATTTTTTCAAATCATTGATTGTGATTTAAAATTTCAAGTCCCAATCAATGATTTGAAAAAAATGAATGCAATCATTTTTTCAAATCCTTGGTTGGAGATTATTGACTGCATTCACGATATTTCATTCATTTATTTAAATCATTGAAAACAGTCACTGTAATCTCAATAACATAATGTTTTAAAATATCAGTGTGAAGTAAGTAAGATATTTTTTATTAAACAGTGTGTTTGGATCAATGCTTCAATCCGGCTTCGATTGAGTCCTTGGGACAAGATGAAAAAAAAATTTTGTAGCGGGAGTCCATGTGTTTCTGTAACATATCTTAATATCAAAAGTATTGATATCTCTGTTGAACAAGTATTGGAAATTCATAGACTAATATTATTTGTTTAACAGTTTATCTTTGTTACTTGCAAGCAAAATAAATTTTTTAGGAGCTTTTTTAATTTTATTTTGTTATTTATTTTTCGGTTTACTCTCGCGCTCTTTCACACGTTTACCTTACTCTTTTAATAATTCCTTATACACGGTTAAAATTCTTGGAATAAATTTTTCGTACAGCTAAAAGAGTAAGTACTGCATATTTTTTAACCTTGCGGTTTAAAATTGAAACTTTCACAAATACTAACCCAGTGTGAACCTTTCACCAAATACTAGCCCAGGTGTTAACGTAGTTATAAACAGGCAGTACAATTAAATTGTCGTGAAAAAATGTTGCTCAGAAACATGTTGCGATAATTTCACGCAGCGGAACAGAGTACTGCTCTGACGAAAATGTTGTGAAAATTTGCAGGCCTTAAAAATTTGAATTTTGTCCTTTCTAACAAAATATTTTAAATGAAATAAAAAAATGAAAAAAAAATGATTTTAATGAATGAATGCATTCATTTATGATTTTAAATCATTTAATTCCCAATCAATGATTTAAAAAATTGATTGCATTCATTTTTCAAATCATTGATTGTGATTTAAAATTTAAAATCTCAATCAATGATTTGAAAAAATGATTGCATTCTTTTTTTCAAATCATTGATTGGGACTTGAAATTTCAAATCACAATCAATGATTTGAAAAAAAGAATGCAATCATTTTTTCAAATCATTGATTGAGATTTTAAATTTAAAATCACATTCAATGATTTGAAAAAATGAATGCAATCAATTTTTTAAATCATTGATTGGGAATTAAATGATTTTAAATCACAAATGAATGCATTCTTTTACAGCTCTGATTCAGAATAATGATTCATTTTTTTATTCATTTGAATGCTATTCACAAAGAATTTCAGAATTTTCAATTATTCTTTTTTTATTCATTATTCATTTTTTATTCGTAATTCATTTTATATTCAATATTCATTTGTTATTCATTATTCATTTTTTCATTGTTAATTTTTTATTCATTATTCATTTTTTATTCATTATTCATTATTCATTTTTTATTCATTGTTCATTTTGTATTCATTATTCATTTGTTACTCATTATTCATTTTATATTCAGTGTTCATTTTTTATTTATGGTTAGTATTAAAATGAATAAAAAATTAATAACAAATTAATAATGAATAAAAATTAATAATGAATAAAAAATTAATAATGAATAAAAAATGAACAATGAACAAAAATTAATAATGAATAACAAATGAATAATGAACAAAAATTAATAATGAATAACAAATGAATAATGACTAAAAAATGAGTAATGAATAAAAAATTAATAATGAATAACAAATGAATAATGAAAAAAAATTAATAATATATAAAAAATTAATAACGAATAATAAATGAATACTGAAAACAAAATTAATTACGAATAAAAAATTAATAATGAATAAAAAAAGAATAATTGAAAATTCCGAAATTCTTTGTGAACTGCATTCTTTGTGAACAGCATTCAAATGAATAAAAAAATGATTCATTATTCTGAATAACGAAAATGAACAATTGAAATGAACAACTAATCATTTTTTTAAAAAATTAATGTGGATTAAAAATGTTATTTATAAATCAATTTTGCATTCATTGAATGCTTTCTAATGTCGTTATTCAATTGTACTTAAAATTTTGAATATGGTTGCCGATTTTACATCTATTGTACGTAGGGTAGTTTTGTGCAAAAAATGCCTACACTTTTTAAGTGAAACGCAATGAAATTGTGCTACATTTTGTTGACAACTTCATCGAGAATTCAGATGTTTCGTGCACCAAATCTTTACATATGATTTTTTTTTTTGCTTTTTTATATTATGCTCACATTTGCTCACATTGTCGCTTTCTTATTCTCTCGCTCTCAAAAGCTTTAAATCGTTCGCTCGCTGGTTCTCATAAAGCTTGAATGTGGATTTATGATAAATCCACATTTTGATTTTTCTGTGTCACTTGCTTGCATGGCAGTGGCGCATCTTTATATTATGTGATCTTTGGTTATACGTTCATGTAATTTTTTGAAAACATATAATAATTACATTTTCTAATTTGAGCTTAGAAAAACTCTTTAAATAAAATAAAATCTAGGAAATATATAAAAGATAATAAACAAAATAAAGTTTTTAATATTTTGAAGTTAGGAAAGCATTTCGTGGTTTTTTTTTTTAAAAAAAGTTCAAAGAACCAAGGCATGCGCCTTATACAAACAAGGTTTGGTCTTTGGCCTGAAAGGAAAGATTATTTAGAGGAATTGATTTGAACCATACGTGAATTATTGATTAGGCGAAACAAACGTAAAAGAAAATTTGAATTGCTTTTCACCGAGGCAAGTGTTATGCCTTAACCTCGGCAAGCATTTTCAGCCCCTAGTTGTTCCTGTCCTTTAATTCCACAATTTAGTTGTGTATTCTTAGTTTTCCATAATTCTGAAATATAGGAAAGAACAAAGAAAGTGAAAAGAACCATGCCCGAAACTGGATTCGAACCAGGGACCTCTGGGTTGATAGTCTAGCGCACTCTCCACTAGACTACAAAGGCCGACAAACTTGGTTTGGTAACTATAATTAAATTATCTTTTGTATGAACTAAAAGGCTCAAATACATAATTTATTTCAATAGCCTGATATTCATTACGCCATAAAGAAATATGACGTTTTTTAAATATAACCAAATCTTGGTTGATAGAAAGAAATTCTTTTCTCAGTGTAATATATAGATTTTGATAGTGAATGGAGAAAACTATTTTGATGATTGTAAGTTAATTTAAATAATAAACAACTTGCTTTCATAACAGAAAAAATTTTAGTGCTATTTATTAAAACAGCGTTAATTGAAGATTTATGGACGAGATTTGCAAGTTTGGAGATAAGGAAATTTATACGCAAAGCTAAGAGATAGTGTTACTTTTTCAATGGAAAGATTTATGTAAAACCTTTTAAAAGTTAATATACAATCAAATTTGAAATTTCTATTCCGTTAAAATCTATAAATAAAATTTTGTAATGGACCATTAAAGATCGTAATGGACCAAGACAAGCACTTTTAAGCTTTATTTAATTTTACTTGGTTTTTTTTTGTGATATTATTTACCTGAAGCCATAAAAATGGCAATTCTATCAGTTTATCTTGACACTATCAGTTTTAACCATGCTCTTGACCACAATCTATTTTTAACCAATACTTAAACGTCTTCTGTATTAATTCTGGTACTTGTACAGGTTCAAACATTTGTCCAGCACCAAGATAAGGGGAAAACTCTGCTGCACACGATCTATCCAAAAGTTTATTCGCAAAAGTGGATAATATCAGCAATCAATATTTTAACATAAATAGAAAAGAATACAACAAGTATAACAAAAGAGTTAATTGCACTTGGGGCTAGAAAAACCAGAAAAACTATTTTTACAACCATAGATCCATAGTTGGAAGAAACTAAAATCAAGGGAAATAACAACAACAACATTTAAGTACAAGCTCCATATACAAAAAAGGCATGCTGCCAAGAAGAAGTAGAAGTGGAAGAAGAATCCATATGAATCCCCAAGAGCATTTAATACACTTGGAGAAATAAGTATGATTCTAACTGGAACATTAAGATCCAGTTAGTAAATGGAACAACACACTATGTATGCACACTTTTCGCAAAGCATTCTTCTAATAAAGAAATTTACAAATACGACACTTAAGCAAGCAAAAGTAAAATGCTCAATCATTTTTACTAACAATCCGATTAATATGTAAATTGATATTTAATCCTTTGTTTTAGAGTGTAAAAAAGACTGGCTGATGTTGCAGAGGTCCGTCCTTTTTTTTTTGTCTTCATTTATAACTAGGACCATAACGATGAAGCTGATGCCGACAACGACATTGGCAACAACCAAGAACCAACAACGACTTCACCACAAATCAAAGCATGCATGCAGACAAGCATGGAATAGCAAATGAACAAGATAAATGCATCTATCTGGAAGCTAGGCTATGCTTAGATGAAAGAAGCAAAACATAATCAAACAAAACAAAGCAAAGCAAAAAAATATTCCTCAAGAACATGGTAAGGTTAGCTTTAAAGGGTACCTGTAGCTATCTAGCCAACTATAGCTAACCAACAAGTTCGAGCCGAAGAATTGCCATCTGCAAAACATCAATTTATTCAATTCAATATAATTGCAATGGAAGTTGGCTTGAAAAAAAGCCAACAAAAACAAAAGAAGAACACTGCTAAATTAAAAAAAAAAACACTGCAGTAAAAAAGTCAAAACTTGTTTTGAGACACTGCAAAAAAAATGGGTTTACAAAAAAACCAAGCTGCAATCAACTTTGTAATGCTTTTTTTTCTACAAAATAACTATTGACACGATGATTTTCTTTTAAACCAAATCTTTACATTAAACCTTTGCTTTGACAAACATTCTTTCGCACTTCATCAACTGCTGAAATGAACATTTTTTGATCTTATTCGAAACAACGTTTTTATAAACTAATAGAATTTAGAGTTTTCTTTCCTCAGTGTAGCCATCGCTTAGGTTTTTTAAATAAAACATTGTGATAATGTGTTAAAACATTTCAACAAACGTTTTGACTAATATGTATTATATATGATTTATGTTATTAAAATTTAACCTTCAAGCACATTCAATTTTTTATAACCTTTTGAGAAGTTCTTGTGCCAGTTTGATACACTGCTTCAGAACCATAGATTTTTAATATAAGGTCTCTGTAGGGACATAAAATTTTACTTTGTTTACATTTGTTCATAATATTTTCATTAAGAGGAGATTCTCATAGAAATTATAAAAGTTGAGGAAACTTTTTTTTAATTTTCTGAAAGCTAAAGGTATCTTAAATGTTGGTTTAAAAGTGGTTTTTGATACGCAGACTGCAAAATTATCTAGAGCCCATTAATTTGGGCATTTTTTTGTTGCACAAATCTCACATCTACCTTCACCATAAGAACTTAGTTTGCACAAAAGAATTGGTAATTGAATTGTTCTTTATTATGCCTGAAAATATGCAAATTAAAAAAAAACAAAATAAAGTTAATTCTGAATTTTTTTAATTTTTTTATTAACGCTTTTTACCACTGGTACACTTTAAAGTTGACTCATTCATATTCAATTAAAAAAACTCAACAAAGTAATTTATGTATTTGTTCCTTAATTATACTATACGCAAATCTGGTTTTATTTTCTGTCCTTTAGCATTGAATTCGAATTCTTTGAAACAGAGCCAATAACTCTTACATAATAAAAGCCAAGGATTGCGAACAAAGTTACAAAGTTTTATTTAATACACAAACTGGTTGTGAACTTTTTTTAATTTTGGTTAATTTTGGAACCATTTTTAACTGTGACGAATTTCAGGAAGGACATTTTTTATACTCTTTATTTGTTTTACAAAGTGACTTTGGAAAATGATTTTTTAAAACCAAAATAATCTTTGAGGTATACATAATAGTTATATGATATTAAAAGCAAGGAACATAAACATCTCTGCAAGGAACATCTTTGCGCCATCCTTTTAAAATTTTTGTTTAAATTTCGTTTTAGGGTTTTTTAGAAATCTATATATGAAAGAACTTTTCATTTACATTTCTAAAGATATCTAATCGTTAGTAATTTCCCAGGAGGGAGGGATACTCAAATAAATGTTTAAGAATTGAAATAAATGAAAATACTAATTTAGGTAAGGATATGGGATTTTTTTTTCATGCAAAATTGATAACATTATAAATTGTGACCTTTACAATGATTTTACAAGGTTAAAATTTGCAGCTTAAGGTCAAGTAAATTATGAAAAGAAGTTAATAAATAATAAGAGAATAAATTGCTTGACTTTCAGCTCCAAATTTTAACCTTGATAATATTATTTTTATTCTTAAATCTAATATTTATTTAATTGTTTCTTAAAAAGGATATATTCTTATTTAGAGTACATTTTGGGCAAAAGATCATGCATTAAAAATATTTATTAGTAAAACTTTACGAATACTATTCGAATGATATTCGTACGTAAAATATTCTACGAATATTCGTACAATATACAAAGTATTTGTATTGTGATATCTTTACGAACTCATTCGTAAAATATTACTAATACCTGATGTAGTATCTACGAATATATTCTATTTATATGAAATTCGTAAACAAAAATAAATCAATTCGTGCATTGTACAAATGATTGTGTACATATAAATAATAATATTCGTAAATTTCTCGTACGAATAACTTTATAATTTTTTCCATTACACTCGTAGTATTTACTAATGCTTTTGTACACTTTACGAATGCAAAATCATGTTAGTAGAAAAAAATTCATTCGTAGGGTGAACGTCCGAACTATTCGTAGAATGTACGAATTATTAGTTGAGTTTAAAAAATTTAAAACCGAAATCGTTCAGCCTGGCTTTTGAGCAGCTACACAATTTAAAGAACTATATGATTGTAAAGTGGCTATAGCCTACTGGTGGAGTGCGTTTCCCCCAATCTAAAGAGCAGAGGTTCAAACCCCAACTCAGACAAAAATTTTTTGGCTGGTTTCTGGAACAACTACAGAATATAAGGAACTGTATGATTTTAAAGTGATTGTAGCCTACTGGTAGAGTGCGTGGCCCGTAAGCTAAAAAGCCGAGGTTCAAACTCCAGCTCAGACAGAATTTTTTTTTTAGGTATTAGATACTATGATCATTCGGAAATGTAACGAATGTATTCTCTCAACATACATTTGTATTTGTACGAATACGAATAAAATATTCGTAATATGTAATATGTCGATTCTAGGAATCCTATTCGTAGCTGAAAACTGCGAAAAAAATTCGTAGAATGGATGCAGTTATTAGTAATATTTACACACAAATATTTTTGAGTGTATAATTTCCTTTAAATACCCACCGGGAAAATGAGAATCAATTTGTAAAAAATCAGGAATTGAATGGATTCTTGTGCTTGCATTTTAGAATGTATTCCAAAGAATATATAAATTTAAAGCAAAACCTATGAATTGGGATCAATAAACAAAAAATTTATTGATTCGTTTTTATTGCTGCAGGAATCGATTATTAAGTATACAACTATTTATAATAAAGAAAATGTTGTTAGATTCCTTGCTTGCTTTTATGGTAAGTGAAAAACGAATTGCTTCTAAAACAAATTCTGCTATAAGCGAAAAAAGAATCAATCTGTTATGATTTATATTTTCTGTTTGTTTTTTGTTTTTGTCAGATATTTTTGTAAAACGATTATTCTGTTGTTTTCCTTTCACGTGTTTCTTAAAAATTTTACAAATCAAACATTTGTCATCGTTGAAGGAACAAACTGCTTCAGAAGCCTCGAAAATTTTAATAATGTATTGTTTGGTAAGTTATGTAAATCCATTGCTCTTTACTTGTTTAATTTATTTTTTAATGTTTTTTTTTTTATTATAATCCAAATATTATTTATTCTTTCAAATATTTCTCGTCTGTCTAAATATTATTTATTCTTTATTACCTAATAATTATCTCTATTAATTTGAATTATTATAATATAATTTTTTATTAATTATTTAAAAGAGAATAAAAGATTTTCAATTCCGCCATACAAACCTATGCATTATGGAATTCATTCATGTATATCTATTCCAAAAGGGCTTCTTAGCGATTCATACTTTTCTCATATTCAAAAAATTAATACTTTTTTTATTTAAAAGAATTCATTTTATAAGCGAATAAAAGAATCGATTTCAGCAGTGATTCAAGTGGAAGGCAGAAAAGAATGTACTCCTTTTTATAGGACATCACAATGTTAAAAATAATCAATTCTAGAATCTGGAGAAGTGAATTGATTCTTTTTTCCCGGTGGGTGTTCCACATTGAGAGTTCTGTTTAGACAAGCAATAATAGCTTAAGTCGACTTAAGACAGAACTGAGTTATTGATGCAGTTGTGTTACTTGTAGATAGCACTATGTTCATACAAAATTTGGAGTTTCTAGCATGATCTTATCCAAGGTTATGAAACAAAAACAAGTCTTTTTCATGTAACTTATATGGCGATTGAAAGCTTTGAAGCAAGATTTATCGAAACTTTGAAATCAAACTTTAGCTGTTATTGATTATCGGCACAGAATTTTTTTTTATTGGCTATTGAAAAAAGCTATTATTTAAAATTATTTCAAGTCTTTTTTCAAATTTCTTTTAAACCAATAACTTGCGTGGAGATGCGATTGATTTCAGGCTCTTTTGTGAGCTTCATTGATTGCATCGATACCTAAGAAATATGCTAACTAAAAATATTTATTTTACAATTTTTGACTTTAACGGATTTATATAAATTTATTTTTGAATACAATGCGATTTCGTTTCTCGAAAAAATGTTGCATGTTTTCTGCCCTCTTTGTGCACTCTTTCTGTCATCTTTGAGAATTCTGAATTTTTTTTTACTTTTGAGGTCAACATTTTTGAGAAAATATCACAATTCAATTTTATAGGTCACTTTTTCTTTTCTCAGGAGGGCAGAATTTCTAAAAAGCAAGAAATTAAGCATTTTTTCGAGAAACGAAAACGCCATACGTCTTAAAAAACAAATTTTTGTCGGGAAAGTATTAGGTTGCTTTTTAAACCACAAATAAAAATGTATACAATTTTCAAAAGAATTTATAAAACCTTTCAAAATGTGTAAAAAATCCGTTAAATTTTTACAAATAACTTGTTATACCTTTAACTTTTTCGGTTTGAAAAAAAAAACTTATTTAAATTTTTCTGGTCTTTTCCACTTAAAAGCTATCATATTTTTTTTTTTTTGAGATATTTTCATGTAATCTTTCAAGAATAAAGCTGAATGGAAACCCTGCAAACATTTTCAAGCGCCTGAAAGTCGCCAGCGAATCGCTTGAAAGATGAGACAATCACGCCTGCGAGCTCATTTGGGAGTCATCCGGGTATCGCCGGCTGTAAGCAGCTGAGGCCATAAAATCGATTCGCCGGGAAGATTTGCGAACGAATCGCCTAAAGGGTTCATAAGCGATTTGCTGGGAAGAGTCGCTAATAAATCGCCGAGACGAGTCTTAAGCGATTCGCCTGGAAGATTCGCAAACGAATCGCCTAAAGGGTTCGTTAGCAATTCGCTGGAAAGATTCTCAAACGAATCGCCACTAGAAGTCCTTAGCAGTTCGCGGGAAGAGTCGCACTTGAATCGGCATAATAAGTCTTAAGCGATTCACCGACAAGAGTGGCTTCAGGGTTCCTCAGCGATTTTATGCAAAGCTTCTTTGTTGAACGTTACAAGTCTTTTTATAGGAGACATTCTTTGTCAAATCGGGTAAAAAAGAAATCTACCACTTAAAATCGTGCTGATATGAATATTTTCAGTTTCCATGCGGCAATTTAATAAGAAAATTTTTTTTAAATTTTTCGATGATTATTTTTAGTCTAGAAGTATAAAGAAAAGCCTGGTTCATATTTCAACAATCGATCTTTAAAATTTTTAAATAAGCCATCTTCCAACAATCGCCAGAATGAGCGAAGGAAGATTTAAAGATTTTTCTTAAATCGCGCATTCATCACTTGGGCGATCGAAAAGTGATCCATCTTCCAACGATCGCCGGAATGAGCGAATGAAGATTACCAAGATTTTTTTGAATCGCGCATTTATCGCTTAGACGATTGAAAAGCAACCCATCTTCCAAAGAACCCCCTTTGGAAATCGGATAAAAGATACATTAACAGCCCTATTCTGGCAAATTAATAAATTGTTAACCAGTATTTTGAATATTTCTATATGTTTGTTGTAATTTTTTTATTTCAAAACAAAATTTAAAGCTCAAAAATAAAAAATTTTGATAAAAATTGTCAACTGCTTTTCAGTTATTGACAATTTCATCAACAAATTTTGTTTTTTGAGCTGTAAATTTTGTATTGAAAACAACAAAAACATAGAAATATTCATAATACTGGTTAACAATTTGTTCATTTCCAAAATACTCTTTAACAATTTGTTAATTTGCTAGAATAGGATAGTAAATATGAAGTAAAATGTAATGAAACTTATTTAACAGTTTTTTTCCACTACATCCCAAGGGGGGGGGGGGGAGGGATAGCCATCTTCCCCTCATTTTTTTACTCAAATAATTATGGGGAGTCATCAATCGAGGGAATGAATGCTATATCTGGGGTACCTTGTATCTAATTCATGCAGCTTTAAATATACAAATACAGGTGTCCCTATATCTTTGCACAACACTGTATATTTTATTTTAACCCTTTCAGTGGATTTGCCCAATATATTGGGCACGTCAGAAAGTCATTTTTATTTTGCAACGCTTTTTTTATATCAAATCGTTTGGTTCTATGAAAAACAGATGAACCCACATGATAAAATTAAATTTAGAGAGATATTTGACATTAAAGTCAGTTGGATTTTCGATTTTGTGCCGAAGAAAAGCAAAAAAGTTTGTTTGGCCTATTTTATAAGAAAATATCAACCGAACAAAAATCAACTTTTTTTTTTTCTTTTTATGACTTTAATGATAATTATATTAAAAGGTTTTAAAAACAAAGTTCTAAAGGGTAGAAAAACATTCAAGGGATTAAAAAAAATTGTACCGAGCAGGAGCAAAACAATTTTTTTCTTTTTACGAGCTTGCAAAACGTAAGTAGCGCAGGTAAAACTCAAAGGTATGCATTTTACATATTTTTAGGACCTAAATGATAGAAATATTACCTCAAAAAAATTATTATGTTATTCTTAGTTTGGCCTAGCCATTGAAAGTGTTAATAAGAATTTAGAACTTTTTGTTTCAGACGTTCCAGAACAAAAACCAGTTTTAAAGAGGGTTGCGCTATCTCTGCCATATCCACATTAAAAATAATAATCAAATATTTTTGTAAACTGCAATATGTGCACATTTATGTATAAAATTAGCAGATTGTCAAAATAATTTTTTCGAAAAAAAAAATATCTTAAAAATATGCCCAAAAGAACCAGACTGCCCCTTAAATCGAATTCGAGATAATCAATAAAACTTTTTAGTGCTTAACAGGTTTTTATAAAATTTTGTATTGAAAATAGTGAACTTTTGTTGTTTTTAAAGAAGATATAAACTAGTAGAAACACCCAAAGTTTTTTATCAAAAATATTTTCACAATTTATGCGAATTTTTTTTTTAATATATTGCTAGTTTTATAAATTTTTTTGTGCCTTTTGTACCTATGGGCGGTTTGAGTTCCTATGGGCAAGGGGGTTGCCTACGGGCCTGATTCGTGATTGAATAATTTTCATTGTATTTGATTATGAAAATGTTGCCGGCAAAAATTGAACTAAGCTACATACACCTAATCACACAATTATACATACATATTAAAATACTTACTGTGAATATAACAGCTAGTGTTTTTAACACGTATTTTATTTACTGTATTTATCTGTATTACTGCCTTTTTTTATTCACTTTTTAATTAAAGAAGATTCGATAGAAATTCATTGAATTTTTTACACTCAAACGTTTACAAATTCATGTTTACATTTTCTTTTTTAATTACAAGCAACCAAAAAAAAAAAGTTAACACAAAACGCTGAAAAGGTTAAATCAAATACTTTTTATTTATTCAATTTTTTTTATTAATTTTTTTTTTTTTTTTTTTTTTGTTAAGGTGACAATTCTTTGAATCTATTGTGTTAGAACTAAGACCATTAGTTTTATAATTTAACCGCACTCAAAACAAATGCCTATACTTAAATTTTTATTAACCACATTTACTGAATCCAACAGTTATGTAGGTGGAAAGGTCTCGCACCCAGCGTGTAACTTTTAAACATATGCATATTTGTTCGCTGAATTTGAATTTTAAATTAAATTTAAATGATATCAAAGTCGGCCCACGCGTTCTGACCATTCTTGTTTGAGTTTTTAGTATAACTTTGACTGAGAAATTTAAGTGTCTAACTCACCACAATCATAGAGAAAGACAGCAATAGAAGCAATAGTTTCTTAAATCATTATACCAATTTCTTTCGCTTACATTTAAATATGTACCAGCAATTATGTTGTGTAATTCTTTGTAGTATTGAACTTAAGGGCTAATTCAATTTTTCAAGTGTATCATCGATAGATTTTTTTTATTACTTTTTGTTTTTTTAATTCTTCTTAAAACGATACGTCTGTCCTCTCTATACATTACACTACTTCGTACGCTCCTGATAGCAAATTAAAGTGTTTAAATTCAATCGGAAGCTATGAATAAAAAGCAACATATAAGAATAACAAACAATTTACCTGCTCAAGTTCCCTCACCAACCCAAACCACCCCGCCAGATTATAAACTCACCGCACTAAAGAATAAGCGGCACTCTTAAAACGCAAATAAAGTGGCTTGTTCTTGCAATTCTAGAGGCTTGCTGGAAAAAACAATCAAATCTATGTTCAAGAACTCTAGTCACTGGCGCATGTTTTAGTGAGTCGCACAGATACTGCCTCAACACAACTCTAACCTTAGATTACACACTTAGTCATTTAAAGCCAGCTAAAGACTTAACAGAACTTCAACAGCGCCATAACAGTGTCTTAACAGTCACTGTTGTACGCAATAAACCGATTCTATGCTCAAAAATTGACTAAACTGTAGCCCTACAGAGCAGAACAGAGAGCGAGCGAGAAAAAAGTATTGCACGAACAGCAGAAACGATATGTTTTGTTTGTGTGGGTTTTGAGGAAGGAGACACGCACATCAACAGCAACGATTTGACAACAATTTTTCCCTTACTCACCACTGACTGGGATATAAAAACCGTTGGCTATCGCTGAAACTATTCAAAGTGATTCTTTCTGCTGACCGCTGCACATACGTCTTCAGATACCACACACAACAATCAGCAATAAAACGCGTTTTGGATTAAATTTATTTTTTGAAAAATTCTTTTAGAAAATTCTTTGTGGTGATACACAAAAAAGAAGAAAAAGAATTAGAAGAAAAAATTCTATTGTGATAAATCAAATTTTGCGTTTTGATTAGGAGTAAAAGTTTGTAACATCAGGTGAGTTAAGAGTGCTGAAATTTGCTGGATGATGCGGACAAAAATAATTTTTGGAAATTGTTGTTGTGAAAACAGAATTTTAATTTATAAAAAAGTGTTAACAAAAGTTTTTGGAAGAAGAGTATGAAAAAAGTTGCATGAAAGCAGTACAATTTTCGTTGAGTGTCAAGATTAATTCTATTTTACTTCGTTTAAATAAAGACTTGGTTTTCGAAAATAAATGCTTTAATTTATATCACACGCAATAATTGTAAAATTCAATGTTATTACAAGTTCTATCACAAAAAACAAAAGTTATTAATTCTATTAAAAATTTCAGTTTTAGTTAAGTGCTAAAAGAATCTCTTCATTTTTAGTCGTAACTTAAAGGAATTCTCAATGTTTTTAGAATTAAATTTTGCAATTATTGTAAATTTTTGTAATCTACAATTACACAGTAAATCGGATCGAAAATTTAATTGCGCTGTTTGGACTTGCAAAAATTAGATTAAATCTTTAAAAGGATTTTTGTATAGTTTTTTTTTTTAAATCAAAGTAAATTTCACGAAGCTTTTTTGATTTAACTGAAGGTTTTGTTTTAAAATATTGTGTTTTTATACATATTTTTTCATTTTTAACAGAAGGCATGCCCAAATTTAGTAAAAAAATAAATATAGTAGATATTTCTAGAAATATTTTGGTATGGAAAAATTTTTAAATTATTTTTTATTATAAATCTTATTATAATAGAGTTTATTATAACCCCTTTCCCCCCCCCCCTTCTAAAATCAGGTTTCTGGTCATTTTAAAAAACTTTTTTTCAAACCACTGTTATATATGCATTTATTTTAAGATAAGTCAAATTGGTTTTATTGGAAAAGTATTAGGGGTATTCACGATTCAGTGCACTTGCCAGTGCAGTTGAGAACTTGAGGACTTGTGCAGGTAGGTTTTTGTGAACACAGCACTATCATTTTTTTTTTCAAAGCGGTCAATATTTTCAATGTACAAAAGTGCACAAATGCTTAAATCCACAAGTTCTCGAGTTCGAGGCTACAGTAGAAAAGCTTTTGTGAAGATTTTAGACTTAGTCAATTTTGTTTTTCTAAAGTGCACAGGTAAGTGCACTGAATCTTGAATACCCCTATTAAGTTCTTATTTCTTTATCGATATATCACTGATTGAAACAATATATTTGCATTTTCTAAGCACAAATACACTTTTCATTTTAGATTCAAAAATTTTATATTATTCGATTTGGATAGCATTTGGCAAAACTTTGTTTTTACTTGTTGATTTTATATAAGAGAAATATTTTTAAGATGCATTTTGGCCAGAGCGAAGCCAGAGGTCAATACAAGTTAAGTCAAAGTCCTTTCAATGGACAAAAAAAGGACAATTCGTTCGTCGGTGCACAAATGTTCAGATTTTTGCAAACTCTTGCACGAAGGCGTCAAATATTATCAAATTCAGTCTTTAGCGAATGAGTGCATCAAAAGAAACAAGAACTACATATCTTTCCAACAAGAGCAATTTGACTTAAGCCAAAACAAAGGTAGTTTTTTTACAGCAGTTTTAACCAAATGTGTTTTAAAAAATACTGACAAATGCGCTTTTTGGGCGGCAATAAGATTTATAATAAAAAACAGTTTTATATTATTTTATGCCAAAATGCATGTATGAGCAGCGCCTGTCCAAGAGCTTTAGGTGCCCCCGTTTGAGTTCGATCATTCGCCCAAAATGTTTGCAATACCCTACATTTATTAAAAAAAAAACTAATTTCTGTACGAAATTAAAATTTTGTATATTAAGACTGTTTTGTGTTTTATTTAATGAATAATATGGATACGTTATCCGGAGTAAAAGGAATATCTTTTTTAGCTAAGCCCAAACAGCGGGCGAACAAGGCCTAATTTAAAAAATTTTTCTTGGCCGTACAAAAGGGTCGTACAAATGCTGTTTGCAGGACTTTTGACCAAATAGCGACCGTACACAGGCCATTTTGAAATAATCTCGGTTGTACAGCGGGCGCACAACGGGTGTACAACGGCCGTATATCGGCCGAACAATGATTATTCTAAAAAAATCTTTTGCACCACGCATAAGAGGTGATACTATCAATAATGGCTTCTCCGAAAGAGTCTTGCTTTTATTGTTGCGCTTGCTGTTTGCTGTTGAATAAGAGCTCTGAAAAATTTGGTCGAATACAACGGGCGTACTGTGGCAGTATAACTTAATTTAGGCCTTGTTCGACCATTGTTCGGCCCAATTTTCGATCACTAGGCTTTTTTGATTATTTTTAGGCTATATTTGACACTTGTACGGCCGAGGCCCATGTTTAACCGCTATTCGCTAGCTGATATTTAGGTGCTCGGGATATTTTAAGTGTCGCGATATTTGAAATTGGACAAAAAATAAAAAATAAACGGTATTTATTTTATGAGAAAAAAAAATCGGGCTAACGGGGCTTACTAGTCGAATATGACTTCGAAAGTACAAATTCTGTAAGGAAGAAATGTTGTGCTTGTTAAGCCCTTTTTAGCAGCACAAGTTTTTTTTTAAATCGGACATGTTATACTAAAGTTATGGAAAGATCACCATTTGGGCTGTATTTCCGATGGACCAAAAAATTTTTTGTTTTTAAAATCCTCTCGAGTTAAGACTTGGAATAGGTGGGTTTTTCAAACTTTTTTTTTATGGTGGCCGACCCACACTATTATACAGTCTATTACAAAACAAAATTTCCACTCAAGATTTTCAAATTGGTTCAAGTTTAGCCAGTTAGCTGCATCTTTATGTATAACGAAACGAAGGCTGAACGTCGTGAAAGAAACGTGCGACAATATTTTTTTTTTTTTAATATGAAAATATATATTTTTTACCGTATCTCGCGCCACGTTCAACCTTCGTTTCGTTATACATAAAAATGCAGTAAATCTTGTCTTCGAATTAATTTAAGACTTTAACGTTATCTTTATAAAATCCAAACTTCGTCTATAATTAAAGATCAATTTTAATGAATGATTTCTTGGAACAAAAAATTTTTTCTTCGATTTTATGTACTTTTTTGGTTCAGTGTAAACGCAACAATATATCTAGTTACGAAATAAGTAATTTTCGAATATAAAAAGAACTAGACATATTTTTTTTTTCAGTTCGTGTGAAAATTTTGTATTTTCCAAGCGGGTTATTTATATGAAATTCTATAATTAATGCTATGTAAACAAATTCGCAGTCGGCGAATTGTTTATTATATTGTAAAATAAATATTTAGTATTTAAGCAAGAAATTGTAAACTAATATCAAGATATTAACAATACTTTATCAATGCAGTATAAATTTTTAGCTTATCGCATAATTTTCCTATAATTTTAAGCTAAACTTTATGGAGCACAATTTTTTTTTATTCAAAAAACATTTGGCCTTATGTGCGTCTTGGTAATATGTAAAAATTTTTTCTGCAAATTTAAAAGGAATTGCAAATTAATTTTTTTTTCGAACTTTGGTTGAATTGAAGCCGTTTTTTTAGTGAAACTTTTCTATTATATTTGTATTTTGGCACTTCTTTAACTATGAAAATGAAGCAATTTTATTTGAACTTTGATTTTTTTAATTCTGTTTTTTTTACTAAAGGGTTTATTGCTTATTGCTTTTTACATCGAAACAATATTTTGAAATAATCGACTTAAAAGTTTTGGAAAAATTTATTTTTGTATGAAGAAATGGAATTAAACAAGGAAACTTTTATTAACAGGTACAAAATTTAATAGGAAAAATAGCCGAAATCTCTTTAGTGGTTGTTGTTGACAACTCATTCAGCTATGACTCGAGTCCAAAAACTTGATTTTTTTTATTCATCTAGCTTAACCCTTTATTGCAATAAGCCCATTAATTATTCTTTTTTAATTTTTTACTCAGCTTTGTGAAGTGTTACTTTGAGGGACTTACAGGCCTATTCTGGCAAATTAACAATTGTTAACCAGTACTTTTTATATTTCTATGTGTTTGTAGTAATTTTTGTTTTCAAAACAAAATTTTAATCTCAAAATAAAAAAATTTTTTACTTTGATTTTTTAAGATATTGAATAAAATTTTGTCGTATGCCTTTTAGTTATCGCATGAATAAAATATTATCGTATGTACCAATGGGCAAACAACATATAAATTTTGATTTTTCTTACTTTAGACAATAGGGGTATTCACGATGTGATGTATTTGTGATACATTTTTACAGTAATTACAACTTATTGTGAGCGAACCTTCAATAAAGTCTTGCATTTGAAAATCAGCTAATTTTGTTTGTTCTTTAGTTTGTTAATATATATTGAAATCATCACTTAGCTGTAGGAAATCATACAAAAAAATTTAAACAAAGCACTTGATTATATTCATTAATATTAAATAAACTCACAGCGCAGCCGGTAGCTTCTTCCATGTTGTGTAAAAATGCTTCTGAGATCAGTTGATCAAATAAGCAACGAAATTTACACAGAATCCAATAGGGTTTCGTCGTTGTATTTTTGCTTAAAGGTTGCAAACCTTTGTTTTGAACACTGCGCATTTTGTTTTTGTAATTTTATAAAATTTACTATAAATATCGAATTTATCAAAAATACACAATACACGGCCAAATACACTACATCGTGAGTATCTCTAATATATAAAATTGTCATTTTCGCTGCATATGCGACAAAGTTTAACTACAATTTGTATAAAAAGTTATCATATGTGTTGTTAGAGGTCTGGATTAACCGTTAAAATTTAAAAACTAAATTTTTTTAAAAAATTTTTTTAATATGCTTGATACAAAATATAAGGTTATTTTTACTAAAAAGTTGTTAATATTATCTGAATTTGTTAATCCATGAAGAAATTATTGAAGTAAATTATTTTAAAACTATTAATAAAAGCAATCAGCAAGTTAAAAAACCGTTAACCGTTAGTGTAGTGAATATTTCAATTCGAAACTTTGATCTTTTTTTAATCAGGCGGGGAACTGTCACTAATTGCGTTTTTCAATTATGACAAAACTTTAAGAAATTTTTACAAATTTGTAAGTTTTATGATTTTTGGAACGAAGTTCCTTTACGCAGCTTACGGATGGTGTGATTTGGTAGAAATTGTCACGTAACAGTAAGATTGCTGTACGTGTACTGTGCGTGCGAGAATTGAGATTCGATCAAACTAAGAAAGGAGTAGGTGAATGCAGAACGCTCTCTTTCTTTCTCTGTTTCTCTGTCTCTCTCTCTATCTCTCTCTCTCTCTATCTATCTCTCTCTATATGTGTGTCTCTGTTTCTGGCTCGTAGAAATTTCGTTTTAACGAATTTTTAATATTTATTTGTGTGATTTTTTTAAATGACACGTGAGAATCTTTATTGCAATTAAGTTTTAAGAAATGGAAACTGCAGCAAATGTGAGTAATACAGTGTAATCTGATGTTAGAATTTCAATCAGTTTTTATGCACTAGGGTGGACCCTAAAATTGTGTTGTTTTTTTATACATTTTCTGTCTATGCTAGCAGTATTAAAGGGTCGCTGATTTCGAATCTTATGTTAGAATAAAAAAAATTTTTGTCTAGGGTGGACCCTAAAAATGTGTTTTTGTTTTACACTCTTTAAAGATGCGTGGTCGCTGATATCGAATCTGATTTTAGAATTTAAAAAATATTTTTGACACTGGGGTGGACCCCAAAAATGTGTTTTTGTGCTTAATGTGTGTATGTGCTGGTGGTAATGCGCTGGTCGGTGATTTCGAATTTGATGTTAGAATTTCAAAAAGTTTTTACCAATACGGTGGACCCTGAAAATGTATTTTTTGGCTTTATTCTCTTAACAGGAAGACTCACTGACGGCACGTGATTTCCTAATTTATTAGAAAAAGAGGTTTCGAAAAATTCCGAAATCACTTATGGCTTTTGAATACAGAGTGTGCCGCAATTTAGTTTTTCGACGAGTCAGTCTCACTTGAGGTTGAAAGGAAAATGGTATAAAATTTGGATCCTATAGATATTGATAATTGTTGTCGAATTAGAGAATAAAAATTCTTATGTTAGAATTTTAAAAAAAATTTACGCTAGGGTGGGCCCTACAAATGTGTTTTTTGAGCTTTATACTCTTTGTGTGTATGCTGGAAGTATTGAAGGAGCGCTGATTTCGAATATTATGTTAAAATATGGAGACTTTTTTGACACTAGGTCGTAAATGCGCTGTTCACTGATTTCGACTCTGAAGAAACATTTTCAAAAAGCTTTGGCCACTAGGGTGGACCCTAAAAATGTTTTTGTTGGCTTTATATTCTTTTTAGATACGCTGGTCGCTGGTTTCGAATCTGATTATAGAATTTCAAGAAGTTTTTTGACACTAGGGTGGACCCCAAAAATGTGTATTTTTGCTTTATACTCTCTGTGTGTGTGCTGGCAGTATTAAAGGGTCGCTGATTTCGAATCTTATGTTAGAATTTTAAAAATGTTTAACACTAGGGTGGACCCTAAAAATGTGTTTTTTGTACTTTATACTCTTTGTATGTGTGCTGGCAGTATTAAAAGGTCGCTGATTTTGATTATTATGTTAAAATTTTGAAAAATTTTTTGCCACTAGGGTGAACCCCAAAAATGTGTTTTCGTTTAATACTCTTCGTAAATGCGCTGGTCGCTGATTTTGACTCTGAAGTAAGATTTTCAAAAAGTTGTTGCCCCTAGGGTGGACCCTAAATATGTGTTTTTTAGCTTTATACTCTTTGTAGATGCGCTAGTCGCTGATTTCGAATCTGATTTTAGAATTTCAAAAAGTCTTTTGACACTAGGGTGAACCCCAAAAATGTGTTTTTGTGCTTTATGTGTGTATGTGCTGGTGGTAATGCGCTGGTCGCTGATTTCGAATCTGATGTTAGAATTTCAAAAAGTTTTTGGCACTGAGGTGGATTTTAAAAATGTGTTATTTTTATACTCTTAAGTAAGTCCAGTTTTCAATCCAACTTTTCAATCAATTTAGGCTCCAAACGAGGAACATGATGAATGTTCAATGCTCAACGCCTCGAATTACATCCGCAGTTGAAGAAAAAGCGTAAGGAACTTCGTCCCCCCGACTGCGGCACTTTTTTTGCCTTTCTTTTTTGCTTTCTATGGATTAAAGGGTTACAACCACTGTTGCTAATTTGGTGATTTTTCTACCAGATTTGGTGCATTTTGAAAATTTTGGCACAAGAAAAATTAGGTTTGGTGCCTGGTTCATTTTTTGGTGCTTTTTTTTTTAATTTCGTAGCCATCAAATGTGCCTTAGTTTGTGCCATAATATTTAATGGAAATTGATCTCAAGATGTGCTTTAAAAGAACAAGTATATGAAAAGGTTAGCAATATTTTGTGTGAGATAAGTTAAATTAGCTTAGTTTGAGTATTTTAAATTTGTGTAACCTGTGAAGCAAGTTGTTTTTTAAAAACTAAAATAACTGTAAGTTCAGCATTTCACCTAATTTTTTAATTAAATTTGGTGTTTTATAAAACCTAATAAATCTGGTGCATTTCTGAGGCAAAAGCGCACTTTTCGCCTTTTTGGTGGATTTTAGAATTGAAAAGTTGGCAGCAATGGTTACAACCGAAAATTCTCTATTTCAAGAGTTTTTGGGCACTCTACCTTCAAACTTTTGCTTAGATCTATTAAGATTTCTTTCAAAAATGTTCTTTTTTTATGTTCTTTTCCATCCATCTGTGGCTTAGTTGACTTCCAAAAATTCAGCTATCAAAAGGTTTTTTAAACTCTATGAAAACGTTATCTGAACTTTTTCGACTGGAACTAGTTTTTTTTTAATAAATCAAGATCATGGATTAAAACAAGAAACAGTTAAATTTATATTATATTTATACAAAGTTCAGGTAGATTGCGATGCAAACGAGTTGCAAGCAGGAAGACGTGTGTTTGACTTTGAGAAAACAAAAAGACAACAACACCAACAAGGAAAGATATTTAGATATAGAACGGTGTCACTAAATTTTATTGCCTAACCAGTCTTTAAGAAAATCTGACTTTCAAACTCAAACTAATTTACATAAAAAATTAACTATTTCTTTGCAAAGCTAAATAAAATTTTTGATTGGCTACAGAGAAAAACCTCTTACCTATACAATTCTTTTAAACCTACCGCCTTCTCAGAAAAGATTTTGTGACAAATTTTATTTATGAGGCCATAAAACAATCAAGCTATGCTCAAAAGGGTAGCGCCAGCCAGATGGAATTGAAAGCATACAAAAGAGTGCGAAAACTCTTAAAACAAGTTGCATTATTTTAGATTAAGATTAGGCACGACATAAAGATTTTTATTAATTATATTTGCCGTAACACTTAAAAAATTAAAATCGTAAACTTAATGATTTCTTGTCGTCGGTTGCAAACAAAAAACAAGATCTGCATTTTGTTGATGTTAAATGGTTTTCAGCACTAATAAACTTGACATTGAGTCCAAAATAATGCCACACACAGAGCCATATTATGGTTAACCAGTTAAGCTTGAAATGCGACCAATCCTATGGAGATGGTAAAGAAACAAAAATACCACATGACCGCTTTGCCACCACATTCTTTACTAGGCGTAAAACTGTTATTTACTAAGTTAATAAATTGAATGGTTTGAAAAGCTTAAGCCAAGTTTTGCTTAATCTTTGTTCACATTTTTCTTTATAAACATGAATAATAACTGAATTGGCCATGTTAGTCAAGCTCAATTAACGTTAAGTGTGCACAAATGCAATTAAATAGCATTAGAATAAATAAAAACATAAGCCATAAAAACATGCTGCATCTAGTTGCAACTGCATTTACTTGGAATGCTCTCGAGTTGGTGCTTATTTAATTGCATTTGCTTGGATTTAAACCAGATTAAGCAGACACAGCTACTAACAAGAACTCGTTCCCGTCCCCACCCCACCCTATTTTATCTCTCTAAATGTTATTCAATTTTATGGCCAACTAAGGTATTGTCAAGCAAGTGGTGCTCCCTGTTAGAGTATGGTAAATAAGTAAGTAAGCCAGCAACCTGAGCCACTCCTTGGTAAATGCAAGCAACCACTTTGGAGCACTTAAAACAAAGACTAAAAAAATAGAAACGCAAAAAAATTATAAGTAAGGAAAAGGCTGCCTATAGCAAGCTTAAGGCCTTAACAAAAGCTGCACCAGCTACTAAGTATGTGTGTGTGTGTGTGTGTGTGTTTGTGTGTATTGTTGGCCTATAGGCCGCCGCTAGCATTAGTTGCATTTTGCGCCATGCTGTGCCTTATCTTAATCAACTTTGATTCCAAACAACTACCGCACCAAAGCGCACCACATCGCATTGAACCTACAGCATCATCTTAAGTTCATCTGCTTCTTAAATTAAGGAAGCCAGAATTCGCAAGAATATTCTATGGCTTAAACAAGTTTGTGAAGAGTCAATGTACTCAATCTTCGATTTATTACATATTTTTTTTTTCTTATATCGCTTCATCCGTACATGCTTCCACATTGAGTGTGTGTCGTCGTTGAAGGAACAAGTTTATCCGCTTTTGAATAGGCATTAATTGACGCTACTGCGTTTTAATGGCAAAAATGTTAAAATACGCAAAAAAACAGACAGAAACATTTTAACCTACCTTTCGAAAATTATGTAATTTTTATTAAGAAACAAAATAAAGTAAACATATTAAATTACATGCCGGATTGCAACGACGACAACGTCGACAATTCATCGACGCTACACTTGGCGGACGTTCTTGTTAAAGTAAACATTTAGAGATATTTTAAATTTTGGCTGTTTTTTCCCAAGATAAACTCAGTTTTAGAAGGAAAGCTTTGAATAACGTGCTCCCAGCGCCTGTCCAAGAGCTTTAGGCGCACCCGTTCAAGTTCGATCATGCGCCCCAAGAATTGTAATACCCTACATTTTATAAAAAAAAAACTTATGTCTGTACGAAATTAAACTTTTGTATATTAAGATTTTTTTTATTTTATTGGATGAGTAATTAAATGAATAATATGTTATCCCGAGTAAAACTTAAAACTTTTTTAGCAAAGGCCAAACAGCGGCCGAACAGGGCCTAATTTTAAAAGTTTTCCTCGGCTTTACAAGGGTCGTACAAATGTCGTTTGCAGGACTGTTTGGCCAACGAGCGGCCGTACATCGGCCGAATAACGATTATTCTACAATGAAAATATGCAGCTTTTTTTAATTTCATGCACAGAAAAAATTCTTTTGCGCCACACATACGTGGCGATACTATCAGTATTGGCATCGCCGAAAGAGAAATGCTTTTGTTGTTGCACATACGTTTGCTGTTGAATAAAAATATGGACAAATTTGGTGACATAAAACGAACGTACAGCGGCATTACAACTTAATTTAGGCCTTGTTCGGCCTATGTTCGGCCGCTGTTCGCCCGCTAATATTTCTACCTGGAATGTAGAGCAGCAGTACAAATTAATTTAGACCTTGTTCGGCCCATGTTCGGCCATTAATATTTCTATTCAGGCATTTTTAAATATTACGATATTTGAAACTTTTAAATAAAATTTACTATTGGACCCTTGGATAGCTTGCCGTTCCTCGTGCCCCACGTGCCAGGGTCTGCACATGCGGTTGGGCAGACGCTGAGTGCAGCAAAGCAGTTGACGGGTCGAATTCTAAAGAATATAATGAAAAAAATTTTAAATTTCCGTACCCGATTCAAGTAACTTGAAGTGGCTTGAAAGAGTTTTTTCAGAAATTTTTGAAGCTCGAGAGAGCTTTTAGGTCTGTTTCCGTACGAACTTCAAGTAATTGTAATAGAATAGAGAGTAACATTTTACTTGTTATTCTTCTGTCTCGAGCTTCAAACATTTGTAAAAAACGCTTACAAGCAACTTCAAGTTACTTGAATCGATAACGGAAAAAGACCTATTGTGTCTCAGATGCAATTATTTTTGGTTACTTTGTTATATTTTTATCATTATTTTTTAGAACTAAATACATTACAAAACATGAACTAATAACTAAAATAAAACTAAATAAAAGGGGTATATAATGGTATAAAAACGCTTCGTGTTAGAAAAATTAACATTTTATTTATATGTTTACCCCTGTGATTGGTATTAATTAGTACAATATTTGCAAATATTATTTGAAATTATTATTATCTTACAACTAAATCAAAAAGATAAAGCAGTCAAAATATAACAATTTTTATGTTTGTACAATATTAAAAATCTATTCTATCAGCTCCAAAACTCGTCAATGCAAAGCTATGTGACGCATACGATATAAGCTTTTATTTAACAACTTTATGAGATTTTATTTAGTTATTGACGTCAGTTTCTTAATAAAGTTGAGCTTGTATTTACTTTAGAGGATACGTTAATCAAAACTGCGAGCGCCGCCAGATTGTCTAGTTTGTATAAAATATTAGACCGGTTAGTTTGCCACATTTGGATAAATAACAATAAACACCGATAGTGTATGTACGTTTGTGCATAAAAATATATATATATTTATTTTGGCGAATTAGCATTTCTTTGCGTTAAGAGAAAATTTATTTGAAAATATTAAGATATAATATAGGAAGTAAATTTGTATTTTTCAAACCGGATTTTAATTGTGTCAAAGTTATAAAAACCTATAAATGACAAAAGTTATGCCTACTGCCTTGTGAATGAATTTTGTTTAATGGACTACAATAAATTTTGAACTGCTTTAACCTTTAGAAAAGAAGAAACATAAACAAACAACATAAGCCATATTATATGGGTGATTATGGCAATAAGGATTAAAATAAATTTCATAAAACATATGATCTTTTGGATATAGGATAAAAACTTCGTAGTTACACTGTAAAAAACATTTGATGCGATTATATACAATTTCTATAAAAAGTCATTGACATTTTTATTTAACGCTTAATTTTATTTAACACTAGATTATATACCCGGTATTGCTCGAGAGTAATTTATTTAAACATTTTAATATGCACTTCTCGGTTAAATGGTTTTTTAAAGTCTGGTATAATGAAAAACGTGTTGAACTTTAAGTTTGAGTTACCGTTAGAAAGGTAATTGAACGAACTTTAATCCAAAAATAGTTTTGGGAAATTTTTCTGTTTGGGGGTTTGTGTAATTTAACTTTAAGAAGGGGTACGAAAAACACATTTTAAAAATTAAAAATAATTTAAATATTTTTTTAAATCTTAAAGCTAGTAAAATTACCTTTTCAACAATATAAAAAATTATGGTGGGACTCAAAGCATCCTTGAGATATTGACATTTTAACATCTTAACAAAAATTTATATTAAAAAATATATTGAACTTTTTAACAAAAAAAAAATTTAACCAAATATATTAAAACCAGCAGAGATATTTACATCGAAAGTCAAAACTTTGATTTTCATATATTTTTTTTCTCATTCTTAGCTAAGTAGATTACTATAAGAGAGATTTTATATAAACCAAAATGTTTGTAATTACTCTAGTTTCACAACTGCATTTTTAGAGATAAATGGAGGCGGGGGCATTCAAAGGATATAGATCATTTTTAAACAAAACTCAGTTTTATTAATAGTCTGGTATGAAAAAAATTAATTTTTAGCTATAACTTTTGATTGGAAAGAGATATTGGGGTAATTTTTTTACATAAATAATTTTTAAGACTTGACTTTTTTGTAAAAAATATAAAAACAACATTTTGGAAAAAATAAATTTTGCGAAAAAATCAAACAAAATTTTTACTTGATTTCATTTTTACAACAAAAACAATTTTTGAGTCATATTTTGAGTAAAAAGTCAATATTTTTGACCTTTTTTGACAAAATCATAAAACATATATACACTGACCTAACGGTACAGTTGAAACTATTTTTATGGAGTGCTTTTATAGAACTTTTGTACAAAAAAATTTGAATGAAATATGTTAATGGACAGTGGGGATATTTACATCGAAAGACCAAACTTCGTTTTTCATGTCGTTTTTTTCTCATTCTTAGATAACAATTTTTTATGAAAAAGTCGTTGCATTGAAAATTTCTACAATTTTGAATATATGTGAGTGTTTTTGATGTCAAAATAACAAAAAAATTTTTAAATTAAATACACAAAAAACTCCGATAGGAAAAAGTATTATAATAACAAAATTACTGTTAGTTAAAAAATTTCGGAGGAGGCGTGGCAAAAACTAAGTATGTTACAATTTAATCTAGGATGCACTTAATACGTATACCTAGTTTAAGCGAAATCTGTTGAGCCGTTTAGATTTGCATTAAAGCCAAACAAACAAACAAACAAACAAACAAAAAATGAGTTTAATTACTATAGATATTCAAATGAAATTTTTAACATATTTCAAGGTTAAAAAGTAAAGCTTTTTATTTAGATTGCACAACGCTTAGGGGATTGCCAACTATTAATGTGTAATCATTGTGTTGATTCGGAAGATACATATGTAATAGTTGAAGACTGGATGGAAAGTAATCAAGTGAAACTTTTTGTATAGAATGTTCTTAGTGTGGCAGAAAGCAGTATTGACATGTAATATTACTTCAACAAATTTTACACTATAGTTGTTTTTTTTAATTTATTTGTTGTTAGCTGTGTGAACAAACACGCTTTCAGTGTTGCCACTTCCACAATTGTAGTAAATCTATCACTTTTTCGAACTTGTTGGCACCTACCGCTTTTACCACACACTGTTTGCAATTTTTCTTACGCAATCGAGAACTAATACTTAATCCATTCGCTGGATATATGCAATTCTCAATACTTTTATCATTAGAATTTAAAAACTTCAAATTATTATAAGTTTTCATAATTAAAAATTTAATAAAATTTAATATGCCATATGTTAGAATACTCGAAGAGTTCAGCGTTCGGTTTGGGTCGGTTATTTAAGTATGCTTAAAATTTATTTTTATATGTGGCTTCATAGACTAGATGTTAAGGCCATAAACTTATAGCGTAAGCTTCGTGAGTTCGAATCCCAAAGGTGAGGAAAATATTTTTATTCCACCTTTTATTAAGATAAGATTCCATGTGGGGAAAACTTATTAAATTTAACATTTGACGTCGATTGAATTTTAATACGGTTTCGGTATTACAATGCAATATATACAATACAGTATTTATTAGAATTTACTTCAAGAATTTTGACCGTGTATCTACTACTTTTTTATTTCAGTTAGAATTTTTATCATTTGTTTATTTTTACATAATATTGGATGTTTTTATAAAATTTCATCATTTGAACTCAATAATCTTTAAAAAAATTGTTTAACCCATTAAAGACGATAAAATCATATGGAAATAAGTAAGAAGTCCCAAAAGTATCACAAAAATTACTTACTTAATTGGCGCTACAACCGTATGTCGGTCGTACATACATTCTTAGATGAGGCCAAGCCATTTATGTCTCTCGCTTGCTGGCGCCAGTTGGAAAATCCAAGCTTCGTCACGTTGTACTCTACTTGGTCTTTCCAACACAAAACTTAGCCAAACTGAAAATTTGGTCCAAAGTAGTTAATGTGTTAAAAAACTTATCCCGTCTTGAAAGGGTTAAAATGTCATCATTTTTATTTAACAGCAATATAGAGGTGAATGCAATACTGTTTTTAGAATGTGTATATGTTAGGAAGAAGGAGTGTTCGATTTTTCTTATAGAAATTCACCTGCTTTAAACAGGTAAAACGATTTATGACGTATTTCACTTATTCTGGAATCACTTATTCTAGACACGTAGAAGATCATCAAAAAAATTAATGAAAAAAATGTCTATTTCCAGTTTGCCGCTCACATTGCGCTCTCTTCTGAGTAAGAGAACTGGTGGCTAATTCATTAAGAAACTAAAAATGATGCCAACTTTTTATGAAAAGGATGTTTTTGACAATAATTTTGTATTGAATTAACAAAGAATGTATGCGAAAAGGTTGAGTTTTTACCACTATCTAAATCTAGTTATTTTGATTATGCTATAATGCAGTAAATACAATTTTTTTTAAAAAAACTAACATTCTTTTTCTACATTTACTACTCAATGACATGTCATCTTTTTTCTGCTGCGTCTAAGACATTTCCTGTGTATTTAGAACGTCCATTTATGTTTCATAAATTCCATATATGAAAAGTTTTTAAGTAATTTTTTCGTAAATTTTAATCGTTTTTTATTAATTTAAGTTTTCAGGTCATTTTTTTAAGATTTAGGGCATTTTTTGGTAATTTTTGGCAATTTTTAAGCTTTTTTTTTGTCAGTTTTCGAAATTTTGAGTTTTTAGAGCATTTTTCGGTTTTTTGTCATATTAGTGTCATTTCAAAAGAATTTTTTCGTACTATAATATTTTTAAAAATGCAATATCATAAACATATTCCTTTAACAACAGAGTCCCTTCAATCAAAAACACTACCTCTCGAAAAAGGAGTAGCTTTGTTTATAGACCTCGATGAAAAAAAGCTCTATGCGTTGTGAAACTCACAAAAGAATATGTAAAAAGATGAAACAAGTGTTAGTTAAAGACTCAGGATATGCTAATTTGTATTAACTCTATTTTTATGCTCGATTGCTGTAATATTAGTGGGTAAAAATTTTGATACTATGAAATTAGAAGTGCAACTTACATTCGATGACATATCGTCTTTTAAATATGTTCATCTCGTCAGAGCAGGAGTAGAAAGAAGTGTTTCTGTTTACAAAAACATTTTGCCAGACAATCGACGTTCTTTCAATTTTAATAAATTAAAAATGTACCCTGTAATTAGTGTCCGACCGAAACCGGAATTTTGGCATTTCAAATAATCGGCCGAAACCAAAACTGGTTAATAATATGAAATTTTCAGTTTTTACGAATAATTATTTTTTATTAAAAAGAAACAAAAGTACTTTCATACAAGAAAAAAATTAATATAAAAAAATTATTATTTGAATATTAAAGTTTAATTAATAATTAATAATAATTAATAATTAATTAAAGTTTACTATAATAATATATAAGATAATTTTTTATTTTAGTTTTTATTACAAAAATATCGCATATTTTATGTCTTCCGTATACACATAAAATAGTATGCACCTACAATGTACATTTTTATAGAACTACAAAACATAGTATTTATGTTTTTTTAAAGGTTTAGTGTTATAAAAATAGATATATTTTCGTTATTGTTTAATTTATTCTACACACACAGAATTCGTTCGGAAGTTTAATTATCAATTTTTGGATTCAGTACACAGTAAAAAAATTGGGGGTAAATTTTATCTTTTTTATAACATTTGTGTGGTATAAACTTTTTTTATTCCAAATAATTTATAAATTTTATATTACTCAATATTATAAAAATAATAAAACAAATATAATTTAAAAGTTTTACAGGGATATCATGTGTGAATTAAAATATATTCTGGTTCGAAGGGAAAAAATTCACCGAAATCGGGAAATGTATAAATATAGTGGTTTCGATTAGTCTGACGAGAAAAATGGTCCGGAAAAATTTATAAGATTTGATGGTATAAATTTTAAAACATTTTTGGTTTGGATTTATATGTATACAAAATAGTATAAAATTTATGCTCATATTTTTTACTGTGTACCTATAAAATTTTAATATTAATTGCAATAGAGATGATAAAATCAAAAATGATAGTATCGAACGCATAAAATTAACCAAAATGTTTTGTGTTAACACGATAAATCAAATTATAGACGAGTTCATAATTTTTGTTTTGTACAATACGTTGTAAATATTCTTATTAAACCAAACTTATATATTTGAATTAAATGACTGATGCAAGAAATTTGTATCAAAAGTTTTGGCTATTCGGCCTCAATATGTGTATATTGAATAGCCGAAACCGACAAAAGGGGTCGAAACTGGCCGTAGCTGAAACCGAAACAAAATATTCGGTCGGACACTACTTGTAGCATACTGTAACGCTATGTATAAAAATTATATAAAATACATTTTAAATTTAGTAATGTTTTGTTTTTAAAACTTTACTTTTTGTTAATATTTGAAGTAATTGTTTTCTTTTTTATGTCATTTTTGACATTTTCTGCAGTTTTTATGTCATTATGAGGTAATTTTTTGAGGTAATTTTTTGCAGTTTTTTAGGTCATCAAAATCCGAGCTCTGGTAATAACTTATTTCAAAGAATGTTTCAACCCTAAAAAAGTGAACTTTTTTGCATTGTAAAGGCTCTATTGCAGTAACATGATAAGCATTATAACTTCAAAAACTCTGTTTTTTAGGTTCGCTCTACTACTTTATGTAATACTAAGTCCTATTTGTTATTAAAAAAATAGCTACTATTTTTCAATAAATTTTTAGTCCGGTCGTAAAAGTTTTTTTATCCAATTCCATTACTTCATACACAATAACAATTAAAAAAAAGTCGAAAATTTAAAGTCGATAATTTGGAATGTTTTAATATGTGGCATGTCATAAACACAGTAATTAAGTCATGTGTAAGTCATAATTGTAATGTTCCAACCAAAGATTAAAAGGAAGAAAAGTTGAACTTGTACTTGGCTGAGAGAATAGTTGGCATGCGATAAATTCAATTATAGTGGGTACAAAATCTAAAAGATTCTTCTGGAAAAGCCAAACACAAGCACATCCACACACATATACCCATACAAGCGCTCTAGTCACACAAACAAAGGCGATTCTAAATTGTAAGCTTCCGTCGTTTGTGCGATTGACCGCGGTCAAGCGAATAAATTTGCTTAATTAAGTTAACCGCGCGCACAACGACTTCACCGGCATTTTGTTGAATGGTGCAATAATTTGGTACCTCGGCACGGTTTTCTGAGTTTTGTTTTTGTTGTTATGTTGTTTTGTTGCTGTATTTTGTTTTTTTTTTTTGAGGCCCAGCCTCTTGGCTTGATTGCAGCATAAATTGAAATGCAGTTGTGCTGAGATTAAAGCTGCTTAAGCTTATGGCTGCTTGCATTTTCGTTTTGACCTTTCCGCGTTTTGAATCGGCACCAAAGAAGCGCCTTTTAATTTATGACCTCGTCATACATTGTTTACCTAATTGAACGGTTTTTGTGCAACAAGTAACTGAAATGCAAAATATGCACGAGTGTTTGTGTGTATGTTGGTGTTTATGCCAACTCATAGAGTTGCATAACAAATGTCCGATTGATGGAAAGGTCAGCCAGTAAGCTTTTGTAATGATTTCAATTAATTTATTTGTGTAAGTATATTAGCTATGTAACTATTTTTATTTCAATTTTTGTTTTTATAAGCTGATCATAAGAACACTGTCAAAATTTTTTGAATTCATGGAATAATGCATTTTTTTCACTGACAGATGATACAGGGCATTCTTGGTTTTTCGCCACTAGTAAAGAGACTTGAAGAACTGAAACTTTTATGTCAATGACGAAGTTGTTCTAAGTAATATTTAACGTCTGAAAACAGTTTTAGCTTAAGATGAAGTCCCCCTCTATTTAAGAACATTTATGATAATTTTTTTTCAAGAGTAATAAAAACAACAACAGGAAATAAAAAAGGGAGAAGAACTGAGACATTGACACTGAAATCTCATCGCCTCTGTGGTGTAGTGAGCTAAAATGCGCAATCCGGTGGCATCACAAAGATTTCTGATGAAGCCTGTAGCAGGGCCGAAATTGCAATAAAATCAGCCAGTGATGTTTTCCTTTTCATATTGAAAATTTTGTTGTTGTTTCTTTGGAAAAAATTCGTTAGAGCAATTAATTGTTCTAACCTGACCTTAAGCTTAATAAACGATTTTAAACTATCAAACAACTAGAATTTGTATTTAAAATCAAGAATGATTTAAACTCTATCAAACGTTCAGAATTTGTATCATAGAAAATCAACATAATTTTTCAAGAGTTTCTGAAATACGTAGTAAAATGGAAGTATCTTAATGGTTAATTCAGCAGAAATATTTCTCAAAAAAAATTTGGGATAATGTAATAAAAAGATGCAGATGAAGTGAAATGGTTTGAGAATACACCCAGTGAAGTAATTATTAAGGCAGCAAGAAATAACGTGATTTTAAAAGAATTACGAAACATTTTTAATAAATACACAGCTTTATACTTTATTAATTCAGTTGATTTAAACATAAAGTAATAGAATTTAAAAATATTTAAAATTTTTCTTAAACTTATTAATGAATAAAACAAAAAAGAAACTTAAAAATTGTGCGAAACAAATATGAAGGCACTAACAGCCCCATTCTGGCAAATTAACAAATTGTTAACCAGTATTTTGAATATTTCTATGTATTTGTTTTTTTCAATACAAAATTTAAAGCTCAAAAAACAAAATTGTTTAATGAAATTGTCAATAACTGAAAAGCAGTTGACAATTTTTATCAAAATTTTTTATTTTTGAGCTTCAAGTTTTGTTTTGAAATAAAAAAATTACAAAAAATACATAGCACTATTCAAAATACTGGTTAACAATTTGTTATTGCCAGAATAGGGCTGTAAAAATCTTTTTAATTAAAAAAATTATTTTAACAAGAAGTATGACCTCCATTGTTTTTGATGACTTCTTCCAGACACCTTGGCATTGAGTTTATGAAGGTATGAATATGCAAGGGATCAATTTTCTTCCACTCTTCTTGAATTGCCGTTTTCAGCTCTTTTAGGTCCTTAAATTGACGGCCATGATAGAAAACTTTGATTGATAGTATGGACCATAAGTTCTCGATAGGGTTCAGATCAGCATTAAGAGCCGGCCAGTCGAGAGTTGGTATACCCCTAGACTCCAGGAACTCTGTAGTTTTTCGAGAGCTGTGAATTGTAGCTGTGAATTGGGGTAGAAATATTTTCTCCAGAGGACACAAGAACTTCATTCAACAGTTGTTTATAATAAAGCGAGTCCATCTTGGTGCTAACGAAGCAAATTGGAGTGGTTCCTTTATAGCCCATACTTTCCCAAGCCATGAGGGAGCCTCCACCAAAGTTTCGGCGCCGACACTTAACTTTGGGAGCACCTTTGGCACGCCAATATTTGTCTGGTCCATCCAAATTGAACCTTTTTTCATCGGAAAATATGACCGACTTCCATTTTTCATCCCAAAATCTGTACTTTTCCGCAATTCGAAGTCTGGCCATTTTGTGCCTTTGCAAAAGTGCCAGTTTACATTTTATTTTTCAAATGAGAGTCCCAAACCTCGTTTCAGTATTTGTTGCACACGATGTATACCGACTTTCAAGTTCATTTTACCAATTATTTCCTTTGCCCTTAAATTATACTTAACAGCAAGTATTTTATTTCCCTTTTGGATCTGCCATTGATAAGTGGAGTTCTTCCTGATCGCTTAGCGATCAACCTTATTTATAAAATTGTCAATGGCACAACTTGACCTTTTTAATAATCTCGCAATTTCGCGATTGGAAACCCTTGATCATGGTAAGCTTCGATTTTTCCTTTTTCTATTTCTGTCAATGGTTTTCCACGTGGCATGCTGTAAAAATGAAATGTATTTTATTTGAAATCAAGGTTATTACCAAAAAAAAGTCAATTAAAAATTTACTTACTCTTGCTTGCTTCTGCGTTCACTACAATTCAAATAAAATGCAAAATTGTGTAATGCCTTTATAATTATTTCGCTCCAAAAACAGTAAATCTTTTTTTCCTTTTTTTAAGAATGAGAGTGATCAAACGTGCGCACATGAAATAGTTACAGCAGTTAATACCAATAACTTGTTTACATATCGTCGTTACAAAAGTAAACTTGCGGATCTGAAAAATTAAATTTTTCATTTCCAATAAAAATTTTATGGAAAATTAAAAATGAAATTTTTCAGATTCGTTAGTTTACTTTTGCAACGACGATATAGTGACCCCATTATGAGGTTAATAAATTTAGTAAGAGAAAATATGATTGCCTTTATAATTATTTCGTTAAGTGTATATGTTTATAGCTTTTGATTGGTAAGTGATATTTAGGAAATTTTTCATTAAAATTATTTTGGAAGCTGTATTACTTTATAAAAAATATAAAAACAACATTTTGAAAAAATTCATTTTCGCCAAAGAAATCTAGACAACGCACATGATTTTTAATGATGGAAACTGTTATTTGTCAAAACGAATTTATTTTGCAGATAATGAATATGTTATATAAAAGGATGTGAAAAAATAATATTTAAAAAAAAAATAAAAATAAAACAAAAACCACTTCTGACCTATTTTTTATCGAACATTGAATGTTTTAGAGGCTTTTTGAAAACAATATATAACACAGAATTTGTGAGGTAACAATGAATATTTTTTCTATTTTTCTATTAAACTCTCAGTCAAAGAAAATTTGGGGGAAATCGTTTAGAAAATACCGGATATATTCGCTTACAAAATAAAAATTGGAATTTTCAATAGTTTTTTTCATTCTGAGGCTATGACCTTGCCTTGAGAAATTTTCCACTTTTCAAACCATCGCACAGTGCGTTCTTTTTAATTTTTATATGACACTTGGGCTTTTTTTTTTTTGTTAAATTTTATAAAAAATATTTTTATTCGTCAGATTATAAAACATGTATTATGAATGTGGTATTAAAAACTTGATATATTGTATGGTTTTTTTTTATAAAATTCGTCAAAGCTGACACTTTTTAACAAAAATAAGCTCAATAAAACCCAAAAAATAAAGTCAAGTTTAAACAATAATAACTTTGAGGACAAAGTATATTTCAAGGTTTTGTTTTTTTAACTTTTTTATGTCTTAATCGTCATTGAATTTAATATAAAATAGGAATGAAAATTTAAGTAAAATTAAGTGGAAAATATCTAGCTAGTTAAGCATTATTAAAGTTGAAAGCTATAGCTATCATAAAATATCGTATTTTTACCTTCTGTTTCTGTAAAAACCTGCTGCATCTAGCTGCTTTTAAGAAAAACCACTTAATTTGAAAAAAGTCTTAAAAAATCAAATTTTGCCCTAAAATTCACTGATTTTCAAGACAATTTGTAGGTGTTCTTAAATTTAAAAAATAATAAAATAGAATTCATAATTTAAAACAAGTTGTGACCTTATTTTGTATTAGCAACCATTTTTAAAAAAAAATTTTTTAAATTTCGTTAATTTGGTAATATTGTTTTATAGGAGTTATATCCAAAAGTTATCCGATTTAATATATTTTTAGCATGACGTTTAAGTGAAGTTAAAAAAACTAAATTAACTCTTTAAAAACATAAATAAGCAATTTTATGCGGGTTTTTTTTTTAAATGGTTTGTATGGGAGGTAGGCGATGCAGTTGACCTAGAATTCTAATTTTTTTGTGCTGTTATTTAATTTAGGCTAAAATTCATTTGTACAAAATTTCATGGCCCTAGCTTTTATAGTTTTTGAGATGATGCAAATGTCATCCTAAAATTTAAAAATGCGCAATTTTTTTTTTAATATACTATCTCTAAAAAAGATTATTCAAAAAGTTTTCGCATACTGTTAGTATTCTCAACCCACAACTTTTCATACAAAATTACGCTATACTGAGAACATCTATAGTTTTCGAGATATCGAAATAGTTTTGATGCCAAAATAAAATAATTTTTTAAAAATTTACTATTTAGCTTAGTATGCTGTAGAAGCGAAAAGAAATCTTCCGTAAGAAATGCATTGCGTTTTTGATAGCGAAAAGGTAGCGACATTTTTTTTCGATGGTTAGTATGCTGTTGAACCGAAAAATTTGTTCAATGCAGCCAAGTTCACAACCATGATTGGAGAGTTAAAATGTCAAAATTTCGCTGTCTTTTATATGTCCGTACATTTAATTTGCCTCGAAATTTGACATTCAACAATAATGTTCAACTAACACATTCAACAAACACGTTATGGTAAGTATGTGTTGGTGTTGAATCTACACCAAAATTTCGCGTGTAGAATTAAATGTCTAAACATTTTCGTTCCTACAGCATACTAAGCTTTTGTAAGAAATTTCACCATCACAGTATACATTAACACATGTTGCATAAAAAAATTCTTATTGTATTGGCGAAAAATTTTTAAATTATGTTTTGTATATCTTGTCCTCCATGATGTCCTTCCATTTTCCATCATATAGTTTAGTTTTTTTAAGAAATGCTCTGCTTTTGCTCATATTTCAGGTCAAAGGTCAGCAATCCAAAATGCAATCATATTGTGCAAACCTTTTCACTCAGACCTTTCATCCGATGCCTCATTCACCATTCAACCTCATCCCAGCTCTGCGATCGCTTACTAAAATTAATATAAACTTTCTACGTTCATATCTCGGGTCAAAGATCATCAATTCAAAATCGAACATGTTTCGGCACATCTATGCAGTAACTTTCGAATGATATACGTTTCATTATCCGTATTTTAAAATAAATATTAAAAGAGAGTACGAGAACATTCGATGTTTGCGTATTAATATATAAGATTTTCAGTTTTATATGCCGACTGTAGCTACCAAATTGCCAGAGTGTAAAAATTAAAAACATGTGCAAAAAATTTAGGGTGTCCCAATAGTAGTGCACGATTTAAATTTTTTACAATTTTTTTCTGAAATTTGACAGCTTTGAAATTTAATTAATGTTTAATCGAAACATGTCTACAATAAAATAAAAATATCAACTCTGTCTCAATAAATCTGCGTTTTATTTTTTTAATAAAGAATTAGTGCACTTTTATTAAGAAAGCCTTTATTTTGTTTTGTCTCAGCAAAGCTGGTTGAATGTGTCTGAAAAAATAGGAAAGAAAAAGCTTCAACAAATACACAGCTCCGTTTTTTCACTCTCGCATTTTACTCTCCCATAGCAAAGCTTCTCAATAGAGCGAGTGTGTGAGTATAATGAATGGCTTGGTTTCTTGTTGCTGTTTTTTATATGGGTACAAAAGTGTTTTTAATTTCTAATTTTTACCTTCCTAAATTACAAATCATTTGAATAAAAATTATATTGTGCACTGGCTATGAACCAGAGCTTTCAAATGATATAAGTTTCATTAGAATGTGTTGTCTTAGAGTCAGCACATAGGGGGCTAAAGTTTCGTGTTTCATTTTAATATATAGATTATATAATCCTTGAGTGTATAAGAAGTTAATGATTAGTAATTTATTACGATTGCAAATAATCACATTATAATCACGATTACTTGAAATTACAAAAATAATCAGATATACTAAAAAAAAATAATCCGACTACTTTAAAAGATTCTTTTTGATTATTTTAAATATTTTGACCTAAAGTACGGAATATTTTGTAAAATTTTAGTCATAAATAAATATAAATATGTAACAGACTCTAAATTTAGTTGGATTATTTTTTCCTTAACACTTTTGATTCTTTCTGATTATTTTTGTAATCTCAAGTAATCGCAATTATTATTTGATTATTAGTAATCGTAAATATTTATTCCGAAGTCAAACAGAAAAGAATTGTAATCAATTAGTTCACCTTTTTGAAAAAATAATGTTATTACTGATGACTACAATTAGTAGCTATTATATAAGAGCTATGGAGGTTTAGGAGTTATTTCATTAAGAAATAAGTCCCAAAAAGTATGGAAATTTTTTGGGAGTTTTTTAATTATTTTATTACTTATTTCACTTCACCTGCACTAGTTCATTTGAAAGAATTATCGAAAAGTGTTACACTCTATGGTGCAGTCATTTTTCATCTCATGCGTTAGCCATAATCACTGGCTTTTAAGTCACTATTTCATAGAATCTTCCGGAGCCAATTAAAAATTAGCCTAAGTTTTTTTGTTTTTAAGCAAAACAACTTTCGTTAAATTCTTAAGCTACATGACGTGGGAATATCGCAAAATATTTTTAGTGGAATTTCCCTGCTTCATTATTATTAAAAGTAAATACATATATGACCCTCTCACGTTGTAATTACTGAACTATTTCTAATTTTCTCTTTGTCTCTCTCTCTCTCTGTTTCTTTGCAGTATGAAGCTTCATTTAGTAATCTTATCCACCCTGCTGATTGCCGTTTATGCCCTTCCCGTACCCGATGAAGAAGCCTCACCCATCCAAGCACTCGCCGTATCCGATATCAAGTCAGAGGATGTACCAAAACCCGATGACAAACCAGTCGACGTAGTCAAGCCCGAGGCAAGAGCAACCCCAGAAGAAGCAGCACCAGCAAAACTAATTGAAAAAATCGAGCTGCCCGCTTCTGTTCCAGATGCCGAAGTGCCGCAAGCTTTGCCAGCTAAATCGCAAATTCTCGATGAGAAGAAACCAGCCGAAAAACAAATCCGCGCTGATCATGTTGCAGAAGATCAAGTTGTAAAGGCGCTACCAGTTGTTACTGCACCAGTTTCTGCCATTGCTGAGGATAAGCAATCTGTTGAGGAAGGCAAACCTGCTGTACATGACGCTCAACCCGAAGGCAAATCCGCTTCTCTGCCCGAAGAATTAGCACCTGAGAAACCCACCGAGGCAGCTTCTGAGCTAATCAAAGCTACTGAGCTTCCCGCTGCTGAAAGTGCTGCACCAATTGCCGCGGCCTTAGAGGATAAGAACGAGTTGAGTGGACGTCAAGAGCGTGGTACCGAAAACAAGCAAGAAGAAGTTCAGGTCAATGCTGACAAAGTAGCAGCTGTTGCTCCAGAAGTTGCAGTCGTTGCTCCAGCAGCAGCTGTAGTTCCTGCAGTTAAGAGCTTGGCTACTGATGCCGGCGCTACTGAAGCTCAAAAACCAGTTGAAATTCCAGCCATCACTGAACAACAGCTCAAGTCTGAAGAAGTACCTTCGATTACCAAAACAGAAGCTGCACCTGAGGAAAAGAAACTTGAGGCAGCAGCCGAAACACCTGCCATCGTTGCCGCCGCCGCAGCATCTGCAACAATTGGTGATATCTCACAGCAACAAGCATCGGAAGATAGCGCCAAGGCTAGTGTCAAGGAGTTGCCTGAACAGAGTCCAGCAGTAGCAGCACCAGCACCATCATCAGCACCAGCAGCAGCTGAAGTGGCAACACCCGAAGCCAAGAATCTTGCTGAGGCCGCTGCTCCTGCACCAGTAGCACAACCTCTTGCCCAAGCTGAACAAAAACCAGCCGAAGAAAAACCATCTGAACCCACCAAGCAGCCAGAGATAAAACACTCCGAAGAATCCAAGGAATCGGAGGAATCCAAAGAGAGCGAAGAGTCAAAGGAAAACAAATCTAATTAAGAGCAAATACAACGAACCAAGTGCTTGGCTTAAGATCCCTTAGCTTCTCATCCATTTCAACAAATCCTCAGCCGACCACATTCATCCATCCAGCATAAACCTTGGAGTCCTTTCTTAGACCTTTCCCGAAACACAAACGTCTTCCTATCTTAATATTATATCTAGTTAGTTATTTTTAGTTGTAGAAATTGAAAAGGCAAAAACGGACAAAACCAGGGACCGACAGTATACCACATAAAAAAGAAGAAGAAGAAGAAGAGGAAGAAGAAGAAGACGAAGAGTAACTACAATGTAGCCAGTTTCAGCACAGAACAAAAGAGCTTAAAATGGGGAAAAACTTAATAAATCCATAAAAATAACACTTAGCTAACACAGCCACACACACACACATAAAAACAACAACAACAACTACAAAACAAACAAACAATTTAAAAAAGACAAACCAAGAAGATGGCAAACAAGCAAAATACTTATAATTAATTTTATTTTATTTAAATAATAATAATTACAATAAGTAACACAAACACACTCACGCACACACACAAACAAAAATCACTACATTTACAAATTCGAAATAATTTTAAATATAGTCATCGCAGCACTAAGAAAACATTAGAGTATTTGAAAAGAGAAAAAAACATCCCTAAAAAGGATTAACTTGAATCCTCCGAACCGTTTCATGCGTTTGATCAATTTCATTGGATAAACGATAGGCATATTTCTTATCGCTGATTATTGGTTCGATTAACTGCTGGTTTAATTATGCTGCATTATTATTTTTTTTATTATTTTTTAATAATGTATGAGTATGAAAAAAAAATTAAAACAAAAAACATTATGATTAACTTGTGTTTTAAGAGTAAAACGATTGCTATAAATAATTTTGTCTTCATTTTAAGTGTTTAGTTTTTGGTTTTTTTTTTTTATAAAAGTTTTTCTGGCATATTTTGTTTATAAAAAATATTGAATTGGATTTGCATTTAATTTTCTCGTTGCTAAATTAAAAATGTCAAACACCCAGGAAAAAAAATGTCTTCAAAAGAAAGCAATTGATTGAATGACAAATATTTGTATGATTTTTTTATAGACTGAAAATTTTTTAAATAAAAATAAAATAGAAAAAAAAAATAAAATCTACGAGTTTGATTTGAAGAGGTCGAGCCTAGGTTCTCTATAAAAAAAAATATAAAGAGAAAGATATAAGATAAACTCTGGCTTTTTATGTTTGCAAAAGAAAATCATTAAGTCTTTGAACAAATAATTCTAGAGGATCATAAAAGTTATGTATGTTATGTGGTTGGTATGTTATTTGTCTATCAAAAATAATATGAAAGTTTTGGTATGGGTATATTTGTGGAGGAAAAGTTGCAAGCAAATCTAAAATTTTTTTTTTGTTACTAAAATAATTTTCACAATTTAAAAAAAAAATAACTATCTCTTAACTAATATTCACCCTTATTTTTGAAGCCGCTCTTGCTCTCAAAACAACGTCGAAACAAAATTGTTATATTCTTGAAACTTCCAATTTCGACTTCGAGATCTGCAGTGACGTTTATTGAGCAAACGTCGTCAAATAAATATTTTCATTTTTGATCGTCGAAATCATCTTCGACGACATTTACTCGACGCGGATTCAAGAATAAGGGTGATTTTATTATTTCTAAAATCGTTTGATGTACAAAAGTCTTGTTACAAAAAATTAACCTCTGGAGATTCTCTTAATTTTCGTTTTAGAAATAGACTTAATTTAAAAAAAAGTGGTGCGGTCGGGGTACCCTCGCCAGGAACGAAGTTCCTTACGCTTCTTCTTTAACTCCGAATAAAATTCGAAATAAAATCTGTATGGTTTTATTTTTTCATTACAAATTTTGTATTTATATCATTTTTTTAAGGCAAATAAAGTAAATGAACAATCAAATCTAAAAGTTTATTTTAATATTTAAGGAAAAAATTATTTATTTATTGAAAATTAAGATGTAAAATTCTTATGAGCGATGAAAATAGGCAGTTACCGTTGCCAGCAATGTTTGTTTCATGACGTAACAAGGCGTTGAGCATTGAACATTCATCATATTCCTCGAATGAAGCTTGAATTGATTAAAAAGTTGGATTGAAAACTGAACTTACTTAAGAGTATAAAACAAAAAACACATTTTGAGGGTCCACCCTAGTGTCAAAAAACTTTTCGAAATTCTTAAATCAGGTTCGAAATCAGCGATCCCTTAATACTGCCAGCACATAGACAAAGGATATAAAACACAAAAAAACAGTTTCAGGGTCCTCCCTAGTGTCAAAAAACTTTTCGAAATTTTAACATCAGGTTTGAAATCAGCAATCCCGTTATACTGCTAGAACATTTGCAAGGAGTATAACAAAAACAAATTTTTAGGGTCCACCCTAGTGTCACAAATATTTTTTAAAATTCTAGCAAATGATTCGAAATCTGCGATCAGCACATCTAAAAAGAGTATTTTAAAAAAACGCATATTTAGGGTCCACCCTAAGCTCAAAATCAGCGACCCCTTAATACTGCCAGCTTATATACAAAGAATACAAGAAAAAAACATTTTCAGGGTCCACCCTAATGTCAAAAAATTGTTTAAATTCTAACATTAGCGACCCCTTAATACTGTCAGTACATACATGTATAAAGAGTATAAAATAAAAAAAAAAATTTTTTCAGGGTCCACCCTAGTGTCAAAAAAACTTTTTGAAATTTTAACATCTGTTTCGAAATCAGCGACCCCTCATACTGCTAAAACATATCTTAAGAGTATAAAACAAAAAACACATTTTCAGGGTCCACCCTAGTATCAGAAAATTTTTTAAATTCTAACATCAGATTCGAAATAAGCGATCTCTTGCCACCACTGCCACCACATACATTAAAAGTATAAAATATACAAACACATTTTTAGGGTCCACCCTGATGTAAAAAAATTTTTTGAAATTCTAACATCAGATTACACTGTATGACACACATTTGCTGCAGTTTCCATTTCTTCAAACTTAATTGCAATAAAGATTCTCACGTATGATTTAAAACAAACACACAAATAAAAATAACAAATGCGTTTTAACGAAACTTCTACGTATCAGAAATAGAGACACACAGAGAGAGAGAGAGAGAGAGAGAAAGAGAGAGTTGAACATTTGGCTGTGCTCTCGTCTACTTGTTTGTTAGCAGTGTTGCCAGGTGCCTTTCACCATTTACCCCTAGATAAGATTTCGAATGCCTCTAAAATTCCCCTAAAAATTCTTTTCGAAAATCATACAAAAATTTCATAGGGAGCAACTGAAAAGTAGTGCAACTGCAATGCAAGCCTATTTATTTAAAGGGCTGAGCTGTTGACGTCTTTAACAAGGGCAGAAAGTTGTTTCATAGTTCTCAATTGTTCAATGTGAAATTTACTTTAAAATTAAGTCTTACTTTTGAAAATAGGCTCTGTCTCCCAATTTTTAGTATATTTTGGGCATATCTTTTTTGTCTTTAGTTTTTCCCATACTTTTTTTAAAAAAAAAACAGCTCAAAGAACCAAGGCATGCGCCTTATACAAACAACGCTTGGTCTTCGACCTGAAAGGCAAGGGATAGAATTTTAGAAGAGGAATTGATTGGAACCGTACGTGAATTATCGATTAGGCGAAAAAAGCACGAAAGACAATTTGAATTGCTTACATTCGATGCTAGTGTTATGCCTTAGCCTCGGCAAGCATTTCCAGCCCTCATTTGCTTCTGTTCTTTAATTCAACATTTTCCACAATTTAGTTGTGGATTTTTTGTTTCAATAATTCTTAAATGAAGTGAAGAACAAAGAAAGCTAAAAGCTGAATCGGGGACCTCTGAGTTGATAGTGTAGTGCATTTTTCACTAGACTGCAAAGGCCGACCTGCTTTGTTTTTAGTTTTTGCATGGAATCAATCAATTGCAAGTAAAGCGCGAAGCAAATTTGAAGTAAAGTGGGAAATGTTTGGTAATTTGCTGAAATATCCAAGAAGCCAAATATCTTCTTTCCTTAAATTTTTAGCATAATTTTAAGAAAAAGGAAGAAAACTTTATTTCCAAAGGACAATTTTTCACATACCCCTATAAAAAACCCTAAAAACCATAAATCTCCCTAAAACAACCCCTAAAGATTCATTACCCCTAAAATCCCTCAACACAGTTAAAAATCCCATAAATCTAGGGTGTAAGTCCCCTAACCTGGCAACACTGTTTGTTAGTCTGTTGAATCTCAACCCAGCAGGCAATTAAGCGAGAGCTCTGCAAAAAAAGCTATGCTAGCACTGCTATTATTGGCGTCAATACACCCTCCATGATCACTGCATTGATGAATGCTTCAGGTAAGGAATGTAAGGAATGAAAGGTAAGGCCTACCTTTTGAAGGTTCTGAGTCTTTTCATATTATTTTATATGAAAAAATTTATAAAAAAATTTTAAAAAAAAAACACATGATCAGAACAATTTAAAAAAATTAAAAAAAACAAAAAAATTATCGAAATCTAATGTGTTAGATATCATATTATATGAAAATAATTATATGAAAAAATTCCAAGTCTTTTCTTATATTTTTTTTTTTTAATTTAAATTGACAGGAAAATTTGCAAAAAAATTTAAATTTACAAAAAAATACAAAAAAAATTGTTTATTTGTCCCAGCTGATTCTCGAACCTGCGCTCCCGAAAACTTACTTTCATTTGTAATGATGCAAAATAAGCTTAATTTTATTAAGAACTGCGGTGGATGAGTGGATAAGCTGTCGGGTCGCCACATGAGAGGACGTTGGTTCAAATCTGGAAATTGTTAGTCGGTTTTTATTTCAAGTTGATATTTATATTGCTTTTCTTTCTGATGTGCATTCTCAAAAAGAGCTTCTAGCAGGCCTCTTTAGAGTCGCGAGAGCGGAAGACCTGAAAAATTTTCCCGTTTCATAGAAAAAAAAAAGTATACTTGGATATGAGTGTGGAAGCACTTCGAAATCCATATGAAGGCCTGCTAGTAGTGCTTCGAACTCCTGCCATTGTCGACTGGGAATACTCGCACGCACACGCACGTTCGCCTGCTACCCAATCAGCCATTTAGAATAAGTGATTGGATTAAGTTTACATACACTTGCGTGGGTAACAATTTTCCAAGTTGCTTTGTAGAATTATTGCGTAAAATACAAAAAGTAAGTGTTGTACAATAATGCTTGGAAAGACTTGCTTTAAGTAAGTGTTTTCCAATCATACTTGCAAAATGTTAGCCAAGGTAATAACTTTGCAACTGTTCAAAGTTGCGATTGCTGTTAACTGTTGGCCTGCGTAGTCTAGTGGAGAGTGCGTTAGATTATCCACCCAGACGTCCCCGGTTCGAGTCCGGGTTCGGTCGTGGTTCTTTTCACTTTCTTTGCTCTTCACTATATTTAAGAATTATGGAAACTAAACATAGAAATCCACGAATTAATTGTGGAAAATATTAAACATAAAGGACGAGAAACCACAACTGTGAGGGCTTAAAATGCAACAAGACAAGATTTCTTGAAGGCAAGGCGAGTTTGATAGTGAGAAATGAGGACGGTACGACAGCTTCTCAAACCGGCGAATTTTCTTTTTTTATTTTTATTTGTCAATTTAAGATGGCTGCGCATTGTTTGGCAAACATATTTATACATAAAAGTTGCGTATTGAAATACTAATTTCCAATTAAAAAGAAACACTTGGAAAAAGCTTATTCAAATACTAATTTCCAATTGTAAAGTAACACTTGGATCAAGCATATAGAAAGGAATATTTTTCAAAGAGATCGTTTTCGTTTATTCTACAAATACTTGTAAGTATTTTACAATAGTAATCTAAAGCTTTTTCTAAGCTTGATGCTTACGATTCTAAGCTTGTTTAAAGCTTATTCCAAGCGCTTGTTTAGCTGATTGGGTAGTTTGTAGTCTGCTCTATATTCATACGCATACACAGACAGCAATCTCACAATTACGTGACGATTTCTACCAAATCACACCACCCGCAAGCCGCGAGAGAAACTTCTTTCCAAGCCTTCGTTCCAAAAAGCAATTAGTTCCAAGGTTGCGATTAAAAGCTTCATAGGTATCTAACGCTGGGCCGTAGCCAGGATTAACCAAAGGGATGGTTTTGATTAAAACAAACATCGATAGTTTTTAAATGTTTGCTCAAATTGTTGAAGTCATAGACTAAAAATATTCGATTTGTTATACTAAAACTTAAGTCTATAAAGTTTCGTGCCGATTGTTGGAACTTTTAGAACCCGCTCAAGGGCCCAATAAATTAAGAAGCGTTTTACAAAAGTTATGCCTAATATTTGAACAAAGAAGTAATAAAAACATCTCTTGAAGTAAATTAAAAAAATGAAATGGTAAGGCTTTCGTTTTAATGTAATTGTCCTTAAAAATGTGTTATCAAACATAAAAATCGCATGAAAAGTACCATTTTACTTTTCGAAAAAATGTTATTTTCTATCTTGCTGCAATAAAAAAACGTACAAATCCAAATTTGAAGATATTGGAAAAAATGTTGTTAAATATTTCTGAAACCACACCTAATACAAATACAAAAACTGTATGATTCCGTTGCTTAATAAATTCCCCCAAAAATACAAATATGAAAAATTTAAAAAAAAAATGAGATAACGTGGTGCTATACCATAGTTATTAGCTTGTGGAAAAAATTACAAAAACCAAAATTCGGATCAAAAAATTATAGCTGTTGAAACTTGACTTATTTTCAAAAATCCTCAAAATACTTGTGTCAGGCATTTCAAACACAAAACAAACATCATAGAAATTTAAAAATGAAATTTTGGGAAAAAAAACAACAATGAATGTGAATAGAAAATCTTGATCACAAATTTATTTAGTTGGAACCATAGCAGAACTAGAGAAGGTAGATGCATTTCAGGCTGCGTGCTCTTTCTCATATCCAAAATAGTCAAAGTCAGCTTTTTCTAATGAGAACGAAAAGTAATCAATGGCCGCATTCAGCGGAGTAACCAGTTGTTGTGGCTGTTGTGTTAAAATTCGCTGAAACACTGAAAGAACGCTGCAAATTTGAGTGAGAAACCTTTGCAATTAAATTATTTGCATAATTAAATAATTGTAATAACAATTAGAGCTACAGAACCGCGGTAGCCCGGGTTCAATTCTGCAGACAATGGCAAACCTCAGAGAGTAAAAATTGCCATGTATAACTTCTTGAGAACATAAGCCGTTCGGAGTCGGCACACAACACGTAGGTCCAGTTCTCGATCATTTGTGATCAAACATTTAATAACACGCGCAACACAATTGATCAATAGAAGCTAGGTTAAAGTCCTTCCAAGGGCTGAAATAGCCAGTTTATTTTATTTTTTATTGATAATTAAATTAAATAATTTTCAACTTTTCAACGGTATCCCTACACAACAGTTGACTTTGCTGAATGCGGCCAATTTTCACAGAATTTCCACAGATTCTCGAGCGAAGGGTGACTGGAAATATGTCTGCGACTACATAGATAGCAATTTGAAAATCAAAAGTTTTTATTGTTTTAAAAAGCTAAAATGCGAGAGACGATATAGCGGTATCGCAAAATTCGGTTCCGATTTTTAAAGCTCCTGTTGCTCTTGATAAGTATATGTGGACTTATGTATTGCAACCCATCTAGTAGGAGCAAATTTTTTAATTTTTTCCCATTAGAGCAAGTATATATTTTAACACATTGTGTCAGTATTAACAGTTTTTTGGGAGTATAGAACAATTTATCAATATTATTTTTAAGGCACCAAAAATCAGAGCTGTAAAAGAATGCATTCAATTTGATTTAAATCACAAAAAAATGAATAACGAAAAAAGAATGCATTCAATGAATGCAAAATTGATTTATAAATAAAATTTTTAATTCACACTCAATTTAAAAAAAAATTATTAATTATTCATTCCAATTATTCATTTTCGTTGTTCAGAATAATGAATCAAATTTTTTATTCATTTGGATGCTATTCACAAAGAATGGCATTCACAAAGAATAACAGAATAACATTATTCATTTTTTATTCGTTATTCATTTTTTATTCTTTATTCATTTGTTATTCGTTATTCATTTTTTATTCATTGTTCATTTTTTATTCATTATTCAATTGTTATTCATTATTCATTTTTTATTCATTATTAATTTTTTATTCATTATTCATTTTTTATTCATTATTCTTTTTTTATTCATTATTCATTTTTTATTCATTATTCATTTTTTATTCATTATTCTTTTTTTATTCATTATTCATTTTTTATTCATTATTCATTTTTTATTCATTATTCATTTTTTATTCATTATTCAATTGTTATTCATTATTCATTTTTTATTCATTATTAATTTTTTATTCATTATTCATTTTTTATTCATTATTCTTTTTTTATTCATTATTCATTTTTTATTCATTATTCTTTTTTATTCATTATTCTTTTTTTATTCATTATTCATTTTTTATTCATTATTCTTTTTTATTCATTATTCTTTTTTTATTCATTATTCTTTTTTTATTCATTATTCATTTTTTATTCATTATTCTTTTTTATTCATTATTCTTTTTTTATTCATTATTCATTTTTTATTCATTATTCATTTTTTATTCATTATTCATTTTTTATTCATTATTCATTTGTTATTCATTATTCATTTGATATTCATTATTCATTATTCATTTGTTATTCATTATTCATTTTTTATTCTTTATTCATTTGTTATTCATTTTTTTGTCATTGCTTAGGACTCGGGCTGTGTTTTTCTTTTATTAATTTGACGATATACAGTTGCGGTCAAAATAATAGCAGTGCTCTTATATTCAAACATGTTTAGATAAATAATACTAGTCTACAAATATTCGATCCGGTAAACCGATTATCATTCCTAGATGTACTTTCAATACTCGTTCCAAATTTGTACACAGTTTTCTCCGATATTGTAACATTTTCAAGATACAGGGTGTTTTACGTTTTTGGAACGTGTTTATTATTATTTATATAGAATCTAAACTACTAACCATAAAATAACAAATAATATTTTCTATTTGAGAAGAAATATCAACTTTTCCATTAATCTATCAAACATTTTCGTATTATGTGCTGTTGCGTAGCTAAAATTTTCAGAATACCCAACGAAATATCAACAAATTTTGTATCTTTTATTTTAGCAGAGCTGTTATCATCCAAAGTTCGAATTTAAAAAAAAAAACCTGTTGATTAAGAGTATTTTTACATGAAAAACAGACATTTTAAATTTGGACGATTACAGCTCCGCTAAAACAAAAGATACAAAATTTGTTGATATTTCGTTTGATAATCACAAACTTTTAGTTCTGCTACAACTCATGACACGATAGTGGTTGATGTATTGATGGAAAATTTGAAAATTTTGCTAAAATACAAAATATTAGTTTTTATTTTATGGTGAGTACTTTAGATTCTAAATCAATAATACTAAACACTTGCCAAAAACGTAAAACACCCTGTATCTGGAAAATTTTACAATATAGTAGGAAACTGATGACAGGTTTCGAACCAGCGATGAAAGTACATATAGGAACGATAATGGGTTTACCGGATCCGAAATTTGTAGACAAGTATTGTTTATACAAACATGTGTGAATAAAATAGTACTGCTATTATTTTGACCACAGCTGTAAATAACAACAGCAAAAAAATTTTTATAAATATCTTAAGAAATCAAAAAAAAAACATAACAGACAAGCCTAAATCGTCGCGTCTACAATCTGTAAAAAAAAGCAACAAAAAAATTTTAGGAAATTGGTGAGAGAATTCGGTGGCATTAAAAATATGTTTCATTTAGGCCTCACTAGTTTCTAAACGTACGCTTGATCTCTGTTGTCTTAACTTATGAAGAACCAATTGCTCACACCCCGCTGGAATAATTTTATCGGTTACGACATTAAATTTAAGAGTATGTAGTTGGTTACTTCGGTTATCCATTTACCACTGGGACGAAGAAGCAAGCTCGGCATTAATTCGCTGGAAATATTCATGACTGCGTGCTTAGGGGCATGTCACACGTTATCTGCTTGTCCGTTAAACATTGGAATTTTCGCCATTTTTTTTCCTCTCTCTCATTGTTTTGTCCACGGCATGCTACACGTAGTTTTCTGTTTGCTAATGGCGGAAGCTAAATTTACTACGTTTTTGCTACCATTTCGTGCAGGTAATGCTCCTTTATGCAATCGATTCAATAAAACGGCTACCCTCTATAGGTTGTTTATAAGTGGTTTTATTTGCATTTATAATTGATGGGTTAAATTCTGATCTCCGAGGTTTAAAATTAATTACATTGGCCAATATGTATGCAGGAAGTGTATCCACATATATAGATGGATGGAGTTAAAAAAGTGAAAAAAGATCCTGCTGGATTAAGCCATGGAGAATTGGCAGACATAAGAAAGGGATGATAAATTTATCAAAGGAGCAAAAGATTCACTGATGATAAAGCATTTAAAATTTTTTTAAGAATATCTCACAAAGCCGGTTGGCTTTTAAATTCATTTATGAACATTTCAGTAATATATCTACTCCAATTTAGAGCCATAACCTTATCTCTAAGAATATTGTAAATTTTAACGATTAAAACGATATTACAAGATATATGTATATATAAACAGTTTATTTGTTAACTACGCGGCTGTAATGTACGACTAGCTTGATCTTTTATACTATCATTAAATCTACAGCTCACATTTTCTCTTAACGATTGTCTTAAAATACAAGGGTGAAACAGCCAACTGCAGCTTTACATACAAGCACTAAAAGTACTATATACAATGACGTGTTACTTTCATATATGCAATAGAATAGTTTATAAATGAAAAATATAGTTAAAAAATGTATACATTTTTATAAATAACATCATATACACATGTTACGTTAATATTTTTAATTATAAAAAATACACAATCACTAAAAAACAATATATTATATCATTAATATTACATTCACAATAATCACTAATAATATTCAGCTGTTCAGTTGAATCCATTTGCTGCAGGTAGCCGGGCTGAATTTTGCATAATCGTCAAGTATGCTTCTTCTTTTTATAAATTAATACCATTCAAGCAATTTATAGCACTAGCAGCGTACAATTCAATACTAAACAACAAACATCGATCGCATTACTGATGAATTCAAATAGTACATGTACGTGTGACATGCCCCTTAGCTTACTCTGAATTTTATTAACACTCAACCTACCGATATTTCTTCTATACCTTTTCCTGAACCTCATCATCAAATTACTGGTAGTTAACATATCCATCATTTTTATCAGATTTACCGATTGCAGTCAGTTTAGTGTTAACCTAGTTTGTGTTTGCAAGCGTACGATTCTAAATACATGAAGTTATTTCACATTTAAGGGGGTAGTTCGGTTATTTGGATTTCTTTTTTCAAAATGTTTATTTCATGTTTCATTTAGATAAGAAACTCAAATTTTTTGAAAGTTTATAGAAAACTTTTTAAATGCAGTTTTTATATAAAATAGGCAACAAATTTACAATCGTAGCTTTCGCAAAAAAAAAAACGAGTTACGCATTTTCTTTATTAAGCCATCGATATAAAAGTACAAAAAATTATTTTGAGGTTCTCACCAGTTTTTGGTAACTTAGATTGTACATACTTTTTTTAACAGATATCTTTCTGTTCCTGAATTTAGAGAATGACGCGTTTTATATCAAGTTTTATGTTGGATTTCTTAAGCCAATTTTTAAATGAAAATACTTTGAGCTATTTAGATCAAATAAGTTTGAAGAAGGCAACAACAACTCTGTATATATGTAAGTTAACGCGAACACAACGCGTATTATAAAAATAAAAGGCCGCGTTGGCTAGCCGAAGCTAACCAACGCCCACAGGCCAACCTGTTAATTAAAAACTCCCAGATTACTTTTTATGACCGTTTATTTAATAGCTCAAAATAAGACTAACTGACTAACTAACTTAACTAAAGCTTATCGCCTAAAAGCCCTAGCTTAGCTCCTACCCTAAGACTGCTGACATGGCGATTCCCACGGTGACTAACTCGCTGCTGCACTCGCTGCCGCGCTGCCGGATGCGCGTGTACTGCATCGGCACGTACTTGTGCGATTGTAACTGGATCTTCAGGTGCATCGTGGGAATGCTTTAAGTGCATCGTGGGAATGCCGCGTGATAACTCCTCCCCCTTCAAAGATCTGCGTCCCGCAGATCAAAATGCGAATGGTAGGATCTAGGCGACTTCTGCGGTAGTCCTGCGACGTTAGGCTGCTCTTCAAGTGTCTTAATCGGTGGTATTTTAAGTTTTCTAGTCATTATGTGCCATATTGCCACGAAGGTTAAGATCACCAGAATAATGATAACGAGGTCTGAGATGAGGTAGAGTCCAAGTGTACTTTTTAAACGGCCAAGACGTTTAATGTTCTCGATGCTAAGCTCGTGTAAGTAGTCGATGTCCACTTTGTGTCCTTGATTGGTGACATTTGCTAGAACTGGCGGAAGTGCCTGGAAATGTGAGATGGTTTTGCTCGTGAACGTCTGGTTTCCAATGAATATTGTTTCGTTGGTTAGCTGGATTAGATTTGTGCCCTCGAGAAAAGTTGTCGTGTTCCCCTTCAAGACTTCGCCTCTAAAATTGGTTAAAAAAATTGTACTACCAGTTAACATTTCAACTACTTCTTCTTTGTTCGTTCGGAATTGACATTTTGCGTGCCCTCCTTTTAAGATTCTTGGCAAACAGTTATCCTCTGGTACCTTTTCCAACGCCTTTTCTTCACATACAGTCGAATTACTGATAACAAGACATTTCCCTTTTAGGCCATATGTCTCCGTCTGACTCACCAGCACTTGTGAGAATTTTAAATCTACTTGCCTGCCATCAAATATTGTAGCTCTGGTAATAAGCAGGTGATATTTAGCTGGGCTCAATTTTGGCATCGCAAGGACGTACAACAGGAGGGAGCCATTCGTGTAAACTGAAGGTCTTCCAAACTCGATCGCCTCGATAACATTCTGATAAGGAAGCGTCTCAACTTCTGCCAAGATTTGGTTAATTTCCTCTTTGTCCAGCATATTACCGTTGACGATTCCGGTTTTGGCCATCTGACACGCTCTGACAATTTCGCTGACTTCGGCTCTTATAACAAGTAATTTGTTCAAAATGTCGCCCTCGATTTGGTCTTCTCTGTTATCTTTTGAAATACTGTTGATCTTGTTCACCACCTGGTTTACCCTCTGCAGTGCTTCGCGAGTGGTGGCAAACAGTTTTTCATTAACCTTATATTGATGGTTGTTATTTTCGATTATATTGCTTTCACTTTGAAGAATCGAGTTCCAGTCATCAGCGTCGGGTGAACCTGCGATCCATTTCCAAGCAGAGCCTAACCAGTTAATTGATCGTATCCTTCTTGAACTTCTTGCTCTCATTTCGTCCAGTCGATTGGCTATCCAATTAAGATGATATTCGAAAACTAGCCTTTTGTCACCGTTGTGTATGCTGGAGTTGGCTATTGATGAAATATTCGTCAGCAATCCCCTGTATGAATCGAGGTCCACGACGTGTATGAATTTGAAGCATCCATTTACGATCCAACCGTCACCTTCACGAACTGATACTATTGGTGATTTGTATTTAAATACCTGGAAGCCATGTGCAGCAGTTATTGCCAAGAATAGACCTAAACTGTAATTAGATATATGCCATTGAATTAATATTTATGGTTCCCTTCCCCTTTTTTTATACATGTTTTTTGTTTTTTATTTAAAGATATACGAAAAAGCATAATTAAAATAGTAAAAATATATAGCATAGTCCAAATATGCTCACAGGTTTCTTATTCTAATATTTTTTTTTTATTATGTAAGAAGATGAATTAAAATGAAAATATATACAGCTTAAACAAATATTAAAATAGTAACATTATATGTAAACATATTTCAAATCTAATATTTTATTGGTTTCTTTTTTCTTTAATAAAAATGAGAAGGTTAGAAGTGTTTATCTTATGAAAAGGTCTGAAACGATATGAAATTGTATTAATGCATTTGTTATGAATGGAAATAAAGAATTAACATTTTTTTCTTATTTTTGCATATTCTTCTGCGTCTCATGTGCAAGGATTTTGCATGATATTTCAAATTTAGTTGTTTGTTCTACTTTTTAGATTGAATCATTTGCAAATATTGTACATGCAAATTTATTGGTTTTGATTTTGAAATTACTTTGTATGCTTCGCATTGAAAAGCATTTTTTTTATTAACATAACATGTGATTCTTTTGTGGAACAATTTTTCGCATTTACATATAAAGTGCGCATTTTTGCGTGTGATCTTGTGACTATTTCGATATATTAGTTATTTTATTATTGTACGCATGATAGTTTTAAGTGAGGTAGTGACCTTTAATTAGTGCTTAAGAACTCTTTTGCCATTTTCTGATTTTTTTTTTTTTTACCTACTTATTTCCTTTTCGTTGTTTTGTTTCTAACATTGACAGGAGTCGAACCTTGGTATCTTGCCTGACCGGCGAGGTACCCACCAATTTGTCATCCAACATATAACCTACTCTACTAACATGAGTTTTTTACGTGAATTTTATGAAATTTTTTTCCTGTATCCGTTGTAACCGTTACCTTGTTGTCTCTTGCAACGACATGTTTTTTGAAGAGAGGCTTTTGCTTCCCTTTAATTTGCTTGTCTGCGATAAAGACGTCGTCACCCTGATTGAATTTTATAGGTACAGTCCTGGATTTGTTTAACCTCAGATTTCTGCGCTCTTGGTTTTGTTCTATCTGTGCCCTTATATCTTCGTGTACCCTATCGCGGAAATTTACCAAATTTTGATAGTTTACCCTCTCCGTCCTGTCAAAAAACACGTCGTTAGGTTTTCGTTTGGTTACCGAGTGAAACGTATTGTTGTATCGATCGACAGCTATATATATCAACTCCCTTGGTGTTAAATTGCGCATTTCTTGCTTAAGGCATCTATAGAGTTCCAAAAGAGTAGAATGGAGTCGTTCAACTTGACCGTTGACCTCGCTGCGCTGTGTTGGTGTTTGGTAAAGGTCTACTCCTAAGGACCTTATATAATTGGATATAATAGGACTCAAAAAGCTCCTTTCATTATCCGTTACAATGACCTTTGGTATTGTAAAATAATGGAGAACTTTAGTAAGTTTGGTGCGTAAGTGTATGGCTGATTTATTTCTTATGTGGAAAAGCTTAGCAAATTTAGTAAACTTATCCACACAACTAAGAAACTTTTCGTTTTGAAGTTCAAAAATATCTAAATGCAAGATTTCACAAGGATAACTTGGAACTGGGGTCAGTTGTAGTTGTGGCTTAGCTGGATGTCGATCATACTTATTTGTCTTACAGATCTCGCAATTTTTTGTGTATCTGTTAATGAGGGCGTTCATTCGTGGAAAGAAGTATTTTTCTATTATTTGAGCACCATTTTCGCGAGAGTTCCTATGCGCGCGCCTATGTTCGTCTTCGATGATTTGACATATTTTTTCATCGTTGCTCACATCTTCCACAACCCTTTGGGTAATTCTGATCTTGTACCGGGAAAAATTGTTTAAATAGACTTCTTGAAGCATTTGTAAAAATGCTTGTCGCTGTTTTTATTTTATTTATGATGAGGGAGAATTGGTGGTTGACTGTTGCATAGAACTCATCTAGTTTTGAGCCCTTCTGTGCCAATTGGTTGAGCTGGTGCTCAAGGGTTCCAATATCCCTTTTATCGGCATAATGTAACGAGAGGACCCTCTTTATGGCTGGCCACTCATCGTCGAAAATATTATAAGACACCAAGGCTGTGTCTGCACCACCCCGAATCTTCTGCCTGATGTGCTGCAGGATTGCTCGGTAAATGGGTTTATCTCTTACAACCTCAAAGTCCTTGAGAATGGATTCAACACTGTGTATCCAGGACACATACCTTACCGGATTGCCCTCAAATACCTGCAGTTCCTTGACGCAGTCAGGAAGCCTACATATCTCCTTTAATTCTTGCTCATTTCTAGGGGCGCAAAGCGCAACAGAATTCTCTTCATCGAATGGGTTGAGGCCAGATTCCGATTCCCTACACTCAACCTGGGCGATGCGGTCCTCAACTCTTTTTAACTCAGCCCTTACTGCGCTGGAAACTTAGGTTTCACTTCCTGCTCTTTCTACTCTGCCTACGCGTCCCTCTAATCCCTTAACCTGCTCTATGAGAGCATTGACTGCACCAGTCAAGCCCGTCAAAGTATTTTTAATATCTTCCATTTTTCCTCGTATAGAAAAGAAAGGCAAAGAATTGTTCAAAAGCACTTACCTCAGAGGTTACACGTTTTAAGATGCGTAATATATTAAGATCACAATCACAATCACAATTAATCTGCTTATATTTCTCTTTTAACTTGCTTATATTTTTGATATAATGATTCTTTGGATATATTTTTCCTCTTTATGCAATTTTAACATATATTTGTTTTTATATTTTTTTTTTTATATTGTTCACCACTCACAAGGATTTCATTTTTTTCTTGAAGTTGCTTGTTGCTTTCAATTAATCTGTAATATAAGGTTGTTTTTGTTATTTTATGATTGAAGCGGGGGCTCTTATAGCTCAGCTGGAGTTTGATTTTTATTTCAAAGATTATTTATGTTTCAAAGATTGAACCCAACATTTATTCTAGAGCCCCGCTCAATCTTTTGAGCCGGTCATGGAAGGATCGTGTTGTCCGTTTTAGTTGCTTGCTTTAATAATCGCAGGCAACCTACTAAGGCACGATTTCCCTTCACGCAAGGTCTCCTTCTTCCCTTCTGGTCTCCACTGTAGGAATTTGCTCAAATATTGGTACATAATCGTCGTGTTCCCATGGTTACGGCAATGTTCACTCCACAGAGCGTGACCAATATTATGAACAAACCAAAAATTAGAAAAGGATCCCTCGTGACCGGTCATAGACAGCTGACTCCCTGACGAGGATTCGAAACCTTAAACCTTTTTCGTCAGGAGTGTATTGCTTTAATTTTTCAAGAGATTTTTTCTTTTTCAATTTATTTTAGTGTCAGAACTTTATAAGAACCTTAGAGGATTTTTTTCTTCAACAAAATTTTCTTTTCACTCATTTTCCCTTTAACGTTACCGGTGGCCATATATTTTTTATTTTAAACTGAACATGTGACAGTGTCCATTTATTTAATCTTTTTCTTTAATTGAACCTGAGGGTCTTCGGGGTCACAGGCTTTCTTTTGTTATTGATTCTTGACTTATTTTACTGTAGCAAATACACTATAGTGCACAGGGGTTGTGTTTTTTTTGTAATTGATTCTTGACTCATTTCACTGTAGCAAACTATAATTTTTTCTATAATGCCACACCATTAACACTGTCACATTGATTCATCGCTTGCCACAACACCACAGTATATTTTTTTTATTTTATCCTCTAAGTTTCACAATTTTAAAGTTCACTGAGTTCTTTGTTCTAGGAACCTGCATTTGAAGCAGGTCCCTGCTCGGGCGCCAGTTAACGCGAACACAACGCGTATTATAAAAATAAAAGGCCGCGTTGGCTAGCCGAAGCTAACCAACGCCCACAGGCCAACCTGTTAATTAAAAACTCCCAGATTACTTTTTATGACCGTTTATTTAATAGCTCAAAATAAGACTAACTGACTAACTAACTTAACTAAAGCTTATCGCCTAAAAGCCCTAGCTTAGCTCCTACCCTAAGACTGCTGACATGGCGATTCCCACGGTGACTAACTCGCTGCTGCACTCGCTGCCGCGCTGCCGGATGCGCGTGTACTGCATCGGCACGTACTTGTGCGATTGTAACTGGATCTTCAGGTGCATCGTGGGAATGCTTTAAGTGCATCGTGGGAATGCCGCGTGATAACTTGTATATTACCTTTTTAAATTTTTTTTTCTGTTCTTATCAATATCGTCAAATTGATAAGCAATGACAAAAAATAAATAACAAATGAATACAGAATAAAAAATGAATAATGAATAACAAATGAATAATGAATAAAAAATTAATAATGAATAACAAATGAATAATGAATAACAAATGAATAATGAATAAAAAATGAATAATGAATAAAAAATGAATAATGAATAAAAAATGAATAATGAATAACAAATGAATAATGAATAAAAAATGAATAATGAATAAAAAATGAATAACGAATAACAAATGAATAAAGAATAAAAAATGAATAACGAATAAAAAATGAATAATGAATAAAAATAGAATAATTGAAAATTTGTAATTCTTTGTGAATGGCATTCTTTGTGAATAGCATTCAAATGAATAAAAAAATTGATTCATTATTCTGAATAACGAAAATGAATAATTGAAATGATTAATTAATCATTTTTTTAAAATTGAATGTGAATTAAAAATTTTATGTATAAATCAATTTTGCATTCATTGAACGCATTCTTATGTCGTTATTCAGTTGTACTTAAAATTCTGAATATGAATGCAGACTTTACAGCTCTGCCAAAAATCGTTTCGAATACAGCTTATAAAGCATGAGTTTGATATAGACAGGTTTAGTGAATGAGACGCGCATTGAACGTACGTGTTAAGATCATATTCTTCCACTACATATGCTTGTGCTCCTTGTAGTGTACCATTCATGCCAGCAGCGCCATCGTAACGCTGCCCGAATATAAAACCACAATCTATGCCGAAGTCCTTATTTTATCTATGATCTGAAAGCCTATGTCGCGATTCAGTTCAAAATTGAAGTGGTTTAACCCCTAAAACCATCCCTTGTCAACGGCCTGATCTAACGCCCCACTTCCAAATTTTACCAGCATAAAGGATAACGTTTTAGAGAGCGGGTCGAATTTCCATTTCACAAATTTCAAAATTAACCCTCACAAAATTGCCATTTTCAAAATGTACGCTTTTCAAAATTGCCCACGCATATAAAAATGCTTAAGGGGTATATTAACTTCGTTTGTAATGCTGATAGAGAGGTGTGGCAGATATGTTAATGTTAATGTTGTATGGTGGAGATGCGTACTGCGACCTAAATGAGATCTATTGTATCTCCTTCTCAAAGCTCCGCTGGGTTTGCGTATTACAGAATTTCATCCAGACCTATTTCTCTAATGAATTTAAGAATATTCTTAAGTTCAAGGGATGAAACCTGCTCTAGACTCAGCTCATAGTTCCCCAGTGCTAGTTTACGTCTGCGAGCCACGGCGTCGCAGTTTGTAAGTAGGTGTATTGGAGTCTCCACTGCTTCTCCACAGAAACGGCAGTTACTATCGGTTTCTAAAGCCCAATTTCATCAGGTGGTATTTAAGTTTACAGTATCCTGTAAGAAACCCCGTTAGAGTCCTTAGATTCGGTTTGCCTAAGCTTATGCACAATTTTGCTCTCCGAGTGTTAAAATCTCTGAGGAGCATTTTGGATTGTCTTAGCTTTGGGAGGCTTTTCCAAAAATTTGAACGCTTATGCCTCTCCTCCCTTCTTAGTTCTTCTTTTATAGAATGTGTGCCCAATCCGCAGAATGGTTCTGGTCCTATAAATTTTTTGGCTACACCTTGTCGCGCTAGACCATCGGCTTCTTCGTTACCCTGTATTCCTAGGATTTCCGCTTGAGTTGTTGTCCCCATAGGTTCAAAGTGCTTGATTCTTGGCCCGTACACCCCTGCGCCTATACCTTCTAATGTCTTAGAGCCATCCGTATACCATGATATACTGTGTGGTTTCTTGACTTGCGATATCATCTCGCTGTCCCACTCTTTCTTGGAACTAAGCTTAATTTCGAAGTGTTTTTCGAAGTTGTACCTTTTTACTATATCGTCTCTTGGTAGATCGATGTAGGGAGTGTGCATTGCAATATCCTCCTTCTCTCTACTGCTGATAGTTTTACCTAAACCTGTCCCCTCTTTTGCAATGCATAACAGAGTTCGCTTGGCTACTCCCTCTATGACAAGGTGTATTAGGTCCAGAATTACTTCTAGTGCTGCTGTAGGGCAGGTCATTATGGCTGGCCTGTGATGCATACGCAGGCCAGTCTCTGCACCTTTGTTAGCATATTCCTCATTGTGGTTAGCTTGGTTCTTTCAGCCCATGCTATTGCACCATAAGTGAGGATGGGTCTCACCATCATGGTATACATCCAGCGAAGAATTGTTGGGTTACAACCCCAGCTTTTCCCCCCCAGGTTCCTACATACCGTGAGTGTGCGCGTTGCTTTGTTTATAGTTTCCTCTGCATGTCTTCTCCAGAGAAGCTTAGAATCTAGTGTAAGTCCTAGGTACTTTACTTCTCCTTTGAAGGTAATTTCCGTGCCATCCATTCTCATAGTTCGGAGATTCGGCAGGCTTCTTTTGTTAGTAAAAGGTACTATGGTAGTTTTCACTGGGTTGATATTTAATCCCACTGTGTTGCACCATTCCTTTTTTACTGACAGTCCTCTCTGTATAAGGTTACAAATATCCTCGAACTTACCTCTCGCTATTAAGGCGATGTCGTCTGCGTAACCCTGACTTTTTATGCCGTTCTCGGTTAGCTTCGATAATAGTCAGTCCACAACAAGACTTCACAACAGTGGAGAAAGGACTCCTCCTTGAGGGCAGCCTTTGGTGTCTTAATTCTTATCGTGGTGGTGCCCAATTTTGTTTCTGCAGTTCTAGTACAAAGCATTTGGCATGTCCATCTGCTGAGCATATTATTTACTCCTTTTTTGTGTAGTTACTTCTTCACAGCCTCGTGAGAAGTGTTGTCAAAGGCTCCCTCTATGTCTAGAAAGGCACAGAGTACGGTTTCTTTGTTGTTGAGAGCTGACTGGATGTTACTAGGCAGATTCTGTGGACCTAACCGCCCTATATGCGTATTGACATGGGTGCAATGGCGCCTTCTCCAGAATCTCAGTTCTTATATAGTTATGTACTACCTTTTCCATTGTTTTAAGAACAAATGATGTAAGGCTAATGGGTCTAAACGACTTTGGTAGCGTGTAGTCTTTTTTCCCTACTTTTGGTATGAAGGTGACAATGGCCCTTCTCCATTTCCTTGGGATATAGCCCAGCGCAAGGCTGCTTTTAGTTATTGTTGCTAGGTGGGGGGCAATATTGTTTCTGCACCTTTTTCTAAAAGTGCAGGAAAGATGCCATCTACACCTGCTAATTTGAATGGTTGGAAGGTTCTAAATGCCCAATCTAGACGATCTTTAGTACAAATGCTCGTGGCGAGTTTCCATTTTTCTCGATTTGGAGCAATCTACCTGTCTGTCGTCTCATAATCAGTTTCTGGTGTGCTGCCCTGGAAATTAGTTTTTAGAAGGTGACTGGCTCGTTGCTCTTCTCTAAGCGTATAGCTTCCGTCTGGCAATAGAAGTGACATTCTTGTCTCCACTCTACCTTTAGCCATTGCTTTGTGTATCCTGGCTGCGGCTGGCGTGGAAGAAATGTCTTCGCAGAAAGTTCTAAAGCTTTGTCTTTTAGCTTTTCTGATTTCTTTATTGTACTCCGTCAGAGTCACCGTGTAGTTGTGCCATTCTCCGTTACGCTTTGCGGCATTAAAGCTGCATCGCACCTTCTTCCGGAGTCTGTTCAGCTCGGCGCTCCACCAAGGAGTATGTTTTGTTCTTGCCTTGTGCCCTGTTGGACAGCAAGATTCGTAGGCATTCTAAACTGCATTGTTCACCTGCTCTACATAGCATTCAAGTTCTAGGATGTTACTAATTCTACTCCTAGCTTTTACGTTCTGTAGGTTTTCTTTCAGGGTGTTGGTGTATGTGTCCGAACTGGTATTTCTTGGGTTTCTTTTGGGTTCTATCTCTTGACATTTTGCCCCAAGTCTAAATTCTATTACTCTATGGTCAGACATTAAAGGTTCCGTTGATACCCTCCATTCCCTAATCATATCCCAACATCTGGACTTCCTATGGTGAGATCTAAGACCTCTGCCCTAGTCACAAAAGTAGGTGTTGCCCCGGTATAGAGGTAGCATGGCAGGTATATAAAATAATATACATTCTTTATCAGCCCCACCTGCTGAGTCGATTAAGCTATGTCCGTCTTTCCGTCTATCTGTCTGTCTGTGATTACGACAACAGCGGTCATTTAAGAGCTATCGTCATGAAATTCAATATGCAAACTCTTTATTCAACACAGATCAAGTTCGAAAATGAGCTAGATCGGATGAAAAAAATGCCTACCTCCCATACAAAGTCGCTTTACCAAAAATTAATTTCATTACTTCAAATTTTTCACCTAAGCTTTAACCCTCAATATGCACTTTGAGTATGAAATCGAATTAAACCATGTCGACCTCCCATACAAAGTGACTTTATGAAAACTGTAGCATCTCGTTCAATTCCACAAAACTGAGCACAATGTCTTCCAATTTTACAAATACGTTTGAATCTTACTAATGCACTCGATGCTAGAAGATGGTAAAAATCACTGAAAACTCCGCCCACCTCATAAACAAAGTGACATCATCATAATAATAAAACCTTTATAAATTCCAAAAAAAATAACGTTTAAACTTGATATTGTGCACATTAGCCCTAATAAATAAAAAGGGCTCTGAGTTTCAAATGTAAAACATTTAAAAAGTGACGCCTTATAAAAGTGACGTCATAAAAATAATACAACATTCAAGAATTTGAATAAACTAAAATACGGCCGTGGGGTATTTTAACTTCGGTGCAGTCGAAGACAATTCCTTACAACTATAAGACTATACTCTACAAAACTATGCCCTTTACGAATTGGAATTTGTATTTCAAGGGTTAGTTTCCCTTTCTTATAAATTTTGTAAAAGAAAATTACTTTATGAATGGAGAATTTTTGGAAGGACAACTTTAGAAAAGGTAACTTTTTTAAATGGCAATTTGTCAAAGAAATTTTGTATAAGGTCGATATCAACCCCATCCCAACGTTTTGACTTCTATTTTAAAAAAAATAAAAAATCTGCTCCTAATTTAAAAAAAAATACTTTTTTTGTTAATAAATCAATTTTTTGCATTAAATAAATAAAAAGATTAAGTTTAAGCATATGGTACATCACTCGAAAACAGAGAAAAAGGCACTTTGATCAAAGCTCAAAATCTTGATTCATTTAGAAAGAAGCATAACTATTTCACTCCAAGTTTAAGTGAAGCATTAAAGTCGTCCATTAAGGACGACAAAGACATGTGGCATCGTAAAGTCGGATATAACGGTATCACGCAAAAATGAGTTAAAATTAGGCTCAAAATGTTTTTTAAGAATATTTTTCATCAAATAAGCATTTTTATAATATTTGTACTATAATCAGTTTATGTTTTCCAAATAAACGATTACCATTTCAAGTCGTTTTCTTATAAGTTCACGCAATCTTTCCAAACTTCGTCTTCATTGATTCTTTATATAGATAAATTTAGTATAAAGCAAATTTTTTGACATTATATAAACTCTGTCATGTTGATACTGTAGGATGTAATTGTTGTTCTTTCATTGTTTTCTTTTCTCTTCTGTTTTCTGTCTTTATGGTAAAATTAAATTGATAAAAAAAAAATAAAAACTATACAAATTTTGCAAGACACTTAAGTCATGATCTGTTCGCAATTTTGATGGTGTCTTCAATCTTGTTGTTGTGTTTTTATTAAAGTAATTTATTCAAGTGTCATTTAATGGATCTTCACAAATGTGTGACTTCAAGTAGACATTTACACGTTTCACCATATTGTAAATAAAATAATTGAATTATTCTAGAAACATTCCAATCACATGATAATCCATTGTCTACGTGCGCTTAGTAACCAGAGATCAGAGCAAAAAAAAAAATAAATTGGAACCATGGCAGAATCGGATTAGTTATTTGAAATACTAACAGTGCTTTTTAGATGTCGGGTATATTATAAAGGTATTAAGGTTCAAGTGAACTAAAATGGTTTCTGAAATGTAAACAAAACCGTATGAATTACTGTGAATCTATTTAAATAGTAGGTATCATATCCGAGAAGCAATTTGTGTCCGTACCAATCTTCTCAGGCACAAAAGTCCCAAGTATCAGACTAAATTTTATTTTTAAAAGCTGCGAGTAGTAACGAAAAACTACGAAGTTTTTGCAAACAGGACCCGAGAATAAAATGCATATATTACCCGAAACATACCCAAGAACATACCTCGAAAGTCACCTGAAATAGTACCGTAGTAAGTGTGTATCAGAGATCTGCAACGAATCACATTTTTTAATCAATGAGCCACTTACTCAGGAATGAGTATGAATAAGCATAAGTAGTTTCCAAATTAGTACTCATAAGGGTTGCCACCTATTAGTATGTATTTTAAGAATTTGAACTATCATTTAACAGTGTTAGAGGATCGCTGATTTCGAATCTGAAGTCAGAATTTTAAAATCCAATATGGTTAATAGGGTTGCCACCTTAATTTTATTTTATTTTTTCGAATTTGGTGTTGTAAAAGTTTCCGTTGTCAGAATTTCAAAATTATGTAATTTTTTATAATAGGGGGCCACCTATTAACCATATTGAATTTTAAAATTCTGACTTCAGATTCGATATAAGCGACTCCCTAACACTGATTAATTATGTTTAAAACTATTAAAATTACATATTATAAGGTGGCAACCCTATTATTACAAAAATTCATAATTTTGAAATTCTGACAACGAATTCGGATTCAGCGACACATTTTTACCTAGTGTTCGTACCAGCACCGAATTCGTAAATATAAAAAATAAGGTGGCAACCCTATTAACCATGTTGAATTTTAAAATTCTGAATTCAGATTCGAAATCAGCTACCCCCTAAGACTGTCAAATGATGGTTAAAATTCTTTAAAATACATATTATTAGGTGGTAGCCCTATTATAAAAAAATTACATAATTTTGAAATTCCAACGGATTCGGATTTAGCGACCCATTTTTTGTTAGTGTTCTATGAAACTATATTAAAAATTCTTAGAAATACATATTATTAGGTGGCAACCCTTAATATTTAATTCATTCTATACTTATTCGATTCACTTTTTTTTAAACAATCCCATATGAGTACTACTTTGGAAACTACTTATACCCATTTATACTCATTTTTGCATACAAAAATGTGATTCACTTCGTTTTGAAGTAGTCACATATGAATACTACTTTGGAAACCACTTATACGTATTCATACTCATTTTTGAGTAAGTGGCTCATGATACAAAACTGTGATTCATAGCAAATCTCAGATTTGAATCACTGAGTTGTGAACGAATAGTACTCGAGTACTAACTACTCATTTTAAAGTATTCGTTGCAGATCTCTGGTGTGCATTATGTAAAAGTGTGCAAAAACGAGCGACTATATTCGAACACAATAAACTGACTAGTGCCCGATTCGGTCTTCGTTCGTACATTGTGCCTGTCCAAGGTGTTCCAGAACTAGCACTTCTTTCGGTGTAGAGGTCAGACATTTACCGAGACGGGCACCGGACATACAGTGATGTGCGATGAAATAGAGCCACACACTTGCTGATGATATTACGTAGTTAAACTTTTTAATAACAACTTAGCATGCTGTGAACCAACTGTAGTTTGAGAACTAGTTCTCCCATGAATATTGTACAGTGTTTTTGAGTAAATTGCGGCTTTATTTTGCGCAAATCTGTGAAACTGTGATATTGTTGCGCTAAAAGTGTGCGTTAAAATAGAGCCAGCCAATATAATTAAAAAAATTTTAATCTAAAAAGCAAGGTATTATATATAAGAAGGCAGTGTTAGTAGATAAAATTCTCTCTTTTGTAGGTACCTGAGCTGTCAAAATCAGTAGTTTACGAACAAATGCAAATTAAATAACAAAAGTTGTCAATAACTTGTCAATAAATAGAATTATGTCGTGTTTTAAATTGATTTATTTAAATTGATTTTAACAACTTTATTGTTAACAACTTTAGAAGTTCTTGCTAATCCGTCCTTCTAGGCCAAACGCACAATGCAATTATAGGATTCACCCATACGTCTGATTTCGCCGCAGATGGCATAGATCTTGGAACGAACGGTCATGCGGCCGGTTTCTGCATCAACATCGACGATGCTCAACTGCACAGAATGTGGTCCTTGGCAAGAATAATTCTGTTGGATGCAGAACACTTTCTGGGGCAGTACAAATCAGCAGACTATCCGGCGTCTTTTTTCATGTTTATAGATTTTTTGTAAAAATTTAAAAAATTGATGACACAAGGCAAATGAAGCAAATAGAGTCGAAAAGAAAAGCCATTAAAATACTTACGAACAGTTTCAAATATTTCGCAACAGTTATTTAATGATAGATTCACGAAAAATACAAAAAAAAACTTTCAACAAAAATTAAACCTATATAAATTTTAGAACACATGTGACAGTTTTCTCTCAGCTTTTATTTATTGTCTTTTACGTTCTTCTTATGTTTGACATCTTCAGTACCCACCTCTCTGTGACGACACTACCATGTTGAATATACCTTGCTAAAAAGATATTTTTTTATAAAATTTTACTACAAAACGTGAGCAAGAGTTCTCAGTTTTATGAATTTAAAATAAATTTAAGTGTTTCAAACAATAAGGTCGAAAAATAGGAGGAGCCAAGCACTGCAATCCTGAAAACCGAAAAATTATTCAAAATTTGCGAAACAAGGTAAAAACCAAGGGGAAAAAAGGCAGTGTAGTTGGCTGCTCAAAGAAATTGTTTAAGAACGCATTAAATTTTACACAAAAAACAGAAAACAGAGTGAAAGAACTCATAATAAGTACCAGTTTGCAAAGACGAATCCTACGTCATGTAAAAAAAAATCCGTTTGTGTCCTCTTCCGCTCTCAAAAAACAATATTCCTTGTACGTGAACACTTCAACGATTCGAAAACTTTTAATTAAAAATGGATTGAAGGATAAAGTTGCACGGAAGGTACCATTCCTGACCAAAGTCAAATGGCGAAACATTTTTTGGTCAGATGGAACCAATGTTAATTTATTTAACTCAGATCGAGGCGGCGTTTCTGTGAGAAGACCGCCCCGATACCGAACTTCTCCCTCAACACACTATAAAAACGGTTAAACATGGCGGTGGGAGTATAATGATTTTGGGGGTGTTTCTCATATAATGGCACATGTCCTTTCTTTCCCATCGAGCGAAATATGGATGCTTTACAACTCACCAGGATTTTGAGTGAAACCATGTTCCCGTACGCAGAGTTCAATATGCCGCTTCGATAGGTGTTTCATCAGGATAACGACCCGAAACACACATCGAAGCGGGAAAAAGAATGGTTCAGACAAAAAAACATCAAAGTTTTAAGCTGGCCAACAAAGTCGCCAGACCTTAATCCTATCGAAAATTTATGGAGAGAGATTAAAGTGACTCTAAGAGACAAACATCCAACCAACAAATATGATCTTTGGAGGTTAATCAAGGACGCATGGGGAAAAATTCCAGCTACTAAGTGCCAAAAACTAGTGGATTCGATGGCTAGGCATTGCTCAGCGCATTATCAGAAACAATGGATACTCAACTAAATATTGAGGTAGAAATAATTATATTTCAATCATTTCAATTGATTATATTATGAAATTTCAAATTTTCTAATAACAGGTTATGACTAAAATTAAATACCTACTTCTGGCTCTATTATAAGTCACAGTCGAAAGAGGACATATCATTAAATTTTGAATTTTTTCGTTTATGTTTCACACTTAAGTTAACTAATTAATTTACTAATATGAATTAAATTAATTATTCTTTTTTACCTATTAAAAATGCAAAGTTTCTTAAGATTTTTTGATTTAAATAATTTTAATAGCACAGGCTCTATTTCATCGCACATCACTGTATATTAGCTACTTTACTGACACAAAATATGAAATTGTTTCTCGGGATATATGTCGTATCCCTGCAAACATTTTCAATCACCTTAGAATCGCCAGCGAATCGCTTGGAGGACAATCGCTGGCGAGCTCATTTGGGAGTCATCCGGGTATCGCCTACTGTAAGCAGCTGAGGTCATAAAAGCGATACATTAAAGGGTTCGTAAGCTATCCGCTGGGAAGAGTCTCTAACAAATAGCCTAAAAGTTTCGCAAGCGATTTGCTGGGAAGAGTCGCTAACGATTTACCGAGAGGGGACTTAAGCGATTCGCCAGGAAGATTCGCGAACGAATTGCCTTAAGGGTTCGTATGCGTTTAGCGGAAAGAGTCGCATACAAATCGGCAAAAGGGGTCCTAAGCGATTCGCCGAAAAGAGTGGCAAACAAATCGCTTTTAAGGTTCCTCATCGATTTGTTGCGAAACGTCTTCGTTGAACGTTACAAGTTGTTTTACAGGCGACATTCTTTGTCAAATCGGTCAATAAAAAGATCGACCACCGCAAATCGTGCTGATATGAACATTTTCAGTTTCCATACGGCAATTCAAAACAAAAAATTAATTTTTTTATGATGAAAAGGGGTCTTAAGCGATTTGCCGACAAGAGTGGCAAACAAATCGCTATAGTGGAGAAGTATATAGAATAGACTGCTTTATATTCCAACAATCGATTTTAAAAATTTTTAAAAAATCCATCTTCCAACGATCGCCGGAATGACCAAAGATTTTGAAGATTTTTCTTAAATCACGCATTCATCGCTTCGGCGATCGAATTTGATCCATCTTCCAACGATCGCCGGAATGAACGAAGGAATATTTGAAGATTTTTCTTGATTCGCGCACATACATCGCTTGGGCGATCGAAAAGCAATCCATCTTCCAACGATCGCCGGAATAAACAAAGATTTTTAAATTTTTTTCTTGAACCACGCATTCATCGCTTGAGCGATCGATCTTCTAGCGATCGCCGGAATGAATGAAGGAAACTTTTGAAAGTATTTCTTGAGTAGCACAATCATCGCTTGGGCGATCGAAAAGCGATTCATTTTCCCAAGAACTCTTGAGCGAATCGCAAGTGCTTCGCAAAATCAACTTCTCTTCCAATCGTCTTCCAAATATTTGCAGGGTTATAACGATTTGTAATAAACGGCCTTATCATTTGAAGTATAAGTCAGAGAACATGGGCGTATTCTAAACATATTTTTCCATTCCAGAATAATAATCGCGCCTACCTCCCATACAAAGTGACTATCACCCCAATTCTGAATGATTTTTCCCGGGGAATCGGAAAAGGAAGTTTTAACTTTTAAGGCAAAGTTTAAAACATTATGGACATTTTTAATGCCAATTTTTTCATCAACAATATTCAGGAGTGTAAACAAAATAAATGTGATATCTTTATCTGCCGACTCAAAACCATAGATAGGCACTTTGCAGTACCAGTAAAATTGCAGTAAAAATAAATTTTTACTGATAATGAAATTCAATTTGCATTACCAGTAAAATTTTACTGATTACTGAAAAAAATTGCAGTAAAAATAAATTTTTACTGATTACTGGGAAAAAATTGCAGTACAAATAAATTTTTACTGATAATGAAATTCAATTTACATTACCAGTAAATTTTTACTGATTATTGGAAAAAATTGCAGTAAAAATAAATTTTTACTGATAATGAAATTTAATTTGCATTACCAGTAAATTTTTACTGATTACTGAAAAAAATTGCAGTAAAAATAAATTTTTACTGATTACTGAAAAAAATTGCAGTAAAAATAAATTTTTACTGATTACTGAAAAAAATTGCAGTAAAAATAAATTTTTACTGATTACTGAAAAAATTGCAGTAAAAATTTATTTTTGCAATTTTGTTCAGTAATCAGTAAAAATTAATTTTTACTGCATTACTAAAAAAAATTGCAGTAAAAATAAATTTTTACTGATTACTGAAAATATTGCAGTAAAAATTTATTTTTGCAATTTTATTCAGTAAGCAGTAAAAATTTATTTTTACAGCAATTTTTTTCAGTAATCAGTAAAAATTTATTTTTACTGCAATTTTTTTCAGTAATCAGTAAAAATTTATTTTTACTGCAAATTTTTTCAGTAATCAGTAAAAATTTACTGGTAATGCAAATTAAATTTCATTATCAGTAAAAATTTATTTGTACTGCAATTTTTTCCAGTAATCAGTAAAAATTTACTGGTAATGCAAATTGAATTTCATTATCAGTAAAAATTTATTTGTACTGCAATTTTTTTCCCAGTAATCAGTAAAAATTTATTTTTACTGCAATTTTCTCCAGTAATCAGTAAAAATTTACTGGTAATGCAAATTCAATTTCATTATCAGTAAAAGTTTACTGATTACTGCTTCTAGTAATGCAGTAAATATTTACTGCAGTGTGCCCATGTATGCTCAAAACATAAAACTCCCTTTTCCAGTTCCCCGGGAAAAATCATTCAGAATTGGGGCTGTATATGAAAACGGTTAAGGGGCACAACTAGTTACAATTTTGGGGACAATTTTTTTCTAATTTCTAAAAGAAGAATATTTCAAAAGTATTCTCTAAAAATTTCAGACTAATCGGATTATTATTTATTTATTTATTTATTTATTTATTTATTTCATTGTAAGTAATACAAAAGCCTTATTGGCCAATTTACATATTACCAGTTTAATAGTAGCATATGCGAGAGAAAACTTAACTAATAATACATGTACCTTTATATACAACCTCCCTTAACAGTATATGATATTTAATAGCATTCATTTAAGATTAGAATTTGAAGATCCCAAGTTAGCGGAAAGAAAAGAAGCCAAAGGAAAAAAGATAGTTTTAAAAATTAAAAGTGGTCAACAAAAAAGATTTTTAAAAGTAATATATTTAAACTGTTGAATGAAGAAATTCTTTGAGCTTAATTTTGTAGGTGGTTAAGGTGCATGTGAAAATACGAAGATGAATAGGGAGCCTATTCCAAACATGAGCTGTTCGTACCACAAAAGACCTTTCAAACGTAGAACAATCTATTCTAGGGTAGATTATCTGAGGATTCCTAGTAGAGCGACTAAACACAAATTTCTGAGCCAAGTATTGTGGCACGTTGGTTTTCACAAGCTTATAAAAACACAACATCAATCTATTATTTATATATTGATGAAAGGAACAATTTAAAAACTTAACGACATACGAAGATATGTGTTCTCGTCTACGAAGACCATAGACAAAACGTACAATATTATTGACAATGACTTGAACTCGTTTAATGTTAAGAGCTAGCGTACCAGAATAAACCTCGACGCAATATGTTATATTGGACATAAGAAGAGCATGGCCAATATTATATTTTACACTTAAAGGCAGATACAAATTAGTATTGTAAAGTTTCCTCAAAGTAAAACCTATTTTAGAACTTAACGCATTTATATGGGCATCAAAATGTAGCTTGTTGTCAATGAAAACACCAAGGCATTTGATACAATTAACAAATTGTATCTTCTCATTGTGTAGACTTATATTCAAATGGTCTTCAAGTAGCCTAGAAGGGTTAAATTGAATGAATTTGGTTTTGCTGGTATTTAAACTTAAATAATTTTGTGACATCCAGGAGGAAATATTAGAAAGATTATAGTTGACTAAGGACTCCAGTACATCTTTAAACTGACACTCACCCGTAAACAGAAGTTGGATATCATCAGCAAAAATAAAGGGCTTACACGCATTTAAATCAACAGCATTAACGATATCATTCAAATATAACGTAAAGAGTAATGGTCCAAGTACAGATCCTTGTGGGACCCCAGAAACAATATTAAGCAGGCTGGATGCAGAACCATTGTACACAACAAATTGTTTACGATCACATATATATGAAAACAATAACCTACACGCAGTATTTGAAAAATTAAACATGGTTTTTAGTTTGTTTATTAACTTCGAGTGATTGATTGTATCAAATGCCTTTGATAGGTCTAGGGACACCAAAATACTTATTTTGTTGGCATTGACGTTATGTCTAATAGAGTCTGTTAGGCCAAGAAGAAGTGTTGCCGTAGAATAGCCATTTCGAAAGCCATATTGGCACCCATCAATTAGAGAATGCCGATTAGTATATTCCAATATTTGATTTTTTATTATGTTTTCAACAACTTTAGAGAGTACAGGTAATATACTTATCGGCCTAAGTTATTTATGGAGATAAATAACTTTTAATATGGGCTTTTTTTATATGCATGCACAATGTACATTGTGCATTGTACATCGTAGTCAATGGAGTTTTTTTTACGATTATATTTTTTGAAGAATATATGAGTGAAATTTTTGTCAAATAAGCATCTTTGAATTTCAACATCCGCCATTTTTCGAAAAATCAAAATTTTCCAAATCCCTTCGTTCATCAGGAGCATTATTTCCTTTTACCTCTTTTGTATCTTTGTTTCGGATGATCCAGTGACAAGCAGCAGTGATCACGTCAAAACCCTTCTTTTTTTTAACCTTGCAAATTTGCTGTATCCCACTATTTAATCCAATAATTTTGTAAAAAAAAATATTTTTTCATGTAAATAATATATCTTTCATGTAAAAAAAATTGTTATTAATTATTTTAATGTGTGGCAAAAAAAATCCTAAACAAAGCTTTTCTTGTACGTCCCAACTAGTTGAGCCCCCTTAAGACTCTAAAAATTCCACAAAAATTAATTAAATGAATTAAAATTATGCACACATGCTAAGAATATTCAAATTCACTTTGATTTTGAAGTGTGGCAAAATCGTATAAAAACTCGGCCAATCTCCCATACAAAGTGACGTTATAAAAGTGGTGGCATAGCTTTTATAAATTCTACAAAAATGTATGTATTAACAGCGTATTTAACACATAGTCTTCATTAAATGTGTTCTGCTTTTATGTTTTGGCAAAATTGGATCAACACCACCATCCTCTTAACGAATATAATGTGGGGTATTTTAACTTCGACCCAGTTGAAGATAATTCTTTACTACTTTTATATAAATATTTATTGGTAAAAATTAAATAAATATAAAACAATTTTTAGTTGAGTTAGTTTTTCCCATAACATTTACATGGTACCACCCTAAAGAGGGGATAGGTCCAAAAGGCAAAAAAAATTTCCTCCTGGAAAAGTAATGGGGGTCAGCCATACATATTTACCCTCTACGGACCTCCCTAAAAGGAAAGATATTCATTTAAGACACATGAGGGCTTTAGGGTTTGCCCTGGAACGTAATCCTGATGTAGTACGAAAACCTTAGGTGACCCGAAAAATCGGACTTCATATTCGGTTTTATCGACCTCCAAAACACTAAATAAAGTCGTTAAAGCCCACGGGGTTTTTTCCTCTTGTACAGTGTTATCGAAGCCGTTTTTAAAACTCATAAAAAGTACTCACCCTGTCCGTAAACATCTGACATGTTATAATGCCCAATGACCACCAGTCAACCGCATGTCCATAAGGCCCACCTCGTAAAATTTCCGGAGCTGAAAAAAAAACGAAAAATAAATTTTTACTTACCTTAAAAAATAAAAGCGCAACTAAATGTTCTAAACATTAAAAAAAGGAATAGCAAGAGAGGAGCAAGGCACAATAAAAAGGTTAAAACAATTAAAGTCATATTTTTTTCATAAATTCTTTTCTTATATTTGCACAAAATTTTATACAATGTCTAAGATTATTTTTTAATTAAATTTTTAATGTTAGAACAATCACAACAAACATCTCATTTACATCATTTTGTTATGGGTTTCGTTTTAAAAATTTCTAATATTACCTAAATTGCTAAGAAAAAACTATTTATATTTAATGTTAAATTACATTCTTTTTTTTAAAAAAAGGTGCTTAGGTCAATGCTTAGAGTTAAGAATTTAATATGAGTTATTCATACTTATAAATGTGTATGTGTATGTGTGGGTGTGTGTTTTTATTCTGTTTTATAAATCACAATTTTTTGTTGTTTTATTTGTAAGTGTTAAGTGTAAGCTTAATATAAGTGTTGCTATAAAAAATAAATCGTAAAAATTGTTGAATAAAAAAGAAAAAAAAGAGTTAAATTACTGCAGTTAACACTAGTTTGAGTACCTTAGTAGCTTAAGTATGATATTTGTGATCGCAGATCTAAGAGTGGAAAACTTTTTAAAAAGGAGTTTTTAAATTAAGCATTTTAAATTCAAATCGTTGATTTGTCTTCAAGCCAAGTTGTAGAAATGTGGATTTTTTTTATGGAGAGAAAAATAAAAAATTTTGGGACAGCTTTGGAAAGTCTTGCATTTTTTTGATCTGTCACAAAACTTGTTTTTTTTTTCGTCAACGAAGCAAACTTGATGAAACAATCACTAATTCGAAAAAAATATTTCTTCCCACGATCGCTTATTCACAAATTTTGAAATTTATTTATACAATAATAGTATGACATTATTATTAATAAAAGTTTATAGTTGATTTTGAACTCAAGCGCAAAATTGAATTCACTGAAAATAATCTGGTCTTAATTAACACACTATGAACACTTTAAATCATGGCATCATCACATCATGAACATATTTTTAAGAAATGTCAATTCAAGCCAACTTGAATGTTTTTAGTGCAAATTAGTAAAATATCAATTAAGTGTGGTTTACACAAAAGTCTGCTCGACCAACAGAGTTTGCAACAAGCAAAGTAATTGGAGACAGATGATAGAAAAATGTTCGCAGACACAACTTTGTATTGTTACATTGCACAATATCATTATCCTTCAGTTGATTGATTATTATTTTAATTATTATTATTACACACGCTAAGATGTATGTTTGTTTGCGTGTGAATCTTGCCTTAAATATTTAAGTTTAAAATTTTGATTCGCATTATTTATTAAGCTTAAAAGGAATTAATATTACAATATAAGAAACATACAATATAAGAATACAATTTCTAAGCTTATTATACTAAGTATGTATATGTAATTACATGTACGATGGGACAGATCGTTAATTTTGAAGGTTTTCGTTTCTTTCTCTTACTAACAACATAACCAAGTGTTTCGACTTATTTCAGTTGTAACTTAGAATATGATTTCTTCATGCCTTAACATATGAAGTTATATAAATATATATATATATATATATATATATATGTATATGTGTATGTGTGTATGTGTATCAATAAAATTATTTTCAAACTATTGCATTAAGTTGTTTAATTATTGTTGCTGTACAAAAATTATTAATTTATATGTATTTATTAGAAATGTTGTTTAAAACCCATTATGTTTTTTTGTAACTTCTTCTTCTTCTTCTTTATTATATCACGATATATATGTATATTAAAATTATTAATGTAAAACTTATGAAATCACAATTATAAAGAGCAAAATTAAATAAAGGTACTTTTCATATGCATGTAAAACTACATTCTAGCAGAGACATCAAACAGACAATAACCAATGGTCAATGCTTACTTTATATTAAATATTTATTTATCCAAACAACAGCTTTTTGGTCAATTTTTCGATAGATAACGCATTGTAGAAAATTTATATTACATACTGGTAATTTTTTGACCAATTAAATATTAAAGTTTCAAAAATTTAAAAACTAGATAAATTTTAAAATATTTGTATTAAATCTAAAAACAAAAAATTTATATTTCAAACTATGGAAAGGGCTTCTCTTCTATATCTACAGTATATAATTTATTATTAGATAATAATAAAACTGCTCAGTTTCCAGTAAAATTCACTTCTTAGAACAACAGTTAACAAACACAATTTGCACAACAATGTTGTTTATTTGTTCTTTCAGTGTTGTAAGTATTTGATTTTGCAGAAAAAAATAATGTTCTCTGGGTCCCACTTGCTTGAACCTACGTTGCTATCTGATTCTGTTGATACAAAATTATAATGAGAGTCGCCAACACTATCGACAGCAGCGTCTCGCCTTGACCATTATTACTGCACGATACAGGCGATTTATCCATTTTCCCAATTGCATCACCACATACATTTATAGCATAAATTATATTTACATCGATTTCTTGAGATATCATAATACTTGTTCGTTGCATATCATCTTCTATGCTGTACACTCCTCTGTTGCTTATCCAGCTATATTTTCTGCGCAGTCACAATGCGAGAGTCTCCTTAATTATTTTTCTCACTGCGTTACCCATCGAAGGCACATACGAGCCTGATGTATTGTAATCGAATTTGAACAAATATGGCTGTACATCCGGATACGATGTATCGAAGATCAAGTCCAGCTCCGTCTGACTTGGTGTTTTTGGCACGTAGTCATAACGATTCATTAGATCTGTAATATAAATCACCTTCTCTGTCAGCAGATCGGAGACATTTTCGCGACATCGCTGACGATCATCTTCGTTTTCGTATTTTATGAGATCGAGATGTATGGTCCATACCTCCCAGGGTATGCACTCTTGTTGAAAGGGCCAGCGTGATTTTTTCTTTTGAAAAAATTCTAAGCTAATCTGACCTGATCCGCAGCTTTCGTTTGAGCGTAATTTTTCGCTAAAAAGATTAATGTGACGCTTGACCGTACGATGCAGACTGTCCGAGGTGCAGCAAACGTAGGTGAAATCAATAAAATCACAATCGACATCAGTATATCCCACTGTGCCAATGGAGTATTGAGCATCACCAGTATACATATATTTACCAAGGCAACGATGAAACAATACCGTATGGAAAATGCTGGCCACAGCTTCGTCCACCTGACGACCTTCCATGGTCAAGTCGAATACCTGTGATCGTGCATTCATTTTGTTGGTTAGTTTGTTACTGTTAGTTTTTCCTCACCGCCGCTTTATTTATTTCAACTTAAATAAAAGAAGTATTTGTAGGACAGCTACAATTCTTAGTACAAAGTATATAGCTACAATTGATAAGTTTTACAATAACATAGTGTTTGAACTTAAGTTTTGTGTGTTAAAAAATTTGTACAGTTATTATTGTGTTTTTTCAACGGTTTCGAATATGTGGTGGTTGCTCGAAATGAAGTGACTCCGACTACTGTTCACAAAGTAAAATTTTTCATTTATAATTGGTTTAAGGTATAAAAAGAAGTGTTTTTATAGTCTACTAAGTTTGGTTTAATAGCTTATTTTAGTTGAGTTGAAATCGTACCCATGTATTGAAATGTGCCACACATTGTTTTAGTTGTGGAACCCAGTTTTAACCACTTGCTGAGTCCAAAATCGGTGAGTTTTATGTGATAAGTTTCATTTAGCAAAATATTTTCAGGTTTAGCGTCGCGATAAATGATGCCAGCATTGTGAAGGAAATCTGCAAAAAAAGTAAACGGCGTCAATTTTATAAAATCTAATAAATTATTTTACAAGATAATAAAAGGTTTATCTTAAAGAAATGTTATTTTCACATCCTTTACTGAAAATGTGCAATTCTGGGTGGAAATATCGACTCTTTTGCGCGAAATTATCGTATGTGGCATTTTTTCGAAATTGACTTTTTGATGCAAATTTGTTTTGCACTTCAAAACGCATCACCTGGTAAAATATTGTAGCTGAAATCCTTATAGTAAATTAGTAAGCTATCTAAGTACATGTAAAATTTGGTTTTGATATTGCAAGCTAAAGCACAGAAAAGTAGAAAAAAAACGCAGCACTGTAAAATTTGGTTTTTGGCACATACGATAATTTCGGGCATAAGGGTCGATATGATGCTCTTCATTTTCGGATTTCTAGGAATTTCATTATACGAGTGGTCTAGATTCAAACTCATCACTATTTTGGATAAACGGTGCATTGCAATTTATTCATTTAATAAAATTTCAAAAACCCTTCATTCAAAATCACGAAGTTATAGTTACTACTCCATATAAAGCGAAAAGTAAAGCTGTAATGGGACTGCCGACCGAATTGAAAACTTAAATATAAAATACTAATATTCCCGGGCAGACTTTGTCCTGCCACAGACCGCCTTATGCCGCTCGCTTATGTCGCTCGTCTCTTAATGAGATGGCTGATAAGTTCGACATTCATCTGGTCTGGTAACCAGGGCATAGGGACATTCCGGGAAATTGTAGAGCGGATGAGCTCGCTAGGGAAGGTACAGCGGCAAGGCTGCTGCCGGACATGGAAACATTAGGCATGCCACTTGCGTCTTGCAAGCTGGCTCTAAGGCAACATGCCACAAAACTGGCTAATTTCAGGTTGAAGCATAGCACATCTAGACAGTTGTGGCCTAGTTTTACTGAAAAACGAACGATTAAGCTAACTCAAATTGTGAGGAAAGACGTTTTGATAGGCGTTGTAAATATTTTATAACTATTAAGTCAGTGCCTTTATTTTATAATTGGGAGCGATCCGAATGCTTGAAGGTCAAGATCTTGAATAAAAATAATCTTGAAAACAAAATATTAAAAAAAAAAAAATTTAGAAACGAAAATCATAAAAAAAAAATCTAGAAAACACTAAATATGCATAAATCTTGAAAAAATTTTAAAATTTTAATAAATGTTCTTTTGAATTAAAAGTATAATTTCGAAAAAAAGACGGAAAAGTGTCTTATTTCGACTTATTCCAAATTTTATACTTTTTTCGATATATGACATTTTTTTAAATTTTAAACTTTTTTAAATAATTGGACAATTTGACATTTTTTCAAAATTTGACAATTTCAGTGACTTGACAATTATTCATTATTTTAATTATTTTCGAAATTTGACATTATTCGAAAAATTTGATACTTCTTTCAAAATTGGACACTTTTCGAAACAGTGTCAAATTTTCAATTCATAAAAATTCGTTCAAAAAGATTTTGAGTTTCATGATTTTTTTTCAAGATTTTCGTTTCAAGATTTTTTTTTAAGATTTTGTTTTCAAGTTTTTTTTCAAGATTTTGAAATTCTGAGGACCCAACCCTTTATCATTTTACACCAAACTATATTATTGCATTGTAATTAAATATTTTTTTAAGGAGCACTACGTTTTAGTAAATATCTTCGTCCCAGGTTGACAAAATTATGTCCTTAAGTGTATTTATCCCAAATGTTAAAATATTAAATAAAATGATTATAGACCGCATATAGACCATATTTCTGTGGTCACAAGTCATAACAGCTTAACTCAAATCATCGTAAAAAGCGATCAAGTTTTAAACCTTGCCATGTCCGATTCCCTGAAGTTAGAGAAGTTATTTTTTTGAGCAGCACTTTTTTCTTTTATTGGCCTCATGCCTGCCATAAATTGATTGATAGTCTGTAAGATATGTGCAGAATGCACTCAAAAACCAGTTTCCATACCATTTTCAGTCAACCGTAAAAAAAAACCAATTTGGGTAAAAATGGGCAAAACCCTTTTTGTTTTATCAAAATGACAATACAATTATCATCAAATTCACGTGCAGCTGGAATCGAAATAATGCGAAATAACTAACTTTCTTCCTCTATACTTCAAAGTAAAAAAACTCTCAAAAAATATTCTCATGTTTTATTTATGCTTCACTGTACTTAAAGTAAAATGTTTAAAGGTAATCTTTTTATGCCAATTTGTTGCAATATAGTACAAAATAGCTTTCCACTTTTTAAAATGTCCCTACTTGTGCATTTACTTACAATCAAATTAATTAAAGAGACTCGAAAAGGGGCATCACAGAAAAGTTAAACGTGACCAAAAAACTAAAACGTATTAAAAACTTATTATTTTATGATATTATCTAAGAGAAAAATTTTCATTTTATTAATTGAAGCAAGTTATATATAAATTCATTTACCATGATGATCAAATCGTTTGCACTGTTTCAAAAATGTAGTTTTTCTTTTTCGTAAAAGTTAATGTTTCGTAGACTTTTTTGTTTAACTAAAAATGGAAGCCATTGGCTCAAGATAATGAAAAAATGGTTGAGGCAATGAATTATAAATTACATAACTACCTAATTACTTAATTACCCAATTAAACTAAAACATTGCCAGTCTGTCAGACACGTGACGTGATTTGTCTCCACGCGACGATGTGTAAATATAATATTAAAAATGCTGTGGACTTTACTTAAAATCTTTTTATGCCGAAATCATGTTTATGGGTAATTAAAATTTAGCTTTTAAATACCTCTTCCCTATGTTAGTTACTTTCGCTAAAATTTGTAATCGAACACAAAGATTTGCAAAGATGGTTGACTGTTGCATGTTTCTCTTGCATTTAATAAAATTTAAAGAAAGTTTTAACGTACAATGAAGAAACAGAATGCAGTCTATTTAATAAGACAAAAGGACTTCACTTCCAATATATAAATTTAGAATTGACTGTACAATAAACTAAAAAAAAAATTGAATTTAGGAGCATCGCGATGCGACAGCATAAACAAAATTTGCATGGCATCTTTGTTAGCTTGCGTCAAAAGATATAAAAGTTATTGTATCTTGTGCTGTGTGTATCTTGTTGATATATGTTTTGTGTAAGTAAAGATATTTTTGGATTTTGCAAAGTAAGGGTGGCTCATTTTACAGTATTCAAGAAGACGCTAATTGACTTAACGACTATTTGAAAGTGATAAATCTGATGATGAAGTTGCAGATATTCCACCGCCAACAATTTTCGCAGACAAAAATTTAATTATTTACATAATATTTTATTCTATAACTCGAATTTTCCGTAACTCGAAGTTATTTTCTGGTTCCTTGACACTTCGAGTTAGGGAAGTTTCACTGTATGTGTGAAAATAAAGAATTTTTTAGAACTTTTTTTCTCCTTTTATCCACCTAGATTGTTAAAATTTCGCACTATGCAGCGCTACCTAGGAATGTCTAATACAAAAAGAAATCCGAAGAACCACACAAACATATGGTGTGAATATGAGGAGGTTAGCTTCAGTGGTTCAGACGTTTTTATATATTAATGCCCCTATCACCGTCTGCGAATCGAACAAAAATTAAGTCGAATTCGCCAAGTTGGTATCACCGTCGGCGAATGTTTAAATTTAATTCGACTGAAACGTCAAAAACAGGCGAATGAAAAACTTTGTGGTATCACCGTTCGCGAATTTCGCAGATGTCATTCGACTTAAGCGTCAAAAACAGACGAATAAAAATATTTGGTGACAAGCCAGCGAATGCGTTTGATTTCTTTTTATTTTGCACATAAAAATTGAAAATAATAGAAAATGGTCAGTAAATTGCATTGTGTGTATTTTTTGTGGTTTGTTTTTAATTTTAAGCAATTTGTTGTTTATTTTTAGTATGAAAAAACCAACATCCGGCAGTTCCATAAAATGGTCCATAAAATGGCTCTTATCCATACAGGGCAAAGATTACGCTCAATAATCCAGACAACTTCGCTTAAAACTGTGGACACCGTTGATTGCGCAAGACCCAATTCAAAATCGTTTCCAACGCTCTTTTGGTAACTACCCTCAGCAAAAAATCGTAGAGTACTAGCTAGCTTCAAAATAGGAGGAATCGCACAAATTCGAATTGACTGCATGGAGTCTTCAATATCCTACAACACAAAGACAAAGGCTTCCTTGTTAAGCCTAAAATATGATTGAAACCTTTAAGAGATTTTAAATATTTCAATAAAGATCAACCGGGCATATAAAAATACTTACAGGTCGTCAGGAATCTCTAGCGGATTGGATTTATCCCTAATACTGCGTCGTAATCTGCAAAAAGTTTGTGTTTCCTCAGTTTCTCCAAAGAATAGCTCCGTGCTGCTTAACATTTTGGTATATTTTATTATTTATTTGTATTTATCGCGGCTTTATTGAAATTTGAGGTTCGAGTTTTGACGTTTCTAAGCGAATTTTGATGTTTTCTGCTTTGGCAGCACCGTATCTGAGGCGAATAAGTAGGTTCGCAAACCGTGATACCACAAAAAGAAAAATTCGCCAAATGATTCGATTCGAGTGAAGCATTCGATTCGCAGACGGTGATAGGGGCATAAGATATCTCCACCCCAGCGCCACTTATCGGGTCCAAATTGTATTTTGTGTGAATTTGAGCCAAATCAGTCCGAAAACAGAAAAATTAATGCAATTGAAAAAAACTTTCTGAGCTGGAATTGAACCCACTAGGGACGCACTCTACCCACTAGGCTACGGTCGCCACGTGAGGAGTGTCTAATACAAATAAAAACAATCCGGAGCACCACACGAACATATGATGTGAATACCCGCCAGTATCGAAAGTATCAATTGGCCCATTCACGCTAGCTACTTCAATAGTTCTATACGCACTAGCTCCTTTTTTGACCCAAGGTAATGCATAAAAGGTTCGATTCAATCAACTTCCATCTCGATTGTTTCTTGTTTATTTTTTTAACGTCGTGACTGACTCAAAAAATTTATTCTGACGAACTCATACTTCGAAGTGACTTATTCGAGAAAACATAACATATAAAGCTTGTCAGTTTCGTTGAGCAACATAAATAAAATATCGTTATGAAAAGGTATAAAGATATTGAATAAAGAATATCAGTCACTCTGTCATGTTTTTTTTGTTGTGTCAATATCAACTAGCGAAAAAGCTAGCACTTCATGACATAACTAGGGAATGTGTGAGTAAAAGGTAGCAATTGACCCCTTCCTATGACATGCTCGTGTAAAATTCGCCAGTTGAATACAAAGAAGGTAGATTGAAGTGGAACTAGTACTGGCTACCAAGGGGCTAGTGAAATCACTAGTTTTGTACTAGTGCCATTAACTGCAGGGTATAAGCCGTGAGGGTCAGACATACATATGCACTAAAAGTGGGCGTAAATGCAGCACGACCATGCCCATTTTTAGTACAGTTGCCGAAATTAGCCATCTGAAGTTAATTACTAATTTTTTGTCGAATGCGACCAAAACCGTTGAAACAAATCTACTGCCAAAATTTCAACTCAATTTAGCTTATACCTGGCGTGCTTTGCTTCAATCCAAGCTTATCCCCCGAAAAGTGGGCGTAAACATAGTAGGCCCGCGCCTATTTTAAGTGCAGTTACCGAGAGTAACCATATGAACTTTTGTAGACTAATACGACCCAAACCGTCTGAAATATAGCATTTATGTTGATTTGTGGGCGGTTTTTACTCGTGACGTCATCATGAAACATTACTTCAGACACGTAACTTACTACTTTCTCAAATTGTTGGTACACGCAATATCAACTCCCGTGTGTACCTTAACGATTACTACACTTCAGCCACTAATAAATTTTTACTGTCGCAAGCTGATCAGGTAGAAGAGGATTTTGAAGTTCAAGATTATCAATGCTGACAGTCGTTTGGTTAAGGTCATGATTTCCTGAAATGTTCTGAAGTTTTCGGTTTGAACTGGAGTTTATTAACTACTTTATTTTCTTAAGTTTGTTATTATTACAATTACAGTTTATCTCTTTTTTATTTTTTAATCTTTTCACTAGACCATGCCACTTAATTTTCCATTTCTTTATTTCATTTACTTTTTTTAATTTTCCATTACTTATTCAGTTTCAAAAAACGAATTTCATTTGCATGATTTTTAATAATTTATGTTATTTTTAGTGGCGGCCGTAGCCTAGTGGGTAGAGTGCGTGGCCCCTAAGCTAAAGAACCGCGGTAGCCCGGGTTCAATTCCAGCTCAGACAGAAAGTTTTTTCAATTGAATTAATTTTTCTGTTCGGTCGTCACCTCTCTGCAGACAATGGCAAACCTCAGAGAGTAAAAATTACCATGTAAAGCTTCTAGAGAACATAAGCCGTTCGGAGTCGGCATAAAACACGTAGGTCTAGTTCTCGGTCATTTGTGATCAAACATTTAATAACACGCACAACACAATTAATCAATAGAAGCTAGGTCAAAGTCCTTCTAAGGCCAGTTTATTTATTTTTATTTATGTTATTTTTAATGTCCTTTTCTTTACCACACATTACTGTAAAATTTAAAATGTTTATTTTTAAGTTAATTTAATTTTATATTTTTTCCTAAATCAGTTTTCCCTATTTATTTTTGACCATGAGTTCACTTACTGCTAATTTGGGTTCGGTTCATAGCAATAATTCCTTCTTAAAAGCCTAACTTTATAGATTTAAACATGATCTGAATCTTGGTCGTATGAATTGCCAAAGCACTAAAGCATTAACTAGGTCGTCCAAATTCTATAAGCTCAAGCTTATTTTAGAAGGTTGCTTCTTGGACGTATTTGGTGTTACTGAGACGTGGCTTAAGCCGTTTATTTTTTCGGAGGCTGTTGAAATTCTTGGGTATGTTCTTTTGAGAGGTGATCGCCCTAATTGTCGCTGTGGTGGTGTTGGCATGTTCTTGTCCAAACTTTTAAAATACAAAGATATTCCTGTGTGTTGTGAGTTTGGCGCATCGTCGCTTGAGAAACTAAATGTCATATGTGAAAATTTTCACTTTTGAGATTATTGCGAAAAAGTTGCTATAAATTCTAAAAAAATTCGTAATCTATTGTGAAATAAGTCTGCAAATAGGACTGAAATTCTGAAGAATATTGCTCCGCTAGATTTTGAATTATAGCCTCTTTTTCTCAATAATCTCAAAAGTGAAAGTTTTCACATACATTTATTTTCTCAAGCGACATGTGAAACGATTTTGGTCGAAGTTAACAACAGTTCTGAAACTATCCTCATTGGAGTAGTATATCTTCCTCATGGTGACTTGAAGGTATTTGAAGACTTTATTAGTGACCTAACGGTTAGATATTCTAATTTTATTATAATGGATGACTTGAGTAGATTGAGTAATGAACTTGAATCTTGTTGCTTTGATGGTATTTACAGCACTAGTAATACTGATGAACAGTTTGATATTCTGAATCTTAATTTGGAACGCTTATTTTCTCTGGTTCCCGTTTCTAGGGTTCGTGTGCTTCGAAAAAACAAGAAATTTATGAAATCAAATGAGATTGCTTCGGGATTTGGCGTGTAAGGCGCATAAGGAATATCGATCTGATTACAATTAGAAAGTTTTTGTAAACTGCGAAATCGTGTTAAAACTATTATTCGCAAAACTAAGAAGCGCGTTGACTCTAAAATGTTTAATGAACTTGAGACTAAACAGCTTTGGAATACGCTTCGTAAGAATGTTTGCCTTAAATCTGTCAGTTCTTCTAAAGATGCGAATGTCAATGATATCAATACAAATTTATTGGCACACCAACCTGATGACTACAATAACAATTTTAACTTCTCCGATTTCATTGATCGGAATATAATTTCATTTAAATACTTTTGGGGTCATTTTGGGGACCCATAAAATTGGTTACTTTGGGTAAATCTGTGGTTTCATTTAGCGCTATTATTTTAGGGGAATATTATTGCTTAAAAAAGCATAATTTTTTACTTAAACAAAACTTTGACACGAAACACCGGCGTTTTTTTAATATGAGGTCAATGGTTAGGTTTTGAGGGTTAAAATGTTTTACGAAACTATTTCCCAGGTTGTTGTTAATGTTTCACCTGAAAACATGAAGCCACTAAAACTAATAAAAACAAGTTTATCTAACAAAAACTGCCTTAAAATGTACTTGACTTTGAAACTCGAATTTTTCGAAAATGAGCCGAAGGATTAAAGAACGGTTAACGCCGTTAAATCCGGCATCCTCGAATTATGCTAAAATGTTATGTAGCAAGCCTTTTGAAAAAAGTGCCCGATTCATGCACAGTGTAATTATCTTATTAAGTACGCTGAATTAAACCATTAGCATTTGTCACCAAGACTGTGTCTATGTGTCTATTTTCAACTATTTTTTAGCATATTTTTAAACGAAAATATTTACTTTTCCGGAGAAAATAGTATATTTCAAATTAGTTAAATGTTAGCTTAAACTTACCAATAGCTAATGCAATTTCTGCTACATACAAGCGTATTAAATCTATAGAGAATGCAACAATCTTAGAAAAGAGCTCACCGTTGGGAACGTATTCGGAAACTGTAACAAATGAGACACGACTTTTAAGAAATAATACATAATGATATAAATATTATTCATACGTATGTGTAAATTACGACGGTTCTGCCACAAATCAAATTGTCGAACTATGAAGGGATGATGGCCGCAAAGTTTTTGAATATCTGCCTCGTCTTTAATCTGTTGCACGCTATTGTCTTCAATAATCTAAAACACAAAATCAAGTCTTTACTACATTAAAAATTAGCTCAAAATGAAGAAAATTACTTTGGATTTCTTTAACACTTTCAGTGCATAAACAAAATGTTCAGAATTGTTGTAGGCATTGTCATTAATGCTATGAAGCCGTGAACTTTCGAGCTGTTGCTGATGATGCTGCTTATCGATTACTTTGAAGACTACACCAAAAGCACCTTTTGCAATTAAGCTATCGATGTGAAAATGCTCGTTGCGACTGGTCTCCTTGAAATGTGAACTGAAAATGGCATTTGTTAACGGTCTATGCCATGTCGTTTTGGAACGCTTTTGCTGCAGTGAGCTAAAGCTACAAAAAACCAAAAAGGAAAGTCGTATTTGGAGTTTAAGAAGTAAAACAAAAATATGTAATTAAATATCAATCGGGTACCTTTTTCTAATGGAAGTTTTGTTGCGATGGCGAAAAGTGCCCTTCGTAGCACCAGTAAAACTCCAATTCAAGCGTCCGCTCAAGCTGCCCAAACTCCAGTTGGATTGCTGAAAAAAATAAGCCTGATTATTAATAAACGCTTATAACAACAAATGCCCTCTGAATGAGTGGGCAAGTTTTGTATGTTATTTAGAAAGAAACAAAAACAATAAACAACCTGATGAACAATTTTTATGCGTCATTCAGTGGCTCATTTTTTTATACAAATAAATAGGTAACAAACCATTCACCTTCTAGCAATTTCGTTGTTTAAAAACAAAGTTCAACCAACTTTTGCAATTTCTCACAAAATCTCACACTTGCATGATTCTTCAGCACAGAAAATCTAGATTTCAAAATATAAAAGAAAGAATATTCGCTGTTTTCTTTAGATTTAGGTTTTTTATCTCATTTTTTAAATACATATCAGACCATAGAATTCATGAAGAAAAGAGAGACAAATTAAAAAAATGTGTGGTTGTTTTTGAAGATAAACAACTTTTCTTTCAATTTTTATACTGTTATCAATGTCAAATGTGAAAACAAAAACAGATAGAGAATTGAAAAATAATTTAAAGGTTATTTTATGTGCTCTTCATGGTTCTAGACTTCGTGGCGATAACCGCAGACAGAAAGTTCTGCTTGCCTTAGTTTCAACAATGATTAATCATAGAAAATAAAAGTTAACTAAGGCCCAAGTAAAGTTAATGAGAGAAAATGGATGTTGAAATAATTATTGCATAGAAACTTTTTAATGGAAGACAATATACAACGCCAAAAAGCCGGTCTTAGAAATTTTTCTAGAGCTAAGCTCTATTGACGGATGTTGAAGTTTTTAATTATAAACAAGTTTTATGTCGCATTTTTTAGTGATTTTACTAAATTATAATTTTAGAAATATAAAAACATTTGAGATCATTGAGTCATACTAAAGAAAGGCTCGCTTTTTAGAGAGAAGAGATGATGCAATATTTCAATATTCTTAATATTTAAGCAATTCAATATTGCTTTAAAAGTTGGCATTAACTGCATTGTTAAAGGGGAGAGCATTTTTTAAATGAATGATTGTACCAACGTTGAAATCACATTTTGAATTTTAAGCTTTACAACCTCGTTTCAAGATTGAATGATAATGCTTACCTCAGCAATTCTTTCAACAAATATTAATAATTTGAAAAGACGTTACTTTAAATTAAATCTTTAGCCACGAATGTTTTAAGATATTTTTATTACATATAAACGTTTTGTTTTGATAATGTCAGTCTTTATGTGAACACTTGGTTTTTTTTTCTTGAATATTTTTCAATCTTCACTATAAAACTCATAAACGAGCTGGTGAATGTTTGACACGCGTTGCATAAAATATTTTTTAAAAATATTTACTAAACAATATTGATATTTCCAGACAAAGCTTGTATATTTTGAATAACAACTAAGACTAAACTAAAACTAACAATCTGAGTCAGTCACAGCGGACAGCAAGCAAGCTAGCAGGCAGGCAGCTAGTGAGTGATCGGTATATAACAAGAATTGCGCGTCAGAGACACTCTCGCTCGCTACACACGCGGTGGCCAACAACGTCAACAAGGAAGCAAAATTCGTAGTAATTTTGTTATTGTAGGTAATAACAAATTAATTTGTAGACACACACGCGCGAACAACAAGACTAACGAAATCAACCAACATTTGAATTGAGAAAATAAGTTTGCAGTCTTTATCGTCACCGTAGTGTTTAGTAGTGTACTTGGAAATATGTACCACGATCGGCGAAGACACTGGTGCTAACAGAGCAAAATGAGTTCAGCGAGCGAGAGAGTGTTTTCTTGTGTGTGGGAGAGCAGAATAGATTTGATCAAGAAATCCAAGTGTTATAAAGCTTGGTTATGGGAAAAAACAATAAAAATTAATGAAACTTTAAATAAATAAATTTATAGATGGGGGAAAAAAAACAACCAAACACAAAATTGTGTCGATTGTGTAGACAAAATAGAAATAAGCTCGAGGTAAGCACTTTTCCAATCTATTCGAATATGTTGATATTGTTGTACTTTGAGATGAGCAATTTACGAAGAACCTAATTGTTTGCGAAAAAATTCCTCATGCTCAGTCAGACTGTGTAGGAAAACAAGATTTTGAGCATAAAAGTGGAGAGAGTGATACTCAGACACACGTGTCCCAAATAGCTACACTTCTACACACAACGTCGCATGAGGTGTCGTTTAAAATTCACACTTCAAGGTTATTTTAATAGTTTAGTGCGTAATTAAAGCCAAACTTCGAACTAAGAATTTAAAGTTCGAAGTGAGAAAAAACAAAACTAATTTTAAGAATGAAATACATGGCAACAGCTACAGCTGCTGAGTGCCAGAATCAACAAGCAGCGAAAGTAATTGAAATCTTAGTACTGTAATTTTTTGCTCTTTAACTGCGAGTGAAATAATGCTTAATTAGTGTTGAATAATTCTAAATGTTAGCAACTTCCTATAAAAACAAGTTCTTGATTCTTTAATAATGCATAAAGATATTGTATATTAAATCCACAATGATCTTTAAGCATTGTTTTTGTTGATTTTCAGCAGATATAAGCATGCGATTTTAGCTTAGATTGATATTTATTCACAAAAACGAAAAGTAGCCAATATATCGACATCGAATGGAAGGAAATGAGGCTTCAATCCATAGCTTTTATTTTAAAAATCCTTTTATTATAAGCTAATTCGAACCTTCCTGAAAAACAATAAATTGTAACGTTTTAAATTTTAGCGTCAATTTAACACTTCCTTCCATATGGCTAACTTAGTTATTAAGCTGTTCCATTAACTAAGTTCATAATATTGTGATGATGTACATACAGTGTTGCGCAAAAGAATAGCAGCAATATCAGTATGCTGCTATAAAATCGTGTATCTTTTTTAATATTGGGGACACACAAAAATCATTATAGGAATCAAAACATACATTCACACATCATATATAAAAGAAATCATATTCAAATTTGGTTTTGCCCTTTTAGTAAATTTTAAATTAATGTGACTACATTCAATTTGTCTGAGAGCAAAACAAAAGCAACAAAACTTGAAAAATGTAAAAAGAGAACAGAAGTTCCAAGAATTATCGGTAAAATTTCCGTTATTGTAAAGCACGTGTTGTTTGTGAGCCATAAACATTTAAGTTCAGTTTTGTTTTTGCGCTAGTTGTGACATTGACTGTTCTATATACGTTATAAATACTGTGAAGCTCTAAAATTGCAAGTTATTTCCGAATATAAAAAGGGAAATTCGAAAATATCTAACGCTTAACAGTTTGATATTAATTGGTCAATAGTTTGCAGATTAATAAAGAAGTATAACATCACAAAAGCATTTGTGAAGTTACAGAACGATTTAAGAAGTTACAGACCGGCAAAGAAACCTTTGCTTACATCATAAAAAAAACAAGGTGAGGTGTTAAAATTTAAACAATTCTGTCTGAAATTGTGATAACGAGTTGCAATTTATTGTTTTTTACTCAATCTTGCAAAAGAGCACCTTAAGGTATAATATACGTGTAAAAAAAGAAAAACAGTAGCTTGTTTTCAAACATTTTTTTGAGGTACAAGGAGTTGTTATATTTTTTACGGGTTATTGTACGGGTTTATATGAAATTTATACGGGTTATTGTACATAAAAAATACTTTTTTTTGCTAAATTTTTATGCTAAATTTTATTTTAGCATTTTCTGGCTTTTTATAGAGGTCGCTAAAAATGAAATTAAAAAAAAACATCCAAAACTATGCGATGGATATGGCTTTTCCCATGTATCTGACACAAACAAATCAAATGTCATTTTAAAGTTTAGGTATAAATGAGCATCTCACCTGCGAATGACCACGGGGGGTTTTTTGAAATTATGGTGGTTTAAGTAAAAAGTTTAAAAAAAAATAGATTTTTGCGCGCTTTTTTGTCAATTTAATAATAAAAGGAAATAGGTACTTGACTTTAGATGGAATGCTTAAAGGACAAAATTAGGAACAAAATGCAATAAGATTCATTAAAATTAAAGTAATAAATTTTGAGTTATCTATCGAACCGTTTTGGATGGTTTTTTTCAATTTAATTTTTAGCGACCTCTATAGAAAGCCAGAAAATTGTTTGAAAACAAGCTGCTGTTTTTCCATTTTTACACATATATTATACCTTAATTGGACCGTTCGAAAATGAAATAGCGTTTTTTTAGCGATGAATCAAAGTTCAACTTGATTAATTTAGATGGGATGCGCACGGTACCGCACCGCCCAGATACACGACTTGAAGCCCGAAACTGCAAAATAAATTTTAAGCACGGAGGTGGTGGTATTATGGTCTGGACTTGTTTTTCCTATAATGAAGTTGAACCATTTTAAAAAACCGATAGAATTATGGATCGATTTGTATATAAAGACATTTTAGAAACCAAGATGCGACCACATGCAGTGTGAAAAATGGCGCTTCAGTTAACGTTTCAGCCCGAAAACGACCCGAACGAAGCACACTTCAAAGCTCATCAAAGACTACATTAGAGACAATGGGATCAAAGTCCTTTATTGGCCGGCACAATCACAATGACGTGAATCCCATCGAAAATGTTTTTGGAATTTTGAAGGTAAAAGTTTGTGGTCAAAGGTTTTCCAATAAGACTGCACTGTATGAAGCCTTGAAACTTAATTGGGAACAAATACCTAATATCAACATATCTACTTTAATAGAGTCGATGCCGCTCAGATGTGCAGCGGTTATCAAGAATAATGGACCTAACACCAAATACTAATTATGTTGCTTTTGTTTTGCTTTGAGATAAATTGAATGTAGTCACATTAATTTTAAATTTAATAAAAAAAACTAAATTTGAATATGATTTGTTTTTAATATGATGTATGAATATATGCTTTGGTTACTATAACCATTTTTGTGTGTCCCCATTATTGAAAAAGATACACGATTTTGTAGCAGCACACTGATTTTGTCGCTATTCTTTTGCACAACACTGTATATGTGTCGTCTAGATGAAACGTCTGCCTGCAATTTATAAATTTAAAAACCACATAAATTTTAGATTTTAATTTTTTTGTTTCCCTGGATTTTACTAGCTCCACCTATAAGAATATTCATTTTACTTGGAATGCAAAATCTTTACGAAAACTATTAACACGCCGTCAATGAACATCTTTTTGTCACACCGCCAATGAACTGGTGACACACACATCCGAGGGAAAAATAAATATAGAAAATAAAAACTATACGTAAGAAATTTTATTTTAATAATTTTTATAAGGTAATAATGCATTAATTTGAAAAAATCATATTCTGTTCCTATAAACGTGTTCATGGCAGAATAACCAGGTAGATGCAATTCGGAGAGCAAAACATTGGCGCAACTATAATGTCACTATTGACAATTTATGTATATTCGTTCAGCAATAGGGATGTATAATTTACTTGTAACCGTATAAATCAATTGAATAACCAGATTTTATGTGTGAACATGTAAAAAACTGAACAAAAATCTTAAAAATTTCATAAAATGAGCCGTGTTGTAAGATATAATACATAATTAATTGTAGTTTGGCCTTAAATGAAGCAAATGAAAGTTTACTTTTAATATCATTTTTATTCGACTACTTATTTCGATTGTTCAGTAACCAATTTATTTGTATAGCTATGTACGGCTGCTCTAAACTGTTAAAATATATTTTGAAAAGTGAAATTGCAGTTGGGAAAACATAAAATTTATTTAATGAAATCGACGGTTGTTTGCTAATTTTATCGTGCTGGAATGGAAGCTAAGAATTGATGAATTGTTTTCGAGTTATCGCGACGGGAAGAAGTTAAAGGCAGTCCAGAAGAGAAATTGTCAAACCTGAATAAATAAGAAAGTCAAAATTTATAACATTTTCAAAACAGCTCATTTTGACATTATAACTACGCCTTTGTTATTGTTTTGTTGTCGGAGAGAGCGTATTTCTAGTGCAATCTACCTGTTTATTCTGCCATGAACGTGTTACACACACTTCCTTTTTTTTTGTTATTTAAATTAGTGATAAAAATTTATTGAAGCTCGGGTGTAATACACCTATGTTCATTTGCTGCCCAGTCAGCTGCAAAACTATCAATATTTTTTAATGAGCTTAGTTCACTTTATTTGAAAGGAATCTGAAAAACTTTTGTCAGGTTGATGCAGTGTGTTTGTGTTTAGTATGTTTTTGTCTATAGTATGTATTTGTATGTAAAATGTATTTTTTGTATGTAGTATGTTTTTCATTCGAAAAAAAAGTAAGTTGCTTTCTACAAAAATCTTGTGTTATAAAGCATTTTTAAAACGTTATTAAACAAATGAAATGCTTTTGAAAGTTAAGTGTGCAGAGCAAATTCAACTCTCTTATCGTCTGAATCTGCCATATCATCATCTAATCGGTTCGCTTAAATAAAAAAAACACACTTTGCATGATACTTATGTGTTATATCAACAAACTGTCTGCTGATATAATAAGAAGAGCATAAAAAAATATGTATTTTTTAATTAATTCTGTGTCGACATGGAATAACAGCTAAAGTTTAATTTCAATGTTTCAAGAAATTTTGCTTTAAAGTTTTCGATCTTTATATAAGTTCTATGAAAGGTAGTTTGCTTTTTGTGCTATAATTTTGGCTATAATCTCTCGATTTTGTGAGTGTACGGAACTATATCAAAAATAAATTATTTGCACAGAAGCTTGAATGGGAATTAGAAAGGATTTTATGAATGGGATTAAGGAATAAATTTAAGTTACTTGAAGAAATTAGGACCATGTGCATTACTAAAAACTTAACTTTTTCTAACAACTCTTCCTGGTTGCATGTTTTGATTCCCTTATTTATATAAACCTTATGAAAAAATAACCAAAATATTTACGGGCGATTCCAAAGTCTAAACAATTTCTGATATGTTTATTTTTAATCTCTGAAATGTTTAATCTTTAAATAATATTACGTTGTAAGTCGTTAAATGCTTTTCAAGAAAAATTGCATCACGCTTGTTTATTATTTTGTTGATAGGTTTGATGAATCAAATACTATTAATTCGTAAGTAAAGTTGATATTGCACATTTTCACGGTGCTACCGTAAAAATAAAAACTTTCACACAAATGAAACAAAACTTTTAGAACTGTTGTTTATTAAAATTAGGGCACAACTGCTCAAAAATTTTTTGGAGTTTACTCCTAAGGAAGGATAAATCCTCGATAGTCTAAAAGTGGCGCGCTTGACTGTCACCCAGGGGTCCCGGGTTCGCATCCTAGTCGGACCATGGTCCTACTCTTTAGGCTTTCTTTTTTTATTTCTAATCAAAACAACTGTAAGGCACATTAATTTACGACGAAAAGTTGTTTTTGGTGGTGGTAGAAAAGTTTGTGGAAAGGAACGCGCTTAGTAATTTGATTTGACTAAGGTCAAGACATAGCACTTGCTTTAGATTCAATATCTCATGTTTCTACAGCTTCTGCTACATTAGGAACATTCTACAAAAAAGTTGCATTTGATTACTCCCTTTTTCTATTCTGTGGTATCACAACGGACCAATTAGATCTAATTGGGCCTGTCTAAAGACCTACCGCCACCTTATTCTAACCTACTCCATAAGAATCGATTTTATATAAACCCGTAATATAAAAATTATATAGGGAGTGAAATCGGGCATTAACAAATACACGGTTAAAAATTTTGGACTCCAAACTTTGACTTAAAAATTTTTTTAATCCAAAAAGTACTATTTTTTTATTCAAATATTAGTTAAATTTAGCTGGGTCTCAAACCCACGTTCCTGAAAAAAACTTGCATGCATTGGTTATGATGCAAGAAAAGCGAAACTATGTTAGCAACTGAGTGGGACGAGTGGATAAGGTATTGCACCAGCACATAAGAGGGCGTTTGTTCAAGTCACGAACTGGTCAGAATATTTTTTTATTGTATTTTTTTTATTATATTTTTATTAAAATCAAAAACTTTATGTGAGGTCGCCACAAATTCAAAGATTTTGAATAAATGTTATTTTTTTATTAAAAAAGGAACATTTAAAAGCATTCTAAAAACATAAAGAAAAATTATTTAAGCACAGTGCTGTCTTTGATCCATTAGACTTCTTTGGTGTCGGCATAACGAAAGTTGAAAGCTACAAATAACTTAAATGTATAACATACACAAATGAAGCGTACTCGCGTATAACGTTGTAACCGACAAAATTGTAATTGTTCACTTTTACTCATTTTACAAGAACTTTTATTCATTTTTCTTAATTTTTTTTAATATGCGATAAAAATACCCCAAACTCCTGAACTGCTTACTCAGTTTCTGTTTGTATATAATATAAGAGAGTGATTCAAACAGGTATTCGCAAAAAAATAACACTAAAAAAATGCCGTTTGCAACGTTATTCGCGATTATGCTTCAAAAAGTGAAGTGTTTTCATTGCAATTTAATTTAAATGGCAATGTTTCATCAAAAAAATGCAAAATATTAAATTATGTAAGCTGTCACATAACCGGGACTGATAAGTAATTTGTACGTGACAGCCCATTTTTTTTATTATGTTCATATTCGCTTATATTATTTCATAATATAATATTCATTCATAATATTGAGTTACAAGTCCCAATCCATATTATTAGCAATAATACTTATGCTTTTTTACCGATTCACAACCTAATCTACCGCTTTCAAAAAAATTCAATATTACTTTACTTACTACAGTACTAGCATTAGGGTTACCGTTTGAACTTAATAGAAAAAATGGACTGTCTCACAACCGGAGACATTCCCCTATAGATATTTACAATTTTTTGTACATTACTTATAGATATTTACATTACTTTGTATCGAACACATTTGAACAATATACTATTTCGAAAAAAACCTTTAGAAAAAACATACATATTTTATAGCAATATTGACACAAATTCTTCAAGATGATGAGTAAAGTTTAATAAGATTGGTTATTTTTCAGAAATTATTTTTGGTAACTAGTTTTTCTAATAAAGTTATGTCAATAAGTTTTAAATTTTTGGCGACTTTCTTAATCAGCCCAAATCTGAATCATTTTTCCCGGGGAATCGGAAAAATGAGATTTAATTTTTAAGATTAAATTCAAAAACGTTTTGGAAATTTTTAAAGCCCATTTTTTTTCATATAGCGTCAATATTCATGAGTAAAAAAAACCATGATATCTTTCTTTATCTGCTATCTTTATCTGCTATCTTAAAAATTATAACTCTCTTTTGCGATTCCCCGGGAAAAATCAGTCAGAATTAGGCTGAATATTGGCATTTCCATAGTCACGCACATAACGTTCGTACGCCTTTTTTGTTGTTAAAAATTAAAAAAGCAAAGAAATATTTAAACTTTTTAGTTCTGTTTTAATTTTTGGATAGCATTCTAGTAGTACTATATTAAGCGTAACGGTGGAAGCGATCGAAAATATTGTCCCAAGATAAAGGCAATCAAAAGAGGACGCGTTACGATACAAAAAATGGAAGTGGTTTTTCTCTGCATTAATATAATCAAAAAATCTGGGAAGTGTGCACGAGTTTTTTTATTAAAAATACTTTAATGTTTTCTGGAACGATGTTGCTATATATTAATAATTGTTTCGTTGAAAATTATTTTTTAATTATTTTTATACAAGAAATAACTTATGTAATACGTTACGATACAGATTTTCAATTCAAAGAAGCAAAAAGTTTTTATAGTTTTATTTATTTAATTGAACTTAAAAATCATATAAAGTTTAATTCAGGTCCGTAAAAATAGAAAACTGAAAAAATTTAATTAAACTTTATATTATACGAGTATTTATTATACTTATAAAATTCCTACTTTTGTTAAAATTTTTCAACTTTTGTCACCATCAAGGTATATTCAACATGGTAGTGTCGTCACAGAGAGGTTATTACCGTCGCTGTCAAACATAAGAAGAGCGTAAAAGACAATGAATAAAAGCTGACAGAAAACGTTCAAATGTGTTACAATTTATATTGTTTTCATTTTTGTGCGTGCTGAATGTTTATTTTCGTATATATCGTGAAGATTTCAAACTGTTTATAATTACTAGGGCGACAATTTCAATACAAATGCATATTTATTGTCGACACTTTAAAAGCCATTCTGAACAAGTTTCTTTGCGTTTCATAAGATTTCCTGTAAAATGGCATCAATTTGTTTTTGCATATTTTGCATATTTTAACAAAAAACTAAGTTCTGTGCATATTTTTGTAATAAATGCATATTTATTTGCATATTTTCCAAGTTTTTCACAGCTATAACAACATTAAAAAAAAAATCCTCCATTCTCTCAAACTTGCACTGAATACTTTAATATCATCTCTGAAATAACCGCCATATGATACAAGATACAACGTGCATACTATGTACATACATATATACATATGTACATATTTATATGTTATTCATTATACCAGCTGATGTGTCAATGCCGGTAAAAATTTATATAGCCCCCTTGGTAAACACAAAGAAAGAAAGCCGCCGCTGTAAATACCAAGCGCCATAGCCCAAGATGTTGGTCCGCTTTTACACTTGCAACGTGAAGTCAAGCCTCTGCTGACGTTCTTTACGATTCTCTTTTGAAATGCCACCCCCGTTCCGTTCCTCTTACCTTTTTCTCCTAGCAACTCAAAAACATCAGCAGACTTTCACACTTCACGTTGCCAGTATAAAAGCGGACTAGCTATCTTGCCATAGCCGTCTAAAGTTTCCGCTTAATTAAACTCAGCCGCTACCGCCGATCAAACCAAAAGTTTCGCCGACGATAATTAAGTGTCGACTTCGTTCTCTGAATCATCTCGAAAAGTAGAACACAAATGAGGAAAACAATACAAAAGAACACTTGTTGTAAATTGAGTACAAACTTTGTCAAAAGATTCAATTGTTAAAGCAACTTTTAATATAGAAGGTGTAAATTGCAAGAACACAAATTCAGGTAAGTCGCATGTCACATTGGCAAATGTTATGGATTCGTTAAAAACCGCAATCATATAATAAAATTATTTTTTAGGAACAAAATGCCGAAAACTAAGGCGTGTAAATACAGCAATTTACATAAATATACAGCTCAATACAATGATGTGTTCAAAACGGATGGAAAAATATTATTTTGCAAAGTTTGCGAGAAAATGGTCAATTCTGAAAGGAAGTTTCTCGTTGATCAACACGTTAAAAGCCAAAAGCATTTGGAATTGTGTGATCGTAGAAAAGGAAAAGCTACGCAGGCGTTGATAACAAATTTGGATGCCGATGCAATAGACCGATTTTCATTGGACTTATGTGAAGCATTTGTTTCTGCGGACATTCCATTGGCAAAGTTAAGAAATCCTAGCCTAACAAATTTTCTTAAGAAATATACCAACGAGAATATTCCCAGCGATACTACACTTCGAAACAAATATGTAGATAAGCTGTATGATATGCAATTAAAAGAAATAAGAACATATTTAAGAAATCGATATCTGTGGATATCTATAGATGAAACTACAGATATTGAAGGTCGGTATATTGCAAACGTAATTGTTGGAATCTTGGACAAAGATGAGAATATTAGCAAAAAGAGGTTTCTTCTTAATGTTGTGGAACTGGAAAAAACCAATCATGCAACAATTGCACGCACATTTCACGATTCCATTAAGATTTTAGGAGAGGAATTTAACAAAGATAATATTCTCTTGTTTCTAACTGATGCAGCTCCTTATATGGTGAAAGCTGCCAAGGCACTTATCATATTTTATCCAAAACTCATTCATGTCACATGCTTAGCTCACGCTTTGCACCGCGTAGCTGACGAAGTAAGATCTCATTTTGCTGATATAGATTTATTGATATCCAGCGGAAAGAAAATATTTCTGAAGGCACCTTCACGTGTAGCGATGTTAAAAGAAAAGTATCCCGGGTTAAGTGTTCCACCCCAACCAGTTGTTACCAGATGGGGATCCTGGTTAGAGGCCGTAGAGTATTACAAGCATAACTTTGATGATTTTAGAAGTGCTATATTGGAGCTGATGATTCAGAATCATCATCAATCAAGAAAGTTCAAGAAATATTACATTTGTCTCATGTTAAAATTCAACTGGCCTTTATATCTTCAAACTACAGTTTCCTTAGCGAATCCATAACAAAATTAGAGGGATTCGGATCTTTGAATGAGCAGATTAATTTGATTGACGATGCTGTTACCAAAATTTTTGATGTGGAAGGTGATATTGCAGAAATGATAAAACAAAAATTTCAAAATGTACTACAGAAAAATAAAGGATTCGACCAAATTAAGAAAATTGCCAAAACGTTCAAACTAAATTTAGATGTGCCTATTTCCTTAGAAAATTACTCCCCAAATGAGTTATCTTCATTCAAGTATGCTACAATAACTTCCGTCGATGTGGAGCGAACATTTTCGATATACAAAAACTTTCTGCGCCCCAACAGGCACTTTGCATTTGAAAATTTAAAAAAATATGTATTTATTTACACAAACAAAAATTTATGTTAATACTACTCGTTTAAATGTGCAGATTCTATGGACTGATTTTATTTTTATATTTTAATTTTTTATTTGATTGTGTAGACACAATTTCAACACACTGAATTTTATTTTTTGTTATGTTATGTTATTTTGTTATGTTTTAATAAATCTCGTTAAAATGAATTGTTTTTTATGCAACAATTTTTATTTATTTCCGCATATTTTCATTATTTTGGTGCATATTTTGACTTCTGTTGAGCATATTATATGCGCATATTTTTAATTTTATAGTGCATGAAATTTGTCGCCCTAATAATTACCAACCTCACAGTATTTTAATGGCTTTTTTCGACTCCATTGCCGAGTGTCATCAATTTTGTAAAATTGTACGAAAAATCTATAAACATGGAAAACGACGCCGGAGAGTCTGTTGATGTGTGCTGCCCTAGAAAGTGCTCGGCATCCAACAGAATCATTCATGTCAAGGACCACGCCTCTGTGCAATTGGTCTTGGTGAATGTTGATGCAGAAACCAATCGAATCAGAGTTGGTTCCAAAGCCTATGCAATCTGCGGCGAAATCAGACGTATGGGTAAATCCAATGATTGCATTGTGCGTTTGACCAACTTCTACAAATTGCACAACTTCGTGGCATTTTATCACTTAAAATCACTTCAAATCACTTTTATATACCTTAATTAAAATCTTTAAATCAATTTAAAACACAAAAATTGACAACTCAATAAAACTTATTGACAACTTATTGAAACCTTTTGTTATTTGCTTTGCTTTTTTTCGTAAACAACTTATTTTTACAGCTAAGGTTCCCACCACAAGAGAGAATTTTGTCTACTAACAGTACCTTCATACAAATAACCTTGGTCACCATTTTTCTACTTTTGTTGCCATTCATCATGTTTGTAGCCCTTTTTTTAAAATTCAAATTGGTATCAGCTCTCAGTACTCTCACAATACAAATTTAAAAATGTTTTTTTCTCTGTTATGAAGGTTTAAAAAATTTTCAGTAACATTTTATTTTTCAGTCGCGGTAGACCTTTTGGTTGAAATGTCCATATATAAATTTTTTATAAAAATAAACAAAGCACATGACAGCTATGGAGAATATTTTAAAATTGTTCTACAAACATTGTGTAATCCAAACTTGTTCTTAATAAAGATGACCACACTGTTATCATATTTAAATAAATACATATATGAGTTATATTAAGCTTTATTCAGACTATTTTATATTAAGAATGCTATTTTCAGTCAACAAAAAAAAAGCAAGACAAATTAATGCACGGTGGGCAGGAAGTAACGATAGTTTACATAAAAATGTCGGCAAAAAATGAAAGAAGGGCTGCATTTCTTGATGATTATTGGTGACAAATCCGTTTGAAATGATATTCTAGCTGCTACTGTTTCAAAGATATTCACATTTTAGATATTTTTGATAGGATATACAATTTTGTGTATATCTAGTATATTGATGTATAAGTTTTAGTAAGCTTTTAACCAGTTTTAAACGTTTCCAAGATGCACTACGTGGAAGTAGCTTACTTTGCATCTCTTTTGTTTTGAGTTTTTTAAATTTTTTTATTTTTTTTTTATTTTTTTATTTTTGTATTTAATTTATTTATATTTATTTTTTATAAGGTAAGTTACCCAAATAAGGCCAACCTAAAGGTTTTTACCAGACAGAAGAGAAACGGGTTTTTTAAACTTATTTTTGCAATTTTGTGTTTTTTTTTTTGTTTATTTAATTCTTTTTTCAAAAACCTAAAAATAAAGCATGAAAAAGTAAAAAATATATCCAGCTCAGAAGGTTTTAAAAAGGTCTGATTTTTGCCATATTAGGACTACCATGTCTAAATAAGGCCCAATATATAACGGTTTTAGAAACATAACAAAACAGTCAGAAAATAATAAAATAAGAACACATATTGTTATTACAACTGTTGGTTTACATTTATACTAAACTTAAATGCTATTCATAGCTTTTTTTTATAAAACCTTTTTCGAAAAAATACTTTTATTGCCAAAAGTTCATTTGGAAAATTAAAATAAAGTTACTCTGCCTTTTTAAAGAAAATTTTGGTAATTTGCTGACCTTTATAGTTGAGGGCTTTCTTTTTCGTAGTTTTTTTCTGCCAGGTAGATTTAGGTGTGGATATGAGATCGGAAAAAGAAAGCCGGAAAGAAAAAAAATGTTTGGGCCTTTTTAGGCGCTCTCAATATAATTTCATTAATCAAGTTTTTCTCGGAATACACCACAGTTAGATTTGATCAATTAACCTTTTTGTTTTCGTTAAAATACCTCTCTTGATTTTTAATTCAAAGCTGGACATAGGCAATAGTTAATTCGTAGAATAACGGACTTTTACAGCGAGCACAATATTACATTAACCACGTTGTTGACGCTACCGCTGACTTCGTTCGACTGTCACTCGCTTCACAGATGCGCAATCGAAGTAATTTTATTTTTTTGCATCGTGATGCAGATATGAACATGTTTAAGCGTGCAAAAAATCATTTTGCAGGGAATGCAATAAATGTGCGTATTAGAAATCGGGCCTTATTAAGGCTTGGGCCTTATTTGGCGAAGGGACCTTATATATATATATATTTATTTTTATTTATTTATTCAGTTCTTTGTAATTTTATAAGCCTATGATGTTAGGCCCCTTGGCTATTCTATAAGCCAAAATACAAAAATTATAGAATATATTTTATGTGTTGTATTTGTATTTTTCTTTATAAATTTTTATAATATAACCCAACATCTAAATACATATAAGTTTATTAAATATAAGGTTTTAAATTGTTACATTTTGAAAATGTTTGTCCTTCGATCATATTTATTATAAGCCTCTCCTAGGCTTTAATGAATTTCATATGAACGAACTCACAGTTTCCTCGGGCCATAAACCTTAACCAGCGTTATTCAAGAATATAATGGCTTCTTCAAATAGCTAAGAATAACATGGATTTTCACGATTTAAGAAATTACAGTACTTTTTTAAGATCCGTTTTTTTAGAAAAGCAAGTTTCAAAATGTACTTAATGTAACAAAGCAATGAGGGCAGGGCCACGTTGCCGTTGCCATCTGCTGTCTATTAGCAATTAGAACAAATTTAGTCTAAAAGGAATGTAAAAGGTTTCTCATTCAGTTTGGTTAATTGAACTAAGGTTTTGAAATTTTCATAAGTTTATTTAATCCGAGGAAATATGCGTAATAAAATAAATTTGTAGACACTAGTCAGCTTGAAATACTTCCACCAGTGTAGTATTGTATAATGTTCTTACTTTTTTATATATCTGAATCATTTTCTTCTTCTTGGGTTGAAAAATGCGAAGTGTAAATTATTTATTGATAGAGCAATTTCTTTGATCTCTATTAAGAATAGCACCTTTTACTGTACAAAATTCAGAACTTATTTGATGACACTTGCATTAGTAGTGGGTGAAATCTTGAGGAAATACAAGTTAATCTGCCATAAAGCTATTATATTTAGCATTTAAGCTTCCAATTTCTTATTATGAAGAACACTGAATTTCCATCCAAATATATAAATATCCAATATCGCCCATATTTCTGCATTTGAAGTTTTTTATATCTCTTTTGGTTTAGAAGTGATCAAAACAGCTATGTGCTCGTAGTACTAGAAATGCTCTAAAAAAAATCAGTTTATTTGCTCTCCTGAAAAGTTTCTGAAAAACACATAACCATTTTTTAAGACGAAGTAACGATATATACATTGTTTTTTATAAAACTATATAAATTATCCAATATTTTACGCATAAATATGTTCAAACCATCGAAATATACGCCTTTTCATTTTGCAAAAAAATATACATCAGGAATATGTAAAATGTGGATATCTTTAAAACAGGAGCAGCTTGGATTTCATTTTAAACGGATTGTTTCCCTTTAATATATAAGAAATACATCCCTTTCAGTTTTGGTCGACATTTTAATGTAACCTATCGTTAGTTCTTGCCCACCGTGAATGAACAACTAAATGTACAAAACCAAGAATAAAATAATAAAAACAACAACCACAACAACAATAAGGATAAATTTAAACAAAAACAAGAATGTCAACAAAATTCGGTAAACAAATTCACGAACGCTAGCAACGACGTCATTGGCCTCATTCAATATCAGGAACCCAGTTAAAATTGCAAAATTTATGAGTGCCCGAAAATTCAAATGAGCGCAAAACTAAAAAAAAACAATTGAACAGCAAAACATATTTGGAGCATTAAAAACATTTAAATATTGTGAAAAACGCACCTCGTTTTGAATTCCAAAACAAACATTTTCGAGACACAAAGATATAAACAAAGAGAATTTTGTACCTCAACCAGCGAGAAGAAAAACAAAGAAACTGTTTTTGCGCAAAGGCAAAATGTACAAAAATTACGCATCAATGAAGTCAACAAAGAAATATGTGAAATAAAGCTAGAAGGCAGATAAAATTAGTGATGTAGAAATATAAATTGTGTCGAATGTAATAAGAAAAAAAAACCCTTTTCCAAATTTAAAATGTAAACATTTAAATAAAAGGAGTTGTGAATACAGTTAAAAATTACCAAATAAAAAAATTACAATAAATAAAAATATTTCGTTTTGAAGTTTTCTTCAAAACCAAGTTAATTGCAAAACTATAATTTGCGATCATTACGATAGTTATGACAAATAAGTAGTTTGCAATATTTTATAGGCATAGTAAATTTTATAGATTTTCTTAGGAAAATTAAAAATTTTCGGGTTGTTGATACATATAATTACCCATTTGCTGAAATTATAGCATTCATTATGATGGCTTTCACGTGATAAAGAATAAAGCTGTTTTTTGATATTAGTGCGATCACCAACATTTTATATGAACGATAATTTCGGTAAAACAGCAAAGATTAAATGACAAAAAGAGCCAATGTTTAGGTAGGAAAAGGTTCATGGTCAACGACTACCCGATACAATATTCTAAGTAGCAACTTTTTGAAAAGCCAGTATTCGCATTTTTTTCAGCACTATAAACTTGTTTAACAACTCGGATTGACATGGCGCGAAAGCAGGCAGGGGTGGCTGGGTTCGTTCACATCATATTCACGAACTTGTGATTACAACTTATGAATAAGAATTTAGCATACCAAGCCTGAAAAAACACTTTGAAAATCGAGGAAACAAATTGCCTGGGAAATGCATAAATTTGGCTTGCTTTCTTTTGACGTACCTGCCGCGAGCGTTGCTGTTGCTGCTGTTGCTGAAAGCTGTATAGTTGCTCTTCAACTGGTCCTCTTCCAGCAGCTGTAAAATCAGCTGAATTAACTTGGTAGAGAGATGTTGTCTGCTTGTGATCGTCTTCGCGAGTCGTACTCTCGCAATCCACGGCAGCTCCACTTGAATTTTTAGCTAGATGTTTCCTGATGCTGCTGCTGCTAATGCGTGCATTCCTAGTTTCATTCCTGGATGCATTATTTCCCATTAAAAATTACTTTGACTATGCATTTATTTTGATTTGTTTTTCTGCTTTTTTTCGTATTCTTTCTTTGTGGCTGCTTCTTTTTCTTCTTTTTTCCCCGTGTTATGGTACACTTTTCAAGACAGCAATATTTATTTTCGTTGACCTTTCTTTGTTTTAATAGTCTTATTTCTGTCTAAGCCATTATTTGTGAGCTTTATTTAACAAATGTATAGAGTTATTTTTACTTTGAACTTTTGCTGCCTTTCCAATTTTTTTTGCGATTATAATTAATTCCCACTTTTCACTTCAAGCAGCAGAGCAAAAATTAAATCATTTAATCAGGTGTGACAACCTTACAATATTCACGGCGAGTATTCTTCACACAATGTCAGGGATGTTGTTTAAACTGACGTTATTGCAGTATATAACGTAAATAAGCGACACAAATTATTTCCGCAAATTGAAGAAGGGAAAGTTTGTGTATATATCAAAACCATTTTGATTTTTAAAGGGGTTACACATTCGTAAACTTATTCCTCAAACAACATGGCGGGTCTAACTTGTTCGAAAGAGGTAGCGTTCAAATTATGCTGTGCGAATATTCTCCCAAGTTACAGTCACCCAAACCCAAAAATTAACATAGTGTAGAATCGCACAAAAAAGCTATGAACAATCGCCCAAAACTGCGAACTTTCGCCCAAATCGTGAAATGAATAATTTGGGCAGATTGTTCATTCCTTGAAATTTGGGCGTTTGTTCATTATAAACAATCGCCAAAAAAACAGCCGCATAAGTCTATGTGAATATTTGCCCAAGTTACAATCGCCCAAAACGAACAATTACCCAAAACATTTGGGCGTTTGTTCATAATTACAATCGCCCAAATCTGCGAACCTTCGCCCAAATGGTCAAATAAAAAATCGCTAATATATATAGGGTCTTTATTAATTATTATAAATTGCCAAAAAATGCTATAAACAATCGCCCAAATAAAAGAAGATGTAAATGTATGCATATACATATTTATTTATTTTTTATTTATTTATTTATTTATTTATTTGTTAACCTCTATGGATAATATCCTTACAGACTAAGCAAACATAATTTAAAAGTAATAAAAATAAAGATTAAAACTAGTTTATATTTAACAACAGTGTAATAGTGGTTTTAAAAGCAACTTTGGGCATAGAAAAATCGAGTAAGTTATTATTATAGATACTGTTTAAAGCTATAAGAGCTCTATTAATTGGCTCATTAGTGGCATAATTAGTTCTATGACAGCTAATGTAAAAATAATTCGAGCTCCGTAACGACTTTTGCGGAAAATTAAACGATATTAATTTAAGTAAGTTTTCACAAATAACATTTCCATTATTCAGATCATAAATAAACATGATACTATGCAGTAGTCTTCTATCTTCGAGAGATGATAGACCAATAAGCAACCGACGTGTCCTATATGAGGGAAGAGGTTCAGGAAAACTAAAAGAGCGCAAAGTAAATTTTAAGAATCTTTTTTGAACTTTTTCCAGTCTAGCAATATGTATCGAGTAAAAAGGACTACAAATAAATGAGGCGTATTCAAGGCTAGATCTAAGAAGGGAAGTATATAATGTTTTTAGTATGTAAGGGTCAACAAACCCAACACTGTTTCGCCTAAGAAACGCTAAAAGTGAATATGCTTTGGGGATAATTCTACTTAAGTGAGAGCTAAAAGTTAAGCTATAATCAAACATTACTCCAAGGTCACGAATTTCTGATAATCTGGCTAACTAAGTGCTATCAAAATTATAATCAAAAATAGTTGGTGAGTGGAGCTTGTAATAAGAGACAACATAACATTTTCCGAGGTTAAGAGATAATTTGTTTTGTTTAAACCAGGAAAAGACATTATCAAGATCAGACTGGAGATGAGAAGCGTCGCAATCACTTTTAACTTTAAGGAAAACCTTAAGATCATCCGCGTAAAGTAAAAATTGAGCATTAAGAAAGCATTTAGAAACGTCATTAATGAAGATAACAAAAAGTAATGGTCCAAGGATGCTACCTTGTGGAACCCCAGACACTGCTAAAAATGGCGAAGATTTTGCATTGTCAATGACAACATAAGAAACCCTATTTGAGAGGTATGAACTCATCCAAGATAGAAAAATGGAATGAAAACCAATTTTGGCAAGCTTGAGCAATAAAATATCGTGTGACAACCTGTCAAAAGCCTTAGAGATGTCAGAGTAAACGACATCAAGTTGGTGCCGATCTTCAAAAGAAGAGATGCAGTAATTTGTGAAGACACTCAGGTTAGTTTTAGTTGACCTGCCAGATACGAATCCATGTTGGTTTGGACAAATTGAAATATAACAATGTATATTTCATGCTCTTAAATATAATGATTGCCCTTGTACAGAATGTAAAAAAACATTTCGTATTAGGGCAAATTATTTTATTTTAAAAAACGGTGGAGGGACAGAAAGAAAATGGGCGAATATTCGCATAGACTAATATGGCTGTGCGAATAATCGCCCAAGCTACAATCGCCCAAATTGTGAAATGAATAATTACCCAAAAAAACGATGAATACTTGCTCAAAACTGCAAACTTTCGCCCAAATCATAAAATTAATAATAGCCCAAAAAAATTTGGGCGTTCGTTCATAATGTACAATCACCCAAAAATGCGATTAAAAAATATTTTGGGCGATTGTTAATTTTTTGAAATTTCGGCGTTTTTTCATTATAAACAACGGCCAAAAAAATTAAAACGAACAATCGCCCAAAAATTTTAACCGGTTTTTTGGTTGATTGTTAATTTTCCGCACTTTTGGGCGATTGTAACTTCAGCGATTATTCGCACAGCCTTCAAATTAAAGCAACGTTTTCGTCAAACAAGCGAAGCATTTTTTTATTTTTTTTTTTTTATGGTTTGAAAGAGAAAATAAAAAAAATTTGCCAACAGGCCAACAGGTTAAACTAACTGTCAAAATAGGTTCTTAACTAGCTAATTGGTTCGACCATTTCCGCCGTTTGACGAATAGGTTCTATAACGAGTAAGCCTTTTTATGCATCCAATTGCACAAACCGGCCACAGACAGTACAACTGAACTGCACAAACTCCAATTTTCGCAAATTATTTGTTTTGTTTGTTCGGCCCATATTCGGGGTATTACGTAGCGACTCGTCTGTTTTGGTTAGGCCTACAGAAAAATTGGAATAGTTTCTATTTTGCCGTTTTCCGCCACAGATTTGCACCGAAAATTTATTTTTGGCGGATGATACATTTCCATGTATTCTGTTTCACTGTGATTCCGCCAGCCGCGACGGAATTTTATTTTATGTGGCTCTAGGGATCTTCCTCCATTTTACCGACCTTTATTTTTAAGCACATACACAAACCATAAAACATGTTTTTAGCCTGTACTGTACTCAAGCTTGTGTCACAGGCGAATTCGTAAACTTTAAAATTTGCCTTTTCGAACACTTCCTTGCCGCAATCACAGCCAACTTCGATATCTACGCTTCTGCTTGTGTCAAAGATTTTTTATGTAGATTCAAGCAACGGAAAAAATTGCTACAATTTTAAATTAGCAATACTTAAATCCATAGTGAAGCTCAAAAAGTTCAAATTATTTAATAGCAAGCTACGCTGTCTACTCATATAAGCCACAACAACAACCAACACAATTTCAAATGGATTTAAGTCTAGACGACATAATTAAAAGCAAGCGTATCAGCGTAGCTCCTTCGAAAAAATTGTAAGTGGGTCGCCGACGCCGTAAAAAAGTCAAGCTTACGTTATTTAGTCAAAAAAATATACACAATTCGGTTCCCTTTTTTGTTTTAATGCAGCAACAGTAACAAAAAATATGCACCGCTCCAGAGGCCTCTGCGAACGGCTCACAAACCGGTCTTCAAAGAAGCTCAACGCATCACGGATGCACGAATAAAAATTATACAAAAAAATCGTGCCAAAATACGTGATGCGCGTGACAAACTTGCTGAAATAACCAGAGCCAGCGGAGATGCGCGCCACCGGCTGCTGCGAAAGCAGTACATTGCAGGCGCATCGTTTCAGACTAATAACTATCGTAATGGACATGTAGGAAAACAGGTTGAACATAAAAACTTCTCTAAATCCTATCGTCATGGAGCGCCATCTTCAGGACGTTCAAGAAGACTGGAAATTGTTGAGGTGCCACGAGGCTATGTGGACTATGACAATATGGAGAGCATGGAAGAAGGTAAAACAATTTTATATATAACGTTGAGTACGCAGCTTTAATAAAGTTGATATACAGAAGAATACGCTGCTGCATCGCGTTTGAGTCGCACTGTTACAAATAACGAAATGGATCACTATCCCAGCTACGGTAATACACTGGATCATGCACCCGCAGCGCCACGTCGCCTCAATTCCTGGGGCTCCAATTCTGGTGATCACTTTGATCCATTTGATGTCTACGAAGTGCCAGTAAACGCTCGTCATGAGCGTCAAGTTAATCGAATGTCACCCGAACGTGATTTAACACCGCAACCATCAACAAAGGGTATACTACGCCCTAGCTCACGGCAACGCAGTCCAACTGGCGGTCTCTTTAACCGGCGTTATATGCCAGAAAGTACTTCTCACCTCTCGTACGAAATGCGTTCAAGACTTGAAAATGCACCCGATCCACATGCATCAATGGGAATCTTTGCTAAAGAGTTGCCAACATCAGTTTCCGGATATCGCATTGTGGTTAGCAATTTACATGCCAGCGTCTCTCAATCGGATATCAAAGAGTTGTTTTCCGACATTGGCGAGCTTTACGATTCACGTATTGTTCGTCCTGGCGTTGCCGAAGTAATCTACAAATCGCTCTCGGATGCAGAAAAGGCTGTGGACACCTATCATAACCGTCAGTTGGATGGCTTGCCCATGAAGTGTCTGCTGGTAAACCCACGCGCCTCAAGTAAACCAACAGCACCAGCAATAAAAAGTTCTAGGTACGTAAAAGATTGACTCGATCTAAGCAAAAATATATTGTTATATTTTTAATATTTATATCGCTAATGACTCTTATGTACATGTTATCGTTTATGATTTTTATAATTCAATTCGATTATAACTTCATGCAAGTTCAATTACAAATTTCGATTATTAAAGCTTACCCAGCAGATAGCAATAGCTTACTCTGCAGCGGGAATTCAAATGTGAAATTGTTTGATTTCGAAAAGTGATAGTCTGTAATCCGACTTTAGCATTAAAAAAATTTCACATTCGCATTTAATTTTATCCCTCTTCGTATATCACATTTTCGGCACTTGGCAACTCAAATGCGATTGTCAGACTCGATCGATTTTCGGATATTTTATTCGATAGCTTGTTGGCTTGCACAGAGAAGAAAAATTAAATGTAAGTAGTAATTAAAATTTATTAAATTCTTAATGTGTACTTCAAAATTAATTTAAATTACAGAGAGCCTAAAAATAATTTTACAAAACCCCGCCAATTTCAAATAAACTAAGCAGATTATCATTTAAAAACATCGTCAGCCAAAACTTCTGCCAACAATCTATGGAAGAGGCTGTAACTGATATCAATGCTGGCGGACCACCTTCTCGCGATGTAGTTGGATGGAAGAAGGATTATATGTGTTGACTTTTTAATGATTTAAAAATAACTTAAAATTTAAAAACTATAGGCTTGGGCCGACTGCAAAAACCACCTAGGTTCAAAGTAGCCCAAAAATAAATGTTCATATCAGGCACTGGTAGCGAAACTTCAAGATAAAGTCCACTTAGTTCATTGGAGGACATGTCATGCAATTGATCTCAATGGACGAAGCAAACAATGGAATGATAGCTGCAGTTTCTTTTTGGGCAGAGCAATGATACAGTTCCTAGTTAAATATTGACGAAATTGTTCCTGCCTGATATAAAATAGCAGTCAGTGATCATTCTCCTTTCAATAAGTTCTTGAACCAAATCTTCATTGATCTAAATCGCCACAGAATCCATTGTTGTGTAACATTTTGAACCACGAAAATTAATAAATAATTTAAAACCAAATCAATATACCATGTATTTATATTAGGATTGGGCATTTTAGGCCCCAATTACGAATTCATACGATACACTATAAACGCTTGCATTCTGTTATGCGGTATTACGAACTTACCTTTGTTGTATTAAATCCGACAGATAGCGTTTATCGTTTATCGGAAACAAATGGTATTACGAAACGATACGTATCGGATCAGCTGTTCAATTTCATACGATTGCAAACGGCTAAACATTCTTGTACGATAACTGAAATTATATATGATTTTTTTTTCGAAATATGTTAGTATTAAAGTGATAAAAATCTTTAAAAAAAAAGGATTTGAGCAAAATCAATGCGGTCTTTTCTGGCCAAGAGTTGTGAGCTCGAAAACTCAACTGGAGCGTCTTGCCACTTCAATGGAAGAAAACGCCGAATGGAAGCATCCCTCAACTGCTTCCTTTTCACAGCATCTATGCTGTGCAAAGAAGTCAATGGAACGTCGGAAACATATTTATATATTTTATTTTTGAACTTTTAATATCTTGAAGTGAGAATTTCATTGGTTTTTTCTTGAATTCACAGTAAAATGTAAGCAAAAACCACTGTCATTCACAATAGCATATCTATCGGGCGTATGAAAACGATAATTCGAAAGCTTGATTTTTACAATACGCGTGCAAGCGTTTATCGTCTATCGTAAAAAAATTCATAATAGGAGGGTTAGTTCACTAAAAATATTGCTCTTTTTAGTTCAGTTGAGTTTAATGAACTAGTTCGTTCATATAGTTCGTTTGCTCTTTTAGATCGTTGTGTGCACTCGTTAAAGTTGTTAGTTCGTTAGGTCTTATAGTTAGTTTGGTGCTTTAGATCGTTAAGTATGTTAGCTCGTTATATCTTTTAGTTCAATAGGTTTTTTAGTTCGTTTTGTTTACTCGTTCATGATCAGGTTTATTAAATGAAACGAACTATATGAACGAATCAATAATTAACTGCGACATAGAAGAAATTTACATAAAAATACTACATATGGGGCATTCCACACAATATTTGTCTGATGAGGTTTTTTATTATGAAACTTAATATAATTATAATCTATTTTAACTAAAAAATCACAAATTTAAACTACTGTAAATCATATGTTTGTATTAAAGACAATGTAAAATAAAGATAAAACTGTCAAAGTTGCAGCCCTAAACTCTACCATTTCAATAAAGAATCGAAGACGTAAACTGTATCAGCACGGACTCAACCATTTTTGAATAAATTTTTTCTCGTTCATTTTGATCTGACTCGCTGCAAAATCGATTACGCTAAAAGAACGAGAATCAATGAACTAGTTCATGAGTGTGAATAGTTCAATTGAACTAATTTTTATGTGTCGTTGACTTTTCTATATAAATATTTATATTATCGACATTTGCTTTTACATTTCTATTTTTTTTTTACTTTTCCTGACAGTGATGTATACTTTCTACAGAAATGTAATTAACCCTTGATTGGCAATGCTAACGTCCAAGTATTACAGCGAAGTATTTACAGAGTGCGTTTTTGTTTTCGAATCGTATTTGGTTTTCGAATAGCATTGCTTTTCAAATGGCATTGCTTTTTTCCTTAACGTCTGTATACAATTTTAAATTCAATCTGTTCGGACATGGCCGTCTAAACACTGATGACATCTACCTTACAGAGTTAGCTACAATGCGAGTATGTGTGCTGGTATCGACGCACAAGCTGGAAAAGAACACAAAAAATTAAATGAAACTTTCCTCTGTGTAAAAAACACTACGAAAAATAAAAGAGAACATACGAAAAAAAAGCAAATGAAAACAAATGACACCACAAATTCTTTTTTAAAAATAATTTCTACGATATCGTAGAATCAAATATAAAACTTATTTAAGTTCAAACATTAATAACAATAATTTTCATATATACTAGGGCGTTCAAGATGCTGGCAGTATCCAAGTGACGGCACCACCACTCTTCAAATGGGTCATCGATTTCGGATGCCTTTTTGATCTGCGTACAAAGACGATTTTGTTCTGATGCTTCTCTTCGTCAGCTTAAGTTTTCTCAAGTGTCATTCTTTGTGCAATATTTGTGTCCGGAAAACATTTTTTTGCTCTCTTTCGTCAAATCTTCTGGGCAGATTGATACTTTTGCTGTACCAGAAATACGCACGTTCGTATTTCTGCTTATTTTAACTGCTTTTCTGAAATTAATTTTTCTGGGTCTTGCTTTAAAGTCCTGAGTTGACCGTCAATAATAGATGCGCCTTTATTTTAATGACCGAAGCTGGATGCATGTATTTTTCAAAACACTCAGTTCTGCTGTAATAAAATGCTCACGGCTTTGGTTGAGCTCATTTTGCAAAGCCTGAGCCACTGCTTGATTACTGGAATATTTTGCCATAAGATCCTGAAGTTTTGGCAACTGCTTCCTAACTATTTTTGCATCTGTTTTATAATTTTCGTAACTTGTTTAGCACAGAAGACGATGATTTTATTGAGTCATTTGTTGGAGGGTCCAATTTAAGATTAAATAGGAAAAACCAAACTTAAATAATGATTTCAAAACCAACTGATTATTCAATATATATCTTTTCTTTTGATCGCTTTTATTCGTCAGAAAAAACCGTTAAGTGTGTGCTGCTTAGATATGTTTCAGGGATACCATGTAATCAAAAGGGAAAATTTCACTGAATTTAAAATTGCATTCCAAAGGAGTAAAGTCCAATAAACTCCAAACATATTCATAGCATTGTTGTAGTTTCTTGTTACAAAATGCAAACTTGCACAATTCTGATACCGTTTTTGAAGCATGACTTATTGCTTTGTAAACTAGCAAGTGTCAGAAGCGCCATGCAATAGCCTCCAAAAATTATAAAATGTATATTTTGTATTGTTGACACTTCTAGTAACGCAGGCTAAGGTTCGCTGTAATGGCCCTATTTACAATTTTTAAGTTCTTTTTATGTTTAAATGTGTCAAGCAAAAACAAAAAATTGTTCTGAATAACAGTTCAGCGTCATAATACTTCAGTAGCTCGTTTCTGTAACTTTTCTCACCGTAGTTCTCCTTCTCACTATGTTCTAACATGGTGAGAAAAAATGTTACTTGCTTATGCAACAGTCACATTCAATGAAGTTTTAGAAATAAATGTATCCACGTTACAAATACTTCTACCAGATACAAGGTATCAACTTAAATTTTTCCATGTAGATTATAAATATATTATTAACACAATATTATATGTACTAAAATGTGTAAATTATTGAATACATACTGAAATATTTTATAAATTAAATTTATTTCATGATATAATTTATTTATTTATTTATTTATTTATTTCAACAAGCAGAGCTGTAACTCTTGTAGACTACTTAACAATCAATATTATACTCCATATAGAAATTAAAAATTAAAATTACAATTATATTACAAAGGGAAAAAAGAAATTAAATATAATAACTATAACTTAATAATTTAAAAATAAACAAGCTGAAAGAATTTTATACATAGCAAAAATAATTTTATCAGAATTCAAAAGTAAACAAGTTGATTTGTGTTAAATTTGAATTAGGCATCGAGGCTCATGAGGACATTATAGAGTGTATTTCTGAAATGATCACGAGAGTTAGTGACAAATATGTCAATTAAGGGCAAAAGGTAGTTAGTTACCCTAATGCAACGGGTTATAGGTTCGTAAAGTCCATAAACAGTTCTATGAAAGGCTTCATGGAAATTAAACTGACTTCGAAGCCGTCTCGGGGGTATACTAAATGCAAGCATGCCCAATAGATCCGGACAATCAATATTATTGTGGAGGATATCTCTAAGGAAAATTATTGATGCTGCCTGTCTTCTACACTTAAGAGAACTTAGTCCAATCAGGGCACATCTAGTTCTATATGGAGGGGGCTCGGGTAAGTTCCAGTTTAATTGGTAAAACATAAACCTAGTGAATTTTCTTTGAATTCTTTCGATACGTTCAGTATGTAGGTGTGCAGAAGGGTTCCATATAATGGAACAGTATTCTAAGTGAGGCCTGACCAATGATGCGTAAAGAGACTTTAAGGTATAAGGGTCATTGAATTCTTTGCTATTTCTCATTAAAAAGCCTAGCATAGCATTCGCTTTATTGACAATGAAGTCAATATGGTCCCTAAAGCTGAGTTGGGGGTCTAGTACAATTCCTAAATCTCTTTTAGAGAATATTCGCTCCAATGAAAAGGAATTTATATGGTAGCTGCCCACAATAGGGATCGATGACCTAGTAAAAATAAGATAGTGGCATTTAGAGATGTTGAGAGGTAAATGGTTAACATTGCACCATGCAAAAATTGAATTTAAATCCTCTTGGAGAAGGAGACAATCACTAACTGACTTGATTTGACGAAAAAATTTTAGGTCGTCAGCAAATAGGAGGCATTTAGAGAATTTAACTACTTGGGGGAGGTCATTGATAAATAGAAGGAACAGCAGCGGGCCGAGGTGACTCCCTTGCGGGACCCCTGAAGATACCCTAATTAGATCCGATGTGCAGTCGTTTATTTGAACTCGCTGATGCCGATTAATTAGATATGTTTTAATCCAATTTAGCATATTGGAGTGAAAACCCATAACTGAAAGCTTAGATAATAAAGTATTGTGGTTAACCTTGTCGAAGGCTTTGGCAAAGTCTGTAAAAATAACATCCGTTTGCAAATGGTTTTCCATATTGAGTATTAGATTATTAACAAAAAGAGTAAGATTAGTAGTAGTGGATTTTCCACACAAGAAACCATGTTGGTGAGCAGAGATAATACTTTTCACAGAAAACATAAGTTTTGCATTAATGATTTTTTCAAATAATTTGGGGATTGTGGATAGTTTGCATATCGGTCTATAATTTATGACATCATGTTTGGGACCAGATTTATGTATTGGAACAATATGTGATAGTTTCCACATGTCTAGGAAAATTCCAGTTGCTAAGGATTCAATAAAGATCATGGATAGCGGTAGTGATATTGATGGGGCACAATTTTTAAGCGAGATAGGAGCAATCCCATCAGGACCCTCCTTAACATTATTTTTGAGGCTAGCAAGGGCAATAACGACATCCGATTCATCAATAAAAACAGAGCTAATGTCGAAAATAGGGTTGAGAGCGGGAGAAGGAGCACACAGTGTTTGCGAATCAGAGGTATATACAGATTTAAAGTAATCTGCGAATAAGTTGCATATAGTGCGCCTATCATCAGAGGATTCATTAAGGTACGACATTCTAACTGGAAGGCCATTTGATTTACGTTTGTTATTTATAAAAGTCCAAAAGAATTTACTATTCTGTTTAAGGCTAGACTCTGTAGAGATTATATAGTTCCGGTAAAGGAACTTATTCAGAGTAATTGCATTAAGCAACCGCATTAAAACTATACTCGACTCGATTTGTGGATAAGGTTTGTGTATTTAATACAGACTGAGTAGAGCACTCAAAATTCGCTGTCGATCTTTCGAGTTATCATTTATAAAAACAGAAGCAATGAATAACCTTTTCAAAGCAACTCGTTGAACGCTACTCTCTCGCATAAATTCCTTAAACATTTTTATTGGTTATTCGTTCTTGTACAAAGAGCGCTCATCGTTGTGAGAACATCTTCACAATTTTCATCTTCCGAGTTCTGCAAATGATGTGCTCTTTATTTGAGCTGAAAAATATTTAAATTCATCAATGATGAGTATTTTGAAATGAAACGCATGTTATCCAAATTTTTTTTTTATTTAATAGAAAAAACACATTTGCAAAAATAAACTAAAATTCATTTATTTATTAAATTAAATAAAATAAAAAATTTAAATTCATTAAAGTTTATTAAAAAGTCATAAAAATTTATATTTTTAAAAAACTTTTCATTTAATTTAATAAAAAGTCAATTATTGATATTTTCAGAGTTCAGCCTGGAACGATGTTTTGTTAGCATTAAAGATAGTGCACTTATGTTTTACAGAGGTTTGACTGCAATAGAAACGAATGATAAAACAATTATGACATAAAAATAAAACTCTCATAACACTCACTGTATATAACTATCATTGAAAATAGTTCATCATTTTCAAATAATCTGAGTGAGGAAAAATAGAGCGAGCTCACGTATGCTCTTAAAAGCGCATGCTGTAAACATGCTGTAAATATGCTGTAAATATGCTGTAAATATGCTGTAAATGATTCGCTCGCTCATTCGGAGATTAACGAATGATCGCTCGTTTCTTTTTAATTTCCAATGAAAGAAACAAAACTAAATGCTCTGAGTTGAGTTGTATTGAGGCGAGTGAGGGATATTTTACTCCTCAATGATAAGTATTGGGGGTTGGAATTAGTTTTAAAGGTTTTCTAAGAGATGGCGTAACTATCAATAGATCGCATCGGGCACACCTGTGACTATATTCATTTCAAAGCACATTGTCTAAGCTTCATTTTTTAGTATGTGTCATTCCACTGAAGTGTAAACAACATATATTTTTTTCTCTGTGAACATGTCGACTTTCGTTCCAACAAAACGCAATTTGCGGGAAGGTTTACTTTTGTGCTTCCGTTTGAAGAAAAAAGCGGTTGAAGCACAACGCACGCTTACTGAGGCTTACGGGGACTATGCTCCATCGATTTCTACTTGTGAGTACTGGTTCCGTCGGTTTAAAAGTGGTGATTTTGATACGGAAGACAAAGAGCGTCCGGGCCAGCCGAAAAAGTTTGAAGATGAGGAATTGGAGGCTTTGCTCGATGAAGACCCGTGTCAAACCCTTCAAGAATTGTCAGAATCATTGGGAGTCGAATTTTCAACGGTCGGCAAATGCTTGAAGGCCATGGGAATGATTCAAAAGCAAGGAAATTGGGTGCCGTACCAGTTGAAGCCGAGAGACGTTGAACGGCGATTTTGCATGTGCGAACAACTGCTTCAACGGCATAAAAGGAAGAGTTTTTTGCATCGTATTGTCACTGGCGATGAAAAGTGGATCCATTACGATAATCCTAAGCGAAAAAAATCGTGGGGACCACCCGGCCATGCATCAACATCGAGGGCCAAGCCGAATATTCATGGCGCCAAGCTTATGCTATGTATTTGGTGGGATCAGAAGGGTGTCGTGTACTATGAGCTGCTAAAACCTAACGAAACCATCACTGGGGAACGCGACCAACAATAATTGATGCAATTGAGCCGAGCATTAAAGGTTAAACGGCCGGAATATGCCAAAAGACACGACAAAGTGGTTTTTCAACATGACAACGCACGGCCACATGTTGCAAGAACCGTCAAGGAAACGTTGGAGGCGCTGAATTGGGATGTGCTACCCCACCCGCTTTATAGCCCAGACATAGCCCCTTCCGACTACCACCTATTCAGATCGATGACGCATGGCTTGGCTGAGCAGCGCTTCACTTCTTACGAGGATACCAAAAAATGGGTCGATTCGTGGATTGCCTCAAAAGACGAATCGTTCTTCCGGCGCGGAATCCATATGATGCCAGAAAGATGGGAAAATGTTGTAGCTAACGATGGACAATACTTTGAATAATATACATTGTACCGTTGTTTCTAAATAAATGCTCAAAAACCGAAAAAAAACCTTTAAAATTAATTCCAACCCCCAATATTTACGAACTCTGATTTAATACAAACATCACTAACCCGCTTACAAAAATTTGTAGGTAATGACATTGTAATGCAGAACTGTAAGCGGAAACGAAATATTGTTTCTGCTCGCATTATTTTCTTTTCGTTGTTCAAACAACAGTTTGACTTTATTCTTCTGTTTAGCAACATCGTGTTTTCTAACGTTAAGCACTAAGTTTTGCACTAAAGTGTGTTTGTGAAAACTATTAATCTTATGTTTAAATCAGAACAAAGTCTTATATATAAAACAAATTACTATTAAACATTTACTCTGAAGTGCTAGATAAAAGGTAATAAATTTGTTCATTTAACTTTAAATTATTGTGGAAATAATTTGTGGCGTTATTTGATTTTGTTTGCTTCTTTTCAAAGTTTTCTTTTTCGTTTTCGTTGTGTTTTTGGCATAGAGAGGATTTTCGTTCAATTATTTTTGTTCTCTCCAATTTTGTGCGTAATTTTTTGTTCTCTCCTATCTTGTGCATACCTACTCACATTGCCGCTTACTATGTAAGGTAGATGTCATCAGTGTTTTAGTGGCCATGTCCAAACAAATGTAATTGAGAATTGAAAACAGACTTCGGAGGCCTCGCAACTACATTGTATTGAAGAAATAATTGGTTACGTCATGTGTCCATTAACCACTGGGAAGTGTTAAAGTGTTTAACATCAAAACAAATAATTGCCAGCATAAATAACATAATGGTGTATATCACCAAAATTTTCATAAATAAATCACTTATAATATTTATATTTGTTTTCATTTTATTGTTTGTAGAAGAACCTCATCAAATTTCACACCAAGTTGCCTGGCACTAGTTGCAATTTCATGTATTCCCTTTCGCCTGTGTATCTTTTTCATCACGGACCACTATTTACTCACTAGTATATAGAATACAACCGAATATAACAAACTCGCCTTCATATGCGAAAAATAAAATGAAGCGCAACGCCAAAATTGCGAAAATAACAAAAGGAACTCAAAAAACTTGCCAGTACAGAGCAAGTTTTCTTTTTCCCCTTCGTCACCAAAAATGCACGTAAACTCAACACGATTTGCCTACAAACTCAATTCTTGCTTTCAAGTCTTGCCCAATGTATAAGGGGTCTAGCTATTTCCGAAACAGACTGTCTAGTCTGCTATGTGATTAACTTTTACATATTTGCTGTTGTTGTTGTTGCTTTCTTCCATAAATTACTTGACCTAAAGCTTAATATAACCTTGTAAAACCATGAAAAGGGTCAATTTAATTATAAATCTCGCATACGCCTACCTACAATTAATAACTGGTGAATGAAATTTTCTTTATTGTTTTCTCTATTACATGCAAACAAATTTTGCAACTAGAACACTTGAATTATCTTTTACTGATCAATTTAAAATTTTTTAATGCTGAGAAATTCTCGCCCATTCTCTTTAACACCGAACAGTTCTCAAAATATGTGTATACCTTCTATAAATCTTATACTAATCTATTTTTTTTCTTTGATTTGCAGCTCCAATTCGAGTTCAAGACTTACATCAGGGAAGACGCCATTAGAAATTGATATAGACGCCTTGCACAAGGTACTCTTCCGCCGTCATTAGAAAAAAATATATTTTTTAGTTATAACAAGTGATTTAAACAAAAACAAAGCAAAAACAAAAAACATATAACATTAAAAATTGAAAAATCTGCAAGTATTGATTCAGGACGAAATTGAAGAAGCAAATGCATCATTTAAGCAAATTATAAGTTTGTCGACCTCAAAGTGAAAATTCATGTGCAAGTGAATTTAAATTACTGCTATTATATAAATGCATTCAACATTGTAATTATACTGTAATGAGTTTTTGCTCGTATGGCAACTTTGAAAGAAAAACAAGCATGTCATCAAATTCATTTACATTTAAAAAAATGTATATAATTAAAGGATATTGACATTAAATTTGTAGCAAAAATTAAAAAAGAAACATTGATTCAATCTACATAATTTTTTGTTTTATTTAAGATTTTTTATTTATTATAAAATTATGTATATGCTTTTCAAAATAAAAATAAAAAAAGGAAGAAAAAAAAGAATTGTGGGTTAAAAATTTAGTAGCATTAAAAATATTTTCAAGTGGCAAAGATATCTAAAAAGTGGAAGGCTATTTATTTTTTCTTAAATACGCTTACCAACTAATCAGGACTAAAACTTTTTTAAATATAATTCCACAACTTTTTCATCAGAAGTAAAAAATACAATCATCAAAAATTACATACAATCAATAAATTCATGTATTTCTACTTGTTCATTAAAGTACGTTATTGCAAGTGTTTTATTGTTATTATTATTATTTTTTAATATATTTAAATTTTTTTTTTGTTGGTGTTTCTTATGTTAACTATTCACGCACGCCGGTGCCGTAGTTGGCGCCGCCGGCGCGATTCAAGGCATCACGGAAGAGTTCAATGTCTAGCTCATTGTCGACGCCCGCCTGCAGCTCCACAGCGAAATTCTATATAAAATAAATCAACACATTCAAATCAAAAATTTTCATTACTCATATTGGAGAAAATAACTTCACTATACATATTACAAGCCCACGCTTGCTAACACTTACGTTGAGTACATCTTTGATTAAAGCCTTGTCTGTCGACATTTTGGCACGTTGTAAAACGCCAACATCTTGACCGATCCATGTAAGGAAGATGAACTTTTTCCTCTTGGACATCTCATCGCCCATTTGTATCCGTATATAGCCGAAAGCACGCTCATTGTCAGCAAACTGATTGCGGAACTCCTCAAAACACTGACCACGTGCCGTGCAAAGAATGCGTGCACCATCAAATTTAAACACGGCCCTGTTGGTTGTTAAATATTTCAAAAGGTTTAATATTTTATCATGAAACAAAAAAACACTTGCCATTCGGTATCTGTGAGATCAGAGCGTACATCTTCGTAGGCTTCGCGAATTGCGTCTTTTTCGAGAGAGGTAGCAACCGGCATCTGCAAGTTTAAAATAAAGTTAAAATTTTATAAGTGAATAAATGAAAAGTTATGCAAAACTGACATTTTATATTCAAGTTAGATCGGGGGCAGTTGCCTTAAAAGCTATTCTCTTAATCTTACATGTGACGGCAGTAGAATACTGTAAAGTGAGCTATTTGAAGTCGCACAACGCATTGATCAAAAGTCTTTTCAGGGACTGAAGCTCAAAGTCAGGAGCTTTAAATGTCAATTTTAAAATACCAAAAAATCTGATGTGCCTGATTTGGAGGTATCCCTCCTTTTTAATTGAATTTGTGGTTAAGGAACTTACACTGAATTTTACAGATTCTGAACAATCTGGAAAATGAGAAGCCTACTGGAAAACGAAAATAAACTAAGATTCAGATGTACATCTAGAACCTTCTTGACAAACAGGCTTTCAAAAGACTATTATTTGACTCTGGAATCATAAACTTGCCGGTAGTTATTAAATTTTGTATCTATTAAATCATGTTTTAAGACATAAAACTAGTTTTTTTTAAAACACAAAACCTGAAAAGTAATGAAATTTAAATCCTAAAAGTTGTTGATCAATCGAAAATAGTTTCTTCAAATAAACAATTTTTAAAATATGGTCCGAACCGATTTTTTTTAAGCAATGCAGTTAAAAGTGCGAATTAAGAGTATTTTGCTCATCTTTTAGCATTATCGTCGATATGGAACTTTTAAAATTTATTTTTAAACATTAGCTTGGACCTTACTTGTATTGGAACAATTTCCATGCAACTAATTTGGTTAGGAAGTTTGATTTGATGAACAAAATGTTTTTAAAAATTCAGTTAAAAGGCGTTTCAAAATTTAGCTCCCTTTAACGTCCTTGTGGAAATATTGGAAAAATAAAAATTTCAACGAAAAATTGTTCCTCTTTACAATTCATCTGTTTACAATGTTATTAAGTTAAGTGGAAATAAGGATATAAGAAGCTAGTAGCCAACAATGTAGGTATGCCAAAAAGATACATCGTAGCCAAAAATGATATAAATATCTTCTTGCTTCACAGGTACTGCTATAGAGATGTGGTTGCAGCCAGCCTGAGACAAGCAATAGCACTTACTGGTGGGTTCCAGCCTACTTCTCTCATTATGAAAGCCCGCCTCCAGATAATCTCAGGAATCTGGTGGGCGATGGCCGTGACATACGTCGAGGAGTCATTATTTCGGCCGACGCGAATGCGTACAACTGCGTGTGGGGTAGCACAGATACTAACGAAAGAGGTGAGTTACTTTTTGACTATTAAGCACTAGCAAGCCACTGTTGACCGAGGCTTTGCCACGGACGTTTTTTTATCAATCCCCTTAACGCCTTAAAGACGGGACAGTTTTTTCACACATGTGCTAATTTTTATTTTGACTAATTTATTCAAGTTTCGAAAGAAAAATGCCCCTAAATAAATTTGTAGCACAAATCTGTGGTCACAAGGAATAACGACTAAACTCAAAGTATCGTAAAAAACGATATTTTAATTCCACGAACTGCGACCTATTTTTTTTAAATATATCAGCCGTTACAAACAAAATACATACAGACATAAGTGATGATCAATTCTGGGAAAAAAATGGATATCTGCATACTTCCAAAAATTGGCAATAAAATAAATTCCATATTGCTTTTTTACGATATTTTGAGTTTAGTCATTATTCCTTGTGACCACAGAAATATGATATTTTAAAATTTTTTCTTAAAAATCGGCCCAGTAGATTGAACTCAGAGATGAAGAACTTAATTTTATTACTAAAAGTAGAAGAGACGTTCTGGACTTAGCCTTAGTCTCAGACTTCATCTTCGACAAAATTGGTGTTGGAAGGTGTCAGAACATTCATACTCTGACTACCGCTACATTGAGTATTGCTTACACAATAAGTCTCCCAAACTAATACCCTCAGCTAACATTGGCAAGACGAACTGGGGCTTATATAAAAGGGCTTTGGCAAAACATCTGCCATCAGGTCCGATTGACAAACCGAAATAGTTAGCTGATCTAGATGATCTAGTCTATGTACTAAACAAAGCAATGAATTAATTTCTTGCTTCCTCATGCCCTAAAAGGACAACAAGGGGGAAGCTAAAACCAAAGTGGTAGTCCTCCATACTGGATGGACTTAGGACTGAATGTAGAAGGCTCTTCAACGCGGCTAAGGGCTCGAGAGCTGAGCTTGATTGGGCGACCTATAAGGTATCCCTCAAAACTTTCAACCTTTTCAAAGGAAACTCAAAATTTCGTCCCTACTCATTCTTGATAGGAAACTTAGCTGGAAGCTTAATATTTTTGAGCGAACGAAGAAAGCGACAGTTGCGCTGAACACTTGCAAAAACGCTATAGGGACAAGATGGGGATTTCTCCCCGTATCGGTCACTGGTTATATACAGGTGTCATACGACCTTTACTTCTATACGGAACAACGATATGGTGGCCTTTCTTGGACAAGGTCACATATTTGAACCAGCTACAAAAAGTCCAAAGAATGGCATCTATATGCATCAGCGGTGCTCTAAGAACAGCAGCGACGGCGGATTTAGAGACCATACTTCACCTTCTACCGCTCGACTTGATTGCCAGGCAAACATCAGCTTGTTCGGCTATCAGACTGAGGGAAACTAGAGTATGGGGAAAACCTGGGAATAGGTCACGTATCCATACTCTACACATTCAATTTCATTCCACCAAGGACTGATTACTGCAAACCACTGCTTTCCTTTGATGGAAACTACGGCACGCTTATTTCTAATAATTTCGAATAAAGGTGCGCCGTGGAAGCCAGGGTATCTACACTTCTATACAGATGGCTCAGAATGACCAGGTCGGGGGTGTGGGGTCTACTCAAAAGAATAAGGGTATCCCTAGTTCGTAGGCTGCCTGGACAGCTAAGCTGCGCTTAAATCGATGGAGCAAGTATCCATATATTCTAAGGGAGCATTTATAGTGCCGACTTATGACCGAACCAAGCCGAGCTGAAACTCAAAAATGCATTGTGGCAAAAGAAATGCATGACTTGCGTTATCGCATTAAGCGAAGTGTTTTTTAACAAATAGGTACCGAGACATAGAGGCATACGTGGAAATTAAAGACAAGACGAGCTTGCTAGAAACGGTACCTCGGTCACTTCAGTGGTTCAGCTCTTAAGTTGCAAGCTCTCACTCATCGAGCATTCCGATGGCAACTGTCAAACTGCTGCTCAAAGAGTACTAAACATCTAAAGCCAACTCAAGATGGGCTGAATTCTTAACATGACACGCTAGTAGTCGTTACCACAGGGCACTGCTTAATAGGCACACATGCCTTGAGACTGGGAGTCATCGCAAATGACTTCTGCTGAAGCTCCAGGGACGAGGAGGAGGAAGAAACTATCTCCCACCTTCTATGATCCTGTCCCGCGCTCGCTAGAAGAAGGCACATATATCGCGTCGTCAAACGTCGTATAGCTTTACCAAAAGCTCAATGTGGTTCCACTCGAACTGAAGGACTGTGGCGACATGTTGTAACTTCACTGTCGAAGCGAAGTTTTCGACGTGGCAGTTGGTTTGTTTCGAAGTTGTTTTCGAACATTTAACAACTGCTCGCAAGTTTTTTTCTGATACTTGGCATGTTAATAACGTGAATCAATACATAAAAGAAAGGTTATTATGAAAAAATTTAATTTAAACTAAAATGATAAATTAGTCATTTTAAACAAATAGCATTGTTTGGCAAAAAAAGGGAACTTAATTTGAACAAACAGTTCTAAGGTTACCATGTATGTATATTAGGGCGGGTTGATTTTTGTATTTTTAAATCGTATAGCAAAAACGTAAACTACATAAAATGCTAAGAAAATTCTCCGAAGAAACCATGTATCTAAAATAAAATCCTTATCCGCGCCTCTCGACTTGAAAATTTATATTCCCTCTTTTCTACACTCAAAATTTTTTTACATTAAAAAAATATTCACCCAAGTAAAAAAGTTTGTATATAATTTTATATTTAATATTTTTATAAGGAACATAGATATACAATTCTTATTTTATAATGCAAGTAAAAACAAACAAAAGAAGTGTTTTCACTCAAACAATATTTCAGTAATTTTTCAGTAATTTTTTAACCATAAACAAATTTTGTGTCACTAAACGCAGTTTAGATAAAACGTGTTCTATCTATTTTTAATATAGAACGCAAATAAGAGGAGATGCAAATTGGGGTTCAACTGCTTTTTTGATAATTGAATATTTTGATTAGTCTCAAAACAAAGCCTGTATTGCATAAACTATAATATAATAAAACATAATACAGGGTCCGCCATTTAACTTTTTTTTTCAACTAGTGCTTATTTCGTGAATGGTAACACTTAGCTCATGCCTGATTTAAAAGATAGATAGTTTTATCCTTCCGCTAAACGAATATGGTTGTGTATACGCTTGAACAACGCTGGAAAGTTCAAAAGCTCCAAGATCAAAAGGAGTGACCGTTACAGTCAATGCCGATCGTTATCGGGCCATGTTGTTCACAAAAATTGAAGAGGAGGATATTGGCAACATTTGGTTTCAACAGCACGGCGCTACGTGCCACACAGCCGAAGCTACACTCGAAATTTTGCGCCCTGTTTTTGAAGATCGCATTATCAGCCGCAGCCGTTTGGCCACCTCGGAGCTGCGATTTGACACCGTTGGACTATTATTTGTGGAGTGCCCTCAAAGATAAGTGTTACGCCGACAAGCCAGAGACAATTGACGCTTAAAAGGACAATATTCGTGAAGCCATTGGTGAAATACAGCTGCACACAATCGATAATGTGCTTAAAAATTGGACCGATCGTATAGGCTACTGCATGGCCAGCCGAGGCAGCCATTTGAATAAAATTAGTTTTCATTATTAACCGGAAGAATTGTACTTTCAAATAAAAAAAGAAATTTGAAAAAATATTCAGTAGTTTTTTTTATAAAATTTAAAAAAAAAGTTATTTGGCGGACCCTTTATATTTAAAAAAAAAAATTTTTAGCGAAAGAAGAGGAAAAAAAATTTTTCAAGTCGAGAGGCGCGGAATAGGGTTTGATTTTAGACCTATGGTTTCTTCGGAGAATTTTCTTAGAATTTTATGTAGATTACGATTTTGCTATACGATTTTTCATTTTTTTTTTCATCCATACAAATCAACCCGCCCTAATGTATATACTCTAATTAAAACCAATTCTTTTATAGTTTTACTAACTTCAAATCATTATTAAACACATTATTAAACACTGTGTTCAATTAATAATAAATAATAAATAAAACCATGCTTAGTTGAATAAACATAGGCTTTTATATTTACTTCGCTTCTAGATCACTGCCACCAAATCAAAGTGATATTTTATCGCAAATATCGCCTGTCGAAAGTGTTACAACATACCGACTTTCGATAATTTCGACAACTTCGAAACTTTCGAAGTTACAACATGTTGAAACTGGTATGCAGCGGTATCACAATGGACCTTATTGGTCTAAGTGAGCCGAGATACGTGCGGTATGGTTTACGCACGTGCATCGGCTGCCGCCTCAACTTAACCTAACGTAAGTGAAAATAAGTTAAAGCGTTAATTTTTTTATAAAAAAAGAAAGGTTTATATTTTTTGTTCTTAATAACCGAATTTTTCTTAAAATAATAGTAGAATAAACTTATAAGCAGTGCGTTTGCGTTCATGAACTAAAATCTTAATGATATATCTGTGGTCACAAGGAATAATGACTAAACTCAAAATATCGTAAAAAAGCGATATGGAATTTACTTTATTGCCAATTTTTGGAAGTATACAGATATCCATTTTTTGCCCAGAATTGATCATCACTTATTATCACGGTTCATATATTTAAAAAAAAAAAAAAATGGATCGTAGTTCGTGCAATTTAAATATCGTTTTTTACGATACTTTGAGTTTAGTCGTTATTCCTTGTGACCACAGATTTTATAGAGGTCACCTTTGTCAGGGAGAAAATTTCTATGCTAAATTTTGCTTATCTTGGGTATGCATTCTGAAGAAAAAAACGTTACATGTAAAAAACATGATTTTTTGGCCAAAAAAGGGGTTCAGGAGAACCAAAACCGCTCCATGTTGATTTCTTCGATACAAAAAAAAAATTATGCCGAAGTAGTTTTTAAGAGTCCCTTAACTTTTGAATCGGTGTCCGGCTGACTTTTTTCTCTCCATACAAATCGATCCGGCTAAGTGTGTATATCGCGTAAAAACTCCGAAACCGCTAAATAAATTTTTTATGAAATTTTCAGAAAAACTGTAGAAAAGTCTTAAGAGTGTTCCTGTGAAGTCCGGTGACGATTGTAAAAGGGGCGTGGCACCTCAAATGTACTCAAATTTTGGATATCAAATATCTTTGGAAGTATAGGTCTCACAGCCTCGGACTTAGGTTTCATGAAACTTTAGGAAGTTATTAACCACATACCAAGGATGGTTTTTGCATTGAAAAAGTGGGCGTGGCACCTCCCATGCAACCAAAATTTGCGATATCGAATAACTTTGGAGTTATAGGTCGCACAGTCGCGGAATTTAGTATTTGACCTCAGTTTACACATGCAGTTTCACTGATAACATTTTATGAGTGTTGGAAAAGGGGCGTGGCAGAAATGCGGAGGGTTTTAACCAGTTGTTAAATAACAATTACCAAAAGTTTTAGCTGTTATTTCAATACAGACATAGTTATTTATAAACATTAGAAGAGCATAATTCTGTGTCAAGTGACAGCTTTTTCGATTGCATTCAATGACGTGCCTGTATAAAAATATTGCATCGAGAATGTTATCGATTAATATTTGATTAGATAAACGATTAAACTTTCTGTGATAAGATGTAAGAAAAGATTTTACGACAATGTAAGGTTCTATAAGTGATAATTAAAATACCATTCAAGTTCTTAGTTGTCACAATGCCATTTTTCAATATTTCAGTCTTCTAAGACTACTTTTATGAGAACTTTTTTAAACCTTATTTCGAAAAAGACCAAAAAAAGATCCATAAAAAGACGCTAGATTATTTACAAAAATATTTTTAATAATGTTTTAAAAAAGACTGTGAACACAAAAACTATGTCAAAACATATATTTACTAGTTTTTTTAGCGATATTAAAAGTTACTCATACTAATATTAAGTTAACTTTTAAAACTCTGATGCACGCATATTTTTTGTATCGTCTCTAGCAGAGCCCGTTGGTAATTATTTTGGTTGTTGAACTGTGCTATTTTTCTTTAACTTCGTGTATTATAATTTAAAACAAAATGGACTACAAACTTTGATTATTTAATCTAGTTGAATTTGTGAAATTAATCAAACTTTTTATCAAAGTTTTGTTTTAAGAACAAAAATTTAACACTTTTTGTTAGATTGCACTTTTGTTTTTCGATGAATTTAACCCTTATCCTGTACATACTCAAAATAAAATTCGCATATGACATTAGTGGTCAATTTTGCCCAATATATGGAAAAACGTCTTAATATATCATTGATTATTTTTATTAAGTGAACATAATAATTAAAATATAAATTTGAAATTTCTTAAATTTTTTTAGCAACTAGTGCGGGTTATCGTTGTTTCAGAATGGCTTTTGCAAGTCCTTTGCTTGCAGCTAGAACATTAATTAAAATATTTTATACTATTAGTTTCCGCGGTATTTCAAAGGCTTCTTACAATTGTTTTTGCTGGGCTGCTATGATAAAAAGTAACTACTCGTGCATGAAAGGGTTAAAGATATAGTGTAACAAAATTTAACAAAATAGATTGTTAGTGAAAGAAAATGCAATACAAATTAATAAATGCATGGCTGAAAAATGTTTGTTAGTGAATAAGCGAGTGAGTGAGTGTAAGATAAAAGTTTGTTATTAAAAGATAACTCATCAAATTATTTGGTATAACAAAACGCATTGCAAAATGTGAAAAATGTTGTTGCATGCAACTCATGGGCGAAAAGTTTTTATTGTACATATTTATGTGCCTACTAATTAATGGTTGTATAATGAAATATGTATTTTCATTCAAACACACATCCAACCATGTTAGTGTGTAGACAAAAATTATTGACCTTTCATGAGCTTACAAGGTAGATACAATCGTGCTACAGAACGATCTTGTAGCATGTTTGAAATGATATCCTTTTAAGGCATTTATAACTTGAATATTAATAGACATAGAAAGCAAATTTAATTTATTATGTACATATGTGTACGCAGTTGTTCATAAGTGGCTAATACTCTATAAAGTTGACGATGTTTTTTTGTTTTAAACTCGACTTATACCCAGTGCAAGCATAACTTGTTTTGGTACAAGTTACTTAATCCAGCTATCCATTTGTGGCAAGACGTCATCAATAAATGAAGTCGAAGATACTAAAACGCACGAACACACACTTACACTAACCGTACATCGCAAGGTCATCTTTATTTTCAAGTGGTTAGACAAGGAAATAAATACATTCCGGAGAATTTATCAGCTCGATGCAGTTATTCAGGTGTTTGCAACAGAGTGCTTAGTATCCAAGCAGCACAACATTAGAACGCTAAGTAATGCATATTGTCAGAATGCACTTTTAGATGATGTTTAGATTATTGTGTCTTAGTTTATTGCATTTACGATGATGAGGTTTGCATGTCATTGCCTTTCGCATTTGTGCTTCATATTTACAATGACAGCTAAATAAATTGCATATATTTTTAGTATATTAATATTGATTTTATGTTTCGAGTCGCTGGCCAAAGAAGATGTCGAATTAAGCATTGTCTCACAAATGACTTACAAGCATATTTTTACTTTCAATAATGTCAATTATTAACTAGATTAAATTTATATCTGCAATTTCAGCAAATTTAGCTTTATTCCCTCATTTTCTCTTTGTATTATTTTCTGAACTTATATTTTTGATATTTTTGTAAAAAAAAACGTCCAAAACATGAGGTAACTTCATTAGTTCAATGCCACTAAATACAGGGTGGGCCATCTGATAAACATTTTGTATGTTATTCTGTAAGCTACACAGTTTTTGTTTGTTTTTCGGGTATGCAGCTATTAATTTTGTTTAAGACTTATTTTTATATTTTTCTGTATCTGCTCTTCTCATCGATTCTTTTCATATGGGATTATCATATGGCAACACACATGCAAAGCATTATCAATTTCAAAAATGAACCGAATCAGATACAAACCACGTCTGCCTCCATACAAAGTGATTTTGTTTTTTTAAACGGTAAAATCTGTTAACATTCACAAACATTTTTGTAGGGACTTGATTTTTTTCACAATATTTTTAATATTAAATATGCACTCTGAGCTTAAAATTCCACCAAACCGACTGACATCCACGCATACCTCCTATACAAAGTGACTATATGAAAATGGAAAAATCTCTTTAAATTCCACAAAATTGAATCTCTCATTTCTCAGATCTTTTAATGTGCACTTTGAGTATGAAGTTCCTTAAAATCAAATGAAAACTACGTCTACCTCCCATATAAAGTAACTTTATGAAATCAATATAATCTTCTTAAATTCAACAAAAAATAGTTCAATGGCTTAAAATGTTTGAGCTTAGTTTTAATCTTAACCCTGCATTCGACCTCTGCAAAAGTAGTCGTAAACCAAGTTTCAAGACATTTGTTTGGAAACGAGTGATTGATATGTTACATTCGTTGCTAACAAATAAAACAGGAATTCAGCCTAGCATCGTCGGACAAACAAATCCAAATCAATCGGAAACCGAATCGAATGAATGAATAATGAATGATTCGGAAAATATGAATGCAGCATAAATACATGACTCGAATTTTATGTGCACAACAACATAACATTCGGTGCGTTAATTGAGGGTGTTAAGATTTTAAAAATCTGATGTCAGAACTTCAAAAAGCTTTTGACACTAGGGTGAACCCTAAAAATTTTAAATTAAAAAGCTTTAGTTTTGCGAATTCGAAGCTGGGGCAGACACTAGGTAAAAATGGGTCGCTAATGCCAAATCAATTGTGAGAATTTGCACACTCCATAATTTATTTGACAATAGGGTTGCCACCTTAAAATGCTTTATTTTTGCAATTTCGAAGCTGGGGCAGGCACTAGGTAAAAATTGGTCGCTAATGCCAAATCCATTGTCAGAATTTAGAAATTCCAAAATTTATTTTACAATAGGGCTGCCACCTTTAAATGTTTTATTTTTGCAATTTCGAAACTGGAGCAGACACTAGGTAAAAATGGGTCGCTAATGCTAAATCCATTGTCAGAGTTTACAAATGCCAAAATTTATTTAACAATAGGGCTGCCACCTTAAAATTTTTTATTTTTGCAATTTCGAAGCTGGGGCAAACACTAGTTAAAAATGGGTCGCTAATGCCAAATCCATTGTCAGAATTTACAAATTTCAAAATTTATTTGACAATAAGGTTGCCACCTTGAAATTTTTTACTTTTGCAATTTCGAAGCTAGGGCAAACACTAGGTAAAAATGGGTCGCTGATGCTAAATCCATTGTCAGAATTTGCAAACTCCAAAATTTATTTTACAAAAGGGGTGCCACCTTAAAATTCTTTATTTTTGCAATTTCGAAGCTGGGGCGAACACTAGGTAAAAATGGGTGCTGATGCTAAGTCCATTGTCAGAATTTGCAAACTCCAAAATTTATTTAACAATAGGGCTGCCACCTTAAAATTTTTTATTTTTGCAATTTCGAAACTGGGGCAGACACTAGGTAAAAATGGGTCGCTAATGCTAAATCCATTGTCAGAGTTTACAAATGCCAAAATTTATTTAACAATAGGGTTGCCACCTTAAATTTTTTTATTTTTGCAATTTCGAAGCGACTCTTTTAAAATGGGTCGCTAATGCCAAATCCATTGTCAGAATTTACAAATTCCAAAATTTATATCACAATAGGGTTGCCATCTTAAAATTTTTTATTTTTGCAATTTCGAAGCTGGGGCAGGCACTAGGTAAAAATTGGTCGCCAGTGCCAAATCCATTGTCAGAATTTACAAATTCTAAAATTTATTTTACAATAGGGTTGCCTACTTAAAATGTTTTGTTATTGCAATTTCGAAGCTAGGGCAGACACTAGGTAAAAATGGGTCGGTGATGCTAAATCCATTGTCAGAATTTATAAATTTTAAAATTTATTTGACAATAAGGTTGCCACCTTAAAATTTTTTTAATTTTTGTAATTTCTTAGCTGGAGCAAACACTAGATGAATTTTGATGGGTCGCTTATGCCAAATCCATTGTGAGAATTTGCAAACTCCAAAATTTATTTGACACAGGGTTGCCACCTTAAAATGTTTTATTTTTGCAATTTCGCAGCTGGGGCAAATAGTGTCAAAAAACTTTATGAAATTCTTACATCAGGGTGTGTGCCATTCGGAAACTTTTCACTCAGATGATGAAGTTTTGACAGTCGGAAAGAGAATTTTTGACATCGATGAGGTGAGTATGATTGTCAAAAATTCATGTAGCCCCAGGGGCTAGTAGAAATGAGCTAGGTTGAGAATTCGTTTTAGAGGTATAGTTCCTCGGGCAAAGTTTCTTATTTTGATACCTAGAATACGATTTTCACTGAGCAATGGGTGATTTTTTTGCCTCCCCACAAATCGACCCGGCCTAATATACAGCCCAATTTTGAATGATTTTTCCCGGGCAATCGGAAAAGGTAGTTTTAATTTTAAAGATAGCAGATAAAGATATCACATTTTTTTTGTTGACACTCATGAATATTGACGGTTGATGAACACATTGGCATTAAAAATTTCCAAAATGTTTTTGAACTTTATCTTAATAATGAAAACTCCCTTTTCCGATTCTCCGGAAAAAATCTTATAGAATTGGGCTGGCAAAAATTCAAGAGTTGGTGTTTTTATTTAAAGCCATTATGTATTTGCTGTAAACAAATCTTTTTTAAAATTAAAAAAAAAATGTTTATTCTGCTTTTAAAAGCCTTATCATGAATAGCGTGGACAACTTTTTGCCATATGCATTGCCCCATTACTCTTTTCTCTTATCAAAAGTTTCAAGTACAATAACTATGTATATTTATTTTGCAGAAAAATTTTTCTCTTTTTACCTTGAAACGTAACATTAATATTCAGCAGAAAGTTGATTTGAAGTGGTAATATTATTAGACAAAAAAACTTTCGATTAACTTTTACTTTTCAGAAAAAACCCTCCCTGTAATATATCATGACTTCTAATTTATAATACGTATGAAAAAAGAAATGGACAAGAAAAAAATGCACAACGTACAAACATGTACAAATGTTATCATTAATTCTAATCCTACAAGCATTTAAATACGTTTTTGGGGTTTCTTTGTATCGATTTTGTGTCAAAATTTTTTTCTATTTCATTTTGCTATATTTTTCATTTTCCTTCTTGTCAATGTCCGAGAGCGTTGCGTTGCGTCGCTTCGTCCACGCCTCAATTGCGACAACATGAAAAGGTCTGACAAAGTGTGACTCTCCTTTTCACATTGGCAAGGAAAAGATTTCGAAATTCCTCGAATTGAACTGATCTGACTCACAAAAGTCACAATCCGTCAGCGAAGTCCCATGGAAGTCGTACACAATGCGTCAGATTGACTAGTCGACAAGACAAAGTAAACGTGTAAGCGCTGAGGCGTCAATATGTATTTTTGGCAAGACGCAACGCATCGCATCGCAACGCTTTTGATTTATTTTTTAAAATTGCATATATATTTTTATATAGCAGCTATAATAGACATACATATTTTTACGCCAAGAATAATAAACGTTTTGTTGTTGAGGCGATTTTATGTACATACACACACAAATATGTATTTTTGTTTATGCGTTATTTTTACAATACATACCGGATACGGATGGAAATAAAGACGTTTTTATTCTCTTGCTGTTCCATGCATGGTTGTGATAAGAGAAATATACATACAATTTTACATCATGCAGGCAAATGTTATAAGATTGATGTAGTTTGCTTTGCAAAGCAAGATAATAGCAGATAGTTTTTAAAAAAATGTTCTTGATTTTACAAAAGAACCAAAAGTTCAACAAAGAAAGTTCTTGAGAGTTCGTTTTTAGTTCATCTAAACTGAGAGTGGAACTGACACTAAAATATGTCAAAATTAAAAATATATTACAAAATGATTTATTTGTTTGGCACTTTTTGAAACGATGACGTTTAGGGTTGGTAATATTCCTTATGCTAAATAAATTGATACAGTTCAAAAAAGCGTCACATCATTTTTCTATTTTTAACTTCACCAATTTACCATTCTTAGTCATTGAAAATGATGACACGATATAGTGTATGATATACATGTGGTTTTGTATATACATTTTTGTCATGTTTTTGTTTTTATGAATTTTTTGTTCAGCCACAAATGAGTGACATTTTCTGTGTTACAAAAAAAAATCAAGAAAAATCACCGTTATTTTCTAGTTATTGGTAGATAATTAAAATCTTATCAGCTAATAAAGTGAAGTTAATAAAGAAGAGAAACAAAAAGCGAATTCTGTAATAAATCTAATTAAATTTTTCCATCAAATCCGAATACAAAATATCAGGGGGGAGGGGCGGATTCAGGAAATATTTCGGGGGGTTTTAAAAATATTTATACACGTTATACTACGATGATAAAAAAATGTTTTTGCAAATCCACCGAGCGACTGGAAATGAGATGTTATATCAAAATATGGAAATTAAATGCCTCTTAGGCGCTGAGACCAAAATTAAAAAATGTAAAATAAATTTCGTTAATTAATAAATGAACTGTTCTAATTAATAAATTAATTGTTCTATCCTGACATAAAGCTCAATAAACGATTTTAAACTATCAAACAACTAGAATTTGTATTTAAAATCAAGTATAATTTAAATTATCAAACATTAAGAATTTGTATTTAAATCATAGAAAATCAACATAGTAAATAACAAGGTCATTTAGAAAAACTTTATTTTTTTTAATTTTAAGGTGGGTGCTACCAGCGGTTTTCTGTTTTATTTGGAGAAAATTGACGAAAAAGCCTTAAAGTTAATAAATTCATATCTCACTCATTTTGTAACATTTTGCCGGAATACGTAAAATACATTAGAATTTATAAAAACGTGTTCAAATTTTGGATAATAGATTTATTTATTTTTTTTTAGTTAATAGACTGTTAAAAAAGAGAATCGGTGGTAACTTTGGTTCCCATGGGAAAAACAATTTTTTCAAATGGGAACATATTCTTAGACGACTATTTATTCCTTTCTTTAAATTTTTTTCACAGACGCACAGTGCGCTTACTTCGATTTTAGGATGACATTTGCATTATCTCAGAAACTATAAAAGCCATCAAATTTTTGTACAAATGAGTTTTAGCCTAAATTAAGTAACAGCACAAAAAACTAGAATTCTAGATCAACTGCATCGCCTACCTCCCATACAAACCATATTTTTTGCAATAAAAAAAACTCGCATAAAATTGCTTATTTATGTTCTCAAAGAGTAAATTTAGTTTATTTAACTTCACTTAAACGTCATGCTAAAAATATTTCAAATCGGATAACTTTTAGATATATCTCCTATAAAACAATAGGTTACCAAATTAACGAAATTTAAAAAATAAAATTTTTTAAAAAATGGTTGCTAATACAAAATAAGACTGCTTGAAGGTCAAAATCTTGAAACAACCAAAATCTTGAAAAAAATAATCTTGAAAACGAAATCTTGAAAAAAAAAAAATCTAGAAAACACAAAATATGCAAAAATCTTGGAATTTTAAGAAATGTTGTTCTTTCGAATAAAATGTATAATTTCGAGAAAAAAACGGAAAAGTGCCTAATTTTGAAAACAAAAACGTCAAATTTTATAATTATAAAATTATAATAAATTTATAAATAAAAATATAATAAATTTTTTATATATTTATGATCTCACACTTAGCGTCATCCAGACAAACGACGTGGTTTTTTGTCCATTTATGAACATTTTTTTTGCAAAATTTGTCACTTTTCGAAATTTGGCACTTATTCAAAATTAAATATGACATTTGCAAAACTTGTACATTGTACAAAATTCATTGCAAAACTTGTACATTTCGAAATTTGACACTCAAAATTTACTTACTCGAATTTCGGCACTAATTCCAAATTTTACACTTTTTTCGATATTTGACACTTTTCGAAATTTGAAACTTTTTGAAATAATTGGAAAATTTGACATTTATTTCAAAATTTGACAATTTCTGTGACTTGACAATTATTCCTTATTATGATAATTTTCGAAATTTGACATTATTCGAAAAATTTGATACTATTTTTCGAAATAGTGTCAAATTTTCAATTAAGAAATCTTGAAAAACCTACGCGCGCGTATTGAAGAATACAGTCTATGCTTAGGTTTTTCAAGATTTTAAGTTTTAAGAGTTTGATTTTTTTCAAGATTTTCGTTTCAAGATTTCTTTTTTCAAGATTTTTTTCAAGATTTTGATTTCAAGGTTTTTTTTCAAGATTTTTTTTCAAGATTTTGAAATTCTGCGAAAAGGACCCAACCCACAAAATAATGTCACTACTTGTTTTAAATTATGAATTCTATTTTATTTTTCTTTAAATTTAAGAGTGCCTACAAATTGTCTTGGAAATCGGTGCATTTTGGGGCACAATTTGATTTTTAAGCCTTTTTCAAATTAAGTGGTTTTTCTTAATAGCAGTTAGATGCAGCAGGTATTTACAGAAATAAAAGGTAGAAGTATGATAGTTTTTAAGATAGTTATAGCCGTCAACTTAAATAATGCTTAATTAGCTAGATATTTTCTACTACATTTTACTTAAATTTTCATTCCTTGAAAAATTTACAGTCATATTTCAACGATTTTTCTATTTTTATTTCTTAACATTTTTTATTGTATTTTATATTAAATTCAATGGCGATTAAGACTTAAAAAAGTCAAAAACAAAACCTTGAAATATGCTTTGTACTCGAAGTTTCTATAGTTTGAACTTGACTTTATTTTTTGGGTTTTATTGAGCTTATTTTGGTTAAAAAAGTTTCAACTTTGACGAATTTTATAAAAAAACTATACAATACATCAAGTTTTTAATACCACATTCATAATACATGTTTTATAATCTGACGAATAAAAAGATTTTTTATAAAATTTAACAAAAAAAAACCCCAAATACCATCCTAAAATTAAAAAAAAGCGCACTGTGAGACGTCGGATAAGCGTGGCATGATTTCGAAAAAGTAGGCTTAGATAAAGTGCGACCATGCCCATTTTTAGTACAGCAGCCATCTAAACAAAGTTGTAGTTTTTTACGATCAAAACCGTTCGATATATAGCATTTTTTATGGTTTGTGGGCGATAGCGTAAATTTAGGTTATAAGGGAGGTACAACGCCCCTTTGTCCAATCGACACCAAACTTAACAGGAGCGCTCTCAAAATATTTTTTCAATTTCCCTAAAAATATCAGAAAGATCGGTTAATCGATGAAAATATTGCTCCTGAAAAAGAGTATGTAAAATTTTTACACAAGGAACCTATTCGTTTCTAGAAATAAGGGACCGATGAAGGTTAAACAGGAGTTATAGTAAGAAACACAGTTAAGGCCGTATAAAAATGATTTAAATAAGCTTGTATATTTAATGCACAGGGGTAGTTTTTATCTTGAGACATCGAATGACATCTCGAAAAGTAAACAACAACGCGATCAGTAGCGTAACTATATTTTGTGCGCCTGCCCGCAGGTTTCTAAAAACGCCCTGCTATTTACTTTTAGAGTAAAACTATGTTATTACTAAATTACTAGAAGCGTATGAGAAAACAAGAGAGCTCTTGAAAAAAAAGAGAACAAAAAGAGGCTTTTTTAATTCAATGGTCATTTGATGATCATCATTTATTACAATAGTTATATTTTAAAAATATCTTATTTTATAAATAAAGTTATATTTTATTTTAATAGAATTTGTTAAAAAAAGCAATAACGTAAGAAATACTTTTTATAATATCAAATATAATAACATTTGTAAGATGTAATCACAAAATAGGTGAAAAAAGAAAACATTACATATTAAGTATTTTAAAAAGTAAACAAACTTAAAGTTTGAATAAATGGGATAAATAATTTTTTTATTGGTGAAATGATAAGTTTAAGATATTAAGTTTAAATGTTTTGTATTTGGCATTACCTGTTAACTAAAGAGTTTGCTAACGTCACAAAATATGACCAACTGAGTGATTAAAATAAAATCAGTTGATGACTTGCTGAAAATATGAAAGCAAACGGGCTAATCGACTCCGACCATAATCGAATTTTGCCAAACAAAGACGACTTTTGCTCGAAATAGTCGGTTCTTTGACGTCGATTATTGCACCCTGAGAAATCGTATGTACGGGACTTAAATTTTATTTCAGCACAAACGTCGCACAGTGTAACGTCCCCATTCTTGGCCAAAAGAAGAAGGAGTGATCGTAGAGCTATGAAAATTGGCATGAATATCTTTCATGACAAAATTAAGAAATCTTGAAAAAGTTCTAAAAATCCAACCTCTGCCACACCCACCGCCCATATAAACGAAACCCATTTTTGCCTGACACTTCAGTCTTGTCTCAAAACAACGAAGTTTGCTACATAAATTTTTTTTGTGATTAATTATATTTTAGTATTTGTATTTGTAATTATTAAGCAGGTATGTTTGCATATAAGAAAAAAATTCCTTGTGCATGCCGCATATATCTATAAGACAGAATATATCTATAACAACAAAAAATTTAAAAATTAAAATTAAAAATTAGAATTAAAATTGTAATTAAAATTGAAATAGATTACAACAAGTAATAACACATTTATAAGGTAACACATTTATGAGTTATATAACAACAAAACACTTAAGAATTAAAAATTAACTCAGCCTTGGAATATACCAGCCACACAAATTAACGTTTTTGTTTATATTTGTAAGCTTTTTTGATTACAGCAAGGAAATTTTAAAAATCTAGTTTTTTTGTGTTTGTAAATAAGTCAAAATTTTGAAAAATAATCAGCTGCCATACATCAAATAACTTCTGTGAAGATAGCCCAAAATCTTCAGCCCAAGTTTTTGCCGAATTCGCCGCAAAACATATAAAAATATTGAATTCGCCGCAGTTACAAAAATGAGTTAAACATACATTTTTTAGCAAAAATGTATTTTTAATTGATAAATTTGTCACCTCTTCTCCAAATTGCTATCAATCGTCCTGTCTATACAGCTTCGAACTTAAAAACTTGTAAAGGTAGATAAAAAATTTTTTCTAAAAACGAAAAAGTTATTATTTAAAATTAAAATGTTCTATCCTGCATTTTAAGGTAGAAATGTATTTTGATGTGCCAAATCGAATGGCACTATGATCAAGTCCCGCTCTACCGTCCTTGGTGCCTAAATTTGGGCTGAAGTGCCAAAAAATCGTGATTTTTTTATGAAAGTAAGAATTCCACACCCCAAAACTAGCCCCAAACATAAAAGTTCCATCCTGGATTTGAGATATATGATAGCTGATAGCAAACTAATGATTTTATTCCTTAATCCCAAAATTGCTATCTATCGTCCTTCATACCGTAAAATGGTCTTGAAGTAAAATACTCAGTTCAGAAAAGAAAAAAAAAATGTTTTTAAACCGAAAAAAATATAGAAGCCAAAAAGGTTCCATTCTACATTTTTATTTAAAAAATGCATTTTTATGTGTTTAATTGAACGGCAATATGCTCAAGTCCCGCTCTATCGTCCTTGGCACCTAAATTTGGGCTGAAGTGCCCAAAAATCGTGATTTTTTTATGAAAGTAAGAATTCCACACCACAAAACTAGCCCCAAACATAAAAGTTCCATCCTGGATTTGAGATATATGATAGCTAATAGCAAGCTAATGATTTTAGTCCTTAATCCCAAAATTGCTATCTATCGTCCTTCATACCGTAAAATGGTCTTGAAGTAAAAAAATCAGTTTAGAAAAAAAATATTAATTTTTAAACCGAAAAAAAATATAGAAGCCAAAAAGGTTCCACTCTACATTTTTGTTTAAAAAATGCATTTTTATGTGTTTAATTGAACGGCACTATGCTCATGTCCCGCTCTATCGTCCTTGGCACGTAAATTTGGGCTGAAGTGTAAAAAAATCGTGATTTTTTTATGAAAGTAAGAATTCCACACCACAAAACTAGCCCCAAACATAAAAGTTCCATCCTGGATTTGAGATATATGATAGCTAATAGCAAGCTAATGATTTTAGTCCTTAATCCCAAAATTTCTATCTATCGTCCTTCATACCGTAAAATGGACTTGAAGTAAGATACTCAGTTCAGAAAAAAAAAAAAAATGTTTTTAAACCGAAAAAAAATATAGAAGCCAAAAAGGTTCCACTCTACATTTTTATTTAAAAAATGCATTTTTATGTGTTTAATTGAACGGCACTATGCTCAAGTCCCGCTCTATCGTCCTTGGCACCTAAATTTGGGCTGAAGTGTAAAAAAATCGTGATTTTTTTATGAAAGTAAGAATTCCACACCCCAAAACTAGCCCCAAACATAAAAGTTCCATCCTGGATTTGAGATATATGATAGCTTATAGCAAGCTAATGATTTTAGTCCTTAATCCCAAAATTGCTATCTATCGTCCTTCATACCGTAAAATGGTCTTGAAGTAAAAAAATCAGTTTAGAAAAAAAATATTAATTTTTAAACCGAAAAAAAATATAGAAGCCAAAAAGGTTCCACTCTACATTTTTGTTTAAAAAATGCATTTTTATGTGTTTAATTGAACGGCACTATGCTCATGTCCCGCTCTATCGTCCTTGGCACCTAAATTTGGGCTGAAGTGTAAAAAAATCGTGATTTTTTTATGAAAGTAAGAATTCCACACCACAAAACTAGCCCCAAACATAAAAGTTCCATCCTGGATTTGAGATATTTGATAGCTAATAGCAAGCTAATGATTTTAGTCCTTAATCCCAAAATTGCTATCTATCGTCCTTCATACCGTAAAATGGTCTTGAAGTAAAAAAATCAGTTTAGAAAAAAAATATTAATTTTTAAACCGAAAAAAAATATAGAAGCCAAAAAGGTTCAACTCTACATTTTTGTTTAAAAATTCACTTTTATGTGTTTAATTGAACGGCACTATGCTCATGTCCCGCTCTATCGTCCTTGCTACCTTAATTTGGGCTGAACTGCAAAAAAATCGTGATTTTTGTATGAAAGTAAGAATTCCACACCCCAAAACTTGCAATAAATGATGAGTCATTTTTACGATACTAGTTGAATAAATTATTGTTATTGCTAAAATATAAATAAAAAAAAACTATATTCTTAAAAAAATTGTATAAACTTAATATATACACTTAACTGAACGTATTAAATAAAGCTATTGCCTTAGTCAGGGATTGAACCCTGGACTATGATTATAATTATTCATATTTCCCCATTTTGGAAACATAGGAGATGATAGAACAATTTGCGTGCATAGGATTTGTGTGGATGGAGTAAATAATTGATTTATTGCTTAAAATATAAAAAAAAAATACAACTTGCTCCAAAAATATTTATAAAAAAATTTTGGCTGGAATCGAACCTGGGCTTCCGCAGTTAGCGTCAATAGATCTACCCACTGAGCCATACAATCAATTTTTAAATCAGTTGAAAACTGTATATCAACTAATTATGTAAATAGTATTTACAGGAGAATAAGGTTTATTATATTAAGTATGTATTAACCTAGTTGCTAAATGGAAAAGAAACAATTTAAAAATCATTGGAAAGCAATATATTAGTTAATCAAATACATTTTCAATTGTTTTTACTAATTTAGGCAAAATAATTTGACCTTCAACAATGCAATTATTGAAAAGAGTCATAATTTTTTGCATATTTTACATTTCGATGGAAATATTCAATTTACATGAGGCTGAAAGAGATGGCACTTGTGTGAGATTATTTGAAAAAAGTTTTAGTTCTTTGGATAATGTTTTAACAAACAGTGCTGCCATATCTTCAGGACAACTCTTTTTGGTTAGATTACGGATATGTCTAATACCATTGACACACATATCCTGGATTTTGAATATGTGCTAACTAATCCTTATTCTTAAATTTATATCGTTCATAATAACAAAAAAAAGGAAGATAATAACGTCAAGTCAGCTAAGGTTTGATTCTCTTAAAACTTATCAAACCTATGCCTACATGGTTGCCGTGTGCCACACCGGTTCGCTGATTTGTATGCTGCATTTCTGCAATAATTTCAAAGGAGAGAAAGGAGTGAAACTCTTTGTTTTTGAATGAACAAAAAGTTTGCTTATGTGTAAATTGGTTAAAATGAGACGGCACTATAATGTAAAACTCAGCTTTCAACGAACCAAAAATATAAATGGGGAGGTATGCATTGAATCTTTTATATGAAATTTTGGGACGTACCATTATTAAAGTAGTGCGTTTGATAATAAGAATGTAATCGACGAATAACATTTTCTGCACTATTACCTAGATTACATTAAAGTGGAGATTGAGATTGTGAAAATAAATATTTAAGTTAGATTTTTAAAAAGGATGGGAGCCTTCATCAAATGCTTAAGTCAATAACAATAATTTATTCAACTAGTATCGTAAAAATGACTCATCATTTATTGCAAGTTTTGGGGTGTGGAATTCTTACTTTCATACAAAAATCACGATTTTTTTGCAGTTCAGCCCAAATTAAGGTAGCAAGGACGATAGAGCGGGACATGAGCATAGTGCCGTTCAATTAAACACATAAAAGTGAATTTTTAAACAAAAATGTAGAGTGGAACCTTTTTGGCTTCTATATTTTTTTTCGGTTTAAAAATTAATATTTTTTTTCTAAACTGATTTTTTTACTTCAAGACCATTTTACGGTATGAAGGACGATAGATAGCAATTTTGGGATTAAGGACTAAAATCATTAGCTTGCTATTAGCTATCAAATATCTCAAATTCAGGATGGAACTTTTATGTTTGGGGCTAGTTTTGTGGTGTGGAATTCTTACTTTCATAAAAAAATCACGATTTTTTTACACTTCAGCCCAAATTTAGGTGCCAAGGACGATAGAGCGGGACATGAGCATAGTGCCGTTCAATTAAACACATAAAAATGCATTTTTTAAACAAAAATGTAGAGTGGAACCTTTTTGGCTTCTATATTTTTTTTCGGTTTAAAAATTAATATTTTTTTTCTAAACTGATTTTTTTACTTCAAGACCATTTTACGGTATGAAGGACGATAGATAGCAATTTTGGGATTAAGGACTAAAATCATTAGCTTGCTATTAGCTATCATATATCTCAAATCCAGGATGGAACTTTTATGTTTGGGGCTAGTTTTGGGGTGTGGAATTCTTACTTTCATACAAAAATCACGATTTTTTTACACTTCAGCCCAAATTTAGGTGCCAAGGACGATAGAGCGGGACTTGAGCATAGTGCCGTTCAATTAAACACATAAAAATGCATTTTTTAAATAAAAATGTAGAGTGGAACCTTTTTGGCTTCTATATTTTTTTTCGGTTTAAAAACATTTTTTTTTTTCTTTTCTGAACTGAGTATTTTACTTCAAGACCATTTTACGGTATGAAGGACGATAGATAGCAATTTTGGGATTAAGGACTAAAATCATGAGTTTGCTATCAGCTATCATATATCTCAAATGCAGGATGGAACTTTTATGTTTGGGGCTAGTTTTGGGGTGTGGAATTCTTACTTTCATAAAAAAATCACGATTTTTGGGCACTTCAGCCCAAATTTAGGTGCCAAGGACGATAGAGCGGTTCTTGACCATAGTGCCGTTCGAATAAACAATTAAAAATGCATTTTTAAACAAAAATGTAGAGTGGAACCTTTTTGGCTTCTATATTTTTTTTCGGTTTAAAAATTAATATTTTTTTTCTAAACTGATTTTTTTACTTCAAGACCATTTTACGGTATGAAGGACGATAGATAGCAATTTTGGGATTAAGGACTAAAATCATTAGCTTGCTATTAGCTATCATATATCTCAAATCCAGGATGGAACTTTTATGTTTGGGGCTAGTTTTGTGGTGTGGAATTCTTACTTTCATAAAAAAATCACGATTTTTTTACACTTCAGCCCAAATTTAGGTGCCAAGGACGATAGAACGGGACTTGAGCATAGTAGCGTTCGATTTTACACATAAAAATGCATTTTTTAAACAAAAAGGTAGAGTGGAACCTTTTTGGCTTCTATATTTTTTTTCGGTTTAAAAACATTTTTTTTTTCTTTTCTGAACTGAGTATCTTACTTCAAGTCCATTTTACGGTATGAAGGACGATAGATAGAAATTTTGGGATTAAGGACTAAAATCATTAGCTTGCTATTAGCTATCATATATCTCAAATCCAGGATGGAACTTTTATGTTTGGGGCTAGTTTTGTGGTGTGGAATTCTTACTTTCATAAAAAAATCACGATTTTTTTACACTTCAGCCCAAATTTAGGTCCCAAGGACGATAGAGCGGGACATGAGCCAAGTGCCGTTTAATTAAACACATAAAAATGCATTTTTTAAACAAAAATGTAGAGTGGAACCTTTTTGGCTTCTATATTTTTTTCGGTTTAAAAATTTATATTTTTTTTCTCAACTGATTTTTTTACTTCAAGACCATTTTACGGTATGAAGGACGATAGATAGCAATTTTGGGATTAAGGACTAAAATCATTAGTTTGCTATTAGCCAGTGATGTGCGGCGTAGAGAACATGATGTCGACAATACTATTGTCGACGGTGTCGAGAATGTCGTGTAGACAATTGCTTTTAACGACGTGTAGATAATTAATGTAAAAGGTTGCATGTTTATTGTAATATTTAATTAAATTGAGTCCAAGTTCGAAGTATTCCTTATTTTTACAACTTCTGGTCATGGCTTTTGTTTGTTTAATTGTAAAATTTGTTACTTTGTGTTAATTAAACGACTTTTCAAAAGGCTTTAAGAATCAGCAAAATCTAAATGGAACTTGCATTTTCGCAGTATTGCATTTTGTTGACATTGTTTACACAATTCTCGACATTGTCTATATTGTCGACACATTCTGCATTGTCGACACCAAAATGTCGACAATTAAAGACGACGCGTCGAGGAACATCACTGCTATTAGCTATCATATATCTCAAATGCAGGATGGAACTTTTATGTTTGGGGCTAGTTTTGGGGTGTGGAAGTCTTACTTTCATAAAAAAATCACGATTTTTGGGCACTTCAGCCCAAATTTAGGTGCCAAGGACGATAGAGCGGGACTTGGGCATAGTGCTAGTCAACAAAGATGTAGAATGGAACCTTTTCTCTTTCTTTACTTTTTTTCGTTTCAAAAAAATTTTAAATTCTGGCTGTCATATTAAAATCTTTATTTTTTGCACTTCAGCCCAAATTTTACTATATAGGTTGTAATTTTGCATTATTTTACATATTTTCTTAATTATTTTCTTTAAAAAAAAATTATTTAGCTAGTTTTTGCCACTTTAAATGTGTTGCGGCGAATTAAAATGTTTGCGTCGAGTCTTACGGCGAATTCAAAAGTTGGGCTGAGTTAAAAAATTTGGGATGAAGATTTTGGGCTAACTTCACACCGGTCATCAAATATATTTCAAATTTTAACTAAACAGGTCACCATAAAAAATGTATATCTTCCGCATTAGCAAGTACTAGCAAGAATTTTTTGGATTTGGTGTAACGCAGTTCTAATGATGTTTTCGTGAAAAACTTATAGCCAATCTTTCTCAAAATTATTTTTAAGCACTTTTAAAAATTGAATATTTAGAAATTTGTATCGCGCTTTTAATGATTACTTTTATGATAAGCTTAAAACCATATGTTCAAAATGTAAACAAAAACAGTAATGTTGCCAGACATAAGAAATTTTAAACTTTATTTTTATATATAAAAAAAATAAATATAATTTGAATAACAAGAAAAATTGTATTTTTAAAAATGCAACTTTGACGTCTTGTCATAACGAAACGAACGATTGCTACTATTAAAAAAATTCGTTTTGATTTTTTCACCTAAGATATTTTCTATTTAAAGCTATAAAAACTTGGAAAAATTCAAACGTCGATATATTAGGTTTTTGGCCGTTTAGTTATCAATTTCATCAAGGTACTTGAGGGCGCCCCTAGCTTAGTTGCGACCGCCCGCAACGCGGGCTCTGCGGGCCCGCTTTTTACGCCACTGATCTTGATAGTTACTTTATATAAAAGTAACAAGGTTTCCAGGTGATCAAATTATGGTGTCCTTGTCGTTGACCTTTAATTCAACTTTCTACGTCCAAACAAGGTCAATTTGCTTTTTTAAATGAGAAGTCTCCTATTTTCTAAGTTGCATTTTCTATCTAAACTATTGGTTTATAATTTTTGTTTTCTTTACAGTTTTCCTATACAATTTTTTCTTGATTTCACTTATTAATAGTCTCAATCACTAAATAAGCTGAGACCCTATAATAATAAAATAACTGATGTTTTAAAAAAATTTAAACGGGCACCATTTATTTGAAATTTTCTATACAAAAAAAATTTTTTTATGACAAACACAAGTGTGCTTTGCGAAATAGAGAAAGATGCTTTTAATATTGCACCTTAATAAATTCTTAAAAAAACTATAAAAAAAGAGCACAAAGAGTACATAGCTTTTCCCTTTTTCTTTAATTATATCAACGTTTTATTTTTTGATCCATCAAAATCATAACAACATGAGTGAAATTTAAATCAAATCATATAAACGGCACGTTACCAATGTTTATTAATTTGAATTATTCTTAAAATTGAAGAGTTTGTTTAGTTCCATAATTACATTTCCGGAACACTTTTTTTAATACAATATTTTTGCAGCAACTTCTTCTTTTTTTTCTTCTTACATCTAGATGACACAGAATCAAATTTAATGCAGCTTTAATCTGCTCTCTGAAATTCAATGAAATGTGAATCGAATTGAGTCAAATAACTACTAGATAACATGAGATACTTTCTCCAAATACAGGTTGAAGACGTGATGCGCGTAATTTGGTAAATCTGCGATAAACATTGAAAATAATCGTCGCCTGGTACACAAATCTATGTCAGTTGAATGTGCTATCACTAGTCTAAACAAACAGAGAGACGACGCCTTTGGCAAAATAAACGCTTAGTTAATAATCATAAATTAATTCCAGCAGAAATGTAGAAGCAAACAATATTAAAAAAATTTGCATGAATTCACGTATTTATGAATTATATCGCATTGTGATATAACGGTTAAATACTTTGGTTAAAGAACTGTGAACAATCCAACATATATCAAAATTTTGAAAGATAGAGATTAATCATTGATATCAAAGACTTTTTATTGAACTTAATAAAAAGTAATACTAATACATATCCATATCTTGTAGCTGCAAAGTCCTAAAATAATGCATAGAAACACATAAAAATTCTAGAAAGCCGATTTTGTCTAACACAAACTCAACTCAAGAGATTGTTAGAATTCGTTGTATTCAAATTCTTTGCTTTTGATACGCGTACAAGTGTGTTAATCTTTTTAATGGAAATACATTTAATATATACATATTTTATCAGAAAATGATATGCGATAAGAACTGCTACACAATGGAACGAATATTAAAAGATAGACACGAAACACTTAATATGTATTTATGTGTGGAATATGAGTATTTGTGCTGATATATTATAATTTATGACTTCATTTAATGCATGGAAACTATGTCTAAGTATAGTTATTTCCCACTGCATGCGGGTGGTAGAAATAAGAAATTGATTTGAGTAACACAAGGCAATTAAGGGACACATATTGATGGATACTTTTTAATTGAAAAATTTAGAAACAAGAACTGAGCTGTGAATATTGTTTGGGGAGAATAAATAAGTATTACTCGGTGTCATCAGGTTCAGGACTGCTCGTAAATTCATATTAAGTGTTTTTTTTTTGTTACTTTCATTGGCTATTAAATTGGTAGTTTTCATAAAAGTACCATATTGTAACTGTTTCAAAATTGATTGCAACTCTTTGGTTTCTTTGTTTACATTGTGTTAGATACTATCTACTAGTGAAGTCAATCGAACGTCACTCGAACGTCACTCTAACGGTCTCAGCTGCTTTAAGTCCTGATATTTTTCTTTTGTTATTCCGGACTTAAAATATTGCAAACATTTCTATAAAATATTCTCTACCTTTCGTACTCGATCGAATTAGAAACGAATTTATCTACCACATTAAAATAAAATATGGCGATTATGAAAAATGCGATTAACTTGAGCAAATGTTCGGAAACCATTTATTTAATTAAAATCGCATTACAATTGAAATTTGAAATTTTGTTTCTTTTATAAAATGTCTCATTTACCAGAAATTGAAAATATTATTAAGAGAAAAATGATTTGGACTACAAGAAATAAGAAATCAGACAGGGTAAAAATAAAAGATGCTCTATTTAATCTCACAATTTTCCGAATAAATTTTCATTTAAAGAATATACCTTACTAGCTAAACCCGGTGTGCTTCGCTAACCTCCTCGTTATAAAATAAAATTAAAAGTATTTATATATTTACAAAAATTTATTTATTTAATTTTAATTTAATTATTGCAATGCTTCTCCCCTTTTTTTGTTGTAAACCAATGAGAATTCAGCACTGAACCGCATGTAATTTGCTTCATGCTCCCCCTTTTTATTTTTAGACCAATCAAAAAGCAGCAATTACACAATCAGCTGTTTCACAGTCAGTTGTAGGAGAATGAGAATGGGGCTACCCCACTCTCTATTTTAATTAACACGTATTATAAAATCAGCTGTTTTGCAGACAGTTGTGGGAGAAAGAGAATGGGGCTACCCCACTATTTTAATTAATATGTATTTTAAATTTTAAGTAAAGCCGTTAATAAACGTAGTAAAAAAGTAGGCGCAGAAGTGTGCATGGTCGAAAAATATTATCATGTAATAAGTATTCCTGAGTCAAAGCTGCACGCTGCGAAAATTTAAGATCGGCTAACAGGTCCAGCCTCCAATATATCGCAAACAAAGGGGTGTGCTCCGCCCACTTTTCTTTTGGTACGTATTTCTTTCTATTCATGCCAATACCATATATAGCAAATACTGCCGCCGTTGGTGTAAAAATATCCAAGATATGACGATTTTAAATTTTGGGTTATATGGGCGAGGCCTCGCCCCTTTGCCCACTCACAACTTTATATAGTCAAGAATTTATTATTTCGTAAGAATATCCTATTGTGAAAATTTAATGACGATCGGTCCAGTGGTTAAGACTATATTACGATTTTTCATTTTCCTAAAAGGGGCGTGGTACCACCCACTTTTCTCTTGGTACGTATTCCCAATTGTGCCAATACCATATGTACCAAATATCATCGACGTAGGTTAAAAAATGTCAAAAATATGGCGATTAAAATTTTTGGGTAATATCGGCGGTGCCACGCCCCGTTGTCCAATAAAAACTTCATATAGCCTATTATTCCTTCCAGAGTCATAGTAACATGCTGTGAAAGTTTCAGGAAGATCTGTCAAAGGGTTTGGCCTCCTATAAAGCAGAAACAAACAAACAGACAGACCGACATTCATTTATATATATATATATATAGATTGAAAGCAGATTAATTATAATTAAAATAAAATGGGTCGAAAAAGGGGGATTTGGTAATAAAAAAATCGATGGCTACCTTACCTGTAGACAAAAAGTATATAAAACTTTAGGTAAATACATATTACAAAAAAAGTATTTTGTATAGCAAACATTGTTAGTGGTATAAGTAAGTACCTGAATTAAAAAAGGGGGCGGTGAATTGGGCGTGGTTCATAGTAATATGGCGACGTTAACAGTACTAAGAGCAATATACTACCAAATAAAAAATAATCCGTTGGAAGGAACAAATTTGTATAGAGAACAAAAAGTTTAAAACTTAAATTTGTGGTGAAAAGGGGCGTGAAAGGGAGCGTGAAAGGGAACGTGGCGTAAGAAATGTTTATTTCTACCTCGCCTGGAGTATAAAGTGCATACAATTTGAAGTAAATCTGTTAAAAACTATATGGGAGCAATTACATAATTTTAAAAAAGTGGGCGTAAAAGTGGGCGAGGTCGAAAAAAGTACCCTATTAATCATGCCAGAGTCTCAGTTAAATGCTTTGAAAATTTCAGGAAGATCGGTCCAGAGGTTTGGTCTCCTATAAGGTACAAACAAACAAATAAACAAGCACACATTCCATTTTATATATATAGAAGAAGAAGATATATAATAAGGTTGGGGAAAAAGTATTCGGCATTTTTTTAGTAAAAATAAACAACATTTTATTTTTTTTTTTTTAAATATTTTATTAATCCGAATATTGTCCATTCTTTTCAACTACCTTCTGCCTTTTTTGGGTTAAGACCATGATTACTTTATCGTAAAATTCTGGGCTTTTATCGTTGAAAAACTGACGTAAGTGGTTTTCGCAATCATATTTTGAGGTTAATTTCTTCCCAGCATGGGAGTGTTGAAGAGATCGGAACAAATGATAATCTGACGGTGCAATGTCAGGACTGTACGGTGGATGCATCAAAACTTCCCAGTTAAATTCTTCAAGTTTTTGTCGGGCCAATAAAGATGTGTGTGGCACAGCATCACCTTCCTTGTCGTCAATCCCGGCTTTGACACCGTTCTTGGAGCTTCACATTTTTTCGACCAAAACCGTTTTTGAACAATATTATCGTATGTGTTTCAGTTTTCATCACCTGTTACCATACGTTTAAAAAATGGCTAGATTTTGTTTCGTTTTAGTAGCGAATCGCAGATAGAAATTTGGTCCATTACATTTTTTGCACTAAGTTCATGAGGCACCCAAACATCAAGCTTTTTTTTAAAACCAACTTTCTTCAAATGACTTAAAACTGTTTTGTGGTCGATCTTTAGTTCCTTACACAGTAAAAAATTTGAGGGTAAATTTTATCTTTTTTATAACATTTGTGTGGTTTAAACTTTTTTATTCCAAATAATCTATAAATTTTATACCACTCAATATTATAAAAATAATAAAACAAATATAATTTTAAAACTTTATATGGATACTAGCCGGTGTTACTCGAGAGTCAATTATATAAACATTTTAATATACACTTTTCGATTAAATGTTTTTGTAAATTATGGAATTTTGTAAAAACGTGTTGAATTTAAGTTTGAAACCACTATAAAAATATTAGTTAAAAAATTTACCAAGCTTTTTTAACAAAGAAATAATTTTATTACTGTTTTTTCACAATCAAAAACTGTTTTTTAGTTCTAAACTGAATTTACTGGTTACTGGTAAGCATGTTACTTGCACTTCGCTAATAGTTGATGCAATTTCTTAAATATTCTGAATTCCTAAGTAGATTACTATAAAAACTAAGTAGATTACTATAAGGAAGATTTTATACAAACCAAAATGTTTGTAATTACTCTAGACACACAACTGCATTCTGAGATAAATGGGAACGTTCAAACAATATAGAGAATTTTAACACAAAACTAAATTTCATTAACAGTCTGGTATGAAAAAATAGATTTTTAGCCATAACTTTTGATTGGAAAGACATATTGGGGTAATTTTTTCACATAAATTATTTTTGAGACTTGACTTTTTTGTAAAAAATATAAAAACAACATTTCGGAAAAAATAAATTTCACGAAAAAATCAAAGGGTACAAAAACAAAGGTACCCTTGGTGTTTTGATGACAAAAACAGTAAAATAATTTTTGCGCTTAGCTGGAAGAATTTTTGCAAATAAATGCTATGTCATATGAAAGCTAGCCAGATGTGCAATTTTTAATTGATTTCATTTTTACAACAACAACAATTTTTGAGTCATTTTTTGAGTAAAAAGTCAATATTTTGGACCTTTTTTGACATAATCATACAACATATATACACTGACTTAACGCTACATTTCAACCTATTTTTGTGAAGTGATTTTATTGAACTGTTGAACAAAAAAAATTTGAATGAAATATATTAATGGACAGCGGAGATATTTGCATCGAAAGACCAAACTTTGATTTTCATGTCGTTTTTTTCTCATTCTTAGGCAACGATGTTTTATGAAAAAGTCGTTGTACTGAAAATTTCTCCAATTTTAAAGATATGTGAGTGTTTTTGATGTCAAAATAACAAAAAATTTTTAAAATTAAATACACAAAAATCTCCGATACTAAAAAGTTTTATTATAACAAAATTACCGTTAGTTGAAAAATTTTAAAGGGGGCGTGGCAAAAACTAAGTATGTCACATTTTAAGTTGAGATGCACTTAATATGTATACCTAGTTTGAGCAAAATCCGTTGAGCCGTTTAGATTTGTATAAAGGTCAAACAAACAAACAAACAAACAGAAAATGAGTTTAATTACTTTAGATCATGTGTTGCTATAATTACTTTAGTAATTGCTATAAAAATTCACCTAAATCGGGAAATTTAAAAATATAGTAGTTTCGATTGGTCTGACGAGAAAAATGGTCTGGTAAAATTTATAAGATTTGATGGTATAAATGTTAAAACATTTTTGGTTTGGATTTATATGTACACCAAATAGTATAAAATGTATCCTCATATTTTTTACTGTGTAGCGATGTCGTGGCTGCTCACATGACGGTTTCCTTAAACCTTATCCATTATTTCATCGACTTTTTTAGTGATGGGCCGACCAGAGCGAGAGTTTCCAGAACGAAATCGAGCGAACCATTTCCTGGCAGTTGATTGGGAAAGAGTACCTTCACCATAAACCTCACAAATCTTTTCACATGCCTGTGACGCATTTTTCCCTTTATCGTAGTAAAATTATAAAATATGACGTATTTTTTCTGAAATTTCACTCATCTTTGCTTTGCAATAATTTTTAAATCGATGCACCAATATCAGCAAAATGATCACAAATAATCAGTTGATTTGTTTTCTGTGAAGAGAAAAAAGGAGTTGCCAGATGCAACTTACCGTTTCAATCTTATGACACTTTGAAATCAAGCGAACTCGAAAACGCCGAATACTTTTCCCCAACCCAATATTAATTTTGCTCAAACTAGGTATTCATATTAAGTGCATCCTAGATTTAAATGTTACATACTTAGTTTTTGCCACGCCCCCTCTTAAATTTTTCAACTAACGGTAGTATTGTTATTATAATACTTTTTACTTCGGAGTTTTTTGTGTATTTAATTTTAAAAATTTGTTGTTGTTTTGGCATTAACATTCACATATTTTTTACGTTCACACATACGAATTTTCAGTACGACTTTTTCACAAAGCATCGTTACCTAAGAAAGAGAAAAAAACGACATGAAAATCAAAGTTTGGTCTTTCGATGCAAATATCTCCACTGTCCATTAATATATTTCATTAAAATTTTTGTTTTATTTTGTTAAAAAGCACTTTACAAAAATAGGTTGAATTGTACCGTTAAGTCAGTGAATATATGTTAAATGATTATGTCAAAAAAGGTCAAAAATATTGACTTTTTACTCAAAAAATGACTTAAAAATTGTTTTTGTTGTAAAAATTAAATCAATTAACCCTAGAATGGGCAACAGGGTCTGGCCAGACCAAATTTGCCTTTGATGTTGAACAACTTTTTCCCACGACAAAATAGTGATCTTAGACTTTATGAATTCTATAAGCTATGAATTCTGAGTGGATTGAAGCTATTTTCGGGTTGATTCGGTTAAGTTGGTAGTGCAAAAATTGGGTTCAAAGTAGAAAAGCGCTAAGTTAACCTACATAGTCTAGTCAGACCATAAAAATTTTGAACTGTTGGTTTAGTTATGTAATTCACAAAACACGTCGAGCATGCAAAATTTTGTTTTTTTCGTGTGCATAGAAAAGCGAATTATGTTTTTTTATAAATGTTAGCGATGTGGGTTTGTGTGGTGTTTATAGTAGTTCAGTAACAGTCCAACCAAAATTGGTGTGCCATGCGTTGCTTTTCCAAACGACGATGTTCTATGCGATCAAATATTACTAAAAAGTCGAATCAAATCCTTGACTACAATCGGAATAAGGCAGGAGCGGATACAATAGACCAAATAGTGTCCGGCTATAGCTGCAAACGCGGAAAAACTGCTGCCCATTAGCCATATTTTTCAACATGCTAGACGTAGTTGCCTTGGCCGCATTCGTAATCCATAGTCAAATGATGAAGGTGAAGCAATCAGATCGACGCTGCAAATTTCTGACTGAATAGTTCCGCATATGGAAATGCGAGCCAGTATATCCCATGTTAGTCGTAGGAGTCACGTCAAAAATGCGATGTCAAAATATGGTGTATTGGTATCAGAGACCTGCAACGAGTCATGTTTTTCCGACTTATAGTGATTCATGCAAAATCTAATAGTTATACGTGCACATCAAACAACAACCACCACTACCACTCGAAGCACTCTTGCTTCAGAGAGTAACACATCGTTCATTGTTTATCCATCAATCGAACGTCATAGTTCAACCTAATACTGACTTCAACATCAAACCTTGTTATAAATCATACCAAATACTCATAGCTCAAACAGAAGTCCCATAGCTCAAGTAGCAGTCCCATAGCTCATTACTAGCGTATTTTTCTATGAAAACGCTGTGGCTGTTTTGAACTAGCGCACTGTTTCTGTCGCTGTTAGAAGAGTAAAAGGGTTACCTTCGAATTTTTTTTAATGAAATAAATATAAATTGCTTGCCTTTAGTTGCGGTAAACATTTCTTTATGGAACTTTTCTGTGCGATTTATGCCATGGTGCAAAAACGAGGACAACACACCTTGTATACAAAGGGAGCTTCTTCGAAAGAAATAATAAGAAGACATATCAATTTAATGAGGTTTGTTTATTTAAACTAACTAAAATAATTATATTCACACACTTCAAAATCATGAAAATCATAAGCATAAAATAAAAGCTTAAAATAAAAATTTTTAATTCAGCCATTAAAATCATCAATAAGTGGTAAACTACTATTGTTAAGGTTATGCATAAAAAAATATTTATTTTCTTAAATTTTATATAATTGTTTATAAACACGCTGAACTAAAAACACGCTATACAAATTAGCGTTTGAATATTAATTTAAAAATAATAAATTCATACAACAAATTATATCGAACCGAGAAAACCGAATTACATATAATTAAAAGAAATGAACGTGCGTATGAATCGATAATAATTTCCGAACTAATATTTTCATGAATACTTTTTTATGCTAAGCCAAGCCTGATTTGATTTTTTATTTGATTTTCATTTTCCTAGGGTATTTTATATTTTCAGGTGTTGACAACATATTTTAAACTTATTTAACACGCTTTGATGCAGTCAGCAATCGAAAGAATAATGGCGCACTTAACTCCAAAAAATTATATAAAACAAACCCGTTGCTCTTCATATCTACGACACAACCAATAACATCAGAATAATTCAATAATACGATTCAAACTAAAATTCTTAACATACGCCAAAGCTGGCAACCCTACAAAAGTCACGACAATTCGTTTGAAGGCCATTAACATGTTGTACGCAACTTGTTATCGACTACGTACGACTGGCCGTTGGAGTATGGCTTATGAAGCATTACAATTAAGCTGCGTGTTATACGTATAACAACATGTTGGAATGAGTCCGAATATGAAGTAGAAGGCAAATTAATACGTATATACTCGAGTCAACTCAATTTATAACTACTCGTTGCAGGTCTCTGATTGGTATGTATTTAACAAATACCTTTCTTATGCTTTACACATTTCATTTCCTCCCAGGTACCAACACTACAACAACAACAGCAAGCAAGAACTTCGGCAAAAGCAGCCCCATCGTCATCAAAAATACAAGGTTAGCACCTAAACATAGCAAAAAACTCGTCTCATGTGTGGTGTATGCAGCAATTCTAAGTGCCTTCAACACAGAATAGAGAAAAAGTCCTACGTTTACGATGATTGTTAACCACAACATGATTAGCGTACAAGTACAAATATTAATACGTGTTAAATCAACAAAAAAATATAAAAAAATAATATGCCCAAAATAAACAAAAACACAATTATTTTCTTTTTCATTTTTATATTTATCTGTACCTTTTCTGTAAGTTTAACGACATATATACACACAATTTATAGCTATTTACACCATGCAAATTTAAAGCAACTCGGGTCAACCACCCCGTCAAAAGAAAAAAAAAATCGCCCTGTGGTCTGGCCAGACCATGTAGGTTAACTTACTGCCTTCCAAGTAGTTGCCCATCCTAGTGTTAAAAATTGCACATCTGGCTACCTTTTATATGACATAGCATTTATTTGCAAAAATTTTTCTAGCTAAGCGCAAAAATTATTTTACTGTTTTTCTCATCAAAACAACAAAGGTACCACCTTTGAATTTTTCGCGAAATTTATTTTTTCTAAAATGTTGTTTTTATATTTTCACAAAAACTCAAGTCTCAAAAATAATTTATGTAAAAAAATTACCTCAATATCTCTTTCCAATCAAAAGTTATGGCTAAAACTCTATTTTTTCATACCAGACTATTAATAAAACTGAATTTTGTTTCAAAATACTCTATATCCTTTGAACGCCCCATTTATCTCTAAGAATGCCGTTGTGTATCCAAAGTAATTACAAACATTTTGGTTTATATAAAATCTTCCTTATAGTAATTTGCTTAGTTTTTGCGACTTAGGGGTCGCTGATTTACATTATGAGCAATCGCCCAAATATTCAGCTTGGGCGAATATTCGCACAGACTAATACGGCTGTGAAAATAATCGCCCAAGCTACAATCGCCCAAATTGTGAAATGAATAATCACCCAAAAAAGAAGCGCTAAAATTTTTGGGCGATTGTTCATTTTTAGTTTTGGGCGATTGTTGATTTTTGGGTTTGGGCGATTGTAACTTGGGCGTTTATTCGCACAGCCATAACGAAATGAACAATCGCTCAAACAATATTTTTGGGCAATTATTCATTCTTCAAAATTTAGGCGAACATTCATTATGAACAACGCCCAAACTCAAAATGAACAATCGCCCAAAAATTTTAGCGTTTCTTTTTTGGGCGATTGTAACTTAGGCGAATATTCGCACAGACTAATACGGCATAATCATTGTGAACGGCATCACGAAATATAACTCAATTGAAATAAGCCCCAATGCAATAACACCCAATGAAATAAGTCTCAACGAAAATGAAATCAACCCCAAACGAAAAAAATGAAAGAATTCCCAAACGCAATGAAATAATTCCCAAATTGAAAATGAAATAAGTCCCAACATTTGGGGAATTATATTACAATTCCTTATATGGAATGGTGATAACAAAATTTCGTACAAAGACAAATTATTTTTAATATGCACCTTGCACAGAAAAAAATTATGCCAAAAATGATCAAATATACAAAATGCGAAGAAAGTTTTTATTAAAGTTTTATATCAAATTTTTCCCACTTCTACCGTGTAATTGGTTTCATATGTGCCTTTTACTGAAGGAATAATTTGTAAAAGACGCGCACAAAAGGCAATTTTGTGAAAAAAATTAAACTGAATTTTATTGTAGGCAACTCTTCGATAACTGAAATTAATCAAAATGAAATAACCCCCAAATAACATGAAATAACCCCCAAACCGAATGAAATAAAGCCCAAAAAATCAAAATTAAATAAACTCCAAATAAAATTTTATTGGAACTTTATTTCATAATGAAATAAGACCCAAACAAAAAATTGAAACATTTCCCAAAATTTATGGAATAGCCCCCAAAAATGGGGAGTTATTTCATAGGAAGTACCTAACAGCCAAAAATGTATGAACTTTTTTGGGGTTCATTTAATTTTTTTTTTGGCTTATTTCAAATGGGGTCTATTTCGTGGTGCCATTGTGAACAATTGAACAAAAAAAATGAACGATCGCCCAAACCCAAAATGAACAATCGCCCAAAAAAACGGCTAAAATTTTCGTACTTTTGGGCGATTATAACTTGGGCGATTTATAATCGCACAGCCGTTGATAAGGTGAAGCACTTGCGATTCGCCCGAGGGTTCTTTGGAAGATCGGTAGCTTTTCAATCGCCCAAGCGATGAATGTGCGATTTAAGAAAAATCGTTAAAATCTTCCTTCGCTCATTCCGGCGATCGTTGGAAGATGGCTTACTTAAAAGTTTTAAAGATCGATTGTTGGAATATAAATATTCCATATGAATATTCAAATATGAATATGGGCATTTCCACCAAAAGGTCTACCGCAAAATCAAACGACGGCGTTTATTTGCACTTGGCTAATAAATAAATAATAAAGCTTAATTAAATAGAAATATAACTTTCTTACTTCAACCATTTATAAATAAATAAATTGCAAATATTTCGCAAAAATTGTTTGCAAATGTTAATTTGACAACTTTCAATGTAGCAAAATAGATCTGTGGTTTTAATAACTCGTGTAACCAGTACTCAGTAACCAAAAATGTATTTTTATTTTGATATTACCATGCGTTAACTCTTTTGATACATTTGCTACTCAGAAACTTTGAAATGTCTTAAATCTCTACCAACATCTTCACAAAATTTTTGTTTTTTTATTAAAAAAGGGTAGTTTTTAGACTTTAAAGCTGCAAATCATAAATAATTTGGTACTTGTTAAAACTCATTCACAAAACGATTCATCACTACACTCAATAACTTTGACGTTTCAGACTTAACAAATGGTATCTGCTAAACAAATACACGGTGCTGAGCTTGTTAACTTGCTAACAAGCTGCTAAGTCTTTTCCCAAACAAAATTTTGACAGGCGTTAACAAATTTGTTAAGTTTAGCAAGTTAGCAGGGCTTAACAAATGTAGTGAATACCATTATTATAATAATGTGCAAGTTCTACTTTTTTCTGGATGTCCAACCCTTTGTATGGGATCGCCCCACCGTGCAGCGTTGCAAAATTTGTGCAGATTGTAATGACTAAACTCAAAATATCGTAAAAAAGCGATATGGAATTCACGTTACTGCCAATTTTTGGAAGTATGCAGATATCCATTTTTTGTCCAGAATTGATCATCACTTATGTCTGCACATATTTTGTCGTAGTTCGTGCAATTAAAATATCGTTTTGTACGATACTTTGAGTTTAGTCGTTATGAATTGTGACCACAGATATATCTGTTTCCACAACTTTTAAGTTTTATTTTCAAAAACTGTTTCTTAACAAGTGTTAGAAAAACACTTTTAATGCTCTATTTTATTTCACAAAAATTAATGATTATCTGAAAGCTGATTAGTCAACCAGCAACTTGGTATGATTCAGAAAGTAATAAAGAAATGTAAGCATATTTTTACCGATTGTAAAAGCTGTTCTTTGCAATCTAAGAATCGTTATTTGTAATTCATAATTGCAGAATGGAGTGTGGCTAATCTTTTCCTAACATCAACAAATTAAACTCAATTGAAATATTATTCATAATGTACCAAATTATATGACCACAGAAATTATGAATGCTCGTACGTGATCACGAAGACGGAACTCAAAGATAAAACCAAACAATGATGAACGTGTCTATGAATAAATCATAAGAAATTCCTTTTTAATTTCCCCTCATTTAAGATAATATCACTTGTTTGAAATAATTTCAAATTGAGTACAAACCAAACGAATAAATACTTAAGCACTCAGACAGACAGACGGACGGACGGCCTGAATGTGAGATATTCTATGGTAAATGCTTCTTAAGAAGATGATGCCTCTATAATGTACCAAATTTAAAGTTATGCTGCGGCTTCCTCTGGAATTCTAAGTGCTTGTGAAGTGCGAGTTCAAGAGCACTAACGTCAACTACAACTCTGACTATTATTAATACTACGAGAACGACTAACTCACCCTTCTTGGCTTGCTCTCCACCATTTGTTCGACTTCAATACCGTCTGACATGGTGTTGGCTTAGGATAGATAGCTAGCTGGTGATGGTTGGGATGGCTGACTGTGTGCCTGGTTTCGCTGTGTTTGCTCGTATATGGCAGTTGCTCTCGCTGGAGATGCTGCTGCGTTGCTGCTCTGGTCTTATGTTGGCGTTTTGCCGGTCCTGCTGTTCGAGAACTTTGCAGATACGGTATAAAATTCTTGAGGCTGAAGTTGGAGTAGAGTTGCAAACATTGATTTTAATCCACAAAAATTAAAGAGATGAAGGAATAAAAGTAAACATTAAACAAGAAGACTACAAAAGGACAGACAGACAGACAGTCGAATGGACATAGCGTCAGTCAGACAGCCAGGCAGAAGGAGCGTGATTGCAAAACTTGTTGGTTTTTTTTTTCAAATGCGTTTTTATTGTTCTCACTATTCGTGCGAGCCTGTAGATGGCGCAGCTGTCGCTTTTCGTGTCTAAATTTGAATACGTCCCAGCATCCTGCACTGTCTGAGGGCGCAGCTATTGCAGCTGGCTTTTTTTTCTTTAACAAGTTAAGTAAATATTCTGTTTTCTTTAAGTAAAATCCAATAAATTTTTCACTTTTTAAATATCATGACGCTAGCAAAACTGTTTCTTTGTGATAGTGTTTTATTAAAAAAGTTCTTTAAAGCCGGTCGCGAACGTAACGCATTCAATTAACTTAATTGAAACACAATAAATAAAAGCAACAACAACAACAAATACACTGCAGACTAGAACGCACCTTTTTTTTAAGGAATCAATCAAGGAAATGAACTTAATCAATATTATTATTCTTATTAATCTTTCACTGCTGCTGCTGCTGCTAAAACGAAGTTCAAACAAAGTGAAATAAAAAACTGAAATAAAATTCAGGAATCAACAAAAAAAGACACTCTTCCGATACTGTGTGGAAAAAAGCACGTCTGACTCCGGACGGTTAATGCTCTCGAATAAACCGAACGTTGGATGAACGACAATGAATGAAGTAAAATAATAATAAAAATAAAAATAAAAGTTTAGCAAAGAAAAAACACAAATAATATATATGGAAAAAAAAACCAAAGCAACTTGGAGCCGAAGTCGCATCAGAGAGTGTACTTTTGTGTGGAATAAATCGTAGCGCATTCGCCAGAGTTAAAACGGGAGCGGCTTTCGTGTTCGTTTGCGAGCAAAAGTGAGTCAAAATGTATTTTTAAATTGTTGCCGTTGTTCGTTCGTTCGGGCCCTGAGATGTATTGCCTTGTCGTCAACGAACTCTATTCAGACATATTCTTATTGTGGTTGTTTTGTGTTTATTGTTGTTTTTGCTGTTGGTTGGTGCGCTATGCATAAGTATGTGGAGTGGAGTGGAGCTGGACATGCACTTGGGATATGTGTGCGTGCTCGACAACCATGTATTCTGTATCGTCTGTGTCTGATAATAAAGTTTTGCTGGTGTTTGAAGCGAATTCATTGTTTCAGTAAAAGTAAAAACATCAACTTGAAGCACCCTTTTTTGAAGGGAGCCTTGAATTTTTTGGTTTGTCACAAATTACTCAAAAATGCTCAATTCTACTTATGGCGTCGCTCAGTTTTAGAGGTTAATACTGTTCACTCGTGTCAAAGTGATAGTTGTGGTGATGTGATATTAAAAAAAAACAATTTCCTATTTCGTTAAAACGCCTAAAAATATGCACTGCTTTTTGTTATTTATAAACTTTTGTTAAACTTAAGCAAAAAAAAAATACATGTAAAATACCTAATACTATTTTTATTACCCGACTACGGCGAATATATAAGGAGCGGTATATGTGTTTGGCCCGTATGCATGTATGTATGTTCATCTGTTACACTCTCACTTCTAAACTACTTATCCTAATTTGACAAATGCGGTATCGTTGGAAGCGTTTTAATCGTCTGCGGGTTAAAGGCTATATGACGTTACATTTAATTTAACAAAGCACCCTCTAGAGGACATACAGTCATAAACTAAAAAAAAAATTTTTAAAGACATAAGCAAATGAGGTATCCTTAGAAGCGTTTTGATGGCACGCTGAAGAAAAATTATGTGACGTCACATTAAATTCAATATGGCGCCCTCTAGCGGACATAAAGTAAACCCCTAACTTCTAAACTACACGGAAAGAAAAAATCAAGCATTCTGTGCTTGAATCAAGCAAATAAGCTATCAGTTTACACTCAAGCGTAAATTTCTCAATTCAAGCGTTATTTTGCTAGAACTGAGCAAATTTAAGACACATGATATTAAGAAAAAAATACTCAATTCAAGTAACATTAGCTTAAAACTCAAAAATATTTTTTCTACATTCCAGTCTAATATTTACTTGAATAAGAAACATTTGCTTGATTCAAGTAAGCAATTTGCTGAAAACTAAAATAATTTGCTTGATTTGAGAATTTATTTTTTTTTTGAATTGAGAACAATTTGCTTGATTCAAGTAAATAATTTACTCAAAACTAACAAAAAAGTTGCTCAATTTCCACAAAGCTACAACACTTTCGCATGCTTTGTTAACACACATTGGTGACACTGGTCTTGAACGCAGATTTTGTTGTATAGCGACTCTTTTACAACAACTTTAAGATTTTCATGATTGTTGTAATTCGCTGAATTGTTCAAAAGCGACAACTCCGCGTTTGCTAAAATTAATAAAATATTTTCTTGATTCAAGTCTTGTTCCAGGTTCTAGAATCAAGTGTTGTGTGATTGTTTCAAGCTGTTCTTTATTTTGCTCAATTTTGGCAATAAATAATTGTCTTTTTCTTAATTTTAGTTTTTAATGCTTGGGTTTGAGCAAATGAGACTTAACTTTAAATTTTCTCATATCAAGCTAAATATTTGCTTAATATAAAAATATTATTTCCCTCCATGTACCCAGTAAAAAAAGTGCTTCCAAAAGAAGGTAAAGTGGAGGGGGAAGTCTTGAATAATCCCTTCCACTTTCATACCCAGAAGGTATTTTAACATATGCATGTCATTGGGATGTCTTCACTAGAAACAGTCTAGTCTAGTGCTTCCAGAATTTTTTCAATGGAAGATTTCTTTGAGCGCTTCAATAAAAGGGATCTAATAGGTGTTTTCCAGCAGAACTTTAAGAAGGTATTTCATTTAATGAAATGGCTTTTGTGGTTAGTGGGGTCTAAAAAATGCCATAGAAAATATCCCTTTTCCCGATTTTCTCGCCATTTTGGATTTGGAAATAAGAAGTGTTTGGGTTTTGTTGGGGGTTTAAAAAATTCCTCGTAAAATATACCGTTTACCTATTTGCATGACATTTTAGTGTTGAAAGTGGTTAGGTTTTGTTGGGGGTTTAAAAAATCCCTCGCAAAATATCTAAAACATATATTATAACTATATATAATTTTTTTTACTTTTTTTTAAAGATCAAAGAACCAAGGCATGCGCCTTATATAAACAAGGCTTGGTCTTTGACCTGAAAAGAAAGAGATAGATATATTTAGAGGTATTGATTGAAACCATACGTGAACTATTGATTAGGCAATTTGAATTGCTTTTAACCAAGGCTAGTGTTATGCCTTAACCTCGGCAAGCATTTCCAGCCCTTAGTTGTTCCTGTTCTTAATTTCCACATTTTCCACAATTTAGTTGTGGATTTTTAGTTTTTCCATACTTCTTAAATGTAGGAAAGAACAAAGAAAGTGAAATGAACCATGTCCTTACCCGGATTCGAACCAGGGACCTCTGGGTTGATGGTCTAGCGCACTCTCTACTGGACTACAAAGGCCGACCAGGCCTTAGTCACTTAAGAAACCTTAATTGAATTTAAATGTTATTTGAATGTTTTTCAGAAGTAGTTTATGAGAATGCCTCTTGAAAGCACTTCTTGATAAGGCTAAGAAGAAACACAAGTGGATCTATAAAATATCTTGTACCAAAAATTTTGCTGGGAGATTAATTATTTTTTCTATGGAGATAAAAAAATAGGGGTATTCACGATTCAAGTGCTCAAGTCCTCAAGTTTGAGGCTACAGTAGAAAAACACTTGTGCATATATTTGACTAACGTGTATTTTATTTTTGTAAACTTCACAAGTCCTTAAGTCCTCAATTGCACTGGCAAGTTCACTGAATCGTGAATACCTCTAATGTTTTTTATTACTTAATGTGACTTTAATATTAATATTAATATCAATTGAATTTCAGAAATTCTATTTGATATTCAGAAATTCCATTTGAAATTCAGAAAAGATCAATTGAAATTCAGAAATTTTATTTTAAATTCAGAAAAGATCAATTGAAATTGAGAAAATCCATTTGAAATACAGAAAAAATCAATTGAAATTCAGAAATTCCATTTGAAATTCAGAAAGAATCCATTGAAATTCAGAAATTCCATTTGAAATTCAGAAAGAATCCATTGAAATTCAGAAAAAATCTATTGAAATTTAGAAATTCCATTTGAAATTCAGAAAAAATCATTTAGAATTCAGAATGACTATTTAAAACTCAGAAAAAATCATTTGAAATTCAGAAAAAATCAATTGAAATTCAGAAATTCTATTTGAAATTCAGAAAAAATTAATTGAAATTCAGAAATTCTATTTGAAATTCAGAAAAGATCAATTGAAATTCAGAAATTCTATTTGAAATTCAGAAAAGATCAATTGAAATTCAGAAATTCAATTTGAAATTCAGAAAAAATCCATTGAAATTAAGAAATTTCATTTGAAATTCTGAAAACATCTATTGAAATTTAGAAATTCCATTTGAAATTCAGAAAAAAATCATTTAGAATTCAGAATGACTATTTGAAATTCAGAAAAAATCATTTGAAATTCAGAAAAAATCAATTGAAATTCAGAAATTTTATTTGAAATTCAGAAAAAATCAATTGAAATTCAGAAATTCTATTTGAAATTCAGAAAAGATCAATTGAAATTCAGAAATTCTATTTGAAATTCAGAAAAAATCAATTGAATTTCAGAAATTCTATTTGAAATTCAGAAAAAATCATTTGGAGTTCAGAAGAAATCAATTGAAATTCAGAAAAAAATACATTTGGAATTCATAAAACTTTAATTTTAAGTAAAGAAAATATTAATTGAAATTCAGATGTGTAAATTTATGTCTTACCCATTTTTGGAGCTATAAGAAAATGTATAAGTGGTCGTCACAAGTGAAGTCAAGCTTATGCATTTGAATTAAAGACAAACATAGCGTAGTGAATAATGTGGAGGGAACACATTTTATAACGATTTATGATCTTATTTTGAATCATGCCTTACCATACCATTACCACGTCCATACCATTACAATACCATTACAAATTTTTATAAAAAAACACTTCCGAAGTGGTTTTATAACATTATTTTGAAGTAGGCTTTGACTGCGATTTATAAATGTATTGCTAAAATTTAAAGATGTTTTTGAAGTAGGCTTTGACTTTGATTTATAAATGTATTGCTGAAATTTCAATAGTCGTACGAGCAACCCGTTTAAATAAAATCATAGCAAATTTTTATAAAATGGAACTGAAAGACATATGCACGATTTGTCGTTTTAATATGACTCGTGGATTAGAAGAATTATTCCATGTCGTCACTTATTTCATGAAGAGTGCTTTCAAAACTTAACTTCAGAAACGCAATGTCCTTTGTGCAGAGGTCCTTCTGATGGTGAGTACAATCGAAATATTTAATTTTGGTGAAACGATTGTGATTCAAATTTGCATAGCATGTATTAAGATTTATAATTATATTAGAAACGAAAATGGTGCAAGGAAATCCTACAAACAACATGGCTCTCAAGACAGAAGAAGAATTGTTGAGGCTGCAAATAAAGGAGCCGATTGGACTGAGCTTGTAGCCTCATTAGGTATACCATATAAAACCGCATACACCTGGGTAGCTGAAAATTAGGACGTAGCACTAAGACGTGGTGGAGAGAAGCCGAACGTGATTACTAACCATTTTCACCTCAGCTTAACCCCATAGAAACGATTTGGAGTAAAGTCAAAATGTCAGTTAAAGTACATTTAGGTGTTCCAGAAGTTTCACTCCCAAGTCTAGGCGAACAACGACTCCAATATTTGGAACTGGCTATAGACGATTACTGTAGGTGATTGTAGCCGTGCAATACAGCATTCCTCGACTTTCCACCCGCAAGCACTTAGACTTAGTGTACATGCCTGTTGGACAGTAAATACTTTGTTTATTTGATATTTGTTCATTAGTATGTAATAACTGCAATATAATAATTTTAAATCTTAAAATTAAAATATTTCGTTCACTTTGATTTAAATAAAAAATTTATTTATTAAAAAAAGATTTATTATTAACAAAGAAAGGAGTCGTTTAACACAGTAAAAATTTTTTCCTATGCAAGCCGTATGGAAAAGTGAAAATATTAAAAGAATGAGATGGTTTATGTAGTTTAAAAATGAAAAGTTGGTAACTCATAAAAAAATTGTATGTGCATTAGGGCGGGTCAATTTGTATGGACGAATTTTTTGGAGGTCTGGCTCAGCGAAATTCGTAAAATACATGTAATTTCAAGACTTTTTCTCCACTACAGCATATACAAATTCTGAAAAAAAGCTGTGCGGACTTTCGTAAATAGATTTTGTTCTCAATTATAAAATATGAATGTATGAATGTATGTGTATGAATCTATTTACGAAAGTCCGCACAGCTTTTTTTCAGAATTTGTATATGCTGTAGTGGAGAAAAAGTCTTGAAATTACATGTATTTTACGAATTTCGCTGAGCCAGAATTTGACCCGCCCTAATGTGCATACATAGAAAACTTCTAAAAAAAAATTAGCTTTTTATATTTAACGCTATAGCAAAACCAAAAGTTGTTTTATTAATTTAATAACTTGACCTCGGATGGAAATATGACCACCATTCACCTTACGTAATATGTCTTCACTTTAACTGTAACATACAAGCTTCACTTCTACCATGCTTGTCGACACAATCATTTGTCTAAATTTACAAATCTGAATTTTAATTGATATTTTCTGAATTATAATTTATGTTTTCTGAATTTCAATAGATCTTTTCTGAATTCAAAATGAAATTTCTGAATTTGAATTGATCTTTTCTGAATTTCAAATGTAATTTCTGAATTTCAATTGATTTCTTCTGAAATTTAAATATAATTTTTCAATTTCAATTGATTTTTTCTGAATTTTGAATGGAATTTCTGAATTTCAATTGATCTTTTCTAAATTTCAAATGAAATTTCTGAATTTCAATTGATTTTTTCTGAATTTCAAATGAAATTTCTCAATTTCAACTGATCTTTTCCGAATTTCAAATGAAATTTCTGAATTTCAATTGATCTCTTCTGCATTTCAAATGATTTTTTCTGAATTTCAAATGGAATTTCTGAATTATAATTGATCTTTTCTGAATTATAAATGGAGTTTCTGAATTTCAATTGAGCTTTTCTTAATTTCAAATGGAATTTCTGAATTTAAATTGATCTTTTCTGAATTTCAAAAATAATTTCATAATTTCAATTGATTTTTTCTGAATTTCAATTGTCTATTTCTGAATTGCAATTGGAAATGGTGTAGAATTCGTTAAGCAAAATAAGTAATTTTGAGAAAGATTGGAAATTGTCAAATAGTGTAGTGCTTTTCTTAGAGATATAATTTTTTTCTTTTGACATCTCGATCTCGATTTTTATAAGTTAAGTAGTTTGTTGCATTTACCCAGATCGTACTGTAAAAGTGTTACTTGAGCGTGTGTACGTACGTACATCTTAGTTGATACAGTAAGTAGGACAGTTTTGCCGTAAATGCCGTAATGTAAAGTTGTTTAATCATTTCTTATTTTGTTTTCACTTAAATTCTTATCGCCACAAAATTTATAATTTTAAGTGAGTATATAATATTTTATCACACTTTCTTGACTACACTCTTAGAAAAGAGCCAACAAACATTTAATTTTATCTTGTAAAAATATGTACATGTTTGAAAACGTTATCATTAAACAACTGAATTGCTATTCTTTGATTATATTTTAAGTTTATCAGTGTTTTTTTTTCATTTGACTGAGTTGTTGGTGTTCTATTTTTTTATATATAATTTTCTTTTTATACTGTGCATATTTTTGATCATTGCATAATACTTGGCTTTTAATAGTAAGGATTAAAATTTTATCGTGTATCAGACACATCTCCTGAGATATGCATACTTAATATTTATTTTTAGAAAGCTAAGTTTAGCCGATAATTAACATGTGGAAACATGTGGGAATATTCATTCATATTTCGTTCAGTAACTGATTTTGAAATCCTGAATTTATCAGATGTGCGCTTATTTTCGGGTCGTAGTCAAACTAATGATTCATCAGAGATAAAATGAAAAAGGTGCTTTTTCAACTTCATTATTGGTATCCTTTTTATTTTTAGCAAAAACATGATATTGCATTATTCTAGTGAATTCAGTATTCAGAATTTATTAAATGTATGCTTCTTTACAATCCGTCTGTCTGTGATGACAATAACAGTCATAATTTTAGAGTTATCGTAACAAAATTAAATATTTTAAAAAAAGCTTTATTAACACTAGCTGATATATCCGGTATTACTCGGGGGAAAAAACCCAAAAAATAATAAAGATAAAAATCTCTTTCAGTTGCAAAAGTTACGGTCTTAAAATTAAAAATGAAGAAATTTTTATTCGTTTAGAAGATTTGATTTTGATTATGAAATGCCAGAAAAAAGTTAGTTTTTGCAGTAAAGTGTATTGAATTAAATTTAGCTTGTGTGGGCGAAGCCACGCCAGGTTTCCAATGCCCGTGCCAGTTTTCCAGTAGACATGCCTGAACAATAAGTTACTCCATACTGAATTTCATTGTTATATGATATTTATTTCCAAAGCTATTCGATATCAAAAATTTGGCTTATATGGGCGGAGCCACACCCCCTTGCTCAATGACCGTCTCAGTTTTCTAGTAGAAGGATTCGCCCTATAGTAATTCCATATTGAATTTCGTTGTTATAAGACATTTAGTTCCAAAGCTATCTGATATCAAAAATTTAAAGTGTTTGGTCGGTGCCCCACCTCTTTGGCCTATACTTGCTCAATTTTGCCAGTCGAAAGACACGACTCAATAGTACGTTCTAACCGAGTTTCATTAATGTGTGACTTATAGCTTGAAAGTTATACTGAAAATTTGAGCTGCTGAAAAAGTGCCACGCCCTACTTACAATGCCCATAAAATTTTACCAGTAGAATGGCCAGTGAAAATTAAGGTCGATTACCGAATTCCGTTGCTGTGCGACCTATAATTCCAAAGCTATTCGATATAGTAGATTTGATTTGTATGGGAGGTGCCACGCCCCTGAGTTTTTCCGATATTTTAATAGTTATTCTGCTATTTGGGATGAACAGAAATCCAACAAATAAAAGATCATTAAAATCGGTCGAGCCGTTTTTGAGTTATAAATGGTGTGACAAACCTGACTTAGTTTTATATATGTATGTATATCGGTCATTCCATGTCAAATCGGACGCTTTTCGAAACTCACATATCTGTAAAAATTTGGTACTTTGCACGTGGATAGTAATTTAAAAGAGAAAAATATTTGCATATTTTTTTTTTGTAATTTTCAATTTTTTTTTTTTTGCAGTTATACACAGTGAAAAATTATAAAGAAAAACAAAAATTGTCATTCGAACATGTACTCAAACAACTATATCTTCTAAACCGTTAGTCCTACAATAAAATTTTCAGAACATATTTTAAAGATCTTGAATTGGTCTTTATTGTGGTGTTCTTTTTTACAAACACTTTCGTACAAAATTTTAAATTTTTTGACCACTAAAAATTTTGTTCACAGATTTCATAGTCAGCACCACTATTTTTTGGCACTTTTAAAAAATATTAACGTATTGAAGCATTCATTCTTAATGCATTATCAAAATTTGATATTGGAGAATCAGTGTTTACTATTTTAAACGAAATTTTTAGAAACAGACTACTGAATTTTTAAGTACAAAATACTTTAATTTTTAATTGAAAATGGAATTTTTAGTATTTTTTGATAAGCTAGGTACATATCGTCTCTGCGCCAACAAAAACAGTTATATGTACTTCGGTAACTTTTCAGGAGAGTAAAAAAACAAATTTTTCTCCGATCATTTCTGTTTTTCTCCGAGCAATAACTGGTTTTGATCACTTCTAAATCATAAGAGATATAAAAAACTGCAAATGCAGAAATGTGGGTAATAGATAGTATAAACAAAATATGCTTTAAAAAAATTTACAAAAATAACATAACTGTTTTTTCTGGTCAGTCACATTGAAAAATTTTATCAACTCGTTAAAATACAAAAATCCTCTGCAGACACCCTATTTTTTAAATTTGCTGAAATATTTCTTAGTTCTAATTCCGTGATGTATCCCTATGTTAATACTAAATTATGTAAAATTGTTTTAACATTTTATTTATAATTTTTTTCTTGTTCTTGTAAACTTGAACAATAGTTAAAGAAGTTGATGTGGATGTAGTGCGTATAATTTACGATTCAATTTCGCAATACTAAAAGCACGACACAGTAGCAGTTCATTTATTCTAGCGTGGCTTAACTAATTTCCTGCTGAAAAAATTGCTAGAAGTAAACAAAATATTTTACTTCTTTAAAATATGTTCTGAACATTTTTTGTAGGACTAACGGTTTAGAAGATATAGTTGTTTGACTATATGTTTGAATGACAATTTCTGAATTTCTTTTGAATTTTTCACTGTGTATAACTGCAAAAAAAAATAAAAAATTATAAAAAAGTATGCAAATATTTTTTGTTTTTCAAGTTCTATCGACGTGAAAAATTTGAAAAAAATCGGAATCGTCAAAATTAGTTTTTGGACAAAAGTGTCCGATTTGACATGGAATGACCGATATAGATATACAGATCAAGTTCGAAAATGAGTCAAATCGGATGAAAACCACACCTACCTCCCTTACAAAGTGACTTTACTAAAACGGTGGAGTCTCTTTTAATTCCACAAAAATTAATCTAATGACTTCAACTTTGACACACGGCTTTGCACATAAGCTTCAACCCTTAATATGCACTTTGAGTATAAAATTTGTAAAAATTTAATGAAAACCGCGGCTACCTCCCATACAAAGTGACTTTATGAAATCCGAAAAATCTCCATAAATTCCACAAAAACTATTACAATGGCTTTTAATTTTGCAAATTAGTTTAAATAACATCTATGCACTCGATGTTTGGAATTTTGTTTAAAAAAAAAATTGAAAATTCCGCCCCTTCCATACAAAATGACGTCACCATAAAAGTAAAACCTTTATTAATTATAATATAAATACAATATAATAATAATATATAATATAAATTAAAAGGAAATATGAACTATTTGGATAAAAACCAAGTCCTATAAAAGTGAATTCACCAATATACAACAACATTCAAGACTACGAATAAACTAAAATACGGCCGTAAGAGTATTTCAACTTCGGTCCAGTCGAATATAATTCCTTACTAGTTTTTTATGCCGTTGAAAGTCTTTATTGTTACACCAATTTTGAGTATTTACAATATTTACTGTATAATTGTTGCAGTTGCTTTTAAACTGTAACATTTTATATTAACCCATTTGCACTTAGTGGACATTATTTTTGCACACATATAATTTTTAACTTTATTTTTTCGCTATGGAATATTTTTCCGTAGAAAATTTTGCAGCTTGTTCTTTAGACGAGCTTTGCAAAAGTCAAAACATTCTGAACCGTATGTTCAGTTGTTCTGGCCCATGTGGGCGTTTGTTCCATACTTCATGTGCTGGGATCTCTAAGTCGTGTCTTGATGATTTAATCTCACCACGATCAGGTCTTCGCTGGTATTGTGCTTCGTGCAGGGTTCTTTCACCAGATGAGTTTTTCTCAAAAATTAAGCTTTTCGGTGATAGCCTTAATGCTTTAAATAACAATTTTAAAGAAATTGTTACATTTTTTAATGAAGTAAGCACCTCACCTAGCACTAGCATTTATGATGAAAAGTCTTCATCGGTAAATATTTCGACCGCATTGTCTCAGACTCTTCCAGCCTGTTCTTCTGAGACTCAAATCATTTCATCTAATAAAGACCTAAATATTTCGAAAAAAAAGAGAAATAATTCAAAAAATAAAAATAATAAGCGGCGTATGACGCTTCCAGCCACTTTAGAAACGAAGCAGTTCTCGGCTAAACCAGTGTCTACGCCAGTGAGAATGGATAATACAGTTATCACTCCATCTCCTCCATCTCTTTCTCCGCCGGCTAGTGACATAACTAATGAGCGCAATAGTTCATTAAATTTAAGAGCGTTGTCGAGGAAAAAAAAGGTTTTCATTTCACGCCTTCAGCCCGACACAACAAGTGAAAATGTATTGACGTTTGTCAAACATAACCGTTTAGTAAGTCAGACTGCTTTCTGCTCATGCAAAAAAATTGGCAATAAACCGTCCCACGCATCATTTATTCTCACAGTGGCTGCTGAAGAGTTTGCAACTGTTCTGAGCTCTAATCTGTGGGCTGATAATATCTTTGTTTCTGAGTTTAAGCCTAAACACAGGTCTAGAAGGACAAATAATATCACCAGTCAGACCCAAAAAAACTAAATAGGCTTTCCCTTTACTATCAAAATGTAAGGGGATTGCGTTCAAAGACGCGCGACATTTTTTTGTCAACTCAGAATTTTTCTGAAGATATTATCGCGTTAACTGAAACTTGGTTGAACGGAGGAATTACTGACTTAGAACTGTTTGACAATAGTTTTGAAGTATATAGGAAGGACAGACACGCTGACAATAATTCTGCAGTTGGTGGTGGTGTCCTATTAGCTGTAAGGAACTCCTGTGTTAGTTCCTTTATTGATATTCCCTGCTCTGCTAATATCGAACTTATATGCGTTAAGGTTGTACATTGCAATTCAAATGTATTTGTTATTAATGCATACGTTCCTCCCAAGAGCAGTGTAGAGGTCTATGCAAGCCTTGCGGATTGCATAGAATTTATATTAAATATACTTGACGTTAATGACGACATTTTATTGTTGGGCGATTTTAATTTGCCTGACTTAAAATGGCATTCTTCTGACGATGAAACACATTTTTGTGCATCTAATTCGAAGACACGCCAAGAACATATATTTGTTGACAATATATGTTCTGACTTACAACAAGTTAGTTGTATTTATAATAGTCTGGAAAGGCTGCTTGACCTAGTCTTAACTACAGACAGTAACAATGTCATTGTTCAGAAGGCACTTCATGCTTTGACTACTATTGATAATTACCATCCACCTTTGAGTGTTTGGTATAAATCCGATAGGGAGAATATGGTAAATTCAAGCTCTGTTGACACAGTTTATGAATTCAATTTCAAAAAAGCTGACTTTTTGGGGTTGAATAATTTACTTTATAGTAAATTAAATATAATTACAGAATACATAAATAATAATAATCTTAACAGTTCAATAAATTATTTCTATACGGAGCTCTTTGCCATGTTTTCTCAGTCTGTACCATATAGTCTCAAATTTGCGAAAAATTCTGCGTACCCTTGGTACACAAAGGATTTAAAGACTCTTCGCAACAATAGGAATAGGGCATGGAAGAAATATGTTTGTAGTTTTGACTCAAATGACCTAGAAGCATACAAACGTTTGTTTCTGGAATTTGAGAATTGCTCAGCTGCATTATATAATGAGTATTTGGATAATATGAAGCTGAGTATTTTGTCTGATCCAAGAAAATTTTGGGGATTTATTAATGTTAAGAAGAAGACTGATGGATTTCCTTCTTCTTTCAAACTTCAGGATGGATTTACTGACGATTCCACCATTATTTGTGGCTTATTTGCCAATCTTTTTAAAGAATCATTTTGTTCAGATTCTTTCAATCCTGATTTAGCATATTTTGATTATATGAACAACGCATCCAGAGTTTCTTTGGGGCATATATCTTTTACCTCAGAGGATATTTTTAAGTCTATTGAATCAATCGATGAGGATTTTAGCGCTGGACCAGATGGAATTCCTGCCGCAGTGTTAAAACAATGCGGCTCCATTTTATGTCAGCCACTTTCGTTACTTTTTAATAAATCAATTAATGAAAGTAATTTTCCTCTTTTTTGGAAAAAATCTTATATCAGTCCTATTTACAAAAAAGGTTGCAGGAATGATGTCACTAATTATAGGCCTATCGCTAAATTGTCTTCGATTCCTAAACTTTTTGAGCGTATAGTGTACGATCGAGTGAAAATTCACTGTGGGCAAGTCATGACAACTCGTCAGCATGGTTTTGTTACTGGCAGATCCACTGTGTCTAATCTCCTTGATTTCACTACATTCTGCTTAAAATCTATTAATTCTGGTAGCCAAGTCGATTGTATTTACACTGACTTTAGCAAAGCATTTGATAAATTACCACATAATCTAATTTTATTTAAACTTAAATTAATGGGATTTCCACAATATTTTGTAAACTGGATCAAATCGTATTTGATGGAGCGATCTTATCAAATACGGTTCCGAGGCGTGTTGTCTTCTGAATTTGTTGCAGAATCGGGTGTTCCTCAAGGAAGCCACCTGGGTCCACTTCTGTTTATTTTGGCAATTAATGATGTTACCCACGTCATCAAACACTCTCATTTGCTTATTTATGCAGATGATATGAAAATATACAGAACAATTGATTCTAAGGACAATTCAGACCTGCTCCAGTCAGACTTGAACTCCTTTGAGGTTTGGTGTTCTAAAAATAACATGTTTTTAAATCCAGATAAATGCCAAACTATGACCTTTTCGCGTAAAAGGACCAATTTTATTTTTGATTACAAAATTAAAGATACTGCTTTAAGTCGTGTAACTAGCGTCAAAGACCTTGGTATATGCATGGATTCTAAATTGTCGTTTAACATGCATATTGACACAATTTGTAAAAAAGCGTCTTCTATGCTTGGTTTTATAAAACGGTGGGCCAAAGAGTTTGATAGCTTAATAACAACTACAACTCTGTATTATTCAATCGTCCGTCCTCACTTGGAGTACGCAAGTCAAGTATGGTCCCCACATTACAATGTGCATGTTGATCGTATAGAAAGAATTCAAAAACGTTTTGTTCGGTTTGCTCTAAGAGGCTTGAGTGGAACTGACACATTTAACCTTCCTCCATATGAGGATCGTTTGAAATTATTAAAAATGCAATCTTTAAGTGAGAGAAGAAAATCTGCTGATATCGTCTACTTGCACCAACTCATAACTGGTGTATTCGACTCTCCAGAGCTTCTTTCTCTTATAAATTTTAACACTAACCGTAGAAGCAGTAGAAACTCTAACAACTTGATTTATTTACCATTTAGTAGAACAAATTATATGTTAACTGCTCCATTAAATCGCATGAGTACCTTTGTTAACAACTGTAACGTGTTTGATGTTAACTTGTCGAAAGGTCAACTCAAAAGTAGATTGAAAACTAATGAAGGATAAGATCTATGTAAACGCATGGTTAGCTGTTATGTCTTGTGTTGTCCCTGAGCCCAACCCATATTATGGTGGGTAAATTTTTCTCCCTTTTGGTTTTTTTTTGACCACTTCTATCGATATCTTTGAGATATTTCAATGATATTTGGATTGGTTCTTAAAATGATCTATTGCGGAGAAAGTGTGAAAAAGCTGTAGTAGCTGAACTCTATTGTTAATCGATGAAATATTATTATCGATTATATAATAGGTCTGTTCCCGTACCTGCAAGTTTGTGAAAAATTTCGAAAACTTTCGCTACTTTTTACTAATTTCCGTTCCCGTACACCAAAAACTTGCGAAAGAGAGTGATAATCAGAGAGTAAAACATTTACCCTCCTTGAGAAAAGTTGCAAGTTTCTGCTACACAAATTTCGTTTAGTAAAAACTTGTAAGTTGTCATGTGTTGACAGAAATGTCACAATTTGCGCTAAAACCACAAAAAAACAGAAGATTAAAGGAAAGCAGGTATCTTCTTTAAGTTTTCATCTTCATATTTATCAATAATGTCAAACATTTCCTTATCACTTTTACTTTCAGATTTGAAACAATAAAATCATGAATACAATACATTTCAATAAATACAATACAATTCAAAATACATTTGAAACAATAAAATCAATTAATGCAACTAATTTTTTCAGACATATTCGAAATCTTCCGAAAATTTTTGGTCAAATTTACAACATATGCTTTTGACGTGTTGCAAGTTTTTACTAAAAAGCGTTCCAGTACTTTTTGCAACTTTTACTGCTCAGAGACAATTTTTTTTGCTTACTCCCTCAAGTTTTGTAACTTACAAGTTTTTGCTACAAAAGTACGGGAACAGACCTAATAATTCCTTTTTTCCGCTTCTTTACTAATTCTAATTCGTGTCGCTTTATGTCGCAGCTTAAATAATGTTTGTACTTATAACACATTCTTGACCTTCTTAAACCTATTCAGAGATTCATCCACCATTTTCAGTATTATCCAAATCTCACTTTCGTTAAAGCAGAATATTTAATTATGTACTCTTAATTTTTTCAAGACAATCGAACACATTTATCATGAGAACCTTTATATTTGATTTTTCAGTGTGAGATAAACTTCAGTTAAGACTATATTTGCATAGGCTCTTATCAAAAAAATACTTTTCTGTCTGAAATGTTTCGGGATTTTATATGAGATCTTGCTTAAACATTTTTTCATAAAATCCCATCAGTCAGGAACACTTCTTAAGAAATTTTATGAATATATTTAATCGTAAAATAATATAATAATTTCCTTAAGGTGGGGAGACTATTGCCTAAGCCTTACAAAGAATAAACTAAAACTTATATCTTTCAATACACTGAATATCTTTGAATACACTGAAAATATGTATATCCAAATAATCGAAAAATTTTTCAAGATTAATCAGCACAATGATGTTAGACTAAACATTTCCTTGATACCAATTTAAAACGTATTTTTTCAATTTATATAGAAAGCAGGATAGTTTAATATTAATGTACATATTAAACTAAAAAAAAAAAAGATGCCGTTGTGACGAACTAAACATTAAGCTTGAACTTCAAAAATCATCTTTTTCTTGAAAATATTGATGGGTGTGATAATAAAAAAAAACATTCAGAAATAATTTCAGTACTGAAAAAGTTCTTCCCATCTGTATCGAAATATTCGAAATCTTTGCCATTGGACTAAAGATAATGCCGATTATCATATATTTTTTATTTCTTTATGCAGTTTGCGGGTGGTGTGATTTGATAGAAATCGTCACGTAACACTGAGATTGTTGTGTGTGTATGCGTGCGAGTATCGAACAGACTACAAACTACCCTGCAAACATTTGAAAGACGATTGAAAGAGAAGTTGATTTTGCGAAGCACTTGCTATTCGGCCAAGAGTTCTTTGGAAGATGGATCGCTTTTAATCGCCCAAACGATGATTGCGCGATTCAAGAAAAATTTGCAAAAACTTCCTTCTTTTATACCGGCGCACAGTGATTCCTTTCATAGACAAAAATCAAAAAACGTATGGCAGAAAATAAGAATGTTTTGATACTGATTTAAAGGTAAAACATACACTAAAAAATATGAACAACATTTTTTTAAAGTTAAATTTACGCCCGCTACAGATTTTAAAAGTTGACTGTTTTTTATGAATTTGAAAATGGGATAAGAGAAAAAAGATTATCAAAACTACAATTTTTGAAAGAAAATAAAAAAATTATGTATATGCAAAGATAATAAAAATCCTGAATTTAAATTTTGTCAAAATTGTCAAAATAAAATTAAAAATTAAAATTGTATGTAACTTAAAATTTAAGGCTTTATACTTAAAGTTGCAAAATCGCAATATTGCGAAGACATTTTAAAAAATATGCATAAACTTCACTAAGATTTTTTTTCATATATCATTAGTCTTGACTTTCTTCTAACAAGACCAAAAAAATCTAGTCCGCTTTCATCCGCCTTTTAAAATATTACTCTTTTTCCAAATATCAACTATTTTGATTTTGTTTTTTCTTGCTTTAACTCTTTTTCTTTGTAAACACCGAATCGAAACCATTTTGAACTAAAGTAAGCCAAACAAAGCTCATTGTTGTAAAAAATTATAGAGATATTTAATAAATTTATTATATTATCGAAAATAAAAAACAATATAATATTTAAGTGGTTGCAAAATTTCATAAATTTTCATGAGAAATCATGAAAATTGGCATATTTTGATAGAAAAAAACCTATAAAAATAAGTGCCGTTTTTTTCGGATTATCAAAATAAATATACTATACAACTGAATATAACTTTTCCTACTAAGTCAAACAAATATTTTTTTATTGTTTGAAAAATGCTTAAAATTAAAAATGTGCATACAAAATCAAGTAAAAAATTAATATAGGTCCTAGGGAGGTACCCCTAGGGTCTAACCGATTTCGACCATTTTCAGTACGCATCTGTTACTCTATTTCATTATCATTTTGACGAAACTTTGTTAAGATCGATCAACCTTTGTTGAACCGATTTCGACCATTTTTGAAAGGCTTGATCTAAGTAAGCATACAAAATTGCATTATCATAGGACTCTTTCTATTTTTGTCCATCGCTTATATCGAGCCAGTTCAATGAGCGCCGATCGTTGGCAGATAGATCGTTTTTCAATCGCCCAAGCGATGAATGCGCGATTCAAGAAAAATCTTCTAAATCTTCCTTTGCTCATTCTGGCGATCGTTGGAAGACGGCTTTTTTAAAAATGTCGATCGATGGAATATTAAGCCGGCTATTCTATGTACTTTTCCACAAAAAATAATCATAAAAAAAATTTTTGTTTTGAATTGCCGTATGATAATTGGAATATTCATATCAGCACGATTGTGGAGGTCGATCTTTTTGTTAACCGATTCGCAACAAATCGCTGATGAATCCTAAAAGCGGTTCGTTTGCCACTCTTGCCGGCGAATCGCTAAAGTCTCCTTTTGCCGATTCGTATGAGATTCTTAATTAGAATCGGTAACGACTTCGCTTGGCGATTCGGTAGTTTTCCTTAAAATCACCAAAAAGTGACTTCGTGAAGTGTCTATTACGGGACGTCATCAAAGTGACGCCGGCGGAGAACAGTTTCTCCCGACAGAAGTCACTTTTACGATGAAAAAACATTAACGACAGCGTTTAATCTCAACACCTGGTACAAGTCACACTTTGGGGTCTTCGACGATAATAAATGTTGGCCAAACGAGTAGGCGAATGTGCAACTCTCTCTTTCTCTCTCTCTCTCTCTCTCTCTCTGTGTGTCTCTGTTTCTGACACGTAGAAATTTCGTTAAAACGCATTTGTTATTTTTATTAGTGTGTTATTACAATTAAGTTTTAAGATATGCAATGTGCAGCAAAATACAGTGCAATCTGATTTTAGAATTTCAAAACGTTTTTTGACCTTAAAAATTTATTTTGTGGCTTTTAATCTTTTTTAGATGCCATGATCGCTGATTTCGATTCTTTTGTTAGAGTTTTAAAAAATATTTTTTACACTATCTTTTACACTATAATTTTTGCATATGTGCCAGCCGTATAAAGGGTCGCTGGTTTCGAAACTGATGTAAGAATTTCAAAAAGTTTTTTGACACTAGGGTGGACCTTAAAAATGTATTTTGTGGCTTTATACTCGTTGTAGATTCGCTGGTCCCTGATTTCGAATCTGATGTTAGAATTTCAAAAATTTTTTTGACACTAGTGTGGACTCTAAAAATGTGTTTTTGTTTTATACAATTTCAAAAAGTTTTTTGACACTAGGATGGATCTTGAAAATGCGTTTTTTGTTTTATACTCTTTGTTTCTATGCAAAGGATTCGCTGATTTCGAAACTGATGTAAGAATTTCAAAAAGTTTTTTGTCACTAGGGTGGACCTTAAAAATGTGTTTTGTGGCTTTATACTCTTTGTAGATTCGCTGATCCCTGATTTCGAATCTGATGTTAGAATTTCAAAAAATTTTTTTGACACTAGTGTGGAATCTAAAAATGTGTTTTTGTTTTATACAATTTCAAAAAGTTTTTTGACACTAGGATGGATCTGGAAAATGCGTTTTTTGTTTTATACTCTTTGTTTCTATGCAAAGGGTTCGCTGATTTCGAAACTGATGTAAGAATTTCAAAAAGTTTTTTGTCTCTAGGGTGGACCTTAAAAATGTGTTTTGCGGCTTTATACTCTTTGTAAATTCGCTGATATCTGATGTTACAATTTCAAAAATTTTTGATTCTAGGGTGGACTCTAAAAATGGTTTTTTTTATTTTATATAATCTCAAAAAATTTTTTACACTAAGGTGGGACCTAAAAATGTGTGTTTGTTTTAAACTCTCTGTAGATGGCTGGTCGATGATTTCGAATCTGATGTTACAATTTCAAAAATTTTTTTATTCTAGGGTGGACTCTAAAAATGGTTTCTTTATTTAATATAATCTCAAAAAGTTTTTTACATTAGGGTGGACCCTAAAAATGTTTTTTTGTTTTATACTCTTTGTAAATGCGCTGGTCGATGATTTCGAATCAGATGTAAGAATTTCAAAAATTGTTTTAGACACTAGGTGGACCCTAAAATGTGTTTTGTTTTTTTTTATACTCTTAAGTCCAGTTTTTAATCCAACTTTTCAAAAAATTCAAGCTACATACGAGGAACATAATGAATTTTAAATGCTCAACGCTATGTTGCGTCATGGAACACACATCGCTGGCTACGATAAGTGCATATTTTAATCTATCATAAGAATTTTACATCTTAATTTTCAATAAATAAATAATTTTTTCCTAAAATATTATGCTTTGTTTACACTGAGAGCTGAATGCGCATTTACAAATCCACATTTACACATTTGCACATTGGAGAACGGCCCTTAACTCGTTATAGGAGTAACAGGGACAAATATATATAGTTAATGCTTTAAATATGCATTTAGCTCTCAGTATGAACATAGCATTAAATTAAATTTTGGTTTTGATTGTTCATTTGCTTTGAAAAAATTATATAAAATACAAAATAATAAACAAAAATAAAAATATACAGCTATTACTTCGAATTAACTTCGGGGTTGAAGAAAAAGCGTAGATAAGAAACTTCGTTCCTGACGGGGGTCCCCCGACCGCACCACTTTTTTCACTGTGTTATTCACTGTAGCCGAAAGTTTGCCGTTTTTAGTTTTTTTTTTTTTATTATTCGATTGCTTACTTTTTTGCAGTATTTTTGCAGTTAATCCATTTAAGCAATACTTTCCAGGAATAAAAATAAGCATTTCCAAAGATATCTTAAAAACTGCAGAAAAAATTATGTAAAACATTTATAATAGTTATATAATATTTTGATAGATTGGATGATCTTTTCCAGTATTTATACATATTTCTGAACATTTATTTAAAATTACCACTACCACACTAACCAATATTGTTAAGAAAAGCATGATTTTTGGAGATTTTTCAAAATGGTTCAGCTTTCTAAAGGTTATCGTTACAGCTGAAATATTTTGAGAATCGTCATAAAATAGATCAATGTTAATTTTTAGTCGGTCACAACGCACCTTTATTTTCCTATATTAACATACGTATGCACATTTATGTAAATATTTTTTCAGATATTTTTTTTTCTTTTTTAGGTATAAAGGAAAAGTAATATTCATCCATCAATAAAGCAATTAATGTATTTAATTTTAAATAAATCTCCTTGATTAATTATGAAAACTTTAATTAAAATAGGTAATCTACATCTGTACAAAGTTTAAAGTTTTCTATAGATTGTAATAGTCATAGATCAAAATTGTTCGTCTAAGCAAACACCGTCCACACCAGCTGTCCAGGAAATGATGTCCTTAAAATGCTTCTTATGCACTTCCATGATTATTCTTGCATTGTCCTCTTTGTCTCTCAAATGGTCAAGTATCATTTGTCCACGTGAATGCAAGCCTGATAGCTCCACAGTTACATGATAGTTACGACTCTTAACGATGGCATACTTCGGCAGGATGTAAGTAGCAACAAGCATAGCATCACAAACTACCCAGTTAACAAATCCCTTTGGAGTGAATACAGCATCTTCAACACGGTTCAGAAGTTCAATTGCCTTGCTAGCTCCCTTGGCAAGCTCTTTCATGCGCCAAGCCTAGGCGCAATAATAAATAAACATAAATAATTTAAAATTATTCTAATTAAGTGCATATTTTTGTCTACTAACAAAAGTGAGACCAAGGTCTCCGTCAATGCAAGTCTCCCAAGGCATTATGTTAAGGGATGTTTTCACATTTTGTAATACTATGTTTGCTGCTTCAGGATCAACCATAAAATTGAATTCAGCACACATGGTGACGTTGCCCTTTCCTTAAGAGATATATAATGAAAGAATTTCAACATTAATATAAATTTAAAATATAATAAGTAAATTCATTACAGTTAATAATTAATAAAAAAAAAACTAAATTAAAATGGTCAAACAGCGATGAAATCAACAATTACATATGATATTAAAACCAAAATGTCATTACAATTAACCATAAGTAACGTTAATCATTTAGAATGTTAGTATTAAAAGTTTTTTAAGCTTTTACTTTTTTATTTTGTGTTAAAACATCATTCAAGAACTGATAAGAATTTGCTTTAAGTCTTGAACAAATTAAATAATTCTTTTTATATTTGCATTAGAGATGCAACGGAAATCCGGCAAACCGGATAGTTGCCGGATAAGATTTGCTATTCCAGATATTCCGGATATAGTAACTCAATATTTGGTATTCGGCCAGCTGGATAGTTTGTTAAAATTATTTATTTAAATAAATCTTTATCAAGTAAATATCAATTATAATATTACTAATATATAAATACTAATTATGGCGGCTTTTATTTAAATGTGAGAAAGTAATAAGAACTTTACAAAGTATCTTCCAAAAACCGTAGATTACATTCTTAGGCTGTGTGCGACTAAACTAAGTTGTGTCGATAAGGCAGTGCTTCCTAAATAATTTTGGTAATTCTCGAGCTACTTAAATGCTTCCTTAATTAGAAAGCACTGCCTTATCGACACAATTTAGTTAAGGTCGAATTTAGATCAATTCGCACACAGCCTTAGATTCACTTTAATGATAAATTCATATATAAATTAAAAACTTAGAAAAACGGCAATTAGTAAAAAGACCAAAATTAATAAGAGGCAGATTATGGTGAATAAAACATAAATTTTCAGCGTTCGAAGACAATAGGCGATTTCGGTTGTTTTCGTAAACTAAGCTAGCTTCGAAAAAGTCTCTCGATATAAACGCTACTGCAAGAGCTAAAAGGTAGAATGTCAAATGAGGATATTTTTTGAGTTAATCGACCTCCATGCGTAAGAATCGTTTCAAGAAGTATTTAATCTCGGTCGCAATTGGGTTTTTCTCTTGATCGCGTCACTGAATATTCTTTTTAGCTACCACTTCATTGAAACAATCCCAATACGTGTCGTGAGATGTCAAAGTTACTATTGCCATTAGGCAATAATTTTGTAGAACTAAAAACTATTTAGATTTTATTATTTTAGCAATTATTTTTATTATGTAAAAGTGTTTTCAACTTTATTTGCCATAAAACAAATGGCAGCACTTCATCCGTAGGTTGAAGCGTGTCTAATTAGAAATATATTTAATTTGGTGACAACGAGGCAATGAACATACCATCTGGCCGCCGGATATTCGGCCATTTGGCCTTGCGACTCAACGGATATCCGGTATCCGGCCAAATCAATATCCGTTCATCTTTGATTTACATTAAAAATAAAATTTAATTTTATTTATTAGGGCGAACCTCTTTTACCGTCCTTAAATACTTGCATTTTGAATTCTAAATTAAATTGTAAAAAAATACTCTGCTGCATATGGGTACGATGAAATTATTTTCCCCTAAATTTCGTCTTAAAAATTTGTTTTAATATAAACGTGCACCATGACGTATGAGTGTTATTTAATTTAGGAAATTTCATTTGAAATCATGACTGAGCTGCCTCCTAAAATATTTCTATTCGGCCGCCACTTCTCTGAAATCAGTGGAAAACCTCAGATAGTCAGCCCTATTCCAGAATCCGTCGTAGCGTAAATTTTCTTTCGGATTCGTAATGAAGTATTCTACAATCCGAATCGAATTCGAACATTCTTACATTCGTAGCATTGCAACTACACATTCCGAACGTATCAACTTTTGACAGCTGTTTTTCGGATTTTTTCACGAAAGCCTTGCCTCGACGGATTTGTTTACGACAAAAGAAAACAATTAAATTTTTATAGAATAAGGTCGTAAAATAAAACTTATAATTAACTTTTGGTTGATAAAGTTAAATTATTTTTATTTAAGCCTGTGAATAAGTTAGTTGAAATTTATTTGGTGCATTTCCTACGTTTCGTAATCCATTTCCAAAGGGTTGATGGAATCTTGCAATATTCTTCGACGAATTTTCATAGATTCTCTATGTGAGAAATCTTCCTTTTATTGTTCAAAAATTGCAAATGCAATGAAATCCATTAAAAATCACAGCTAAAAAATACAATGTTGATCGAAAACACTACAGTTTTTCAATTTATCTTTTTATTTATTTGTCTGCTGTTGAAACCAGTTGTTTTCGAACTCCCGAAAGTAAGTTCGAAAAGGGGCAGTTTCGTTCGGATTTGGAATTAGCAAATTTGAGACGTACGATATGTCGAAAAAAAATGTAGAAACCTCAAATGTTGAAATGTTTCGAAATCGAAATAAAAAAAAATCGAAAAAATTAAAAAGATCGAAAATGGTATATTCTAAATAAACAATGGATACGTCGAAAAAATGTCAAAATGCTAAAACCTTCACTTCACTGAAGACATTTTTGATCGAAATAAAAAATGTCGAATAAATGAAAAAGATCGAAAAAATATCGAAAATGGTACATTTAAATAAAACAATAGAACTTGAACTTAATTGATGTATTTTATTAGTTTTGTTGCTGGTTATGCAAAAATAATATAAAATTAAGTTTAAATTAAAACAGATGTTAGGATAAGCTTAGGAAATAGGCGTAGAAATTTCTCAAATCATAAATCGATTCTATAACTACTTAATATACACTAAAAATTACAAAGCAAAATTTCAAGTCATTTAAAAATTATAAGCATTTGAGCGAGCGTCCTTTCGCAGCGGTTTCAGTATCACACTTTTTTTCAAACGCGTTTTTCTCGAAACTACTTTTTTCGACTTTGTAAACATTCTATCTCGCAGAGTTTTTGATCAATCCTTACCAAATTAAGCACACATTTTTTTATATATGTATACGGGCTCAGTGAATAAAGGCCTAACGAACTAATGCCTAATTTTTCAAAATGAAAGAATGCCTAAACAAGAACGCCTAAGAAGAAAGTGAAAGAACGTCTAACTTTAAAAATGAAGGAAAGTCTAATTTTAAAAATGAAAGAAAGTCTAAATTGTTAGGGTTTCTTTCATTATGAATTATTGTTTTTATAATTTTAAAAACTAATAATTTTCCCTTTTACAGAATGTTTACAAGATAGTGTATGCATTTTGTAAAAGGGAAAATCAATTGCTTTTATAATTTTAAAAACTAATAATTTTCCCTTTTACAGAATGTTTACAAGATAGTGTATGCATTTTGTAAAAGGGAAAAATAATACCATTATTTTAACATTTTGTAAAAGGGAACTTACCTTTCGTAACCAATCAAAAATGAATATATATCTAATTAGGCGTTTTTTCATTTTTGATTCTTAGGCTTTCTTTCATTATGAAAAATCACCTAACAATTTTAATGAAGGAATGCCTAAAATATTAGACATTCTTTCATAATGAACAACCGCCTAATTCCTATATAATTTTTTGTTGCAATTTTTAGGCATTATTTCATTTTTTTTTTTAGGCGTTAGTTCGTTAGGCCTTTATTCACTGAGCCATGTATACGATCTATTTGGACTGTGCGAATAATCACCCAAGTTACAATCGCCCAAACCCAAAAATGAACAATCACCCAAAAAAAATTGGGCGTTTGTTCATAATATACAATCGCCCAAAAAAGTGATGAACTATCGCCCAAAACTGTGAACATTCGCCCAAATCGTGAAATGAATAATCGCCCCAAAAATTTGGGCGTTTGATCATAATGCACAATAGCCCAAAAATGTAATGAACAATAAATTAACAAAAACTTTTTTGGGCGATTTTAAATTTGGACGATTGTTCAGAATGAACAAAACAAAACGAAAAAACAAAACGAACAATCGCCTAAGCCCAAAATGAACAATCGCCAAAAATTTTTGCCTTTTTTTTGGCGATTGTTCATTTCCGTACTTTTGGGCGATTATTCGCACAGTCGTATTAGTTCTTGCGAATATTCGCCCAAGCTGCAATCGCCCAAATTTTTTTGGGTGATTGTTCATTTCGGGTTTGGACGATTGTATTTGAATTTTAAAAACTACATTCCGTACAAGAAAAAACTTTTTTGGGTGATTGTTCATTTGGGGATTGGGCGATTGCAACTTGGGCGAATATTCGCATAGACTAATACGGCTGTGCAAATAATCGCCCAATTATAGAATTGGTAAACCATTTAACGGCCATAATGTCCATTCCGAATAAGACATAACCATATGACAATCGCACAAAAAATATTTTTGGGCAATTAATCAGTCTTCAAAATTTGGGCGAACATTCATTATGAACAATCGTCCAAAAATTTTAGCGTTTCTTTTTTTGCGATTATTGCGAAAAAATGTGGGCATTTGTTCATTATGTACAATCGCTCAAAAAAGTGATGAACAATCGCCCAAAACTGCAAACTTCCGCAAAAATCATGAAATGAATATTTGTTCATAGTTTACAATCGCCCAAAACAGCAATGAACAATCATTATTCATTATTCATTCTTCGAAGTTTGGGCGTTTGTCTATTGTGAACAATCGCCCAAACCCAAAATGAGCAATCGCCCAAAAATTTTAGCCGTTTTTTGGGGCGATTGTTCATTTTCGTTCTTTTGGGCGATTATTCGCACAGCCTCTATTTGAACTTCAATCATAAACAATATCTTTATTTTTAATTGTTTTTATTGGAAAAATAAATAAACCGTAAAAAATCGTGTTTAATTTTCAAATTAAAAAATAAAATAGAATTTTTTTATTTTTTTTTTGTGATAAAAAAAAGTTATTTCAGATAAAAATTGTGACCTCCAGGATATACACAAACTGCCGATCCGGATGGCGATTTACAATATGCAGCAGCTTAGGAATTTTTCAAGAAAAATGTTTGAAAATTTCAGTAAATGTTCTTCTATATATCTGTAAAATAACCTCAAAATCTCAATAAAATATATTTATCCTTTATATGTAAAAAAATTGCTGAAAATTACTTTAAATACGCCGTCCTACACCTTTTTCCCCTTTAATAAGTTTGTAGTTGGTCACAGATATAACACACTTTAGTTCAAATGATCAGTTCTTAATCTAAAATCGAAAATTATCTGTGAAAGCGATGATTAGTGGTGAAAGGTAAGAAGAGTTTTTTTAATTTGATTTCTCGCCTAGAGAAAAGCGCATTATTCAAGAAAAGTACTCATTAAAAAAATCAAATATAGTGTGTATACAGTAGGCCGGGTCGGTCTCCATAAAGAAAAAATTTGATAAACACGAAACGATTTCGCGATGTGTAACCCCTTAGGCTAGCTGGAATTTGTTAAAAAAGTTTCTTTTTTGAAAACCACTTTTTGTATGGGCAAGTTTTTTGTTTCTATGAATTTTGAAAAATTAAGCTCCAAAAATGGTTACTATAAGCATAATTCTGAGAAATCTACTCGTTTAGGATTTTTTTTTGCAACTTTTTTGTGACTTTTTTTTATACATTTCGACACGATTTTGACACGATTTCAACTTCAATCGCTATAATAACGGCATTTGTCGTCTGATGTAGTCGTTTAACCACCATCGGAAAGGTAAATTCCTTACCGTAATCTGGGGGCGAACGTGTACATTTTAAAACAAAATTAACCCATTGAGAACGGACAAAGAGATCCTAGTCTTCAAAGGGTTCTTCAATTGGTACCGTAACTATTTGTGTGTGTCTATTATTTTTTATTGTTTTTAATAGAAATAAAATTTGAATACCTTTCCAAAAAATTAAATCTTATCAAAATCAAGTAATTTTTGTTAACGTAGCAGTCATTTGAACTAAAATTCAACAAAAAATATCAAAATTTACCAAACTTTAAAAAAAAATTTTTTTAATTTGTTATACAGATAGTAATATTTTTTGGAGATTTATTTTTGGATTTTTTCGTTTTTGACAATTCATAGAAACAAAAAACTTGTCCATACAAAAAATTGTTTTTCATCATTCGACTCGCGTCGTTTCATCATCGAGGTCTCGAAGTGCGACTAGCCAACGGTAATTGTGTTTGTGCGCCATCCGTTGATGTGACTGACACAATTAAAGTACAGTTTTAAATAGAATCAAAAAGATTCGTAGTTTGTGATGGCGTTATAAATCTTATGATTTGGCCAAATAATTTTCTCTTCACTGAGGATTCTTCTTGAGCTAAGGAAGCCTAGTTTTCGGAGTAACTTAAAACAAAAAAAATTGTTTTTTTTTCCAAGAAGGCACATTTTAAAAATTCCAGCTAGTCTAAGGGTTAAAACATCTCGCAATCTTTTCGTGGAGGGTACTACAACGAGCCAAGGAATATTTTAGACCAAGTTTATTACACATTTTTTTTTCGACCCGGCCTTGTATGCAGTACAGAAGCGAAACTTCTTTCAATTGAGAATAAGTGAGATTTTTGTGAACAATCTATCAATCTATCTTTTCAATCTCAAAAGAAATGCAATACAAAATTTGCATTAAAAAATATTCGGTTTATTTAACATTTAACACTGTCATTGGTTGGTGCTTCAATTGGTAATACTGATTATGTAGTTTGTGATAACTAAAATATGGCATATATATGCTCATAATTCGCTATTTTTTACATGAAAATATAGAAAATATAGAAAAAAAAATGTATATTACAGTTCACATCAAAAAGCCTACGACTCCTAGAGGGATGAAATGTATGAACTGGTCCACATTTTATAGGCGTTTGACAAGGTTCATGGCAGCAACGAGCCGGGTTTCAGCTATTTTTACATAAAAACAAATTAAAATATTTTTGCATAAAGAATTTGCTTTTACATGAACATTTGATTTAATCAGGCTTGTGCTGCATTTCGTGCAAATTCAATTCGAAGTGAATTCAATTTATTAAAAAGCAACGGACCGAATTAAAAATGGCGTAACATAGTAAAAACCTGATTTAGGTTACCTGTCCAAAACGGACTATTTGACGTGGTCATAAAAGGTGAAATATAACGTGAATAACAGCACAAAATGCTTTGGTTTCACATTCAATTTCGTATGAAAGTAAAATGCAGCACATGCCTGTATATATATGATTTTATATAGGTATGATTTCAAATCAAATTCCTTAAATAAAATGGCACTCATACGTCACGATGAACTTTCATGTGTTATTAAATTCTTAAAACAACATTTAGTGGCGAATTGATTCACCCATTCGCAAGAATTTTTCCTTAGAATTAAACGTAGAATACGAAAATCAATGATTTCATTTGTAGGTGCTATTTTTTTCTTACCTCTAACATTTCCACCCATTATATAAATATCACGTACTTTATCCAGAAAATCATCGCCATACATAGTGATGCAAGTTGCAAAATTGGTCAGAGGGCCAACAAGTATAAAGTCGACCTGTTTCGGATACTGTAAAACCGCAAATTTATTGTACTAAACTGGAGATGCCTTATTATTAGGTCTGTTTCCGTACTCGATTCAAGTAATTGTAATAGATTAGACATGTTATTCTTCTCTCTCGACTTTCAAAAATTTGTAAAATAACGCTTTTAGCAACTGCAAGTTACTTGAATAGAGTACTGAAACAGACACGTCTCACGAACCTTACATGCAAACTCGTACATGGCATTAACAGCATGTTGTTTTTGTATAAGTTCAACATCAATCTTACGTTCGTGTTGTATATCACCAAATCCATCCACACCATGAAACTGTTCTGTACATCTCCATATGTGCGATATGATGGGCTTGGCACAACCCTTGTAAACCGGTATCTGAAAATAATGTGTATAATTTCTCCTTTTTAATAAGCTAAATCAAAATAAGTTAAGTTTTTATAAATAAAACTTACATCGAGTCTATCAATGCTATCCAAGACACGTAGCGTATTCGTTGCTGCGTTATCGACATCGGTATTTCCATGAACGCATGTTACACCAAGTATTTTGAATGCATTTGTACTGGTTTGCTTATATTTTTTATACACTTCCTCGGCCTTAGTCAGCATCAATAGACCCCAGGCATCGTCTGTGCCAACATCACAGTCATAGATAACATAATTGTTCATGGCTTGAAAAGGTATGTCTTATTTATGCTCTAGTCATAAGATGGTCTTGCAGAAGTTTTCTGAGATAAAAATAATACGTTTATTCGTTAAGTTGAATAATTTTAATTAATATTAGTTTTCCTTTTTTATTACGCCATATCCAAATTTTTCAAAAGTAATTTTAATCAACAGTCAAATTCTTAAAAAGTCTTAAATCGTATCAGCTTAATGTTTATTTATCACCTTCATGCTTATAAGATGGAGGAAGTCAATGTGTTTTACTCACTGCTGTTGGAAAATATGTCCTCTTCTAGACAATTTTATTTAAATATTTTTTTTTTCAAATCCTTTAGAAAGCAACATGAAGGCTCAGTTCACAAATTAACAATCTCATGCTTTTTAAATTTTCTTCTTCTAGTTATTTCATATTTTTTTTAACAACTCTTACTTATCGGAACTATAATAATTAAAATACACGTGCTCACCTTTAGTTACTACACAGCAAGTTCACAAAATTCGCTAATATTTTATAGATTAAAAAATATCGTAAAAGTTTAGCTCTTACTTCAGCTACTTTAGAATAAGAACTAAAAATGTTTTCTCAGATTTAAGAGAAGAAATTATTTCATGAATCGCCAACGTGAATCGGTTGTCGGTTAGGGCTTTAAAAACGCAATGTATACTTTCTTGCTATTTTTAAGGAAACAACAACAAACGAACAAACAATAAATATAAAATAAAAAAACCAGTTATGAGTGAGTATAAAACATGTTAAATAACCGGCAACTAGCAAATTATTTTATCTACAGTGCTTTTTAAAATAGTGATAACAGTTTATTTATCAGACATAAACTGCTTGAATAAATATTAACCCTTCTATGCAAGATTTTTTTATTAAAAATAGTTTCTGTTATTCAAGCGTATGCAAAACTATTATTAATATAAAGATAATTTTTTAAATGGGTTTTCATTAAAATTTCGATGCATGGCTATAGTTCAAAAATAATTTTAAAAAATCCTTTTCTTATATAATTTCTAAGTGGCCTGGGAAATGTTGCCCTGCTTTATACGGTAGTTATTGCGAAGAATTAGATTTGCTTAAAGTACTGTGTAAAATGTATTCTTGAGGCCAATAGTATCATTTTATAAAAGTATATATTATTTATTAACATTAGTACATTAAGATTCTAGATCTTTTTGAGTGCAATTAATAAATATACGTAATCAACTGGCAAATTAAAACTTAATATAATAAAATTTTAATAACAAAAGACGCTGCAGGTATTATAGATTTTATAAGATGGCAAGAAGTAACAAAACGAGGTTACAATAAATGTATCCCCAAAATCAATTTTTAACTTAGTCATCATATATATGTTAAATGCATTAAAATTCAGTATTTTGCTAGATATAAAGCAATAGTTAATTTCATTTATCAATAAAACAGTCAATATATTTCATTTAAAAGTAGCTTTCATGACTACTTTTATTAATTAACATTAAGATTGTATGCTTTTTGTACTAGTTTAAGGTCAAAATTGTTCATTTAAGCAAACACCGTCTACACCAGCTGTCCAGGAAATTATGTCCTTACAATGGTTCTTATGTATTTCCATGATTATTCTTGCATTGTCCTCTTTGTTTCTCAAATGGTCAAGTACCATTTGCCCACGTGTATGCAAGCCTGATAGCTCCACAGTTGCATGATACTTAAGAGTCTTAGCAATGGCATGCTGCGGAAGGATGTAAGTAGCGACAAGCATAGCATCACAAATTGCCCAGGTAACTAATCCCTTTGGAATGAATATAGCATCTTCAACACGGTTCAGAAGTTCAATTGCCTTACTAGGTACCTTACCACACACTTCCATACGCCAAGCCTACACAGGAAAATAAAAAAATAATTTTTACATTATCTTAATTAAGTGTTTTGTCTATTTACAAAGGTGATGCCACGGTCTCCTTCAATGCAAGTCTCCCAAGGTAGTATGGTGAGAGGTGTTTTTACATTTTCTAGTACTATGTTTGCAGCTTCAGGATCAATCATAAAATTGAATTCAGCGGACTTGGTTGCGTTGCCCTTACCTTTATGAAAAAAAAATAACAACACAATTTTAGCACTAATATTATTATGCTATTATAAGTGCAATATTTATTTATTTTTTTATTTGTAAATGAGTTCTCGAAAACAGCAAAAGCGATCTTGATGAAATTTTCTATATAGAGAATTAAGTGGGCGAAAAATCGATCCAACTGGTCTTATTTCTGAGACGGCCAATTAGGCGGCCACAAATATTTTATTCGGTAAAAAGTTTCTACTCAAGTCTGTTATTTGATTTTAAGCCTGTACGACCATTGGGACACATTAAACACTATTCAACTTTATAAAAAAAAATTTGTTTAGCAGCGCACATTGGATATTTGACCAATTTAGGCTGCCAAAACTATTTATTATATTATAGACTAAAGACTTTTGTGCGGATTTAAGTACATTTTATGGCGATATGCGTACTTTTAAGCTGTGAGGTGAAAATGTTGGAAGAAAAATTCCTGATTCAGTAGTTTTAAAGAAATTAATTGTTTTATCGATACAGAATCAATAAGAAAAAATGCAAACATGAAAATCAAAATCAGTTTAATTATGTTTTTCTTAATCACCTTTCTTCCATCTTCAAGAAAATAAAATAAATTAAAGAAAAAAATAAAATTGCGAATTTTTTGCTCAATTGCTTAATATTTGAACCTGAAATGACATATTTACACAAATTAAAGCAATCATTCAAACAAAAAACGCCGTTAGTTATAATAATATGTGACTTTGAAGCAATAAAATTTATATTGCATTCTACAAATGTTGGCATATATTTTAAATTACATTACTCCACAAATTTAGGAAAAATTTCACAACGAATGGCGATATTTTCTAAAGTAAAATTTTTCCTAGAATACGAATATCATTATTATTTTTTTGATTGGCCCTAATTTCTTATATAAATGTCAAAATTAAAAAAAAAATCCACTTTTGAGAGCAATTTTTTGCATAAAAGCTTTTGTAAATTATGACTTTGCTGTAGACACATATGGGCATTTCCGTAGCTACGCACGCGACAGTCGTACGACTTTAATGAGTAGAAAAACAAGTAAAAATTAAACTTACAGTTTTCTTATTATGATTTTTCAATAGCTTACTAAGCGCACTATACAAGGTGGAAAAGCTAAGAGTTGTCAAAAGTTCGGCTCTCAGAAGCCACCAAAAATGATACGTTACGTGACAAAATAGAAGTGGTTTTTACCTGCATCAATATAAACGAAAAAATTTGCGAAGTGTGCACGAGTTTTTTATGAAAATTTTTTAATATTATCTGGAATAATGTTGCTACATATTCATAACTGTTTCGTTGAAAAATCTTTTTTAATTCTTTTTATATAAACCATAGTATGATACGTTACGTGATATACGTTATGTGACAAATTTTTCCTTCAAAGAAGTGTAAATATTTTATAATTTTATTTATTTAATTGAACTAGAAAAACATTTTAAGTGTAATTCAGGACCGTTACAATCGAAAACTGAAAAAATTTTTCAACTTTTGTCACCATTTTTTAACTTTTGTTGCCATTCATCATGTTTTCTGCCATTTTTTTAAATTCAAGATGAGATCAGCTCTCAGTACTCTCACAATATAAATTTAAACATTTTTTCTCTATTGTGGAGGTTTAATCGAATTGTAAGTAACATTTAATTTTTCAGTCGTGGTAGACCTTTTGGCGGAAATGCCCATAAATGCTTAAATTTTTGTAATGAAAGTTTCTATCAAATAGGAGGGTTAACTTTTTGTCGCTCATAAAATTATTTTTTTAACTAAGTACATTCAATCATAACAGGATTATCACTGACTCATATCAAAATTGGATTTTTTTTAATTTTGCCATTTACATGGGAAATTGGGGCCAATCGAAAAAATCATTATGATTTCTGGATTTGGATTCTACGGATAATTTTCTACAAAAAAATGTTATCACCATTCATTGTGGAAAACCTTGTTTAGTTGTGTTATTAACGGCCATTTTTAAAACCAGACAGGGTAGTGTTAGGGCTTAATGTGCTCTCTTTCTTGGCGACCATAACTGTCAAAACCAGTCATTTTTACATTTTGCCTATTTTGCTTTCTCATCGGTTGCAGATTTTGTATGAGGTCACCGGCTCTCCGTTCTAACACTACCTTGTCTAGTTTTGCCATGCTTGTTCTTATTTTACTCAAAGTCTAGAGTTCTAACAAGGTAGAAGAATACAGGTAGATGCACCAGATGAGAGCATACTGCCGGAAATGTCAAAACGAAGCAAAACTTTTTATTTATTTTTTTCTTGTTTCCATTCGCCACACAGCTAAATTTGACAGACATGGCAGTATGGAAAGAGAGCACAGTCAGCGCTGCAGCTACCTCTATTCTTATATCATGAGTTCTAGCATGGCAAAATTAGACAAGGTAGTGTTAGGGCGGAGAGCCGGTGACCGAAACTGTCAAAACGAAGTTGACATTTCATACAAAATCTGCAACCAATGAGAATGCTATATGAAAGCAAAAATTGGTTTTTGAAAAGAAAAAAACAGGTTTTTTCATGGGGTAGGCGTATTATTTTTATTAAACCGAATTCCTACACGAGCATTGAATTTCAATCCTTTTCGAGTTGCTCAATCTTTTCTTTTGCAAGGAGTGCATAAACTATTTGGTACCTCTACCATGAATGCATTTACATCGTCATTTTCGTAAACAATCCCCAAACTATAGCTAAAATAAATAAAAAAATTTTTTGCAAAGATACTACTTAAAACTTTACTTAAAGAAACAATACCTCGAGCATATATTTCTTTTCATACATACCTGATTTTTATTAAAAAAAATTTGGTACAAAAAAAAATGTTTCTCCAAAAAAAGAGATGGATTCCAACTAATTTTGAAAAAAGAAAAGATCTTTTTGGCTACGTTTCAATTTTTTATATGAAAAATATGTTTTACTTGAGAGCTGGAAACAGGCCTTTATTTTGAATAAAATTCTTTCAAATCTTTCCTTTAATCGAGCCAAATTAACTTACATTTTCTATTTTTTGCATCTTTTAATTTTGATCAAATATAAAAATATTTTGAAATATTTGTTAATAAAGGAAGGCTTGTAAAGGAAGGCCTTACTTAATTATTCGATGAAAATATCCTTCCGAAAAACAGAAAATGTTTGACCCAGTACATATTTTTTGGCTGTTTGTGCCAAATTTTATCACATATTGAAGCGAAACATCAATTCAAACTTTCTTTCGAAAAATTGGAGGCTCGAAATCGATTTTAGACGGAGAGTTTCTTTACCCTCCTAGAACATTATCAGCACTTACGAATTTTTTTAAAAAAATTATCCCTCTCTTATGTTATGTAGGATTATGTTATATTGATTCTATTAATACATTTTTTTAAAGTGCAATTTTTTCTTACCTCTAACATTTCCACCCATTATATAAATATCACGTACTTTATCCAGAAAATCATCGCCATACATAGTGATGCAAGTTGCAAAATTGGTCAGAGGTCCAACAAGTATAAAGTCAACCTGTTTAGGATACTGTAAGACCGATAATAACTGTACTAAACTGCTGATGCCTTATTATTAGTGTGTCACACAAACCTTACATGCCAGCTCGTACATGACATTAACAGCGTGCTGTTTTTGTATACATTCAACATCAATCTTGCGTTCGTGTTGTATATCACCAAATCCATCCTTGCCATGAAAATGTTTTCTACGGTTCCATATGTGCGATATCATAGGCTTGGCACAACCCTTGTAAACCGGTATCTGAAAATAATTTGCCTTATTTCTGCTTTTTAATTCTTTCTAAGGAAGAGTGAATACTATTCCCACCAACATAAGTAGAATGCTTTATACGATATAAGTAGCATTTTCTCACAGTGGATTCAACCGAAAATATTTTGCTGTTAAAAATATCTCCTCTACCTTCCAAAGCCAAAGCTAAACCGTAATAAAGTGTCAAGTTTTTACAAATAAAACTTACATCGAGTCTATCAATGCTATCCAAGACACGTAACGTATTCACTGCTGCGTTATCGACATCGGTATTTCCATGAACGCATGTTACACCAAGTATTTTGAATGCATTTGGACTGGTTTGCTTATATTTTTTATACACTTCCTCGGCCTTAGTCAGCATCAATAGACCCCAGGCATCGTCTGTGCCAACATCACAGTCATAGATAACATAATTGTTCATGGCTTGAAAAGGTATGTCTTCGATATAGGGCAACTATTTTAAAGAAATAATAATATAGAGCGTGAAAACAGAGTTAGTTATGATCAGAAATGAACTTAATAAAATAATATACATGTCTCTCTAGGCAGAGATATTTGTAGTAATCATATCTGCTAATCTCCTCAGCTAAAGATAAATAAATTATCTATGCTCTAGTTATAAGATGGTCTTGCATAAGTTTTCTGAGATAAAAATAATACGTTTATTCGTTAAGTTGAATAATTTTAATAAATATTAGTTTTTCTTTTTTAATACGCCACATTTTATATCCAAATTTTTTCAAAAGTAATTTTAATCAATAGTCAAATTCTTAAAAAGTCTTAAATCGTATCAACTTAATGTTTATTTAACACCTTCATGCTTATAAGATGGAGGAAGTCAACGGATTTCACTCACTGCTGTTGGAAAATATGTCCTCTTCTAGACAATTTTATTTAAATATTTTTTTCAAATCCTTAAGAAAACAACACGAAGGCGCAGTTCACAAATTAACAATCTCATGCTTTTTAAATTTTCTTCTTCTAGTTATTTAATATTTTTAATTTTAACAACTCTTACTTATCGGAACTATAACAATTAAAATACACGTGCTCACCTTTAGTTACTACACAGCAAGTTCACAAAATTCGCTAATATTTTATAGATTAAAAAATAACGTAAAAGTTTAGCTCTTACTTCAGCTAATTTAGAATAAGAACTAAAAAATGTTTTCTCAGATTTTAGAGAAGAAATTATTACATGAATCGCCAACGTGAATCGGTTCTCGGTTAGGGCTCTAAAAATGTAATGTATACTTTCTTGCTATTTTTAAGGAAACAACAACAAACGAACAAACAATAAGCATATAAAAACTAGTTATGTGTGAGCATAAAACATGTTAAATAACCGTCAACTAGCAAATTATTTTATCTACAGTTCTTTTTTAAATAGTAATAATATTTTTTTCATCAGATATAAACTGCTTGAGTAAATATTAACCCTTCTGTGCAGGATTTTTTATTAAAAATAATTTCTTTAATTCAAGCATATATAAAATTACTAGCTTAAACCCGGCACGTTGCTGCCGCGGCCCCGTTGCCAGACTCAAAGGCTGTTGAATTTCTCAAATTTAGGTTGTATGGGAGGTGACACGCCCCCTTCTTCAACGCCGTACAAAGTTATCAGTAAAACTGCATGTGTAAATTGAGTTCGAATACTGAGTTCCGAGGCTGTGCGGCCTATAACTCAAAAGCTAATCGATATCGCAAATTTGGGTTGTATCGGAGGAGCCACGCCCCATTGTAAAACTTCCATAAAATGTTATCAGTGAAACGCCACGTGTAAATTGTGGTCGAATACTGAATTCGGCCTTTAACTGCAAAGCTATTCGATATCCCAAATTTGGGTTGTATGGGAGGTGCCACGCCTCTTTGTCTAAATTTAATAAAATGTTATCAGTGAAACGCCACGTTTAAATTGTGGTTGAATACCGAATTCCGAGGCTGTGCGGCTTATAACTCTAAAGCTATTCAATATCGCAAATTTGGATTGTATGGGAGGTGCGACTCCCCCTTGTTTAAAGGCCATAAAATGTTTTCAGTGAAACGGATTGTGTAAATTGTGGTCGAATACCGAATTCCGAGGCTGAGCGGCTTATAACTCCAAAGCTATTCGATATCGCAAAATTCAGTTGTATGGGAGGTGCCCCGCCCACTGGGGGCAGGAGAGTGAAATATACTTTACGACCTATTCTCATACCTACCAAATATATATACAAAATTTCTTGAAAATCGGTCCAGCCGTTTCGGAGGAGTTCTGCCTCAAACACCGTGACACCAGATTTTTATATATTAGATTATTAATATCGCCCATTTCAGATTGAGGTAACATATCAGTCGCACTGACCATCTCCGATTTGGCTCAAATTTTGTTCCTACATTGGTTTATTGCTTAGAAAACCAAATCCGAAGTTATAAATTTGTAGAACCATTTTTCAAGGCCAAAATAGGGTGTATTTTAAAACAACGTAGTTCAGTCAATTTAAATCCGATTTTCGTAAATAAGGTATCATTAGAAAGGTTATTTTGTCTTTTTTAAGGTAAAAATATAAAACTTTTGGAAAAATTGCAGTAAGTTGGCCCATTCTTAATTTCAAAGTATAATGCCATGCCAACAGCAGACGCTATAATTTTTTTTAGTTTTTTTTATTTTGTTTTTTTGTACGTTACAATACCTTTCCAACGACATAAAATTAAGGTGTGCTCTTGAAGGGTTCAGAAGTTATGACGTAAAGCGTGCAGTGTTAAAAAATTTTCAATACAAATTCAACTAGCTATCAAAGCTTTACAGCATACATGCTCAGCAAGTAGTCTATTTCTATTATAAGCTCGTTTTTTGCAAAAACCACAACAAAACCAAAACTACAAAACTTTTAACTCCGGAATTGGTTTTCTTAATAAAAAACCGATCTAAAAACAAATTTTGAGCCTAATCGGAGATGGTCAGTGCTACTGATAGGTCACCTCAATCTGAAATAGGCGATACCAAGGTAATTTTTGAATGAGTTTTCACTAAAATTTCATTGGATGCATGTAATTCAATAATAATTTATAAATCCTTTTCCTGTATAACTAGGTGGCCTGGGAAACGTTGTCCTGCTTTGTACAGTAGTTACTGCGAAACTGTAAAATGTATTCTTGAGGGCAACAGTATCATTTTATAATAGTATATATTATTAGTTAACATTAGTATATTAAGCTTCTAGATCCTTTTAAGTACAATTAATAAATATACGTAATCAACTGGCAATTAAAACTTAATATAATAAAATTTTCATAACAAAAGACGCTACAGGTATTATAGATTTTATAAGATGGAAAGAAGTAACAAAACGAAGTTACAATAAATATATCCCCGAAATCAATTTTTAACACAGATATCAAATATATATTAAATAAAGCAATACTTAATTTCATTTATCAATTAAAAACAATCAATATATTTAATTTAAAATTAGCTTTAATGAATACTTATATTAATTAAAATTAAAAATCTATGCTATTTGTACTAGTCTAAGGTAAATATTGTTCATCTAAGCAAACACCGTCTACACCAGCTGTCCAGGAAGTTATTTCCTTACAATGGTCCTTATGTACTTTCATGATGATTCTTGCATTGTCCTCTTTGCTTCTCAAATGGTCAAGTACCATTTGCCTGATAGCTCCACAGTGGCATGACACTTAAGAGTCTTAGCAATGGCATGCTGCGGAAGGACAAGCAAAGCATCACAAATTTCCCAGGTTCCCTTTGGAATGAATATAGCATCTTCAAAACGGTTCAGAAGCTAATTGCCTTACTAGGTACCTTACCACACACTTCCATGCACCAAGTCTACGTAAGAAAATAGAAAATACTTTTTACATTATTACCGGTATCTGAAAATAATGTGCCTTATTTCTGCTATCCAAGACACGTAACGTATTCGCTGCTGCGTTATCGACATCAGTATTCCCATTAACGCATGTTACACCAAGTATTTTGAATTCATTTGGACTTGTTTGCTTATAATTTTTATACACTTCCTCGACTTTAGTCAGCATCAATAGACTCCAGGCATCACCTGTGCCAACATCACAATCATAGAAAACATATTTACTCATGACTCAAAGAGTTGTGTTTCCGATATGAGGTACCTTTTTAAAATAAAATAATAAAGGGTTAGGTTACAAGCAGACAAGGTTTTTCAGTTCGTTTTACAAGGTGTAAACAGAGTTTATTGCCATTAGAAATAAACTTGATAAAGCTCTAAATTATAACCTTGTAAAATCTTCACAGGTCACAATTAATTATAAATCTTAATAATGATTATTTATTATTCAACAGCATTATTTATGCGTAAAACGAAACGAAGGCTGAAAGTGGTGAAAGAAGCGAGCAACAATTCGAGGGCAATTTGAGAAGTTAGTGCATTTTTTAATTTCCCGCGAAGTAACTTTAAATGCAACTCTGATCCTGTCAACTATTATCTATTAATAGATTACTGTCAAAATTTCAGTTCGCTGCGACGCTCAGTTTGTGTTTGGCAGCCATTGACAGCAGACGATCTTGTGAATTTTGGCGGAAATGGAAAAAAGTGAATTTCGTGTGCTCATCAAGCATTATTTTTTGAGGAAAAAACCATCGGCCAAACCATGGAAAGGTTTGATAACTATTATGGGGACTCTGCACCATCGATTGGAATGATTCGCTTAATTCCGATGCGGTCGTAAAAGCACAAGTGACGTCAAACGATCAAATGAGGTCACCACACCAGAAATGGTCACTAAAATTCACGATATCGCGTTGACCGATCGCAGAGTTAAAAGTGGACAAGATTGTTGAGGCCATAGGCATCTCAAACGAACGAGTGTGGAACATTTTACGAAATCATTTGGATATGAAAAAGCTAAGATGGGTACCGCGTTTGCTCATTCTTGACCATAAACGCGATCGTGTGACTGATTCAAAGGCGTGTTTGGCGATGTTGAACAAATATAAGAAGGATTTTTTCCTTCGATTAGTAATTGTGGACGAAACATGGAACAGTCGAAACAGTGGACTTCACCGACCGAACGTGCTCCGAAGAAGGCGAAGACGGTGCTATCGGCCGGAAATGTTATGGCGACAGTATTTTGGGAAAAACGCGGTATAATCTACATCGATTACCTTCCACCGAAAAGAACGATCAAAGGCGAATACTATGCAGCCGAATTGGAGCGTTTCATCGACGCTTTGAAAGAGAAGCGTCCCCATTTGGCGAGAAAAAAACGTTCTTCCATCAAGACAATGCGCACGTTCACACAAGCCCAGCTCCCATGGCGAAATTCCACGAATTCCAGTACGAATTGCTTCCTCATCCAGCATATTCTCCAGATTTGGCCCCTCCGACTATTTACTGTTTCCAAACCTGAAGAAATGGCTCGGCGGAAAGAGATTCACCACCAGAGAGGAACTCATCACCGAAACAGAGGCCTATTTTGAGGACCTTCCAAAAACGTATTTTTCGGATGTGATCAAATATTGTCGTATCGAAATTCTGTGGGCGGCATTTTCTTGGTAATCACGTCAGGCAAGTCCTGACAGAAGAATGATATTAAGCATATCAAATGACAGAAGACGAGAAAATTTAATATAATTTGGAAATTTGCAATACTTTGGCGTGCTCATAGTTTTAACAAAATTTTTCTGCATAAAATAGAAATTTTTTTACTATTTTGTCTACTGTCTTGCCAACTGTCTTACCAACTGTCTGGACTCTTATTCACAGACACAAAGTTTGACAACTAATACGTATTTTTCACTGTCTTGACAGTACTGTCTCGTGTAACTCCCGTGTTATATAAATTACAAACCTAAGCAAACACAAATTTTGTTACCAAAGATTTAGAAGTAATTTCTATAAAATTCGAGATAAAAAATTTAATGGAGTAGGTACTCTTTTATCAAATTGGCTCGTGTTTTCGATCTTTTTTTTTTGATTTTCGCATTTTCAAAGTTAAAAAAAAATATGCATTTCATTAGTCTTTTTGAAATTCTTCATGACATTTAGTCATTGCTAGTCCTTCTAAAGGCAAAGCCTTTATGAATTCTTTTTTGTCATTTTTCTAGATACGAGAAAATGTTTGAAAGTATTGCTTTTTTAGTACACAACAAAATTAAATAAAAACCTTAAGTTACCCTTGGAAGACGATTGGAGGAGAAGTTGATTTTGCGAAGCACTTGCGATTAGCCCAAGGGTTCTTTGGAAGATGGATCGCTTTTCGATCGCCCAAGCGTTGATTACGCCAATCAAGAAAAATTTTCAAAATCTATCTTTGTTCATTTCAGCGATTGTTGAAAGATCGATTGCCTTTCGGTCGCCCATGCGATAAATACGTGATTCAAGAAAAATCTTCAAAATCTTCCATCGCTCATTCCAGCGATCGTTGGATAGTCACTTAAAATAATCATCGAAAAAATTAAAAAATTGTATAGACATTTTGTATAAAATAAAAATAATTCAATTATTAAATTAAAAAAATTATTTAGTTTGGTACAGAAGAAAAATAGAAAAAATAAATTATTTGAGAGTCAAATCCCTCTTCATTGTTCTGTCTTACTGCTTGGTCCGATCACCCTTCCTTAGTCGGTCACCAGCATGAACAAAATGTTGTTGCAGCACTTTATTAATTCCTGCAATTCCTGCATCGTCAAAATTTAATTTTAAATGAAAATGAATTTTTTAACAGACATCTTGAAAAAGAAAAACAAATTAGGAAACTAAAGCATGAAATAAAAAGTACTTAGTTGTTATAATTATCGGAATACTAAAAAAATATTTTTTTTAAATTGTATGGAAAATTAAAATATTCATATCAGCGGTATTTGCGGTGGTCGATCTTTTTGTTGACCGATTTGACAAGGAAAGTCGCCTGTAAAACAACTTGTAACGTTCAACAAAGACGCTTCGCAACAAATCGCTGAGGAACCCTAAAAGCGATTCATTTGTCATTCTTGTCGGACCATCACTTAAGGCCTCTTTTGCCGATTTGTGTGCGACTCTTCCCGTGAATCGCTAAGTACTTCTCTTGGCGAATCTTCCAGTCGAATCGCTTAAGACTCCTCTCAGCGATTCTTCCCAGCGAAACGCTTACAAACCTTTTAGGCGATTCGTTTACGAACCTTCCCGGCGAATCGCTTTTATGGTCTGAGCTGCTTACAGTTGGCGATACCGGAATGACTCCCAAATGAGCTCGCCGGCGATTGTCTCATCTTCCAAGCGATACGCTGGCGATTCTGAGACGATTGAAAATTTTTGCAGGTTAGAGTAACCCTTTAGAGTTTGTCGAAGTCTAAATAAACGATTCTTAGATTAAATTGCGATGTTGCTAGCAACATTTGTCAACAAAATGTTTTAATTAAAACTCTATCAAAACGCTTGCATCAGAGTATAAAAGTGAAAGAGATATGAATTTTTTTTTGTTAATAACAAGTTTTATATTACATATTTGAAAACCTATGAAATGATTGAATTCATTTAGGATCATCCAGGATGTAGTTTGGTGCTCGAGTTTTAAAAAATCGATTTTTTTTTTAATTTTTTTCAAGTTACAGTATATTGAGAGTATACTATAAAGATTTGAGACCAAAATTCAAAACATTGACGAAGTTATAGCACATAGTCGAGAGCGCGTCATAAATGCTCGGGTATACACCACTCAAGAAGATTTTATTTGTTTGACATTTTCACAAATATCTCTATCTAATATATAGAGCCAATCCAGAACTTTTATGACTATAATTATAAAATCCGAAGAGAAACCAAGGTCAACATTCTCCAATATGATAGAAGTTGACGCGTAAAAGGCACAGTTACACAAATCAACAATCTCATGCTCTGTAAATTTTCTTTTTCTAACTTTGTAATATTTTAACTATTTAAAACAGTTAATGTCACATCGATGTACTTATTTTTGCATTTTGTACAATTACAACTTAAAATCACGTTCTCACTTTTATTAACATTAGACTTTAGCAAGTGTAAAAAATTCTGCAATATTTTTTAGTTAAGAAGAAATATATTTAAGCTGTTGTTAGTTTTATCGACCTTAATCCTTTATTTACTAAAAGTTTCTCGTTGTTTTCGGGCTCTAGGTCTTATTTCAAATTTATAAAAAAAAATTTATTTTGTATTTAAAAAATTGGTTTTTTTTCAATACTTCAGACACCTTTGGTGTCCGTTTTCAGGAAAATCTAAAAATCTTTAAACTAAAAACAATGTATAAAATCTTACGGAATAATAAAGTCGACGACTTGTTGTGAATGTCAAGTTATTACTAAATTTTTGATATGTTTATGTTTTGCTATTATATGTCTGTAAATATGTTGAGTGTGTATCGTTTGTTTCTTGTATAATATTCATGCGTTGTAATATAAGTTCGGCGAGTGTCCAGTGGAAGCACAGTGGTATGCTAACGTTGTTTTGTTGTCAGGTGTTACTTTTCTTACTTTGTACCATTGACATCAATGAATGTCGGCCCAACAAGATTCGAACACAACAAAATCACTGCAACTATAATCTTACTACCAATTTTACTGTTATATGAATTCCACTGCTCTTAATTTAAATATACATACTGTCCCACTGTGCAATTAAAAAAAGTTCCATAGTTGATTTTATTTGTTTAAATTCTGACTGCAACATGTTGGTTATCATATTGCCTTTCTAACGCGATAAAGATAAACAAAATCGATTAATTGTTGGTGTTGCTTTCTTTCATAAATTAGTTGATCTAAAGCTCATAAAATTATAACCTTGTAAAAACCAGCTAATGTTTGACAAATTGGAAGGGCTTTGTATTGTAGCAGAAATATACAGCCCCATACTGAATAATTTTTCCTGGGGCATCGGAAAAGGGAGTTTTCATTTTTAAGATAAAGTTGAAGAACATTGTGGAAATTTTTAATGCAAATTTCTTCATCAACCATCAGTATTCATGGGTATGAGCAAAAAAAAAAGTGAAAAGGTTAAAACGCCCTTTTCCGATTCCCCGGGAGAAAACTTTCATGATTCTGCTGATTATAAACTTACTTTAAAGAGAGTGTCTTTGGTTATGGGACACGTTAGGATTTGGCTTGTAACTCTTGATCAAGTGTATAATATGTGAACATATGCATAGCTATGGAAAGCTTATCAAATATATAAACTTTACCCAGTCTTATAATAACACCATTACGTACGATTACCTCAACGCCGATTATGAAAGAATAAAATGTTATCTTAGTTCTCTAAATTGGAATCATATTCTATTCAATTTAGATTTAGACAGTGCTGTCTCTATATTTTATCAGCACATTTTTACCGCTATCGAAAGTTATGTGCCAAAAATAAAGAAAAAGAATAAGCTCACAGAACCATGGCTAGACAACAATCTCAGATTTTTGAGGAATCAAAGAAATAAAATCTACAAACTTCTCAAAAACACTGATAATATAAGCGATGCACTGAAGCTTAGATATGACGAGCTATCAAGAGAGTTCTCTATCAAGTCAGAAGAAGCGTACAAGTTGTACACGAACATCATCGGAGAAAAAATTGTCCAAGAGCCGAGAAAATTCTTTGACTTTGTTAACATGAAGCGCAAATCTAGCGGCTATCCATCGTCTATGTTTAAAGGTAATGTCACTTCGTCCAATTCTCTTGAAATAAGCAACTTGTATGCCGATCACTTTAAGGAGGTCTTTTGTCTTCCTACCACCTTATCTGAAACTTCTCCTAGCTCAACTATTATAGTTGATAGTTTATATTTAACCCAGGAAGAGATTTCTAATGCAATAAAAGAACTGGATATATTAAAGGGACCAGGACCAGACTTAATACCTACAAGCTTTTTGGTGCGATGTTTAGACCAACTGCAATTGCCATTACACATAATCTTTAACGAATCACTGGTTTGTGGGACATTTCCTTCATATTGGAAATCATCCCATCTTACGCCAATTTACAAGAATGGTGATAAAAGATCAGTTGAAAATTGTAGAGGCATAGCAATCTTGTCAGCCATTCCAAAACTTTTTGAAAAACTTATTTGTAAAAAGCTAACAAGTTTCATTAACCCTCGTCTAAATGAGCAGCAACACGGGTTCCGAAAAGGGCGATCTACCACCACTAATCTCATGATTATGGTATCAGATGTTTTAGTCAAAATGGAAAAAGGGCACCAAATAGATGCTGTTTATACTGATTTCAGTAAAGCTTTTGATCGAGTTGATCACAACATTCTTATATATAAGTTAGAAAAATTTGGTGTTGCAGGGTCCATACTAAGTTGGCTAAAATCATATTTAAACGGCAGATCCCAGTTTGTTAAATTCCAGGGAGTTCTATCGAAAAAAATTGCAGTCTCCTCGGGAGTTCCGCAAGGTAGTCATCTTGGTCCTCTTCTTTTCAACATATTCATATCCGATCTGTCAGAAGTTCTTAACGATATCCCACATCTTATGTATGCAGATGATTTAAAAATGTACTATTCAATTCAATCAGATGTAGATGTAAATTTTTTGCAATCAAAATGGTTGTCTCTTGAGCAATGGTGTTTTCAAAATAAACTACATCTTAATGTCAATAAATGCAATGTTATTAGCTTTTCTCGTAAAAACAACGTAACATTACATACCTACCACCTCAATAGTATCGAACTAAAAAGGGTCAACCATATAGTGGATCTTGGAGTTGTCTTAGATTGCAAGATGCGCTTTAATCTGCACTATGATAAAATTGTGTCCAGGGCCAGCAAACAGCTCGGTTTTATAAAAAGACGTGCAAATGAATTCAAGAATATATGGATCACTACATCCTTGTACCGTGCATTAGTGCGCCCAATACTTGAATATGCATGCATAATTTGGAATCCATCTTTCGATTCCCATAGAGAAAGAATTAAGTCTATTCAAAAGCAGTTCTTACAATACGCGCTTAGAGATATGTACAACCCCCATGATTATTGTAGCCTTCCATCATATGAACATAGACTCAGCCTTTTAAATTTGATGCCACTATCAACAAGAAGATAGTTATTGGGCTCATGCTTCACATTTGATGTAATTAATGGTGCTATTCACAGCGAATATATTTCTAATATGATTTCCTTTAACGATCCAATTAGGCGCACTAGGCATACTCGATTGTTAACTGAATATCAGCACCAAACTACATATGCAAATAATGAACCCATCAATCGTTGTTGCAGAGAATTTAATAATATCTCTATATACTACTCACCTTCTATGTCCAAATCCTCTTTCAAGCAAACCCTATATAAATCACTCAGTAATCAGAATTAACACAGGCCTCAGATAAACTACATACATGTATGGATTTATATGTATAAGCATTTAGTTTAATAAATCAAAATTCTTTAACATCCCTCTCCAAATCTCCCATTTACGTCCTTATAGTCTTTAAGAATAATATATATACATCGTATCTTAAGTGTGTATATAGTCTCTCTTGTTTTCCTCCTCTTCTCTTAGTTTTGACATGGTTTTTGAAATCATGTCAATCCGGTGGGCGGAGTATGCCCACTAAGAGCATCAAATAAAAAATAAAATAAAAACAAGGAAAGGGGAGAAGAAAAACAAAAAACTTAGTAATAAGTAAACAAAACCTGTTAGAATAAGTTAGAATAAGTAATTTGCATTGCCTTGTTTGGCCAATAAATAAATAAATAAATAAGCTAACTTTTTGCTGAAGTAACTATATTGATTTAGTCAACCAGAGTAATTATGACCAATTTTATGAAGGGACCATTTTTCGCTAAAAAAAATTTACCCAGTTGTGGGACACCTTCAAAAATCCACTAAAAATTAAAAAAATATGAAGAAAAACCACAAAAAATACAATAAATAAATGTATTAATTTTAGAAGCTTTCAATGGAACAAAAAACAACAGAAAATGGCACTTCTCTTATGTTATTCATCATCTTCTAAATGCGTAAAAATGCAAGAAAACACATTAAATATGATGATTTGACAAAAACGATGATATTTGACAGTTTCCCAAAAAACAATTTGTGTCTGTACCAAACTACTCAGGCACAAGTCCCGAGTATCGCATTCAATATTTTTTTAAAAGCTACGAGTAGTAACGAAAAACTTCGAAGTTTAAGAAAAAAAATTAAGTGCACATTGATATTAAGCCGAATGCACACAAGCTTCAGCGAACATTACTTGAGAAAATAATTCATATATTGTGTCAATAAAGTAGCTGATATGTATCGAAATTGGCCTGAGTCTTAACTATAATGTACCCGAAACATACCCATACCTCGAAAGTCACCAGAAATAGTACCGTAGTAAGTCTGTATTATGTCAATAAAGTGTTCAAAAACGAGCGACTATATTCGGACACAATAAACTGACGAATACCCGATTCGGTCTTCGTTCGTACATTGTGCCTGCCCAATGTGTTCCAGAACTAGCACTTCTTTCGATGCAGAGGTCGGACATTTATCGACACCGGCACCGGACATATATCAGCTACTTTATTGACACAAAATATAAAATTATTTATCGCGTTTGTAAGTCAAACGTATACTTACTTACTTACTTAGGTGGCCATAACAACCCGTTTTCGGGTTTCAGCCGACCTCATCAGCTCTCGCCAGGCGCCTCTGATTTGCGCGTGTCCTCTCCAATCGGCTACACCAAGTGCGGTTAGAGCTTCCTCGGTCTGGTCCATCATCTATCGGAGGTGTGGGCTTTCTCTTCGTCGTCGACCAACGACCCTCGCCTCGAGCACCTTTTTCAATGGAGCTTCGTCATCCATACGATGGACATGACCCAACCAGTGTAGCCACTGCACAGTTACATGCTGAACTTCGTCAATGTCTTCGTAGAGCTCATAAAGCTCGAAGTTTATTCGGATGCGATAGTCATCGCCGACTCAAAAAAGACCGAAGATTTTGCGAAGGACTTTGCTCTCGAACACACCAAAGCAGCTGCGTCAGTTTGTGAAACTACCCATGCTTCAGCGCCATTAAGAAGCACAGCCAGAACGAGCATCTTGTAGAGTGCTAGTTTTGTCGATCGATAGAGGGCTCTGGAACTTAGTTGCTTACAATTGTTGTTTTTCGCTTTATCTCCAGGCTGACATCATTGTTGTTGTTTATGGCGGTGCCAAGGAATATAAGCTCCTTAACTACTTCAAAGTTATAGCTTCCGGATGAAACGTGGGAGTCTAAACGCCGCGCTCCTTTGCTTGAAGACAGCATATACTTTGTTATGCCCTCGTTTATCGACAAACCCACTTTGGCTGATTCCTTTTCGACAGCGGTGAAAGCAGCGGTGTCATCTTTCTGTGATGCACACCGGCCTTTCGTACGTTCCCCTCCATGATAATGTTGAAGTGATCGCAAGATAACGTATCGCCTTGTTTAAACCCTCTTTCGGTGTTGACGGTTTCGGAAAGGTCATTTCCTACCTTGACGAAGCTGCATATGTTGCCTAACGTCATACTGCAAAGTCTTACCAACATTGCAGTTATACCGAACTCAGACATTGTTGCGTATAGGCAATCCATTCTCGGGCTATTGAACGCAGCTTTATAATCGACAAAGAGATAATGGGTGTCAATTTGTTTTTCATGGGTTTTTTCCAGGATTTGTCGTAGTGTGAATACCTGGGATATTATGAATTTTCCAGGTCGAAAGCCACACTGATAAGGTCCTATCAGTGTTTTTGTAATCGGCTTTAATAATTCGCACAGTACGCTGGATAGAACCTTATATGCGATGGGTTAAGACTGATACTTCGATAGTTGGCGCAGATTGTTGGGTCTCCTTTCTTAAGTAAAGGGCAAAGTACGCTGAGATTCCAGTCATCGGGCATACTTTCCTCTAGCCATATTTTGATGATGAGGTAATGCATGCGCCTTATCAATTCATCGCCGTCGGTTTCAAACAATTTAGCTGGCAAGGCCGTCAGCACCCGATGTGTTATTCTTTTTAAGTCGCTGAATAGCAAATCGAACCTCTTCATGGCTAGGTAGTGGTACTGCCACTCCGTCATCGTTGATTGGTGATGCTGTACTGTATTCTCCATGGGCGGATTTGGTGGAATCGTCGCCAGTAAGTAGATTGGAAAAGTACTGCCTCCTCAATCTCAGCACACACTGCATATCCGTAGCCAGATCTCCATTTTCGCATATTTAAATCAGTTGCCATCAACGCAGAGTTCAAACAACAACAAAGAGAGCTTGTGTGCACAGCTTTACACTGAAATAAGAAGTTGTTAAAAGCTATCGCCACATTTGATGCAAGGAAATATTGTCGAGTGTTAATTTTTTAATACGTTTTCTTTTTTGTTTTAGTGCTTTTTTCGCTAACTTAACAAAGTAAAGAGCAAAAACGGTAAAAGTGTTGAAAACAATTTATAATGTTTTTTATATCTGTATAATATATTTGTGTTCTAATTTGTTTAATTAAATTTTTAATGTTCTATATTGTTTTTTTTTTAATTTTAATGAAATAGAAACATTGTAAAATATTTGAGTGCATCCATAAATAAGACAGCGAGCAACACCCTTGCTATATGAACGCTCAAAGCACACTGACTTAAAATTTAAGGCACAGCAGAAAAAACAAACTTTTAAGGCCCAGTTATAATAGACGTAATGTAAAGTAACGTAATGTTGTCAACTGTCATCGTGACGGGACGTAATGTAAGAAAACGTTGTAGCAATTATAATAGGCAGTAGCCAGGCAGTTGTTTGTCGTAAATAATTACACGTTCCTGTACAAATACAATTAAATCTTCAACATCCATAGCTGTGGATACATAAAACTATCACATTAATAACGAAAACTCAACAAAAAGCGTAGCTCAACAATATAAAATAGCGCAATAATCGAATCTAACCTCAATGTTTAGTTGTTCTTTGAACAGACGTAATGTAAAGTAACGTAGAAATCGAAATCCAACGGATCTTTACGTCCCGTTACATTACGTTACTTCTATTATAATCACTTGTATAAGAAAAGTATTGATTGAAACAGTAAGTGACAGAACACACTGCTGCAGTGACATTTCACTACATTACGTTACGTCTATTATAACTGGGCCTTTACTCATTGTACAACAGTGGTCGGCACCCATGAAGCACATGCTTTGCTAATAGTCATAGCCGATACACATGGACTGCAACAGGCGTCCACCGACAAAAAGAAAACTTGCCGTCAGAGAGAAAAGTCGCAATATTCTCGATGACTTCTGTACTGAACACATTGACGACGACTGCAACAGTGCGAAACAACATGAAGAAAGAAACAACATTATGGTAGTATCATTAGATTGTTTCATTCACGTATACACAAACACTTATATTGCTCTGTTGTCGCACGTCAAATTAGAAAAAATTCTAAGCCGACGACAGCGACTTTGTTGCAATCACTCATTGGCCGCATTCAGCGCAGATAACTGTTGTGAACTGTAATGGTAGCGCTACCTTAGTTCACGATGTTTTTCTCTGAATGTGTTGCTACTCTACACGTCAGAAGTTAGATTCAATTTAATTTTTATGTAAATTTAATTCAATTGCAAAGGTTTCTCACTTAAATTTGATGCGTTTTTTCTGCGTTTATAAATTTGACAGCGTCAGTAACAGCATCTGACAGTTAAGCAAACAGTTGTGTTCATGTCGCATAGAATTTGTTCGCTCAATTAAAAGGCGTTCGCTACTTTATCAGTTTTAGTTAGCGCTACTAAATTTGTACCATTCAGCGAATTTTTACACAACAGTTGTCAACTGTTGTCTGCGCTGAATGCGGCCATTGTCGTTGCAACATTTTCACCACATTCACCTCCATAAGAAAAGCATGTAAAAATAATTTGACATTTGACGCACTGTTGCTGTCGTCGTCAATGTGTTCAAAGTTACTAACACAGTGTGTGCTAAATTCGGGACCAAAGTACATTTTCCAAAAACTCATTGGCTTTTTTAAATGTTCTTCTGCAAACGCAAGACTACATTTAATATTTTTTGCAACACATGTGGTTTATGTTGGGCTATACAGCTACGCAATTGTTTTCATTCAAGCGTCTTCTTATGGTTTCTGAGAACACATTTATGCGATATTTTGATGAAACTTAATTTTTAATTTCATTTGAGATCTTAAAAGGAGTCTTAAGTGAAGCTCTGCAAATAAAATGGTCCTCTCTTGCTGTTGTTTTTCGCGCTCTAGGTCGCTGTCTTACATTTTTAATGCTACCATACGGCTCTACATGTAGAAATTCGTTATATACTACCTTTCTGGAATATCTTAGAAGCAGAGCAATCTCTGAAACTGTGCTTTCATCACTTTTCATTTGCTGAATCAACTGGCGCTGAGCCTCTGAACACCAGTAGTCTTTCGTCATACCTTTTTGCAATTTTTTGTTAGAACTCAAATATAAGCTTAATAAATTTAGCAAATTTAACCTGTAATATTTAATCAACCTAAATAAAATAAGAAATGGAACAGTAATTCTAAACTGTGCTAAATTCGTGTCCAGCACTTAAACCACATTGATTGCAACTACTTGAAATATGTAAGAAAACGTAAGAATAACTGAAAAACCAACTAACGTTTCTTTGAGTTAACTTCATAAACAACACTTGGCAAACAATATTTGTTTACAATTCTTAAGCTAAGATGATAAAACTTTTAAATTAGTGTTACTAACACAGTGTGTGCTAAATTCGTGACCACCACTGTATATAGAATATTTATTTTTATACACTAAAACTAATCTCGTTATACAAACTTTAATCTAAGCAATAATTAAAAAAAAATACATTATTCCTTTAATTGAGGCTTGTTGAATAAGTGATAAGAATTTTATAGCTATTGTTATTGCAGCAATGAGTTTCGAAATTAGTTACTTTTCATTAGTCAACATCAAAAATGCCGAAGTATTTGGAATGGTATTTAAAATACCAAAATATCTGATATAACAAGTTAAAGTAAACAAAATCAATGGCAATTTTATTCTCTTTCTTAATTTCTAGCAAAGAAATTCTATGTTTCTTTAGAAAGATCAGTAATTTTCAACAAAACTGTAAATCATTAAGCAATGTTGTATATGCTTATGGTTTGAAACGTTTGTAATTTCTTTCTATGCATAACAAGCAGCAACTATCTTCACTTAAAATTCCGCTTGTAAAAATTTGTCGGTGATGACATTGTAATGAAGAACTGTAAGCGGAAATAAAATCTTGTTTGTGCTTACATTATTTTCTTCTCATTGTTCAAACAACAGTTTGACTTTATTCATCTGTATTTTATTAATCTGAAAACTATTAATCTTTATGTTTAAACCAGAACAAAGGTTGATGTATAAAATAACAAAGTATTATTAAACATTAACTTTGAAGTGCTAGATAAAAGGTAATAAATTCGGTCATTAAATTATAAAAATTATTGTGGAAATAATTTATGGCGTCATTTGCTTTTGTTTGCTTCTTTTCTGTGTTTTCTCTTTCGTTTTCGTAGTGTTTTGGCGAAGAGAGGATTTTCGTTAAATTTATTTGTGCTCTCTGCAATTTTGTGCGTAATTTTTTTGTTCTCTCCCTGCTTGTAAAAATTTTTCGGTGATGACATTGTAATGCAGAGCTGTAAGCAGAAACAACATCTTCTTTGTGCTCACACTAGTTTTTTTACATTGTTCAACCAACAGTTTGTCTTTATTCGTCTGTGTAGCAACATTGTGTTTTTTAACAGGATGTTTTGCAGTGAAGTGTGTTTGTGAAAGTTATTAACCTTTATGTTTAAACTAGAGCAAAGTTTTATGTATAAAATAAACAAGTGTTATTAAAAATTTATTCTTAAATGCTCTATGAAAGGTAATAAATTCATTCATTAAGTTGTTAAATTTATTGTCAAAATAAATTGTGGCGTCATTTGCTTTTGTTTGCTTTTTCGGTGTGTTCTCTTTCGTTTTCGTTGTGTTCAATTTTATTTTTTTCTACTGTGTAATGTAGATGTCATCAGTGTTTCAGCGCCCATGTCCAAACATATGCAATGCAGAATTGTATACAGGTGTTGGAGGCCTCGCAGCTACATTGTATTTAAAAAATAATTGGTTACGTCGTGTGTCCATTTACTACTGGATGTTACTGTTTTACACAAAAAAACACCCTATTTAGACACATCTTTACTCAAGCACACGAGCTCTCTCTTGATTAAACGCTATGATCTTACAATGTATTTGTCGCTCTTTCCAAACAAAACGCAGAAAGAGCACTAATTCTGTGTTTGTATCATCACATAGAAGCTATTTAGTAGAATTTTAGTTATCGTTTAAAACTATCGCTGCGCATTCATCGCACTTTATCAAAAAAAAAAACAGCTTTAATAATTTAAGTGAAAATCTAGACAAAGTACTATATAAATAACCAGCATTAAATATATAGATAGAAAGAAAGAACAAAATTGAAAAGAAAAAGTTTTAAGGTATTGAAAAATTTGTCAGCAGGCATGATCCATGCATGGAAGAAAACATATCAAAGCATTTACAATACTTTTACTTTTCTTAATTTGCAAACTTACCTTGTTTGATTAAAAATAATTCATGCTGAAAACCTTTTGTTATGCTCACATGTGGCTGAATAATTATTATTAATTGGTGTAGTTTTATTTCCAGCTGTGTTCCATGATAAAATAAAAGTTATTGCTATGCTATTTTGCTGAACAACAACGATCGAACAGCGCTTGCTTACATTTCCTTAAATCCTAAAATGTCTACAAGTTATGTTATTTTTGATTGCGATGGCGGCAGCGATGATGCCTGGGCGCTCCTTTTGCTGCTAAAAGCTGAGGAAGAAAAACGTTTGGTCATACTGGGTGTCACTATTTGTGGCAGTGGCAACACCAGTTTGCACAATGCAGCACGGAATATGCTTAGAATTTTAAAGGCTTCGGGAAGAGATGAGGTGAGTTGGCTTTTAAATAACAAAAGATCGAAACATTAACGTTATCTTACTTTCTTTTATAAGATACCAATTTTTCTGGGAGCCACTGAGTCCATTATACCAGCACAGCAAGATAAAGAATCACGTCCATCGTTTCATGGCAAGGATGGTTTTGGCGATGTTCTGCCAGTCGATGTTGACGTTGATATTGAAGAAATGGTTGAGGGCGAACATGCAGTGGCCGCTATAAATCAATTCTGCATCGAGGTAGCTTTGTGTGGCCAAACTATATCTCACTTATTACATTTTTACCCTACTTTTTAGAACTCACAAAAAGTCACCATAATTGCTGTGGGCCCACTTACAAATATTGCACTATGCTACTCCATGTATAGCCATCAATTTGCAAATAATGTCAAGGACATCTATATAATGGGCGGTAATCATCAAGGTTTGTTATGCTGATTTATGATGCAGAATTTCTACCAATTTCAATCTGTCTATTTGTATCTATCTTCTACAGGTGTTGGCAATTATACTCGTTCAGCGGAATTTAATTTTTACTCTGACCCGGAAGCCGCATATATTGTACTCTCCAAGTCAAAATGCCCTATCACAATTCTACCCTGGGAGCCCTGCATGGGTGAACGCTTTTTTATATGCATTGTAAGCAGCTCCGTTTGTTCTCTGCAGTAGACTTCATCGATAACTGTTGTCATTTATTTACTTAGGATTGGCGCTTAGATATTTTTGGACATGAAGCAGCTCAGCTCTCACAAGCTATCCAGATATTGAATGAAGTGGAGCGCGCACAGTTTATACCGGCTGGCTTAAAATGCTGGAACCCATGTGATGCAATGTTAGTTGCTGCGTTTCTGTTTGGATCTCGCTTTATTCGCAAAGAAAGAAAGTGGCATGCGACAGTAGACTTGAAAGGATGCCATACACGGGGTCAGATGGTTTTGGATCACCTGCACGAGGAGAAGAAATATCCCAAGAATGTGCGCATAATCGAATTAGTCGATGCTGAAAATTTTAAGAAAATCGCACGATGGTGCGCCGGCGCTGCAGACATGAAACTGGATTTTGTGAATGGGTTACCGTGTGGCGCTACTAAGGTTGAAAATTAGATTATAAATTTCAGGGTCAATTAAAGTTTTATGCTTATTTATTATTTTATTTTAATATTTGAGATTTCATATCGTAAAATTTAAGTATTGTAAAATATTCGTTTTTATTCTCTACGAGATTTTCATAATCAGGGCTGCAAAGCATGTAATTTCAAAATACGTACAGCTGTACACTACTACACATTAGCGAACATGTTTGTCAAATCACTGCCATGTTCGAAACAGCTCGATAGTTCATTAGCTAATTCGGCAGTTCGTCGAACTTCGCAACCAGTTTTTTGCTACACGGCTTGCTGCAATTTGAATTTTATGTTGCATGTAGTGTCTTGTGTTCGCAACCATAGTAGAACTAGACAAGGTAGAGTTAGTGCTTAATGTTTTCTCTTTCTGACATAACTGCAGTTTACAGCCCACGCGTATATAATTTTTTCTTGTTATTATTAAACGTATTTTAGTCTCCTTAGTCCAAAAGTGCAAAAATAAAATGTCGGTCTCGAATGGCTTAGGAGATAAAATTCGCGAAAGTTTCAAAATTCGGTGTAAATTATGAAGTGTGCGGAACAAAGACCAAAATAAAAAATTAAATATAGCCCAAAATTAAAAAAAAAATAAATGAAATCCTATTATATAAATGAGAATTTTATCCAGAAATACTGTAGACAGCGAAGCCTGTGTTGGACTTACTGAGGGTTGTAATCCCTAAGCAGCGGCCGAAGGCCCCCATTAAAAAGAGAAAACTGCATAGTTATTTTTTTTTATTAAATTTGAATTTAACAGATAAAATTATTTTATTGAAATTGTAGTTTTTCAAGCTTTCACGAATTTTATCTCCATTAAAGACCATTAAAGACCGACATTTTATTTTTAAATTTTTGGACTCAAGAGGCCCACATACGTTTAATAACAATAAGAAAAATAATTTACGCGTGGGCCGTAAACTGCAACTATGCCAATGTAAAATTAGAGTAGGAAATGGAGATATATCCTTGTTAGTTTAATTATAAGCTGGCAGAATATTCTCAGAAGGATGTTATTGAAAAAGCGTGGCCTTTGAAAAGGACACTTTCTTGGAAATATTTGCATAAAATATTTCTGTGTCTAAATTAATAAATGACATCATTGTAGTTTGCAAATATAAAACGTCAGTCTTGAAAGGTTTTTTTAAAATAAATTTAAAAGTTTAAATTTTGAAAATGAAAGTTTAAAAATTCAGTGCAAAATTTAAAGTGTGTGGAATAAAACCAAAATAAAGAACGAAATGTAGCCCAAAATAAAAAAAAAAGTTTTATGAAATCCTATTTAATAAAAAGATAATTATATGCAGAAGTACTTAGACAGTGTATTCTGTGTTGGACTTGAAGAATTATTTACAGATAAAATTATTTTTCCTTGTACGGAGTGTTAAAAACAAGCTTGAAAAAGTAATTTTTTAAGATATTATTAATTTTATCTTTTAAACTATTTAAGACTGACTCTTTTTATTTTGGATATTTGAACAAAGGAGGCCCAAATTATTACACGGGTTATAATAATTTAACAAATTTGTAATTAAATAAGTATTTATGTTATGAATTTTTCCATGTTTCTTTTTGGCGTGACTTGCTCATCTGAAAGCATAGGTTTCAATTAAGTTTAAAACTGAAGTGGCTTGCAACTTTTTAAGCTGTTGCGTTGTTGTTGCATTACTTTTTATTTGTTCCATGTTTAATAGGCCTAAGAAAGCATAAACGTCAAACTAAAACGTGAAAAAGGTGGTGTAAACAGTCATGGTTTGAGATAAAACACAATAACCCAATTACATATGCTCTATGTTTTCTTACAAGAAAATTATGCTTTTTATTTTAAGACAAAGTTAACAACGCGTGTAACGTAAAATAATAATAAAAAACGATTGGTCGAGCATATGTTACAAAACCATGCGCTGGCTTTGTGTAGCATGCAAACTTCTTAAAAATAAATGTTAAAACTGTTAGATTTACTGCTCATCTCATTCAACACGAATTCCTCTACTAGTGAATTTTTTCGCTATAAAAAACTTACGTCTCAACGATTGAGAAAAATTTTGTGGATTTGAGAACTACGTCATCAGTAGTAGAAAATTTCTCTATTGATATTGCTGAAACGAGCTACAATGAAGACAGGCACCATAGCCAATTATTTGGGCAATTCACAGATCATGGTAATTAAGGTTAAGGGCCACTTTATCAATGTCCGGTTAGGGGGAGACCACGATTTCTTGGGCGCAGCGATTTGACAATGGATTCATAAATAACTTTCAGTAAAAATAGGAATGGCCTAAGGAAAAATCACTTTATCGATTTGTTTTCGAGTTATCGATATTTGAAACTAATATTTTTCTTTGATGATCGTCTTAGAAAAGGTTTTTTCCTTTTTCTTTTTATACTACCGAGTTGGTTGAGGTATTCTTTAAAGAGAACATAATAAGTTAAAAATGTCAAATTAATCAAATCCGTTGAGTATTTCACATTTTATAGCCATTTGAATGTAAAAGTAAAATATTTGCTTGTATAAAACTGTTATTTTCTCAAAAATTACCGTTTAAAATAAAAATTTACCTTTAAGTTGGTACATAATATATATGATTTTTCATGGTATTTTTTGTGATGAAATGATTTGCCATTGTACGAAAAGTTGTCTTTTGAAACATTTTTACCTGAGTTGTTTTGCTTTTCTTATAAAGAATTTTTTATTCTACGCAGAATTTGTATATTTTTATATATTAAACAAAAGGTAAATATTTCAGCTTTAAGAATACAATTAGGCAATTCACAGTTCATTCTAATTATGGTTTAATGTGCTATTTCTGAAATGTGCTATTTTGCCTGTTAATTTTTTGCTGTTGTTTTACATGTAAACATAAATTAAACCGGTGTGTTAAATGTTGCCACTTTTGTACATGCACTAAGGCATACTTTTGTAGAGTGTCAATGTGTTATTTCGTGAACAGCTGTTTTACGTGAATAAAAAAGAGTTGCCTGGTAAATAATTTTGATGAAGTTTTCAATAAAACTGAATATTAAATTGAGTTATTTAACTTTTAATAGAATTCAAAACATATGAGCTGCATATTAAAGGTTCCAGCGCTGTTTTAAAACTGCAAATTAAAACTTTTCACTTAAGTTGTGCTCACAGTTGTAAAAATTAGTACATTAAAATATTAAAACATTACAATGAACTGTGAATTGCCCAAATATATTTGTAAAACCTTAATACCGCAAATTTATTTTTTTTAACCACGTTCTTTGTAAGTTGTGAAAATATTAAAAATTGACATTGCAAGACAAAAATTATCCCCACAATATCAAAAAAAAGCGAGTTTGTTGCTTATGGCTTGTTAAAGTCTGAATTGAACGAGTTCCTCACTTGCAAACTTAATGCAGATGGTTACTCCGAAGCAGTGATGTTCCTCAACGCGTCGTCTTTAATTGTCGACGTTTTGGTGCCGATAATGTAGAGAATAGTCAACAACGTAGACAATATAGGCAATTGTGAAAGCAATGTCAACAAAATGCAACACTGCGAAAATGCAAGTTCTTATTAGATTGTGCTGATTCTTAAATTCGATTGAAAAATTCGTTTATTTAACAAAAATTAACAAATTGAACAAACAAAAAGCATGCCTGGAAAGTGTAAAAATAGCGAATAATCCGAACTTGGACTCAATTTAACTAAATACCATAGTAAACATGCAGCCTCTGACTTTAATTATCTACACGTCGTTAAAATAAACAATAGTATTGTTTACATCAAGTTGTCTACGCCGCACATCACTGCTCCGAAGTTGTGGTGCGTGTCACACATCCTCATGTCACCCAAAGCCCAGCAGGTTTTGGCAGAGAAGGGAGGTCTGATTCGAGAGCTAACTGCAATGGTACAGAAGTGTTTAAATTTTGAACCCGCGCTTGCTATGGTGTGCCCCGTTTTATTATGGAGTCTGGAGTAAAGGGTTGTGAGGTCGTAGTCTCTGACAAGTTGCGTGGTCAACGTGCAATATCTATAAAGTTCGCCGATGGTCTGATGATGGTCCCAAGAAACCATTGGCAGATAATGTTTCTGTTGTTGAGCAAAAGGAGGAAAAAATCTAAGAGACTCTAGAGACGGAATACCAAATTCCACCACCAAGCAAACCTTTGGATAATCTTGCTGTGGCACCAAAGTATTGAAAATTTCTTTTATATTAAAACAAAAACTTTAAATAAAATTATTATTTCAGATAATTTTTTATTTGGTGATATTTTTCATATAACTACTGCGATTTAATAACTAATAAAGCAATTGGCCATAAAAAATAATTTAAACAAACTCTTTGCATTTAAAATGTTTCTATTTAAACGCCTAGGTCCAATGTGTATGGTCAATTAGTCTTAACTCTGCCCGGCGAATTAAAGCCCTTCTAGTGGGCCGTTTAGTAAGAAATCCTTGGAAGAGTATTGCCCACTCGTGCCTTCTCAATTACTTCAAGCAAATTACGTGTATGCTCCACTAGTCACAAGTAGACATGCTTATCCACTTCACTTGGCAGGCAGTGACAACAAAAATGTCACCATATTTTAAGCGACTCTCGAAACAGACTTTATTTTGGTTTTGTCCAGTTGATGATGGGAACTAACCACGAAGTACGGTCCATACGTAGTTTTGACAAAAACAGGAAATATATCACATATAAACTTCAATATTCTTGATTAAAACTTACTCCTTAGTAAGCTGCTTCAGCACCTAGCTAATAATTTATCTTACGCTGTGTCTCCACGAGCAATGTTTCGCGCAATATTGCGAGCAAGAAAATATTGGTTAATCTGGCAATTTTTCGATGGTGGGGCAAAATATTGCCGCAATGGGTATTATATGAAATGGCGTTAAATGAGAGACATTATTGCATTAAGACATTTAAGTCTCTAGAAAACTTTAAAAGTTTTATAAAATACTTTCATACAATTAATTACTCATTTTCCACAAAAATTCTCGTTTTCTATATAAGTTTATTTATTTTATAGTTCTATTTTTCCACCAATCTTCATTTGTCGCCATTTTTATTGCTCGCAAGAGCAATACTCTATGCATGGCAATATTGCCCTGCAAGCGTTTGGCAATGTTGCCGGACATATTTCCTTGCTGGCAATTTAGCGTCTCCACGGGCAATATTTAGAAAAATTTCCATTCTGGCAATATTTCATTGCCGGACATATTGCCCGTGGAGACGCTGTGTTAATTGTTATAAAGTCGTGTAAACATTCTATTGAATGTTTTTTGCGTAAATCGGGGAATGTTTCCATTTCCTAGAGGGTTGGTATAAACTTGATCCGAGTATTAGTGCCCAGCACTCATGGTAGAACTAGTGAAGGTATATGCATTTCAGACTGCTCTCTTTTTCTCATAGCCAGAATTGTCAAACTCAAGCATTTTGCTATTCTTGCCTATTTTTGCTTTCTTATCGCATTCTCATTGTTTTCAGATTTTGTATGGGCTGTCAACTTCGTTTTGACTATTATGCCAGCACCATGGTAGAAGGATAGAGGTATATGCAGCGCTGAGTGTGCTCTCTTTCCATACTGCCATGTCTGTCAAATTTAGCTGTGTGGCGAATGAGCCTGTTCTCACGCGCCTTACGTTAGGCGGAGCATCGGATTAGTTTTGACGTATACAGTTAAGGTATGAAGTGGGAAGGTGACGAGTTACGTAAGGCAACTTTTTCAATAATTTTAAAAATTTTGCGATTCATTTTGACGTCTGTTACTTTGAAGTTTCATTGTTTTCATTTTCCTCGTGGTTCTCTTATGTTTTAGAGCAAATAAATTTTGTTTTGCATTGGTTGGGTTTTCACACTTACTTATTTCTAATTTTTTGAGTTGCTCTTTAATTTAAGAATTACAAAGTAATGAATTTTCCGAAATTTAACGGCACATTTTATTGACTTTTCTCGGAATGAAAAATAAGGCGGTCTTAAAAAAGTCGGTAGTAAGAACACCTGACAGATGCATAGTGTGAAAATAACGCTATTACTCTGCCTTTTTTAAGGCGAGTGAGAACAGGGTCAATGGAAACAAAAGAAAATAAAGAAAAAGTTTTGCTTCGGTTTGACAATTCCGGCAGTAAGCTCTCATCTGGTGCATATACCTGTATTTTTCTACCATGGCCAGCACTGTGAATTGCCCAATTTTACTAACTGGCAGCACTGATCAAAATAAAAACATTTGACATAAATGTCAGATAAGACCAGACTATGAGTAAACGTCATTCTCATAGCGTAATTGCTAAATGTCAAATATAAAGAAATACAAAAACAATACAGAAAAATAAAAAAAAATACAGAAAAACAGAAAGAATGAACAGGAAAAATAGCAAGAATGGGCAAAGCAAAGAAACAGAACGAATTGTGGTGAGCAAGTGTTGAGACGTGCATGTTGTCCGTACCGTAACGTTCGTCGCATGCTATTTGCTCTGCTTTGCCAAACACTTGCGGGTCTGACACTTTTTCTGTTTGTGATTCATTATTTTTATTATATAATTAATGCGATTGCCGGTGATCTACAGCAGATTCCTAAATTGAGAGCACTAGAAGAGCAACAAGAACAACAAATTGCAGCAACAAAGAATAAATTAACTACAACTGCTGCTGCTGGCATTGGTGCAGCAACAAACTACAACAAAATGCAAACAACAGACGATGCAAAATTCATTAAAAAGTGAGTGAAAAACGAAAATGCCAAAATGGAATTAGTGCAAAAATGTTAAAAATTAAATAATAGTACACAATTTGCAAAAACCAATAGTATAGTGAAAAGTGTCTTGAATGGAAAGTGATGCGAGTGTAAACTCATTATCGATTTTCCTCAATAGCTACCCTCCCTCCCTCGCACACTTTTTGCAAACATCCATTCGATGTTGAATATGTATTTCAAGTGAGAAAACTTAATACAAAGTGTTTTTTTCTATGTATTATCACAATAAAATTAATGCTTTTGCTAAATATTGTGATTTTTCTTTAATTTTCTGTTTATGCCAAAAATATTTCATCATCCGCTCCGCCCACAACAACTAAACTGAAACAAATTCAACGCTTCATTGCCACAGACGTTGGAAAGGTGGCACCATAGAACCTCATCCAACGGACAAAGCACTAATTGTGAACTACCAGCTGGAAGCGACCGTCTTCGGAGAACCCAACAATCCCATGATTGAGGAGAAGAAGGTGAGTGGACGGACACAAGTTTAATTATACAGCACATAAAAGTGAAATTCTTGTTCTCAGGACAAATCCGTGCACGCGTTGACCTTAATTAAATTTTATGGGGGTATTAAGCATGAGATTATGGAATATTTATATTGAGTTCAATTACGTGGTATGCACCAGCTGCACGATATGCTCTAGTTTAAGGACGAAAAGGTTTTAACTATACGGAATAGTTTTTTAATCCATTAACTGGATTGTTATAAAAAAAATATATTTTCCGAAAACTTAAAGTTAGTTAACAAAAAGAAAAATCACAAACGTTTTTTGGCAAATATTTACTAAAAAAGTTTTAATATTAATATTGAAAATTTTAGGTCTTTTTCTTTTCCAAAAGAAAATTTCCCTACTTGGTTTTTTTTTTGCTACAGTAAAATATATTGATTTTGTAAACGTTTTCCAATTCCTATTGTCTTGACTTTTTTTTAACTTTTCATTGTTATAGGATGTGCGTTTGCTTTTGCTTATGGCAACCACTGTGTTGTATATTTTCATTCCCCATAACTTGACGTTGTTTGACTCAAGTAGACCTTGTCTTGATAAAACCTCCTACCTCCCATGCCACCACACAATGTGGCAAGTGCAGCCAACTTGCTTAAAGTGCTCCATGCTGCCGCTGTAGAGACGTCATCATGGAAACATTTGTTTTGACTAAATAAAACCAAATAAATACTTTTTGCTGTAATGATCAGAAATTGCATTAGATTTCAAACAAAATTGGTAAAAAACATTAAAGCCAGTTTTGTTTCATCATAAGGCTTTAATTAAACATTATTGTTTGTATTGATTTGAATGAACAAATGGCACAAGCAACTTAGTAGTTAGTCAATTTTCATTAAGTATTGCCTCAAACATGAGCTTGGTTATAATTCCTGCACTGCACTATAAAAATAGCCATCTCAAAACTCTAGTTATTTTCTGTAGTTACTGGCAAAAGTAAAAAAAAATGAGTCATAGTCAATTCGCAAACATATTTTTATGCGTAATACATGCAACGTCATAGCTTTACTTTTCATTGTTTTCTTTCGAATGGTATCGTACAATCAATCAGCTTAATCGACTATGAGCTTATTGCTTAAATTTTTAAGTTCAACAACTTCCCTTCTTTTTGTGTTTTTTGTTTGTTTGTCGAGTATGTACTTATTTATGGTCATTTTGAAGTAAGTTTTATTCTTGTTTCAATAAATAATCGTGGTTTTGTAAGATTTATGATGATATTCTTTTGGTCAGTTTCTGTAGACTACTTAACAAAGTGTTTTCGTTTAAGGAAATAATCTCTACAAATATCTACTAACCGGCAAGTGGTTTAACTGAAATTGAATCAATACAAAATTTACTATATCGTAGCTAAGTTTGGCTATAACATTAACTTATTTAAACTCATTATTAAGTTTGACTGTAGTTCTGAGTATATTGCTTTTTATGTGAAGCTAAAATTAAAATGAAAAATTTGCTATTTTTCGATACAAAATTTAACATTGGTTTAGGTCAACATGTGTCCATAACACAAGTGGTTGGCAAAAGCAGCTTTTACTTGTAGTCAGCAGGAGCTTTTTTCAACATTTTTCCTTTAGATTTCTTGAATGTCCTAATGTAATTAAAGGCTTTTTTCTAGAAAGACCTTTCATAATATGAAAAATATTTAAAGCACTCTTGTTATGAATATTTGAACACATGCAAGAATTGGCTTTACAGAAATACTATCAACACAACGTTTTTTTTATGGACATATTAGAGACTCAGTGTATTTTTCGACCGGCTCAAAGCATAAAGCCGTTAATAATTTCCGAAAAAAAGCTTTTTGCACTTTTTCATATTATGTTATTCAAATTAAAAAAAAAATTGTTTACTTTTTCCACACCCAATACGTTAGCTCTTATTATTCTATCTCTATATTCGCTATTTCCTCGTTGGAATAAAAAAGCTGACGTTCATGGTTTCAACGTCTCATGATTCTTAATTCTGCTGTGAATTTTTTTATAAAGTAATCAATAATAAATCATTTTATACACACCTTGAAATGGTACAAACAACAACAAAAAACCCATCTAAGATCAATAACCGCCAGGCACAATCGTACGTCAACTAATCTGAGATTGCTAAACAAATATCAAAACTTAGCATAAATTAACACCTCAAACAGCAGCGGTGCCCTGAACGACCAAACTACGTTAGGCTTAAATTTCGCTTTCATTGCAAAAACAAAACAACAAAAAACAAAGACTAATTGGAAAACATATTTTGTCTAAAGTTTTCAAAGCTAATCTTAAGATAATAGCAAGCAATGGAAACTTTAAACTTTAATAGTTACTTAGTTGTATACTTTTTTATAAGGTGCGTTTCATATTTATGACCCACCCAATAGACTTTGATGCAAAGTTTCAAAAACAACGGTTTGGCGTGTTTTGAGACGATGCCCTTATATTTGCCCAGCTAAAATGAAAGCAATTCCAAGGCTCCTTTCACGACATAAGACAGCGAGACTAGAATTTAGTGAACAAAATATGGACAATGATTGGTCCTCTGTATATGAAATGAATTACAGAAGTGTCATATGCATAAAGTTTACGTTTCTGCTAGCAGGTCATTTTTTCTAATGAAACAAAATGGAACCTTGATGGACCAGATGCTCACACTTTTATTTTCGAGATTTGCGAAAAGAATCTCGCTACTTCTTAAAGCAGAACTTTGGTGCTGGGTCAGTAATAGTCTGGGGAGCGTTTAGAGCGCAAGGGGCGCTGGAAGTCCAGTTTACGTCATCTAAGATGAATAGTGCCGACTATATTACTGTGTTGCAAAGCAGTTTACTAGAATTTTTGCAACAACATCGTGTCTAAAACTGAATTTTCCAGCATGACAATGCACGAATACACACTAGCGCAGAAACAAATACTTGGCTCGCGCGTAAAAAATATTAAAACTTTGAAGTTGCCAGCGTGCTCCCCAGACCTAAACCCAATAGCGAACCTATGGGGAATCTTGATTGATTCGTCGCATTTATATTGACAATCACTAATACAACAACGTTGATGAGTTACAAAATGCCATCATCAATGCCTGAAATAATCTAATTATTTCTTTATTTATTAACTAGCAAATACCCGTTGCTTTGCCTACGATAAGAGTATTAAATACCATGTAAAAGTTTTAAATCTTAAAATTAAAGTATTTCGTTTTATCTTCAAATGCAAAATATTAAAATATTTTTGTTTGTTTAATAATTAAAAAATTGCATATATATTAAAAAATTACTTTATTTAATTTGAATTACCGTCTTGAAACAGTAATTGTTATGGTGACATAAAGTTGTTTGGCTTTTTCTGCATTTTATTTTATTTTATTTATTTTAAAATTTGTAATTCAAAAATGTAATTTTTTAACTTAGATTCTGAATATGAATATATTCTTCTTAAGTTTCGAAAAATTTCCATTATTATGGCATCAAACATTTGGCTATATCTCGAAAACTTAAGATTTTCTCAGTACAACGCATTTTTATGAAAAGTCGTTGATTAATAAAAATAACGGTAAACGAAAGATTTTTGAAAATATTTTGTATGTATATCTAGTAAATTGAAAAATAATTTCCATTTTTATGTCATCAAAATTATTTCAATATCTGGAAAACTACAGATTTTCTCAATATAACACATTTTTTTTAGAATTAGATTGAGAAAAAATCTATTGAAATTACAAGCAAACATCTCGGCCATTTTCAAATCGATGTTCATCAAATTTCCTTTGTCTGAAAGGCCAATTTAGTGAATTTGGAGAAATGAGAAAAGATGAACCGTTACTTCACCAATTCAATGTTTTATATTGTTTTCACAAAACCTTTAAAATATTCAATTTGAGCTCAAAAAATGGTCCCAAAGTTCTTTTTGTTGCAATTTTTGAAGTGAAAACTTCTTTAGTCGCGTTGAACGATTTTGGTAGAGGGTAAATCTTTGGTTTGCGTCATTGTCTTTTTTTCAATTTCCATTTTCCCCACTCTTTCATAGTGCATATCAATAAACAGTTTCTATCATTAAAAATCATAGGCTACCACCCCCTATTATTTTTTTTATAAAATTTAATTTTTTCAAAATGTTATTATATTTTTTACAATGTCCTTTCTACAGCTTAAAAAATGATTTCTGTAAAAAAAAATTTCCAATATTACAAACTCCATTACCAAATTTTAGTCTTATGCTATGTTCACACTGAGAGCTAAATGCGCATTTAGAACAGTTACTATATATATTTTTCCCTGTTACTCCTATAACGAGTAAGAGGCCGTTCGTAAATGTGGATTTCATAAATGCACATTTAGCTCTCAGTGTGAACATATCATTATACTACGTTAACTTTGGGTGAAATGACTCATTTCAGCCCATTCAGCTAAATGAGAAACGAAGTCATCTTATTTCCCATACAAATTCTCAGTTGCAATCCAACTCATTTAAAACAAATGAATGAGATAGGATACGTTCTTAAAACTTATTAAAAAGTACTTCGAACGCATTAAATTCAGATTGTATAAAAAAACAAAGAACACACTAAATACAAAGGAAAACGTCAAACAACAAATCATTTTATACACATGTATCATCATCAATATCAACCAGTAAAAACAAAACAAAGAAAATTAATCAACACCAAGGTTGATTAATATACAGCTGCGAACGATATAATAGCAGTACTCTTATATTCAGAAATGTTTGGATAAATAATTCTAGTTTACAAATTTCGTATCCGATAAACCCATTTATCATTCCTATATGTACTTTCAACGCTGGTTTCAAATATTTATTTATTTATTTATTGCTTGTCAAACAGAGATGACATCTCTTACAGACTATACAAAATAATTGATTACATAAAAATTACAAATAACTTAAAAAAATAATAACAAATAACATAAATTAAAAACGTTCGAGTACCCCTATTTGGTTAAGGACTAGAAAGAGATTGCTTTTAAAACAATGTCTAGAACACTTATTAAAAATATCAATATCAGCTAACAATAAATTAGTTATGCGAAGACAATGAGCCAATGGCTCTTGCTGAGCAAAGTTGCTTCTCAGTGTATTGCAACGAAAATGGAAACATCCTCTTAAGTTTCTACTAGGTGAATAAAAGTTAATCATGGTTAAGATACACGGACATTGAATATTACAGTGAATGACATCTCTAATAAAAACAACAGAATACATTATGCGGCGACATTCAAGTGAATTCAGACTAAACAAAGCACAACGTGTTTTATATGAAGGTAAATTGATTTGCCAATTCAACTTTGAGAACAGATATTTAGAAAAAACTTTCTGGACTCTCTCCAGTCTCCGAATATGCGAGGCATATGAGGGATTCCATATGAAACAACAGTATTCTAGGTAAGGTCTTACCAGGCATTCAAATAGTACCTTGATTGTAAGAGGATTTCTAAAATCTTTAGAGTTCCTCTTTAAAAATCCTAGCATAGAGTAGGCCTTAGGTATGACATAATCAAAATGATCTTTGAAATTAAGCTGGCGATCAAAAATTACGCCTAAATCTTTTTTAAGATATACTCTATCAAGAGTGAGATTATTATACTGTAGCTATAAAATATTGCTGAACTGATTCTATAAAAAGAGAACGATTGACATTTTGAAATATTAAGACAAATATGTACTCAGTTTCCTCCTATATTGTAAAATTTTCAAGATACAGGGTGTTTTACGTTTTTGGCACGTGTTTAGTATTATTGATCTAGAATCTAAACTACTCACCATAAAATAAAAAATTATATTTTGTAATTTAGAAAAAATATCAACTTTTCAATCAGTATATCAACCACTATCGTGTCATGAGCAAAAATTTTGAGATTATTCAACGAAATATAAACAAATTTTGTATCTTTTGTTTTAGCGGATCTGTTATTGTCCAAAGTTAGAATTTAGAAAAAAACTGTTGATTAACAGCCCTATTCTGGCAAATTAACAATTGTTAACCAGCATTTTTTATATTTCTATATGTTTGTTGTTTTCAAAACAAAATTTGAAGCACAAACCACAAAATTTTTTAATGAAATATCTGAAAAGCAGTTGACAATTTTTATCAACATTTTTTATTTTTGAGCTTCAAATTTTGTTTTGAAATAAAAAAATTGCAACAAACATATAGAAGTATTCAAAATACTGGCTAACAATAGCTGCGTTCCTTTCGCCTTCATATAATCGCGATAACAAATTTTCTCAAAGGAACGGCAAGAAAAACGACTCGTAGAGGGCACTACCGTTGCAGTGAAAATTAAATTCAAGCAAGCAATCATGATACAATAGCTATTAGGTGTCATGAGAACGTGTGTCGTTCAAAACTGTTGTGAACTGTTATGGTAGCGATACCTTAGTGAACGATGTTTTTATCTGAATGTGTATTACTCTAAACGTCAGAAAAATTGTAAATTATTTCATTTAATTATTAATATTATGCAATTATATAAATAATTTAAGTGAAATTGTTGGCTCTGTGAATGTGTCCAATGTGTAACACACGCAGTTTGTTTTATTTTCTTTTGTTTAACATTCGATGGTCGCATCTCGTGAGAAAATAGGTAGCTGTCATGGTTACCTAATAGTCATTGTATCAAACAAACAAATAATTCAAGAAATGAAATGACAGCTCATAAAAATATACAGGTGCGCCACCTGTGTTTCAAATTTTTTAAAGGCTATATCACAATTTTATATGGATAGCAAAAATAATCCTATTTGTTATAGGATTATTATTTTTGTTTTTGCTTTGCATGTAAAAAAAAATAATCTGGATTATTTTGAAGCGAATGGAACGCAGCTAATGTGTTAATATGCCAGAATAGGGCTGTAAGTGTATTTTTACATGAAAAAATTACATTTTAAATTTGGTTTTAGAACTAGTGCTATATCTGCCTCAAGTTACTAGTGCAATATATCTCCCACTAGTACGAGTTCTTGCACTAGTACGAGGTAATGCAGCGGGTGATAATTGACACTTTTCGTAGGACAAGCTCATGTTAAATGCGACAGTAAAAAGCATTGCTTGGAGATAGGCGAGGTATTAGTAGCTGTCTTCTGAGTACTGGTGAATTCACTAGTTTTTTATTAGTTCTTGAAGCTGCAGGGTTAACAGAGAATAAGACAAAAATTAATCAATAAGGTACGAGAAGGACAACCGATTTTAACACGGAACACTTGGAGAAGATTAACATTAATTTTGAATTGAGCTCTTGAAATTGAATGAAATATGTCAATCATTGGCAAAACCCTGTTGGCTTCAATAGTTCAGCGCGTAAATGGCTCATTACGAGCATATTCTGTTCTGTGAAAAGGTACACGAAAGTTAAACTGGCTACGAAGGTACCGGAGCGGGGTAACAAAGTCAAGCAAACCAAGTAGACTAGGACACTTCAGGTCACGAATGAAAGTGACTGACTGCATCTTGCGTCTTGATTCCAGGGAACATGTGTCAATTAATGCACATCTAGTAGAGGCTGATTAGGGTAGAGGCTGATGGAGGTTTCAGTTAAGTTTAGCTATTAAATACCTTGTAAACTTTTTCTGGACTCTTTCGATTCGCAGGGCTTGGTAGGAAGAAGTAGATTCCATAATATAGAGCAGTATTCTAAGTGGGTTCGTACTAACGATGAGTACAAGCATTTGAGGGTGTAGAGATCCTTAAAATCTTCAGAGTTCCTTATTAGAAAACCAAGCATTGAGTTTGACTTGTTGATGATGCAATTAATATGATCTTTAATGTTAAGACGAGAGTCAAGTAGATTTCCAAGGTCTTTCTTAGAGGTAACTCGTTCAAGTGAACACTAGTTAATGAAATACGTATTTGTTAATGGAAATGATGATCTACAAAAAGAGCAACATTGACATTTGGTAATGTTAATTGGTAAATTATTCTGCTTGCACCATGTAAAGATTGAGTCTATGTCAGTATGAAGATGAATTTTGTCAGCGTTTGAATTAATGGGCCGGAAGAGTTTAAGGTCGTCGGCGAAAAGAAGGCATTGGGAATGGCGTATGACCCTAGGAAGATCGTTAATAAATATTAAAAACAGTAGAGGCCCCAGATGACTGCCTTGGGGAACACCGGAAGTAACTCTGAAAAGATAGGATACGCTATTGTTTTTTTTGCTGATAGGCGGCGATTAGATAGCAGAGATTGAAACCAATATAGAAGAATTGAGTGAATATTCCAAGGGAGGCAAGCTTTGATATTAAGTGCTTGTGAGAGACTTTGTCAAATGCCTTAGCAGAATCATTAAAGATAACATCTCTTTGAAGACCTCCTTCAAAATTACCAATTATAAAATTGCAAAAGAGTACTAAGCTCGTCAAAGTTGATTTACCAGATATGAACCCATATTGTCCAAGAGATATGGAGTTTTTAACGTGGAATGCCATTTTATCATAAATGATTTAATCGAAAATTTTTGATATGACCGAAAGTTTGCAAATAGGTCTATAATTTTTTATGTCATATTTTGGATCTGATTTGTAGATCATGTAAAAATGTTTCCAAATGTCTATAAAATAGCCACTAGATACTGATTTTCTAAGGATCAAGAAGAGAGGTGTAGCAAGGGATGCGGCACAACTTTTTAAAGCGATTTACCACATTTTGTGTGGTATAGCTTAGAGCAGCCAGAACACAATATAAATGCCCCAACCGTGTCCCATTCCGATTTGTAGGCTTAGCAGCGAGTGCTATAATGCATGTAAAAAGTGAGGTTAAGATGCTTGTTTTATGTAGATTTTCGTTGCTTAGAAATTGCAATCGAATTTCAATTAAATTATAAATATATTTATCCAAATAATCGTTTGAGATCGAAATACGTATTAAAACTGTGGATTTATATACACATATTAATTAATTAAAAATACTAAATCACGAGAAAAAATTTTCGATGTTGACAGTTTGAAGAGTTTGGACGCCGATATTTTTAAGAACCTAATTTCTTCCATGCGAAAAAGAGTTTTTGAAGTAATAAAGGCTAAAAAGAGCCATATTAACTTGTAAATACTTCAATTTTATTATTAAAAGTTTTAAAACACAAAAAAATGAAGCATGGGTAATAAATTTGTGTAACGCTTCATAATAAGATATTTAAATTTACTTGGTCTTAATTGTAAAAATATTCGGTTAAAATGATCTGAGTACCGAATTTTTCTTTCTCCACTTCTTTTTTAATTAGAATATAAAAAATAGGAAACGTGAAATATAGCAACACAATGGGGTGGGTTATAAATATGAAACGCACCTTACGATTTTGTTTCAATATAAATACTATGGCAGCAATAAAAAGTACCTTCATGCTTTAATTATTAATTAAATCGACGTTTGAGTGTGTGTAAGTTAAGCAACAGATTAAGCTACGTTTTAATAAATTTATAACTTGAAATTAAGTATTGGTTATCATTCCTCAAAACTGATTAACTGAAAATTTTTATATATGCCTTATAGTGTTACAAGTAGAATCAAACATAAAAAGTTATAATTTTTAAAGATAAAACTGATGTTTTTAAATCTAAACTGATGTTTCGTAATGTTTTTAAATTCGTGCTCGAAGAAATTTTTCAAGTAAAGTTGCAGGTAGTTTCGTGTTATTTTAATGGAATAGAGAGTGGCATTTTTAACTTTAATTTACTTGGAACGAGTACGGAAACACACCAAATATGAAACTGTCGACAGCATTCAGTGACAATAACTGTCACTTTTTGAACAGAGCTCTTCCAGAGACAAATTTCAATACGTAGTTAATTTGAAAAAAATCAACAGTTGCAGCGTGTATTGGAAGGTCGATTAGTTTATTATTTTTCCGCTAAACGCTTTTGTTTACATTTCGATTTTAACTGAGTGGTAGCATCAGGTTTTACATGCCAACACGTTTGCGTAAGCGTACCTCAGCTACTATTAGTTTCAGCTATTTTGTTTTAAATATGTTGTTGTTGCTGCTCGTCTCCCTATCGGCGGCAACTAGCATGTCATTAAGCAAGAGTTGTGGTTAATTATTAAGTACCAGCTGAAAATAACCACCGTTGTCAGGGCTTTGTTTTTCTAGTAAACAATACTGGTAATAAGTTTTTATGCAATGCAGAAACTATTGTAGAGTATTATGAATTTTACTGGAAGGATCACTTAGGCCCGTATGATACTTCATAGTTTTGTCCAATTTAAAAATCTGAAAACAAGTGGCGCAAGGGCTAGACAGATATATATTGTAGGAAAAGGATGAAAACGTACATCGTGCCAATTTTTTACATCTCTATATGCGTATACAATTAAGAGCTGCACGAATGTATTTGTAAGATATTCGTTTGTTGTTCAAATGATTTTTCTATTCTACTCTCATATCGAATTACAATGTTTTGAAAATAAATTTTGAAAAGAGTAAAACAAATGCAGAGTAAATCGATTATAGAGTAAAACGAATAAGAGTAAAACGAATATATAGCAGAAAACGAGTACAGAGTAAATCGATTACTGAGTACAACGAAAACAAGTAAATGAGAACTTCGGTGAAACAAGCAGATGTAGCTATACTCGAAAGAATTGAAATGATCGATGCAATAAAAAGAGTATTTCGGATATTTTTTTTGTTATATTTTTTTCATAATTTACATAAACAAATTTATTTGTACTAAAATAATTGTGACGTGGTTTTATCAAAGGCGGAGGTAAACTCAGCTGCTCCAGGGTCCTGTGAAAAGGTCCACTAACTCTCGCAAATTATTTTGAAAATTAATTAATTGGTTTTCAGTAATTCACAAAGCAACTTTATTGAATACGCTATCCTTATTATAACCTCTTAATTATGCAGCTTTGCGTAGTCGCTAGTGGGCTTAGTAATCAGTTGATAATCGCTTTAGTACTCTGTCATTAGTTGGAAATTGCTTTAGAAGGAGGTAATCAGTTGGTAACCTCTTCGGTAATCGGTAATCATTTGTAATCGCTTTGGTAATCGGTTGTTAATCGCTTTGGTAGTCGGTAATCGGTTGGTAATCGCTTCGGTAATTGGTAATTGGTTGGTAATCGCTTCGGTAATCGGTTGGTAAACGCTTCGGTAATTGGTAGTCCGTTGGTAATCGCTCCGGTAATCGGTTGGCAATCGCTGAAAAGTAATGCCACCTTAGCTGGTTTTGACGTGTCTATTTATATGCTTCCAGAAAGAACTACTTAAGAATTATATAAGTCGTTTGTTGTATGGCTTATGAAAAGAATGTTTGGCGGCTGTTTTATGGCTACTAGACTGTGAGTCTTGTTGTTGTGGCTGGTAATTTATGTAGGTCACTTTGTTTTTGTCAAAGTTGTCAAAGTTATCTACCCTATGCTGCATATATAAGTAACTATTCTTAATTTATCGTAAGCCTAATTGTAACGTCTTCTTACATAATTGAAACATTACAATTTGAACAAATTGCCAATTAAATTAAATGAAATATGTATATATATTTCAGTATGTTGATTATTACTACATAATATGTAACATTCCACAGGAAAAGGGACCCGGGCAAGACCAATTTTTAGAAGATTAAAAAATAATTTGTTGAATATATCGACACTTTTGCACGGTATTATCGTGTGTGCCATTTTTCGAAATTGACTTGTTTACGAAAATTGTTTATACACTCCACAAGGCATCACCTGTTAAAATATTGTAGCAGAAATCCTTAAAGTAAATTAGTTAATTATCTAAGCCCATATACAATTTGGTTTTGATATTTCAAGCTAATGCACAGAAAAGTAGAAAAAAAGCTATACTGGAAACACTTATTTACGACGATTTTGGTCTTATAAGATTTAAATTTGGTAATTTAGTTTGTATGGTTACATTCGGGAACAGTACTAAAAATAGGTGTGGTTACTCTATAGCAACGCCCACTTTTTCACAAACCATTAAAATTGACTACTGGGCCGATTGCGCTGAAATTTTGGCAGTCGATTTGCTTCGCCTACGAGATAGTTTAGGAAAATGTTGCCAAACACCCTTGTACCGCCTACAAATCAATAAAAATGCTATATTTTAGACGGTTTTGGTCGTATTTAACTAAAATTTGGTAAATTAGTGCATATAGTTACTTTCGGAAACTGAACTAAAAATAGGCGTAGTCGCACTACAGTTATGCCAGTTCAGATATACAAAAAATTTAATTTTTTTCCGATTGGCATGAAAATTCTTATGTGGCAGTAAGCCGGTATGTGACAGGACAACGTTATATGGATTACTAGTATATGATAAGATGCTGCGAAGTTCACGTTAAAAATTACTCGTATATAGAATAACTTCTTTACGCCCAATTAATGGCCTAAATTTTTCGCGCATAAAATGACAAAAAATGGTGGCAACCCTTTTCCAGCTGTTATTCATATACATAAACCGGGGAGATCAAACAAACATGCAGCACTGCCCAAAACCATGGCAGAATCATGGCACAATTACTGACAAGGTAGTAGCGTAGACTGGCTTTTTTCTCACGAGCGGCGATGGGTAGTTGTTAAAATTAGCTGTTTATGCAATTAATCAAAGAAAAGTGAAAAAATAAGCGGCGACTTAAACATAGCTAGTCAACCGCAACAAACTAAAAACGTTTCAATCAACTTCGCGAATAAATTTAATGAATCAAAGATTAGTTAAAAATAAGCACATAGCTAATCAACAGCAGCAAACTACAACATTCTTTAGCTGTTTTTGACAACTACCAATCGCCAAAAAACTGTCACGGCTACCTTGTCAAATAATTATACCATGGGCAGAATTAACCAGGTAGTGTTGACAACAGCTTATTTTCTCCTCAAAAGGAAAACGTAGCCTGTCAAAAAGCAGCTGTTAGTGAAATAAAGCGAAAAAGAAAGCAGGCGCCGAAAACTAAAATCATAAAAATCAAATAAGAATTTTTGTGCGCTTAAATAAACAAATAAACACTTCAAATCATAAAAATTTAAAAAAAAAATCGTGTGATTTGTGCGAAAAGTTTTTCAGTTCGTGATGTTAAATTCTATTCAGTGCCTCAAAAGGAATTCTCTGCTGATGGTTCATATTCTTCATATTCTTCAGCACACATGAATAGCTCCAGATTCTTTGACAAATAATCGACCGCTGTCTCCACTATAACTGCACAGCTGCCCGCTCAAGCTAAGTCACTCAAATTCGCCGTAAAATAAGATAAAATGTAATAAATATATCATGGCACAAAACATATTCTTTATCTTTCAAAAATACAACACTTTTAATGAATATTTATTTTATTTGGAACATACGCATCTGCAGCTGCTGAGGTTGTTCTATTTTTTTCACTTCAACATTTTTAGCATTGGACATGTTTTCACTTGTTGTCAATGGCCAATTGAAAGCGTTCTCTTTTTGAGTAAATTTGTTTTCCATAAAAACTGTCAACACTACCTGGGTAATGCTGCTATGGCCCAAAACTATTCTACAACGTACTCAATTGCAATTTAGGGTGCTTGCAATAATCAAAAGTACTCAATCTACTACCTATACCCAACTACCCAAGTCAGTGTGAATACCCCTATTATAAACACTACTGCTACCGGAATTCTTCTGCAAGAATCACAATATAATCAGTTTATAAATTTGCCTATTAAAAATGTAAACCACAATTATTAAAAGAGTATTTATTATAATTTATAACATTGATAACATTTATAAAATGTTTTTATAATTTTTTTTTCATCACAAAGATACCATTTATTCATGATACAAAGAACTACAGATAAAGTATTGCGCATGTCCGCCATCTTTGCTGTGACGTGCAAGGTGCTCATTGGTTGCAACGTAGCCACAATTTATTCATAGGGTGTGAAGATTTTAAAATGTCGACATTTTCTTAAAAAAACTTGTTTTACTGAAATGAAATATATATTGTTAAATAAAGTACATGTCCAAAATAAAGTAAATATATTTTTTAGTAATGTTTGTGAAAAAAATTTGCATATTTTGTAGGGGTGTTTTTTCCCCTTTTTACCGATTTACACAAAAAGCGGCTACGTTGCTTGATGTGCTTGACAGAATTTTGACTGTTTGTTCATTTTCATTTTGCTATCTTCGTCTCTTTTTGACATTTTCTTTTGAATGTATTCATCAAGTGTCACATTTGACGAGCACAAATGACGAGGTGCGCAGTAAATTTTGTTCGTTGCGCCGGGAAGATAAAGTTATCTGTAGTTCTTTGTATCATGCAATTTATTCAAGTATTTCCTTTGCAACGTATTTTTCAAAGGCTTATTATGTTTGATTTTTACAAGCTTAAAAAACTTCAAATAAATTATCAAAAATATAAAATTCTCACCACTGATACCTTAAAGCTGCTTTAAAGAGCACTTTGGCATCGATGATATTGTGATTTTTAAAGCAACGATATCAGTTTTTCCTGCTGGGGTCGGATTGACGAATTTATCTTCACGCTCTTGTTTTTTTGGGCGATTGTTCATTTTCGTTCTTTTGGGCGATTGTAACTTGGGCGATTATTCACACAGCTTATTATAGTTCTGATCTTTAACACATAATATTTTAAAATATTTATTTTAAATAATTTATTTTAAAAACACACATATATGTAACAACCTTTAATAAACATTGAATAGTATCTACAAAATACTGTAGGTTGTCTTTGCTTATCGCCATTGCCTATTATTTCTACTGTATCTGTTTTTCTCTTGCCTTTAATATCGAATTTAATCGCAGCTTTGTCGCAGAATCTAATATTACAATCTTATAAAACTGACTGTAAGAATTCCGCTGTCTATCGTCTGAGTTCAGACAACCAGCAGACAACAAACGTGATCGTTTGAATCGTTCTTTAGTTATAACAAAAAACGGTAGTTCGCATTAAAATATGTTATTATTGAATAATTATCTAAAGTTAAATTGATTATGATTATTACTTGCAAATGATTTTGTTATTTTTTTTCATTTAATGTGGTGTTTGTGAGAACTTGTGTTTAACACTTCTTTATTTTTTTTTTTAATTTTGCTATATATTACTTGCAGCAAGCAAAATAAATATCTGCAAATGATGTCATGTTCATCATCATCGTTCATCTAAAATTCAATGTTGTGTGAAACTGATAATTTGAGGTGATTTCTTTCAAGCTAAGACTTAACCTGAGTGATTAATAACACAAAAAAAAAAATATAAAAATAATATAAACTCTCGACTTAAAACTTTTATATTTTCATCATTATTGCGACGTGAATAAATAAATAGCTACTATAGCCAACATGGCCACTCAAACGCTTCTGGTAAGTGCAACAAAAACTTCGCAACGATTTATCGAACACAATCTAATCAGAGTTGAACAAAGATAAACTGCAAAAAGTTGCTATAATAACTCAAGAATGTTTACTAACGTTCTACTCCGCTCTACAACATATCCAGTTCAATGCTTATCATTAGGCAGTAAAAATAAATACAAGATGTTATACGTATCTAATTGCAATTAGTTTTGTTGTCGTCGTTGAAAATTTCATAAAAATACAAGCAAATATATGTGCCGCTGAGCCAAGCCTTTGAAATACTAAATTATGTCAATTCCACTGAGAGTTGCAATTTTATTTGAGAAGATCTGATCAATCAGCTGTCAAGCGTGGGAAGTTTTCACTTTTAACTCTATTCTTAACAATGTTCTACACTCGACAAACGTCGAAAATTGAGAATACCACTGAGTATGTATTTGTAAATATATGATATGTAGGTCATATTCATACATTCCTTACCTCGTGCGTTGGGCTTGTGTAAATGGCAGTGAAATTGTATCAAAAAATGTATGGGAGTGTGTGCATAAAATAAGTCTTTCACATGCGTATCCTTGAATAGCTAAACTTTTATGTTGGCATGATGAAATTTATTACCAAACGTAGCTCTTGTTACTAACATGCATATTTTAATTTATTGCCATTTCTGCTGCCTTCAAAACTTCCGTTAGTTATTTGTATAAATCATTGACCATAACGTCCTTAACCTAATCTTTATCATTCTTTTTTGATTTATTATCTCTCTTCAGTATTTTTAGATTGAATTACACTATGACACAAAATAAGGGTCATTGTCTCGGAGGTGAACCAAGCCAATCTCAAAAGATAGTATTTTGCATCAATAACAAAAGCCAAAGTAAATTTTTGCTCCACTACGTCACAAATATTTTTTACAGTGTTTTTAAATTTGACTTTTTTGGTCAAAAATGGAATTATGAAAAATCATATGATTAACTTAATTCAGGGTGGTTCTTGTCTTCGAAAGCCTAAATTGAAATTTTCCGGGGAATATTTTTTCGAAACACTTTAACCCCCTAGCTCCTTCCAGTATAGGTCAATTTGACCCTTCTTTTGGAAAAGACAATATAATTCAACTTTGGAGGGAGGTCAAAGGTTAAAAACTTCCAAAAAATATTCTCCAGAAGTTACTTCTACGAGTTAAAGGTTTCACATAAAAAACGGACCGAAAAAATAATACATTTATTTTTAAGCAGTTATTGCGTATTAAAAAAAACCATTAAAATTACCTAACATGAAAATAAATGTATTATCTTTTCGGTCCGTTTTTTATGTGAAGCTTTTAACACGTAGAGGTTACTTGTCTTGGGTGACCACGAGTAAAATTTTCTGGAGAATATTTTTTTTGAAGGTTTTAACCTTTGACCTCCCTACAAAGTTGACTTATAGAGTCTTTTCCAAAAAAGGGTAAAATTGACCCATACAGGAAGGAGCTAGGGGGTTAAAGTGTTCCGAAAAAATATTCCCCGAAAATTTTAATTTAGGCTTCGCAAGACAAGAACCACCCTATGTTAAGTTTAATATATAATTTTTTATATTTTTTAATTTCATTTTGACCAAAAAAGTTTAAATTTAAAACAACTGTAAAAAAATTTGTGACGTAGTAGAGCAAAAAGCGACTTGGTCTTTTGTTATTGATGTCAAATACTATCGTTTGAGATTGGTTTGGTTCACCCCCGAAAATATGTGTTGCACTGTGTTATTGAAAAGAATAAATTCAATTGTATTTAATTTAGTAAAATTGTTGACTAAAAATTTTTAGGAATAAAGTAATGATATAACCTCTTCGGGTAAAATGGTCACATAAGTGGACAAAAGTTTTTGTATTCAAATATTTGCTGATTTGTTAGCTCATTCAAATATTGGCGCAATAGATAGAGAAAATATTCTCCCTATGTTCTCTTTGAATTTCTCAAATATGTCGTGTAGAAAGGTTTCTGTCCGGCTGTGCAAATAATCGCCCAATTTACAATCGCCCAAACCCAAAAATGAACAATCACCCAAAAACAGTTGGGCGTTTGCTCATAATGTACAATAGCCCAAAAAAGCGATGAACAATCGCCCAAAACTGCGACCTTTCGCCCAAATCGTGAAATGAACAATCGCCCAAAAAGATTTGGGCGTTCATTCATAATGTACAATCGCCCAAAAATGCGATGAATGCAAAATGCAAAAAATATATTTTGGGCGATTGTTCATTCTTTGAAATTTGGGCGTTTGTTCATTATGAACAATCTCCCAAAACAAACAAAACGAACAATCGCCCAGACCCGAAATGAACAATCGCCCAAAAATTTTTGAATGTTTTTTGAGCGATCGTTTATTTTCGCACTTTTGGGCGATTGTAACTTGGGCGATTATTCGCACAGCCGTATTAGTCTGTACGAATATTCGCCCAAGCTGCTATCGCCCAAAATTTTTTGGGTGATTGTTAATTTTGGGCTTGGGCGATTGCAACTTGGGCGATTTTTCGCACAGTCGTTTTAGTCTATGCGAATATTCGCCAAAGTTATAATAGCCCAATCCCAAAATAAACAATCACCAAAAAAACTTTCGCCCAAATCATAAAATGAATAATCGCCCTAAAAAGTTTGGGTGATTGTTCATAGTGTACAATCGCTCAAAAATGCGAAGAACAATTGCCCAGAAACTTTTTGGGCGATAATTCATTCTTCCAAATTTGGTCGATTGTACATTATAAATAATCGCCCAAAAAAAAACGAACAATCGCCCAAACGCAAAATGAACAATCGCCCAAAAATTTTAACCGGTTTTTTGGGCGATTGTTCATTTCCGTACTTTTGGGCGATTATAACTTGGGGGATTATTCGCACAGCCATTCTGTCCACTTATGTGCTTATTTAAAAACTTCCAAAAAATTTGTTAATGTTTTTTTTTGCAAAAATGTCTTAACTAGACCTTATTTAGTAAGAATAATACATCAAAAAATATTTTTTCATTCAATGCATAAGTTTTTTATTCAAAAATAAAGATCATTTTCGAAAAAAAAGAAAATCGGATGAAAACCACGCCTACCTCCCATACAAAGTTACTTTACTAAAACGGTAAATCTCTTAAAATCTCACAAAAATTAATATAAAGACTTTAAATTTTGCACATATGCTTTAAACTGTAATATGCGAAATTTTTAAAAATCCAATTAAGACCACGTCTACCTCCCACACAAAGTGACTTTATGAAACCAGTAAAATCTCCTTAAATTCCACAAAAATTAGTACAATGACTTAAAACTTTGTCTTAATGGGTTAATCTTAACTATGTACTCAATGTTTGGAATTTAAATAAAAAAATTAAAATTCCGCCCACCTCCCATACAAAGTAACATCATCATAACAGAGTGACCTTTATAAATTCCAAAAACATTAAATTCTAAGCTTGATATAGCTTACATAAGCTTTAATAAATAAAAAGGATTCTGAGTTTCAAATGTGAAATATTTGTATAAAAACCACGCCCTAGAAAAGTGACGTCACTAAAATAATACAACATTCAAGGCTTCAAATAAACTAAAATACGGCCGTGGGGTATTTTAACTTCGTTCCAGAGTTTAAAAAATGTGTCCATTGATATAAAATTTTATCAAAATGCGACTAGTAAAGTGATATAAAATGTTTCAACAAAAATTGTTCCATTCAAATCGAATAAAAAACTTGTTCGATTAGAAAACAAAATAAATTTTTTTTGAGAACTAAAGGAGAAACACTACCAGCTTTTTTGTACAACAACCTCAAACCATTTTCACTTTTTAAAGTGGCATGTGTCTTAATTTGACATGCTTTTTTAAAATAGTTTCTTGTGTCTAATGCCTTTATTATGCAAAATGGTCTGTTAAAATTTATAAAACGCCGTTTGTCAGAAAAGTCGCCCTATCTTATCGAACTCTTACTAAAAAAATACTTTATAGTCAATACTCATAAAATTAACCCGAAGTTTTTGAACAATAATTTATGTATGTATATTGTTGTGAAAATCGTTCTGCCCTTCCAAAAATTTTAATAAAAGCTTCTCAAACATCTGCTATCATCAGCATTAAGACTTAAAACGAAACAAAAAAAGGTACCGCCAACGCATTAGCACCACAGCAGAAGCAACAATAATCCAGCGCTTCAAGTTCATTACCTCAGACAACAGCGACTTGTCTGGTTGTCCAGTTGTCCACTTGAGTTGTTGCTTTCACCTCAATGAAAGACAACCTCCACGCAATAGCGTCATTTGACCGCGAAGCCAGAATACGCGACAGATTAAATGACTTCACGCACTTTACACACTTCTACTAAACTCTTTAACACAAAGACAGAAACATACCAAAAAAAAACCCCATAAATTACAATTGCTGCATTAATAATAATGAGCAGCTTTATTTTAATATTTTGTGTATGAAATTTCATAACTACTGCAACAAATTAAAAGAACTTAAGTCTGAGTCATCAATATCATAGAATAGAATTAGTTGTGTTTTCAAAAATGTAGCTTACAAAACAATTTAGTTTTTTTTTTTTTGCCTAATTACAAAATTTAATTTAATATAAAAATTTAAATTTGCCTAATTATAATAAAAATAAAACAATTTGTAATTCATTAATTTAAGCAAATTTATCAATGTTGCTGTTTGCTCAAAATTCGTATTTATTGGTAATTGTTATAAAACAAATCATAATTTTACTAAAGTTGGAAACCAATCGTATTGTACATCGTACAATCGTATGCGATAGAGTTGGATAACCTTTTTGTAAATTAGTTTAACATTAAATAAACAACTATTCCAAAGTAGTTATCATCTTAAGTATAATATGAAATTGTTGTCGTATTTGCCTATTAAACACTAAGCAAAACAGTTATTTTTTAACCGGCAATTAAGGGCATCTCCCCATACAAAAGTTGGACAAAAATAGAAGGAGTGCTCCTATGATAGTGTAATATTGTATGCTTAATTAGCTTAGGCCTATGAAGAAAAACTTCAAAAATGGTCGAAATCAGTTAGACCCCAGGGGTACCTCCCTTGGACCTATATTAACCTTTTACTTAATATTGTATTAGAAGTACATACAAAGATTGACCGATCTTAACAAAAATTCGTCAGAAGGGTAGCCAAATAGAGTAATAGATGTGTATTGAAAATAGTCGAAATCGGTTAAACCCTAGAAGTACCTCCTTTGGACCTATATTAACTTTTTACTTGATTTTGTATTAGAAGTACATACAAAGGTTGACCGATCTTAACAAAAACTCGTCAGAAGATTCGCCAAATGGAGTAATAGATGTGTATTGAAAATAGTTGAAATCGGTTAGACCCTAGAGGTACCTCCTTTGGACCTATATTAACTTTTTACTTGATTTCGTATTAGTACATACAAAGATTGACCGATCTTAACAAAAATTCGTCAGAAGGGTAGCCAAATAGAGTAATAGATCTTTATTGAAAATAGTCGAAGTTGGTTAGACCCTAGAAGTACCTCCTTTGGACCTATATCAACTTTTTACTTGATTTTGTATTAGATGTACATATAAAGATTGACCGATCTTAACAAAAATTCGTCAGAAGAGTAGCCAAATAAAGTAATAGATGTGTATTGAAAATAGTCAAAATCGGTTAGACCCAAGAGGTACCTCCTTTGGACCTGTATTAACTTTTTACTTGATTTTGTATTAGAAGTACATACAAAGATTAATCGATCTTAACAAAAATTCGTCAGAAAAGTAAAAAAATAGAGTAATAAATGAGTACTGAAATTGGTCGAAATTGGTTAGACCCTAGAAGTACCTCCTTGGGACTTAAATTAATTTTTTTACTTGATTTTCTATTAGAAGTACATACAAAAGCTGACTAATCTTAACAAAAATTCTACAGAAATGTAAAAAATAGTGTAATAAATGAGTACTGAAAATAGTCGAAATTGGTTAGACCCTAGAGGTACCTCCCTTGGACCTATATTAATTTTTTTCTTGATTTTGTATAGGAGGAACCTTCAAAGGTTGACCGATCTTAACAAAAATTCGTCAGAATGATAGTTAAATAAAGTAAAAAATGTGTACTGAAAATAATCGAAATCGGTTAGACTCGATGGGTACCTCCATTAAACCTATATTATTTTTTTACTTGATTTTGTTTTAGAAGTACATACAAAGGTTGACCGATCTAATCAAAAATTCGTCAGAAAAGTAGTCAAATAGAGTAATAGATGTGTACCGAAAATGGTCGAAATCGGTTAGACCCTAGGGATACCACCTTTGGACCTATATTAACTTTTTACTTGATTTTGCATTAGAAGTACATACAAGGGTTGACCGATCTTAACAAAAATAAGATAGACAAATAGAGTAAAGAATGTGTACTGAAAATGGTCGAAATCGGTTAGACCCTAGGAGTACCTCCCTTGGGTCTATATTAATTTCATTTCTTTTTAAGCATTTAAAAAAAACAACATATATTTGTAGAACGAAGTAGGAAAAGCTATTTGCAGTTTCTGGTTATATATAATCTATACTAGTAAATTAAAAAAAAATTTCACTTTATTTTTTAGGATTTGTTTTTTTTCCATTGAAATTTGTCAATTTCTAAATTTGTTCATTTGATAACATCACATATTAAAATCACTAAAATATGTATCAAATTTTATATTTTCTAAGATTTCTTAAATCTAGTTATATCTATATAAATAAAAATCAAATGTCGTTCGTTGGTAATTGCATCAGTTGAGAACGGCTGAACCGATTTGGATAATTTTTTTTTTTAAATGTTCGTAATAGTCCAACTTAGGTTTTTACGGAAAGAAAAATTGACCACGCCCACTTTGCGTCCACTTTTTTTGATTTATCTAAAATCGGAAAACGGCTGGACCGATTTGGATAATCTTTTTGTAATGTTCATAGTAATCCAATTTAAGTTTTGTCGGAAAGAAAAATTGACCACGCCCACTTTTGCGCTCACTTTTTTCAATTTATCTAAAAGCGGAAAACGGCTGGACCGATTTGGATAATTTTTTTTTTCAAATGTTCGTAGTAATCCAATTTAAGTGTTTACTGAAAGAAAAATTGACCACGCCCACTTTTGCGCCCACTGTTTTGATATCTATATAAATAAAAATCAAATGTCGTTCGTTGGTAATTGCATCAGTTGAGAACGGCTGGACCGATTTGGATATTTTTTTAAAATGTTCGTAATAGTCCAACTTAGGTTTTTACGGAAAGAAAAATTGACCACGCCCACTTTTACGCCCACTTTTTTATTTATCTAAAATCGGAAAACGGCTACACCGATTTGGCTAATTTATTTTTTAAATGTTCGTAGTAATCCATTTTAAGTTTTTACTGAAGAAAAATTGACCACTCCCACTTTTACGCCCACTTTTTTATATATACCTAAAATCGCAGAACGCCTGCGCCAATTTGGCTAACTTTTTTAAAATGTTTGTAATAGTCTACAAACGTTTTTTACAGAAAGAAAAAATGGGCGTTGGACAAGGGGGCGTGGCACTCTCATACAACCCAAATTTGCGATATCGAATAGCTTTTTAGTTACAGACCGCACAGGTTCGGAATTTAATATTCGAACTCAATTTACACATTAAGTTTAACTGATAACATTTTATGGTGTTGGACAAGGGGGCGTGGCACCTCCCATACAACCCAAATTTGAGATATCGAATAGCTTTTGAGTTATAGTTCGCACAGCCATGGAATTGGGTTTTCGACCACAATTTACACGTGCCGTTTTACTGATAAAATTTTATGGGCGTTGGGAAAGGGAGCGTGGCACCTCCCTTAAAACCCACATATAATATTTTGAATAGCTTTTGCGTTATAATTCACACAGCCCCGGAATTCAGTATTCGACGACAATTTACACGTGCTATTTTACTGATAACATTTTATGGGCGTTGTACAAGGGGCGTGGCTCCTCCCTTGCAACCAGAATTTGCGATATCGAATAGCTTTGGAGTTATAGACCTCCACAGCCTCGGTATTCGAGCACAATTTGCACATGTCGTTTTACTGATAACATTTTATGGACGTATGGTGTGGCAACCTCCCATAATTTGCGAATAGCTTTTCAGTTACAGCTCGCACAGCCTCGGAATTCGGTATTCTACCACAATTTACACACGCCATTCAGGGGCGTGGCACCTCCCATACAACCCAAATATGCGATTTGCGATATCGAATAGCTTTGAAGTTATAGCCTAAGAATTCATTATTCTACCACGATTTACACATGCCGTTTCACTAACCAAATTTTATGGGAGTTAAACAAAGGGGCGTGGCACCTCTCATTCAACCCAAATTTAGATCAACCCAATGCAGGTTCACTGATAACATTTTATGGAAGTTTGGCAACGGGGGCGTGGCAGCAACGCGCCGGGTTCCAGCTAGTATTCAAATATTTTTTTATAATAAAAAAATTTACTTAGCTTCAGTTTAGTCAAAACACAAATTTTTGACAGTTATTTGTTTAACCCATCTTTTATCGCTGCTCGTTTCATCGAACAGTGATTTCGCCTATTTTCAATAATTTTTTAGTCTATAATGTTAAATGATGTTGGGAAGATAATTGGCTGCATTAATAACTTCGGTATTTTAGCTCTTAAAAAAAACTTTTTGAACCCCTCTCTACACCTGTAATTCGTTGTGGGAAAGAGTTCAGAAACACCTTCCTGGCAGAGGTTTCTTGTAAATTATATTAAAAATATGGAATTAGAAAAAAAAAATAAAAACTAATTTTGAAGTTTTGTAGCCAATGAACCAAGCAATATTTGTAACATCTGTCCATACCTGACTCCCATAGACAAGTGTCAAAGTTAATGTTATTCGTTTCATCGAACATTGACTCCCAGACTATATATTAAGCTTTTTTACGTTCTCTATCGGTGACAATCGGCTCTGTAAATTCTCAGTTTGCTTTTAGAGCCAATACTTCAATTCAATTCCTATGATAACTTCCAGTGACAGAACTATATGAAACATGATAGTTTTGCTAATGCACCTTACTTTGAATTAAAAAGGAAGTTTTTAAAATTTAAAAAAAAAATCTTCTTAACTTAGCATTAAAATTATAACCTGCCACATTCCTTCCATCGCCAGACCTGCTTTGATTTTCATCTTGGACTAAACCGATTTGGACGATATAGGTACCAAACGATTTCTTATTTCAACGAAATCGTGATAGCCTATTAATATTTTGCCACTCCTACTTTTCACGTCAACAATATGCTAAAGATGCTCTATTTCAGACGATTTTGGTTGCACTAGACTAAAATGTGGTATTTTATTTGTATGGTTACTTTCGACAGCTGTACTAAAAATGGGCTATCACGCCCCCTTTAACCGCCCAAAAATCAATGAAAACGCTATATTTCAAACGGTTTTGGTCGTATAATACTGTGTTTAAATTGGGCCAAATGACTCATTTGGAATCAGTCATTCAAAAGTGCTTACATTAGTTTTTTTTTGCGAAAGTATCACATTTTGTTCGACAACTGGATCTTTGTTTTGTTTTTACTGGTTGATATTGATGATGATACACATGTATAAAATGATTAGTTGTTTGGCGTTTTTCTTTGTTTTTAGTGTGTTCGGTGTTTTTTTTATACATTCTCCATTGAATGCGTTCGAAATAGTTTATAATAAGTTTTAAGAACGTATCCAATCTCATTCAATTGTTCTAAATGAGCTGAATTGCAACTGAGGATTCGTATGGGAAATGAAATGACTTCGTTTCTGATTAAGCTGGATGGGCTGAAATGAGTCGCAATGACCCAATGTTAACGTACTATAAGACTAAAATTTGATAATGTAGTTTGTAATATTTGAAATTTTTTCACAGAAATTATTTTTTGAGCTGTAGAACATTGTAAAAAATATAATAACACTTTGAAAAAATTAAATTTTATACAGAAAATAATAGGGGGTGGTAGTCCATGATTTTTAATGATAGAAACTGTTTGTTGAATTTTGTGTCAAAATTAAGCAATTTTTGTACTATGCACTATGAAAGAGTGGAGAAAATGGAAATTGAAAAAAATTGCAGCAAAACGAATTTTTGGCCTATTTTTTGAGCATAAATTGAACATTTTAAAGGTTTTGTGAAAACAATATAAAACATTGAATTGGTGAAGCAACGGTTAATCTTTTCTCATTTCTCCAAATTCACTTAATCGACCTTTCAAACAAAGGAAATTGGATGAACATCGATTTGAAAATGGCGGAGATGTTTGCTTGCAAATAAAAAATGTAAATTTCAATCGGTTTTTTCTCATTTTAATTCTAAGGAAAATGTGTTATAGTGACAAAATCAGTTATTTTCAAGATATCGCAATAACTTTGATGTCATTATAACGGAAATTTTTCAATATACTAGATATCCGTTAAAAATATTTTCAAAAAATCTTTCGTTTACCGTTATTTTTATTAATTAACGACTTTTCATAAAAAAATGTGTTGTACTAAGAAAAACTATAGTTTTCGAGATATAGCCAAAAGTTTGAGTCATAATAATGGAAATTTTTCAAAACTTAAGAAGAACATATCCGTATTCAAAATCTAAGTTAAAAAATTTACATATATGAATTACAAATTTAAAAAATTTTTTACCAATATTTTTTATAATACTGTTATGCAGAACTTATTAAAAAATCAAAATACAGAAAAAGTCAAGCAAATTTATGTCACCATAACAATTACTGTTAGATAGGAATTCAAATTAAATAAAGTAATTTTTTAATACTTATACCATTTTTTAATTATTAAACAAACACAAATATTTTTATATTTTGCATTTAAAGATACATTTGACTTTACTTTAATTTACTTTAATATTAAGATTTCAAGTTTTTACATGGTATTTTATATTTTTATCGCAGGCGATGCAGCGGGTATTTGCTAGTAAATAAATAAATAAAAACCATCTATTAGAAAAAATTAAAGGAAAAATATTTTTTGTTAATTTTTTTTTTATTGTTTTGATAAAATTTAACAAGAAAACTTTCGAAATTGTTAGCTATGAGGGTTGTAACACTCTTGTAAATTCCGGCTTTAACAACCTATAACTAATCAAGTAATATTCAGTTTAACTATAAAAAAAACTCTAATGGAACAACACCGGAAGAAGTTATTACATTTTTAGCATATATGGTGGAACTGCACGAGCTATCAATACACAGCATAATGTTACTTACATATCTGGATACACAAATTACACCGCACACTCATTTATTACATACTTGATGTCTGATGCCTGGATGTCTGTAAATTGTTGACATGTTTACTGTACGTGTCGCTATAGCAAATTAAATGACAACACAACAAACAAACCTTCAAGAACCATCAAACAATCACTTTTATTATCCGATTTTCCCCACTTTGAAATTCTTATGATTTAGTTAGTTACAAGTTTGTCTGCAATAACTTTTTATCCGCATATTTAATGATTTTTTATGCAAATTTGAGCCTCAATTCCTAAATGTTGTTGACCTCAATTGGTTTATTTGTATAATCTAAAATAGTTATGAGTTTATTTTAAATCATCTCTTAAAACGTTTTAACAAACCGTTCCACTTTTTATGTTCATTATTGAAACTTAGCTTATGATATTAATCTTACTTTTACATTTCAAACACCAACAATCCAAAAAATTTCTTTCATAAGTATTTTTCTTTTAATTTGAAATAGTTAGTACATTTATTAGTTTTTATGTTTTTTTTTTATTTGTTAGATTCCATTTCCAAAATGCCAGTCATTAATACAATAATTACAAAATTGGTTGACTAGTGATATGTGATGGTCAAGGTTAATAAACAACCACAAAAACAACAACAAAAAAGCCAAACAAAAATATCGATTAACCTTGTAAAAATATCGATTGTTAAAAAGTAATTGCCTTTCTATACATATTATTCACATTTACAAATCGTAATGCATACCTAAATAATTACTTACTAACGACATTTGACACTTTGCAGCGCACTATTAACTTATTAATTATTCCAACTATTAGTTTTAACCTTGATTTTTAGATAAATGTAGGCTATTTTCTATCGTATGACATATCAATGAGAAAACCATTTGATATTTTTAATAACTTAAAACAAGCTTCTTTATTGATATAATATTTATTTTCAGAACTGTCAAAAAATTATACGTCTGCGTTCGCTGAATGCAAAAACAGATCCCGCTGCCTTGGCACGCGAAGTTGTGGACAAATGCGATCTCATTCACAAATCACAGCTGGCCGATGTGGAGCAAATAATATTTTATTTAAAAAATCGCAAAGACAATGCAGGAGCAGGTAAGCTATTCCATCAGCCATAGTTAAATCTTACAAAAACTTACTCTTATGTATTTCAATTCAAGATATTGCCGATAATAATAGTCATCGATCAGCAGCTTTAACGCGCACATCTCCGAAATCGTCTGGAGTCACAACAACTCCAGATGTTTCCATAAATAACATTGACGAATATGTTGAACTACTTTACGAAGATTTAAGCGAACGAATACGTGGCTCTGCCATGATTTTGCAAGTGGCACGCAATCCTGACAATCTCGAGGAGCTGGAAAAAAATGGTCAGAATATTTTGTAGTTTTGAAAATCCTTAAAAATAATTCGTTTTTATTTTCTACTTTTCTAACTTAATCGCTCACAGAGGCTTGTCTTAGCGCCCTCTCGCGAGTCTTACGTGAAGATTGGCGCAAGAGTCTGGATTTGTCCACAAATATTATTTATATATTCTTCTGCTTTTCTACATATACGAAATTTCACTCGGTTATTGTTCAGTATAAGGTATGTTTTAGTATTAATTCAATTTATCTTTTTTGGTGTTAATATCATGTATTTTTGTAAAATATAAAACTTATGCTAAATATTTATTGGACTTAATACCTGAATCTTCTCTTTTAGTTGTGATTTCAATAGAATTAATTTTGAACGCCTATTTCTTTATTTAAGATCGGTTCCCTGTGTATGGACGTCATCGATTACGAACTCCGACGCTATGAAAGTATGCGCAATGAGCTCGACGTACGAAAGAATCCAGCAGGCTCTGCTCCCTTATCAGCTAAGGTTAGCAAAGAGAAGCTGAATCGCAGCACCGATGATTTCCTTGACATAATGAACGAAGAAAAGCCAAAAGAGGTAAAATAACTAAAGTCTCAGTCAATGTCGAAAAAATATACGGATATTGTTTTCTTTTCGCTGCTTAGATGGAACCACCACGTAGACGCATTCCGGAACTGAAACAGCGTCCCAAATCCGGTAACTGGTCAAGTTATCACAATTCAATGTCGTCCTCCCTCATGAAGAGTCAGATACTCAATAGCAGCTATCATGAGCATCTCTCGGCTGGTGCTGTAACGCCCGACTCTAACATCAGCACAAATGGCACACACGGTGCTGACGTTAAAGCCACCAGTAACGAGGCTCTGGATAACAATGATCCAAAAGCTAAAAAAGAAGAGTACGATCGTTTGAACAAGCAACTCAAAGTTTTTGCAAAAAAGCAAGAGCAACTACTGCGTGTCGCATTCTATTTACTACTCAATATGGCAGAAAATGTCAAACTCGAGGAGAAAATGCGTCGCAAAAATGTTGTTAAGATGCTCGTGAAAGCGTTGGATCGACAGAATATCGATTTACTCATGCTGGTGACAACATTCCTCAAAAAGCTGTCGATTGTAGGCGATAATAAGGATGAAATGAGTGAATTAAATATAGTAACAAAACTGCCACGCCTATTCCAAAGTGGTCATACCGATCTCGTACAGGTAACCCTGAAGCTAGTCTTTAATCTATCATTCGATGGTGCTCTACGTCGCAAAATGGTTACGGCCGGCTTTCTTCCTATGCTAGTGATGTTTGTCAATGATGAAAAACATCATGGTATTGCGGTTAAAATACTTTTTCATATGAGTCTGGACGATAAGGTATTTAGTGTAACCTAAATATCCACAAGAACAGTTAAAGTTATTTGCCTCTTTCTTTTATTCTAGGTCAAATCGATGTTCACGCAGACACAGTGCGTTCAAATGGCCACCGATGCCATATTTTTAAACATAAACGTCAAGGTAGATTTAGATCTAATCGCACTCTGCATCAACCTTTCGCTTAATAAACGAAACGCACAAATTATGGTCGAAGGCAATCGTCTGCACAGTCTCATGGATCGCGCCTTTAAATATCAGGACTCACTACTAATGAAGCTATTGCGTAATTTGTCGCAACACGAGTCGCTGCAGAGTCTCTTTATCGACTACGTAGGCGATCTAGCGCGTGTGCTCACCATTTGTAACGATGAAACATTCGTCGTCGAGTGTTTAGGTATTTTGGGTAATCTTGCACTGGCCGATCTGGATTACTCGCAAATACTACAAAATTTCAATCTAATTCCTTGGGTGCGCGATGTGCTTGTGCCGGGTGCCAAAATAGACGATCTGGTATTGGACACCATCGTGTATTTGGGCACATGTGCGCACGATGAGCTCTGTTCGTTGCTCTTCTGTCGTGCCAAGGTGGTGCTCTCCTTAATCGAGCTTCTGAAGGCCAAGCAGGAGGATGATGAAATTGTGTTGCAAATTATCTTTGTTTTCCAGCAAATATTAAAACATGAAAGTACACGCGAGTATATGATCAAAGAGACAGAATCACCAGCGTATCTAATCGATTTGATGCACGATAAAAATGCAGAGATACGCAAAGTGTGTGACTACTGTTTGGACATCATAGCGATCAGCGACAGCGAATGGGCTTCGAGAATAAAGGTTAACTTAATTTAAAATAGCCTTGTAATCTTATTTATTAATAAACACGCTCCCTTTTTAGTTGGAGAAATTCCGCAATCACAATTCGCAATGGTTGTGCATGGTTGAGTCGCAACAAGATCATGCAGATGATCCTGCCGACTATACTAATAATGAAGAAGATGACAATAACTTGCCCGCCTACTTGACATCCGACTATCTAGATAACTGCGATCTGTACAACAGCAGCACGAATACGAACAAAGAAAGCGAAGATAATGACAGCGGCACTAATCCTGCAAGTCCTGCGCTCTCAACTTATAGTCGTCCAGTTAGCAGGTAAGTTATTAAGATAGTAATGGACTGTGTGAATATTAAGCCGGATCGAAATTTAGATTTCGCCGGACATCGACTCAAAAGTAAGAGGGGCTTTCAAACTAAACTCTTTTGAGACAACAAAAAATCGATATTTCGTCATTTTTGGAAAGATGTTTTTTTAAACGCCTATAAAATACGTATTTTTCATGTTATTCACATTGTAATTTAAGCTCTTCTCTCCATTGATATTTCGTATAGTGTGGCTTAACCAACACTCCGTGCCACAAATATATAAAACATAAGAAATAGACATTCAAAGGACTTTTTTTCGGCTTAATTATTATTTAATTGCCACAATTACTGTTCGATTTTGTCAAATCTTGTTATATATGAGGTTTTATGTATGCAAAATCAAATTTTGGCAACAGTTTTTTTTTAAAGTGTCCGCCAGAGGGTGCTCCAGTACAAAATTCAGAATTTACGAAAACTTACACACACAAAATTGCTTAAAAATGTTTGCCTTTAATAGTGAATTCTAGGTGGATACAATGTACAGGGTTGTCAATATTCGAACCGCCCATCTGGCAACACTGTAACTTTCCGCAGTGATGCCAAATCGACTAATGACATACCGCGTTTGAAGCGTCATTCCAAGCAAATGTTTACAATGGAACAGTACACGCCACGCGAACGCTCTAAAATTGTTGAAATTTACATTCAACAAAACAAGTCAATAGTGAAAACTCAACTCAATGAGCGATGAAGCTCATTTTCAGTTGAACGGAACGGTAAACAAACAAAATTGCCGTATTTATGCCACTGAAAATCCACAAGAGATTCAAGAGGTACCTCTTCACGATGCAAAAGTCACTGTTTGGTGCGGCGTTTGTGCTAAAATGCTCATTGGGCCGTTCTTTTTCGAAGATGATAATGGCCACAGAGTTACTGTCAATCAGGAGCGTTATCGCGATATGATAAACAATTTTTTCATGCCAATCGTTCGTCGAAAGCGTATCAGGCACTACTGGTTTCAACAAGACGGCGCGCCACCACACACAAGCCGCACTAAAATCGATTTTTGGGGGTTATTTGAAATCAAAGGCTTACGTCAACAAGCCAAAGACCCTAGAAGAGCTGAAAACCAACATCCGTCAAGAAATAACCGCCATTTGTTACGTGTCCCTGGGTATCGAACCTGGCATGACTGCGCCGACTAGCTCAAGTGTTACGGGCGCTGTTCTCAACCCGTCATGCCAGGCCGAGGGAGCAAACAATAACTTCCGGTCAGCACCGGAAGTGAAAATATCAAAAGATGAATACCGTAAAAAAAAAACAAAAAAAAAAGAAACAATAAAAACTCCTAACTCCTCACCACCAGACCGATTCGTACGCCTCACCCATTCGTCACACACCAAAACAGGAGAGGATGTTATCTCCCGGTACCCACCCAACCTTGGTAACCAACTAGCGTCAATCAATTTCCATTTTTGATTACCCCATTTATGCCTAACCAATAACTTTCGAAATCCTACCAAACCATCGTACTCACAGAACCACCCCTGTCTTCAGGCCCCCACTTATAATGATTTTAGCAGACCATAATAATTTTATTAATAATTCACATTTTTATTCATAACTTTTCTAATATATATATTTTCTTTTTTTCAGCTTAACAGTTATTTACTATCTTACTCTATTTCAACAGTTTTAATTTAATTTCCTTATTCTTCTCTTTTCAGCTTAGCAGTTATCTAATTTAATTATCACCTTAATTACGGAATCGGTAGTTAATAAATTCTATTATCTTTACACTTTCAATTTCAATTCATTTTCTTTACAGATAATTAATTACAATAACGGATCGGTGACTTCCTAAATTATATATTATTTCTACACATATTAACTCTTTGTTGCTTCTTCTCTTTTAGCTTATTTTAATATGTTTGTTCTAAAAAACAACTAATTCAAATTTTTCCTAATTCACAATTTTAATAATTTCTTTCTTATTTTCTATCTATTTTCAGAATAATCATTATCTATCCAGAAAAATTTTTTTGTATTTTTAAGTTAAAATTAGTTTATATAAAAAAAATTTTTCTGGATAGATAATGATTATTCTGAAAATAGATAGAAAATAAGAAAGAAATTATTAAAATTGTGAATTAGGAAAAATTTGAATTAGTTGTTTTTTAGAACAAACATATTAAAATAAGCTAAAAGAGAAGAAGCAACAAAGAGTTAATATGTGTAGAAATAATATATAATTTAGGAAGTCACCGATCCGTTATTGTAATTAATTATCTGTAAAGAAAATTAATTGAAATTGAAAGTGTAAAGATAATAGAATTTATTAACTACCGATTCCGTAATTAAGGTGATAATTAAATTAGATAACTGCTAAGCTGAAAAGAGAAGAATAAGGAAATTAAATTAAAACTGTTGAAATAGAGTAAGATAGTAAATAACTGTTAAGCTGAAAAAAAGAAAATATATATATTAGAAAAGTTATGAATAAAAATGTGAATTATTAATAAAATTATTATGGTCTGCTAAAATCATTATAAGTGGGGGCCTGAAGACAGGGGTGGTTCTGTGAGTACGATGGTTTGGTAGGATTTCGAAAGTTATTGGTTAGGCATAAATGGGGTAATCAAAAATGGAAATTGATTGACGCTAGTTGGTTACCAAGGTTGGGTGGGTACCGGGAGATAACATCCTCTCCTGTTTTGGTGTGTGACGAATGGGTGAGGCGTACGAATCGGTCTGGTGGTGAGGAGTTAGGAGTTTTTATTGTTTCTTTTTTTTTTGTTTTTTTTTTACGGTATTCATCTTTTGATATTTTCACTTCCGGTGCTGACCGGAAGTTATTGTTTGCTCCCTCGGCCTGGCATGACGGGTTGAGAACAGCGCCCGTAACACTTGAGCTAGTCGGCGCAGTCATGCCAGGTTCGATACCCAGGGACACGTAACACATTCCCATCGAAATGTTGAATAAAACCATTGAAAATGCTGCAAAACGGGCACAATATGTCGTAGAGGCCAATGGCGATCATTTACGAGATATCATATTCAAGAAATAATGTAAGCAAATCTACTTGAACCCAATTAAATAATATTCATGACGAACAGACAAAAAATTGTTTTTTCTTTGATTTATTTAAAAATATTCGCTTCGAATATTGGCAACCCTGATTTAGGTTTTTCCAAAGCCTTTGATAAGTTATCTTACAGAATCTTGATTTCTAGACTATTAGTCTATATCTAGCAACGAAGTTAGATATCGAGAGTACTTTTATAGACAACTCGTTTAAAATTTAAAACTAAACAAATTATAGAGGAGCAAACAAGAGTAACAATTACGACAGCTATGTTAATAGATTACGTCATAACTAATAACTTCACTATTACTGCAAAGGTAAATAAAAATTTTAAAATAAGTGATCACGAATCAATAGACATAAACATTAAAATTAAATCAATCGGGAGAGCCGCTGAAGTACAAACGATAAAAATAATGAAATTTAACGAAGTTTTATTCAGAAATAAATTATTTCAAAACAGAAAATCTTTACAAAATAATAACAACCTAGACATTCAAAGCCAAATCAATTATGTCAGCAATAAAATCCAAGAATATCTGCAGAGCATGATTGTTAATAAAACTATAACAGACAATAAAATATGCAACCAGTGGTTCAATTTGAATTTCTCCAGATTAAAACAAACAAAAAAAATCGGTCGTATAGTATCGCGGTGTGGTCAAACTCAGGAACAAACTGGGAAAGTTACAAGCTGTGTAGAAATGATTACTCTAACCAATATAAGTAAGAAAATTGATCAAAAATCTATGTGGAAAACAAATAAAGCGTTCGTGTTAAATGAAGAGAAAACTACAATAGAAAAATAAATTTAAATGGGGTAATAATTAAAAAAAAACCTGAAATAGCAAATATAATAAATAGTTTGTTTGTGAAGAGTGTCGAAGAAATAAATAAAAATATACCAATATAAGATACAATAATCTGGTGCAAAGTGTCAAAATAAACTTTAAATTTGAATTAATTAATATCCTGAAATTGCGTACTGTCCTTCAAAATATGAACACTAAAAGAGATTTTAGTTTACTGTCAACGAAGATTTTTTTATCAGCATTTGATTAAATTGGTCCCAGTTTCATAGGGATAATTAATAAATCTCTGCAAACTGGAGAGTCAATAAAGAGTCAATTGTAGTACCGATTGCAAAAGTAAAAAATGTAATATTGCCATCAGATTATCGGCCCATAAATATGCTTATGACCGAAAACAAAATACTGGAAAAGGTAGTACAAAGCCAGTTGGAACAGTACATGGAGACAAATGAGCTGTTAACACAACATCAATCCGGATTCAGGCGTAGACACAGTTGTGAATCGGCGCTTAATTTCGTCGTAGCCCAGTGGAAAACTGAAGTATAAGAAAAAAAGCAGTTGTAGCGGTGTTCCTTGACTTTCAACGAGCATTTGAGACAATAGATAGAAATATATCTGTGGTCACAAGGAATAACGACTAAACTCAAAGTATCGTAAAAACGATATTTTAATTGCACGAACTACGACCCATTTTTTTTTAAATATATGAACTATTACAAATAAAATATGTGCAGACATAATTGATGGTCAATTCAGGGCAAAAAATGGATATCTGCAAAATTGGCGATAAAGTAAATTCCATATTGCTTTTTTACGATATTTTGAGTTTAGTCATTGTTACTTGTGACCACAGATATAAGTGCACAAATTGAGAGAATACTGTGTCAATAGTAATGAATTGGAATGGTTCAAAAGCTACTTGTCCAACAGGACACAACGTACAAGAATTGCAGAGTGTACATCGGATAGGAGTATTACTTCAATTGGGGTGCCTCAAGGAGCAGTTTTGGGAAGTCTTTTATTTATTATTTACATCAATGATATAGAGAAAGTTCTCAGTTATAGTAAAATTTGTTTATTTGCTGATGATACATTGATATATATATATATATATAGCAGGAAATACGGTAAATGAAAGTATAGATAATATTAATAAGGATTTAAAGAGTATAGACAATTATTTAAAAATGAATAAGCTAAAACTAAATACAAGCAAAACTAAAACCAAGTTAATCAATGGCTACTCGGAGAAAAATATTGAAATCAATGGTGAAATTATTGAAAAAGTAAATGAAATTAAATACCTTGGTATTGTTTATGATAATAAGCTAGACTTTAATAAGCATATTAGTTATCTATGTAAAAAAGCAGCAAAAAATAGGATTTTTTCAAAGAATAAGATGTAGACTCTCTTTTGCCAAGGCAATCAAAATATATAATATAATTATGTTGATTTTATATGATTTAAATACAAATTCTAAATGTTTGATAGTTTAAATCATACTTGATTTTAAATACAAATTCTAGTTGTTTGATAGTTTAAAATAGTTTATTGAGCTTAAGGTCAAAGTTAGAACAATTAATTGTTCTAACGAATCTTTCCAAAGAAACAACAACGTTTTTTCAATATGAAAAGAAAAAAAAATCACTAGCTGATTTTTCAATATGAAATGGGAGAAAAACTGAGAAATTTACGCTTAAAATCTCATCGCCTTTGTGGTGCGGTGCGCTAGTGCGCGCTTGCAGGAGTATTACAAAGATTTCTGATGAAGCCTTTAGCATGGCCGAAATTGCAAAAATCAGCTGGTGATTTTTCATTTTTTCCTTTTCATATTGAAAAACGTTGTTGTTGTTGTTGTTGTTGTTGTTGTTGTTGTTGTTTCTTTGGAAAGATTCGTTAGAACAATTAATTGTTCTAACTTTGACCTTAAACGATTTTAAACTATCATAAACAACATAAACGATTTTAAACTATCAAACAACTAGAACTTGTATTTAAAATCAAGTATGATTTAAACTATCAATTATTTAGAATCATTTCGAATATTGTTCTACCGAATTAATGAGATGTATTTTAAAATGCAATAAGTTAGCGCCAATAAGAGCCATGTTAAAAACTTTAAAATGGTTATCCATTAACAAAAAAATTATTATGAATTTGATAGTTTTTATTTTTAAAATTAAAAATAATTTATTACCTAAATATTGAAGTAATCAATTGGTTTATGTTGCTGATGTTCGACCATACAATTTGAGAAATGGAGCTAATTTTCGAATAAAATTTTTCCTAATAATAGATCACAAAAGATTTTGTTATATAAAGGCCTTAACTTTTACAATGAACTACCTAATCATTTGAAGAATGAAACAAATTTATATAGTTTTAAGAAGGTTTTAGTACAATATATAAGAACAAAATATAACTTAATGGTGCTATACAAAATAAGAAATTTGTTAAGATAATATTAAATATTATAACTTAATTTTATACAAATACCAAATAGCTAAATAAATTTCACTTATTTTTTTTTAATGGATACAGTCTTATCTAACTAATAGAATTTGTTAAGTTGTTATTGACAATTTAAAGTCTACTCCATTTGTAGTTTCTTCTGGCGTTCCACAGGGCAGTATTCTCGACCACCTGCTATTCATCTTATTTGTCAATGATTTTGCTAGCTGTCTTTCAAATGCTAGTTACCTACTATATGCCGATGATCTAAAAATATACTCTGATATAAAAAATGTATCGGATGTTCATGAGTTACAACAACTGTTGTCGAAAGGCCCTGCTTGGTGTTGTTAAAATCGCCTTGCATTAAACATAAAAAAGTGCTTATATATTACTTTTACTAAATCCCAAAATTTCATGATTACCTCATATTTTATTGACAATTATATCTCAAATTCTGTCGATGAAATATATCTGATTTAAGTGTGTTTTTTGATACTAAGTTATCCTTTGTAAGCCACATCAATTCTATCATACCTAAAGCTTATGTCATGTATGCATTTGTTCGACGCAACAGTTTAGTCTTTGTTGATCCATATACGCATATACGCATCTCTCTATTCAGCTTTTGTGAGATCTAAGCTCTAATATGCGTCGTTTATTTGGAATCCTTATTATAGCTCTCATATTAACAGTCTTGGATCGTCTTCAAAAAGCATTTACACGATATGCTCTTAAGTCATTAAATTTTACTGAACCAACCCCTTCATTTAGTGCTCGTTGTCTGTTCATTTGTTTGAAATCGCTACAAAGTATAAGAACTATATTATCACTTCTATTAATCTCTGATTTAATAAAGGGGGCAATTGATTGTCCCCGACTACTAGAAATCATAAATTTAAATATTCCTGCTAGAAGTCTCCGTATTTATGATTTCTTACTTATCAGAAAGCTTAGAACCAATTATGTAAATAATGCTCCTTTGATATAGAGCCTTAATAGAATACAAAATGCTCTCTAACAATTTTGATATGCATCCCGATTCTGAATAATTTTTCCCGGGGAATCGGAAAAGGGTGTTTTAATTTTTAAGATAGCAGATAAAAACATCACATTTTTTACACTCATGAATATTGACAGTTGATGAATAATGAATAAGCAAATAAATAAATTAATAAAAATAGCATCGAAACAATTTTTAAAAAAATACACTATACGATATCTCAACAACATGCTCTCTAACAATATTGATATGCATCCCGATTCTGAATAATTTTTCCCGGGGAATCTGAAAAGGGTGTTTTAATTTTTAAGATAGCAGATAAAAACATCACATTTTTTACACTCATGAATATTGACAGTTGATGAATAATGAATCTCTGTTCCATTGATAACTAAATATGCAAATAAGTAAATAAATAAATTAATAAAAATAGCATCGAAACAATTTTTATAAAACACACTATACGATATATCAATGGAATAAGAGCTCAATACCTTTCCAATAAGCTATAATTTATGTGAATACCGTAAAAAAGAAATATTTTATATGTTTTTCGAAAATGACGAAATATCGATTTTTTGAGATCTTAACCCAATAAGCGCCACTGAACTCATTTATTTATTTATTTATATATTTTATTGACATACTAATGCAACAAGTCTTATAATTAAAGCACTAGCCTCTAATTTCATCAGTATTTGTGATAACAGGGTTAATTATACAAGTTACTAATAAAAAAACTTAATAATAAAGCTTATATAAAACAGTAATGTTTGAATTTAAATTTGAATAAAAGTATTGCTTGATAGCTTAAATTACAATTCTGCTTGTGTAAAAACTGAAAATTTACAATTTACAATTATTGCAATGAGGAGAAAAAATATTCAATCGAAATTTAAATTGCACAGCATTGGTAATTGTTCTTAGATCAGTTGGTAGAGCGTTCCAAAGACGGATTGAATACACAAAAAATTGTCTTTCCGATGCCAGACAAGAATGACGCATTTGTATAATAACGTTTGATCTTCGTGATCTGTTGTACAGATAAACCGGCTCCCTAGTATAAACCACCTTGTGCAGTAAAATTAGTGATCGAAATTTCAGTAAATTGTCGAGAGTCATATTGTATAAACGTTTTGCATGCACGGAGACATGATTTCTACGTTTTAAGCTATAAACATAACGAGTAATGTTGTTGAAGAGAACATTTAGTTTGTACATTTAGTTTGTAGTTTGAGTACAGCAAAATATTTTTAACTTTTAAAGTTTTCTTTGTTGTTCAGCATTAGTGAATTTTTTTGTTAATTGCCAATTGTTAAGCGGGTCAATTCCATTTGTTTCTCATTTTTTTTTTTAAATATGTTTTCTAAAAAAAAATTCACAATACAAACATTTTTTTTTGCTATTTTAGTTTGTTTTCCATTGTAAAATAAACATTTTTTGGACTTTTCACTTTTACTTTTCATTTGTCTGTTAATGGGTAAAGAGTTTGTAAAGAAAAAAATTTTTTATCCATAATTTATGTACGATAAAAATCTTTATTGTTTTGCTTATCTTGGGTATGCATTCTGAAGAAGGAAAAAGTAACATTAAAAAGCATGGCCAAAAAAGGGGTTCAGGAGAACCAAAACCGCTCCATGGGGATTTTTCCGATCCGAAAAAAAAATTATGCCGAAATAGTTTTTTAGAGCCCATCAAACTTTTGAGTTGGTGTCCAGCTGACTTTTTAGTGAATATAGTTTTCCCTTTTTGCTTTCCTTGTCTAACTTTATGCACATAAAAAATAAAAATTAATTGAAAATTATTCTTTCTCAAATTTCAGCTATAGGCGTAGCCAGGATTTGGATGATCTCTACTACATGACATCTAGTTCAAAGTCACAAGCGTCAAGTCAAGGCGACAACAACTTTATGTTTAAGTCCAATAAATCCTTAGACGTGGATGGCTTACAGGAAGAACTTTTACTTGCTTAAAATAAAGCGATTATTTTTGTGAAAATGTAAAAATATTAACTTGCTGACGGCCATGCTTATTTAAGCAAAAAGGAATTTTAAAATATGTTAGCGAGAAATATTTATGCATGCGTGCTTAAAATTATAGCTGTAGCTTAGTGAACAAACAAAGAATTGCATTTGAATATGCTTTGCATTTTAATCGGAACATTAGTGGCGGTAGGGCTTATCAGGGAGTTTCACATAGAACGTCTAAAATTTGTGGGTCATAATTGTAACTTAACTCTGGCAGTCTTAAAATTAATTAATTTTTTATATTTAACTTAAAACAAGCTTAACTTAGCTTAAACACAAACGACGTGAACTAGTTACAACTGGTGATCAGTAACTACCTATGCTTTATAGTTCTGTTTTTTTCTGCATTGAATTCGAATTAATCAAAAAGTTGTTATTTTGCAAACAAAAATGTGCATTAATTGCTATGATGTTTTAAAAAAAGGAATATTGAAAGGACGAGCTATATGAAACTCCTCAGGTTAGTTCAGGAGTTCTAAAATATAAGATTAACAACAATTGTACTGCTTGTCGCACACACATTTAATTTTAGTTATTATTTAAATTGTTCAATTGATCAATCAAGATTGTTAGTTAAATATGGCTTTGTAAATTTGATTTTTGTTTCTATCTTAAGTACATTTAATCGATCAAAAGCTTACACAATTAACTTTATTTTTAACGAATCTAGTCCATTATACTTTATTATAATATTATTATTTATTTAAATATGTTCTATGTGATATTTTCGTTTTCCTTAACTATTATTATTATTATTACGTTATAATGTTACATTGTGTCATTAAAATTTTGAACAAATACCAAAATGTTTACAATTCTTTTAAGCTTTATAATAAATATATAATTATGTTGACTTTATATGATTTAAATACAAATTCTAAATGTTTGATAGTTTAAATCATACTTGATTTTAAATACAAATTCTAGTTGTTTGATAGTTTAAAATCGTTTATTGAGCTTAAGGTCAAAGTTAGAACAATTAATTGTTCTAACGAATTTTTCCAAAGAAACAACAACAAAACATCAAACAACTAGAATTTGTATTTAAAATCAAGTATGATTTAAACTATCAAACATTTAGAATTTGTATTTAAATCATATAAAGTCAACATAATTAATATAGAGGTCATTTAGAAAAAACTTTAATAAATATATAATTTTAACTTTTACTTGGTTCATTATTTACTAAAAATGTTTTCTATAAGATTGTTCAAAATACTGCTTAAGCCAATAAATCATTATATCGTATATAAATGTTCAGTTTGTAAGCGTACAAAAGCATAGTCAATATAAATAAAAACATTAAAATTTTCAACAACATTTCCCACACACAACAAGTACTTATTTGAAATTCATAGAGCGAGTTGAAAAGGGCCCAACTTTTGTAATAAACTGGTTCATTCTGCTTTTCAATAAAACAATTAAAATCTCTATAACTGCAAACAATTATATGTGTTTATAAACAATAGATGAACAAATAAAATCTATCCTCTATTGCGAAATATTGAAATGCATTGTTTTATTATATTTTTATTGCAACTCATAAATTGGAAAATGTTTAGCGTTAACTTGTTTAGTATAGTAAAGACGGCGCCAAAATCGATTATTGCAACATAAAGACTTAAAATAAGTCGCACATTTTCAGTATAGTGCATTTTGTTCTGCTTAATTCGAGTAGATCTTGCAGTAAAATCTATAGTTAATTCGGAATCATATTATAAATGGTGTTTTGCATTACAAAACAAAATGAAATCTATATTCTATAAATACAATGTTAACTTAAAATCAACTTCATCACGAATATTGCAATGCTCAAATTGAATTATTTTGTAAAAATTTTACTATTTTGAACGAAGATGTTTGGTAGAAATCGTCACGTAACAGTGAGATTTCTGTGTGTGTGCGTGCGAGTATTGAGATTGAACTAACTAACAAACGAATAAGCGAATGCGCAAGTTTCTCTTTCATTCTCTTTCTCTCTCTCTCTCTCTGTCTCTCTCTGTGTGTCTCTTTCTGACACGTAGAAATTTCCATAAAACGGATTTGTTTTTTGCCACTAGGGTGGCAAATATGTGTTTTTTGTTATACTCTTTGTAGATGCGCTGATCGCTGATTTCGAATCTTATGTTCGAATTAAAAAAGTTTAAACTCGGGTCGACCATAAAAATTGGTTTTTTTGTTTTATTCTCTCTGTATATGTGCTAGCAGTCTAAAGGATCGCTGATTTCAAACCAGATGTTAAAATTTAAAAAAGTTTTTTGGCACTAGGGTGGTCCCGAAATAAGTATTTTTACTCCTGGAAGATGCTTTGATTGCTGATCTCGAATCTTATGTTAGAATTTTAAAATATTTTTTGACACTAGGGTGGACCTTAAAAGTGTGCTTTTTTGTTTTATACTCTTTGTAGATACGCTGGTCGCCGATTTCGAATATGATGTTAGAATTTCAAAAAGAAGGTCCACTCTAGGGACACTGAAAATGTGTTTTTTTTTTGTTTTATACTCTTTGTAGATACGCTGATCGCTGATTTCGATTCTTATGTTCGAATTTTAAAATATTTTTTAACACGGGTGGACCCTAAATATGTGGTTTTTGTTTTATGCTCTTTGTTGATGCGGTAATTTCGAAGGGTGGACCCTAAATACATATGTGCTTTTTGTTTTATACCACAGAGAGGTCACAGTTATACTTTATAACAGAGGTCCCAGTTCGACTTCGAATGCTCTTCGACTCAAGTTTCGCTGTACAAGCGTCCGGGGAATAAAAGAAAAACAAAAATAATTTATACTTTTGTCTCAGCGTTCGTTTTGATATTGCCTATACTTTTCTTTAAGTGTGCATGAAACAACTGCTGAGGCAAAAGTATAATTCTTTTTGTTTTTTTCTTCTATTCTCCGGACGCTTGTACGATGTAATTTGATTGAACTTCGAACTGACACCTCTGATATATATTTATCTGTGTTTATACTCTTTGATGTTAATATTTCAAAAAGATTTTTGACACTAGAGCGGAATTTGTGAAAATGTGTTTTTTATACAATACTTGTAGGTGCGCTGGTCGCTGATTTCGAATCTCATGTAAGAATTTCTAAAGGATTTTTTGACACTACCCAGATCATAACTACCTAGATCAGATAGACCCTTAAAATATGTTTTTATTTTGCACTCTTTTGCAAGTCCAGTTTTCAATCCAACTTTTCAATCATTGTTATATTTTATTAAACTGCAAGATATTTTTTAATTAAGTATATGCATAATAGGGTCAAACATTATTTGAATATATCATCAACTCAAAACTTATTCATTTAGTATTGTAGAGGTTTTTGGCCAGTAATTTTAATTGCAATTTTTAATATAAAAAAATAAAAATTCAATTTTTTCCCAACGTTTCGTCACTTGTTTGGCGATATCTTCAGGGGAGTTTTTGTTTATTTTTACTAAAAACACAGTATATGTATAACAATTTTTCTAAATAATTAATAAAAAATAATAAAAACCTGCTTTACATTAAACTTGACTTTAAAATTTTTGAAATTACGAACACTAAACGTTACATATATGAACTTTTTAACAAACAAATTATTTATTTAAACAATTATTTACAAAACTTATTCACTTTCCTGCAGTTCTCATATTTAACATATCGTAAATCTTGTCTTCTTTAATCTTTGAGATTAACTGAAAAAATCCTTTTATTTCACTTGTAGAGAGTTGAAAATAATTCACTATTTTATCCCTGCCAAATTTATACTTCCATTCTTTCAAACAAAGCAAAGAACCAATTTTTTGTGAGTTTATTTGTCTTTCATCCGTTTGTATTCGTTATTCGTTCATATGCACTGCCAGCAGACTCCATCAGCTTGGATATATCAAAATTCAGAACGTTTATGAGAGGACTCGTTTACTAAAGGTAAAGTTTCGCAACCTTCTTAAATATAACTTAAGAAATAAAAATTATTTCTACTTGTTCTTTTATATATAAATTAAAACTTTATTTACTTTTAAATGCGTAAATAGAACATATTTTCATATACATAAAAGTACATTTTTGCTGAAAGCTCTGTTTAACAGTTTTTGTGGCCCTGCCAAAAAATTATGCTTTACACACATGTTAAAATAATAATGCATGAACTTGAAATTCTTGATTAAACTTAAAATTCTCGCTAATTATTTCGAAAATACTTAAATAATACAATAGCAGTGAAAATATTTTTTTCCTTAATAAAGCTTATAAAAATATAAAAAAAATATATGTACTTGCATACATTTTTTTTTTATATTGAGTTTGAACTAAACAAAGCTGGCGCATATTTATAATGTTGGCATAACAAAAAGAGATTCTTTTGTAACAAACTTATTTTTTACAAATATTCATAACTCAAAACTTAAACACTAATATCGATAATAATACGTGAATATTCAAAGTAAAATTTAGTTTATGCAAATGTTTTTCTTACAATTTTTTCTTGTTACGAAAATGTCCAAAGTGTATAGCAACAAGAAAATATTTATGTTTCTGCAAAAATACACATTGGCTTGAATATATTTAAATTGATCAGATTCAAGTTTAAGTTGCAAGCGTACGATTTTAAGAATATTTCTACAGCGAGATGGATGGAACTAACTTCTACACACAACTCGGAATACGTGTTGCAGCATCAACAGGAACGGAGCGCTCCAAGTGACCCCAATAATCATCGTCACGTTCTCGCGGCACATATAATGAAGCACAGGTACACTCCCATATTTCTTTCGGATACTCCCATTCCGAATTTAGTGTCCACTGTTTTGTGTCGAGATCATAGCATTGTACAGATGAGCTTGCGCGATTTATGGTTGCTGTTGATAAAAGTCCACCGATGAAATATATTTTCCTCATCAAAGCTGCGATGCCAGTGTAAAATCTTGGCAAGGGATTACGTGTCTCTGTTATCCAAGCATTCGTTTTGATATCGTACACATCTATGGTGCCCGCAAGCATACGTGTCTCCGTCAACGGATCCTCATACCAGCCACCACAAGCATAAATTCTATTTTCGAAAGCAATGAGTACGTGATCGGCGCGTGGTGTCGGCATTGGGTGCAATTTAAGCCACTTTTCCAATTTTGTATCAAAGCACCAAAGTGAAGCCAGCACCATATGCCGATCTATGCCACCTAGATAATAGACAAATTCCAATAAGCAATGATGAAAGAAAAAAAAATAACACAAAATTTAACTCACCAGATATATAAAGTTGATCACCCAGCACTACGCCAGCATGTTGACTACGATTCTCAGACAATGCGGGCAAATATTCCCAGAGATCAGCACTTGCATTGTAACGTTCACAATTGGAAACAGCGACATCTTGAGCCCAATGCTCACCAACACCATCGCTTTCGTTAAGCTCGCACACGCCACCCACAGCATACAAGAAATTCGTTCCCATGGCATTGAGTGAGAATCGACAGCGATCTGCTTGTATGGGTGCAATGGTACGCCACTTATTTTTGGTCGAACAATAGCGAAAACCAAATGGATGTATGTATTCTTTCAAGCAGACATCATACGAGCCACCGACAATGTATAGATCGTTACCCAAAACAGCTGTGCCGTAGTTACCTGCAAGAAAATAGTTTTATCGAAGATGTTAGATTGACATAACAGTAATTAAGTTCAGAGCGCCCGCGTTCCAGGTGTGGCTTTTCCTTGCTATCTTTATGATTTTGAAAAAATAAGAGATTGATTAATGAAAATCAGCATTAAATCAACACATCTCGTATCGATTTGATGAATGAAACGCATCGATAGACAGAGTGGTGGATAGACATGGTTGTGGACAAACTCAAAGAGACACACATTCAAATGTTTGAAACTATTTTAAATTAAATTTCATGATTTCATAAACCTATAACGCAAGCTTTTTAAACCTACAGTCATCACTGTGGCTTTTAATAGGTGTCAATGAAGTACAGCAGTTATCCGCAGTGAGTTGGAAGAACAACACGGCGGCTGGCTTTATAGGCGCGGGCGACGAAAAAGACGTGTTGTTGAAAAACAATATTTAAAATAAAGTAAATTTTTTATAAATATTGAATAACATTTTTTCTCTAGTTCACTGTTTCATGTTTATAAACAGCCGAAATATATGCTGCAAATACACAATTGACTTTAAGGGGTATTTTGCATACAACTTGACCGCTAGAAACAACTAGTTACTTTAATTATAAAATTACTGCTTTGAATAAATACCTGTAATAAAGCATTTTCAAGGGCTGAAATGACCAACTTTTTTTACAATCCCAAATGGTCGTTAAATTTAAAATTTTCTAAATCTTTAACATGAACATGCTAACGTTAATGAATACTTTAAGGACACATTGATATTGGCTTCATAAGGTTTGAAGATAAGAATTTAGAGTATTGTTCTTTTTAATTCCATCACTTACATTGCTCGATGTGCGGAATCACAGTTAAATTCTCCCATTTTCCCTTGGTTGGCAAGTAACAGCTTAACTGATTCGTTAGACCATTTGTTTCAAAGCCTCCAATCGTAACAAGAGCCAACTCCATGCCTCTGGAATTCGTTAGTACGCTTCCACCTATAATTTCTGCCTCTACATCTGGTCCTGCCACTACGTCGTTCTGTTTTTTTTGCTGTTTATACATTTCTGTTCGCAGTGCCTCCAAATTGCGCTCTGTTTCTTCGGTACATTGACCATGGATTTGAGCGGCTTTTATTTGGCAAGTGATTTTATTTAATGCACAGCCTTCGATTTGGTTTAAACGCACTTTTGCAAAAAGACGACGAGCTAGTTCCGTTTTTATTTTCGTTTCTATACAATACTGCATCGTTATCTGGAGAACACGTTCCTCCGTACAGTCCACAGGATAGTTGCACATCAATATATACTCTAATTGATCCCAAGACAAGCTAAGCAAATCCGGAGTTTGCGAGAACTCATCTAGTCGTGAGCATATAAAACGATAGGTTTTCTTTTTCAATGCATCCAAGGAATAGAGATCAGCTAACGCAGCGATGGCCACGCAATTTTCCAGATCAATTTGAGAGTCTAGGTAATTGGAACAAGCGTCAATGACTGCCTTCATTTGAACGTGTGACGAAACGGAGAGCATATCATGAATATTATTTCGATCTAGTTCCAATTTTGAAGTATAGGCATATTCGATGAGCAGCTCTATGCCGCGTGCCGTCACACCGTTGAGCTTAATTTCTGATTGGCTAGCCTCTCGCATAGCATCCGTAAACATGGCACAGAAATAATCGCTACAAGCGGCAAGAACTACGCGATGAGCCTGCAAAAATAAACAAATCAACTTACGCGAAATAAAGTTTGTGCTGAGAATTTTTAAACAAACTAATCTCAAGACACTTTCAAGTGTTTGATAATACCAATTTAAGTTATCTTATTACAGAAGCATTCGATGCAAGTTTCTAGTTACCTTAAAAGTTCGACCCTCCACAATTAGCTTTACGTCGAACAGCTTATCAGCGCATCGCAATGCATTTAAACCCTGCATTAAAGCCTCTGAGTGTAGACTGCGAGTATAGCTTATCAGATTTCTCGGAGAACTACCATTTGCAGCAGTAGCACCCAATCTGCCAGCAGCTGCAGACGAGTCGCGACTCTCGGAACTGCTGCGCAAAATCAATGGAGCACCGCCAGCCATGCCGACAGTTAGTACGATGAAGAACAGAAAGCCGCAAGAGGTAATGTCCGATTGCTTTTGGTTTTTAACTTTTGCTGTCGCTCAAATAGTAATTGTTGCTATGTTACCATAAACAGGTTTACCAAAAAAATCGCGTAGCTAATTTACATTTGAGGTCAATTAGACTTGATGAAAACGTATCGATTTCTATGGGATCTGTTGTTTGGCAATGTTTTGCTATTATGGAGCATTAACAATAAGAATGTGAGTGCGTGCGTCCAGCCTTTGTATTTTGCTAATTTTTATTCGTTGTTTTTAATATTTCGATTGATATACATTTTTATTCGACGTCATGATTGTTGTCTGTATCTAGCATGAAGACTGCTGAATCAAACCACAATCACGCAACCGTCATGACATCAAAACAAATCTTGGGGAATCCGTATGAGCCGTATTTGCTTCTGCCAGCGACTAGGGCCGATTATACAACCATATGTTTTTATTTGTTTTAATAGGTAGGAATAAACACTTGATTTACTGAAAACTGTTTTGATTTCGTAATTTATTTAGGTTATTCGTAGCTTCTTGCAGTTGTTCGATGAATCAAGTTGTGTTGGAATTATTTTGCAGTAACTTTTATGACTTTTTATGAAGGTGTTGGCTTAGTTTTGACTAACTGATGATTTTGCTCTGCTATAAATAGCGGTATTATACTTATAATTTATATCGAATAGTTGAAAAATTAATAGAAAAGCTGTGATGGTCCACGATGAAATGACTATATATATTTATTTAAGTTTTTATTGGTCAAGTCAAGAGATGAGTTAAAACTGACATTTCAATGAAGAAACAAGAAGAAAACAATGAAAAAAAATTACAAGAAATGTCAGATATGTGATAATAAAAAGGTAAGCACAGGGTAGTTCATAAAAACAAGAATTATACAATTAACCCAGCTAGACACGTAAATGTTAGACAAGGTGTTATTTAACATGGTGTAAGAATGATTACACCATGTTATTTAACACGAGCGCCATATAAAAAAAACTTTTAAGGGCCAGTTTCACGACCATTAGTTAACCACTGACCAGAGGTTGGAACGATTACGATTTTCGGGTCGTCGCGTTTTGAAAGTGTTTAATGGTAGAGAACAACAAAAATATGTTTAGCCGAACAAAAAATCGATTATTCAACTAGTTATCGAGTTATCGATTTTTTTTTGGCTAAAAGATCTTAAAAAAACATCAATTTCTTTGCCATTATCCAATGGATATAAAATATTGTTATGTTATTTGAAAGAAAATATACAAAACATATCATGGCAAGCGTTTTTGTAATTTTAGAAGCAAAACTATATTATATTTGAAATTTGTAATTAAGAAACTGTTATTTTCTACTAAATTGTTATTAAGGTACTAAAATTATATGTTTTTTAAAGCTTACAATTTAACCTTTAATTTGATATATTAATATAAACATGTATATTCTTTACAATGTACAGTATATTACATAAATTTAATAAAAATTTATATTTGCTATTGCATTGTCCAAAACTGATCAACTAAAAATTTAAAATTTTTTCGCTAGCTAGGAAATCCGATTCATTCATATAAATATTAGAACTTCAATGTTTCCTTAAGAACAGTTATTTATTGCAATGGTAATATAAGAAAATATGGAATAAGAATACAAAACAACTAAGGTAATGTTAATGTTAATGTTGTGTGGTGGAGATGCGTACTGCGACCTAAATGAGATCTATTGTACCTCCTTCTCAAAGCTCCGCTGGGTTTGCGGATTACAGAATTTCATCCAGCCCTATTTCTCTAATGAATTTGAGAATATTCTTAGGTTCAAGGGATGAAACCTGCTCTAGACTCAGCTCATAATTCCCCAGTGCTAGTTTACGCCTGCGAGCCACGGCGTCGCAGTTTGTAAGTAGGTGTATTGGAGTCTCCTCTGCTTTTTCACAGAAACGGCAGTTACTATCGGTCTCTATGCCCAATTTCATCAGGTGGTATTTCAGTTTACAGTGTCCTGTAAGGAACCCCGTTAGAATCCTAAGATTCGGTTTGCCTAAGCTTATGCACAATTTTGCTCTCCGAGTGTTGAAATCTCTGAGGAGCAATTTGGATTGTCTTAGCTTTGGGAGGCTTTTCCAAAGGTTTGAACGTTTATGCCTCTCCTCCCTTCTTAGTTCTTCTTTTATAGAATGTGTGCCCAATCCGCAGAATAGTTCTGGTCCTATAAATTTTGTGGCTGCACCCTGTCGCGCTAGACCATCGGCTTCTTCGTTACCCTGTATTCCTTTGTGTCCTGGGACCCAAAGTATAGTAACAGTGTTATTCTTGCCTAGCTCGTTGAGTTTTGTTAGGCATTCCCATGTTATTCTCGATGATATCTCACAGGAAACTAATGCTTTGATTGCTGCTTGGCTGTCTGACATCACAACTATATCCTGACCTTTGTATTTACGGTCCAGATTGAATTGTGCACACAGCTGTATTGCTAGGATTTCCGCTTGGAAGATACTGGGTGTTGTCCCCATAGGTTCAAAGTGCTTGGTTCTTGGCCCGTACACCCCTGCGTCTATACCTTCCAATGTCTTGGACCCATCTGTATACCATGCTATACTATGTGGTTTCTTAACTTGCGATATCATCTCGCTGTCCCACTCTTTCTTGGTACTAAGCTTAATTCCGAAGTGTTTTTCGAAGTTATACCTTTTTACTATATCGTCTCTTGGTAGATCGATGTAGGGAGTCTGCTTTGCAATATCCTCCTTCTCTCTACTGCTGATAGTTTTACCTAAACCTGTCCCCTCTTTTGCAATGCCCAGCAGAGTTCGCTTGGCTACTCCCTCTATGACAAGGTGTAAGGGTGTTAGGTCCAGAATTACTTCTAGTGCTGCTGTAGGGCATGTCCTCATGGCCCCTGTGATGCATACACAGGCCAGTCTCTGCACCTTTGTTAGCATATTCCTCATTGTGGTTAGCTTGGTTCTCTCAGCCCATGCTATTGCACCATATGTGAGGATGGGTCTCACCATCATGGTATACATCCAGCGGAGAATTGTTGGGTTACAACCCCAGCTTTTCACCGCCAGGCTCCTACATACCATGAGTGCGCGCGTTGCTTTGTTTATAGTTACCTCTGCATGTCTTCTCCAGAGAAGCTTTGAATCTAGTGTAAGTCCCAGATACTTTACTTCTTCTTTGAAGGGAATTTCAGTGCCATCCATTCTCATTGTTCGGAGGTTTGGCAGGCTTCTTTTGTTAGTAAAAGGTACTATGGTGGTTTTCGCTGGGTTGATACTTAATCCCACCGTGTTACACCACTCCTTTGTTACTGACAGTCCTCTCTGTATCAGGTTACAGAGTGTATCCTCGAACTTCCCTCTCGCTATTAAGGCGATGTCGTCTGCGTAACCCTGACATTTTATGCCATTCTCGGTTAGCATCGTTAATAATTCGTCCACAACAAGACTCCACAGCAGTGGAGAAAGGACTCCGCCTTGTGGGCAGCCTTTTGTTGTTTTGATTCTTTTAGTGGTGTTGCCCACTTTTGTTTCTGCAGTTCTAGTGCTATGCATTTGGCATATCCATCTGCTGAGCATATCACTTACTCCTTTTTTATGTAGAGACTTCTTCACAGCTTCGTGAGAAGTATTATCAAAGGCTCCCTCTATGTCTAGAAAGGCACAGAGTACGGTTTCTTTGTTTTTGAAAGCTGACTGGATGTTACTAGCCAACTGGTATAGAGCAGATTCTGTAGATCTACCCGCCCTATACGCGTGTTGACATGGGTGCATTGGTGCCTTCTCCAGAATCTCAGTTCTTAAATAGTTATCTATTACCTTTTCCATTGTTTTAAGTACAAATGAGGTAAGGCTAATGGGTCTAAACGACTTTGATAGCGTGTAGTCTATTTTCCTTACTTTTGGTATGAAGGTGACTATCGCCCTTCTCCATTTCCTTGGGATATAGCCCAGAGCAAGGCTGCTTCTAGTTATTTTTACTAGGTGAGGCAATATAGTTTCTGCACCTTTTTGTAGAAGTGCAGGAAAGATGCCGTCTACACCTGCTGACTTGAATGGTTGAAAGGTTCTGAGTGCCCAATCTAGACGAGCCTTAGTACAAATGCTCGTTGCGAGTTTCCATTCTTCTTGATTTGGAGTAATCTGCCTGTCTGCTGTCTCATACTCAGTTACCGGTGTGCTGCCCGGGAAATGAGTTTCTAGAAGGTGACTGGCTCGTTGCTCTTCTCTAAGCGTATAGCTTCCGTCTGGCAATAGAAGTGACATTCTTGTCTCCACTTTGCCTTTAGCCATTGCTTTGTGTATTCTGGCTGCGGCTGGCGTGGAAGAAATGTCTTCGCAGAAAGTTCTAAAGCTTTGTCTTTTGGCTTTTCTGATTTCTTTATTGTACTCCGTTAGAGTCGCCTTGTAGTTGTGCCATTCTCCGTTGCGCTTTGCGGCATTAAAACTACATCGCACCTTCTTTCGGAGTCTGGTTAACTCAGCGCTCCACCAAGGAGTATGTTTTGTTCTTGCCTTGTGCCCTGTTGGGCAGCTAGATTCGTAGGCATTATATACTGCATTGTTTACCTGCTCTACATAGCATTCAAGTTCTAGGATGTTACTAATTCTACTCCTAGCTTTTACGCTCTGTAGGTTTTCTTTCAGGGTGTTGGTGTAGTTGTCCCAACTGGTATTTCTTGGGTTTCTTTTGGGTTCTATCTCTTGACATTTTGCCCCAAGTCTAAACTCTATTATTCTATGGTCAGACATTGAAGGTTCCGTTGATACCCTCCATTCCCTAATCATATCCCCAACCTCTGGGCTTCCTATGGTGAGATCTAAGACCTCTTCTCTAGCCCTAGTGACAAAAGTAGGTGTTACCCCCACATTGTAAAAGTCTAGGTTACTACTTAAAAGAAATTCTAAAAGGTACTCACCTCTGGTGTTGACGTCGGTGCTTCCCCAAATTGTATGGTGTGCGTTGGCGTCACAGCCGATGATTAGTGGAAGTTGCTCTTTCCTGCAGTGCTCCACTAGCCGTTTTATCTCCGCTGGGGGGATGTTTAGATCGTCCCCAGGAAAGTATGCGGATGCGATCACTATGGCGCGGTGCTTGCCATCAGTTTCGATGTTAGTCTCGATTACTGTTAGGTCCCGCGTCGTAAATTCTGAAAGACAAATATAATTAGTATTTTTCTGCATTAGGATGCATGCTCTGGGATTGCTTGTTCTGTGGTCCCAAGTTACCTGACCCTCTCTGCAGTAGAGGCCACTGACTTTTCCCCTGTAGCACCAGGGTTCTTGGATCAGCACGAAGCCCAGTTGTTCTGTGGTAAACCTCCGAGCAATAACTGCTGAAGCAGCTTTTGCATGGTGGAGGTTTACCTGGGCAAATTTCGTGCTGGTTTCTGTGCCGATCGTCATAGCACCGCGCTGCTGCCCTATTTACAACTAAGGTAAATATGCTTGAATTAACAACTTTCCGTACAAGGGCAAATCATTTCGTTAAAAAAACCCATAAAATTCAAATAAATCATATGTAATATATGCCAGACGAAAGATAAATTTTCAGGCTTCAGTAATTTTCTTTTTATAATCCATAGTAATAACGGTAGTTTTTGAGAAAATAATGGTTTTATATAAGCAAATATTTTACTTTTGCATACAAATAGTTATAATGATAGCTATTCATATAATACTCAACGGATTTGATTCATTTAAAATTACTGTAAAAGCTTTTTGTATTTCCTTTCAAATAACACCTTAATCAACAATATTGGTTATACACTTAGAAAAATATAGATAGTTTTCTTAAAACATCTAAAAACATTTTTCTTAAAAAATCGATAATTCGAAAACAAACTGATTAACCGATTTTTTCCTTCGGCCATTCTTATTTTTTGTTAAAGACCTTCCTGAATCCATTGTCAAATCGCGACGCCCCGGAAATCGTAATGTTTCCCAGAGGTTAACTGACAGATTTGCGTTCCACAATCAAAGTTAACCAGAATTAATCCACTAATGGTGGTGGTTTAACCATATTAGTACTGCCTTGAGTCTTTAAGACTCATTTTGACTTTGATTTTGGGCTCTAATTTTACCCATTGTAACATACTAAACAAAAATTGACAACAATTGGTACATATAAGTTATTTATTATTGTTGTTATTAACCCTTTTTGTACTGCCTTGAGTCTTTGAGATTAATTTTGACTTTGATTTTGCGCTATAATTTCACCTAGCTGATTTTTGTAATTAACCAATTGGTTAACTAATGTTCGTGAAACTGGCCCTAAGAAAAATAAAGCAAGTTCATATAAGATCAGCTATTTGATTTAATAAAATTTTAGCCATTGACCAAAACTGATAGGTTAAAACTTTTAAATATATTTTTAACTGAACTTATTATATGAACACGTTGATTTCTGTTTTACGACTGTTTATTAGAATCGTTTTGCTGAGAGAGACTTAGTACATAACATTAACTGTCTAGAAAATCAACAATCCGTACAAGGGGAAATAATTTTATCATAAAAATACTATAAAAAACAAATAAATCACAAATGTTATTTACTTAATCAAAAATACACTTATGCTTAAATAATTTCCTTTCCATTTTCCATAGTTATAACAGTAATTTTTAAGGAAACATTTTTATGTAAGCAAAAATTTTACCTTAACAAACAAATAGCTATAAAGTGTGAAATTCTCAACGCATTTGATTAACTTACAATTTTTCTAAAAGCGTATTATATCATCTTCAAAATAATATCGCAATTATTTTAACCGTTAATAAAATAAGAAAAATATAGCATATTTTCTTAGAAGACCATTGAAGACAAATATATTAAAACATCGATTACTCGAAAATAAATCGATATATTGATATTTCCTTTGGCCATAACTCATAAATAAAAACTCCCACTTGAAAATACATAAATTCAAATTCTAAATAATCCCAATGAAATAAATACTAACGAAAAAGGTAATTACTCCCACATTTCAGAGATTATTGTGGTTATTGGAAAAGCAATATAATAAACTCTTACAGTTCACATAGCAGTTGCTTGATGTTGAAAGAACTTGTCCATAAACTAAAAAATGTTTTCGTCAATTAATGTATTTAAGCACGATTATTTGATGACAATACAAATCTAGTTCTAGCGTCCGTTCAGCATAGATAACGCATTATAATTAATGTTACTCTAAAACTTTAATTACTTGAATTTCATTATTAACCATGCATTTCTTTGATTTACTTGTTAACACTTAGCAGTTTGACTGATGTTTTGCTTTCTTTACCTTAATAATGTTATTTTGATATATATAGCACAGGCATACAGAAATATATTATATTGTTAAATTCATATAAAGATATATAATAACCGGTTATTGTCTGTGGACAACTTGGCAACATATTTTTTCAAGAACAAATCATTGTACAGTCATTCGTTATGAATCGTTCGATTAATAAACCCCTTTAAACCTCGAATTAGTTTTGTTTTATTAAAAATTAATTACACTTCAACGATCTTCATGAATATGACCGTAAATCTCTTTAGTAACTTAAGTTTTATTGTGTTTCTTCTTCTGTCGCTGTGAACTTTATGAAATATTAATTTCTACGAACTTCCTATGTTTTTAGGGTCGCCTTTTTGTTTTTGGGAATTTTTTAAAAAATAAATTTCTTTACTTTGTATATATTTAATTATTTTAATTAACTATATTCTGCAATGGGGAAACCGGAGACGAGCCTTTACAAGGTAACATGTCTGACTGTCTCAACCGGGCGAGGCCAGCATAATCCTTGTGAAATCACCTCAAGTCGACTCAAACCTCCACGTGGTGTTTCCTTGGCAACGTCCAAACTGACAACCGTCAGTTTGGCGGCTAATCTGAGCAGCGGGACCCCTAGGCTTAAAACATGTTGTGCGTCGGGTTTGAAGCCCACCCGTAAAAACCCATTTCAATGAAAACAATTAAGAAAAGAAGAAAACGGATCCCCAAATCTGATGACGACTTCCGCAAACGAAAAACTGATAATAATTTATGGATATGCACCTGGAATGTCCAAACCTTTAATTGGGAAGGTGCCTCTATCCAACTGACTGATGGTTTGGAAAGATACAAAGCTGATATCTCTGCTATCCAAGAAATGCGATGTAAGGGACAGGGTTGCATTCGGCATGCACCCTGTGATATCTACTACAGCGGCCATGCGGAGAAGCACGAGTTTGGATGCGGATTTGTAGTTGGCAAGAGACTACGGATTCACACCTGTGAACGAACGGCTTGCCATAATCGGCATCAAGGTTAAAGATGAGACCAAGGAAATTTTCTACGAGCGCTGCCCCCGACAAGACTTAAAAATCGTTCTTGGTGACTTCAACTCTAAGGTCAGCAAGGAAAATATATTTGGTACACAGTCGGAAAGTTCAGCCTCCACGACAACACCTCCGATAACGGAATGAGGCTGATTGACTTCGCAGCAGCACGAAACATGGTCATAAGTAGCACTAGATTCAAGCATCTCAATATTCATAAAGCCACCTGGATGTCCCCTGATCAAAAAACCAGAAATCAAATTGATCACGTTTTTATCGACGGAAGGCACTCCCCTGCTGGACAGCTGTAACAACTTTACAAACACAACGAAACAGAATTTGGTGTTCACCAATACACTTTTACGCTGTCATTTCATGGGAAACAAGGAAAGTTATATGTGTTTGTATGTCTAGCTGTTTTGCGGCCGTAAAATAAACTCAACAAGAAAAATAAACACGCAACACAAAATGGTGAAGTCAAATGGAAGTTTTGAAAATTAATTAAAAATAGTGCATACGAAGTTTAATAATTTTTCTTTTTAGATTTACAAATTGAATAGCTACTGGGGAATACTTCGGACAAATTGTTTCAAAACAAGCAACTGCGAAAATGTGCTTTTGATGTTCTGTGCCGTTCATGCCGATTTATGCTTTTATTGAATTGAATTTTATTGATTTTTTGTTAAAATGGTATAATCATAATTCAAAATCTATACGGAAGGTAAATATTTTATTAAACAAATAATTCAAAAACTTGAAAAAATTGTGTTTATAATTTGGCATATATCGGCTAGATGGTGGGCTAGACACAACGGCATAGGGAGAAGGGGAGGATAGCGCACAACTAAATTCCTTATTGGTGTGAGCAGTTTAGCTCCATATTTTTCTAAAGGTAAAAACATATGTGGCAGAAAGGGATGCCAGATCACACGGATGAGAATCAGAGATGCAAACTTTGTGACATTTTGATCACCGCTTGAGCAATGGTCACAAGTTTTGTATGAAAAATTTTATATGGACGTAACGAAAATCGTGTGACCGCTCGTGTTATATACGCCGTATGTAACAGTTACTGTTCTAGCTGGGTCTTCCAGTGTATAAGATGAACGCACGATCCGTGGTGCAAACATTGACTCGAATCACTATCTTGTCGCAGCCAAGATCCGCACACGTCTGTGCACAGCTAAGAATGCAGGCAACCCTACACAGAGGAAGCTAGACGTCGGCAAGCTGCATTCGAAACAGACAATCGAGTATATATACCTCCAATCGAGTATATATGCGCGTAGTGGACACACGCATGTGTGTCCAGCCAACACCATGTGTGCGGCTGCTGATTAGGTGATTGGCTACCTCCGTCCTCGCCGAAACCAATGGTTCGACTAGGAGTGTCGCGACGCCACTCCAGAGAAAGACGCCGCCTACAAAGCCACCCTGCAGTCGGTTGTAACGCGCGCTGCTAAGGAGTGATACAAAGAAAAGAGGTGGGAAGAGAGACGTATTTTCAGGCGGAAAAAAAGAGAGGTAGAAAAGCACGAGCAAGAGAAGATTGAGATAAATGGTGACGTGAATGAAGCTCGAAAATTTTTCCAAAATATGAGACGCCTTGCCGATGGTTTTAAAACCGGAGACCTCTTCCTGCAAGGATGAAAACGCGAATCTAGTGATAGATGTCCAGAGTACACTGACGTTATGAAGGCAACACTTCTCTAAGCTTCTAAATGACGACGCTGACAACAATCCCGCCAATAGAGATGATATTCCGTACACCCCAATTACGGATGACAGCGTCGAGGTTTCTATGATGAAGTTCTGACAGATATAGCTCGGCTTAAAAAAAACAAAGCCGCGGGAATCACAGTGTGCTCCGCCCAATCCACAAGAAAGGCGATCCTGTCGAGCGTTTTATGTGAAAGATTGAAGCCCATTGTAAACGAACTGATTGGACCTTATCAGTCCAGCTTCAGACCTGGAAAGTCCCCCATCGACCACATCTTCACGCTATGACAAATCTTGGAGAAGTCTCAAGAAAAATAAGTCGGCACCCACCATTTTTTTGTCGACTACAAAGCCGCCTTCGACAGCCCAGTAAGGAAGCACCTGTACTTCACCATGTCTGAGTTTGGTATTCCTGCAAAACTAATACGAATATGCAGGATGACACTGAGCAACACTAGCAGCCCAGTTAAGATCGGGAAGGACCTTTATCCACCATTGGTTACCAAACAAGGTTTCAGACAATGTGATTCCTAATCGTGCGACTTTTCCAACCTACTGATGGAGAAGATCATCCGAGCTGCTGATCTGAGACGTAGTGGCACAATATTCTACAAGAGTGTTATGCTGCTGGGTATGCTGATGACATCGATATCATTGGCCATAAAACCCGCGAAGTCAGTGCAGCATTCTCCAGATTAGAATGGGTCTGGCAGTGAATGCAGATAAGACGAAATACTTGGTGTCAACAAACCAACAGCCCCAGCGTCTTGGAACCCACGTTACAGTTGACAATACCTTCTTCGAGGTTGTGAAGGACTTCGTCTATCTGGGATCCAGCATAAAAGAATATCTCTTGCCAACAGGTGTTCCTTTGGGCTCAGTAGGCAATTGAGAAGCAGAGCCCTCTCTCGACGAACGAAAATCACGCTCTATAAATCGCTCATCATGCCCGTTCTACTTTATGCATCACAAACCTGGACGCTAAGCAGTTTAGATGAAAAGACTGTAGGAGCATTCGAGAGAAAGATTCTTCGTAAGATCTACGGACCAATCTGCGTCAATGGCGAGTACCGAATACGGAGGAATGATGAACTGCATGAGCTGTAAGCTGACATCGACATAGTCAAGCGCATTAAAATCGAGCGGCTTCGCTGGCTTGGTCATGTTCAGCGCATGAAAGACGATGCTCCAGTGATTCGGTATCCAGCGGCGGTCAACGCAGAAGAGGACGACCGCATCTTCGTTGGAAAGACCAAGTAGAGGACAATTTGACGAAGCTTGGAATTTCCAACTGTCGCGAGCAAGTGGGAGACAGAAATGGCTGGCACAAATTTTTAGATTAGGCCAAGACCGACATACGGTTGTAACGCCAACTAAGTTTTTAAGTAAGTATATTCTGTAATGTATAATATTTTGTTATTTGTGTATAAGCTCATCATTTATGAAATAATTTGCCCTTGAATGGAATGTTGTTACAAGGGCAAATAAAATTTTTTTTGTGTTTTTGATGTTAAAATTATTTCCCTTGTACGGAATGGTGATAATAACTTTTATTTTATTAATTTTAAATTTGGGATTATGTCCCTTGGGGCTATGTTCCGTCACTGCCCACGTTCTCGTAATCTCCTGAAATTTTCTTAATGCAACTTATAGATCAATGAATCTGTGTGGCATACGATAGTTCCGATAAATTTTAAGCGTAGTTGCTAGTATGATACGCAGGCTGGCCTTTTGATTGCTTGTGTGTGTCGATAGCAAAACAACAACAAGAAAAAATGGGCTATGTGACACATAAAGGGTTTTCAGAGGCAGTCTTGCTACGGTGTTAGATTTTTGAAAATTTGATGTACGTGTGAACATACTCAATAAATTGTTTTGCTACACCTACACTTCTGTTAAAATTAGATTGTCAATTGATAACAAAAATATTCAACACCGAACCAACACTCATAACAATATTGTCGAGGTATTGTTAGAGTATTGAGTTGCTGAAATATGACAAGACGTGCATTTTGTGGCTTAGTTGTTGAAATATTCAACACTTCAGCAATCTAACACCGTAACAAGACTACTTCTGAATACCCTTACAGGTTTCTTAAAATCAAACGTTTGTTACTTTAAATCAGTTCGTGCTCTCAATAGTCAAATTATTTTCTCACGAGTTTGCTACTTTGTAAGCTGCATAAAAGTTTTACATACAGCAACGGACCTTTGCTTCCACCAGAAGCATAGAGATTGGAAATGTTACTATTACTACGTTTCCATGCGATATTAAGCCTGGGTTAACTCGGTGTTAGGTCTTGAAACGAAACTTGATAGATATAATTTAAGAGTTAGATTTATACTAAGAAATAATGGCGAATCTCATCCCGTCACGTTACGTTACGTGTATTATAATCACTTGTATAAGAAAGCATTGCTTCAAACAATAAGTGAAAGAACGCACTGCTCAACTGACATCAGATCAGATTACGTTACTTCTATTAAGGCCCAAACATAATAGGTTCGAGCTGGCTGCAGCTAATGTCAAATTTTATACGAATACATAGAAATGATGCGTACAACCCATAATTGCTCAAGACAGCTTTTTCGTCAAGTTTCGTTAACTTGATCTGGCTGCAGCCAAAGCGATTCAAATCGAATGTTCCGTAAGGAATCAGCTGTTTTTTTCTTTCAAACGAATTTAAATGAAATTAACATTAACTTATTTTCGCGATTCATTCCTGTTATCACAATGTCAACTGAACAAACCAAACAAAACGAATTGATATACAAATTGGTGAATTTATTCAATGACTTAAGGACGAGCTTGCTCAAGTAATTTTGGTCAAATTGAGTATTTGGCAGAACTTGAGCTAGCTTTTCGTTGATTTTTGACATTAGCTGCAGCCAGCTCGAGCCTATTATGTTTGAGCCTTTATAATCGGACCTTAACTCAGTTAAATCCAACAAGTTTCGTGGATTTAACGAAATTCAACTCAACTCGTGTTTGCATTGGGAGTTAATCTCTAGTCAACCCTGACTTAGCTTGTCATGGAAACGTAGCATATAACTTTACATTCCGAACGTGCCGTAGTAATGCAGTTTTGCAGTGAGTCGGTAAAACAGGATAACTTCTATCGCTGCCATTTTTAGTTTGATGGCATTCATAGTTTTTTTAATTACTTTATGTAGAAATAAATCAAAGAAGTAAAATATTTTACTTCTTTGGTAGAAATTGGATTTGTGAAAACTGCTAATTTTCTTGTGCTTAAAGACAAGTTAATGTAGGTGTTTCTTATAATGGTTTCGCTGCAAGACATGCCTAGTTTAACTGGCTCAGGTTCTGTGCCGATATGTGAAAAAGCCGGTCGCCTGTGCACAGTGCCTTTGCGCGAAATCCAAGGAAATTCCTATGTGGTAAGAAATAAAACCTAATTTTTTTATTCAAAGCAACGTATTTAATAATTTATACAATGAAATAGTTGGAATATTATCCGGAAATCAATATAAACTGCGAAACGTTCAATACATCCTCATCCGCCAGCATTTCAGCTAAATCGTCTGATTCATGGCGAAATGTAATGGTACCGGTGAATGAGGGTGTCGTCAAACGCATCACACGTACATTTTTTGAAAGTGGTTTCACAGAGGCCTTAAATGAGGCACGTGATCCAGCAACTGCTGCATCGTGTCCACTGATTTCATCTACCGCAGAGTTTACCCATCGAGTCTTGGAGTATATTGAAAAATTAAAAACGAAAATATTTCCACACATGCGAGAACATGGCATTGCAAGTATTGCCAAGCACTCTGAAACGAGGTGAGCTGTATTTAAAGCAAAGTCCGTTTCAATAATTAATAGATTGTATTTTTTTTTGTTGAAAAGAGACTGGATTCGCTCTTACGTGCGTTGCATAGTTTGGCATCCCAACTGTTTTAAAATTGCAGTTGCTGGTTGCGATGATGTCATACGTATCTACACAGATGAACCAGCAGTGGTGCCTGTTTTAAAGGTAAATTTTTGTGAGTTTTAGAGAACTTAAGTCCTCAATAAAATATAACTAATTAAGTTTAAAACTGTTATAGAGTGGCTATCAGAAATGGATCACTTCGATGGCTTGGCGTCCTTATTGTGCCGCCGAGTTAGCCGTTGGATGTCAGAAGGGCCTCTGTCTGTGGACCATGGACAACAATATGCATATAACACGTTCCTCCACACAAGCGGTATTTCTGAATCAGTGAGTCTTGAGTTTGAATAATGTTAAAACTTTTCAAATTGACAACTTTTTGAAACAGCCCTAAACATTATCCCATCACTGCTGTTCAATGGAATGCCGATGGCACACTGCTAGCCACTTCAAGCATAGGCGACACCGATGTTCTTATTTGGCATATTGACAAAATGCAACATGCTACCCTAAAACGAGTTGGCCCACCTTGTTCAATAATGAAATGGTCTCCCGATGGTTCTAGTCTTTTTTCGGCTACAGTCGGTAATGTTTTTCGTGTTTGGTCGGCGGATAAAAATTGGACTCCTGAACGTTGGACAATTACTTCAGGAACTATACAGTCGGCTTGTTGGTCACCTTGCGGTTCCTTTTTGTTGTTTGTCACCTCGGAAGATCCATTATTATATCGATTGCAATTTTTTGAGGAGCAGTTATTTACAAGTAAGCGCATACTTCGTTTTTTGTTATTATTTGGCAATGAAAATGGTGAATTATTTTTAAATACCTTAAACTGTTTGCCAAATGATTTTCAATTCAGTTTATGAATATTGCCTACAGCATATGGCAAGCTACAGGTGAGATATATAGCGAGCACATAAATATCTTGTATAATGCTGCCAACAAACTTTCAGAATTTAAGAGTAGGTCGTGAATAAAAAATATAATATCTGAATACTTGAGTAGTTTCTTAACGAGCTTCACAACTTGGTCCTCTAAAAACTAAAATTATGAAGCTCAAACTAAAACAAGACATAGCCAAATTTTATAATGCTCTTTTATTTTATATTTAAGCTGGCTCGATACCTAAACAAGCGCTTCCTATCGCCGATTTGACTAGGTTAAGCATTGGCCATCGTGAAGTTGGCGGTCTACCTCAGGCACTTGCTTGGGATCCCAATGGACTCTATTTGGCAATTATATTTAAAGACTCGCCCTGCATTGCAATATTCTCAACATCTGTGCAGAAATTTAATTTAGGCATATCACCCAACTGCTTTCTGACGGGAATTGGCACCGAGTATCCATCACACATTTGTTTTCAAAGTAAAAATCGCAAAAATTCTGATAGTGTTTTGACTATTGGCTGGTCTAGTGGAAGAATTCAATATTTCCCATTTGTTAATATTTAAGAACTTGAAATAACTAACTTTATTCTTTTAAATAATTTTAAGAAAATTAATACAATGCCTAAACAATTAAGAAATTTTTTGTTTCTTATGCTGAAGGGTATAATATAAGGTATAGTATGTATATAGTATATAGTTTTCTTATTGATAGTATAAAACATATGAAAAATAATAAATAATGTATGTTCGCTCGAGTTAATATAAACAAAATTCAGACAGAGGGCACACTTGGCTTTGAATTACAACATTTATAACGTTTTTTTAAAGATTTTTTGTTTTTTTTAAGATATCATCATGAATAAAACAACATTTTAGCTTAAGGTACATCACATTTACAAGAGGATCATACAATGAATGACAGCTTTTTTTACAGTCTTATAGTCTAAATGTCGCCAAAGAAATAACCAAGTGCTGTCGCAGCCTTAACTCTTACAAAATGATTTTCATCTTTGAGCAAATTGGCTATTTTGTTGCCAACAGATTCTGTTTGAGTACTGCGCTCGGAAAGGAAATTGTTAAGTATTCCTAAAAAGAAAAAAATACCATACTTATAATTTTTATTTGAAAATATTAAATACAAAAAGCATACCAATCACAATAGCCGCACTTCCACGTACTTCAGGCCATTGACTGCGCAGTTTTGGCAGACAGGAATCTATAAAGTCTTGAATATGATCCGTAAGTTCAATAGCCTATTAAAAAAGAAAAAAAAAAATAGAAATAATCCGATAAGAATTTTGTAATCTGTACATTTTTTGTATAGGGACCAGTGTATGGGATTTTTTGTATGGGAACGGTGGCAGATAGACTATAGGTGTGTGAAGAAAAAATGTTACAAAGCCACCCTGCAGTCGATTGTAACGCGCGCTGCTAAGGTGTGTTACAAAGAGAAGAGGGGAGAGAGACGTATTTTCAGGCCGAAAAAAGAGACAGAAAAGCGCGAGCATGAGAAGATTGAGATGTATAGCGACAGGAATGAGGCCCGAAAATTTTTCGAAAAGATAAGACGCCTTGTCGATGGTTTTAAAATCGGGACCTCTTCCTGCAAGGATGAAAACGGGAATCTAGTGACAGATATCCAGAGTACACTAAAATTATGGAGGAATACTCTCTAAGATTCTAAACGGGGGTGTTAGCCACCTATAGAGCTGATATCCTAGAAACCTTTATTACGGATGACAGCATCGATGTTCCGCTACTCGACTATGATGATGAAGTTTCTGATAGCTATCAGAAAAATAACAAAAAAGTTTAAAAATAACGAAGCCGCTGCTTCCTTACATGCTGAGCTGTTCAAGAACGAAGGCGAAACTATCAGCCCAATTCTGAATGATTTTTCCCGGGGAATTGGAAAAGGGAGTTTTAATTTTTAAGATAAAGTTAAAAAACATTTTGAAAATTTTTAATGCCAATTTGTTCATCAACCGTCAATACTCATGAGTGTAAACAAAAAATATGTGATATCTTTATCCGCTATCTTAAAAATTAAAACTCCCTTTCCAATTCCCCGGGAAAAATCATTCAGAGTTGGGCTGTATATGAATGCATTCACGAGCTTCTATGCAGAATATGGTCGAAAGAATGCATTCCGAACGATTGGAAACTCAGTGTGCTCTGCCCAATCCACAAGAAAGGTGATTCCACTATCTGTGCCAATTGCCGTGGGATAAGCCTTCTTAATATCGTATATAAGGGTCCTGTCGAGCCTTATGTGAAAGATTGAATCACATCGTATTCAAACTGATTGGAACTTATCAGAATGGCTTCAACCTGGAAAGTCCACCATCGATCAGATCTTCACGCTACGACAAATCTTGGAGAAGACCCATGAAAAATCGATATCCACCATATTTTTGTCGATTACAAAGCCGCCTTCGACAGCTCAATAAGGAATCACCTGTACTTTACCATGTCCGAATTTGGTATTCCTACAGCTCCGTTAAAACAAAAGATACAAAACTTGTTGATATTTCGTTGGATAACCTCAAAATTTTTGCTCCGCTACCGCACATGACACGATAGTGGTTGATATATTGATTGAAAAGCTGATATTTTTTCTAAAATACAAAATAATATTTTTTATTTTATGATGAGTACAGGGATGATAATGGGTTAACCGGATACGAAATTTGTAGACTAGTATTATTTATCCAAGCATATCTGAATATAAGAGGACTGCTATTTTTTGCTCGCATCTGTATGTAAAATCCGAATGTGGCCTAAGCAAAATGAAAATAATGAATAAAAACCCTAAGCTTTTTATGAATAAAATTTATTAAATATAAATATTATTTATATTATAGAATTTATATAAAATGATTTTCTTAACCCATTTCCAGCTATTGGTGCATTTTTGCACCGGTAACTTTAGAATTTTCTCCAGGTGAGCGCGAAAGTGATATTACCTAGCACTGTAGAGATTATGTTAGTATGGACCTTCGACAATATCCATTATTTTTGGTTTGAGTCGATTTGAAAAATTTCAAATGGCGATATCGAAAATTGCTTTTGCAAATTAGTAACTATTATAAGTTTTAAATATGCTTATAAAATAAATTTAGTATAAAGAAATTAATAAAATAAATTTAGAGCCTGTTTGCTCTAGTGGGTTAAAAATGCATCAGTCCGCTCAGCCCTGATAAAGTTTTAAATTTTGCCAGATAAAGATTAGGGCCGGCCATATATAGACTCTGTACGAAGTTTCATCGATTTTGGCTCGGTAGTTAAGGAGCCGCCGGAAATGGATTCAATAGAGGTTGATACGTCAGATTGCCTTTTTCTGAATTATTGTGATGAACTTGTTTAAATAATATACTTGTTCAATAAGAATTACTTTTTTATAAGCGGAAAAGTTTAATTTCGGTTTTTTTTTAAACTATAAATTAATTAAATTGGTCACTTCAATAAAGACACCCAAAAAAATTAAAATCTTTTTATTTTTTTATTGGTCTTTATAAAAAGGATAATTCAATGAAATTTATTAAAAAAGCGAAAATTTTTGCATCGAAAGTCATAACCTTATCCTTATGACTTTTCCAGGGATTGACAATTTTTTGATTGGAGACGCTTTGAGCACATGAATTAATAAATAAACAAAATACTACTTTTATTTCTATTGTTCGTCTTCAAAATAATATTTTTTTATTTTGGAGATGTTATGAGATAATAATTAACTGCTTTATTCTGTATAACGAAAATTCACACCAACGACAAGCAAGACACGAGAAGCAATAGAATTTCGTATATAAAATGGTATTGCTTCTCGTGTCTTGGTTGTCGTTGGTGTGCTGTTTCGTGATCCAGAATAATGCAGTTAATCATAAATGTGATGATTTGCTGCTAGATGGGCCATTTCTGCCACTGTGTGCAGGTGGCAAAGAAACTTTATGGTCCTAGAAATATGTTGATCCATAACCTTAAATATAACTGGCCTATATATAAAGTAGTTTTGGGCGATATTGCCATTTAAACATAACTAAGCTAAAGCTCTCTAACCGCACTGGTCGTCAACTAGCCTATAGCTCAAAACGTCATAAACTGAACGTTATGAGTGGTTCTTAATGTGACTACAAGATATAATAAACTATAATTAATAAAAGAAACAAGAACTCCAGGAAACGTACATTCAACTGATTAAAGAACACTTTTGGTGGACTTGGACGAGAGTGCATTAAAGAAATCACATTGAAATACATAAGTTTTTCTTTGTAAAAGCCAAGAAATCAAGCTACTCACAATAACTTTGACAAAATCCACTATAAATACGCTGTAGTTTAATTGACCATGATCGATGAGATGTCGCTGAGCCATATCGTTAACTTTCGTTGCAGTAAGTAAAGCACAGACTTTTCGTAATGTTCCCTTACATGCCTTTTTGAAATAAAATTAAAAATATTAATTATAAATCAATCAAATTTTAAGCTATGCTCGTATTCAACTTACTCTTATAATAGAAGCTTCACCCTCACCCAAGTGCAAAAGTAACGGAAAGAAATTAGCAAATAGTTGTTCACGCAATGCTTCTGTCGAAGAATTGGGTGACACGCTACCATCATTAAGAGATATTTTTGATTCACAGAGATCACCAAAAAGAATAATAGCCGCTTCACGTATTTCGATTGAGTTACTCCCAAAGAACGGACGTATTCGTATTGCCAAAGAAACATGAAAAGATTCAACACGATCGCTGGGAAGAGCTTGCAATATTCGTGACAAACCACGCATACTTTCAAGTGGGATATTAATGAGGCAGTCATTGGTGGTATCATCGATGCCCTTTAATAAAGCTGTGATAGCTGTCTCGGTGTACTTTTCAATATCATGTTCCGTCAGATGACCTACATAACCCAAGCCCTGAAGACTTAAGCCGCGCACAACAGCATTGGGATCACTGAGCGCAGAACTTAAATGCAGCATGACCATCGAAGAGATCTCACCATGCGGCTTCAGTGGTACCAAACGCGAAAATAGACCCACTGCTGCAACGCGCTGGCCATCATATGGCGAGGAAACGTATTTACACAACTCGGTGACCACTTGCCGCATAGTGCTAGATGAGAGTTTGAACTGATTGGCCAAGCCAATTGCCATGGGTGTAAGCAACTCGATGTAATTTTTAAGATCAGCACTGGCAGCAAGTTGTGTGTGTACGCTCAGCACTGTGGCAATCTGTTCCATTTCGAGATTGTTAAGGAATGCTTGGAAGGTTTCGAGTACGATTTGACATGGATTTATTTTGATAGAATCCTTGTGTGGGATAAAGCCAAATTTGCTTTTAGTTGTATTGGTGGATGTTGTTGTATTGCCGAGTATGCTTTTATGTGACATTGTGGATGAGGACATGGTAGGTGAGCCGTTCCTTTGTTGCTGTCCATGATGCATTGGCGAAGCAAGATTTGTATATGTAGCCAAAGATGTAAGAAGCATTGTGAACAGTTGAGGGAACTTTTTGTTGAGTTCCTGCAAAAATTTTAAAAATTTTAAGATAGTTCAATAAGATTTGCACATGTTGGCGAAGCTCAAAACAACCTCATTGGTTTCCTTGCACGGCATCATCTCTCTCAATGCACAAAAAATAGCAAATGGTTGAGCGCTGGCAATTTTTTGACGATCATTAGCAGTGGTACTTTCATTGGGTTCATACAAACATGAGGATGTAATAATTTGTAGAAAATTGTCCAAGATGACGTCAGTTAAGTTTGCGTCGGTACAAACAATATGCCAGTATTCCACAATATTACTTAAATATAGATATAATATAAATATTTATGTATGAACAGTACTATTAAATAGACTTAATGCTTACTCCTCATAAGGAAGAGGTTGCAGCAGTATTTCAGAGCACACCAACTTTGGATGGTGTTTAGTCAAAGATACTAATGCTTTGAGAACACCAGACTTTGCGCGTGTTACATCGCAACTATTAATGGCCTTGAATATTAAAGGGATATCATTAGTATTTAATGCAGCAAAATGGGGTACACAAAAAACTCACCATCAAACTGTCTTTAACGAGATCGGGTATGGCGTGGAATAACTCGGAACCCTTTTCCTGTATAAAAAATTTCAACACAACGGAAGCGCCAATAGAGGAACTCTGCTCTGGGTCACGCAGACATTGCAAAAGAGTTTTACTAAAAGTTTTCAAGTCATACTTATTCAGGTGGTAATAAAACACACATTTCCTACCAAAATTGCAAATACTGAAAATTTGACATACGCATCGCTATTATCTTGGCAATGCTGCCAGCTAGACTGTAAATTAATTTGGGATCATCGGTTATTATGTTCTCCTTAACAGATTCGATTTCTTTAACCCAATCCGTTTCGCTATCCGCAATGGTGAGTGTTTCATAAATACACGATATTTCCAAAGTCTTTTGTAATATATCCACTGAAACTTGTCGCACCGTGCCATTTGAATCGATGCAACGTGGTACAATTTTTCCTAGCATTTGTCCGGTTTGATTAAATTTTGAAGGAGCTTCACAGCCGATTTTCATTGATTTTATGTAGACATCGAGTGCATTGTTAAAAACGTGACTGGCGCATATACGAACCTCGGAATTCTTGTCACGTGTCCAACATTCCAAAATCGAAATGATGAGATCTAATGTTGAGGGTGATGGATCCATTTCTATAATCACCTTGACCAAGGCATTTAATTCGGGCAACGAATCGTTCAAATGCTTTGCCAAAAAGCTATTACGTTCGTCGTCTTCCTGCGAGTCAAATTTAATTTTTAGATTTTGAGCACATGAAAAGAAATTCTTGCATGCAATCTCAAAAATGATGCCACCATCAACGAAATCAATCGAATCACAATCGCTTCCACCTGTAAGCATACAAAATATGTAAGAGGACACACAATATTGGAATTATCATTAGCAGACAATGTCTGAATATAACTTTAAAGCTAATTCTAAAATTAGCCGGACAACCTACCAATGCGTATGAAATCGGTGCCCAACTTTAAGATAGTGGGCAACAAAGGCAAATCATCAAATGGAGCTTCAATTGGAATACTGAAAACGGCTTCCATTATTTGCTTGCGATACTTTAAGGGCGCAGTCAGTTGCTCTTTTGTTGCAATTATTTGATTGCACACACTGAGCAGAGTCTTAAGAATCGCTGACATGATTGTCTGATCTTTTGTGCCCGTCAGTTGTAGTATTAAGAAATTTAAAATGGTGTCATCGAGATTTTGCAATGATTGCAGTGGTGCAGCTTCATCCATTATGTGCCCGAATGATTTAATCACCAGCAAATTGGTTTTATAATTTTCCAGCTCCTTGTGAGTGTCCTTAATAAAATGAAGATTGCTAAAGAATCCAGTTGAATGCTTTCGTCCGCCTATATTTGCCAATTCGGCCAATTTTTTTATGAGCAGCGAGAAATGAGCACGTGAAATATAGCCTAGCGCCAATGCACATGGCACTATTTTCGCCTCATATTCATGGTGCTTGACATGCTTGTCTAGTTTTTCCTGCTTGGCTGAGCCTATAATTAATTCAATCTTTGAATTAACTGTGGCCACATCTGTCACAAAGTAAAGTGTTAAAGCGATGGCTTTTAATAGCATGCCGCGCTCTGCATTCAGCACAGGTATAACGAATTCATTATGTGGTATGGTTATTGGATACATAAGTAGCTGGTCGGCCATTTTGTTGACCAAACGTTCGGCAAAGTGCTCATCATGTTTGTTTAAAAACTCTGAAGTCTCTGTTATAAACTCTCTGAGCTTGCCATAAAAGAGTGACTCCTTATTAATGCTAAGAAGCAAATCGGAAATTTGTTTGTCCCACAGCGTGCCCAGCTCGGGATTTAAGTGGGGATAGTAATATTTGAGAAATGATAAAATGTTCGATGCTCTCTTGATGCAGTGATAGTTGCCCAACAGTGCAATACAACGAGCAAAGATTGTCTCTGCACAAGGTACAATAACTTTACCGCCTTTTATATTGCTTGCAATTGCTGACGCTTTTGCTGCATTTTCTTCCGTTTCCTCGCCATCTTTCTCTTCCTCATTGTTAGCTACTTCAAATTCTATATTTGGCGATTTGGAGAAAAGGCTTCCCAAGCATTTGGCCAGATTCGAGCAGATGTCAGTGTAGTCTAATAGCACAAAATAGTTTAAGAGCTCACGTTTTAGCAGATCATCCATGGTGCCCACTGTAGATGAGAGCATAAAGAGTGAGTTCTCGCAAGAGAGCACAAAGTTGGCATGTTCTTCCAGCGAACCATGCTCTTGATTTACCTGAAATACTCACACACATTTACACATATTTTAGTTTTCTATGTAAAAAAGATATAGTACCTTTGTAAATTTGCAGCTGTAGCGTACGATAAACCAAACGAATTCCTTCTCCTTGATAAAAGCCTTTTGGGCTAGCGCCACAATGGTTTTCAATAGCGTCATTTTCATTTTAACAGCTTTTTCAACGAGTATCATTTGCTTAAGACAGTCTATGAAACCAAGCAGCTTAGTCTCGATATTAACGGTGGAGGTATTCAGTAGATGTGTTAGTATAAGCAGCGATTTAACGCGCTCTCTCTCACTATTGTTGCGTAAATGTATGAGCAGCGTATCCATTATTTTATTTGCATAGACACCAGAGAGTAGATGAAAGCAGCGCAATACCTCATAGTGTCCTTTAACTGTCTGCGGTTTCTCATAGTCCGGATAGACACAAATCAAATCAAATAAATTCGATATCAATGCATCCGCACTGTTATCGAGTATATTCGGTGACAGCTCAATATTTGTTTTCAACACTGAGGATAGAAATTGTGTAACCGAGTTACGTTCTATGGAGCGCCGATATAAATTTAATATTTGGGGAATCAAGCGTGGCGATTGATCTTGTATCTTTTCAGGTGGCAACAATGGGTACATCGAAGACAGCGCCTGTAAAATTTCTACACAAACTTTTGGTTCGCGCGAGTGTAGCCATTGATTGAAGAGTACATCGTAGGCCACAGATATTTCTGTTGCACAATTTGTGAGCGCTACCACTTCGGCTGCTGTTGGTGACATAAGCTCATCGCCATCAGCATTTGATTCGTTTGTTTCATTGACAACAGTTGCAATGGGCGTGGATGAGGAATGCTCGAGAAGAGCTTCGCTGAAGCGACCAATAGCTTTAAGTATACATAAAAGAAATAAGTTAAAATGAGTTTTCCAACATAAAATAATTTGTATAAGCGGACATACTAAAAGCGTGTGCTTGTTTTATATGGTCCAATTTAATGCCTCCCAAGTTTGGCAAAATTGTTGATAGAATTGACTTGATGAAAGGCACCACACCCGGTATATTTGCTGTGGCCAATGTGCCCAAACATTGCATGACCATAAAATGTGTCAGGGCTCCTTCTTTTGTATGCGCTACAAGAGCTTCCATAACCTGGTATAAAAAAAGATACACAATGACAGCATTTTATTTTTAGTTAGAAGTTTTTATTTTTATGATTCGAATATTACATTTTTGCAATCATCACCACGTCCTATAGCCACCAAAATGGCTAATGCATGGCTCTGCAGTAGCGGATTATGATCTGAAGAACGCGTTAATTCTTCGATAGCAAATTTGATAAGCTTTTTGTGTGCCTCCTCTGGAATGAAAGAATCTGTGTTGACAACTCGTTCCACGGTTCTAGAAGTACAAATGAAGTTAAATATAACTATTAGACTCTTTAACCTTTTTTTTTGCGACAGTCAACTAAATATTTATTTAACCCAAACTAAATTCTAATTGAAACAAATATTAGGGACATTCACGATTCAGTGCACTTGTCAATACAGTTGAGGACTTGTGCAGTTGTGCAGTTAGGTTTTCGTGAACACATTACCATCATTATTTCAAAGCTGTCAAAATTTTTCAATGCACAACTGCTCAAGTCAGTAATTTTTATTCAATGTAATTTTTATTCAATACGATGTTATACATTCCGAAAAAGTAAAAAAAATTTTTTGGTCGCCTAAAAACTTTAATGGGTCCTTAACCCATTAACCGCGGCTTCCAAACGCTTCGTATGATTTTTTAAAAATTTCTTATATTATAATAAAAATTTTAAAAATTTTTTATATTGATTACAGGAACTATATTTTTTTATTATATTTAGTAGTAACCGTATGTCGGTCTTGGCCTCATCTAAGAATTAAGAATTTGAGCCAGCCATTTCTATATTTCGCTTGCTTGCACCAGTTGGAAATTCCAAGCTTCGTCAGGTTGTCCTCTACTTGGTCTTTCCAACGAAGATGCGGTCGTCCTCTTCTGCGTTGACCGCCGCTGGGTACCGAATCGAATGTTTTCTTCACTGGAGCATCGTCTTTTATGCGCTGAACATGACCAAGCCAGCGAAGCCGCTCGATTTTAATGTCGATGTCAGCGTACAGCTCATACAGTTCATCATTCCACCGTATTCGGTACTCGCCATTGACGCAGATTGGTCCGTAGATCTTACGAAGAATCTTTCTCTCGAATGCTCCTAAAGTCTTTTCATCTAAACTGCTCAGCGTCCAGGTTTGTGATGCATAAAGTAGGACGGGCATGATGAGCGATTTAGATAGCGTGATTTTCGTTCGAGAGAGGGCTCTGCTTCTCAATTGCCTACTGAGCACAAAGTAACACCTGTTGGCAAGAGTAATTCTTCGTTTGATCTCAATACTGATGTCGTTGGTTGAGTTTATGCTGGATTCCAGATAAACGAAGTCCTTCACAACCTCGAAGGAGTTATTGTCAACTGTAACGTGGGTTCCAAGACGCTGGGACTGTTTGTTTGTTGACACCAAGTATTTCGTCTTATCTGCATTCACTGCCAGACCCATTCGACTTGAGTCTTTTTCTAATCTGGAAAATGCTGCACTGACTTCGCGCGTATTATGGCCAATGATATCGACGTCATCAGCATACGCAAGCAGCATAGCACTCTTGTAGAATATTGTGCCACTACTTTTGGCGGATGATCTTTTCCATCATTAGGTTGAAAAAGTCGTACGATAAGGAATCACCTTGTCTGAAACCTCATTTGGTAACAAATGGTGGGGAGAGGTCCTTCCCGACTTGAACTGCGCTGCTGGTGTTGCTCAGTTTAATCCTGCAAAGTCGTATTAGTTTTGCAGGAATACCAAATCCAGACATGGTGGAGTACAGGTGCTACCATTTTGGGCTGTCGAAGGCGGCTTTGTAGTCGACAAAAATATGGTGGGTGTCGACTTGATTTTCTTGAGTCTTCTTCAAGATTTGTCGTAGCGTGAAAATCTGGTCGATGGTGGACTTTCCAGGTCTGAAGCCACACTGATATGGTCCGATCAGTTCGTTTACAATGGGCTTCAATCTTTCACATAAAACGCTCGACAGGACCTTATATACGATATTAAGAAGGCTTATCCCACGATAATTGGCACAGATAGTGGGATCGCCTTTCTTGTGGATTGGGCAGAGCACACTGAGATTCCAATCGTTCGGAATGCATTCTTCCGGCCATATTGTGCATAGAAGCTCGTGAATGCATTTAAAAAGAGCTTCGCCTCCGTTCTTAAACAGCTCCGCTGGTAAGCCATCAGCTCCCGCGGCTTTGTTATTTTTAAGCCGAGCTATAGCTGTCAGAACTTCATCATAGTCGGGCAGCGGAACCTCAACGCTGTCATCCGTAATTGGGGTTCCCGGGATATCATCTCTATTGGCGGGATTGTTGTCAGCGTCGCCATTTAGAAGCTTAGAGAAGTGTTCCCTCCAACACGTCAGTGTAGTCTGGACATCTGTCACTAGATTCCTGTTTTCATCCTTGCAGGAAGAGTCCCCGGTTTTGAAACCATCGGCAAGGCGTTTTATTTTTTGGAAAAATTTTCGGGCCTCATTCCTGTCACCATAAATCTCAATCTTCTCCTGATCACAGGAACTACCACATCAAATTTTTTTCTTCTTTCGTTCTGCAACGACAACACAATTTATTTCAGAAATTTTCTATCAATAGCAGGTAAATTGGCTAAGAGAGCTTTAACATTTTTTCAAAATATAACGTTTTTTACAAATTATCATTTTAACTAACATAACACAAATTTTTTTAATTTTTAATGTTAATTACTTTTGACTTTGAAAATGTAGTAGTTAGCGTAAAAACTTATTGACACACTCCAAGAACAATTTATATCTCTATGTTTTCTTAAAGCAACAAACAAAAAATTAAACACTTCGCTGTTACCAATCCTGAGATATGATCAATTCTGCGGAAGCATTTTCATGGGTAAGAAATGCCCAATCGCGGTTAATGGGTTAAGAAAATAAATTAGTAATAAACTCCAGTTCAAACATCAGCAGCCAAATCGAAAGCTTTAGAACTTTACAGTAAATCATAGGATTGTCCCGACATTTGTATTTCAATTTGAATTTAATTCGATTATTTTTACATTTGATTTCATTTAATATAGCTTTCTTTTGATCTTTTTTTTTTGGGAGAATAAAAATATTATTTTTTCAAAGATAAAAAAAACAAGATAGAGATATCAAATTTTTATTATTTAAGTGGTACTTACTTCAATAAAATTGCAACCGTTTGTTCTGGCAATTTGAGATGCTTCTCTCTATAGTCCATGAGGATATCTGTAGCACGTTTCGGATGAGTTTCCAGAATTTTCACTAGCGAACTTTGTATGGCAATGCGTACAGTTTCATCTTTATCGGCCAAGCCATCGAAAAGGTTGTAAAGAACACCTGTAAGATGATAGTTTATTGATTTAAGAACAAGAAGTTCGGGACGTACTTTTAAAAAAAAAATTTTTGTAGGTTGAAGAAATTATTTGAAAAACTATCTGATATACTGTGCATACTTATGTGCATACTACTTTGTACTGACCGCATAAAAACAAAGTATAACCTAACAAGGTCACCACTTGCTACTCTAAAATGTGTTGATAAAAGTGGAACTAAAACTTATCAATAAATACTACTAAAACTGACATGAACTTAATTTATGTTAAACAATCACAGAAACTCTCAGATCGCGAAATGGAAAAAATTCCATTATTTTATTTATTATTAATAAATATGTTCGAGGTCAACGCGAAATATAATCAATTTTGCACAAAAAACAATTAATTGAATGAATGAAGATGAATTTATAAAAATCTTTCATAACATAGCTTGGGGGTGGAGATCAACAATATTTTAAACTGCAGCACTTACTATAGTATGGCACCTTACAGTGCAGACAAAGCTAGTTCTTGTTGTTGTTTTGCTGTCGGCATGGAAGCCGTATAAATAGATAAATTGACCCATTTAACATCAATAAGCTCTGTTAACCATAATAATTATGTTCATGCTTTTGTTGTGTTGACAAATGGCCTACCATCAGGCAAGCAATCTATGGACAAACCGGTGAAATATTTTACCTGCATGGTAGAGCATTTGTCATATTTAATTCTTTAAGTTTAATTACCATTTGTATGCCAGTGTGTTAATATATTTAATTGTATGCAGTTTTTGAAAGAATTTTCATCTTGAAGATTGATATTGTTAGATCTAAATATACTTGTTAGAAAATCTAACATGATTTTCTTAAACGACACGCGTCTTTGTCAAGCACTTGTATGAGCCATCGATTTGCATTTAACTGATTTATAAACGTAACGTAACTGAAAAACAAACCCAAGTGAATTCGTCTGTCGGTATCTTGCAATAACCTAGTTGCAATTTCATAGTGCCGCATTTGCGGTTGTCGTTATGCTAGCTAACGGATTATCTTTCAGTTTCATTTTAATATTCTTTAAAACAAAAAGAAAAAAATAACACATGTGTATGTAAAATGTGTGTTTATTGTTAAAAAAGCAGTAATTATCGTTGTTGTTTAAACTTTAATATTCACCCTTATTCTTGAATCCGCGTCGAGTAAATGTCGTTGTTGAGATCTCACTTTCACCAATGAATCGTCGTCGAAGATAATTTCGACGATCAAAAATGTATTTATTTATTTGATGAAGCGTGCTTAATAATTTAGTGAACAGTCACTCAGATCTCGACGTCAAAATTTAATTTTCAAGCATATAACAGTTTTTTTAAATGAATGAGTTAGTGTTCGAATTTAATTTAACTTTTTTTCTGTTTTTTTGGATTATTTACTATAGTTTAGAAACTATTATTAGGCATATATTTGAAATAAATAAATTTAATAAATTTTGCTTTTTTACTATTCTACACAGAATGAAAGAACGTGACTTGACGTTATTTTGGACAAAAGCAAGAAAGCATACATTTTATGAATAAAAAATCAGTAAATTAATACATAAAAAAAGTATCTATGTGTAATGCTTGGTTTTCACTATGTCATTTTCAGTGGTCAGTTGTTGTCAATCAAATTGAAAATGACAACATGTTGACATTTTTTCTACATTTGGCAATCTTGGTAAATTAAAAACGAATAAAATATTAAATGAAGCTATGCAGAAAATATTCTAGAGTTTTATTAAGGTGATATTTCAGATGATAAAATTTTGTGTCGTTATAAAAATGACATAGTGAAAATCAAGCATAAGTTGTTTATTTAGTAGACAAAAAATATTGAATAGTATCTGCATAACAATTTTAGATAAGAATATTTTCTTGTTTCATACTTTTTAGCAGGGACCGTAACTGTTATAAGTTTTATTAAAAAAATCCTTAAATAATAGTTAATTTTCCACTTTTATTTTTCTGCTTAGTAATAGTTAAATTTGAAATTTTATGTTTTGCTCACAAAAAAAGACTTATTTTTGAGTTTTATTTTTTCCCTCACAAATAATATTTATCTTTTAAGTTTAATTTTTTCCTCACAAAATTTTCGAGTTTTACTTTTAAGTTGGTTAGTTTTTTTTTTAATGTATGTACATCGGCGACCGTAGCCTAGTGGGTAGAGTGCGTGGCCCCTAAGCTAAAGAACCGCGGTAGCCCGGGTTCAAGTCCAGCCCAGACAGAAAGTTTTTTCAATTGAATTAATTTTTCTGTTCGGTCGTTACCTCTCTGCAGACAATGGCAAACCTCAGAGAGTAAAAAATGCCTTGTAAAGCTTCTTGAGAACATAAGCCGTTCGGAGTCGGCATAAAAAACACGTAGGTCCAGTTCTGGGTCATTTGTGATCAAACATTTAATAACACGCACAACACAATTGATCAATAGAAGCTAGGTCAAAGTCCTTCCAAGGGCTGAAATGGCCAGTTTATTTTTATTTTTTTTTATGTACATCGATAACTCCTAAAGTCGATAACTCTCAACAGATAGAGATATCAGACGCGGAGGAGCCTGTCACAGGGCGTGGCAATATAAGAAACACTTTGTATATCGAATAATATTAACACTAGAGTACTGAATTTTAGTACAGGGTTGGCACAATTATTAAAAGTTATGTTCAAAAAAGTGGGCGTTTTTTGAAAAAGGGCGTGGCAATATTAGAAAAACACTGTAACTCAAATAATATTGACACTAGGGTACTGAAATTAGGTCCAGGGGTAGGCAAAGTTATAATAATTTACTGTGAAGAAAATGGGCGTTGTTGAACAAAAGGGCGTGGCAATATAAAAAATACTGTATCTCAGTTAATATTGACACTAGGGTACTGGAAACTGATACAGGGTAAGGAACAATTATTACAAATTTTGGTCAAAAATGTGGGCGTCATTCGATAAAGGGCGTGGCAATATAATAAAAACGCTGTAACTCGAATAATATTGACACTAGGGTACTAAAATTAAGTAAAGGGGTAGGCATAATTATGAAAATGTACTGTGAAGAAAGTGGGCGTTATTGGACAAAAGGACGTGGCAATATAAGAAAAATACTGTATCTCAGTTAATATTGATACTAGGGTACTGGAAATTGGTACAGGGGTTGGAACAATTATTACAAATTACGGTCAAAAAAGTGGACGTTGTTCGACAAAGGCGTGGCAATATAAGAAAAACGCTATAACTTGATTTATATTGACACTAGGATACTGAAATTAGGTACAGGGGTAGGCATATTAGATAAATAAATTAACAAATTTGACCAAGAATTAATGTGAAGAGTAATTTAAAATTATTTTTTACTTTGTAGTGGTTTTGAAGTTGTTTTTTTTTTTGTTAAAATGTTTTTCCTCTCAAATAACAGTTATTTTTTAAGTTTTATTTTTTCCTCACAAAATAAAACTTATTTTTAAGTTCTATTTTTTCCCTCATAAATATTAGTTATTTTTTAAGTTTTATTTTTTCCTCACACCAGTTATTTTTTGAGTTTATTTTTTTCCTCAAAGTAAAACTTATATTTGAGTTTTAGTTTTCCCTCACAAGTGTAAAAATGCTTTTAAATGAAATACAAAATAGTTAGAAATTGCTAGATTGAAAAGTTATAACTCGAATATAGCTCAAAGTTTTTTTGCGATTTAAAACATGAAACTTAACCTGTGAAGGAAAAAATAAAACTAAAAAAAAGTTTTATTTTGAGAGCACGTGACTTAAAAAACTTAAAAAATAACTGTTATTTGTAAGGAAAAAAAATTAAAAAATAAGTTTTATTTTTTTGAGGAAATAAAAATAAAACTTGAAAATAACTGTTATTTGTGAGGGAAAAATTAAACTCAAATATAAGTTTTATTTTGTGAGTAAAAAAATAAAACTTAAAAAATAACTTATTTGTGAGGGAAAAAATTAAAATTAAACTTAAATACAAATTTTATTTAGTAGACAGCAGTTTGTGAGGAAAAAAATAAAACTAAAAAATAACTGTTATTTGTGAGGGAAAAAGTAAAACTCGAAAATAAGTTTTATTTTGTGAGGAAAAAATAAAACTTAAGAGATAACTATTATTTGTGATGGAAAAATTAAAACTAAAAAAAAAATTAAAACTAAAAGTGGAAAAATAAAACTTAAAAATATTAAACTCTTCATATTTTTGAATAGTGAAGATATAAACAAATATTTTGGTGTATTAACTTCTTTTGTGCAGTGATTTTTACATAATGATTTTTTTCTTTAAAATTTTTAAAATAACTGTTATTTTCGGTCCCTGCTTTTTAGAGAGTGATTTTTAGTAGTCGTTTTTTAGTTTTTTAACTTTTTTAACCCTATGTTTAAAAAATGTAATAGGGGTATATTAACTTTGTCACTCCGTTTGTAACGCCGATAAGGAGGCGTGGCCGGTATAGAAAAGTGTATATATTCTTGATCAGAATCATCTCCTGAGTCGATTTAGCCATGTCCGTCTGTCTGTCTGTGATCACGATAACAGCCGTAATTTTATAGTTATCGTAACGAAATTCAATATATTAGCTTTTTATTCAAAAATGGAGATCGAGTTCGAAAATGAGCCAATTCGGATGAAAACCACGCCTACCTCCCATACAAAGTGACTTAACCTAAACGGTAAAATCTCTTTAAATTCCACAAAAACTAATCAAATGACTTAAATTTTGCACATTAGCTTTAACAATTAATATCAACTTTGAGTATAAAATTTCTAAAATCCGATGGAAATTACGTCTACCTCCCATACAAAGTGGCTGAATCAAAACGGTAAAATCTCTTTACATTCCACAAAAATTAATCTAATCACTTCAAATTTTGCACATAAGCTTTAACCTTCAAAATGCACTTTGAATATGAAGTTTGCAAAAGTCGAATAAATATCACGTCTACCTCCCATACAGAGTGAGTTTACCAAAATGGTAACATCTCTTTCAATTCCGCAAAAATTAATCTAATGACTTAAAATTAAATACTTTATATATAAAATTTAGGAAAATTCGAATGAAAACCACGGCTACCTCCCATACAAAGTGAGGTTACCAAAACGGTAAAACCTCTTTAACAGTCCTATTCTGGCAAATTAACAATTGTTAACCAGTATTTTGAATATTTCTATGTATATCTTGTAATTTTTTGATTTCAAAACAAAATTTGAAGCTCGAATATAATAAATTTTGATAAAAATTATCAACTGCTTTTCGAAACTCAACTGATCGAAAAACATCGTAAAATACACAAAAAAAAAAAAACAGAAAAAACGTAGTGTCATACGGGCATTAAGTAATTTTTTGAATTTTTAGGTTTTAAGATTTATGTGGTTATAGTTTATGTAAAAGCGTTTGTCTTTAAAATGTAATGTATTAATCTTAGATAAATGAAATATCGTTCTCATCCCTAAAATGTTATAAAACATACCTACGTAATTCAATGGGCAAGATCCGTTTGAACAGATGTGCATTATGCTGGGTCGATTTGTATGGAGGTAAAAAAAATTGATGTTTCCTGAGCGATTTTCGAATCGGGCATGAAAAGTAATTAAAAAAAGAAAGGGGGCGATAGGGGTGCACTTTACCCTATTACATCTCCAATTTTGTGAATTTTTTCTTTAGGAGTTTTTTTAAAAATATTTTTGTATGTTAACGTGTACAGCTAGAACAAAACTCATGAAATGAAATCCTCGTACCCGATTCAACCTAAAACCGGTCTCACATTCATTAGTTTTTATACAAAAATTGATCGTAAAAAATTACTAAAGAAAAAAATTCACAAAATTCAAGGTATAAGATATTTGCACTCATTTGTACAAAAAAATCATTGCCCTAGCTTTTATAGTTTCTTAAATAATGCAAATGTCATCCTAAAATCGAAAAAATCCCACTGTGCAACGTTAAAGTAATAGGCTGCTCCCGTACACGCAAGTTTGTGAAAAATTTCAAAAATTGTATAATAAAAATTTGAAAGTTTTCGAAATTTTTCACAAACTTGCGTGTACGGAAACAGCCTATTATCTTAACGTTACACAGTGGGCTTTTTTCGATTTTAAGATGACATTTGCATTATTTCAGAAACTATAAAAGCTAGGGCCATGATTTTTTGTACAAATGAGTTAAGGCCTAAATTAAGTAATAGTACAAAAAATTAGAATTCTAGGTCAAATGCATCGCCTACCTCCCATACAAACAATATTTTTTTTTAATAAAAAAAGCCCGCATAATTGCTTATTTATGTTTTTAAAGAGTAAATTTAGTTTATTTAACTTCATTCAAACGTCATGCTAAAAATATTTCAAATCGGATAACTTTTAGATATATCTGCTATAAAACAATAGTACCAAATTAACGAAATTAAAAAATAAATTTTTTAAAAAAGGTTGCTAATACAAAATAAGGTCACAACTTATTTTGAATTATGAATTCTATTTTATTTTTCTTTAAATTTAAGAGTACCTACAAATTGCCTTGGAAATCAGTGCATTTTAGGGCAAAATTTGATTTCTTCATATTAAGTAGTTTTCCTTAATAGCAGCTAGATGCAGCAGGTTTTTACAGAAACAGAATGCAGAAGTACGATATTTTATGATAGTTATAGCCGTGGACTTTAATAATGTTTAATTAGCTAAATATTTTCTTCTAAATTTTACTTAAATTTTCAGTCCTTGAAAAATTTACAGTCATATTTCAACGATTTTTCTATTTTTATTTATTAACATTTTTTATTGTATTTTATATTAAATTAAATTATAGTTTGGGGCATACAAGGATAATTACAAGGATATTTTAGTATACACACCACTTTCGTACCTCATGTGGTCTGGCCAGACCCCCATATGTTTATATGAAAACCAATAATATATAATGCATTTTGAACATTTTACCTAGCTTTTAAATTTCTTTTTTTATCGAAACACTCGTTATATTTTGCGTTGTTTTTTCTATCTATACCTACTATTAAATAAAATTGAAGCGAAATTTATTTCTTTCAGAAAAACTCCAAAAGTGCTGGGCCGATTTTTATGAAATAATTCATATTTGAATTATCATATTTGTACGAACTTACAGTATAAGTGTATTTCCCCAATAAATAAACTCCATGTTATTCTCTCTTTTTGTGCTTCAGCTAGCATAGCGTTAGAAAACAAGTAAATGAGAAACAAAACAAATTCATGCTCAGCTATGTAGCTTTGAGCTTCGAGCATGCGACAAATAAGGTACATTCAATGCTGCTCACATAAATTGACATGTTTGTAACATGTTTATAACAAGGTGAATCCCTTTTTTTACAAGATCAACGCCAGCGTAGTGAAGGATATATGCTACTATTATATGTATATTCGATTTACTAGGCGTTATTCAGTATCAGTAGAAGCTTTCAAGCATATTAGTGCTAATAAAACACATTTTACGTCCGAAATTATTGTGTTTTTTTATTTGTTTAAAATGAGTGATGAAGTCGAATTTTTTTATAACACGCTATTACGCAGTCAAAGTATGGATATTGATTTTCATACACGATTGACAGCGGCTTTAGTCAATGATACAGGACGTGAAAGAGCTGAATAAGAGCCGGATATGATCGAGTAATGAATGAATGAATGAATAAATAAAACTGTAAAACTACAATACAAATTTCAACCTCATGAAATTAATAAATTAAAAAGATAATTTAATACGTAAAACCCAGTTATTTATACTTTTATCTAAACAGTGGTTGGTTAAGCCATTTAAACCAAAAAAGAATCTAAAATATATACCATCATGTCTAATACAAACATGAAAATATATAGGGGTCTGGCCAGACCACATTAGACACGAATGTGACAGTCCGAACATGTGCCAAAGGGAGGGTTAAGACAAAAAAGTAAAAAAAAAACAAAACCTTGAAATATACTTTGTGCTCGAAGTTATTATTGTTTAAACTTGACTTTATTTTTTGGGTTTCATTGCGCTTATTTTTGTTAAAAAAGTTTCAACTTTGACGAATTTTATAAAAAAATCATACAATACATACATACATTTTTAATACCACATTCATAATACATGTTTTATAATCTGACGAATAAAAATATTTTTTATAAAATTTAACAACAAAAAAAAACCCAAATGTCATCCTAAAATTAAAAAAAGCGTTGGTGCGTATGTATTTTTGACCATCACGGCTGAACCACTGAAGCTATACACCTTATATTTGCAACATGTGTTCGTGTGGTTTTCCGATTTTTTTTTGTTTTTTTAGATCCCCCTAGGTGGCGCTGTGGTCGATTTATAAAAATAATTATATTTATAAACCGATAAAAATCGACCACAGCGCCACCTAGGGGATCTAAAAAAACAAAAAAAAATTATTTTTGAAAATGTTGTTTTCTCTGTGTATAATTGAGTTTCGGCAAATCAAATTTTGGGAAAATTTTGAGAAAATATTGGAAATAGACATATAAAAAGACAATGGAAAAAAAAATTTTTAATTTAATTTTTTTAACTTTGTGAAAAATTTGTTATTTTTTCATATAAAATTTCAAATTAGTTGTTATAAGACATATAAAAATTAAAAAAAATGCTGTTTTCTTTTTATTGTTTATCAAAGTTTTCGTTTTTTTTTAACTTTTAAAACCTATCTTTAGTTGTAATAAATTTTTGGTATGTTTGCTTTAATTAAGTTTTATTTTACTAAAACATATAAAATAAATATAAGTTTATTTTTTTTTAAACTCTTATTACTAAAATTTTCGTCTTATTAAGAAATATACGATGTCAAACCGGAAAACAAACAATTTATAATTTTTTCAATTGAACTTTGGAAGAGTGGCATTCCAGTAACTGAAAAGATATCGCAAAATCCTTTTACATTCTAAACTCGAAATATTAACACTCTAACACTCGAAATATTAATACTCTAAACTATGATTCTGCATATTTAGATTAACTAATTAATGAATTTTTTTCTTAAGTTATTTTTGGCTGTATTTGTTACACTGTGGATCGTTGTCTACGTTGTCAAATTTCTCAAATTTAATTTTAGCCAGAATGTAGATGAAAGTAAGATATACCTTCCAACTAGATCAATTTCATAAAAATAAAATGTGAAATGCACTTTTTGCAATTTTTATTGTTAATAGCAACTATAATAATACTGGAAAGTTAAAATATTTCTGATGCTAATTGACGAGATTAATCATGCAAAATTCGTTTTAAAAAGTTCCTCTAACTTTTGAGGCCCCGAACTTGATATATACGTAAAATTAATTATAATTAATAAAAAAAAATAAGTTTAAAATTTTAAAATGATTTTTATCTTAAAAACCATGAAAAATACATAACAAAAATTCTTAAAAAACCATTAAACAAAATTTCTAGATTCCTAGTATTACATCGCTATAAAAAAAATTTTTTATTATAACCTTTTTATCTGAAAATTCGGAAGCAATCGTTATTTTCGGTACCTGTTACCATGTGGTGTTTCAGAACTCAACAATTAACTTAAAAACACTATCTTTTTACTAATTTAATCGAAGATTTCGTATGCTTTTAAATTATTTTTTTATGTTCCATTACTATTTAAATAACCGTAAAGCCGTCTTATCGAATCCTTGACATCGCCATTAAGAAATAAAACTATAGAGATTATAGAGACGCGAATCAATAGGTTCTCTTTGTTAGGTTTTAATCTTTAAAGTAAATAAATAATTTGTAATATATTCAATGTTAGTTGTAATAGCAATAATATTTTATTGATCACATCGTTTCATTCTAAAAAAAACATACTTGCGCATGGCATGATTTGAACGCGCTTCACTGAATTACTGTGCCACAAGAGGCGCCCCAGATATTTGTGCTGCAAAAGCCAGATGTAGTTTTTTAACATTGTGACGTAGATAATGATTTAAATCTATATATTTTAATAGAATTGTCCCATTTGGTGTCAGAAAAATGGAGGGAGGGGCTTGATTTTCATTTAATAAGTAAGTATTCAGCATTGATTTCTTTCAATTTAATGGGAATATATACAGATATGTATATATTTATTAACCCAAACACTCACATCAACGCATGCAATGATGGCTACGTTTTAAAAACAAAGTAACTACGTAGTGTGAACAAGCATAAGCTCAAAAGCAAAATGTTTTGGGTGGAAGCAAGAATTGCGACTCGATTTCTAGGAGGAACCAGAGAAAGTGTGCTATAGTGAGAGTTGAATTGTCAATCAATAAAAACCACCTGTATCACAACAATTTCCATATAATGAAAATGTTAAGATGAAAAAAAAAGAACGTGTATGTTTATTCAACTAAAGTGGCAGATGAACCTACAAGTTATTATCATAAATACGTTATTTTTTCTAAAAAAACTATTTGTACAACGTTGACGCTCAGTGTTGCTGCATTAATCAGATGGATATTTATACTAAATATGAGTTAAGTTAAATTATAAAAACAAACGCTCCAGATAAGAGCAATGAAGATGCAATGTTAGGAAGGCAAACAATTCTTTTATATTCAAGCTTTTATTGCTTTATCTACCAATCACTTCCCAACCCTAACCTTAAGTTAGGCTACTCAAAGAGATTTACAATAATTGCAAAGCAAAGTGTTTGTATAGCTATTTATGTTGGTATTTTTTTTTGCCGTTTATCAAGATAACTCCCCTTTGGTTGCACAGAACTGTTATGAGACATACTGAATGCGCGTGAGTCGATGCCATATAATATGAACAAATTGAGCTATTAATATCCCAGTGTAAAAATTACTCTCTGTATAGTTGATTAGGTTGCGAGGCCCAATGTCAATAGCAGTAATTAGCAAGACTTCACGAGAGACTAGACAGTGGGGTTGCTTTAAGAATATGGACAAAAATTAAACTAAAAAAGAATTAGTACATTACATCGCTTTTGCGTACATAAAATACATCTTCGCTTTTGAATATTGTTTGTTAGAACAAAAATTACTTTTAAATTTTCTTATAAACTGATTTGATTTCAAAATTATTTTGTTTAATACTAGTACATATGTATCAGGCTAAGATAATTTTTTCCAGTCATAAAATTTTCTTATAATTCTAAATCTAAACCTTATTTTCAACCACATTTTCAACGTCTAATTATATGCAATGATTATTTTAGAAACTCGATTTTTTAGTTTCCTTGTTTAAAAAAAAAAAGAGTTTTTGGTTCCTGTGAAAACTTCTGCGTTTACAAAGTCGTGCGAAAAATTCAAAATTACCCGATTCCAAAATCAGACACAAAATACAGACCATGGTCGAAGAATATAGGTAGGTGCTTCAGATGAGAGCATACTGCCAATGTCAAAACGAAGCAAAACTTTTAATTTCTTTTCTTTTGTTTCCATTCGCCACACAGCTGATTTTGACAGACATGGCAGTATGGAAAGAGAGCACAGTCAACACTGCAGCTACCTCTATCCTTATGCCATGATACAGACCTATTGCAATTTTGTCTGTGTTATCAAAGGCCTTGGAAACGATAATGAGCTCTCAAATCTCTTTTTTTTTTGTCAGAACGAAAGTTACTAACTGAGAAGCACTCTGGGTTTAGGCCCAAACGAAGCTGTATTACTGCTTTCATAAGTGTTTATGAGGATTTACGAGTCTCTTGTAAAAAAACTAAATTGTATTCTTGTTGCTTTTTGCCTTTTCCAAAGAATTTGACAACGTGGTTCATAAAAAACTACTACTAAAGAAACTTACAGGCCTATTCTGGCAAAGTAACAATCGTTACCCAGTATTTTTAATATTTCAATGTGTTTGTTGTAATTTTTTGATTTCAAAACAAAATTTGAAGCTCAAAAATAATAAATTTTGATAGAAATTGTTACCTGCTTTTCGAAATAGTGAGAATTTCATTAAAAAATTTTGTTTTTTTAGCCAGCTATTCTGGCAAAGCATAAAATGTTAGCAGTATGTTTAATATTTTTATGTATTTGTTGTAATTTTTGTTTTCAATACAAATTTGAAGGTAAAAAAAAAAACAAAATTTTTTAATGATATTGTCACCATGATTCAATTACTATAGGTTGTCCATTCATTTGACGTTTACTCACAAGAATGAAGATATACACCCGTAAAATTGAAGAGGAGAGCAAAAGAGTAATTTTTTAATGCCATCAAAGTAAACAGTTGCAGGAATATCATACTTTTTCGCAGTACTAAATACCTAAGGATTCATTTCACTGCTGCTTTTTCTACTACGTTCTGCACTGTTTGTTTGCTTTGATATAAAATTAAAGTGAGTTTTTAAAAAACTAATTTCAATATTTTGTTGTGCAAATCTATTCACACCGCTGACGACTTATTGGATAACTGGCACATTATATTTTGGAATTTCATCACCAAAATAAACTGTTTTGCCAATACCGCACGTTGAAGAGTATTTAAATAATTACAACTTAATAGTCGCGATTTATATATTAATTGAAAAAAAACGGCTCGCAACAAAATTTTAAAACAATTTTCAATAATAATTATCAAAGCAATAATTATTATAAACGCAATGCACACTATTTTTTTCCTGCTAACAGCAAAATATTAAATAACTACTTTTAAAAAAAAAATACACAACAAAACACTGAAACATAACTTTTTTCATAGAAGACCACAAAACCCTGGTTGTCATTTATATTTGAGAGAGAATATATTTTTTTTACAAATTTACGGGTGTTGTCAAACGAATGGACAACCTATAATAATTGAATCATGATTGTCACTATCTGAAAAACAGCTGACAATTTTTATCAACATGTATTATTTTTGAGCATCAAATTTTATTTTGATATCAAAAAATTACAACAAACACATAGAAATATTAAAGATACTGGGTAAAATTTGTTACTTTGCCAGAATACTTTGCTGTTAGACTTTATTTTAGTTTTTCAAATTCAGCCATAAAACTTATAGGTTCGTATCTGAAAGATAGACTTCAGGCAGTTTGTTCGGGCGATAAGCTTTCTGAATTCATAAAACTTTTCAAAGGCGTTTCTCAAGGCTTGGGACCGCTGCTTTTTATTTTATGTATGGTGTCCCAGATCCAAAAAATTATATCATTTTTTATTTAATTTTTAATTACAAAAGCATTGCATACTTTATATCTTAAGTACACACTCAAAATAGTATGCACCTACAATGTACATTTTTATAGAAATACTAAACAAAGTATTTTTGTTTTTTAAGGGCTTAGTAGTACTCGTATTATAAAAAGTGAAATATTACGTTTTCTTTTCCTTTATTCCACACACACAGAATTCGTTCGGAAGTTTAATTATCATTTTTTGGCTTCAGTACCTATAAAACTTTAATATTAATGATAGTATCGAACGCATAAAATTAGCCATGTTTTGCGTTAACACGAGAAATCAAATTGTAGACGAATTCATAATTTTTGTTTTTGTACAATGCGTTGTAAATATTTTTATATTTGAATTAATTTACTGATGCAAGCAGTTTTTACCAAAAGTTTCCTGACAGAAAGGGCCGAAACTGGCCGTAACCGAAACCGAAGTCGAATATTCGGTCGGACACTAGTCATTACGTTTTAGTTCATAAGTAACATATCTTTTCGTTTAATTTTATTTTATTCATCAATCAGAGTACAAGGCTCTTATTTAATTACATGCATGAATACATAACCATTAACAGCATTGACCAAGATATAGTTAGGATATTAGAATTTCCAATCAAGCATCACGTGCCATAATACTTAACATGAGAAGATGCTTAAAGGATTTACGTGAATGCTCTCTAAATAAATCAGATATATTTAAGATTTCGTTTATATCGTGAAAACACCAAGTTATAGGCTTGTTTTGACTATAATTTGTTCTTTGGACCGTCTCTCTAAAATGGTATTGGCTTCGTAGATGGCGAGATGGGGTATAAAAATGAAGCATTGCTAAAAGTTCAGGGCAATTTATATTGTGATGGATCAGTCCCCATATAAACATGACTGAAAGAGCTTTACGCCTAGTTTCAAGAGGATGAAAGTTTATAAGTGCACATCGAATATCATAGGAAGGTATTGAGGGCAGGTTCCAATTAAGTTTTTTCCCACATGTGCCTAGTAAAATTTATTTTAATAGATTCAATTCTATTGGAGTGATGGAGATAAAGAGGGTTCCAGATAGTAGATCAGTCTTCCAATTGAGGCCTTACGATGAGTAGACGTTTTTGAAGGTATAAGGATCTGAAAATTCTTTTGAGTTCCTTTTTAAGAAGACCAGCATTGAATTTGCTTTGGTTATAATAAAATCTGAATGATCTCTGAAGGTCAGCTTTTGGTCAAGGAGAACTCCTAAGTCTTTTTTTAATGCAGTTTTACCTAGAATTGTTGAATTTATAGTATAATTCCAAATTGTAGGGGTGGCCACTCTAGCAAATGAAAGAACCTCACATTTACAAATATTCAGTGGTAGGTTATGGAGAATACACCAGTTTACAATGGAATCGAGGTCCTTTTGTAATAAATTGAAATCATTAATATGTTTAATAGATCAAAATACCTTGGTATCATCCGCAAAGAGAAGGCACTAGTCGTCTTTAATAACTGTGGGAATGTCGTTAAGAACAAGAGGGGACTCAAACGGCTACCTTGAGGGACTCCTGATGGTACGTGTATCACATCAGATAAGCAATGGTTGATTTTTACCAGCTGTTGTCTATCCTGTAGGTAGGATGCAATACACTTGAGTAAATTTGAGTGTAAACCTAAAGTTGAGAGTTTATCGAGTAGAGTTTTATGGTTAACTTTGTCAAACGCTTTTGCGAAGTCAGTAAAAATTACATCTGTTTGATAACCCCTCGCAAAGTTATCAATTATGTAATTACAGAATATATTTAAATTTGTGGCTGTTGATCTACCTGAAAGAAAACCATGTTGGTTTAAGCATATTGTATTTTTCAAACAGAAAGAAAGCTTCCCGTATACAATTTTTTCGAAGATCTTTGGTATAGTTAAAATTTTACTGATTGGTCTATAATTGCAGACATTTTGCTTAGGACCCGATTTATGAATGGGTTGTATACAAGAAACTTTCTATTCCTCCAAGAATGTGCCAGTATTTATTGATTTATTAAAGATTTTTGTAAGCGGTATCGAAACTTGCGTAGCACAGGTTTTCAACAGAATAGGAGCAATACCGTCAGGGCCATCGGACGGTACGGATTGAAGAAGAGGTCACCACAATCAAGGTAAGTTACCGTATTAGAAAAAGAGGTGGAAGGAGATCCAGAACTAGAACAAACAGATTTGAAATAATGTGCGAAATAATGTGCTGTATCCTCAAATGAAGAACTCTTATATTGCATGGAATTTGGAATACCATTGGATTTCCTCCTTTCGTTTATATAAGTCCAGAAATACTTGCTGCTTTTTTTGAACTTGCCTTCAGAACTTACTATAAGTGACTTAAATAGAAATTTATTAAGAGTTTTGAAGTCTTTTAGACATGCTTAGTAATGAGATTTTGGTTGTTGATTTTCTTTGTTTTTTCCAAAGTTTTTATACGTACTTGTTCATTCTATTCTTTAAATTACTTAATCTTTTATTGAACCAAACAGGGCTTTGGAGTTTCGGACAAATTTATCCACTGCTTCATTGAGGATGGCCAGTAATAATGGATACATCTCCGTTAAGCCAAGACCAGAGAAAACGCTGTCCCAAAAAATTGAGTCAAAATAAGCATTTAGTTCGTTGACATTAGCCCGGTTGTAATCCCTTTTACTGGATTAATGTTTTTTTGGTATTCTAAGGCATAAAATTCGATCATTAGTGGCACGTGATGCTGAGTCCTTTTAATAATTTAGAATGGAGGACTATCTATAGTTACAGTAAATTCATTATCCGTAAAAATTAAATCTAGAATGCGGTCGAGATCATTGATTTTGTTATTTATCTGAGGCCTTACTATGTAATGCGATTCGAAAACCAAATGTGATTCGAAAACAAAATCACACCATATAAATACATGAATTAAGATAACTAAACGGTAAGTAACTTTTACCTCTGCTTTAAAACAGGGACATAAGAGTTATAACTAATGCTACCAACTCATGTTATTAAAAAATAAGTATATTTGCTTCTTAAAACACTGAAAAGTAAGTATTAGTAAGCATAATTTTTCAAAATAAGTATTAGTAAGTATTTTACCTTAGAAAAATAAATTGAATATTTTTTTTGATATAATTTACTAATTTATGTTAAAATCAATAGAAAACACAATATTCTTTAAATATTTTCACACCATTTTTTTGTTCTCCTTAAAAAGTTTTGAGTATGCAATCTATCTAAAACCAAAAAGTCTTCAGATAAAAAAAAAAACAAAATATTAATTTTATATATTTGAAATTCATTGTATTTCTAATACATAAAATAGTTTGAAAACAAACAAAAGTATAACAAATAATTAAAAATTATACGCACTTTCAAAGTAGTTAAATAAAAAAAAAATAAAAAAATCACATTCAAATGTATACAGAGACCAAAGAAAAGTTATCATTATTCGCTCTCACTGTCACTGAATTGAAGTGCTACATTAATTTGTTTTTTTTTTTTGCTTGAAATCGTATTTGTGTTGGCTGTAAATTTTATTTAAGGATGAAGTCTAATTGGTCACTTTCGAAAGTTTTTTCTTTTTTTTTTTACAATTTTTCGAATGTAAATATGTGAATCTAAGAATATTGTATTAAATTTTTATGAAGATCCGAGCAGTATAAGAGCGTTTTTTTCAAAACTACGTTTTCACGGACGCCCCACACTATTTCTCCGGTGGGCTGATCCTTCTGAAATAACAGCGAAAAAAATAATTTTTCCATTTTTTTTTGGTTTTTGTTACTTAAAGTTAACAACAATTGCTAAAAGTTAATATTAATGGTCTATTTTATAGTCCTTGTCATATTGAATCTAAAACACTTCGTGTTTTTTTTCAGATAAATAGATGCCGAGATATCGTGTGGGAGCCGACCTGCCTCCAAATTATTAAAAAACATTAATTCAATTTCTTATTTTTATAAATTAAGACTTCATTTATCATTCCTAACAGCTTATATAAATATATCTTTCATAGCAAGCTCACGATAAATTCCCATAAATAGCCTATTTTTTAGCCGACACCCTTAATATTTAAGGCCTTGTCTTTAAAAAATTGTAAAATTCGACACAGCTGTATTCAATATAATTTTTTAAAAATAAAATTGACTCCAGAGTCTGTATTTTTAACGCTGTTGGTTACAATAATCAAAATTTTTTCCGCTTTTGCGAATAAAAACGTTCAACCGGAGCTGAAAATTAAGCATAATTAAGTATAAATCTTAAAAGTAAGTATACTTATAAGTATGGAATTTTAGTAAGTATATGAAGCTGAAAATAAGTATGATACTTACAAAGTAAGTATAGTTGGTAACATTAGTTATAACTAATGCTACCAACTCATGTTATTAAAAAATAAGTATATTTGCATCTTAAAACACTGAAAAGTAAGTATAAGTAAGTATAATTTTTTTAAATAAGTGTAAGTAAGTATTTTACCTTAGAAAAATAAATTGAGTAATTTTTTGATATATTTTACTAATTTATGTTAAAATCAATAGAACCCACAATATTCTTTAAATATTGTCACACCCTCTATTAGTTCTCCTTAAAAAGTTTTGTATATGCAACCTATCTAAAACCAAAAAGTCTTCAGATAAAAAAAAAACAAAATATTAATTTTATATATTTGAAATTCATATATATTTCTAATACATAAAATAGTTTAAAAACAAACAAAAGCATAAACAAAAGTAAAAAGTTATACGCACTTTCAAAGTAGTTAAATAAAAAAAAATAAAAAAATCACACTCAAATGTATACAGAGACCAAAGAAAAGTTATCATTATACGCTCTCACTGTCACTGAATTGAAGCGCTACATTAATTTGTTTTTTTTTTTTTTTTTTTTGCTTGAAATCGTATTTGTCTTTGCTGTAAATTTTATTTAAGGGTTAAATCTAATTGGTTACTTTCGAAAGTTGTTTATTTTTTTTTTACATTTTTCGAATGTATATGTATCTAAGAATATTGTCTTAAATTTTTATGAAGATCCGAGCAGTATAAGTAATTTTTTTCAACCCAAAGCTTACTCTACCTGAACTCATATTAGAACGCATTTAAAAAACTTTAAGATACGTTTTCACGGACGCCTCACACTATTTCTTCGGAACCCGTGGGCTGATCCTTCTGAATTTTTAACCACATATTTAACACAAAACTACTTTCAAATAGACTATAATCGTGTTAAAAGATTGATGTTTTCTATATTTTTTTACACATAACAGCGAAACAAATCATTTTTCATTTTTTTTTTTTACTTAAAGTTAAAAACAATTGCTAAAAATTATTATTAATAGTCTATTTTATAGTCCTTGTCATATTGAATGTAAAACACTTCGGTTTTTTGTTTCAGATAAACAGATGCCAAGATATCGTAAAAAACATTAATAAAATTTTTTATTTTTGTAATTCAAGACTTCATTTATCATTCCTAACAACTTATATAAACATATCATTCATAGCAACCTCATGAAAAATTCCCAAAAATAGCCTATTTTTTAGCTGACGAACTAGACTACACTCTTAGTCTTTCAGGTCTTGTCTTTAAAAAAATGTAAAATTCGACACAGCTGTATTCAATATTATTTTATAAATAATAAAACAGTCTGTATTTTTATCGCTGTTGATAACAATTTTCAAACTTTTTCCGCTTTTGCAAAAACGTTCAACCAGAGCTGAAAAGTAAGCATAATTAAGTATGAATCTTAAAAGTAAGTATACTTATAAGTATGGAATTTTAGTAAGTATATGAAGCTGAAAATAAGTATGATACTTACAAAGTAAGTATAGTTGGTAACATTAGTTATAACCAATATTTGAAAAAATCCTGAAATAATAATTAATCAAGAATTTTTAAAACCTGCTCTCTGAATAATAGTTACAAATAACCAATGTTTTTTTGGTCTTTGATAACCATTATAATTTTTTTTTTTTTTGTTTTGGGCTTCCATAACCATAACAAAAGATTTTTATTTTTTTTGGTCTTCCGTAACCATTACAAAAGATTTTTATTTTTTTTGGTCTTCTATAACCATTACAAAAGATTTTTATTTTTTTTGGTCTTCTATAACCATTACAAAAGATTTTTTTTTTTTTGGTCTTCCATGTACATTATGAAAGATTTTTCTACATCAAATTTAGTAAAAATTAGAAGAAACTATTAATTAAACTATTGGTAAAATAAGGATAACAAAAGTAGTTTAGTTAAAATACGGATTTCTGTAAAAATAGCAATAAAATTAGTCCAATTGAATTAGAACACGTTTTACAGACTTTTGTACTAAGCTTCTTTTTCGAGTGTGCATAAAACGGTATATTTTTCTGTTTTGCTTTTAATCATGTTCCTTTTGTTTCTTCATTGTTACTATTGACAGCTTTGTTAATATTCATTCGGTTATTGTTTATTACATTGATAACATTTGTTTATCGTTATTAATAAAATCTTTTAAATAATTGCAACTACTTTGTTATTTAATTAACAGTACATATTAAAGCAATACATAGTGAAAGGGTGAAAAAGTGAAAGAGTGAATGGAAAAGAAGTGAAAAATGGGAAGAAAGCGAAATATTTTTATTCGAGAGTTTTTTATTTTTGAGGCAATGAAAAACGAATCCACGTGTAAAACTTGTAAATGCAAAATTGTTGGAAGTCATGTGACTAACCTTAAAAGACATATGTTAGCTTACCATATCGAGCTTTATAATGAGGAACGGGAGGATTTTGATAATCATTTGGTTAAAAATGAAGGCGGCAAAAAGTTTTGTGTTTGCTACTCAGAAAAGGAAATCAGAAATGCGTGCTTGAAAATAGTAACGGAAAACTCTCAACCGTTGTCATTCTTCGACTCTGAAGCATTTAAAATTCTTACAGATCAAATTTTTAAAGGTCTTAATATGAGTCCAATAAGATCTCATAACATAATAACCATTATCAGTGACGAATATGAGCGAATTAAAGACATGATTTCAAGAAAAATTAAGGGAAAGGTATTTTCCTTAAAGATGGATAGTGCTACAAGGAATGAACGATCCGTTCTGGGAATTAATATTCAGCTAATTGTTGACGGCAAGATTGAAATTTATACGCTTTCTATAAGTGAAATGCGGACCTCGCAAACTGCTCAAAATTTAAAGGAACATTTGCAAGAAGTTTTAAATGAATTTGGCATAAGCAAGACGCAAATCTTTTCAGTTACGACAGACAATGGTCGGAACATGTTGAAATCGGTTGACTTACTTGGCGTTTATAGTGATGATGATAATGCTGATGATGACAGTGACGACGGCGATGAGGATGAAGATAATGGCGATAATGATATTACTCAATATTCTGCAAATTCTGTTGCAGAAAATCAAGATTCCTTTTGGGAAAATCTTTTTGAAGAACATCATCAAATCCACTCAGTGAGATGTGCTGCTCATACACTCCAATTGGCGATACATGATTTTCTACGCAACGATGAGAGGATGACAATTATTCACAGTGTACGGCAGATAGTAAAAACTTTGAGAACGCAGCAGTGGAAGTAAGTTAAAAATATTTATGCATGTTCCTAATACTACATGCACACAAAAAAAAAAAACCTAGTTCGCAATTAAATTAAATACTGAAATTATTAGGGATGTTTTCGGTTCCAAAACTCAAAATAGCCAAACCTACCTAGTTTTTGCTCGGTGTGAATATACCTAGTATAATATGCACATTTCGCATATTTTATTTTAGGAGATCGTTGAAGGTACTAAAATTGCGCAAGCCGACCCTTGATGTACCCACGCGTTGGAATTCCACCTTTGTTATGCTGACGAGGTTTCAAGATTTTAAAGAATTGTGTTTGAAGCATTTCAAGAACACAATTTCGAAGGCGGAATGGGAAAAAATTGACATTCTTGTTTCAAGCTTAAAGCCATTGTATGAAACAACACTTAAACTTCAACACCAACAACTTCTCATGGGAGATTTTTATAGACTATGGTTTACCTTAAAAGTGGAACTGCAAAACAGGAATACGGACGAATCTCTGGCTATTTATGATTGCATTTGTAAAAGGGAACCTTTACTTATAAATACAGATTTAATGAATTCAGCACTGTTTCTCGATCCACGCTTTCGGCGAATTCTAAATTTGGAGCAAAAGGAGGCTGCTAAAACTCATCTGAAAAAACTAGCCGCAAGGATTATTTCTGTAAAACAGGTTGGTAAATGTTGAAATATTGACGATTTAACCTACAATTGAGCTTGTTGTTTTAAGGGAGAGGCAGAAGAATTAGGACCAACGCCTAACCTGTCCAGTACGCAATTCGTAAATGAAACATCAAATATGAGCACCTGTTCCGTGAGAGAAAATTTAAGAGCACTAGAAGTCGACTCAGATTCCGAAGAAGAGCCTTCAAACCATCACACGCAATTTCTGAAAGCTGCATTCGGTGAAATCGATATTTATAAGGAAGCCAGAGTTGACATTGATACAAACTTGATAGAGTATTGGCAAGCAAAAAAATATTCATACCCCTTTTTAAGGAAGCTAGCATTAATAGTTCATGCCGTTCCAGCAACACAAGTCAGCGTTGAAAGGGCATTTTCTGCTCTGAAAATTATACTAACTGACTTACGCTGCAATTTATCTGAGCGAACATTGCGTTCATTAATGTTTGTAAAATTAAATTCTTAAAAAATACATATGTATATATATCTCAAAATGTTCCACTTTTTTAATTTCAAAGCTATAGTTTCATACAGTTTGTTAGGATTCAATTGGTTAATTTGGTTACTTATAATGACTATGTAAGAAGAAAAAAAATATGAGAAAGATTTGCGGATCCTAACCAAAATCAATAAAAAAAAGTTCGTCCTTGTGCAAATATAGATAAGTTAGTGTGCACAATTTTATAAAAATATCTAAAGATTTGCGAACTGAAACGTGGTTATAGAAGACAGAAAAAATAATAATCTTCATATTGGTTATCAAAGACCAAAAAAAAAAATCGTTTATAATGGTTACAGGAGACCAATAAGAATAAAAATCTTTCATAATGGTTACCAAAGACCAAAAAAAAAAATATCTTTTGTAATGGTTACGGAAGACCAAAAAAACCAATTATCTTTCATAATCGTTATCAAAGACCAAAAAAAATAAAAATCTTTCATAATGATTATGGCAGCACTACAATTTTCTGGGTAATTTATAATTATTATTACAGGCCCAATTTTTTTTCAGCTATTTTTTCCATAACCTTTTGCATATTTAAAAAATAATAAGAGTTAAATCGGGTCCCTGCTTTAAAATGCTGTTTTGTTTGCATTTAATTCGAACTAATCAAAAATTTGTCAAAAAAACATGGAAATACATTTTGTGATTTTGTTTTCGAATCGCATTCAAAGTAAGGTCCCTGGATTAAATCAAATCTATAACGATCACATAAGTGATGATCAATTCTAGGTAAAAAATAGATATCTATATACTTCCAAAAATTGGCAATAAAGTAAATTCCATATCGCTTTTTTACGATATTTTGGGTTTAGTAATTATTCCTTGTTACCACAGAAATATTAATTTTTTAAAAACTTTGGAGTGAATTATTTCAAAATATTTTGTATGTGACTTATCATGTTCTTGCAATAAGCCCTTCAATTCGACTAATTTTGAGCAAAATTTGACCTTTGTGTTTTCGCTTTTTTTTTAATTTTTGTAGGTTAGTAGTGCCTATAAAAATAACTTAAACTGTATTTTTGTTTTTTGCAAAAAAAATTTTTATTTCAAAAGTTACACACTGTGGAAATATAAAAAAATATAAAAAATACAATTAGTTTTCATTCAAATTCAATTCAAATAGATGCAGTTTTGAAACCGTAAGTTGTACAGAATAATGTGTGCATATATTTTAAAGACCTTGAATTTGTCTTTTTGGTGGTATATTTTATTTGCAGCATTTTTATGAAAAATTCCTTTTTATTTTAACCTGAAATTTTCAATCACATTTTTCATAGGCTTCGCAACAAATTTTTTATATTTTTAGTGTAGTGTTTACTTAAGGCATCAATATTAAAGATTAACACAGAATTTTAGGTTGGGATTCCAACAATTACTTTTTTAACGAATTTTTTAAAAACAGCCTACAAAGTATTTCTTGTTTTTACACAGAAAACTCCATATTTTCAAATATCGTAACAGTTTTTAAAAATATAAAAAAATTAAAAATGTTTGGTGTTACAAATTAATGGCTAATTAATTAGTATACAAAATGGATTTATTTGAGTAATAACATATATTACTTTGGATGTTCATTGGTATTAACATAAAAAATTTCATTTTCGGTATAAAAATAGGGAATATTTGTAGGCATTTTTCAAAAAATTCGTTGTCATTTTTTAAAAAACAACCTGAAATGTGTGTTAGCCTTTAAAATTAATTCCATAACTCAATCAAATCAAATTAATTCCTTAACTCAAATATAAAAAAATTTGTTGCGAAGACTACGAAAAATGTGACTGAAAGTTTCAGATTAAAAAAAATTATTTTCCATAAAAATGCTGCAAAAAATATACCACCAAAAAGACAAATTCAAGATCTTTAAAATATATATACACTTTTTTAAAACTACATCTATTTGAATACAATATTAAAATACAATAATATTGTATTTTTTAATATTTTTTGATATTTTTCACAGTGTATATCTTTAAAACAAAATTTTAAATTAAAAAAAAGTATGCAGATATAATACTTTTCAGGAGAACTCTCCACTTAGAGTTTAAACATTTTCAAAAATAGTGATATCAGAGACGTGGGCGCTTTGATATGGAATCACCGATATGGGCATTTCCAAACTGGCGTTACGTACGATTTGTACGTAGAAATATTATAAAGAAAAAAATTAAATTGTCTAATTTTTAATAGAGCTTTTTTATATTTGCATACTAATTAAATAGCACCACATTAAATAGTAGCACCATATTAGCACCATATATAAAAACAATGACAATAGACCCTAAGAATTTAAAGATATAAGCAAAAATGTGCTGGCGTTACGTTACAAAAAACGAAAGTGATTTTTGACTTGGAATACAAAATCTGCAAAACTTTTTGAATTGGGCAAGACTTTTTGTATACAACTTTCTTAGAAGGGTTTGAAATAACATAAGTTTATTTTCCATGTGATCATATATAAAAATCTTCTCCGGTTTTTTTTATTAGACTTTTTGATCTGGCGTTACGTTACTTAAATTTCCATTGCAGTTCAATTAGGTAATTTAGTAATTGGGTAGTTAAGTAATTGTGTAATTCGGTAATTAAAAAATAAACTTAATATATTGTCCTTTCCTTGCCTCAACCATTTTCTCATTATCTTTAGCCAAAGCCTTGCATTTTTACAAAAACCAAAAAGTTTTACGAGACATTTACTAAATTTACGAAAAAGAAAAACTACATTTGTGAAATAGTGCAGACGAAATTGCTCAAATTAATAAAATTAAAATGTTTTTCTTAGGACCGGACGTTTAAACTCGGTTAAACTAGATATTTTAGCATTGCTTGAAGTTAAATTGACTTAAATTGTCCTATAATGTGTTTCTTTTTTGCCTAAACCGAGTTTAAACATCCAATTTTGGTGAGTTAAGCTCGGATTAATTTGACTAGACTTTAAGCTGGATTCACTGATAGCCTTCAGCAAGTTTTTGTGTGAATTAAAATAATGTTAATCAAGTTGAAGAGCGTGCAGCAAGTTCTCTCTTTGAGAGGAAACTTCATATAAAAAAACTTGCAAAACATGCTAAAGGTGATCAGTGAATCCGCCCTTAAACTCGTAATGAAAAACTGGATATGATAATATAAAATAGTAAGTTCTTAATAAGTTTTGAGTTTTTGGTCTCGGTAGACTTTTCTGTGGAAATGCCCACATTGTCGCTGCGCCCACAAAATTGGTTGTGATTGGTTATGTAATTTTTTTTTATTGCATATTTTATTAACTCTATCCATCGCCCTCATTTCTGCATTTGCAGTTTTTTATAGCTATTTTGGTTTAGAAGTGATCAAAACAGCTATGTGATCGCAGTAGTAGTAATGCTCCCAAAAAAAAAAAAATAGTGTTTTGCTCTCCTGAAAAGTTGCTGAAAAACACAACCATTTTTGTAGGCACAGCGACGATATACATTTCAGATCTACACGAAAGTAGGGCCGATTCTACTTGATCGTGAAATATCTTGCAATCAACTTGATGACTCATTCAACAGCTTTTGAATAGAGTATGGAACTAACGCATTTTTAAGTGTAACAATAAATTTAATCTTTGATTCAATTCAATTGATATGCCAACTCATATTCCTAAAGGCATGCTCATGCATTCACACAGCTAATTGTTTTAGATGAGTAATAATAAAACATTGATAAAATGTTTGCAAAATAATAATAATAAAACAAAGAATTAAGGTAATATTTCCCAACCTATCCGTTTTCAAAATATTTTTATATTATCTTTACTGCAGCTTGTATTACCTTCCATAATTGATGCTTTATCCGATGTTCCACCGCCACCTTTGCTATGATGATCCATTTTTTTGGTAGAGCTCCGTGTTCTTTTCCACTTCTCCAGTTTTGCTCACTTTTTTTCTTTAATTATTTAAATCGAAATGCAGTCAAGCCTTTTTATTTCACAGCTTACGTGGACTTTGTTTTATGTTGAACTTTTAAAAAACTATTGGCCTCAATAATAATGAAGTAACTTCGTACAAATATTAATAAATAGTTGGCAATTTAAAGTGCACTTTTTGCATCAACCACGCATTACATTTCTAAATATGTTGCAGAATCTACTTTCTGGCTTATCATATTTTCACAGCGCTACTGATGAGTAATCCAATCTATGAAACCCAGTTAAGTTACTTGAAATTTTTAATTGCTTTATTTTAATGCTATTATAGACCGTTCAAGAATTTTTGGGAACATTTATGCATCGACGAAATATTCACGTACGTACCGCACTGAATGAAGTCTTCTACGTTCTTGTTATAAAATTTTTGCCACTCGGGGAAAACGAATATTTACTTTCGCTTGATTTCTCCGTGATTGAAGGGTGGTTTGGGGAGACGTTAAGCCAAGTAGTGGCGCCGCTGTTAGCTCTCCACGAACTGATTTGTGTATCTCCTGCCAGCAGTGAAAACTTTTTTGTTTTTCCAACAACTTATGTTGTAAAACTTTTCATAAATTTGGTCACAATTATTTTATCAATGCAAAGAGTGCAACAAATCAAAATGCTGTAAATTATGCTTCGTAACAACCACAGAAAATTACAACTAAAATACGGAACGTTTATTTGGAAAATAATCTAGTATATGTTTTGTAGACGTCAAAATCAGCTGATAATAGAAACTACACCTTAACTGCTAGTGTCACATTTTCTTGGAAAAAATCCCTAAAGGGAAAAAATATGTGTATATCCACAGATAAGCGCACAAATGTGAAAGTGCTCTTATAACGAAAATTTATAACTAATCCATCCCAGCTAGAACAGTAACTGTTACATACGGCGTATATAACACGAGCGGTCACACGTTTTGCGTTACGTCCATATAAAATTTTTCATACAAAACTTGTGACCATTGCTCAAGCGGTGATCAAAATGTCACAAGGTTTGCATCTCTGATTCTCATCCGTGTGATCTGGCATTCCTTTCAGCCACACATGTTTTTACAATGAGAAAAATATATAGCTAAACTGCTCACACCAATTATAAATTCAGTTGTGCACTATCCTCCCCTCTCCCTATGCCGTTGTGTCTAACCCACCCCCTAGCCATCAGGTTAGAGCTCAGGCCGCTTATATGACAAATTATAAACACAATTGTTTAAAGTTTTTGCATTAATTTTTTAATAAAATATTTACCTTCCGGATAGATTTAGCATTGATTATAAAATTTTAACCAGCAAACAATTATAAAAAAATAATTCAGCATGAACAGCACATAACATCAAAAGCTTATTTTCACAGTTGCTTGTTTTTTCAAACAATTTGTCCCAAGTATTCATCAACATCTATTTGTCCCAAGTATTCTTAATCTGAAAAGAAAAATTATTAAATTTCGTATGCACTATTTTTAATAAATTTTTAAAAACTTCCATTTGATTGAACCGCTTTGTGTTGCATGTTTTTTTTTCTTGTTGAGTTTAGTTTTGCCCGCAAAAGAGCTAGAAATACAAACATATAACTTTTCTTGTTTTCCATGAAATGACAACATAAGAGTGTATTGGTGAACACAAAATTTTGTTTAGTTGTGTATGTAAACTTGTTACTGCTGTCTAGCAGGGATAAAGCTTGTGTAATAAATATTATCTAAATTAAAGTTTTTCTAAATGACCTTGTTATTTATTATGTTGATTCAAATAGAAATTCTAAATGTTTGATAGTTTAAATCATACTTGATTTTAAATACAAATTCTAGTAGTTTGATAGTTTAAAATCGTTTATTAAGCTTTCGGTCAAGGTTGGTACAATTAATTGTTCTAACGAATTTTTCCAAAGAAACCAACAACGTTTTCAATACGATTTAACTACCAAACATTTAGAATTTGTATTTAAATCTTATAAAAATTATATTGTCTAAACTTATTATAAGTGAAATCCCATTGGAAGCTGTAAGTCGAGCAATTAATAAAAAAAAAATATAGCAGTGAGGGGACTGCCTACCGAAGTGAAAATCTATATATAAAATACTAGTACTGGCACGGACCGCCTTTATATATAAATAGCATTTATATAAAAATTTTCATGCTTATCGAAAATTTTTTTTTAAATATTCACCCTTTTCCTGTTTGATTATTTCTTTCAAAATATTTTATACTAAGATAGTGTATTTAGTTTAAAATTTTACCAAACTATATTATTACATATAAATTTAATATTGCTGATATAAAAATAAAATATATGCAGCACTACGTTTTAGTAGATATCTTTACCCTAGCGCCACCTAGGAATGTCTCACTAGCCTAATAAAAAAAAACGGAAGAGTTCGCTCTGAGATTACAAAACACCCGCATATCAGCAGTGAGGCCTCTAGCGTTGGGTTGCATATGGCTCCTCAATTAGTGCAAAACTAACACAATTTTCCAATAATAACTGTTGGTAACTGATAACACACATGACTGCATACGCTCTCTAACAATTTACTTGCAAATTTTTTATGCTTATTAATGTCTAGAATTCTGACGCCTAACTATGCTTCTATAAATTGGACAATCCATCGAGAACAATAAATGCGTCAATGGCAATCCCTTGAACGAGCAATTTCGGCAATTTAATGAATTTTTGCATTAAGCTTCACCATGTTACTCAAAGAGTGGGGCCAACCTCCTTAAACACCGTGTCAACAACCTCCTTTGATTTTGCACCAGCTGTCTTGCTGCGCACAGCCAAGGACCATGTCTCAACCGGCTTTGTCTGCTAAGCGACTGGCAAAAGCACAGGTAGAACAGCCTGTGCCACCGGGAGAGCGATCGCCAATGTGCTACTCTGAACACCTACCTCAGGAGACGAACTATCTTTCATTGCATGAAACAGCTCCAGACGTTCATACAGGCACTCATTTTCGAGAATAACCTCTAAGATCATTTCCTCATAGTGGCTAGCAACGCCTTTCCAGGCGTTTACCTTTCATTCTACAATCTAGTGCTAGTTTAAAAAAGGTCACCCGACATTAATTTAATTTTTCTGACAGTATCCATCCCAGAAACCACAGCTTTCTTACCTTTCTTGTTCACAGCCTTCTACGCCAATTCTGAAAGCTTTGACGAAGATTTCATATCGTCTTTTGCTTTTGGGGTCTTACCCACCATTGAACCAGCAGAGCTAGACCGAGCCAATCCATGAACTCCTTTTACAGCCTTTTCCTTTTCAACCAAAATATTGGACTTATCTAGCTTCAGGGCCTTTAAATTCCGACGTTCTATCTCCGAATGCGGCCGAAAGGCATCGAAAAAAAGGGTTGTAACTTAAATGCATGTATTTTTATGTTTGATATCTTGTTGAACAGATACTTGTATTATCTATCTTTTGATACCCATAAAGTTTAGTTTTGTTGGAAAACTTAAAAAATCAGCTAGATTTGTAGTCCACTTTTTCCAATTGTGAGCGATCTGAAATTTTTTAAAAAATTAGAGTAGTTAAAGTTGAAACGTTTCTAAAATTTTAATGCATAAGAACAAACTTTAACAGTTTGGGCCTTCTTTTACGATACAACCGAATGCAGCCCTTTATGATTGTTTCTGTATTTGTGTGAACCAACACCAATATAGAAAATAGCACACTTTTCTGCTATTACACCATTTCCTTATATTTTACTTCTTTGGTATCAAGCTTATTGAAGAAAGCTACTCGTTGTCTGCATTGATGACGAATGCTACTCGCTGTCTTGATGATGAAAGATGCTCGCTGCAATGATGACGCAAACCAAAAATTTACCCACAACCAAAAATCGCTCAACGCGCCTAAAGAAGTTTTCACTTCAAAAAAATAATTCGACTTTATTTTTGTTACGCTTAGGTTTTGTTTTTTTACTGACTAAAATGAAAGCATCGCTGCATAATTATTTTTGTGATACCGTATATAAAAATAGCTGACATATCTGCATCGAAAGTAGAAAATATTGATTTTCAAGTCGGTTTTTTTTTAATTCTTAGGTAACGATGTTTTATGAAAAAGTCGAAGGGTGATTTTTTAAGCGTTTGGTTTTTGAAAATTTAAAAAACATAATATTTACAATAATGAATGAAATATTTATTTGGAGCGACACATCAATGCCTGCCAATTGAATTGGTGCTAAGTCTAAATACGAAATCTGCGCTGCCTTGATATTATTAAAAAAAGTACAGTTGCACAATTTTGGTTAATAGGTTTCGTACTAGTTCAAAATAAAACACACTGATGCATTGTATTAATGCATTTAGGAACTCAGCCAAAATTTACAAGCGCTGTTTGTTTGTTCGTCTATTCATTGTAAAATGGCAAACCTTACTTGGCATTTTTAGCTATAACACATGTTACGAATCACGCGTGAGGTGTCAAAAAATGTACACTGAAAAAACAAATAGCAGAAAATCACGCTTTAAATGAATATTGACAAATTTCGTCATGATGCTGTCACATCCAATATTTTCAGGCTGTAAGGTTTCGTCCTGCAAACATTTTGAATCTCCTCAGAATCGCCAGCGAATCGCTTGGAAGATGAGACAATCGCCAGCGAGATCATTTCCGACTGTAAGCAGCTGAGGTCATAAAAGCGTTTCGCCGGAAAGATTCTCAAACGAATCGCCTTAAGGGTTCGCATGGCACACACTAGTCGGAAAAAGGGTTCTTAAACGATTTGCCGACAAGAGTTCCTCAGCGATTTTTTGCAAAGCGTCTTTGGTGAACGTTACAAGTTGTTTTATAGGGATATCGGTTTTTTTTTAATCCTTGTCAAATCGGTCAAAAAAAAAATATTGACCACCGCCTATCGTGCTGATATGAATGTATGTAATTAGTTTTTATTTTTTAAAATATTTCAATAATTGAGTTTTCTGAGTTTTCCAGAGCCTACTTCATATTCCAACGATCGATTTTGAACATTTTTAAAAAATGCATCTTATAACGATCTCTGAAATGAGCGAATTAAGATTTTTAAACTTTTTATTGAGTCGCTTAACACCAATTTATACAAATTTAAATGATCATGGACTGCGATTTTGAAGATTGAAAAAAATTTTTTTTTTATATAAAAAAAAGTAATTAAATTTACCCCTTGAAAGGACTTTCATCAAGCTTCCGATCAATTGTGTGATACATGGTTATTGCATTTTTTAACAAAAATTATCGAGAACTGCAACTACGAGTTTGATGTGACTCCGCACTGCTTTTGTTTTAGAAAAGCTTTAAACGGCAGTCTACCCTCAGAGGTTTGCGCTTTTGTGTGGAGAGAGGTGACGACTGAACAGATATATTAATTCAATTGAACTACCAATCTAACTTAGCTGTGAATTAAAACCCGACTGCCGCAGTTCCTTAGCATATGGGCCACGCACTCTATGGCCGTCAGTGGTTTTCTTCATATAAGGATTGATAAAACGACTTTAGAATTAGAATAACGCTCTTATGCTATTTAAAAAAAAACAAAAAAAAAACAAGTACATAAAAGCTACAAGGAGAGTGAGTTTAAAGCTAAAAAATAAAATTTCGATAATTTTCAGGAAACACAAATAAAAAATTGCGTCTAAACTTTATTCTGTTGATAGTGTTTTAAATAATAACTGTAGGAATAAGTTAAAATTTACAATTAAAACCTATTTTTGTTTGTATCAAATTAAAAAGAATCGTGCTCAAGTTAAATTATGTTAGTTTTTAATTTAAACTTCTTTTCCGATAAGATTCACGATCGTTAATGGGTACTACTGCTTTAATTTTTGCTTCTTCGCGACTATAACCTCTTGACATATAAAATATCATTCTTTTTTTGGCCGCACCACATAATCTGATTCTATTGCTGCTCTTGGAAATGTCCCTTGACCTTGCTTCTGCACGACTATACCTTGAGGGCCTTGATTGTACCATCTTTTCTCTCTCTATGGGCTCTCGAGGGGTTTTTCTCACATCTGGCTTACGTATTACGGATAACAATTTCTTTGAAGGTTTGAGTGACTTATCACGCAGAATGCAGTATTCTTTTTCATCAAATAAGCTTCCGGCTGCACCAAGTGCGTGCAAAATATCAACACTTAAATCCGAATTACGTGAGTGTAGCCATTGGTTGAAGAGCGAATTGTAAGCGGCATATATTTCCGTTTTGCAATTAGTAATTACATCATTTTCTATTTTAGAATTTTGTGAGTTGTCCTGTGTTGTGTTTGAAAGTTCAGAAGAATGTTCAAGTAGTATTTTACAAAAGCTACACATAGCTAGAAAAGTAATTTAGACCATTTCGAAATCATTAAAACTTTAGTTAAAAGGTTTCACAAACCTGAAATTTTGGCTTTCCTTAAACGATCAACTTTTATGTCTCCAAGACAAGGATATAAGGTGGGTACTATAGATTTAATAAAGGGCAACACCCCTGTTCTATTTTTTTCAGACAGTTTGCTGAAACATTCAAAGACTAAAGCGTTTTGGGCAATACCTCTTTGTGTGTGCGCCATCAGTGCTTCCATCACCTTAGTAAGAATAAAAAAAAAAAAAACATTAAATACATTTTTTATTCGACTGCTTCATTCTAATCTATAATCTAACTTTACCATTTTACAGTCATGACCACATCCAAGAGCAACAAGTGTGTCTAATGCAGGATTTTGTATGCTTGGATCATCATGTAGAGAGGCTGTCAATTCTTCTAAAGCAAAAATTAAAAATTCTTCCAAAGCATCTTTTGGAATTTCGCAATTTTTACTTAGAACAAACTCTACAGCTCTGGAAAAAATACTTGAGATAAATTTTTTTAGATATCATCATTTAAAATGCACCTCAATAAAACAACTACAGCCTCCTTCGGAAGTCTTGGTTTTTTTAGCCTGTACTTCATCAAAACATCCGTCGATTTCACAGGATCTGTTGTAAAAAAATTAACAAGGGAATTTCTTACTGCCTCATGCTCCGATATGTTTTTATCATTTAAGCGACTGAGTAGATGTCCGAAAGCTTCTGTGAAAATTGTATACAAAATTATTATAATCAATACAAAAGGATTAAGTGGGCACTGCGAAAGGCACCCTCTAAAGAGCCAGGATAAAATTGGCTTACCTTCTGAATATGGAGGACACACTGTTGAAGTGGTAACTGATACACCGGCACCTTGGCCATTATAAACCATATTGGCCAGATATGAATTAATTTATCTTGAAAACAAATTTAAGTTAAAAAAGATGCAAAGCGCTAAATCCAGCAAGGAACCAAAAAAATGCTTTTTTATGCGGCTGTGAAGTTTTTCATGTTCTTGCATTGAAGTGTCAAATAAGCTGCAGTAATGCCAGATTGGATTAAAAATTAATCGGGAGTTTCGCATTGTCCAACATATTAGACGATATGTGTGGTACGATAAGTAGGATGGGAAACTAACGGGGCAATTTGATTGAGCGTTCGAGCGCACAATCTGTTATAAAAAAATTATGTTATTCTGCTATGATTTCACATACAAATTTTTGATCTGTCAAAAAATCTGTTACGAGACCAAAATTCGTATTCTGCACGACAATCTTTTATGATATCTGTTATAAATCATAGCAGATTTTTTAAACTGTCCTAAAATCATTTAAAAAAATCTTTCATTTGGTATTCTGCATGACAAAATCTGCTTTGAAATCTGTTATGAAAGACAACAGAATAACATATATATTTTTCTGTATTTTAAAATGAACATTTTGGTCTGAAAATTTTTTGTTTATTTACGAATTCCATTACGAATGGCTCATAAAAGGAGGCAAATGTAAGATTATATAATTAATATATGTGCGTGTGTGTGTTTTAAAGAAAAGTTTTATATATAAGAAACCATCGGGCCACTTTGCTGGAGTTACGCCTCAATAGCAAACCGTTCGATCTTCATGCTGTGCGTTTCGTGCAGCTCTTTAGAATGTGTGCTTGCATTTTATAAGCATGTCCAATAATTTAATGTTATTGACAGCAATCAGCTGATTCATAACAGAAACTACCGAAATTGTATTAGATTTTTTTTCGTAGACTGATAACAGGATACTATAAAAGATCCAAAGGCAGAATGCTAATTTTAACAGATCTTTTATGGTCGACATCTTTTATGACTCATAACAGAAAATTCAAAACAGAATAACAGATCTGGCACAATAAGCACAATTAATTGCAAATTTTCAAACACATCTGCCAAATAGCTAAACAATTCTTAATTATATCCAAAATTCATTGTTTTTAACGTTTTCCACTTATTTTTCTTTAATATTTTTTTATTACGTTGCTGTTCGCTCGCTGACGCTATAATTGAAATGAAAAACTGCACCAATTTGGACCAACATGCGTTTACACTTCCAACATGTTGAAAGATCGCCAGAAAAAAATCAAACATTTTTTATTTTCATCCAACATGTTGGACCGACTGTCTTTAGAGCTTACGCATGGTACTACATATTGTCCGATCTGCCATGTTAGTCCAATATGTTCGACCATGCAAAAGCCCCTAATGCAAAAAATCGCATAAAAAATAAAAATTTGGCGGTTTCCTTTATTTGTTTTGGGAAGTTCGGGACTTTATTTTAGGCACGACTACGTTTTCCGGGGCGCCGCGATTATAAAGGCTGTATTTCTTTTTTCATTCCAGACGGTCGGAATAACTTTTTGTTTCTTTATTTAATTTTGAGGCACGACTACGATTTCCGGTTTGCTGCGGTTTATAAGTGTTTTCTAGTAGAGAACAAAAATAAAATTTTTATAGCAGAACCAAAAATCGATAACTCAACTAGTTATCGAGTTACCAATTTTTAACATTTTTTTTTAGCTAAAAGATCTTTTCAGAAAACATCTATATCTTTGACATTATCAAATAGATCTAAAAAATTGATGTTTCATTTAAAAAGTAATTAAATAGTCTACTTATTGATATGCAATACAAATATCAATGCGAGAATATTAAAATTTTATAAGAAAATTTACATCATATACGAATTTTTTAATTGAAAAAAACTGTTATTTTCTACTAAATTTGCGTTGCTAAGGTACTAAAAAAATATTGTATTCTTAGAGCTAAAACATTTACCTTTCGTCTGATATCTTTGCAAGAAAAGCGAAACAACTAAGGTAAAAATGCTTGAAAAAAACAACATTAAGTACCAGGGCAAATTATTTCATCACAAAAACTCCATAAAAAAATCATATACATTATATGCCAAATGACAGATAAATTTTTAAGCTTCAATAATTTGTTTTCTATAATACATAGTAGTAATGGTAGTTTTTGAGAAAATAACGTTTTTATTCAAGCAAATATTTTACTTTTATATACAAACAGCTATAAAATATGAAATACTAAACGGATTTTAGTTATTTAAAACTTATGTGAAAGCTTAATATATTGCCTTTTAAAAAATATCTTAAATATCAATATTGGTTACACACTAAGAAAAATATAGCCAGTTTTTTTAAAAGATACTTTTTAAAAAAAATTCTTAAAAAATCAATGATATCGTTAAATTGAATTTTCCTTTTCCATACAAGGGAAAATCATATCATCATAAAAAACACCATAAAACATTAAATAAATCATTAATATTATGTACCAAATGAAAGATAAATTTTATAGCTTAAATAATTTTGTTTTCATAATTCATAGTAATAACGATAGTTTTTGAGAAAATGGTGATTTATTGTAAGCAAATATTTTACTTTTATATACAAATAGCTAAAAAATATGAAATACTCAATGGATTTTCTTTATTGAAAATGTATGTGAAAGCCTTATATATTACCTTTAAAAGAACATCTTAACCATCAATATCGGTTATACACTGATTCAAATATAGCCAGTTTTCTTGAAAGATCTAAAATTTTTTTTCATAAAAACTCGATAACTTGAAAATAAATCGATAAATAGATTTTTCCTTCGGCCATTCTTATTTCTTTTGAAAGTACTTTACGAATCCAAGAACTGAACAAGTTTTTTTGCAAAAGCGTGCAAATGAATGAAAATGGAACTTTTTTTACAAAATTCTGAAATCTAAGAGCAAAAAAAAAATTGTATTTGCTATTCCAGGTCACAAGGGAAATGGAGCGAGTATTTTCACTGATCTTCTCGCAATTTAGTAAGGAATGAAACTATCTCAACAAAACCACATTGGAGAGCATTATGTAACGCAATTTTAATTATTCTATGACGTGCACAGAATTTTATAAAAATATTAAAACGCAAAAGCATGTTCTTGATGATTACAAAAAGTCTGCAAAATATGATCGGGCACAACCTTTATTTTGAAAAAGTCCAAACAATATTTTTGTACCTCATTGACTGAATTGATGTTTTTTTTTGTTATAACATTTATATATTATGTATGTACTACAAACTATGTGTACCTGTGAGTTACTTTGATTTATTTTTTTAATAAACGGAAATTTATTATATTGAAATTGCGTATTAATGTTTCTGTGGAATATAAAAAAAAAAATGTGCAATATTGTCCCGGTCAAGTGCTGTAGGCTTATGGCAGCCCTACTCTAGTAGCATGTTCCCACGGCACTTTGAATTACTTAATTCGGCTCTCATCCGTAATTCGAGGCTTAATTATGTTCTGAATTAAGTAATTTGCCATACAATATTTGACTATCTGAATTACCTCATCCGAAGTTAGTTCAGTTTGAGTTACGATCCAAATGACAAAGAAATCGGTTTCATATCCAATTGTTATCCAAAATTAATTGAAAAAGCACTTATATGGAAATATAAAGGAAAACAAAACAAATAGTGAGTGTTTTTGCTTTAAAAATTAATTGGAATAGTAAAATAATATTTATTTTGCAGATGAGTTCCAATAAAAAAAATTTTAAACTGAATTTAAATGGCCAGAAGACTATTGACTCTCGTTTCCAATAAATCTTCACTCAAACAATATGCAAAATAAAATAAACAGAGCACTGTTGTCAATCCGAATTACGATTGCTTCGTGAGAAGAGGCTTTCACAGATTCATGGAATTAACTCAGAGTCCCGTGAGAACATGCTATTATGTAGTCAAAGTTTTAGATATTGATTTTACATAATTGGTAGCGATTTGTTAAATAAGAATTGAACCAACTGAGAAGGTTAAAGTGAATGCTTAGGTCCTGTAGTTTTCTTATTAATGTTATGTGATTTACTTTATCAAATACCTTTGCAAAATCTGTTTCAAAGATGACATTTGATTGTATACGATTTTCGAAATTGTTTATTGTTTATTAGATTTTCTATTAATCTTCCATCTCAAAAACCATGTTACTGATTAGCTAACACATGTTTACGTTGAACTGAAATTTTATCATACACAAGTTTTTGAAACAATTAAGGTATCGAAAAATTTTGCTTATCAGTCTAAATTTCAGATGTTCTGCTTAGGGCCCGACTTAAGGATAGGAACCACATAGAAAATTTTCCAACCATCAAGAAAAACACCACAGTCTAATGATTTTACAAAAACTTTAAAAAGCGAAATAGATAAAGAAAGATTCAGCCAAATGTTTCAGCACAAGGGGGCAATACTATCGGGACCTTAATTTTTTACACTTCAGATTACTTCAGAATTAAAATATATTTTATTTGAAAAGTTTAAAGCTTTACGTTTAGTTTGATATTTAAAAATATATGTATTTATTGCATTTGTTAATATCTTACTAGAAGATCAACTATTTGTTTTAATAAAATGAAAGAAGCCATTTATTAAAGCTGAACGGTTAAAAATATTTAAAAATTTAATTTGAGTACATGTTAAGAAAAATTATAGTTGAAACGAATATTTTTAAATCAGATTTTTTAAAATTTTGTTGTTAGTTGTTATTTGTACATGCCGCGGAATTAAACACAATTAACATATTGAAAACAGCGATCTATAAAGATATGGCAGCACTGCGGAGTGTTGATTTTATGCACTGCAATATCGGCTGGATGCGTTCAAACCATTTGAAGAAAAGGCATTTTTGTGAAAATATAATAGCGCATTCTTTTCTAAAAAAAATTCTGACCTCACAGAATGCAGAATTTTTTTAGATTCTGACCTGAATTTACTTCTTTTGAGCTGAGAAAAGAACGGAAATATGCGACATTTTTCATTTGATATTGTCTGCACTGTTGTTTTGAATTCCGATGTATTTACGATTGAGGTTATGTATAGTGCCGACTGCATGGAATTTTAAACAAATAGTCCGAGCTGTTAAGTTTTATTAAAAGTAAGCACTTTAATCAAAATTTTTTTGGATTAAATTTAAAAAATTTTTCAAAATTGGAACATTTTGCTTCTCACAATTGTCACAGCATATAATATTACTATCAAAATTATTTTTTTTTTGTTTTTATGTTGGTATTACTAGAGAGCAGAATGCAGAACCGCCGAATTTTACAGATCATAAAATTTTGCATTTTCTGCGAGAAAAGAACACGATTTATTTTGAGAACAACATTATTTTTTAAAAAAAGAAGGAAAAAAATGCAGAACTCTTGAAAAGGTCAGAAAAAATGCAGAATTTTTTCCAGAAAAGAATACGCTATTAAATACCCTGAAGGAATGTTAAGTACCTTGGAATCTAATACCATGTTCATTAGGGCGGGTCGATTTGTAGGGAGTGAAAAAATTCACCAATTTCCCTATGATTTCCGTATTCTATGGGTTATTCCATGAAAATTTGCCGAAGGAACCATACCTCAAAAAAATGGCCATGAAAGTAATATTCTTGGACAAAATCATGAAAAAATGGAAAAATGCTCCAAAATTTGGACAAAAATGCCCGTGACTTTTGAACCGTTGGACCAATGTTGGAGATTTTTTTTGTAAATTGATCAAAATGAGCTCACCTTTCCAACGCGCCTACTGGCGATTAAACCCGATCGATAGTTTTTGAGTTATGGATGTGAACGTGTAGGTAATATTTCATACGAACGTCAATTTGGGAAAAAAATCTACCAACAAAAAGTAGGGGACCCGATTTTAACGATAGAGGTATGGTTTCTTTGGCAAATTTTCATGGAATAACCCATAGAATACGGAAATCGTAGGGAAATTGTCGAAAAATAAATCGACCCCCCTAATGTTCATGCTCATAAAAAAGCAGCTTTTTGCATATTCGAACATGATTTCTGGAACTTTGTTAATGCTGGTTTTTATTAGCATTAGCTTTTATTTTGACATTTGTGTGGTATAGGAATCCAGGCTAATACTTTTTCTTTGCTATTTTCTGAAATAAAAAAGATGTAAATGATTATAATAGCTATATTATAACTAAATAGAGATAAATTCTTATAATATTTTACTTATTAACTTTGTTAATAATATTTGTTTTTGACATATGACAAAAAATTAACTTCGAATTTCAGAAGTATCGACGAAACAGCGTGACACATACAAAAAAAGAAAAAGAAAAGAAGTTGCATTAAGTTGCTTTTCTCTAGTGTTATTTGTATAGAAAAAGCTGCTTTTATGCTGCGTTTAGTTGCGTTTTACAAAAAAGCTGCTTTTAACACCAGCATGAGTACAGGAATATATATTTTAAAATTTTATTATTTTAATTTAATATATTTGGGCCTGCTTAGTCCAAAACTGCCAAAAATATGTCTGTCTCGAATGGCTTAGGAGATAAAGCACGCGAAAGTAGAAGTGAGTGGAATAAAGCCTAAAATAAAGAATGAAATATCGCACAAAGTAAAACAAATTATCAGCACAATTCTGAATGGTTTTCCCCGGAGAATTGAAAAAGGGAGTTTTCATTGTTAAGACAGCAGATTAAGATATCACATTTTTTGTTTACACTCATGAATATTGACGGTTGATGAGCAAATTGCCATACAAAATTTCCAAAATGTTTTTAAACTTTATCTTAAAAGGGAAAAATCCTTTTTCCGATTTCCCGGGTAAAATAACTCAGAATTAAGGCTGTATGTGAATTTCTTTTAAATAAAAAGAGTATGTTATCCAGAAGTACTGAAGACAGCGAGGCCGGTGTTGGACTAATTGAGGATTGTAATCCCAAAACAGCGGCCGAAGTCCTCCTTTTAAGAAGAGAAAACTTAGTACATTAGTTTTTTTTTCATAAAATTTGGAAATTAAGAGATAAAATTATTTGCTCTTGTACGGAGCAATAACAATAGAGTTCAGCTACTACAGCTTTTTCACACTTTCTCCGCAATAGATCATTTTAAGAACCAATCCAATATCATTGAAATAACTCAAAGATATCGATAAAAGTGGTCCAATAAAAAACCAAAAGGGAGAAAAATTTACCCACCATAATATGGGTTGGGCTCAGGGACAACACAAGACATAACAACTAACCATGCGTTTACATAGATCTAATCATACATTAGTTTTCAATCTACTTTTGAGTTGACCTTTCGACAAGTTAACATCAAACACGTTACAGTTGTTAACATAGGTACTCATGCGATTTAATGGAGCAGTTAACATATAATTTGTTCTACTAAATGGTAAATAAATCAAGTTGTTAGAGTGTCTACTGCTTCTACGGTTAGTGTTAAAATTTATAAGAGAAAGAAGCTCTGGAGAGTCGAATACACCAGTAATGAGTTGGTGTAAGTAGACGATATCAGCAGATTTTCTTCTCTCACTTAAAGATTGCATTTTTAATAATTTCAAACGATCCTCATATGGAGGAAGGTTAAATGTGTCAGTTCCACTCAAGCCTCTTAGAGCAAACCGAACAAAACGTTTTTGAATTCTTTCTATACGATCAACATGCACATTGTAATGTGGGGACCATACTTGACTTGCGTACTCCAAGTGAGGACGCACGATTGAATAATACAGAGTTGTAGTTGTTATTAAGCTATCAAACTCTTTGGCCCACCGTTTTATAAAACCAAGCATAGAAGACGCTTTTTTACAAATTGTATCAATATGCATGTTAAACGACAATTTAGAATCCATGCATATACCAAGGTCTTTGACGGTAGTTACACGACTTAAAGCAGTATCTTTAATTTTGTAATCAAAAATAAAATTGTTCCTTTTACGCGAAAAGGTCATAGTTTGGCATTTATCTGGATTTAAAAACATGTTATTTTTAGAACACCAAACCTCAAAGGAGTTCAAGTCTGACTGGAGCAGGTCTGAATTGTCATTAGAATCAATTGTTCTGTATATTTTCATATCATCTGCATAAATAAGCAAATGAGAGTGTTTAATGACGTGGGTAACATCATTAATTGCCAAAATAAACAGAAGTGGGCCCAGGTGGCTTCCTTGAGGAACACCCGATTCTGCAACAAATTCAGAAGACAACACGCCTCGGAACCGTATTTGATAAGATCGCTCCATCAAATACGATTTGATCCAGTTTACAAAATATTGTGGAAATCCCATTAATTTAAGTTTAAATAAAATTAGATTATGTGGTAATTTATCAAAAGCTTTGCTAAAATCAGTGTAAATACAATCGACCTGGCTACCAGAATCAATAGATTTTAAGCAGAATGTAGTGAAATCAAGGAGATTAGACACAGTGGATCTGCCAGTAACAAAACCATGCTGACGAGTTGTCATGACTTGTCCACAGTGAATTTTCACTCGATCGTACACTATTCGCTCAAAAAGTTTAGGAATCGAAGACAATTTAGCGATAGGCCTATAATTAGTGACGTCGTTCCTGCAACCTTTTTTGTAAATAGGACTGATATAAGATTTTTTCCAAAAAAGAGGAAAATTACTTTCATTAATTGATTTATTAAAAAGTAACGAGAGAGGCTGACACAAAACGGAGCCGCATTGTTTTAACACTGCGGCAGGAATTCCATCTGGTCCAGCGCTAAAATCCTCATCGATTGATTCAATATACTTAAAAATATCCTCTGAGGTAAAAGATATATGCCCCAAAGAAACTCTGGATGCGTTGTTCATATAATCAAAATACGCTAAATCAGGATTAAAAGAATCTGAACAGAATGATTCTTTAAAAAGATTGGCAAATAAGCCACAAATAATGGTGGAATTGTCAGTAAATCCATCCTGAAATTTGAAAGAAGAAGGAAATCCATCAGTCTTCTTCTTAACATTAATAAATCCCCAAAATTTTCTTGGATCAGACAAAATACTCAGCTTCATATTATCCAAATACTCATTATATAATGCAGCTGAGCAATTCTCAAATTCCAGAAACAAACGTTTGTATGTTTCTAGGTCATTTGAGTCAAAACTACAAACATATTTCTTCCATGCCCTATTCCTATTGTTGCGAAGAGTCTTTAAATCCTTTGTGTACCAAGGGTACGCAGAATTTTTCGCAAATTTGAGACTATATGGTACAGACTGAGAAAACATGGCAAAGAGCTCCGTATAGAAATAATTTATTGAACTGTTAAGATTATTATTATTTATGTATTCTGTAATTATATTTAATTTACTATTAAGTAAATGAGTCAACCCCAAAAAAAAACAAGAGCAAGGTATAAAGGTATGAAGGTATTGTTAGTAGATACAATGCTCTCTTGTTGTGGGTACCTTAGCTGTCAAAAGCAGTTGTTTATGAACAAAAGCGAGGCAAATAGCAAAATTTGTCAATAACTTAATAATTAGAATTATGTTGTAAATATTTTTGTTTCAAATTGATTTATTTAAATTTTTCTTGCTAATCCTTCCTTCTTGGCCAAACGCACAATGCAATTATAGGATTCACCCATTCGTCTGATTTCACCGCAGATGGTAAAGGTCTTGGAACCAACGGTCATGCGGTCGGTTTCTGCATCAACATCAGCGATGCTCAATTGCACAGAAATGTGGTTCTTGGCATGAATGATTCTGTTGGATGCAGAGCACTTTCTGGGGCAGTACAAATAAACAAACTCTCCGGCGTTGTTTTTCATGTTATAGATTTTTTGTAGAAATTTACATAATTGATGAAACTCGGCAATGGAGTCGAAAAGAAAAGCTTTTAAAACACTTGCGTTCAGTTTAAATGTTTCGCAACAATTATTATATAACAGCTTCACGAAAAATACTATAAAAAACATTCAGCACGCACAAAAATGAAAATTCTTAAAATTTTAGAAAACATTTGACAGTTTTCTATCAGGTAATATTTATTATTTTTCACGGTCTTCTTTTGTTTGACAGCTACGGTACCCACCTCTCTGTGACGACTTTATCATGTTGAATATACCTTGGTACGGAGTGTTAAAAACAAGCTTGAAATTTTAATTTTTCAAGTTTTCACGAATTTTATTTACTGAACCATTTGATACCGACAATTTATATTTACACTTTTGGACTAAGGAGGCCCAAATACGTTCAGTAAAAATAAGAAAAAAATAACTTATGCGCGGGCCGTAAACTGAAATTATTTCTCTTTGAAGCTCGAGAGAGAATAACATGCAAAATGTTACTCTCTATCCTATTGCTTGAAGTTAGGTTAGTAAAAGAAATAGGTCAAATTTGAAAAGTGTCGTTAATGATGCACGAAATGATGGGTTATGGAACGTGTTTAGAAAATAAGGCTGCCCGCATAGTAAACGCCGAAGCAGACAGGCAGGCAGACAGGCACAGAAAAACTATGTGAACAAGAGAGAAAAAAGTTATTTCTATCTCGTTTCTTCGCAGGGCCTGCCTGCCTGCCTGCCTGCTTCGGCGCTTACTATGCGGGCAGCCTAACGCAATAGGGTTTTTTACGATTCAGTGCATTAGCTAGTGCAGTTGAGTGCAAGTGCACTGAATAGTGGAATACTCCTAATATTTCATGCAAGGGAAATTTTGTGGGAGTTATTAAATTTTTTAAAAACAGTTTTGAAAACAGTTTTAAGTGGTAACACTTGTACTTCTTTAGAATACCGACAAAGATAATCAAAGTCTTTATTTATATAGTTCTTCCAAATATTAAAGTTTGTACTTATTTGAAATTTTATTAGGTGTTTAGCAATTGCATTTAAAAAAAAAATGTTTTGAAAAAAAAAAGAAAATTAAATCTATTTGATATATTTTTCCATAAATTTCTTGTGAAATTCACAGCGCAGTGAATCGTTAATGAAATGTGACTTTTTTTCGGGCTCAGTGCGTGCACAATTTTTAAAAACTACATCGTCATCCCAACGGCGTTTTATCTTAAGATCGCCACTGCCAATATTTTTGGCTGCAGTAGCAGTGCTACCACCAGCTGCATAGTTTATCAAAGGATTTCCAGAGAGTATGTTTTCCATGCGTATGCGTTCATCATCTTGTTTCTTTTCTTGTTCCTTGCGGGCATTGTCCTGTAAACGCTCCTGCTTAATTCTATTCAATTCTGCCAGTAGTGCTGCAGTGTCGTCTTCGTCATCATCAGTATCAGATTCGTTGTCGGTACTGTCATTATCCACTGGATCATCAGCATCCAGGTTTACTGCAGCTGCAGGTTGATCTAGCTTGGCACGCTTATTGACGGTGCTGTTGGCTTCGATTGCTTTGCGTACAATAGGTGGCAGTGTCTTTGCGTTGGCAGGACGTGTTTCACGTTCACGTTCTTCCAACTCCTTACGGAAATCACGGTTGCGGAGCTCTTCTGAGGTACTCTGGCCAGTTTCTCTGTAAGATTGTTAAATATAGAAGTTTGGAGAATCATAAACACAAGTTTTCGCTCACCTGTATTTTAATTTTGTGTGGCCTGGCAGATCTCGACTTGAGTATTGTTTGCTTAGGGCACTTAAATCCTTTTCACCACGTCCGCTTCCACCACGTGCTGGATCAAAAGTTGGTCGAGCAGCTGTGGTCATTATTTATGATGTTGATATTTTTATAGCAATTGACAAACTCAAGAATTTCACAAAACAAGGAAAATCCTTGCAATCACAATATTTTCGATATGCGTATTTTGACAGCTACGTGATGATTTATTTCTGGTGCTGCCACTTGCTTAAAAAAGGAAGCGTTTAAAAAGCAAATGTATAAGTGTTGCATATAATTCAGGTTAGAGTAAAAAGGTACGATTTAATTTCTCTTATGACGCGAAGTAAAGTACTGGTACGTCTAAGTAAAATTAATATTATTAATATTATGAAGCAGTGGTAGTATTAATATTATGAATGTAATTGACTTAAATGTTTCTCATTTTTATTTGCTTAAGATTAAAATATTTTCATGAATTTCATAAAGATCTGAAATAATTTAAAAAGTGCTTAAGCTTTTATCTTATGGGCACGATTACGATTTCCGGGTTACCGCGATTTGAAAGTGTTTTCTGGTAGAGAACAAGAAAAACAAATGTTTGGCTGAACAAAAAATCGATTACTCAACTAGTTATCGATTTTTTAGTTTTTTTTTGCTGAAAGATCTTAAAAAAACATCCACTTCTTTGCCATTATCCAATGGATCTAAAAGATTGGTATGCCATTTGAAAGAGAATTAACTTACCTTTTCAATGATATGCATATCATTGCAAGCGTATTTGTAATTTTATAAGTAAAACTATATATTTGAAATTTGTAATTAAAAAAACCGTTTTTTCTACTAAATTTGCGTTATTAAGGTACTAAAATAATATTTTATTTTTAAAGTTTACAATTCAACCTTTCATTTGATATATTAATATATACATATATATTCTTAACAGCTTACATTATATTACATAAAATTAATAAAAATTGCTATTTGCTATTGCATTGTCCAAAACTGATCAACTAAAAATTTAAAATTTTTTTCGCTGGCTAGAAAATCCTATTCATTCATATAACAGCTACAATGTTCATGTTCAGCTCATATAACAGCTACAATGTTGCCTTAAAAACAGTAATTTATTGTAATGGTGATATAAGAAAATATGGAATAAGAATACAAAACAACTAAGGCAAATATGCTTGAATTAACAACTTTCCGTACAAGGGCAAATAATTTTATCATAAAAAACACATAAAAAATTAAATAAATCATATGTTTTATATACCAAACTAAAGATAAATTTTCAGGCTTTAATAATTTAATTTTCATAATCCATAGTAATAAAGGTAGTTTTTGAGAAATTAATGGTTTTATATAAGCAAATATTTTACTTTTACATACAAATAGATTGAAAATAGTAAATACTCAACGGATTTGATTCATTTAAAATTAATATAAAACCTTCATGTATTACCTTTCAAATAACACCTTAATCAGCAATATCGGTTATACACTTATACAAAAATAAAAATGTTCTTTAAAAATGGATAACTTGAAAACAAATTGATTAATTGAGTTTTCCTTCGGCCATTCTTATTTTTTGTTCAAGACCATCCTGAACCCATTGTCAAATCGCGGCGCCCCGGAAATCGTAATCTCCCCATCTGACCATGTATTGATTTAATCCTTTCGGAGTTGGCGGTGGCAATTGCCACCATCAACTTCTAAGGTTTGCATTACCGGTGTTACAGCATATTTCTACTACTCACTGGTAAGAGGTTGCTTCAAATCAAAATTAGGAAGAAAAAGACCGTCTTTCTTCCTAATTTTGATTTGCACCCGCCACTTTATTCGTGTCGCAATTGCAACAATGAGAAAAACAATAATAGGAAGCCAAAATTTTTTCTTACGAAAAATAATTTAGGGCTGAAAGGGTAAAGTGACTGAAAAAAAACTCTGTTTTTGGAAAAAATATTGAATTTAATGAAAAAAAATTTTTACCTCAAACTACATATTATTAAGTATATATAGATATGTTTTTACCTTTCTATTTGCCTCTGTAAGCCTTTCGCAGTTAATTTTCGGACACGAAAACGGTACCAACGATTTCTCAAAAAAGAGATAAATGGAAAAAAAATGGTTGTTCATATAAAAGTAAGGCTGTGAATCCCGAACGGGTTTGTCTATCCCGGGACTGTCGGCATTGAAAATACCAATCCTGGGATCCCGGGATATTCCGGAATTTTTTCCCTATGTTTTCCCTATGATTTTTTTAATAAAACCCATTAATTTAAATTTTTTTATTTAAACAATTCAATCTTTTAACATTTTTTAGATCTGCATTATATAGTATAATATTTTTTTAGTTTTTGTGAACACTTTTGAGATCATATCTATTAAATAATAACTTAGCAAACCAAAATAAAACAAATTCATTTACACATTACTAAGCTATTTTAGAATTTTGTTTATAAAAACGTAGTGCTTTGATAAGGTGCATCATAATCAATCGAAAAATCGATTTTGGTTTTTTGGTAAATTACGGATTTTTTTATTTCATATGACGATATGTTTTAAAAAATATAATGAGATCAATAAAAAAAAAGAACTACTTTAAGAAGTAATGATAATGAAATAAATGTGATTTCGGGATTAGAAAAAGGTCGGGATCCCGGGATTGACAGCCTTATATGAAAAATAGCACTTTGCGCCATGAGATTACCTATTACTTATAGCCGATCTAACCACATATTTTTTGCTCCATTTTGAACATAAAAATTGAGATATTACCCTTTATTTTTACCTTGCAAACGTTCTAAAAAATTAGTTTTGATTTTTTAGAGATGATTGTAAGTGATCTTATAGTTTTTGCTATAATATATATAATACAAAAAGTTTTAGCTCAATCGGACTTAGAACTTTCCGTAATCCTTAGCACCGTTTTAAAAAGTGCTGTTTTGAGAAAATCTCGTTTAAAGTTTTATATATTTCTATTCGCTATTATTAAAGCTATCGCTCTGAAATTTGAAATATGTATTCTACACACATATAGTAACATTTTTATGAAAAAAATTAATTCGTTATATATAAAAAATACCTCTTAAAATAAAGTGGTTGAACATTTCACAAATTGTATATTTCACAAATTGTATACGATTTTTAATTTTCTTCAAAATAGTTTAAAATGGATAGTAGAAACTAACTTTATTCCACATATATTATTAACAATAATATGAAGCTTAACTTTTTTCTAGTTTGTCGGTTTTTAAGGTTAAATTTAGTTATTTTAAGAAATTCTCGGAAGTAATATTTTCTTCTTGAACTAAAAATGCATACAGAAATACCAACATGGGGAAGAATTTAGGCTTATCTGAAAATTGGGGAATAAAAGAATATTTTGCGTATTATTTACAATCTTAATAAATATTACACTAGACATTTTATATCTTTTTTGTACTAGTTTTCTTTGTAAAGTATAGAAATCTTTCAGAAACGTTCGTAGAGTGATTTGATGTGTAGTACTTTTTCTTTAAATCCATTTTTTTTAAATTCGTTGGAATCCAAAATTGTTTATTTAAAAATTTTTAAATATTGAATGACTTTTTTTGTCAAGCGATAGAAAAAAATCGAAAAAAATATTAAAAATCATCCAAAATTTCGCCATACAAAATTTGGAAATTTTTCATATTAAAAAAAATTGTGTGCTTTTGCCTCATTTTTGGAAGAAATTTTGTTTTTTGATTTTGAGAGATCTTTAATGAGACTTTTTGGACGAAGATTCATTTTAAAATTAAGCGTTTGCAATTTCGCTTTTTTGTTTTAGGCCTTTTTTCATATGAAATATTGTCTGTTGTATTTATTGCTCCAGTGGTTGGTTTTCATATGATTTTGTAATTAATAAGAACATTTTTTCTTTCTTAAGACATTTTTATTTATTTATATTAAAAGATTTATGAATATAAATCAAAGATAGCATGCAACCATTTTTTCGCCTTATTTGCAGTCTTCAAAATTTTTGGGCCTTTTTTATGGTTAAAATTTAATTTTACCCAATAATATTGGGCTTTTTTCGTTTTTTTTTGTGTGAAATTTTATTTTGGTTTTTTGATGATTTTTCCAAAATTGTTAAGAAAAATTTTTTTTTGTTAAGAGATATTTAATTTTTTGTGACATTTTTCATTTGGATAACTTTTGATTTTTAGTTTTGGTCGATTTTTCATTGGGCGATATTTCTTTTCGCCCTTTTTTAAAAAAGTTATATTTTCTAAAGAAAAATTTTGCTGTTTTTGAATCTCCTTAAAACAATACATGTCAAACGCAATAAAATATGTTTTCTTTTGTTTTGTTCGGATTTTTTTGGAGTGCAGCACTGCATTTATATGTATATCCATTGGCGTCGGAAGCGGGGTAAAAGGGGGGCAGTTGCCCCCACTTTTTTAGCCAGATAAACAATTTAAAAATAAAACTTCAAAAGTTATTCAAAATGTCAGTTTTTTTTACAACGATAATATTTTTGTATTAGATATTTTCCTCTTCTTTCTCTCTTCTTTATAAGCATGCTTGCGGATAACCATTTTCTTTCTCTGTGTTTGCAAAAAGATAGAGCAAAATGTAGAGTTTCTACTGCAAACCCACCACTTCAGTTTAAAAGCACCCTTAAGTATGTAGCTTAATACTGTAATATTGTAATCGAAGCCTTCAACGGAAAAGTGCCTTCTGAACAAAATCTAAAAATAAAACTAGATCTTTATGCAGATGACTTTGATGTGAGCGACCTCCACGCGCAACTTAAATTGCTGAAGCAATTGCCTGGCCAAACACCTTCAAATTGTAGTGGCATTGTATCCCAATTTGCAAAAAATTCGGATACTGTAAAAAAAACTATTAAATTAAGTTGAAAAACTTATTGCTTTGCTTTTGACTGTGCCTGCATCAGCAGTTTCATCTGAGCGTTTTTTAGTGCACTAAGACGACTTAAAACGTATCTTCGAGCAACTATGACACAGAAACGACTCACTCATGCGGCGACTCACTTATACACATTCACAAAGATAAAACCGAAGAATTGAATTCGATGGAGGTGGTGAAAGAGTTTGTTTCTCACAAGGACAGAAAGAAACATTTTGGAATAATTTAGATTGATATAACTTTTTGTACCTTATTGCATTTAAACCATGTAAAGATATACCTAGTCTTGCTTTATAAAAGCAACCATTATTTCTTATATTTTCATATTACCATATGAAAGATCCTTTAAAGAATGATCTCTAATATTGAAATTGGAAGAACTTTTAAAAATAATGAAATATTAATATTTTTTATATATTTTTATATTTTTTATTTTAAACTAAAATAAAAAATTTGTGTATTCACATTCATGTTTCTTTGAAAAAATTTTGGTGAACTTTTTTTGCACCACCATTTGTATTGCCCCCCCCCCATTTGTACTGCCCCCCCAGATGAAATTCGCTTCCGACGCGCTTGTGTATATCACTTTTCGCCTTTCTCGGGACTCATCTTTATACTCTTTTTTTTTGTTTATTGCGGTCTGCTAGCTCAAGGCTCATCTATAAGGTTGTGGCATGGCAGAATTAGAGAAGGTATATGCATTTTGGAGAGGTAGACTGCCGCAACTGTCAAAACAAAGTTGACAGCTCATACAAAATCTGAAAACGATGAGAATGCGATAAGAAAGCGAAAATAGGCAAGAATAGCAAAAGGCTTGAGTTTGAAAATTCTGGCTATGAGAAAGAGAGCGCAGTCTGAAATGCATATACCTTCTCTAATTCTGCCATGGGTTGTGGCAGTTGAGAGAGAGCTCGGTCAAACTGTCAGAATGGATGAAAAGATGGAAAAAGATGAAAAACAAAGGTGGAAAAAGAGGGCATTTCTCTTAAGTGCCACAACCTTATAAATGAACCTTGGTTAGAACCATGGTATAAGAAAATCAGGTGTTAGTGAGTTTTTGACAACACCATGAATTTCTTTGCTTCTGTCAAAAAATTGTGAGCGACAGAGCGGAACTGTTGATAGTTGTCAAATTGTGTTATTTGTTTGAGTTGCTAGATGATGTGCTGTAGTTTTTATTGTGCGAATTAAGTATAAATAAATACATATTTAATGCAATTAATTGTGCCGTGTTGTGTTGACAAAAAGTTATTGCAGTTGTCTTCGCCGATTTGCCAAGTTTGTCATTAAATGTTTTGGCCATTTTATCAGAAACGTGCGCTGGAAGGTGCATCCGACATGAAACTTTGGCCAGCATGCAAATCGTCTTGCATTCACATCGTTGTTTTTGTTTTGCACAACGCACAGCGTCTCATATATTTTTTATTGCTTTCCATATCACTTTAATCTCACTTTAATTTCAGTAAAAATCTTATTAACTTGCAGAAAGACACGAATTTAACGAAATTTGTTTTCATTGCAATTCACCATCAGCTGCTTTTGACAAGGGTGGGGAAACATAATATTATCATTTTGAGAGTGAAGTGTCAAACTCACTAACACCTCTATTTCTTACACCATGGTTAGAACTTTATAAAGATTTTTGACACTAGGGTGGACCCTAAAAATTTGTTCTTTTTGCTTTATACTCTTTGTGTATGTGCCGCTGATTTCGAATCTTTTTTTTTTGTTACTCCGAATTTAAGTTACTCCGAAAACTAGGCTTCCCTAGCTCAAGAAGACTCCTCAGTGAAGAGGAAATTATTTGACCAAATCGTAAGATTTATAACGCCATCACAAATTACGAATCGTTTTGATTCTATTTAAAAACTGTACTTTAATTGTGTCAGTCGCATCAGCGGATAGACCACAAACACAATTACTGTTGGCTAGTCGCACTTCACGACCTCGGTGTTGAAACGACGCGAGTCGAATGGATTTCGAATCTTATGTTAGAATTTTAAAAAGTTTTTGACACTAGGGTGGACCCTAAAAATTATTCCTTTTTATCTTATACTCTTTGTAGGTGCGCTGGTCGCTGAATTCGAATCTGATGTAAAAATTTCAATAAGTTTTTTTGATACTAGGGTGGACCCTAAATGAGTTATTTTGCTTGATATTCTTTGTGTATGAAGAATGCAGGCAGTATTAAGGGGTCGCTTATTTTGCATCTGATGTAAGAATTTAAAAAATTTTTGATACTAGGGTGGACTCTAAAAATTTGTGCTTTTTTATACTCTTTGTATATGTTCTACATCTTTGCTCGGCCTCAATATGGCCTAATAGCCGAAACAAGCCGAAACTTTGGGTAAAAATTTCGGAAAATTTCAAAAATAGCGACAACTCTAATTTTTATATTTTTTTTCGCAGATTATATGGATTTTGGCCTCCTAACTAAATCTGAAAAAATTGCAGGCCGCCCGCAATGGGTTTAGAAGTTATAGGCCTCCAAAAGTGGAAAAATGGCCTACAAATCTTTTTATTTTTCAAAATATTTCAACAAAACTACACTTTATGGGCATCATAAGAAAGGTAATTTAAGTACCTATTCAACAAGGTACCTATTCAAATATGAAAATCCATGCATAACTTTTGAAGATATAAACATTTTTAGTGTAGTGCTTTCGTAAAAGGGAAACCACTAGTTTTCCAGACAAATTGTAAATATAATAATAGGTATATCATAAAAAGTTATGAATAGATTTTTATGTTTGATACCTCGTTGAATAGGTACTCGCATTAGACTTGTAGGCCATTTTCCAGCGGCCTGAAATTTGGATTTGGATTTAAGAGGTTAAAATCCGTATTTTATTTATATTATTTATTTTATTTTTTAAAAGTATTTACAACGCATTGTACAAAACAAAAATTATGAATTCGTCTATAATTTGATTTATCGCGTTATCGCAAAAAATTTTGGTTAATTTGATGCGTTTGATACTAACATTTTCGATTTTATCATCTCTATTGCAATTAAAATGAAAAATTTATAGGTACTGAAGCCAATAATTGATAATTAAACTTCCGAACGAATTCTGTGTGTGTGCAATAAAGGAAATGATAATAAAATACATATTTATGTTTTCGAATACTAAGCCTTTAAAAAAACAGAAATACTTTGTTTTGTAGTTCTACGAAAATGTACATTGTAGGTGCATACTATTTTGAGTAAAATAAAAAATGATCTAATTTGTTATAATAGTAAACTTTAATAAATCATTATAAACTTCAATATTCAAATAATATTTTTTTAGTACTAGTAGTACTTTTGTTTCCTTTTAATAAAAAAAAAATCATTTGTAAAAACTTAAATTTTCATATTAATAACCAGTTTTGGTTTCGAAATAAGAACTGATTTTTATTTTTTGAGGTTTTTTTGCGACTTAGTGTTTGCCCCAGCTTCAAAATCGCAAAACGAAGGTGGCAACCTTTTGTCAAATAAATTTTTGATTTTGTAAATTCTGACATTGAATTTGGCATCAGCAACCTATATTTTTACCTAGTGTTTGACCCAGCTTCGAAATTGCAAAAATAAAGGTGGCAGCCCTATTGTGAAATAAATTTTGGAATTTGTGACTTCTGACAATGGAATTGGCATCAGCGACCCATTTTTACCTAGTGTTTGCCCCAGCTTCTTCTGACAATGGATTTGGCATCAGGTACCCATTTTTATGTTCGAAATCGCAAAAATAAAAAAATTTTAAGCACATATGGGCATTTCCAAACTGGCGCTACGGACGATTTGTACGAAGAAGTATTAAAAAAAAGAGAATAAAAATGTCTAATTCTTAATTGACCCTAAGGATTTTAAGATATAAGCAAAAAGATGTGCTGACGTTACGTTACAATAAACGGAAGTGATTGTTGACTTGAATAACAAAATTTGCAAAACTCTCTGAATTGGACAAGACTTTTTTTAGAAGGGTTTAAAATAACGAGTTTATTTTCCAAGTGATCAAATTTAAAAATCTTCTGAGGTTTTTTTATTAGGCTTTTTGATCTAGCGTTACGTTACTGGCGTTACGTTACTTAAATTTCCATTATAGTTTAATTGGGTAATTAGGTAGTTAAGTAATTATGTAATTTAGTAATTAAAAAATAAATTTAATATATTGCCCTTTCCTTGCCTCAACCATTTTTTTCCATTATCTTTAGACAATGCCTTCCATTTTTACTAAAACAAAAAAGCTTACGAAACATTTACTAAACATTTATGAAAAAGAAAAAGTACATTTGTGAAACAGTGCAGACGATTTGATCATCATGGTTAATGAATTTATGTAGAAATTGCTTAAATCAATAACATTAAAATGTTTAGATTATATCATCAAATAATAGATTATATCATCAAATAATAAGTTATTAATAAACTTTAATTTTTTGGTCACGGTATACTTTTTTGTAGAAATGCCCATATACGAAGAATATATAAAAAACCCATTTTTTGGTCCACCCTAGTGTCATAAAACTTTTTGAAATTCCGACATAATATTTTTAATATCTTAGTACCCTCAATTTATGCACCGAATGTTATGTTGTTGTGTACATTAAATTCGAGTCATGTATTTATGCTGCATTCATATTTTCCGAATCATTAATTCATTCGATTCGGCTCCCGATTGATTTGGATTTGTTTGTCCGACGATGCTAGGCTGAACTGTTATGTCTGATTTGTCTTGAAACTATGTTTAAGAATGCTAGGCTGAACTGTTATGTCTGATTTGTCTTGAAACTAGGTTTAAGACTACCCATGCAGAGGTCTAGTATATAGCAATCAATAATGGCCGCGTTATAAAAAAACAATCAAGTACCACAACGTCGGCCTTTGTAGTCTGGTGGAGAGTGCGCTTGACTATCAACCCAGAGGTCCCTGCTTCGAATCCGGGCTCGGGCATGGTTCTTTTCACTTTCTTTATTCTTTCCTACGTTTAAGAATTATGGAAAATTAAAAATCCACAGCTAAATTGTGGAAAATGTAGAATTAAAGGCATGAATACAACTAAGGGCTGGCTGGAAATGCTTGCTGAGGTTAAGGCATAACACAGGCCTCGGTTAAAAGCAATTCAAATTGTCTTTCACGTTAGTTTCGCCTTATCAATAATTCACGTATAGTTCTAATCAATTCCTCTAAATAATCTATCCCTTTCCTTTCAGGTCAAAGACCAAACCTTGTTTGTATAAGGCGCATGCCTTGGTTCTTTGATCTTTTAAAAAAAAAACAAAACGTGTCAAGCCCATTTAATCCGATATTTCTTTCAAAGAAACAATATAAATTTCTCTCTTTAATACATAACATTCTGACTATACATTCCCATTCTTAACTTCTAACGGCTTTATTAATAATATTGATAAAAAACAGAATTCCTCTTTCATTTTAATTTAAAAAATTACTTACCGCATCTTTTATTGGTCACTACCGGAATACCGGATATTAATAATTGAACAAGTCATGAATCCGACATGATTGACTGCTGCTGCTGCTGCTGTTTAAGCGTAGTCGTTTTTCATCCTGCTATCTTGTCAAACAATTGAAAAGAAAATCATAAAAATTGGAATTCGATTTGCAGTGTTATTCAATAGCAGGCTCAATGATCAAGTGATCATTATGTAAATCTTAAGAGAATTCTTCATAGTAATTTTTTTCAAACATATCAATTTGTAAGCTACGATTAAGGCTTCATCAGAGCGCAAATGATTACAAAACCTTGGCAAAGCATTGCGAAATTGTTTATCAACATGTTAACACATTTAAGAATCCATTACAAATCCATGCATATCGATCGCCCCGATCGACCAGTTGGAACTAAAGAAGCCACCGTTAAAGTCTTAACCAAAGTGTGAAACCGCAGTGAAACATCGGTAGCGAGTTTTCAATTGCCAGACCCCAACGCACAAAATAGTAAGAGGCCAACAACAGCTCTGGATACTGTGAAAGGAATTAACAACAACAACAACAAGAACATAGAGTCGCTGCGATCAATTGAGCCTAATTCAAGCGCATAACAAACAAAATCATCATAAACTGGAAGCGTCAAGTTCAACGCTGATATTGATAATCAGTTTCGTGATCTCGCTGAAAATCATATACATCAATCAATACATCAATATTCGAGTGGATCGAGGTGATTGCTGATCGTGCTACAGATGAGGTAATTCCTTTCAATTTCGCTTGCGCTAACCTGTCAGAAGTCAGGTTCAGAAGCCAGTCTTCGTTATTTGGATATTTTTTTGTTTCCAATGCAAACATACAAGTTTGTTTTTATACAGATCGTGTATGTATAAATGTATGCAAAAGGTTCTTGATCTTGATCTCGATTATTTTATTATATATTTGGCTTAGGCTTTGACTGTGGCACATTACACCGGCTTACGATGTTTTTCCCTCATGATCCCCATGAAAACCATTATCAGCGACATGATTACCTGTTGGTACGTGTGCGCGCCTTGCATTGGAGGTCTCGTTGTTGCACCGTTTTGCATTTCGCTCTCTCCCGCTTCTTCTGAATTCATCTATCTATCTGGTCGTCATTGTCTTTGAGTGCAGTTCACTTCGGAAGTTAATTATATGCTGTCAGAAAATTGAAAACGAGATCGAGCGGCTAATTTGGATTCATCATTTGGATTAATGTTGTTTTTGTCTTGTTTCTTATTGTGTATTTCTGCAATATTGTTGGCATCAATTTCTGGTTGATAGAGGTATTTGTTTTTGTTTTATGGTTGAGTGGATTTTTTCCTAGCAGATGTTTGTTTTTGGCGTACGAATTGTTGTTGTTTGCCTAACCATGTATGCTGGCTACGCATTCTTGGTGGAATTGTTTCGTTTGTTAGATTGGAAATTCTCAATAGATCCGTTATAGGGTTTGGTTTTCGACACCTTGGGCGTATCGGCGTTTAATCGGAGGGATATTACCATAATTGGTATCGATTAGGGAGTCCAATCCTGGAAGTTTTTCTCGATCCCGGGATTATTACAAATATAACCCGCTGATGAGAAACACCGTTCTGATTTTATGCTAGTCGGAGAAATAGTTGTACGATAATCGTAAGTAATTTGTAAGTTTCGATCAATTATTCGACATCAAAATTATTTCCTAAGTCAGAATATCTGACAATTTTAAAATACATAGCTGACTTCCAGATGTTGCAAATTCTTCTAAAACTTTGCAAAGTCTTCTCTACAGTGATTCACACTCATCGTCCTAACAATATTTTTCAGCCTCAATAAAAGGTTTTTCCAATCCTATATTCATATCAACTTAAATTGATATGGTAGCATTTACATGAATATTTGTAATATGCATTTTTTATTTTAAAATCCAGGGATCCCGAAAAGAAAATCCCGGGATTTGAAGGGGCTTAAACCGTCCGGGATTGACGTCCCTAGTATCGATAAAATTCGATACACATTTGTAACACCGGTTAAAGTTTAAGCCTATAACACGTTTAAGATGAAAATGTTAGGGCATCACATACCTTTCATACATGTGCTCCTCTTATTTGATTGACAGAGATGACTTGAGATCTTTCTGTTTGAAAAGTGAATAGTGTTATTGTATGCTAGTCGGCGAAATATTTTAAGCTTTAGTAAATTTTTTCTGTTTAAAAAATTTCCAATTTTTGGCATTTCAGATACTTGATTACTAGGCTACGTAAACAATCGAAAGTTAGTTAAGTCCTCGTCTTAAATGATGCTTTCAAGTACCATTTTGAAACTCCAAGTTTAGTCAGGTTGACCTCAACTTGGTTCCTCCAACAAAGATGGAGTCTTCCTTTTCTGCGTTGACCATCGCAGGGTACGTACCTCCAGCGGGGCCTCTCCATGTCAATACACTTGACTAAGTCAATGTCGTCATACAGCTCAAACATTTCGTGGCTCCATCGTGTTCGGTACTCGCCGTTGAAGCAGATTGGACCTGTGCAGGCACCAAAGTTTAAACCCCAACTGAATTTCATTGGGTTTTATTTCATAATGAAATAAGACCCAAACAAAAAAATGAAATATTTCCCAAAATTTATGAAATAGCCACCAAAAATGGGGAGTTATTTCATATGGGCCCCATACACGCTGCAACCAAAGGCGAGTTGGAAGTGTAACTTGAAAGTTTTTGATAGTTATCACGATGAAGTCGCAGCGTGTGTGTCGAAGTTACGCAACTCATTGACGGTTGCAACTCAGGTTGCAGCAAAATTAGAATCTTTTAATATTTTGGTCGCAGTTGCAGTTTTTTCTGCATTGTTGCTGCGTTGTTGCAGCGTGTATGTCAAAATGGATTGCTGCAACCATCTCAGCGTGTGTGTCAAATGTATTCAAAAAGACGTAATATGGTTGCAGTTCCACTAATGTTTTGGTTGCAGTGTGTATGGGTCGCAATATGAAGTAACACCCAAAAATGTATGAACTTTGTTGGGGTTTGCTTAATTTTTTTAAGGGCTTATTTCAATTGGGGTCTATTTCGTTGTGCCTTCGACTATAGTCGAAGATCGAACGCAGTTCATAGTAAGAACCTTAAGTATCTATAGATTTATCATTAAGTATTTCTGATATGTCAGGATTGGCGCGGTGTAGAATGATGAATGAGGTGTTGAATGAAAGAGCTGGGTGGGTAGGCGTGCAAAATTCGGTCGGTTTTTCGATTGATAACCTTTGACCTGAAATATGAGCGTTTAAAAGGAATTTCCGTAATAGCTCCTAAACTATAAGAGATGGAAGAGCATAGTGTATGAGGGAATTTTAGATATTGCTGAGATGTACAAAACACAAGCCAGACTTTTTTCGATGTTACTTACGGATACGCATATTTTTATGTGACACGTGTGAATATATACTGTGATGGTGTAATTTTTTGGTGTAAAAACCCATTAATATGACATTACAATTTTTGCGATATATTGAAAACTATAGATTTTCTCAGCATAACACATTTTTTCAAGGCGAGGTCATCGTCACAGAATGAGAAAAAAACGATTGACTTAGCAGGCATTTTCTAATATCTCCGACATTTTCTAAATAATTTTCATCAAATTATTTTCATCAAAAGTTTAGTTAAATGACTTTCGGGGGAATTTTAGATATTGCTCAGGTGTACAAAAAAAGAAGCTAGACTTTTTTCGCTATCACTTACGGATACTCTACAATAAGCATTTTCTTATAAGACATGTGTTAATATATACTGTGATGGTGAAATTTTTTTACATATAGTAAATTTTAAACAAATTCCGTTATTATAACATCACAATTATCGCGATATCTCGAAAATTATAGATTTTCTTAGTACACCATATTTTTCAATGAAAAGACGTTGATTAATAAAAATAACACTAAGCCAAAGCTTTTTCAAAAATATTTTCTACGGTTAGTGAAAGTAAAAAATCAAATCAAATTTTATTTGGGGCTTATATCATTTTGATTTTTTTTTTGCTTTATTTCATTCGGCTTTGGGATTATTTAATTTCTTAAATTTGGGGCTTATTCAATTTTATTTAGGGGTTATTTCATTTTGCTTAATTTAGGTTATCGAAGAGTTGCTTACACTAAAATTCAGTTAAATTTTTTCACATTTTGTAAGTTTTTATAAATGTTGGCATAATTTTTTCGTTTTTTCGTCATAACTCCCAAACCATACATCCTACAGGAACGATTTATGCACCAAAATGTTTGTAATTAAAATACCCACACGACTGCATTTTTTTCAAGAATTTTATTTTCATACGTCATTTTTGGTGATTTTCCACTTTTATTTTGTTTTTTGGCCATAACTCCTAAACCATCCTTCATAAAAGGACGATTTATGCACCAAAATGATTGTTAAGCCCTTATTCCTTCTTTAAAAGGCACATATGAAACCAATTATACGGTGGAAGTGGTTAAAATGGATTTGTTTTAAGACTTTAATAAAAGCTTTTTTCGCATTTTGTATGTTTTATCATTTTTGTCATAATTTTTTTCTGTGAAATGTGTATATAAAAATATATTTGCCCGTGTACGAAATGTTGTAATCACCATTCCGTATAGAGGCAAATCAGGTTTTTTATGGTGTTTTTTACGATAAAATGATTTTCCCTAGTATGAAAGTTGTTATTTCAGGCATATTTACCTTAGTTGTTCTGCTTTCCTTCAAAAGCCGATTACGGCTTACGACCGACAATGTTTTTGGTCTTATGATCTTTTTGAATCTGGCCATAGCCCCCAATCATATTTAAATTTAGGATTATGTAACTTGAGGCTATGTCCCGTCACCAATTAGAGAAGTGACTATTCATTGGGGGTTATTTCATTCATTTCGGGGATAATTTCATTTTAAGTTTAAACCTTTTTTTAATATGGGGCTCCTTCCATTTTTTTGGGGGATTTTCATTGGAATTTATTTAATTTTTTTCATTGGGTGATATTTCATTGTATTGTATTTAGGCATTCTTTAATTGCTTTCGTTTGGGTTTTATTTCATTTTCCTTGGGACTTATTTCATTGGGTGTTAATTCTTTGAGGCTGATTTCAATTGGGGTCTATTTCGTGGTGCCCCAGAAAAAACTATTAAATCGCGGCGACCCAGAAATTGGAATCTAGTCTTTTTATCTTCACAAATGGGAAAATCGTACGTCAAATGACTAATAGTAATCACAAGTAGAATAAAGCCATGTTTTGAGTTGTTGCTTGACATCTTCTTTTATTCGAATACAAGAACCTCTCGGAATATTTCGATGCCGCTGCCTGTCAGTAAATAGCTGTAAGTCACGAAAGTGTACATTTTTTGTTTCATGTTGTCTGTGGTTTGTTTTGAAAAAAGCATATTTAGGGTTACCGGTCGATTTGTTTGTTTTGTGCGAGTGTTTTAATAAATCTTATTGCGCGAATATTATTATTAACTATGCCGCGACCCAGTAAAGTAAATGTCTTGCTGATACGCTATTGAAATATTTAATTTTTGTACTTAATAAACTATTACTTAATAAATTTTTTGTATTAATTTTATCACATTAATCTAAATTAATAAAATAAAGTCGGGTTAGTTATACCTAATGTTACCAACTATACTTACTTTGTAAGTATCATACTTATTTTCAGCTTCATATACTTACTAAAATTCCATGCTTATAAGTATACTTACTTTTAAGATTTATACTTATTCATGCTTACTTTTCAGCTTTGGTTGAACTTTTGCTTCCAAAACCATAAAAAGTTTGGAAATTGGAGTCAACATCGTTAAAAATACAGACACTGGAGTCAATTTTATTTGCAAAAAATAATATTGAATACAGCTGTATCGAATTTTACAAACTTATAAAGACAAGACTTGACATATTAAACAACATTTCCAGCCAAGACAAATACGATTCCAAGCAAAAAGAAAACAAACCAGTTAATATAGCACGTCAATTTAGTGACAGTGATTGCGAATAATGATAACTTTGCTTTGATCTCTGTATACATTTTAGGCTGGGTCGATAGGGGCCTGGGCGTTAGGGACCATAAGGGTGCAATTTGCCCTATCACATCTTCAATTTTGTGAATTTTTTCTTTAGGAATTTTTTCCAAAAATGTTTGTATATAAACATTTAGAACAGATAGAGCAATACTATAGAACAATACAATAAATTCAAGGTTTTTGACCATCACGGCTGAACCACAAAAGCTATCCACCTTATATTCACATGTGTTTGTGTGGTCCTCCGAAATTTTTTTTTTAGATCCCTTAGGTGGCGCTGTGGTCGATTTTTATAGGTTTATAAATACAATTTTTTTAAAAAATCGACCACAGCGCCACCTAAAAAACAAAAAACGATAATTTTTTGTATTAAAACGTATCAATGTGAGACGGTTTTAAGTTAAATCTGGCATCAGTTTTATACAAAAATTTAAAAAAAAAATTCTTAAAGAAAAGTTCACAAAATTGAAGATGTGATAGGGTAAAGTGCACCCCTATCGCCCCTTTTTTTAATAAATTTTCATGCCCGATTCGAAAATCTCCCAGGCAACATAGGCTTGCAAATCGACTCAGCCTTATTCATTTGAATCTGATTTTTTTAATTTTATTTTTATTTCACTACTTTGAAAGTACGTATTACTTTTACCTTTTTTTTGTTTGTTTTCAAACTATTTTATGCATATGAAATATACCCACCGGGCCATATGCGAATGTTTTGCGTAAAGCGATAGTTTTGAGTACGTTTTCGGAAAGAAATTTGTAAATTTTTGTTTTTTTTCTAATTTGTGTGATCAATGTTCTTGCTAGAGAAGATTAAATTCGTGAAAATTTATTCCATAACAAAATGTTAATTATTAAAAAGTGCATTTCTATAGTTCGTTTTTTAACTCATTTTCGAAAAAAGGTTCGTTTTTGAGAGACAATTCAGTCCGGCGAATGAGTTAAAGTTAAAAATTGTTAATGTATGAGTGCCTAAAAATAACTTTTCAATAGCTTTTTTCAACTCGTTTCCGAACAAAAAAATTGACAGTTGATGATTCTTTTATTAACTCACTACTGAAGAAAAAAAGGTTCGCTTTTGAGAGGCATTTTAGTCCGACGAATGAGTCCAAAAGGGTTAATTTATGAGTGTCGAAAATGAATTTTACTACCCGAAAAACTTCATAAATAAATTAAAAAAAAGATAGTTTTGGTTCACTGGGTATATGAACTGCAAATATATAAAATTAATTTTTTTTTATCTGAAGAATTTTTGTTTGTTTTAGTTAGATTGCCTACACAAAACTTTTCGAAAAGAACAAAAAGAGGGCGTGACAAGACTTACGAAATATTGTGGGTTCTATTGGTTCTTATATTAGTAAATAATATCAAGAAAAAATTTAAATTTTTTTTTCTAAGGTGATATACTTACTTATACTTATTTTTAAAAATTATACTTACAAATACTTACTTTTCAGTGTTCTAAGTAGCAAATATGCTTATTTTTTAATAACATGAGTTGGTAGCATTAGTTATACCATTTACATATAACATATAAAGATCGGCTGAACCGATTTAAATAATATCTTATTTATTGGATTTTTCTTTGCCCTAAATAGCAAAATAGCTTTTAAACCATCGAAAAAAATTCACGGAAAAAAATTTTGTGAAAGTTAATTATCTACATTAATAAAAATCATTTTCTGTTCGTTTGACCAGAATACAAATCTTAACGGCTGGACGGATTTAACTCAAATTTGGCTTACATTTTACTTGAATCTTAGATTATGCTTTGGCATAGTTAGTTTTCACCACGCCTCTTCCACCCTTTTACAAGCAAGGGAAATCAAAAGCATACTTTTTTAGCAAAAAACTTCGTTTAATTAATTTTAAAAATTCTGTAATTTTGACACTAAAAAAATTAACATATCTTCAAGATTGCACAAATTTTTAGTACAACGTCTTTTTCTAATAACGCCGTTTCCTTAGAATGACAAAAAACCATTTTGCATATTTCCATACGCTTTACGTCAAAAGCTAATTTTTTTCTGGCTAAAAATCATTATCTTCTGAACGAATAAAACCTAAACATCAAAATTTTACGTTTTTTCCCCCGAGTAACACCGGGTATATAAGCTAGTTTTGAATAAATGTGAGTGTTTTTGATGTCAAAATATCAAAAAATTTTTAAAATTAAATACACAAAAATCTCCGATGCTAAAAAGTTTTATAATAACATAATTACCGTTAGTTGAAAAATTTAGGGGGGGGGGGCGTGGCAAAAACTAAGTATGTATCATTTTAAATTAGAATGCACTTAATATGTATACCTAGTTTGACCGAAATCCGTTCAGCCGTTTAGATTTGTATAAAGACCAAACAAACAAACAAACAAACAACCAACCAACCAAACAAACAAACAAATAGAAAATGAGTTTAATTACTATAGATAGTTAATTGTATGAAAAAATAGATTTTTAGCCATAACTTTTGATTAAAAAGAGATATTGGGGTCATTTTTTCACATAAATTATTTTTCAGACTTGACTTTTTTGTAAAAAATATAAAAACAACATTTTGGAAAAAATAAATTTCGCGAAAAAAATCAAAAAACCTTGTTGTTTTGATGACAAAAACAGTAAAATAATTTTTGCGCTTAGCTAGAAAAATGTTTGCAAATAAATGCTATGTCATATGAAAGGTAGCCAGATGTGCAATTTTAAATTGATTTCATTTTTACAACAACAATTTTTGAGTCATTTTTTGAGTAAAAAGTCAATATTTTGGACCTTTTTTGACATAATCATAAAACATATATACACTGACTTAACGGTACAGTTTGACCTATTTTTGTGAAGTGATTTTATTGAACTTTTGAACAAAAAAAAAAAATGTGAATGAAATATATTAATGGACAGCGGAGATATTTGCATCGAAAGACCAAACTTTGATTTTCATGTCGTTTTTTTCTCATTCTTAAGCAACGATGTTTTATGAAAAAGTCGTTGTACTGAAAACTTCTCCAATTTTGAAGATATGTGAGTGTTTTTGATGTCAAAATAACAGAAATTTTTCAAAATTAAATACACAAAAATCTCCGATACTAAAAAGTTTTATAATAACAAAATGACCGTTAGTTGAAAAATTTTAGAAGGGGCGTGGCAAAAACTAAGTATATAACATTTTAAGTTGGGATGTACTTAATATATATATTTAGTTTAAGCAAAATCTGTTCAGCCGTTTAGATTTGTATAAAGGCCAAACTAACAAACAAACAAACAAACAGACAGAAAACGAGTTTTATTACTATAAATTAAGTAAATTTTATATTAAGTAATGAAAAGTGACTTAAATTAGATTGTTGAGCAGAAACCACGTTTTAGACTCCTAAAATAATTACATCGAAAGGTTTTTATACAAATCTCTCTTTACACTAATGATTAGATCCCTAAAGCAGATTTCCAACCCAATCATATTCGGGGGAAATCACTAGCACTATATTTGAAATGTTATATAAATATAATTTTTCCTTTGCAACTTTAATAAACAATGTTGGATTGTGAAAAATTTAATATTGTTCTGCATGCATTTCAGTAGCAGTTTGAAATTTTTACGCATTTCAGAGGGGTGGGCCAAAGTGACAAATAACTATCTCGAATATAACCTTTGACCACGATTTAATAACCACGAACACATGTTTCTGGCTGTTGTAAAAATATGAACATGTTATATGCCAAAAAAACGGACGATGAAGAACGGAGTTACAGCTGGTTGCAGCAGAAATGAGCTGGTCGCCAAACTACTAGGAGCCAGCGCGGTGCCAACATGATAGTAACTCAACATTAGGCTGGGTCGATTTACAAACCGATGTTGCCTGGGCGATTTTGGGTTCGGGCATAAAAAGTTATTTAAAAAAAAATAGGGCTGTGGGGTGCAGTTCACTCCATAGTACTACCTTAAATTTTGTGAATTTTTTCTTTAGGTATTTAAAATTTTTTTTTTTGTATAAAAACGTGCACAGCAAGAGTAAATTTGATAGCACAAATGGAATCCTTGCACCCGATTCAACCAAAAAATGGTGTAGATCTATACATTTTATACAAAAATTTTTCGTAAAAAATTCCTAAAGTAAAAAACTCACAAAAGTCAAGCTATAATATTTTTTAGAATTCACCACAGTGCCACCTAAGGGCGGGGGTGGTTTTAAAAAAACAAAAAAATTCCGCAGCACCACACGAACATATGGTGTGAATATTTATAAGGTGGATACTTCAGTGGTTCTGCCATGATGGTACTCACAAACGTTAAGATTATATGTACCTATGTACACTGAATTTTTTTTTAGAAATTGCTTACGATAAATTTTTGCATAAAATCGTAAAAACGTTAGACCGTTTTTAGGTTGAATCAGGCGCGAGTATATAATTTGTGGAATCAGTTTTGCACATTTTTATACAAGAATTTTTTTGAATTAAAATCCTAAAAAATTTCACAAAATTAAAGGTGTGATAGGCTAAAGTGCACCCCTATGAACCCATTTTTTTAAATAATTGTTCATGCCCGAACCGAAAATCGCCCAGGCAACATCAGTTTTTTTCTTCCATACAAATCGACCCAGCCTTTTATGCTTGTGTCGTAACATCAGCAAAACTGCCTACAAACATACCCACAGGTTTGATGCGCTTATAAACGTTTTATTGCTTACACTTTATACTCTATCCTTCGTACATATACATAGGTATAGTAGTATAGCAATGTTGCCAAAAAGTCAAATACGACCTTCACACTGCACCACCCACCCAATGCATAGGGGTGTGCATAATTTAGTTGACCAATTTACAGCAGTGCATTCATGATGCAGTCCAGGCATTGCTCTAGCATTATCATTGAAACGCATCCATACCCTCTGCACATCGAATGTGGCAGCGTCATTTCTCTCATGATGTTGTCCTTATAGGGAAAGATGTACAACACTGGCAGCAACAGCGTTTTGTTTTCGAATTCACGTCAGTTTGGTGGAGAAGAACAGTACAACAACAACAACAAAAAAAAATCGCATATAAAAACGTCTAGCAACATTTTAACGATGCATTTTCATGGCTTGCAAACACGGCTGCACTTGACATATTTACTTGTTGTTACAATTTGTGTAAATTTGCTGCTACATAGATCGTTTGTTTGGATGGTGTAGGAAATGTGTTGGTTTCCGGTATGACCGAATGGCATATTTTACAATTAAAAAAAAATATATATCGCATGTAAGATATCCTTATATACTTGCTTAAATTTTTACTGAAAACAAAATTTTAAGGAATGTGTGTACTAAAAAAATTTTAATGGAATAAAGTTATCTATGTTGTTTTTTTCTATTAATCTAACAACAAATACTTTACGTACTGTCAACTTAACTCATTTTCACGCTTTGAGTAAATAGCATATATTTGCTGCATTGTTGTTGTTGTTGTTGCGTGTAATCTAACCCAACTTCAAAGTGTTCACACTGCAACTTAATGCCTGTCTTCCAAGTCTTAAGCACTTACTTAGTGGAGCTTATAATTAACTTAAGCCTACAACTAGCTAGTTGTAGCTTCTGTTTTTCATTGTTTTCGGTTTTTGTTTAAGTCTATCGTGTGTCAAACGGTGGCAGTTGCATGCGAACAAATGACAGTTAATGCCTCATAAACTGCAATGAACGTCATTCAGGTGGTCCTTCTTTAAGTGATGATTTGGCTTAATACTAATGCTGCTGTTATTTTGAGTGAAAAATTAGTCACTTAAAATATATACAGTGCGTTAAATTTTTGTAAAATAATTTAAATTTTTTCTGACACTAAATTAAGCTTTAAAAATTGGCTGAAACGCTTGATTAAACTTCATTATATATCAGACATATAAATTGTCTGGTACTGCTATGCTTGAGTAGTATTTGTTATGGACTCCATATGACAATGACGATACTTGAATGCCATCTCACTCGCATTAAATTGAGAGACGTGAGAATTGATGCGTTTCAAAAGCTCCATTGAGCTTTAAGTACCAGGCTCAATCAGGGTTGATAAATGACTTTATCATTTTGGTATACAAATTAAGGAAAAATTGTACTAAATGAAAAAAAGTATGGAATAAATTTTGTTAACTCCACGCCTACTGCTTTAACTTTTTCACTCAGTTTGTAACATTGATAAAGGTGCCCCCAGACTATATGTTTCATACAAATGACATGTCAAAAAAATTACATACCGAATTTCATCTGTGTGTCAAAATTAAGTTTTTGTCATACAGCTTTTTTCTTTTGTCTCCACACTATCTGACACGTCATTTGAAAATAAAAAACAGCTTTTGAAATTTTTGTAAGTCGTAAGGCTCTTAAGTGTCCTCCTTTGGCCATTAATTACTAAGAATTAATTCATTATAAATCAATTTATTGAATAAATATCTTGAAATTTAACTTTTCTTCCATATTCACAAAAAAATTTATCAAACTGACATTTTGTACAGATGGAAAAACATACGAAATTAGAGACGGTTCTAATTCAATAATTTACAGACGCAAATATAAACGACATTTCAAAACCACAATATCATATGTTCCACACTATCTGTAGCTAAAAACCATTTTTAATTTTTGACGTGTCATATGTATGAAACATGTAGTGTAGAGGCATTTTAAGGAGGCGTGGCAGGTATAGAAAAGTAAAAAAATATATATTCTTTATCAGCATCAACTCCTGCGCCGATTTCGCTAGGTCAGTCTGTCGACACGATAACAGCCGCAATTTTAAAGCTATCGTTTTGAAATTTGGTTTATGTGCTTGTTGTATATGTGTTGTTGTATGTGTTGTTGTATATGTGCTTGTTGTATATGTGCAGTTACTTAGCATTGTGCACAAGAGCTTTAAAGTATAATAATCACTATACATTTCAAATTTGTTTAAATCGAATAAAAACAACATCTACCTCCCATACAACGTTACTTTATTAAACCTTTAAAATATATAAAAAAGACACAAAAACTAATGTCATGATTAAAAATTTGCCCATAAGCTTTGGCCGCAAAAATTCTCCACATAATAGAAATTTTTAAAATCGAAAAAAAACGCAACAACCTCCCATAAAAAGTGACTTTAACAAAATGGTAAAATCTCTGAAAATGCCACAAAAACTAATGTAATGACTTGAAATTTTGCACATTAGCTTTGGTCTCAAATATGCACCATATATATTAATTTTTTCATAATAGTATGAAAACCACGCCTACCTCCTAAGCAAAGTAAAAATATGAAAATGGTTAAATCTCTAAAAATTCCGCAAAAAATAATTTAATAAATTAAAATTATAAACATATGCTAAGAATATTAAAATTCACTTTGAGTTTGGAATTTGGCAAAATTGATAAAAACTCGACCAATCTCCCATACAAAGTGACGTCATCAAAGTAGCATAACTTTTATAAATTCCACAAAAATGTGTGTATTAACAGCATATTTAACACATAATCTTCCATATCTTAAAAGTGTTCTGCATTTGAGTTTTCGCAAAATTGGATGAACACCACAACAGTAATCTATACGAAGTGACGTCATCAAACTTTAAAAACAAAGCTAACTAAGAATATACTGTAGGGGTATCTAAACTTTGACCCAGTCGAAGATAATACCTTGCTAGTTTTTATTTAAATTAGAGTGAGTGTGTTTTTAACAATTCAGTTCACAAACCTTAAAAAAATTACAAAGGTTTTTATTTATTTTTAATTAATCACAAAGTTCTTATAATCACAAAAAGCAACACACGTGGTCTTATAACATTCATAAAATGAGATCAATAAAATCTATAAAGAAATCATATAAACATAAGGTTAAGAGGTCTTTTTATAAAAAAAAAACAAACATTTCTACAAGTGCGCGAATTTCTTTCGTTACCTTAATATAGAAAGGCCACTAAAATTTTTTTAAGTCAGGTTCACCTTTAGGTCAACCACTCATTCTCCCGAAAGCTGACACAATCCAAACAAAAAACAAATTTTTTAATTGTTAGTCAGGGCCTTTCTATGTTAATGTAACGAAAGAAATAAATGGGAAAAGTTTTCAGTCAAGCAATTCTTCACTTTCAGTCAAATTTTAGAAATTTTTTTCAATTGATATATTACTTCTGATATAAATATTGTGGCATTTAGTTCACTAGATATTAAAAAATATTTTGCTTAAATTAAATTGAATAAATAAACTTTTTTAGCATTTGCTGTCGAATGAGAAATTGAAAGAATTCCTTAAGCAATTTTATATAGTTTGGAGAAAATCAAGTCTTTAAAATAATTTTTTATGCATTTTACAGAGTACCAAAATTCTGAAATAGATAAATTTTTAAGTCTTTTAAATCATTTGCTTACTTAGCGTTCTAAATTTTGTGTTTATTATAGAGTGAAATAAAATGTGCCGAAAACGCTTTGGTAGTAGGCAAATAGGAAAAATAAAAAATTGTACCAAAAAAGTACAATTGTACCGAAAATATCAACCCTGGGCTCAATACTGCTATTGAGGAGTTTTTTTAGAAAAATTTATTTATTTGGAAAAATAGTAAATTTTTGATAAGAAAGACCAGAAAATCTCGTGATTTTTTGATGTTAGTTTCGGGATTAACTCGTCAATTCCCAGTGTCACCTGTAGGTGACAGAGATTGAAGAATTTATTTATCCTATAAAACAAAAAAAATTTGAAAAAAATTTAGTACTACTATAAAGTAAGCACACGGTAGTATTTGAATTTTTTTTTTGGCAACCCTGATACATACATCATCTGTCAAATTATTCATTTGTCTCAAACAGTTTTGAAATTTTTGTGCGTCGAAGTGGTTTTGAAACTTTTTTTGTTATAAAAATGCCAAAAGGGTAAGTACTGTAATACTTGTTTTTCCAAATTGTTGTTATTGAATGTAACTTGTTGTAACTTCTTATTACCATATTAAGTTATAAGTATAAATTACGCCCAGTGTCACCTGTAGGAAAAAAAATGAGGGATGTACATTTCTTTTCTTACTTTTCATGTTTTAAATATCTAAACACGTCAATTAACACAAAAAAATAATATTCTGCCATCAGACAGAAGCATGGGAATTGACGGGTTAAGAGGCAACACTAGTGTGAAATTAGATTTTTCGAAAGTTTGTACTTTTAAAAATAAAAACTTTTTAAGAAAAACCGACTTCAAAACAACTACAAAGAACAAAATAATCTTAAAGCACCTTTTCTAATAATTTCTTGGTTAAATTTGATAATTTATTTATATATATATTCTTATTGGAAATTTTAATATTAAAAATTTTTATAGTTTGTTTTATTCTCAAAAATATAATTATTTAAGTCAGCGCTAGTATAAGCAGACATTTATAAAATAAACGCTTCGACTTCAAAGCTTTTATATTCATAAAGAAATAAATATAATCATGATAAAAAACAAATTTTTTATCGCTAAGCCGATTCAAACTAAAAATAGTCAAATTTTTTAGAGTATGAAAAGAGCTAAAAAAACCTAGAAACAATAGGAGTTTTAGGCAATAATTGCATAATAAGGGTTGAATTTTCAAAACACCCGAATAAATAAATTTATTTGTACTTTTTTCCAACTGAAATCAAGGATTCAAAATTGAAAAATTCAAACCGAATGAATAACTTTTGTAGGATTTTTATTTTGGTTTTAAGAACCGTACTTTAATTTTCTGTGTGATCATTAATTGCTGAGATATCGATGATCAATGGCAAAGTTATCTTTTTCCATTCAAAGTTGAATCCATCTCAGCAAAAAAATTGATTTAGAAAAATAAAAAATAAACCAAATTTAAGCTAAATGAAGAAGCTAACTAACTTTGTTCTGTGCTTTTTCTTATGATTGTGCCATAATCGTAGTTGATGAAATTTTTTGGCCAAAAGGCTGTCAAACTAGAAACTTCAAGCTTCAATCAGAGTTATAGCTTTTCAAAAATTATTAAAAAAAATTACAAAATGTTCTGCTCTCTTAATTTTTTTGCTGAGTTAATTATAATTGGTTAAGGTTTTTTTTTGGTTATTTGAGGTACGGTGTGGCTCTTTGGAAGGTATTGAAAATATTAATGTGGCTCTTATTGGTCTAACTCGTGCCCACCCCTGACATATAACATGCACTTAAAACTCTATAATATGCGCTAAAAAAAGGTAAAATGTGAAATTAAAAATATTTTTCTTATATATTATTATCGGTTCAAAAATAAATAGTGCATGTATTTAACAAAAAAAAAAACCGATTTATTTTAAAATATATTTAAAATTAATGTACATTTAAAATTAATGTAATTAAGTGAACATAAGAGTAGTAATTTTAAGTTATCTTTGCCCAAAATATGTCGCACTAAATTTAAATGTTTACAAATCACAAACAAGCAAAAATATGTAAAAACCACATGCATTTATTGTAAAATATACAAAAATATGCGCAATAAATATGCAAAAATATGATTTTTTTTTAGGTTTAACACAGAAACGCCGATAATGTTATTATTTTACCACTAGCACTAACCTCATAAACTCTTTTTCTAAATTGATAAGCACCACAAAAAACCACAAAAAAGTCTGGACTACGTATTTATCAACTGTATAATAAATTGAAGCCACTTGTTGTGGCACTTGTTTGTGCACCTTATACTAGATGTGCCAAATGGATCCTTCAATTAGACTACGCACAATAACATGTTCTATGCCGCATAACCATACATCCCTGTAGATTGCTGTCAAGAAGGAGTCAGAAAGGAGTCCTGTGTTCTACGCTTCTACGACTCTGTGCAAAAAATTCAATGTGCGTGCGAAGTTAAGAGGAATGGACACTGGCTAGAAACCTACAATTTGATTATCCCGATGAGAATTTGTTCACATGCTGAGTGCCTAAGTGCCGACTCAACTGCTGCAGGTTCATTTAAAGTTGGAGTCAGTAGAAGGCATATCCTTCGTAGCCCTTAGAGTAGACTGACTCTAGGCATTTTTTGCACAAATTATTGTTGCAAGATGCAACATTGTCTGACTTAGCATTTGTCATCGAGTATTTTAATGGCCAATTTCTCACTCTAAATGGTTTGTGCTTTTGGTTCCAACCAGTTGGTCAGAAAAATTGGAAGGCATAGCAAAAGCAGGATGCTAAGCTGTGCACCGATGTGTTTTATTTGCGATATGTTGGTCCTTGTGATGATATCTAATTTTTATGCCATACGCAGAGTGCTCAAATAGAAAGTCAGACATCGCCACGCACTTTTGTGGCACTACACATATGTAACTGTTTACTTCAATTGCCGGAAGTTGAAAATTGGTGTGCTTGTGTGTGGAGTTTTGGTGGCTGGATTGCGACTAGGCGCGATTAATATGTTCTAATCACTTACAGATGTTGCACACGACTTTGTTGCGTAGAAAATGTGTATTTTTTGAAGCCACCCACTTCTTGATAACTGAAAAATATTTTGTGTCCCTTTTGAAAATTATATGTCTCGTATGCAACTGTGTGCGTAGGTTCTGCCAATAGACACAGGAAATGCATTTTCATTTAGCAGAGGAAGTTGTTGCAAATGAACTTTTAGTTTTAACTGTTAATGAACGGGAAATGCGTCTGTGATGTGTTTTGAAAATGCATGGTCAAAACTTTTGCTATGTCAAGCGCATTTGTAAAATGTCACTTTAGCACTTCCGGTGACCATCATTTGGGGCTACGTAGTGGGCTGAAGGCCACGCATAGGCATTTCTAGTCAACAGTTAAATCTTTAAAATGCTTATTAGTTAGTAAGCAAGTACGGAAGTGTCATTCGTTAACTGACGGAAATTTATGTCTGAACTTAGTTGTGCGATTTAGATTTAATGGAATCATGTGCGTATTAGTTTTTGGGTGCATAATTGTTTTTTTTTAATGCGAACCTTGTTTTTCTATGAACAAAGTACTTTTTAGGGAGAAATACCAATAGTTTTTGCTTTTATAGTTTTGCTTTTTCCCTTTATTCGAGGCACCACAGTATTATTATTTTAATCTATGATGAACTCTTTCTGTAAACTTGCCTCTGTTAAGTAACCCTTTGCTTTTTTATTGTATTTTCCCCATGACAAATTATGTTGAATGCTTGGAATCTTACAAACATTAAACATTATTCATTTATCCCTTTAAATAGCTGAGGGCTATAGAAAAAAATCTTATACTGAATATAAATAATAATATATTACTTGAGTTTTTGGTTATAATTTTAGACATTTTTTTACCTTTAACCTGGGACCGCAATCATCCATTTTATAACAATTATTTTTTGAAAGTTAGTTTTTAGATCTTATATATAAATCTGTGGTCACAAGGAATAACGACTAAACTCAAAGTATCGTAAAAAACGATATTTTAATTGCACGAACTACGACCCATTTTTTTGAAATATATGACCTGTTACAAACAAAATATGTGCAGACAAGTGATGATCAATTCTGGGCAAAAAATGGATATCTGCATACTTCCAAAAATTAGCAATAAAATAAATTCCATATCGCCTTTTTACGATATTTTGAGTTTAGTCATTATTCCTTGTTCTGTGGTCACAGATGCCTCTTCTGTGTAACAGTTAATTTTTTATCGTTTTTTTTTGATCAGATATAATTGACTGAATTGACAGATTTTTGATTGATATTTTCTTCGAACAAATATTAAAATTATTTTTTCGATAAGTATTGTATTAAAAATTATTTTTTTCTCGCCATTTTTTCAAAAACGATCGAAAGCAGAAAAAATAAAGAAGCTATCCTTCCATCTTCAGTAGTCTTGTTATTAAGCTGTGACTAACCACTGTTTAAGTTTTATATGATTTCACACCTGTTCGAATAAACTCATCTGAAACATATAACGTTCAAGCAAAGGGTTTTATTTTTGCCAAGCCTGAAAGTCTGCAAGGAATTTTGTCTTTGTTTTATATGTAGTTTTTTTCTAATGACCTTGCTATTTTCTATGTTGATTTTATATGATTTAAATACAAATTCTAAATGTTTGATAGTTTAAATCATACTTGATCTTAAATGCAAATTCTAGTTGTTTGATAGTTTAAAATCGTTTATTGAGCTTAAGGTCAAAGTTAAGGCCCAACCAAAATAGACGTTTTGCTCCGTATCGAGTAAAACGTAAGTGTTCGGTTAAATGCATATTAATGTTGTTACCCAAAATGAGCAAACATAACTGAACGAAACTAAACGAAACAGTTTAACAAGTCGTATTATTCCGTAAGAATCGAACTGCTAGCGTAGTAACTCGTCAACAACAGCTATGCAGAGTGGTTTTTATTTTATTTTCATCAATTTGTTTCAATTTCGCCATTATTTCACTCATTTTTCACAAATCTTTATTAAAAATTACAAAATGCACAATATAAATAAATAAATAATGCTCGATTGCCAACTGATCAGCTGTTTCAGACGAGTTGAGCAAATCGTTTCATTTTGGGTCAAATCCGTAAACATCCGTAACGAGTGCAGACGTTCGTCAAAATGCAATCGTCTCGTTTCGTCTATTTTGGTTGGGCCTTTAGAACAATTAATTGTTTTAATGAATCTTTACAAGGAAACAACAAAAACGACAACAACAACAACAACAACAACGTATTTTCCATGCGCACACTAGCGCACTGCACCACAGACCCATAATAATAACATAAGCATAAAGACTAAAGTAAAGCAAAAATACAGCAACAAATGTGCAAATATGAAATGGGAGAAAAACAGAAATTTACACTTAAATTCTCATCGCCTCTGTGGTGCAGTGCGCTAGTGCGCGCTTGCACGGGTATCACAAAGATTTCTGATGAAGCCTTTAGCACGGCCGAAATTGCAATAAAATCAGCTAGTGATTTTTTTCCTTTTCATATTGAAAATACGTTGTTGTTGGTGTTGTTTCTTTGGAAAGATTCGTTGAAACAATTAATTGTTCTAACTTTGACCTTTAGCTCAATAAACGATTTTAAACTATCAAACAACTAGAATTTGTATATAAAATCAAGTATGATTTAAGCTATCAAACATTTAGAATTTATATTTAAATTATATAAAATCAACATAATTAAAAATAATTTAAATATTTACTTAATCTTAAAGCTAGCAAAATTACCTTTTCAACAATATTGAAATTATGGTTGGACTCAATGGGTCCTTGAGATATTGACATTTTAACATCTAAACAAAAAATTATATTAAAAAATATATAATATTTTACTGAAGTATATTAAAAACAGCGGAGATATTGGCAATAAAAGTAAAAACTTTGATTTTCATATAATTGTTTCTCATTCTTAACTGCCAATGTCTTATGAAAAATTCGATGTACTAAAAATTATTGTACTAAAATCTATATTACCTGCGTTTTTTTCATTTAAATCGATCCAATTCTATGATTTTAAGTGTTGCGGGTCCAACTGTAAAAGTTGACAACACTTAGCCGTTATTGACGGCTAGCTGACGCTGCGACTGAAAAAACTGGCAGTACTGCATTATTTGACATTTTAAAAGTTTGGTAGCAATAGCATTTTCTCAAAATAATTCGCAAAACTTATCTGCCAGTTACATAAAAACATCAGATGTTCGTCTGTAAGCAGAAAATAGCGTCATCTGTCTGTAAGTAGAAAACATAGCAAAAATTGATCTGAAGCGTTTTTTCACAAATGATCTCCCACATTGGCGTCGGAAGCGGGGGGCAAGGTGGGCAGTTGCCCCCCACTTTTTTAGCTAGATAAACAATTTAAAAGGAAAAGTTATTCAAAATTTCAGTTTTTTTACAACGATAATATTTTTGTATTATATATTTTCCTCTTCTTTCTCTCTTCTTCATGTTTCATGTGAAGAAATTTTGGTGAACTTTTTTTGCACCACCATTTGTACTGCCCCCCCATTTGAACTGCCCCCCCAGATGAAATTCGCTTCCGACGCGCTTGATCTCCCAAGAAAAAAACGCAGCTATTCAGCCAGCCAAACGTGTGAGTTTAAATTTGAAGAAACTTGTGGTACACATCATTCGGATATTCACCGCAAGGTGCATAGTTTGTGCCCACATTTCTTACAAATGCGGCGCCATCTATCTGTGAATTTAAAACACAGATCAAAACCAATGAAATAATTGTGCTAAACAGATGCACATATGTTTTATTATATCGCCATATAGCTGAAACTGATTGCATGAAAAGATTTACTTTTACTTTAGCATTCTATTCACGGTCATCTTTTCGATTAAATGGTGATATAAATACAGCATTTAATGAACCATTGATAAAGAACAAAGTGACACAATAGTGAGAAGAAATAGAGCCATAACAACAAAACAAATTTAACAGGAAGGGCGGGGGTGGGGAAACAAAAAACTACGTAGAATGACAAACAACTGCATTCTTAGAGATAAAAGGGGACGTGCAAAATTATATAGAGAATTTTGGAACATAACTCAGTTTTGTTAATGGTCCGGTATGAAAAAATAGATTTTTAGCCATAACTTTTGATTAGAAAGATATATTGGGGTAATTTTTTCACATAAATTATTTTTGAGACTTGACTTTTTTGTAAAAAATATAAAAACAACATTTTGGAAAAAACAATTTCGCGAAAAAATCAAAGGGGGTACCCTTGTTGTTTTGATGACAAAAACAGTTAAATAATTTTTGCGCTTAGCTGGAAGAATTTTTGCAAAAAAATGCTATGTCATATGAAAGGTAGCCAGATGTGCAATTTTTAATTGATTTAATTTTTACAACAAAAACAATTTTTGAAGCATTTTTTGAGTAAAAAGTCTATATTTTGGATATTTTTTGACATAATCATAAAACATATATACACTGACTTAACGGTACAGTTCAACCTATTTTTGTGAAGCTATTTTATTGAAATTTTGAACAAAAATATTTGAATGATATATATTAATGGATAGCGGAGGTATTTACATCGAAAGACCAAACTTTGATTTTCATGTCGTTTTTTTCTCATTCTTAGGTAACGATGTTTTATGAAAAAGTCGTTGTACTGAAAATTTCTCCAATTTTTAAAAAATGTGTTTTTGATGTCAAAATAACAAAAAATTTTAGAAATTAAATGCACAAAAAGCTCCGATGGTAAAACGTATTTTAATAACAAAATTACCGTTAGTTGAAAAATTTCGGAGGGGTCGTGGCAAAAACTAAGTATGTTACATTTTATGTTAGAGTGCACTTAATATGTATACCTAGTTTGAGCGAAATCCGTTTAGCCGTTTAGATTTGCATTAGGGCAAAACAAACAAAAAAACAGAAAATGAGTTTTATTACTATAGATAGTCAATTGTATAAAAAAAAAGATTTTAAGCCATAACTTTTGATAGGAAAGAAATATTGGTGTAATTTTTTCACACAAATTATTTTTGAGACTTGACTTTTTTGTAAAAAAATATAAAAACAACATTTAGAAAAAAAAAATTCGCGAAAAAAATCAAAGGGGGTTTTTATTGTTGTTTTGATGACAAAAACAGTAAAATAATTTTTCCGCTTAACTGGAAGAATTTTTTCAAATAAATGCTAAGTCATATGAAAGGTAGCCAGATGCGTAATTTTTAATTGATTTCATTTTTACAACAATTTTTGAGTCATTTTTTGAGTAAAAAGTCAATATTTGGGACCTGTTTTGACATAATCATAAAACATATATACACTGACTTAACGGTACAGTTTAGCCAATTTTTGTAAAGCGATTTTATTAAACTTTTGTACAAAAAAATTTGAATGAAATATATTAATGGACAGCGGAGATATATGCATCGAAAGACCAAACTTTGATTTTCATGTCATTCTTAGGCAACGATGTTTTATGAAAAAGTCGCTGTACTGAAAATTTCTACAATCTTAATATATAAAAGGCAAGCACGCTGCTACGTGCCCAATGGCTCTCAAACTGTTCAGCCTGAAAGTATGCACATTTTAATACATAAAAGGCAAGCATGCTGCTCCGCACACAGTATTTCTCAAATTGTAATTATTTTTTGACAGTAAAGTACTTTTACATACAAGACATACTGTTCTCAAAAATGTTCAGCCTGAAAGTATGCACACAAAATATATTTGATACTTATCAGTGACAATATTAGGTTGGGAGTGGAATTAGATGTGGCGAATGTTGAAATGCTGACTGCATTCTTGATATTGGCAAGCGTGCTTATTGGCTCATCCTTCTTTGATGGGTAGCAGCGTTCCAACAGTAAGCAATTTAAAGATAATTAATTTTTTTATTGCAGAACTTGGTTTTTGTTAGCGAAACCAGGAATGGTAAACTACAATGGCGGATATGCAAAAATTGGACATGATTTTTAATAATGATACCTTCTCTTTCTTTCACATGCACTTGCTAAAATGTTCATATTTTTCCCTGTTTCACAATTTTTGACACTGAAATGAGTATGCGAATGTGGTTGTAAACAGAAAAATGTATGTGATTGTGTTTGAGTTTTGGTTAGCTATTTCTTGTAGGGCGGTACGTTTTTGATCTAACTACATTTTCAATGCTGCTTCAATACGTAAATTGTTCTTTTAAGTGATACATTTGTATTTTTCAAAAATCAATTGAATAAAAAATCAAGCTTTAAAAAGAGAACAAAGTGCTTTCGGCAAATGGCTCAAAACAGAAAGTGAGCCGAGGACCTGTCGTAGGACAGGCTTTTATACTAGTTTTTAATATATGTGTTTTTGATGTCAAAATAACAAAAAAATTTTGAAATTAAATGCACAAAAAGCTCCGATGGTAAAAAGTATTATAATAACAAAATTACCGTTAGTTGAAAAATTTCAGAGGGGGCGTGGCAAAAACTAAGTATGTAACATTTTATGTTAGAGTGCACTTAATATGTATACCTAGTTTGAGCGAAATCCGTTTAGCCGTTTAGATTTGCACAAAGGCAAAACAAGCAAACAAACAGAAAATGAGTTTTATTACTACAGAGAAGTTGTGTTCTCTCACGTTTTTTTAGTAATAAAAAATCGGTCTTATTTGTCTAACTGCTTGATTTTATATAACCATTTAATTTTGCTTTTTTTTTGTATTTCCAAGCATCTAACATCAGTATCTAGCAGCTGATCAATTTAATAATTTTTCTTTATTTTAAAGCATTTCGGCAACCAAAAAGTGAAATATCATTAATCAATTGGTTTCTTCTTTTTTTATACATTTGCTCTTTTTCCAATTCCGGTCCGGAAATTCTTTCGGCCGCTGAGCGTGTTGTTCATAAGCGAATCAACCGGCTTTTACGTTTGCTTTGCCTGCATCCAACGTCACACACCGTCACGCGCTCTCATTAAAAAGCTTACCGTTGAATTAATAATATTTTTATATTTTATTGATTTAATTTTTTGCCAAGTGCTGCTATTTTTGCTGTTGGCCTGGCTTTCTTGTTGTTAATTTAAGCCAACAAATGCATCGAATATTATTATTGTTATTTTTGTCATTTAATTTTAGCACATATTGTTGTTATGCTGTTGTTGTTGTTGTTGTTGGTACTGTGACAAGTTCTCCAATATTATATTGTCGCAATGTATTTATTTAAAATATTTGCATAAAAAGCAAACAAGACTGCTTCTGATTAGAATAAATGTATTTTTAAATGCCGGTTCTTTCTTAACTGATGATTCAGTATTTTAGTTGGTACTTAATGTCTGGGGGAAAAAAATTTACCCTAGATGTGTTAACATTGGTTTTGTGCTAACATGGACACTTAAGTGGAATTATTTCTAATTTGGAGATGTTAATTTTTTTATTAGAAAACACAATATTGCGTGTTTACATTCATTTTCATTGTAATGTCAGTCAATGAGATTTGAATTATTTATTTTTTTTTAACCAATACATGACACATGACACATGAAAATCTTTTATGAATAATCGGGGAACACTTAAATAATTGTGTGAGAAAATATTAAGAGTCTAAGTAATAGAGAGTACTTAACAACATTGTTATATTTAGGAATAATATAAGAAATTGGTAAGACAGTATCTTTCAGCGAACTTGGGAAAACGAGATGCAATAAAATCATTCGTCATATGCATTTTCTCTTAGTTTTGCAATAATAAATACAGAGAGATTCGAACTAAATAAGAGTGTCTTGGGTTGCCGCTAAGTCATCGGTAAAGTCCGTGACGTTCTTTCGGGTTTTACACTGCTGATGAATTTATTTTCTACGTCAGATAATTGTTGGGGAAATCGTTACCGATCTAATGGCAAATTTTCAATATAAAAAATTAATAACGTACTCGTAACAGCTGTATACAATGAAATAGGCTCATGACGTTGCACTTAAAAGTTCCCACTTTCAAGTTAACTTACAAGATTCTGCTAAAAATTTGTCAGCAATTGAAGCATTGCACAATGGGGTATTTTATGGCCAAAGTGAGAATTAATTAAAAAAAATATTTAAAGGTAAATAGTTTTTTTACATTATTTTATATTCGGTATATAGAATTCGGCTGGAAAATAACCAATCAATCCTTGCCGCTAAAAATAAGAAATCTCCGTAAGACAAATTGGAGATGGTATAATAAACTTATTAACACCTCACAGAATTCAGTTACCTCTCCCCCCGTTACTAACAAAGAAGATTTGGACCTTTTGGTTCTAGACTTCACCAAAAAATGCTTGGATGCGCTCAACAGAGGATGTCCGAAAAAAGTTTTCAATAAATCCCATAAACCCGTACGGTGGTCTCGGGAGATTGAAATTCTCAGAAAGGACTGTCGTATAGACTTCAACTACGCAAGGCGTAGCAATAGTGAGGACTCATGGAATAGCTATAAGTCCAAACTAGGCATTTACAAAACTGCAATCAGGAAAGCAAAGAGGGTCTCTTGGTCCTCTTTTTACACAGAAATAGAGGGTACTTCCGAGGCTTCAAGGCTCAGAAAAATACTATCGAAATTCCCGACAGCACCAAGCTTTCTTCAAAAGGAAGATGGCACCTGGACGGATTCATGCATTGAAACTAGGGATGGCAATCCCGGGATCCCGATCTTTTTTAAGACCCGAATATCCCGGGATTATTCGATTCGATTCCCGGGATTGTTGAAAACAATTTTTTTAATATCTAATCTTTCTAAAATCTAATTTTTCAAACTATCATCACATGTATCCCCCTTTCAACGATCAACGATCGAACTAACAAGCGTTGAGGCGGAGCAAGGCTTCTTCTCTGCAGGTCTTATATGCAATAAATTAAGGTCTAAGTTAGGGGATGAAACCATTAATGCTTCAATTTCAAAAAGATCGTATTTTGATCAAAAGAAGGAATATTTTTACTAAGCTCTAAATAAAAAGAGTATTGTATATATTTTTTACTTAAATGTATTGACTTTTTTATTTTAATTTGAATAAGCTATAGCATAAAATTAAAGGGAGGTTTTATATCAAAGCGGTTAAAATTAAGGCAAATTTAAGAAGATGTTTTCTAAAAAATTTTATTATAAACACAAAAAATTTAATTTGCATGTTAATTTTACATCATCACGTTGATCGCCTGAAAATTAAATGTTTTTCGAAGAAAAACTCTTGAATGCACATCTTTTACCAAAATGGAAAATTAAGAAAACTACGAAGCGTGGAAAAAAGTGGAAAAAATTGACATTATATTTGACCATATTGTTGTGTGTAAAACCAAGAAAAATTTTCCAAAGACGCTCATTTTGGTTAACGATGTGTAGAATTATAATAGGAACAGATTAAAATAAATTTTCATTAGTCGATTAGTTTGTTTTCAGTAGTGTAGCCAGTTTTGAAAAAGTATGCTTCAAGAAAAATCGTGCTTAAAGTTACTCTTCTTAGTTAAATTTACTCTGGCGCACCAGGTTTTAAGCGCTGTAGAATCTGTATTATAAGCGGAATTGATGTATTGAAGGATAATTGAACAATAATCAATCTAACATAAATTTAATTTTAAAACAATTGCTGTTAAATACTAATTTTTAGCAGCGAAATTTTGACATTTTAACTCTCCAATCATGGTTGTGAACTTGGCTGCTTTGAACAATTTTTTCGGTTCCACAGCGTACTAATCAACGAAAAAAAATTTCGCTACTTTTTCGCTGTCAAAACCGCGAAGCATTTCTTACGGAAGATTTTTTTCGCTTCTACAGCATACTAAGCTTAAACCAAAAATATGTATTTGGGCATGTATTACAAAAACTATGTTATAAATTACTGAAAATATATGATTGGTCAAATTTTATGTTTGGTTTTTTTTTGTTGAATTGGTACAAATTGTGCTTCTTTGTTATATCAATTTTATACAGAGTATGTACTATAAAAGAATAGAAGTGAATGTGTTGCACTGTTTGGCAAAAAAAAAATAACGAAATAAAAACTTCTTGAATTTCGGCACAATCCCGGGATCCCGGGATTGTATCTTCAGATCCCGAATATCCCGGGATCGAAAAAACTCCAAAAATTGCCATCCCTAATCGAAACCCTAGATATACTCATGGATGCGCATTTTCCTGGTAATGTTTACTCTGACATTTCCAGCTTTCAAACACCCCCCTGCAACCTTACGCCTCAACAGATTGAGCAACTGACTAGCAAGGAGAAATTAAGATGGGCGATCTATTCATTCCAACCTTATAAATCTCCAGGCCCCGATGGCATTATACCAGCCCAACTACACTATAGCTTCAATGCTATAGTACCCTGGCTTCAGACAATCTACTATGGTTCCCCACGCCTTAACTATATTCCAACATCTTGGAGAAAGACAAAAGTTCTCTTTATACCGAAAGCGGGTAAGTCCTCTCACACTAAATCGAATGACTTCAGACCTATAAGCCTCTCTTCCTTCCTGGTTAAAATTCTAGAAAGACTTTTGGGCTTCTTCTTAAGCTGAAACTTGACAGGCTTCTAAAATCCCAACATGCCTACATTAAAGGCAAATCTACAGAGACAGCTCTGCACTCTCTTGTGTCTACCATCGAAAAATCACTTGAGAATAAAGAATACGCGCTTGCTGCTTTCCTAGATATAGCAGGAGCATTCAATAACGTCCTTCCATGTGCAGTCACCTCGGCCTTGTCGGAACTGGGGGTGGAGGATTTTCTCGTGAGTTTCATACACCAGATGCTCTTGGGCAGGGTGGTGAACTCAGAACTGGGGAGATCCTTTACTGGCAGGTTTATAAGCAGAGGCACTCCGCAGGGAGGAGTTTTGTCTCCACTTCTGTGGTCCGTGATGGTTGACCAGCTGTTGCGTATCATGGAGGTGGAAGGAAGGCTACAAGATTGTTGCTTATGCAGACGATATTGCAATCATTTTTAGCGGAAAGCTTCCCCAGACTCTCTGTCAACTCATGGAGAGAGCACTCTTAATTCTCTCGAGATGGGCATCCTCGTGTGGTTTATATGTAAACCCCGAGAAAACAGATCTCATTCTTTTCATTAGGAAATATAAAACTCCCAACTTAGAACCTCCGCGTCTGAACGGCACGAGGTTGCTCTTTAGCGACAACACGAAATACCTAGGAGCTATTCTGGATAAGAAGCTTATCTGGAATGCTAACATTAAGGAACGTGTTAAAAAGGCAAACATATCACTATTTGCCTGTAAAAAAGCTATAGGTAAAAAATGGGGTTTTTCCTTCAAAATAGTACGCTGGATTTATAGAGAAATTGTCCGCCCAATACTAATATATGGCTCACTGGTATGGTGGAGGGCCCTTGATAAGGCAAGCGCACTTCAGAAGTTTGTAAAGGTGCAAAGAAACGCAGGTCTATGTATTACTGGGGCACTGTCCTCAACACCAACTAGCGCCCTCAATGTCATGCTTCACCTTCCTCCTCTCGATATCTTTACCAGGGAATGTGCCAACACAGCAGCCCTGCGACTTAGAGAATCTGGTAATTGGATAGGTAACAACTGCGGCCACACAATCAAGCGCGTCGGAAGCGAATTTCATCTGGGGGGGCAGTACAAATGGGGGGGCAGTACAAATGGTGGTGCAAAAAAAGTTCACCAAAATTTCTTCACATGAAACATGAAGAAGAGAGAAAGAAGAGGAAAATATATAATAAAAAAATATTATCGTTGTAAAAAAACTGATATTTTGAATAACTTTTCCTTTTAAATTGTTTATCTTGCTAAAAAAGTGCGGGGGCAACTGCCCCCCTTTTCCCCCCGCTTCCGACACCAATGCACACAATTATTCTGAACTCGTCTGCACCCGACAAAACAGACTACAGTGTGCCGTGCTTAAATCTGGAAAAGAACTACGTAGTTCTTATCCCTTCACGGCTAGACTGGGCAAAAAAAATCCCCCTTAAAACCTCAGCCATAAAAATCTTCAAAGATGGATCCAAACTTCGAGAACAAGTAGAGTGAGGTATCTACTCCCAGGATCTCGAAATCGAAGCGTCCTTTAGACGTCGTAGAAAAGAGTATCTCCATCTTTTCAGATAGCCAAGCTGCACTGCAAGCACTGAACTCAAATATTGACAACTCTAAAACTCTCACTGAGTGCCGCAAATCTCTGAACGGGATGGCAAGGCTACTCAGGATTCACCTTATATGGGTACCACGACACAGGGATATTGAGGGCCAAGGAAGGGTACGACCTCTAACACCCTCTTAAATGAGGACTTTATTGGTATACCCATTTCCTCCTATAAACTCCAGTGCAAGAACAGATCCTTAGGTCTTGCACAAGAACGCTGGGAACTCCTTGATACATGTAGGATAACTAAGCTAACATGGCCTACCTACGACTTAAAACGCACCAACTCACTGCTTGAGTTAAGCAGGGTAAACCTGTCAAAAATAGTAGGAATCAGACTATGATGGAACCTTTTTGTTAAGGTATTTCAGCGAACCAGAATCTATTTCTTTTTTTTTGTGAAATATAGTGTTTCTTTATATATTATTGTTTAACTTTAACCTTAAAAAATTTGAATTTTGCCTATGTAAATAGAGATATAGTTGTGAGTTGAGTAAAGTTGAGAGAAACTGTTTTGATAATCATAAACTATGGACATTCTAGTTGCATTCTGTAAAAAAAAAGTTGCGTCATCGCGGTATTTAATTTTTTACTATAACTTCGTGTCACAAATCTATGATATCCTTGAGAAAAATAAAAACAAATAAAAAGTGCAAAAAAAATCTTGTTTTTAAATTGAGAATGTATAATAGAAATCTAAAGACAATTTATTAATTTTTGAGGAATTTTAAGAGATTTTACAGTTTTGATATCCACTTTGTATGGGAGGTATTCGTGGTGTTCATCCGATTTGGTTGAATTTCATACTTAAAGCGGATAATTAACATCAAATTTCATTTACAAAATTTCAAGTTCATATATTAAGTTTTGTGGAATTTAAAAAGATTTTACCGTTTTGATAAAGTCATTTTGTATGGGAGGTAGGCGTGGTTTTCATTCGATTTGGTTCATTTTCGATCTTAATCATTATATTTTAGAAACAAAACCAAATTTCTTCACGACAGCTTCAAAATTACGGCTGTAATCGTGTCGACAGACAGGCAGACAGACAGACGAACGTACGAAAAACCATTTACTGAAAACAAAGTTAAAAGTTCCGTCCCTCTTCGAGATGAATTGATATCCATTTTCAGGGTTCAATACCCCACTGTGCGTAGCAGCGAATAACGTTGTAACCCAATGTGCCAAACGGATCTGTAACGAATCCGTAACGAACTCACTTCTTCGTACATTTTGTCCGAAACGGATTGCGTTTCGCATCCGGAACGGATCCTTTTTCGTATGAAATTCCTCTCTCCGTTACGGACTTCAGTTACGAATCCGTTTCGGACTTCAGATACGAATCCGTTTCGGACTTCAGTTACGAATCCGTTTCGGACTTCAGATACGAATCCGTTTCGGACTTCAGATACGAATCTGTTTCGGGCTTCAGATACGAATCCGTTTCGGACTTCAGATACGAATCCATTTCGGACTTCATATACGAAACAGACGTTTCAGACTCTTTTTTTTAAATAATGCGAACTCGCAACGGACTCGTTTGACGCATTTAGCTACATATGTTAAAAATATAGGTTCTCTAAACAAGTTTGATGCATTCAAATTCGAAAACTTTTTGTAGGAAATTAAACGTAAATTAAAACAAAAAAAATTATTTTGTAATAAAATTTATAAGAGAGTAGTGGAGGCTAGTTTAAATGGTAAAAAAATAATTCAAAATATCAAACAAACGAGTACAATGTTGGTGAGTTCCAGGATGGCTCATACTTGTTTCTTCAAACAGCTCAACATTATTTTTCATTGAAGCATCCCAATAACTTTTACTGCTATAATGACAAAGCGTACCAAATTCACGCAATTAAAAAAGTTTCCGAAAAATATCTTGTGTACGGCTATCCTATAGTCACATTTAACTTGATCACTAATGATAATTATTTAAAAATTCTGACAAGTACTTTTCTTCGATTTGAAGGAGAGCTTGAGGAGCACGAGCTTAGTGAAATAAAAAAATTGTTTAATATAAAAATAAGTACACAATTGTATTTCGTATCCCTAATCCACTGAAAATAAAATAAGAAATTGTAAAACAAATTTAAGACTGTCTTTTATGTTAACGTTGTGGTAATTTTTTTGACGGATTCGTAACGGGTCCGTCAAAACATAAGAGCGATTCCTCTCAAAAATACGAATCGCTTTTTCCATTTTTTCGGATCCGCCTCGAACTCAGAACGGACTTCAGAAACGAATCCGTGACGCACTTCAGATACGAATCCGTTACAGACTTCATATACGAATCCGTTTCAGACTCTTTTGGCGGATTCGTAACGGGTTCGTAACGGGTCCATCGAAACATAAGAAAGCGTAGTGCGTACTGACGGACTCGTAACGGGTTCGTAACGGATCCGTATCCGTTTTTGTGCACATTGGGAAGCTACAAGTAAATCAAAAACGCTTTTTTTCCTTACTATCGTTAAAAATGCTCTTTCTTTGGTCTGTATATTTTTTATTTATGTATACAGCCAAATTTTTTTACAACTCTTACAACAATAAAGTGAGAATTGAAATCAAATGATTCTAAGTGCGCCCATGGTAGAAGAATACAGGCACCAGATGAGAGCATACTGCCGGAATTGTAAAAACGAAGCAAAATTTTTTTTTTATTTTCTTTTGTTTCCATTCGCCACACAGCTAAATTTGACAGACATGGCAGTATGGAAAGAGAGCACAGTCAGCGCTGCAGCTACCCTATCCTTCTACGATGAGTGCGCCATAAAAAACTTTTTTTTTAACTCCCGAAAACTTTAAATTTTGTCGCTTACAACGTTATTCGCGCCGACGCACATTGCACTTTTTTAATTTTAGGATGACATTTGGGTTTTTTTTTGCTAAATTTTATAAAAAAATATTTTTATTTGTCAGATTATAAAACATGTACTATGAATATCGTATTAAAAACTTGATGTATTGTATGGTTTTTTTTATAAAATTCGTCAAAGTTGAACCTTTTTTAACAAAAATAAGCTCAATAAAACAGACAAAATAAAGTCAAGTTTAAACAATAATAAATTCGAGCACAAAGAATATTTCAAGCTACAGATATCGAGAGGACTGTTTTTGACTTTTTTATGCCTTAATCGCCATTGAATTTAATATAAAATGCAATAAAAAATGTTAATATGACGCACGATAGTCAATTCCAAAGCACGAACTCTTCTGGGACCAAATGACTGGTGCAAAAGTATAGAACAAGCACAGCAGGCAGTCAGCATATTTACAGACGGCTCCAAAATGCCTACGGGGTTAGGTGCGGCTGTGTATTGCGCAGAGCCTTATATAAGACAGCCATATAAACTGCCGAACCACTGCAGTATCTTCCAAGCGGAAATATTTGCCATAAGAAAGGCTGCTGAGATAGCCCTCAGCATGGACACACAACACTCTTACATCAACATTTTCGTTGACAGTCAAGCGGTGCTTCGAAGAGAGTGGCATCACCACGGATGACAACTGTAGGAAGTGCAAGGAACCGGGCACAGTGGAGACCCTGGAGCACCTACTATGCACATGCCCCGCCCTACTTAGATCGAGACTAAAATACCTAGGCTCCTCGACATTCCCGTCGCTTAAAGATGTAGCCAGGGTGTCTCTGGAATCCCTCCTAAGGTTTGCGAATTCAACGCAAATTTTTAAAGACTTTTAAATAAACAAAAAGGTTCCTTTTGTTCGCTACCGGTACCACTAAGGACCTGAATTGGTCTATGTGAGCCTTCACGAAGGCATCCGGTTTAACCTAACCTAACCTAGTAGAAAACAAGCGCGTCAGAAGCTAATTTCTTCTGGGGGGCAGTACAAATGGGGGTGCAAAAAAAATCACCAAAATTTCTTAAAAGAAACATGAATATGAATAAGCAAATTTTTTATTTTAGTTTCAAAATAAGAAAAAAATCAAACTAAATAAAAAATATTAAAATTTCATTATTTTTAAAAGTTTTTCCAATTTCTATATTAGAGACCACTTTTTAAAGGATCTTTCATATCGTAATATGAAAATATAAGATATAATTGTTGCTTTTATAAAGCAAGACTAGGTATATCTTTACATGGTTTAAATGCAATAAGGTACAAAAAGTTATATCAATTTAAATTCTTCCAAAATGTTTCTTTCTGTCCTTGCAAAAAAAAAATCTTTCACCACCTCCATCAAATTTAATTCATCGGTTTTATTTTTGTGAATGTGTATGAGTGAGTCGTGAGTCGTGAGTCGTGAGTCGTTTCTGTGTCATAGTTGCTTGAAGATACGTTTTAAGCCTTCTTAGTGCACTAAATGAACGCTCAGATGAAGCTGCTAATGCAGGCACAGTCAAAACCAAAGCAACAAGTTTTTCAACTTCATTTAATAGTTTTTCCAGTGTATCTGAATTTTTTTCAAATTGGAATTGCAGTAGAAACTCTACATTTTGTTTTATCTTTTTGCAAATACAGCGAAAGAAAATAGTTATCCGGAAGCATGCTTATGAAGAAGAGAGAAAGAAGAGCAAAATATAAAATACAAAAATATTATCGTTGTAAGAAAAACTGATATTTTGAATAACTTTTGAAGTTTTCTTATTAAATTGTTTATCTAGCTAAATAAGCGGGGGACAGCTGCCCCTTTTTCCCTCGCTTATGAAGAAGAGAGAAAGAAGAGCAAAATATAAAATACAAAAATATTATCATTGTAAGAAAAACTGATATTTTGAGTGACTTTTGAAATTTTCTTATTAAATTGTTTATCTAGCTAAATAAGCGGGGGAAGCTGCCCCTTTTTCCCCCGCTTGCTACGCCAATGGTAGAAAATATCTAGCTAATTAAGCATTATTTAAGTCGAAGGCTATAATTATCATAAAATATCGTACTTCTACCTTCTGTTTCTGTAAAAACCTGCTGCATCTAGCTGCTTTTAAGAAAAACCACTTCATTTGAAAAAAGTCTTAAAAATCAAATTTTGCCCTAAAATGCACTAATTTCCAAGACAATTTGTAGGAACTCTTAAATTTAAAAAAATGAAATAAAATAGAATTCTTAATTTAAAACCAGTTGTGACCTTATTTTGTATTAGCAACCATTTTTTAAATTTTTTTTTAATTCGTTAATTTGGTAATATTGTTTTATAGGAGATATAGTATCTTAAAGTTAACCGATTTGAAATATTTTTTGCATGACAATTAAGTGAAGTTAAATAAACGGAATTTACTCTTTAAAAACATAAATAAGCAAGTTTATGCGGGGTTTATTTGTTAAAAAAAAATATGATTTGTATGGGAGGTAGGCGATATACACGGAGAAAACTATTTGCTAAATTTTGTATTGTGGTTAAAGGCGAATTTACACGATTCACTATCATCGTTCACTTTGGATGAATCATCTGATTTGTAAAATGTAAATTGAGTTTCATCTTTAAAATGAAGATGATTGTCATCCACATTGAACAGTGAAAGAAGTAGAAGGTCTTCCTACTTTTGATGAAAGTGAAAGCAAACCGAACTGATGTATCATTCGTACTAAAACACAATTGAAAGGTGTTAACATAATTTCAAGCACAAAGTTTATATTTTTTTTATATTGGGGGTTGGAATTAGTTTTAAAGGTTTTCTAAGAGATGGCGTAACTATCAATAGATCGCATCGGGCACACCTGTGACTATATTCATTTCAAAGCACATTGTCTAAGCTTCATTTTTCAGTATGTGTCATTCCACTGAAGTGTAAACAACATATATTTTTTTCTCTGTGAACATGTCAACTTTCGTTCCAACAAAACGCAATTTGCGGGAAGGTTTACTTTTGTGCTTCCATTTGAAGAAAAAAGCGGTTGAAGCACAACGCACGCTTACTGAGGCTTACGGGGACTATGCTCCACCGATTTCTACTTGTGAGTACTGGTTCCGTCGGTTTAAAAGTGGTGATTTTGATACGGAAGACAAAGAGCGTCCGGGCCAGCCGAAAAAGTTTGAAGATGAGGAATTGGAGGCTTTGCTCGATGAAGACCCGTGTCAAACCCTTCAAGAATTGTCAGAATCATTGGGAGTCGAATTTTCAACGGTCGGCAAATGCTTGAAGGCCATGGGAATGATTCAAAAGCAAGGAAATTGGGTGCCGTACCAGTTGAAGCCGAGAGACGTTGAACGGCGATTTTGCATGTGCGAACAACTGCTTCAACGGCATAAAAGGAAGAGTTTTTTGCATCGTATTGTCACTGGCGATGAAAAGTGGATCCATTACGATAATCCTAAGCGAAAAAAATCGTGGGGACCACCCGGCCATGCATCAACATCGAGGGCCAAGCCGAATATTCATGGCGCCAAGCTTATGCTGTGTATTTGGTGGGATCAGAAGGGTGTCGTGTACTATAAGCTGCTAAGACCTAACGAAACCATCACTGGGGAACGCTACCAACAACAATTGATGCAATTGAGCCGAGCATTAAAGGTTAAACGGCCGGAATATGCCAAAAGACACGACAAAGTGGTTTTTCAACATGACAACGCACGGCCACATGTTGCAAGAACCGTCAAGGAAACGTTGGAGGCGCTGAATTGGGATGTGCTACCCCACCCGCCTTATAGCCCAGACATAGCCCCTTCCGACTACCACCTATTCAGATCGATGACGCATGGCTTGGCTGAGCAGCGCTTCACTTCTTACGAGGATACCAAAAAATGGGTCGATTCGTGGATTGCCTCAAAAGACGAATCGTTCTTCCGGCACGGAATCCATATGCTGCCAGAAAGATGGGAAAATGTTGTAGCTAACGATGGACAATACTTTGAATAATATACATTGTACCGTTGTTTCTAAATAAATGCTCAAAAACCGAAAAAAAACCTTTAAAATTAATTCCAACCCCCAATATAATTGCTGAATAGCTTTTATTTATTTAATTTTTTACACGTCAATAAAATTAATCAGCCAACGAATATATTTTGACATTCAACACCGAATCATCCATCAAATTTCAAATGTACACTTTGAATAATGTAAATTAAAAATTGATTCAATGTGATCGTTCAACGTTCACTATCATCGTTTTGAGTGAAATGTGTAAATTCGCCTTAAGCAAAACTTGCGATCGATTCTAAGCCACTTCAAAATTATGCTAAATTTTAGCAAAAACTAATCAAATTTTGCTTCTCAGTTTATAATAACTTAGCAAATAGCTTTGCTTGAACTAAGTAAAAATTTGCTTTTGCAGTTTATAATAACTAAGCAAATATTTGCTTAAACTAAGTAGAATTTTGCTTTTCAGTTTATAATAACTTAGCAAAATTTTGCTTGAATTTAATCAAAATTTTGCTTTTTCCTAAATACACGAGGAGTGATTGCAATTTAGCAATCTTTTTCTTAGATCACATTGTGATTGAGCAAAGTTTTGTTGATTTGCTTTTAAACAAAACATTTGCTGGATTCAAGCAAATTAATTTTCTCCGTGTAGTTGACCTAGAATTCTAATCTTTTGTGCTGTTACTAAATTTAAGCTAAAATTCATTTGTACAAAATTTCATGGCCCTAGCTTTTATAATGCAAATGTCAACCTGAGATAATGCAAATGTCAACCTAATATCGAAAAAACCGCTCTATGCGCTGGGTTCGTTGAAACACCGTCAGAAATATAAATTGATTGCCTCTGAAATGAGCTCTTAAAATAAGTTTTCCATGAGTTAGTTTTTCTGCTAGAAACAATAGTATGAATCAAAATCATGAAATTCCAATTAACCCCTTAACTCCAAAGGGTGTGAAAATAGACCTCCTCTTCCATATGATTTTTTACTTAACTCGACCTCCTATTTCACCTCCATAAATATTCGTACTCTTACACTGGACACCCAGTATAGATAACTAGACTAGTTAGAGTTAGGGCTGTATGTGCTCTCTTTTTTAATGACCACAACTGTCAAAATCATCCATTTTGCGAATTTTTGCTTTCTAATTGCATTGGCCGCATTCAGCGCAGACAACAGTTGGCAACTGTTGTGTACAAATTCGCTGATTGGTACAAATTTGGTAGCGCTAACTAAAACTGATAAAGTAGCGAACGCCTTTTAATCGAGCGAACAAATTCTATGCTACATGAACACAACTGTTTGCTGAACTGTCAGATGCTGTTACTGACGCTGTTAAATTAATAAACGCAGAAAGAACGCAGCAATTTAAGTGAGAAATCTTTGCAATTGAATTAAATTTACATAAAAATTAAATTGAATCTAACTTCTGACGTGTAGATTAGCAACACATTCAAAGAAAAACATCGTGAACTAAGGTAGCGCTACCATTACAGTTCACAACAGTTGTCTGCGCTGAATGCGGCCTTTGTCATCGGTTGCATATTTTCTATGAGCTGTCAACTTCGTTTTGACAGTTTCGGTCACCGGCTCTCTTCCCTAACACTACCTTGTCTAGTTATACCATGGTATGTTGAAACTTCCAAGCACTCAGCGAAATGTATTTCTTCACGTTATTCGTATCTGTCTATCATTTGAGACACTGCACGTTGGGAATTCCCAACACATTATGACAAATATATATTTTATAGTCTCACATAATTTTTTTAAAGTATTCAGAGAAAAATGAAAAGATAACAACAACAACAAATTAATATAAATGAATCATACTAATCGTCCGCTTGAATTCAAACGCACTTCTTGAGTATTGAATGAGGTCTATCAGCTGGTTTAGTTCGAATAAGTAACTACATCATTTGGCGCACGTACGCCAAGAGCACACGCTCTGTTTGAATAAAGAATACACTCTTCCAACCGATATTCACCTGAATTGGTGTTGGATTTTTTGAGTACATTACGTATGCAAGACATGTCGACTAAATCAATTTAATAGTCAGAAACTTGGTGCTACATATCTACATAGATACACCGCAAGGGTACCACACGACCACAACGCAGTTTCAATTGAGTAAAGGGCTAACTCATTCTCGGAGAGGTGCGTTCTGAAGAATGCAAAAAAGATGCAATCAATATTCTTAAAAATCTTTCATATGCAGTTCTAGCTTCTAGCTCCACAAAGTATTCATTTGCACCGGAAGTGGTTGGGTTGATGCGCAACAGTTTTTCATATTCATCGAGTGCAATTGGCTAAGGATGCGAAGAAGGCTCACTCAGTTCACAATTTAGCCAGTCAATTGACAAAAGCAATTTCCATCTATGCGTTTTGGTAACCACATCGAATGACCTACCGACACACACGCACACATCTACACGGAAGGATTTCTTGAATGCATCTTGTTTGGGTTGGTGCATCTTCCTACGCACTCATCGGTCACACTGCATCGATATCTGTGTGTCTGCCTTTTGCACAAAGAACCTCAAACATATTCCTCTGAGCACAATTCACGCTTCTGCTGAGATGTTTTTTTAATTTATTTTTCACCTTTTTGAAGCTGTAAATCTTTAAAGCCATTATCAAGTCGGTCAGCAGCTGACAAATTAGTTAACCACTTCTTTTTTACTGTTAATATGTGGCGGCGCGCGTGCGCGGTATGCGTTTATTATTAATTAAAAATGATTTGGGTAAATGAAGCGGCTCTGCGCAAAATGGCCCCAAAACGAAAAATGTGGGGCCTTTTTTACAAATGAAATACTACCCCAATATGTAAAATGAAATTTGGTCCCAAATTAAAATGAAAAATTACCCCAAATGTTTCTTTCAAAATTCAATTCAATTCAATTTTGAAAAAGTTGCGCCTTTTATGGCATAATTATTTGCCATTTTACGAAATGTTATTTTTACCTGCGTAAAAATGTTATGTTACCATTTAAGGCGCAGTGAAATAACATCACTTTTTGCTATTTGGGATTTAAAAAATAGCTCCACATCAAAAAAGGAAAAATGGCAAAAAAAAGGAAATATGGCCCCAATTTTTCGTGTTCTTGAGTGCCATATAAAATTAGGGACCATTTTCCCCGGGGCTATTTTGCGTAAAGCCAATGAAACAAACAAGAAATATTGGTAAAATTTATATATTTCTTAATGCTTTTTAATTAAAATGTAATAAGCACGCTTGAGTTAAGTTTAAAAACTTTCAATTAAATGTCTTTAAATAGTACTTTTGGATTGTGTTGATTTGCCTCCTTATGACATTTCCTTGTGTTCACACTTGAAAGATCATTGGAAGCACCATTTGAAGCATTTTCTTAGAGTCGCACAATGGGGGATTTTATGGGGCAAAAGTGAGCATTAACTAAAAAAAATTTTATTGGTACATACAAGTGTTTGGTACCCTATGAAAGAAGATAAAAATTCTGCATCACTGGTTGAAAAAATTGTTGAAAAATATTGTACCGTTTACCCGCATGTACTTTAAAATTAATAATTTTTTCACTTTGTGACATTTTACACAGTATTTATATATACTATTAATGTCACTACCAGTCTCCATTTATATTAATTTAAAATGTTAAATATTGAATATTAATTTTAAACATGATTTCCATTTATTTTAATTTAAAATGCTAAATATTGAATATTAGTTTTAAGCATGAAATCTTATTAACGAAATGTTATTTATTTGAATTGTATTATTATCATTAATGGAGTTTGCGAAATAAACTAAACTTAACTAAAACTAAACTAAACTTTGTGAGTCTGCAATTTTAAGTTTTTTATACATTATTTAAAAAAAATTATATTAGTATAAAAATATATTTATATAAATTATAATAGGGTATTCACGATTCAGTGAACTTGCCTGTGCAGTTGAGGGCTTAAGGACTTGTGCTGTTGTGCAGTTCAGTTTTCGGGAACACACCACTATCGATTTTGCAAATCTGGCAAAATTTTCAATGTGCTCAAGTACGTACATAACTGCTTAAGTCCTCAGGTGCTCAAGTTTTAGGCTACAGCAGAAAATCACTTGTGCATATTTTTGACATACGTGTATTTTGTTGTTGTAAAGTGCACAAGTCCTCAAGTCCTAACTGCACAGGCAAGTGCGCTGAATCATGAATACCCTTATTGTATACATAAAACTATGATGAAACTTTTTGTTTAGGTATTTAGCAACACAAAATCGAATTTTTTTTTGTGAAATAGTGTTTCTATATATTTTATTTTATTAACTTAACTTAACTTAACTTAACTTAACTTAACTTAACTTAACTTAACTTAACTTAACTTAACTTAACTTAACTTTACTTAACTTAACTTAACTTAACTTAACTTAACTTAACTTAACTTAACTTAACTTAACTTAACTTAACTTAACTTAACTTAACTTAACTTAACTTAACTTAACTTAACTTAACTTAACTTAACTTAACTTAACTTAACTTAACTTAACTTAACTTAACTTAACTTAACTTAACTTAACTTAACTTAACTTAACTTAACTTAACTTAACTTAACTTAACTTAACTTAACTTAACTTAACTTAACTTAACTTAACTTAACTTAACTTAACTTAACTTAACTTAACTTAACTTAACTTAACTTAACTTAACTTAACTTAACTTAACTTAACTTAACTTAACTTAACTTAACTTAACTTAACTTAACTTAACTTAACTTAACTTAACTTAACTTAACTTAACTTAACTTAACTTAACTTAACTTAACTTAACTTAACTTAACTTAACTTAACTTAACTTAACTTAACTTAACTTAACTTAACTTAACTTAACTTAACTTAACTTAACTTAACTTAACTTAACTTAACTTAACTTAACTTAACTTAACTTAACTTAACTTAACTTAACTTAACTTAACTTAACTTAACTTAACTTAACTTAACTTAACTTAACTTAACTTAACTTAACTTAACTTAACTTAACTTAACTTAACTTAACTTAACTTAGAAAGAGGTGCATTTTAACTATTTATATACATACAATTGTACATACAATTGTGTATTATTTATGTATATATGTATTTGAGTAAAGTTGAGGAAAACTGTTTTGAGAGTAGTAAACTATGGACATTATAGTTATATTCATTGAAAATAAAAGTTGTATCATTGCTGTTCACTTTTGCGGTATTTCTATTTTTTAACTATAGCTATTCGAAGAAGAAATCGTGTCACAAATCTATGATTTCCTTGAAAAAAATAAAAACAAATAAAAAGTACAACATAGATTTTATTTTTTACTCAGAATGCATATTAAAATCAAAACTTATGTGCAGAATTTGAAGTACATTTATTATTTTTTTTGGAATTTTAAGAGATTTACAGTTTTGATAAAGTCGCTTTGTGTGGGAGGTATTCGTGGTTTTCATTCGATTTGGTTGAATATCATACTTAAAGCGGATATTAAATATAAAAAGTCACATACAAAATTTAAAATCCATATATAACGTTTTGTGGAATTTAAAGAGCTTTTGCCGTTTTGAGAAAATCAGTTTGTATGGGAGGCAGGCGTGGTTTTCATCCGATTTGTTTCATTATCGATCGTGATCTTTATATTTTAGATGAAAGCTTAAATACCAAATTTCATTACGATAGCTTTAAAATGACGGCTGTAATCGAGTCGACTGACGGAAAGACGGGCAGAAATTTTTTGAAGTGAAAACATCTTTAGGCGCGTTGAGCGATTTTTGGTAGAGAGTAAATCTTTGGTTTGCGTTATCATTGTAGCGAGTAGCTTTCGTCGTCAATACAGAGAGCGAGTAGCTGTCGTTTGACATTGATTATTACAGTGCTTCCACAACGTAGATTGTGTAATTACTCCAGTGCTTCTCAAACTTTTTCGGGTTTGATTTACTCCAGTGCTTGTCGAACTGTTATTGCAGTGACTTCTGAACTGTTGGTTGTAGTGACTCTCAAACTGTTGGACTTTTTACTTTGTAAAGGGTGTCACGGTCTAATTGACGCACTTACGTTTCTGAATTGTGTAGGGTTCTTATTCTAGTGATTTTTGGTGTTTGCCTTTCACTTTGTGCAGGGTGAGTAAAATATGCTGCGTATAGGCGACTCGGCATTTGTCCAGATAAGGCTGTTCCTGCTTTAGGAAAACCTTTAAATGGTATTGGTATGGGTGTAAAAGGGCCAAACTTAGTGTTAGTTGATGGTAAATGTGGAACCGGGTTTCGTCCAGGTGTGAGGGAGTCCGGCATTCGTATGGGCCCAAAAATAAGAGGTGTGGGTGTTAGTGCTTTATGTTTGCCAGAAAAGGGTGAACCTAAAAGGAAACTTAGTGGTTGTGAGGAGACATTGGAGATAGAACGACGGAATTTAAAGACCCTAAAGCTGCAGAAGTCCAATATTTCGGTTGGAAAGGGAAAGGCTGTAAAAGGAGTTCGTGGATTGGTCTGGTCTAACTCTGCTGGTTCAATGGTGGGTAAGACCCCAAAAGCAAAAGACGATGTGAATCTTCGTTAAAGCTTCCAGAATCGGCGGAGACGGCTGTGAAGAAGAAAGGTAAGAAACTGTGGTCTCTAGCATGGATATCATCAGAAAAATTAAATTAATTTCGAGTGACCTATTTAAAGTAGCACTCGAATGTGCAATGAGAGGTGAACATTTACAGGCTTTTACTGGGGTTGCTAGCCGCTATGAAGAAATAATCTAAGAGGTATGAAAGTGAACGTCTGTATGAACGTCGGGAGCTGTTTCCGGCAATGAAAGATAGTTCGCCTCCTGTTGTAGGCGCTCAGAGTAGCGCATTGGTTACCGCTCTTCCGGTGGCACAGGCTGTTCTACCTGTGTTCTTGCCGGCTGCTCAGCAGGCAAAGCCGATTGAGACATGGTCCTTGGTTGTGCGCAGCAAGACCAAATCAAAGGAGGTTGTTGACGTGGTGGTTATAGAGGTTGGCCCCACTCTTGAAGTAAGGGTACATGAGGTGAAGCCAATAATAGGTGGTGGTGTGGTTATTCGTACCCCTTCCGGAGCTGAGCTAGAAAAGATTAGAAAGAATGTAAAATTTTGCGGAGGTAGGCCTGGAGGTTTATGCAAATAAGCTAAAAGGAAGGAAAATACGTGTTTCTAGGGTTCATTCCATGCTCACTCCTGATGAATTCATGAGTGATATGTATGAGATGAAGCTTAAGTCTAAAAAATTAGTCCTGATTTTTTTAGGAAGAGTTGCTTCTATACTAGGGATGTGCAACTGCCAGCAAAAGTCGACTTCGACTTTTTCAGCAGTTATAATAGTAAAAGTCGACTCATCGACTTCTTGAACTTTGAAAAGTCGAGTTTTCAACTTTTTTTGATTTTTTTCGTATAGCAGGGTTCACATGATCCTACATGTTGTCAAGCCTGGTGTGATGGCCTTGAATTTAGAACATTTCAAATTCAAGAGAACATGTTGTCAATCGGCTGTATCGAGCGTTCGAACGGTCTAATATGAGGCTTGTCCTACAATGCGTGACAACGTGTAGGACCATGTGAACCTCGCTATTGACTTTTGTACCGCTTTTGTTTGGCAGTTAAAACGCAAATAATTCAATATGAAAAATATATTTTATTGTTAAAAAATAAAAAAGTTTAGTTAATAAATATAAAAAAATTGAAATTTTAGTTCTTAAATAGACAATAATTTTGTGCATAAGTGAATGCACAATTAAAGGAACCACCAACATGTTAAGATGTTCTGGCGAAATGAGACCACCATGGAAAAATAACATTTCGGATGATACCGAAGTTGCAACAATTGACAAATATTTTTGGGCGACGTCCCAAATAAAAATAATTTTCTTGCAAATAAATTCCTATTTCTAAAGAAAGGGCACTAAGATGTATAATCAAATTTTTAAATTTACGGACACAAGAGTTGCCAACGCATTTATTTGTCTTTGAACAGCGATTTCGTTTTTTAGTTTAGAGAAGAGCAGTGTAGCTAGTATATTTATGTCGAATTGCTCACAAACATATGAAAAATATGTATGAAATTAACATTAAGTCTTAAAATATTAGTTTTGAGGTCTTTAAGAAGAGCTGCTGCTTAACGACTCAGTGGAAGTCTGACGGCAATCGTAAATTAGATGTTCTATTAGAGTGCAGTATCCTTGTTGCTAATGCACTCCTTGACGCAAAGCGATGATACATCAAATGATTTTCTTTTGAAAAAAAAAGAGTTAAGACCAGTTATGGCATGCTACCGATGCCTAGGCTTCATCAGTAACTGTAAGAATAAGAATAATGTTTGCTACCGATTTAGCCTTACCATGTTGGTGAGGCTAAATGCAAAAATGCATTACATTGTCGAATTGCTCTTTCAGGGGATTGCCATTGATGCATTTATTGTTATAGGTGGATTGTCCAATTTATAGAAACATAGTTGAGCGTCAGAATTCTAGACATTAATGAGCATAAAAATGATGCACTTAAACTGTCAGGGAGCATATGCAGTCATGTGTGACCTTGGACAGTTATTGTTAGAAAATGGTGTTAGTTTTGCACTGATTCAGGAGCCATATGCAGCCCATGGTTATATCGGAAGCCTCTCTGCTGGCATGCGGGTGTTTTCTGATCTCAGAGCGAACTCTGCCTTTGTTTTGTGTTAGACCTTCCTATGTTGCACTTGTGTGAAGATATATACTAAAACATAGTGCTCTCTGTATTTTATTTAATATTAACTCTATTAAATTTTAATGTAATAATATAGTTTGGTATAATCCATACCCTATACTTTTATATAAAAAAGAAACTTTGAAAAAGTTATCATGTTTGTGGCAGCAGGTAAACTCAAGAACCACTGAACGGATTTATGTGAAATTTTCACAACTCGAATCAGAATTGATGGTTCATGTATTCTCAAAATTTTGATATTTATGATAGCGAACAAGTTATTCACTGAGAAACTGTCTTAAATCTAAATTTTTAGTAAAATTCGGTACGTTTTCCCGTTTCCTGCCTACCTGCCGTTCCTTGCAGCTATAGTTTCGTTGTTGTTGCGTGTTTCTTTGTAACTACAAAAACAGCTATTCGTTGGGATGAAAAGAGAAACACGTGTGTAGTTTTTATGGCATTAATTTAATAAACCACGAAATAAAGCAATTATTGTGCAGATAAAATAATAAGTAACACATTTTTATTGTAATATTTTGTTTGGAAAATACAATTTTAAGGCTTGTTGAGAAGTCAAAAATATTAAATAGAGTTTTTGCAATTCATTAGTGTGGTTGAATGATTTCATATTGTTCGAATGTAATTCTTTTAAAATAAAATTTGTTACTATTTAAATATGTTGAAAAGTACGTTTGTTGAAGCATAAATTGAGTGTTGCTTTAGCTTTATGATTGTACAAATATTTAATAAACCCAACCTCAGTATATGTACCAATACTAATACCAAAAAGTTGTAAATGGGAACCTATTTTGGCAATCTTATCGTATTTTCTTTAGGTATTGTCAATACAAAATTTAAATTTCCATACAAATTTCACATTCAAATTTTAAAATATTTATAACTAATATTGAACCTATTATACTCTCTTTTTTAAAAAAAGCAAAGTTTGGTGTATTTTATAAAGTTGAATAAAAAAAGGGAGTTTAATAACTTTAAAAATCATATTAAATGTAATTAAGTTGTAAGCAAAATAATTGGAGTTTGCCTTGAAGGACTAGATTCAAAAACTGCACCCTCAAATTTTAAGCCGACTCTAAGGCTAATATCTACGTTTACAGAAGATTTATTCAAAGAAAAGAAAATTCTTACCGAGCTTGGTTTTTTAAATAAAAAACTAATGAAATGCAGATACAATGAAAGACGTTTTGGCAAAAAAAAAAAAAAAAAAAAAAAAAAAAAGAAAGAAAGAAATCATGCCAAGTATTTTAGTATTATATGCTTTTAGCTTTTTTCCATATACTGGAAAAATTTAAAAGGTTTTGTACTCCAGTCAACGCCAACATTTTCCTGTCATCAAACTTTTTTCCAATCGTTGTGAACCGAAGGACTTAAACGCTACGAATTACTTAGATTTGAGTTGGATCTACATTCATATTATGATATTCGTTGTACTCTACATTAATTATAGGCCCGAGCTATGGTCTATTTTTAGCTAATTCAAGTTTATTAAAATCATCACAAATTCCCACAGTAAAACTAATATATATTTAAAATTTTACCTTGTTTTATTTTTTTTTTATTAGCAAGACCAAGCTAATACAGAATAGATATCTGCAGCGATTATTCAAAAATCATTTATTCATAGAAAAGAAAAGCTTAACAAAGCTTAATTTTTGAAATAATAAAAAACTATTGAATGCAGATACGATGAAATTTATGTGCAAAAAAAAATTATTTTAGTTTTATATGTACTGGAGAAATGTAGAAAGTGTTTGAATCAGAGTCAACGCATGGATTTATGCGCCACATGTTACAAGGCCAGTGCTATGTTCCTGCTTTAACCAATAGTTAATTAAAATCTTCTTCACAAATTCTCACTATATTATTAATTGTGGGTTATCTTAAGAATAGATATCAAGAATCTTAGGACCGAGACGAATACCGAAAAAGTATCCAATGCGAACCTTTACAAGGCAATCAAGCGTGCTAAGGTTTTAAGTTTTTGGTTAAAAATTCTTTTAATGCCATATGAAATCTATGAAAGGTTGTTTTGTTTTTTGTTAAAAAAAAAATAACTTTGGCTAAGGTCATTACAAAGATTGCTACAAGATTGCGTTTATTTATAATTCCTTATGCGTGGAACACAGCTACATTAACAACTCAGTTATGTCTTAAGTCGACTTAGCGATTATTTCTTATCGACACAAATATATTAGGGGTACTCACGATTCAGTGCACTTTTCAGTGCAATCGTGCAGTTAGGTTTTCGTGGAAACACTACCTTCATTATTTCAAAACTGTCAAAGTTTTTTAATGCACACAAGTGCACAACTGCTCAAGTCTTGAAGTCCTCAAGTTTGAGGCAATAGTAGAGGCAAGTGTACTTAATCGTGAGTACCCCTATTGTTTTATCTAGGGTGGACTATTTTTTGACATTTCCTTTGTGTCATGTTTTTTATAGTTTTGGTGGTTGCCGCTTTTATTTCACTTTTATTTTAATGAGAATGGAATCGCATCAATATCTGAAATTTCCCAAAAAGAATTAAAGCTGTTATTTGCGTTACTGTAACAAAAAAAAATTGTTTCCGTATCGCGAGCAAAGCCGCGGAGGGTTACTTGTTAATATATAGAACATTATCTTAATATAAAATATTTTGAAGGAAATAATCAAACGGGAAGAGGGTGAAAATGTAAAAATAATATTTCCATTTTTTTTGCATGAAAATGCGTATATAGCAGTATAGCAGGACAATGTCTACCCAGGAATACTAGTGTTTTATATAAAGATTTTAACTTCGGTCTGCAATCCCCTCACTGCTACACTATTTTTTTTAAGGGACCGATTCTTATTAAAAAATAGTCAAAAGTTTCCTCCCTCTTCAAGGTGAATTGATACCAATTTTCAGAGTTCAATGCCCCACTGTGAGGCGAAATATTTTGCTTAAGAAATGGTTCTCATCGAGAGCGGCTAAACAGCTTTGGGAACGTATTCTACGCATCATAACCTATAGAAAAAAAAAAAATTGTGACTTAGGTCGAATTTTAAATCTTTTCCCAAATTGCAAAAAATGTCGAAAAAGGAATCTATGTTTGTAATAGTTTTTTTACGATGTAATTAAAAGTTTAAATTTTTTAGCACCTAAAATCCAGACATTTTTTTATAAACCCACCCAAAAAATAGTAAGATACTAAAAAAATAAGTTTGGCTATTTTTTAAGTATTCATTCAGAAAAAAAGTTAAAAAAATTTGGAACGCAGTGAAAGTGAAATTAATGGGTTGAAAGAAATTTTAAAAATAATATTGAAATAATTTCTTACCATTACGTTTTCCAACATACAATGAAAGAATAATAGATATTTATGGAAATTGAAGGCAAAAACTATGAAATTTTCATTAAAACTTAATCGAAAAAAATTTATAGTTACATCCTAGAATTATAGAGATGTAACTAATTTTTCTTAAAAAAAGGCCTTAATTTAAATATCATATTAAATCCCTCTTTGAAAAATTTTAACTAGGGGACCGCTGTAAGCACCCAAAGTTTTTCAAAACGGCCAATTTTAAGAGAAGAGTAAAAATAGGGCCAATCGTATTCTTGAAATTGACTCCGAAATTCGAAGTCTTCATTTGGGTCTGTCGGGCCTATAAATTGGGGCTGTGACTTTTTTATCTGCACGAGTGGTTGACGCCACTGTGAAAATGACTATTTCTAGAGTGAGCCAATAGTTGTTCTAAACATATTTTTGGCGGGTCGTTAGGAAAAAAAAGCTTTAGCTTTTTTTGTTTATGCTGGCTACAGAAGCACATAAACAAAAAAAGGCACACTCATGAATGCTAACCGTTATTTGCTTGCTAAAAATAAACAAACTTGCAGAATCAATTTTTCAATTAAGCCTTAAAGTTTTATAAATTTTTAATAAGCGGTTTGCAGCAACAAAACAACCGCCAACAGATGCAACCAACTTCCGGTCATTTTGTCAAATTGGCAAAGTGGCGAAAAATGACAGCGCAGGCAATGATTTTTTGTCCGCAAATACTTAATTTGCTTATTAGGCAAATAGAAAAGCAAATAAACCTAACAAAAACTCACACACATGCCGCTGTAACTAAATTAGTTGCCTTAACACTAGCGAGCAACAACTACAACAGGGAATAATCAAAAAGTGTAGCCAAAAAAACCGCTAATCAAAAACACAGGTTGATGCCATGTTTGGAACGGAATGTTTATAAGTGCCAATGAGCAGGAAGAAAATGCCACAAATCGCAAACATAAACAGTGCCACACTCGCAGATACACGCACACACACACACACACACGATCATACAACAGTTTTGCCGCTAAAACGGATGCTGTGTGCTCAGCGCTTTGACACGCTTTTGATGAGTGACGCGTAAATATTGGGAAATGCGGAAAATTAAATAGCTGTTTTTTCACACAAAAACACACTCAGCTTGAAAATCTTTCGTATATGTGTGTGTGTTAAAATTTATGGTGTTGAATAGAAAATAGAAATCATACGTCCTACCGTCGCCATATTGTGGTACATGCTGTGCTAGCTTCCGACAAATGGCTCCATCAAAAAAGTGCGTAACAGGTCCCTTCGTTCATTCTCGATATTAAATTACGAAAAACATATGTAGACAAATGATTGTACAAAACTTAAGCGCTGTTTGATTTTCGCTTAGGTTGATATAAGCTCAAAAATCTTACCTACCATCATTGATGATGTTCTGTCCTTCGCTTCGACAGGCATGACGAAAATTGCACCAATTTGCATATTTTGTGAATCATCTTTGTGGTAAGCTGCCATGACCATTGACTGCCAGATGCGCCACTTTAACAACTGGCAGGTGTTGGCTACTAATTCTTAGTACGGATTAAAGTTTGTTGGATGAATACATATTTTTGGCCGCTTTGTCCAACGCCGCTTATTCTGACGTAAGGTGTTACACGTAAGCGCTTTGATCAGAAAAAGTGATGCTCGTTTTGCTCGTTTGACGTTTGACAGACGTTTAACGTTAGTTTTTTACACTCTATATCGAATTGATAAAATTGTTTTGGCCTTTTTTTATGATAACCACATGCGTGCTACATTCAATTATGGAAAAACGCGTGTGTTAAGAATGCGTCAAAAACATTGACCCCTGCGTACACTCTGGTTTGAGTAATTGATCATAGATATCAGTTCAATTTACAGCATAACAATTTCTTTGCAAAGATAGGTCAAATGATATTGTTTTAAAGTTTCGTCTTAGAAACTTGAAGCGAAACTTCTAATGGCACGATTGAGTGAGTAATTCCAAAAAGATGAAACGGAAGTGGACTGGAACCGCTATGGGTAAGGCCCTTTCTGCACTATGCCCAGCAAAATTTTTGGCTCAAATGTGAAATGCATTCTTAGGGACAATGTTTCTAGAAGACATTCTGTAAATCCAATTGTGCTTCTTCTTAGCCTTATCAAGAAGTGCTTTCAAGAGGCATTATCATAAGTTACTGCTGACAGACATGCAAATATCATTTAAATTCAATTAATAAATAAAAAATTATATATAATTGTAGTATATGTTTTAGATATTTTCCGTGGGATTTCTTGAACCCCGAACAAAACCCAACCACTTCCTACTTCCAATTAGAGAACTGCACAAGTCTACTTGAAGTCTATTTCAAGTACTTGCTTAAAATACAAGTTCAAGCTTGCTTGAGCTTGATAATTTTCAATCAAGTATAACTTGAATATAAATAAGACCACGACAGCTGGCGACTTGCAAGTATGCTAGTTTATAAGCGAACGGCACGAAGTCCCAAGTAAAGGAAAACTTGATGCCTTCGGCAAAAAGCTTGAAAAGCTTGAAATTGAAGGCAAGTATCCAATTAAAAAGCAAGTATCCAAAAACTTCAATGAGCTTATGTAGGAAAAGCTTTAGCGTATTAGGACTTTTAAGGGTTCTGAGGACTCTGTGGTTGGCAGTTTTAGAGGGTAGCTGATTTCGGAATTGAAGTCAAAATTTAAAATTCAAGATGACAAATGAGTTGGATTTAAATAGATTTTTTGTATTTTTGCGAATTCTTGAAATTTTGAAATTCTGACAATGTATTTGATTTCGAATCTAATGTCAGTTTTAAAATTTAAGATGAAGGTTAGGGTTGCCATCTAATAATATATATTTTTAAGAGTTTTGAACATCATTTAACAGTGTTAGGGGTCGCTGATTTCGAATCTGAATTTAGAATTTTAAAATTCAACATGATGGATAGGGTTGCCACCTAATTAAAAATTCAGATTCGAATTCAGTGATCCCCAAACACTGTTAAATGATGTTTAAAACTTTTTAAAATACATATTATAAGGTGGCAACTCTATTACACAAAAATTACATAATTTTGAAATTCTGACAATGGATTCGAATTCAGCGACCCATTTTTACCTAGTGCTCGCGCCAGCACGGAATTCATAAAAATAAGAAAATTAGGTGGCAGCCCTATCTACTATATTGAATTTTAAAATTCTTAGTTCAGATTCGAAATCAGCGACTTTCTAACACTGTTAAATGATGTTTAAAACTCTCAAAAAATATATATTGTATAATGAGGTGGCAGCCTTATTATACAATAATTACATAATTTTGAAATTCGGACAACGGAGTCGGATTCAGCGATCCATTTTTGCCTAGTGTTCGCGCCAGCACTGTATCCGCCATCTTGAATTTTAAATTTTGACATCTATTCCAAAATCAGCTACCCCTTAAAACTGCCAACCACGGAGTCCACAGAACCCTTAAAAGTCCTATTACGCGTAAGCTTTCTCTACACAAGCACATTGATTTTTTTGGATACTTGCTTCAAATTCAATTAATTAGATACTTGCGAGCTTATAAGCTTTTTAATGTTGGAATGTTAATGTTGGATGGTCAGAACTCAGTTTGAAATAGAAAAAAAGATCAAGATTTTTTTCTTATTTTGATAAATAAAAAATACTGCCTAACATGAAATTTAACAATTTCGTTCATACTCCATTTTGGTTGTTATTTCTTTAAAACACTTCTTAACAATAATTATGAAATCAATTGGATCCCATGGAATAGCTAGCAAACTCAGAAACTCAACATTTTCCACTTTTGGTACCCTGTATATAAAACCTAATATTCATTTTTTTAAAAAGGTTATAAAATTGTTTTCAAGCATACATTTACAGACCCGCAGTCTCTAAATGCTCATCCCGCGAAACTGGTGTAGTGGCCACCCAGTGATGCTAGCTACTGCTTATTAAAATCCGCAAAATTTGTCAAAAAAATCCGCTAAACCCGCTAATTAGTTTTTTTATTTAATTTTATTAATATTTTTATAACAAAATATTAATATAAATAGATATTACAATAAACTAAAAAAAAAAAATTACAAAAACTATCAATTCTAGTTCTAATTACAAAAAAAATCTAATGTATAAAAATATCGTGTAACGGTGTTTGCTACAGAACTCCTCCGAAACGGCTCGACCGATTTTGATTAAATTTTGTATGTGTATTTAGTAGACATGAGAATAGGTTATGAAGTATATTTCACTCTCTTACCCCTAGTGGGCGTTGCACCTCCCATACAACTCAAATTTGTGATATCGAATATCTTTGGAGTTGTAAGCCGCTTAGCCTCGGAATTCGGTATTCGACCACAATTTACACGTGCCGCTTCGCTGATAATATTTTATGGGAGTTGGGCAAGGGGGAGTGGCACCTTCCATACAATCCAAATTTGTGATATCAAATAGCTTTGGAGTTATAGGCCACACAGTCTCGGAATTCGGTATTCGAACTCAATTAACACAAGCAGATTTACTGATAACTTTGTATGGGGTTGGAAAAGGGGGCGTGGCACCCCATAAAACCTAAATCTGAGAAATTCAACAGGTTTTGAGTTATAGGTCGTACAGCCATGGAATTCAGTAATCAACCACAATTTACATATGCAGTTTCACTGATAACATTTTATTCGCGTTTGGCAACGGGGCCGTGGCAGCAACGCGCAGGGTTTAAGCTAGTAAAAGTATATATTTATTGAAATCAATCCATTCTTCAAAATATCTTATTTTACATACGGAGAAGTGCTCAATCATCTTCAAAATTAATAATAGCACGGTGCTAAAAAAACAAAAAATTGGATGTACTTTTGAAGTGACATAGCAAAGGTTGTAGATCTGGTCGAGTACAACATGACACCATACTTGAAATTGTTAATACCGTTTACCGTTAAAAAACTGATTTTTAGTTACTCGACGCATTAAACAATCATTAACTAAGCAATTTTTTTACCGATTTTCGATTTTAAAACGGCTTTCGAAAGATATAGCTTTTAAAAGATGTACATGTCTTAAGAACTTTTAAAATAACTTTTTGAGTTATAATCGGCCAAACCTAACATTTTTACCTTTTTTCAAATTTTTTCAGCTTTGGGGATTATTTACTGCGAAAGTTTTGTTAAAAGCTACTATAAACGTAATAATTTTATAAAAGTACTTTTTATTATGAATAAAATGAATGTTTATTTATGAAAATCGGATGAAAATTGACTGAATTATTAAATTTGTTTATAAATAAGAAATTACGCCTTCATTGCTCAATGGGTCACTTGAAATGCATCACTTTGACGGTTCTATTAAAGATATTTTTATGAATTTTTTAAAAATATGAGTATTTTGTTGATTTTCTATGATTTAAACTCAAATTCTAAATGTTTTATAGTTTAAAACATTCTTGATTTTAAATACAAATTCTAATTGTTTGATAGTTTAAAATCGTTTATTGAGCTTTAGAATATGAAAATGAAAACATCACTAGCTGATTCTAATGCGTTTTTCGGCCCTGCTACAGGCTTCATCAGAAATCTTTGTGATGCCACCGGCGGGAATCGAACCCGTGGTCGCCGTGCAAGCGCTTTTTAGCGCACTACACCACAGAGGCGATCCGATTTCAGTATCAATTTCTCAGTTTTTCTCCCTTTCATATTACCGAGCATCAACGCTCTATTTTGCTTTACTTTAGTTTATGCTTATGCTATTATTATGGAGTCCAACAATCTGTTGGAAATCGCCACTCGATTCCTGCCGGTGCCATCACAAAGATTTCTGATGAAGCCTGTAGCTGGGCCCAAATTGCAATAAAATCAGATAGTGATGTTTCCTTTTCATATTGAAAAATGTTGTTGTTTCGTTAGAGCCATTAATTGTTGTAACCTGACCGAAAGCTCAATAAACGATTTTTAACTATCAAACAACTAGAATTTGTAATTAAAATCAAGAATGATTTAAATTATTGAACATTTAGAATTTGTATTTAAATCATAGAAAATCAAATTTAAAAATGTAATGTTTTTGGATTGTAAAACAACTATTTAATATTTAATAAACACATTACCTTAATCTTTAGTAATAAAACTCATTTTCTGTTTGTTTGGCCTTTATACAAATCTAAACGGCTCAGAGGATTTCGCTGAAACTAGATGTACATATTAAGTGCATCTTATATTAAATTTTTACATATTTAGCTCTTTCCACGCCCCCTCCGAAATTTTTCAAATAGCGGTAATTTTTTTATTATAATACTTTTTGGTATCGGAGTTTCTTGTGTATTTAGGCTGTGTGCGAATTGATCTAATGCGACTTAAACTAAATAGTATCGATAGGGCAGTGCTTCCTAATATAGGAAGCATTTAGGTAGCTCGATAATTTCCTAAACTATTTAGGAAGTACTGCCTTATCGACCCAATTTATTTTAGGTCGCATTTAGATCAATTCGCACACAGCCTTAATTTCAAAAATTTTTTGTTTTTGTGACATCAAAAACACTCACATATATTAAAAAATGAAGAAATTTTCAGCACAACCGATTTTTCATAAAACATCGTTACCTAAGAATGAGAAAAAACGACATGAAAATCATTGTTTGGTCTTTCGATGCATTCTCCGCTGTCCATTGATATATTTCATTCAAATTTTTTTTGTACAAAAGTTCAATAAAAGCACTTCACAAAAACAGTTTCAACTATACCGTTAGGTTAGTGTATACATGTTTTATGATTATGTCAAAAGAGGTCCAAAATATTGACTTTTTACTCAAAAAATGATTCAAAAATTGTTATTGTTATAAAATTAAAATCAAGTAAAAATTGCACATCTGGCTACCTTTTATATGACCATGCATTTTTTTCCAAAAATTCTTTCAGCTAAGCGCAAAAATTATTTAACTGTTTTACCCATTTTGATTTTTTCGCGAAATTTATTTTTTCCAAAAGGTTGTTTTTATATTTTTTACAAAAAAGTCAAGTCTTAAAAATAATTTATGTAAAAAAATTACCCCAATATCTCTTTCCAATCAAAAGTTATGGCTAAAAATCTATTTTTTTTTCATACCTGACTATGTAACTCTTAATAAAACTGAGTATTGTTTAAAATTTATCTATATCCTTTGAGCGCCCCTGCCCTCATTTTTCTCTAAGAATGCAGTTGTGTGTCTAGAGCAACTACAAACATTTTGGTTCACATGAAATCTTCCCTATAGTAAATCTACTTACGTTATTGCCTTAAATTAAAAATTATATGGAAATCAAAGTTTTTACTTTCAATGCAAATATTTCCGGTGTTTTTAAATATATTTCATTAAATTTTTTTTTTGTTCAAAATTTCAATATGTTTCTTAATATAAATTTTTGTTTTTTTTTTTTTTTTTTTAGAAAAAGATCAAAGAACCAAGGCATGCGCCTTATACAAACAAAGTTTGGTCTTTGACCTGAAAGGAAAGGGATAGATTATTTAGAGGAATTGATTGGAACTATACGTGAATTATTGATTAGGGGAAACAACTGCGAAAGACACTTTGAATTGCTTTTTAACCGAGGCTAGTGTTATGCCTTAACCTCGGCAAGCATTTCAAGCCCTTAGTTGTTCCATTCCTTCACATTTTCCACAATTTAGTTGTGAATTTTTAGTTTTCCATAATTCTTAAATGTAGGACAAAGAAATAACAAAGAAAGTGAAAAGAACCATCCCCGAACCCGGATTCGAACCAGGGACCTTTGGGTTGAAAGTCTAGCGCACTCTCCACTAGACTACAAAGGCCGACTATGTTTAGATGTTAACATGTCCATATCTCAAGAACCCTTTGAGTCCCACCATAACTTTCTTATTGTTGAAAAGAATTTTGCTAGCTTTAAGATTAAATAAATATTTAAATTATTTTGAATTTTTAAAATGTGTTTTTCGTACCTCTTCTTTGAAATCAAATAGCTCACTGCAAGGAATGGAACCCCAAACACCAAAATTTTCCAAAAATATTTTTTGATTAAAGTCCGTTTAATTAGCTTTTTTCTTACGGTAATTCAAACTTAAAATTCAACACGTTTTTCATTATTTCAGAATTTAAAAAACATTTAATCGATAAGTGTATAATGAAATGCTTACATAAATTACTCTTGAGTAACATGGGGTATATCAGCTAGTGTTTAATAAAATGACTTGCAAATAAATTTGAAAAAGTTGCCGTTTTTTCCGCCTGAGAAACTAGAGACCTACCTTAATGTAGAAACTGTTGTAAGCTTCTCGTTGTTATTGTTAATGTGAAAATGACTTTATTTAATGTTTACTACGAAAAAGTGAATGAATTCCGGAAAGCATGTGAATTTCATTGTATCTCTGAATGACTCCCGTTTAAAGCTTAAAACAAAATTACGCGCAGCTCATATCCAAAGATACTCGAACTATAGTTGGCGCGACGTATGCCAGTGCCGATAATTTGCATGATTTACATATTAAAGCTTAAAGCTGGAAAAATTTGCAAAGCTTTTAACTTAAAATCCAATTGAGTAATAAAGGCCGCACGCTAACACGAAATACGTCACAAGCGTCTCCGTCATACGCTGTGGAATGAATCATGCAGAGCCCAAGTTGGATTAAACTTGAATGTTGTTTTGCTTGTTCGAAAACCATGTAACTGAGTCTTGCTGAATTGCAGAAGAGCAAAAATGTTGTATGTATTTGCGTGGGTTCTCTCGAATTGATGGAGCCTCCACAAATTCTCACACTTGCGCATAAGCTCCAAGGGGCGGTGACCAACTGGGAACGAAGCCTTATCTCAAAATTTGGGTGACGGCGATTGTTTGGTTGGTTTTAGTGTTGTTTTTGCTATGCAACGACGGCAAAAACAATGATAAGTTTGACGATTAAGCTTATACTTTGGTGCTATTTTTTATTTAAATTGGCGCATAAGTTTATTTCGGTAAAACTTTTAGAGTTGTAAAACATTTTTTAATATGTTTTTTAATACAACTTAGTAATTATTTTTCCACATTTCATAACTTGAAATACGAAGTTGTTACTGTGTTATTGTTTATTTGCACATGCTAAATTGTTGATGTTTTGCATTGAAAATAGCAATTCAACATAACAGCTCCAATAACTTTCTGAAAGACAACGTTTGTTTTTTTAAAAAAGTAATTTTTTACAACACTACTAGATGATATACCCGGTGTTACTCGAGAGTAATTTATAAAAACATTTTAATATACACTTCTCGATTAAATGTTTTTTTAAACTTTGAAATTTTGAAAAACATGTTTAATTTTAAATTTGAGTCCATTTTAAAAATATTAGTTAAACAATTTACCGTGCTTTTTTTAACGAAGGAATAATTTTATCACTGTTTTTTCACAATCAAAAATTGGTTTTTAGTTTTAAATTGAATTTACTGGTTACTGGTAAGAATTTTATTTGCACTTCGCATATGGAAATCCAATTTGTGAAAAAAAGGAAAATGGCCACCAATCTTTTTAAATTTTCTAGTAGTTTTTTTCAGTTGTAAAATAACAATTGGTTTGTGTCTAAAATAAAAAATAAAATAAACTGAGTCTGATAGTTAATTTCTTAAATCTTCAGAATTCCTTTTTTATGCGAAAAATTGTAAAGTCGTTTCTTAATGTAAATTAGCAAAAAGGTGTAAGTTAAGAAAGCAGTCGCTTTTTAATTTCCAATTACAGTGTATACAGCAATATGTTACGAAAGAACTGCAAGAACAGTGCAAAAAGAGCGCGCTTACTGCTAATTTAGAACATTTTCCAGCATACTTTCACGGCTAAAGCTTAGTATGCTGTAGAAACGAAATTTTTCAGGCATTTCCCAGTCGGCATTTTAGCTAGCGATACGCAAAAGAAAGCATGCTAGTAGTGCTCTTATTGGCGTCAATATACCTTCCATGATCGCTGCATTGATGAGTGCTTCTGTAAGGCCTACCTTTTGAAGGTTTGGAGTCATTTCCTGTTATTTTATACTAGCTGAACCCGGTGTGCTTCGCTACTCCCATCGTTATAAAATAAAATTAAAAGTATTTATATAATTTTCACGCCATCGAATTTTCGAAATAAGTCCACCCCAGCGCCACCTACCGTGTCCATTTATACACAAATTATTTTCTTATGATCAAACAAACATACATTCTGAATTTCAGTTAAATTGGTCCATAAATTCAAATTTTCTGAAAATTTTTTACCTGAAAATTTCATCAAAATCGGCCGAGCCGTTTTAGAGTCCATACGTTACATACATACACACATCCTATTTTATATATATAGATGAAAATTTTTTTTTAAAAATTTAAAAAAAATTATAAATGATCAGATCAATTAAAAAAAAATTAAATCTTAAAGAAAAAAACAAAAAAAAAGAATTTTTTTTTGTCCGAGCTGGGACGCGAACCCAGGTCTCCGAAATCTAACACATTGCATATCACATTATATGAAAACTTTTATATGGAAAAATTCTAAGTCTTTTCTATTATTTTTGTATGAAGAAATTTACAAAAGAATTCCAAAAATTTTTTAAATTAACAGAAAAATTTGTAAAAAAATGTAGATTTTTAAAAAAATACAAAAAAAAAATTTTTTTGGTCGGAGCTGGGTCGCGAACCCGCGCTCCCGAAAGCTTACTTTCATTTGTAATGATGCAAAATAAGCTGAAGTTTGTTAACAACTGAGGTGGACGAGTGGGTAAGATGTCAGACCGCCAGGTGAGAGGACGCTGGTTCAAATCTGGAAATTTTTAAAAGTTTTTTTATTTCAAGCTGATATTTATATTGCTTTTCTCTCTAATGTACATTCTAAAGAAGGGCTTCTAGCAAGCTTCTTTAGAGTCGCGAGAGAGGGAGGCCTAGAAAATTTTCTCGTTTCATATAAAAAAGCTTATGGGCTTGAAAACGAGCACGGAAGGGCTAAGAAATCCATATGATGGTCTGCTAGAAGCGCTTCAAAGACCTGCTTTTGCCCACTGGGTTAATTCTACACGCGAAGTTTTGGTGTCGACTCTATACTAACACTTACTTACCATAACGTGTTTGTTGAATGTGTTAATTGAACATTATTGGTTAATGTCAAATTTCTACGCCAATTAAATGTATCGACATTAAAAAAACCGCGAAATTTTGACTTTTTAATTCTCCAATCATGCTTGTAAATTTGGTCAAATTTTACGGTTCAACAGCGTATTAACCAACGAAAAAAAAATGTCGCTACCTTTTCGCTGTCAAAAACGCAATGCATTTCTTACGGAAAATTTATTTTCGTTTCTGCTTAAACTTTAAGTTTAGTATGCTGTAGGAACAAAAATTCTTATTTATTTAATTTTCAATTACAACCAATGGTAGTTGAACATTTATTTTTTGTTGGTTAGTACGCTGTTGAACCGAAAAATTTGTTCAATGCAGCCAAGCTTACAACCATGATTGGAGAGTTAAAATGTTAAAATTTCGTTGTCTTTTATATGTCGATACAATTAATTTCCGTGGAATTTTAGCCATAACTTTTGATTGGAAAGAGATATTGGGTTAATTTTTTTACATAAATTATTTTTGAGACTTGAATTTTCTGTAAAAAATATAAAAACAACATTTTGGAAAAAAATGAATTTCGCGAAAAAAATCAAAAAACCTCGTGTTTTGATAACAAAAACAGTAAAATAATTTTTGCGCTTAGCTGGAAGAATTTTTGCAAATAAATGCTATGTTATATGAAAGGTAGCCGGATGTGCAATTTTCAGTTGATTTAATTTTTACAACAAAAACAATTATTGAGCCATTTTTTGAGTAAAAAGTCAATGTTTTGGACCTTTTTGGACATAATTATAAAACATAGTCTAACTAACTTAACGGTACAGTTCAACCTATTTTTGTAAAGTGATTTTATTGAACTTTTGAACAAAAAAAATTTGAATGAAATGTATTAATCGACAGACCAAACTTTGATTTTCATGTCGTTTTTTTCTCATTCTTAGGTTGATGTTTTATGAAAAAGTCGCTGTACTGAAAATTTGTACAATTTTGAATATATGTGAGCGTTTTTGATGCCAAAATAACAGAAATTATTTAAAATTAAATACGCAAAAAACGCCTATTCCAAAAAGTATTATAACAACAAAATACCCGTTAGTTGTAAAATTTCTAAGGGGGCGTGGCAAAAACTAAGTATGTAACCTTTTAAGTTGGGATGCACTTAATATGTATACCTAGTTTGAGCGAAATCCGTTGAGCCGTTAAGATTTGTATAAAGGCCAAACAAACAAACAAACAAACAGAAAATGAGTTTTATTATTATTAATAATTAGGCATATACGAGTTAGAAAGTCGAAATTCAGATTTTTTTTTTCAGGTGCCAAAAATTAATCAAAAGTCAAATCAAAAGTTATACAATTCTGACTTTTACCATGAAAATTAAATAATATCAGTTATTTGTTTGATTTGTTATTTTTCTCACAAAAGATTCGAGTTTTTTGTGGGATATTTTTTCCCATAAAAAAGCGCACAAACTTGCGATATCTCAAAACATTTCAAACAGAAAGGGTGGACAGACTATGAAATTTTTAACATTTTCTATGAAGTTAAAAAATATATTATGTTGACTTTATATGATTTAAATACAAATTCTAAATGTTTGATAGTTTAAATCATACTTGATTAGTTAAAAAATATATTTAAATTTTTCATTTAAAGTAAATAAAGTAAGAGAGCGTATAACTCAATTGGAAGCTTGTCTCTCTTTGGAAGTTGTTTTTAGAGTTGTGTCAGATTGTATTATAGTTTTCAGATCATGTAATATTGTTGCATAGATATAGGTGGAAAGGGCAAAATATAGTTACTTGTGCCAGGGACCGAAAATAACAGTTATTTTTGAAATTTCTACTCAAAAAGTCAAATGGAAAGAGTAAGTCAGTCTATTCGATATTTGAATATAGCAATGTGATGCTTGCTAATTAAAGAATAATAGTTTTAATTAACCTGATTTTTTTTAAAAAGTCAATAAATAATAGTTATTTTTTGACCAATTTTATATCGTTAAAAAAAAGTTAAAATTTGACTTTTATTTTATTAATCATATATAAAAGTTGAAATTTGACTTTTTTTTATCAAAAATAAAAGTTAATAAGGGTTCTCATCTAAGCCTGTGAACATGTAAACATGTATAGCATTTAAACTTTTGATGAGTGATAAAGTGTAAATAGCGTAAATGTCGACAAAATGGCAGCTGCGGCTGCGACAACATTATGACTTTTTTTAAATTTTAAACCTTTTAAAACCTTCATTAACATAGAAAAATAAATAAAACGTGTTCATATTTACTTCAACTACTTTAAATATGTTATGATTAGCGCCAAAGGTAACCCTCATTCACACACGTAGATTTACATACTAGTTTACACTACAAAATAGGCTCGAAAATGATGTAAACTCACGCCCATACAAATTTTGACAGATAGTTTACGCGCATGTAAGTTCACAAGGTTTACAATGTTTACGGGTCGGCAACATGCTTAGATGAGAACCCTGAATATATCACTCTTATTTTTTTGATCAAACATATAAGTTAAAATTTGACTTTTATTTTTTTGATCAAATATAAAAGTTAAAATTTACTTATTTTTTTTTCATATATAAAAGTTAAAATTTGACTTTTATTTTTTCGTTCAAAAATAACAGTTAAAATTTTACTTTTATTTTTTCGATCAAAAGTAAAAGTCATATTTTAATTCCTATATCATCTGCTCTCAGTCGTTGTTCCAGTCGCTTGCGAAATAAATGAAAACAGAATGTGCAATGATAAAAAACTAAGCGATGAAATGCAACGATATAAAGATCGAAAGCAATGTTTTTAACTCTGTGCAAAAATGCTACGAATATAGGTGTAAAAGAGTAAAAAATGTACTCTATTAATTGTTTTGAAAATTTAAACTTCTATAATAGTTAATAAGAAATAGATCTGTCAAATTTGTAATCTCTATTTTTGATCGAAAAAATAAAAGCCAAATTTTAACTTTTGTTTTTTATCAAAAAACCGTAACGGTTATGATTTTTTCTTTAAAAAGTCAACAAACAATCGTTATTTTTTGATTGATTTCATTTCCATCAATCTTCCATCTTTCCGTCATCATTCGATCAAAAATATAAGTTAAAATTTGACTTTTACTTTTTTGATCAATAATAAAAGTTAAAATTTGAATTTTAATTTGCGATAAAAAATATCAGTTAAAATTTGACTTTTATTTTTTCGATCATAAATAAAAGTTAAAATTTGACTTTTATTTTTTTTGATCAAAAATAAGAGTTAAAATTTTACTTTATTTTTTCGATCAAAAATATAAGTTAAAATTTGACTTTTATTTTGATAGAAAAAATAAAAGTCAAGTTTTAACTTTTAGTTTTGATCGAAATTAAATCAGTCAAAAAATAACGATTATTTGTTGATTTTTTTGAAAAAAAACATAGCCGCTACGGTCCCTGCTTATAGCATATTTTCATTTAAGAATTTGAAGAAATGAGGTGGTGACATCAATTCTTAGTGGGTGCCTCAAAAAAAAAAGGTGCTTTGCGGTGAACACGAGAACTCATTAATGGATCATTGGAAGTGAAACAATAAAAAAATTTATTAGTTGGTAAATTCTTAAAGGTAACGCTGTCGAGTTTTTTTGTACTTTTTTTAATTTTGTATTTTTAGTAGTGCTTGGAAGTCAAAACTCCGATTTTTGACAAAAGAGTCAACAATTGAGCTATTATAAAAATTACTTGAAATAAAAAAATTAATTTGGCAGTTTTATCTTGAATTTAATGTGTCCACGACTTTGAAAACGCAAGTTATTGGAAAATAAAGTTAAAGATTAACTTAATTTATCCATTATTTGTCCAATATGGGAAGGACTGATATTTAAAACGCTCTATTTCCGTCAGTTTTTTCAGAAATTTAAGCACATTAATCTTGAAATGTTGTATTTTCATCTGACAAATTTTGAAAAAAATCGATGATAAATATTTCAACCCCCCCCCCCCCCCCCCTTAATAGGTGTGAAATATCTCAACAAATATTTGCCATTTAACTTGTTTAAAAAAAGTAGGCAGCAATTCCATTTTAAACGTACCGGAAAAATAAAAAGTACGGAATGAGTGAAATTTTCCGATTGAGTGAAATTTTGCGTGGAGCATCACTGACAGAAGTAAAAGACTTAATTTGGAAAAAAAAGTTTGGCATGATTTTTTGCGGAGTTATAGGGTGCACAAAATTGACAAAAGTCGGAAAGAACATCGGAAATCGATTTTTACCAAAATTCATATCTCAAACATTTCTCAACTAAATGTAAAAATTAAAAAGTTAAAAAGGTAAATTAAAGGGACTTTAATCTAAAAATAGTTTTGTGATATTTTGGTGGTTGTGGGTATCCCTTGTGGTAAGTTAATTAATTGCGATGTTGGGGTGCGAGAAACACCATTTAAAAAATTAAAATAATTTTTTTCTTCAAGCTGGCAACATTACCTTTTAAACAACATAAAAACTAGGGTGAAGACTCAATGGGTTAATGAGATATGGCCATTTTAACATCAAAGTACAAATATTTTTTGATTAATCAACTAATTTCTTCACCGAATTTTAAGTTTGAACTACTATAGATAGATTATTGAACGGACTGTAATCCAAAAATAGTTTTGGTGGTTTTGGTGGTAAGGAATATCCCTTGCTGTAAGGTAAATAATTTCGATGTAAGGGTGCAAGGAACACGATTTCAAAAATTTTAATATATATTTTCTTACAGTTGGCAAAACTGCCCTTTCAACAAAATACAAATTATGGTGGCGACTCAATGCATTCATGAAATATGGACACTAGACAGTCTCGCCTAATAGGCAAAAAGAAAAAGTCACCGCACACCAGCTAATCTGAAGCATTATTGAAAGAAAGTTTCGAAAAAAATTTGTTTTTGATCGAACGTATGGGTCGTGCATTGACATATTTCTGCATAACTTCGGCATTTACCGTATGATTTTAAAATATTATATGTCTATATTTTTGTCTTAGAGACACAAATTTTTTGTTTTTAGGACTCATTGACCTCAGCTGACCCCTTATAGTACTGACCCACCGGAACTCAGTTTCTACTATCCTAAGGTACCATTTTGATTTCAGAAATGGAAAGTCTGTAAAAACCAACAAACTTTTACAAAAAATTTTTTCGCTATTTCCACTAGAAATATTTAAAAAAATGATTTTTTTTTCGCAAAACGTAGGGCAAATTTTTAAGTTTTTTGTCATGTCGTATTATATTTTTAAAATATGCTCCGAAAATATTCTTATTCTTATCAGTCAGCAATTCAAACACTTCTTTCTCCTGTTAAACTTCGTCAAACCTTCTACAGCTCGATCTTAAGGAATAGTTAATTTTAATTTGTATTTTTTTTGTCATAAGAAAAACACATGGGAAGTTTATATTGGAAAAAGTGTTTCTAAAAAACCACTTAAATAATGTATTGAGTTACTTTTCAAATGCACATTGAAATATCAGTGACATATCAGCTCAAATTGAGTATATTTATATCCAATTATAAGAGAGCATAAAAATAATTTTATAACATATGTCTTTTGTTATTAGTGAATTTAATACACCAAATTGCCAACAGAGCGCGATGAGATTAATTTTTTATTATATATATATTTCAAAATGATCAATTGGACAAAATTCAGAATGACTGAGCCTAAACTCGAGAGCCGCCAAAATCACGTCGAAATTTGAGCTCTTAAAACTCGATGATTTTAATATGTGAAAAGCGTCGTAGTAAAATAATGAAAGTAGGGTTTTAATCAACAGTTTTTCCACTATAAAATTCTGTAATTTAAAAGATTTTCTTGGGAATAGTTGAATGGTTTTTTGAGGGCTTTAATTGTATTGCTTAAGAATAGTACATTAGGATGGTAGATTCGGATAAGAAAGTTTTCGGTGCATATTTTATAAAAATAATACGATATGGACATTTCCACCAAAAAGTCTACCGCGACTGAAAAATAAAATGTTACTGAAAATTTCCTTAAACCTTCATAACAGAGAAAAAATTTGTTATGATTTCAATTTTTCCATTTTCAAAGTTGAATTTTGAAAAAATGGCAACAAACATGATGAATGGCAACAAAAGTAGAAAAATGGTGACAAAAGTTGAAAAATTTAAACAAAAGTAGGAATTTTATAAGTATAATAAATACTCGTATAATACAAAGTTTAATTCAATTTTTTTCAGTTTTCTATTTTTACGGACCTGAATTACACTTTATATGATTTTAAAGTTCAATTAAATAAATAAAACTATAAAAAATTTTTACTGCTTTGAAGGGAAAAATGTGTATCGTAACGTATGTATCGTAACGTATTATATTATGGCTTGTATAAAAATAATATAAAAAGCATTTTCAACGAAACAATTATGAATATATGGCAATATCATTCCAGAAAACATTAAAATATTTTTAATAAAAAAACTCGTGCACACTTCCCAGATTTTTTGATTATATAATTGTAGAGAAAAACCACTTCCATTTTTTGTATCGTAACGCGTCCTCTTTTGATTGCTTATATCTTTGGACAATACTTTCGATTGCTTCCACCAGTAGCGTAACTTTATTTTGTGCGCCCGCCCGCAGGTTTCTAAAAGCGCCCTGCTTTTTACTTTTAGAGTAAAACTGTATTATTACTAGGTTAGTAGAAGCGTAGGAGAAAACAAGAACACTCTTGACAAACAAAAAAAGAAAACAAAAAGAGACTTTTTTAATTCAATGGTCATATGATGATCATCATTTATTACAACAGTTATATTTTAAAAATATCTTATTTTATATATTTTATTTTAATAGAAATTATTAAAAAAAGCAACAACGTAAGAAATACTTATTATAATATCAAATATAATAAAATTTATAAGATTTTATCACAAAACAGGTAAAAAAGCATCACATATTAATGCTTTAAAAAAGTAAACAAACTTAATGATTGAATATACGGGATCAATAATTTTTTATGGGTGGAATGATAAGTTTCAGATGTTTAGTTTAAATGTTTTGTGTTTGACGTTACCTGTTAACTAAAGAATTTGCTAACGTTACAAAATATGACCAACTGACTGAAATAACATCAGTAGCTGACTTGCTGAAAATATGAAGGCAAACGGGTAAATCGACTCCGACCATAATCGAATTTTGCCAAACAAAGACGACTTTTGCTCAAAATATTTGGCCAAAAAAAGAAAGAGTGATCGTAGAGCTATGAAAATTGGCACGAATATCTTTAAAGACAAAATTAAGAAACTTTGAAAAAGTTACACAAATCCGACCTCTGCCACACCCACTTCCCATATAAACGAAACAAATTTTTGCCTGAAACTTCATTAGGTATTGTCTCAAAACAACGAAATTTGCTACATAAATTTCTTAGATGATTAATAATATTTTAGTAACTCAACCTTGGTAAATACTACCCACTCAAATTGACAACTTTTTTGTTCATATTTATAAGCTTTTTTGATTACAGCAAGGACATTTTAAAAATTGAGTTGTTTTGTGTTTTTAAATAAGTATAATTTTGAAAAATAATCAGCTGCCATACATCAAATATATCTTACATTTTAACTAAATAGGTCACCTTAAAAAAAATGTATATCTTCCGAATTAGCAAAATTTTTTTTTTTGATTTGGTGTAACGCAGGTCTAATGAAGTTTTTGTGAAGTAAATACTTCTCAAAATTATTTTAACTTTTTAAAAATTGAATATTTAAAAATTTATATCCCGCTTTTAGTGTTTACTTTTATGATAAACTTAAAACCATATTTTAAAATGTAAACAAAAACAGCAAGGTTGCAGACATAAGAAACTTTAAACTTTATTTTGATATAAAAAAAAAAATAAATATAATTTGAATAACAAGAAAAATTTTATTTTTAAAAAATGCAACTTGGAAATATATTTGATTTTTGGCCGCTTATTTTATACTGTGCGTCGTTCTCCACTTTATTTATCATTTTCATCAAGAAACTTGAAGGCGCCCCTGGCTTAGTTGCGCCCGCCCGCAATGCGGGCTCTGCGGCCCCGCTTTTTACGCCACTGGCTTCCACCTTTTACACTAAATATAGTACTACTAGAATGCTATCCAAAAATTAAAACAGCATAAAAAAAGTTTAATTATTTGTTTGCTTTTTTTAATTTTTAACAAGAAAAAAGGCGTACGAACGTTACGTGCGTGACTTGGAAATGCCCATATGACAAAAATTTTAGAAATTTGCCCTACGTTTTGCAAAAAAAAAAAAAAAAAAATTTTAAAAATATTTCTAGTAGAAATAGCGGAAAGTTTCTTTAGTAAAAGTTTATTGATTTTTTACGGGCTTTCTATTTCTGAAATCAAAATGGTACCTTAAGATGGTAGAAATTGAGGTCTGGTGGGTCAGTACTATAAAGGGTTAACTGAGGTCAACAAATCCTAGAGACAAGAAGTAGGTCTCTCTGAGACAACAACATGGACATTTAATTTTTTTTAGATCGGAAGGTAAATACCGAAGTTATAAAGAAATATGAAAATTTTTTTTTTCAAAACTTTCTTTCAATAATGCTTCAGATTAGCTAATGTGCGGCGAAATTTATTTTTTCGATACGGTCTAATGGACTTCTTAACATCTAAACAAAAATTTAAGTTAAAAAATATTTTTGCTTAGATGTTAAAATAACCATATCTCATAAGCCCATTGAGTGTTAACCATAATTTTTGTGTTGTTGAAAAAGTAATCTTTAATTTGAATCTTTAAATGTGTTCTTTGAAATCAATTACCTTTCCGCAAGGTATTCAACCCCCAACTAGCAAAACCAACAAAACTATTTTTGGATTAAGGTCCAACTTCAAACTTAAAATTCCGTTTAGAAATGATTTGTTAATCAAAAAAATATTTGTGCTTCGATGAGTGATCGACTGCTTTGGCCCGAAAGCTTTTGCCACCAGAGCTCTTTTTACTTTTCATGCAAAAAGCATACATATTCCATGTCAAAGCAAAAAGAGCTTTGGTGGGAAAGCTTTCGGGGCAAAGCTGTTTGAAATGGACCGAGATTTTTTTTCCTTTAAAAAACAGAAGTAAACTGAAAAATTTTCTGAAATTTTTTTTGATATTTAAACGTGCCGCAAGTGACTTTACGGTTTCAAATCTGATTTATATGGGAAAAAAGCACTTTTTTCAAAAAGTCTCTAAAAGTATTTTTAGTATGAATTTGAAAAATACTGGTACGCATCTCGTTTTTTAATATATTTTCAGATAAATACCATTATTTTAAAATTTTGTATATATATGTATTATACATGCATGCGTCGTCTTCTAAAAATTTTCCGCTCCCAAAAATTCACGACCACTAAAATATTGCCGCCCCACGGTGGGGCGAGCCCATACAAAGGGTTGGGCATCGCATATTGCTTTAAATAATTGATTGCAACTCTGGAACCATTTGATGTATTTTTGGCCAAATTTTAAACATGTCTTCTTAAAAGAATTCCTCATGGAATCCTTTAATTTTTATGAGCGTGGCGGGTCTAGGAGACCCAAAAATTTATGGTAAAAAAAACATTTTTTTTTGTGTTTAGCGATATTTCGTACCGGTATTTTATTGCACAATGTGTTTTTAAACAAGAATTTATTAGCATATTACATTTAAAAGATGTTTAAAGACAGCATACATCTCTATTTAAAACAAATTATATGCAATATTAAGAGCAAACAGTGATTTATATATACCACACATAATTATACAATATGCTTAATTTTACACATTATCTGTAAAAGTTATGTTTTCACTTTCCTCATCAAAAAGGTATTTTGCTACAATCAGATAGCTTTGTGGTGATTTTTTATTAAAACCAAGGATTGAAAGTACTGGATCTGAATTGAGCAGAAGGGCATGCAAAAGATTTGAATTGCAATTGTGTTGTGAAGTCTGAAGAACCGAAATAGTTTCTGATTAGCCTCTTGTGCATCCTCGGATAACTGACCTATGGGTACAATCGCTTTTTGAACTATATCCGCACTGTGCATTAATAGTTTATGTATAGTTACAGGCATGTAGTACCAATCATAAATTTCAACGTACAATTTTGTTATTTTTAAACAAAAATTTTTTAATTTTGTGATATTAAAGCTGCATTATCATGTAAGCAATATGTTCGCAGCAAACATTTTCTGACTGTCACAAACATAATTTTGTTCACTACTTTTAAAATATATTTCATATAAATTATTGACGGTTAAAGATATAACAACTGTGTTTATTGGCAGTTCAATTTTAAGTGGATTTCATACCCTTTCATCTGTCCTGTACCAGTTTACGTCATTTTTTTTACTGGAATTCACGAAAATATTTGCATCATGTCTAAAATATATCTCAAGAACCAGACGTCTCAGATAAATAAACAGTATACTAAAATATTTTCATTAAAATTGTCTACACTTATTTAGTGCAATAAATTTACATAACTTTACTAGTGCCGCAATCAAAGCAAAAGATCTATTTTTCCCGTTTACAAAAGGTCACGGAGCCGGGCCGGAATTTGTTTAAACAATAAATGCAGCCCAAACTTGTTTTTTTATCCATTCGCAAGTTCTTATCGCTAATCAAACTAAATCAGTTCCTTTAGTTTTGCTGTAATAGGCAAACTTTGTGGGAAATGCTCTAAAAAAAAATCCGATGAATAAAATGTTGATATTGAAAGGCGCTGGATGGCGCGCGATTATTTTTTTTAAAAACATTTCCTACTATCATTATTTGTAATGTAAGGTACATTGATCCTGGCCAACCCTGGCCATTTTTTTATTTTTCAAATTTAATATTTTTTTTTTAATTTTTAATTTTTATTCTTTATTGCAATAACGGGATAGCAAAAAACTTAAAAACAAAATTTCTGGTTTAAAAGTTTAGAGCATACCTTTTCATAAAATATAAAGATCTGTTCAGTCAAAGAGTTTAACAAAGTTATAGGACTTAAAGACTATATTTTTTATTACAAAATATCAACTTTGAGGCTTTACAAAAACAAAATTACGCACTAAGAAATAAAAAACTGCCCAATTCAAATAGCCCAAATATATTTCTATCGAAATGTATCAAAATATTATAATAATTTGCAAGTTGCACTTTTTTCTGGATGTCCAACCCTTTGTATGGGATCGCCCACCGTGCGCCCCCAAAAATTTGTCGCCCTAGGCTTCAGCATACTCAGCTGCCAATAGTAAATCCGCCCCTGGCTACGAACCTGGTACATTATAATAAATGCGCAGAGATAAATATGATGCTTTGAAATACATAAATAATATAAACTGCATTATCTGCTTAAAATTCAATAAAATTAATTTTCCACTTCTTTTTTTTTTACATGCAATAACAATAGAGTTCAGCTTCTACAGCTTTTTCGCACTTTCTCCGCATTAGATCGTCTTAAAAACCAGCCCAAATAACATTAAAATATCTTTAATCAATGGAAATTTTGTTTAGTACATAATTTAAATTCCAACGAATGCCGAGAACCGTTTTTCCGACCCCAAGCCTTTGCACCCTTCCCACCTCACTAGGCCACTGCACCTTCCATCAACAGTTTTTCCATTTTATTTTGACAAACAGACCCTCCACTTAGAATTTCAGTAAGCTACTCATAATTTGCAGCTTAGCGCTGCTAAATCACGGACCGCCCGGCTAGGAGCCAAGCCTGGCTCAATTGTTGTTATTGTCAAACACCTTTAATGGACCACAACCAGAAAAGAAGAAGAAGAAGAAGAAGTATACTGCTTCAGCCAGCACTGAGCAACTGCAAGCAAACACTTTATGGAATAGGATGGATGGGATGGATGGAATGGATAGGATGAATGGGATGGTTGGATGAGCTAACCAATCTATAAGAGTTGATTAGCTGCTAGCAAGCAGCAAAGACGTGTGCAAGAACACGAGCAAAGCTATTAAATTTCCAATATAGAGGAAAGATATACAATCGCGTCAAGAATCGGGCTAAGAAAAAATACGAAAACAACAACTGCAACAATAAACTGATCATAAAATGTGACAAAGTTGTGCTTTATCATTTCTTTCGATGACGGACACACAGCGTAATTGTTAGAAAGTCAACCTTACCGCAAGGTGATCATATATACACCATCAAAGCAGCTTCCTTTACCAGACTGACGATTGAAGAAGTAAATTTGTGCAAAAAAAAAAAAAAAATACAGAGCTTGGACATTCGAGTAAAACTCTTCGATCGCGCGCGCTGTAACATCGACAGGGCTTCATCGAACGTCGATCGTGCACAATTTTTTCCTTAAAGTTTTTAATGTTTTTCTTTTTTTTTCTTTGTTTTTTTTTGCAATACTTTACAGAATTCGATATGGCAAACTTTTGTAAAGTTGAGACTTTTACGTCGTTTCAATTTTACACCTGAGCGCTGATGAACATGCGTTCGTGTTTTGCTGCTGTGTTTGTATTGGTGAAGTTCTGATGATGGGGCATCGTATTGCAACAGTGTCAATTCGCAAGTACGACCGGCATCAGTTGCTCGTTTCTACGATCGATTGCACGATCGTTGTACCAAGTTCTTAGATTGAGTGCAAAGCTTTGATGTGCTGCAATCGTTGTGCTGATCTTGCTTGGCTTCAGTATAACAGGATCCTGTCAAAGATGATCGCATACTTTTTTACTTGTATTTTTGAAGGGTGAATTTTTCAATGCTGGTTCTAGCACGCATTTTAAAAATTAGTAGAAGTCAATTTTTACAACGCCAAATCGAACAATATGCTTAGCTTAATTGTAGTAGGTGCTATGTTTGTCGCTCAATGAACAATACTTATTTAAATAAAGTAGTAGGTACGGTTGTAAGTTTGTGCACACATGTGTATGTGCCAGTTGCTACACAACCACAAGCTGCACGATCGTCTAGATTTGTGGTTAAAATTTACATTTTAAAAATGTGTATTTTTATGGTTTCTCTTGTAAGCTGAGTTTTGCAAGCTACTTCGTTTGAATGTTCGTTCTTTAAAGAAAATAAACAATACAATTTTAACCCATATTTAATAAATTAACAATTTTGTGCAATTGTTTTTGAAATAAGCATGAGCAACAATACACTCAAGAATGTGTATTCTTGCTTATCTTGCATTGCGGTTGTTTAGGATGATCACAAGCAACGCGGCTTGCGTTATTTTGGTGATAAGGTTTACTTAAGGTTTTTTAAAGTCGAAGGGCTTTACATTAACTTTCATTTGTAGGTGGGAAATATTAGGTGGAGGAAGTAAATGTTGGTGGTATAAATATCACTTCAGCCTTCTAAAGGGTTAAGACATGCTAATTTTTGAACTAACATATCACAAACGTACAGAGATTGCAGATCACAGGGATCTATCTGAAAACTGAAGAGCTTATTGCAAGAAAATGATAAGCTATATAAGAAATCTATTGAAGTAATTTACTTTAAAGTTTAAAAACATGTACTTTTGTGTGAAAAAATGGAATTTAACAAGGACAAGCCCAAATATCTTCAGTGGATGTTGATTACTCATTAAGTTATCGATACATCGAGCCAAAAAAAGTTTTTTTTATCATGTGGCTTATTACGTTATTGCAAACAGCCCTTCAATATACCAAAATTTTTCCAACACACCGCAACATTTTTTTATTTATTTTTATTTTGGTATTTTACATGCTTCGATTACGAAACTAGGCATGTAGGTTAGGTTAGGTTAGGTTTGTATTTGTTTTTTTGTCAGAAAAGCCAAAAGACAAAGCTTTAGAACTTTCTGCGAAGACATTTCTTCCACGCCAGTCGCAGCCAGGATACACAAAGCAATGGCTAAAAGTAGAGTGGAGACAAGAATGTCACTTCTATTCCCAGACGGAAGCTATACACTTAGAGAAGAGTAACGAGCCAGTCACCTTCTAGAAACTCATTTCCCGGGCAGCATACCAGAAACTGATTATGAGACGGCAGACTGGCAGATTGCTCCAAATCGAGAAGAATGGAAACTCACCACGAGCATTTGTACTAAGGCTCGTCTAGATTGGGCACTTAGAACCTTTCAACCATTCAAATCAGCAGGTGTAGACGGCATCTTTCTTGTAATTTTATAAAAAGGTGCAGAAACAATATTGCCCCACCTAGCAAAAATAACTAAAAGCAGCCTTGCGCTGGGCTATATCCCAAGGAAATGGCGAAGGGCCATAGTCACCTTCATACTAAAAGTAGGGAAAAAAGATTACATGCTACCAAAGTCGTTTAGACACATTAGCCTTACATCATTTGCTCTTAAAACAATGGAAAAGGTAATAGATAACTATATAAGAACTGAGATTCTGGAGAAAGCGCCATTGCACCCATGTCAACACGGGTTACTATAACCAGCTGACTAGTAACATCCAGTCAGCTCTTAAAAACAAAGAACCCCTACTCTGTGCCTTTCTACACATAGAGGGAGCCTTTGACAACACTTTTGAGGCTGTGAAGAAGTCACTACACAAAAAAGGAGTAAATGATATGCTCAGCAGATGGATATGCCAAATGCTTAGCACTAGAACTGCAGAAACAAAAGAGTGCACCACCACGATAAGAATTAAGACAACAAAAGGCTGCCCACAAGGCGGAGTCCTTTCTCCACTGTTGTGGAGTCTTATTGTGGAGGAACTGTTATTGAAGCTAACCGAGAACGGCATAAAAAGTCAGGGTTACGCAGACAACATCGCCTTAATAGCAAGAGGGAAGTTCGAGGATACACTTTGTAACCTTATACAGAGAGGACTGTCAGTAACAAAGGAATTGTGCAACAGAGTTGGTTAAATATCAACCCAGCGAAAACTACCATAGTACCTTTTACTAACGAAAGAAGCCTGCCGAATCTCCGAACTATGAGAATGGATTGCACGGAAATTCCCTTCAAAGGAGAAGTAAAGTACCTAGGACTTACACAAGATTCAAAGCTTCTCTGGAGAAAGCAACGCGCGCACTCATGGTATGTAGGAACCTGGCGGGGAAAAGCTGGGGTTGTAACCCAACAATTCTTCGCTGGATGTATACCATGATGGTGAGACCCATCCTCACCTATGGTGCAATAGCAAGGGCTGAAAGGACCAAGCTAACTACAATGAGGAATATGAGGGACAGGTTTAGGTAAAACTATGCACACACTCCCTAAATCGATCTACGAAGAGACGATATAGTTAAAAGGTACAACTTCGAAATTAAGCTTGGTACCAAGAAAGAGTGGGACAGCGAGATGATATCGCAAGTCAAGAAACCACACAGTATATCATGGTATATGGATGGCTCCAAGATATTGGAAGGTATAGGCGCAGGGGTGTAAGGGCCAAAAACCAAGCACTTTGAACCTATAGGGACAACACCCAGTATCATTCAAGCAGAAATCCTAGCAATACAGCTGTGCGCACAATTCAATCTGGACCAGAAATACAAAGGTCAGGATATAGTTATGATGTCAGACAGTCAAGCAACAATCAAAGCATTAGTTTCTTGTGAGATATCATCGAGAATAACATGGGAATGACTTTCAAAACGCAACGAACTGGGCAAGAATAACACTATTACTATACCATGGGTCCCAGGACACAGAGGAAAACGGGGTAACAAAGAAGCCGATGGTCTAGCGCGACAGGGTGCAGCCACAAAATTTATAGAACCAGAACCATTCTGCAGATTGGGCACACATTCTATAAAAGAAGAACTAAGAAGGGAGGAGAGGCATAAACGTTCAAACCTTTGGAAAAGCCTCCCAAAGCTAAGACAATCCAAATTATTCCTCAGAGATTTCAGTGTTAAAACAATGCCTTCTGGGTATGAAAGTTGAAGGGATGGAATTCAAGACCTTACCTTCTTTTGGAAGCACTTGTTTTGCACTAGGAAGGTGCTTTGGTGGAGTTTCTATTGTAGTAATCCTGCAAAAATGGATTAAATTTTAAATAGTTAAAGAACTAGTTTGAAAATAAACCAAATTTAATCTAGTTAAAGAAGTAGTTCCAAAATGGAGCAGTACCCTCTGACATTGTTCGAACTGACGCTTTTCACGAATTGAAGTCACATCAAAGTACATTTGATGTGCTTATTGCAAGAACATGATAAGCCACATAAAAAATATTTTGAAATAATCGACTTTAAAGTTTTGAAAAATTTTTTTTTTGTATGAAGAAATGGAATTGAACACGGAAAATTTACAAATAGGTTAGAAAATTAATAAAAAATTGCCAAAATCTCTTCAGTGTTGTAATGGTAATGGTAATTGTAATTGCAATGGTAATGGTAATGGTAATGGTAATGGTAATGGTAATGGTAATGGTAATGGTAATGGTAATGGTAATGGTAATGGTAATGGTAATGGTAATGGTAATGGTAATGGTAATGGTAATGGTAATGGTAATGGTAATGGTAATGGTAATGGTAATGGTAATGGTAATGGTAATGGTAATGGTAATGGTAATGGTAATGGTAATGGTAATGGTAATGGTAATGATAATGGTAATGGTAATGGTAATGGTAATGGTAATGGTAATAGTAATTATAATGGTAATGGTAATGGTAATGGTAATGGTAATGGTAATGGTAATGGTAATGGTAATGGTAAAGGTAATGGTAATGGTAATGGTAATGGTAATAGTAATAGTAATAGTAATAGTAATAGTAATAGTAATAGTAATAGTAATAGTAATAGTAATAGTAATAGTAATAGTAATAGTAATAGTAATAGTAATAGTAATAGTAATAGTAATAGTAATAGTAATAGTAATAGTAATAGTAATAGTAATAGTAATAGTAATAGTAATAGTAATAGTAATAGTAATAGTAATTGTAATAGTAATAGTAATAGTAATAGTAATAGTAATAGTAATAGTAATAGTAATAGTAATAGTAATAGTAATAGTAATAGTAATAGTAATAGTAATAGTAATAGTAATAGTAATAGTAATAGTAATAGTAATAGTAATAGTAATAGTAATAGTAATAGTAATAGTAATAGTAATAGTAATAGTAATAGTAATAGTAATAGTAATAGTAATAGTAATAGTAATAGTAATAGTAATAGTAATAGTAATAGTAATAGTAATAGTAATAGTAATAGTAATAGTAATAGTAATAGTAATAGTAATAGTAATAGTAATAGTAATAGTAATAGTAATAGTAATAGTAATAGTAATAGTAATACTAATAGTAATAGTAATAGTAATAGTAAAAGTAATAGTAATAGTAATAGTAATAGTAATAGTAATAGTAATAGTAATAGTAATAGTAATAGTAATAGTAATAGTAATAGTAATAGTAATAGTAATAGTAATAGTAATAGTAATAGTAATAGTAATAGTAATAGTAATAGTAATAGTAATAGTAATAGTAATAGTAATAGTAATAGTAATAGTAATAGTAATAGTAATAGTAATAGTAATAGTAATAGTAATAGTTATAGTAATAGTAATAGTAATAGTAATAGTAATAGTAATAGTAATAGTAATAGTAATAGTAATAGTAATAGTAATAGTAATAGTAATAGTAATAGTAATAGTAATAGTAATAGTAATAGTAATAGTAATAGTAATAGTAATAGTAATAGTAATAGTAATAGTAATAGTAATAGTAATAGTAATAGTAATAGTAATAGTAATAGTAATAGTAATAGTAATAGTAATAGTAATAGTAATAGTAATAGTAATAGTAATAGTAATAGTAATAGTAATAGTAATAGTAATAGTAATAGTAATAGTAATAGTAATAGTAATAGTAATAGTAATAGTAATATTAATAGTAATAGTTATTATTATTATTATTATTATTATAAGATCTTTATTAATTATAATTTTGTGAAAATAAATAAATTTTGTGAAATAAATTTTTACTATTACAAGTAATAGTAATAGTAATAGTAATAGTAATAGTAATAGTAATAGTAATAGTAATAGTAATAGTAATAGTAATAGTAATAGTAATAGTAATAGTAATAGTAATAGTAATAGTAATAGTAATAGTAATAGTAATAGTAATAGTAATAGTAATAGTAATAGTAATAGTAATAGTAATAGTAATAGTAATAGTAATAGTAATAGTAATAGTAATTGTAATTGTAATTGTATTTGTAATTGTAATAGTAATAGTAATAGTAATAGTAATAGTAATAGTAATAGTAATAGTAATAGTAATAGTAATAGTAATAGTAATAGTAATAGTAATAGTAATAGTAATAGTAATAGTAATAGTAATAGTAATAGTAATAGTAATAGTAATAGTAATAGTAATAGTAATAGTAATAGTAATAGTAATAGTAATAGTAATAGTAATAGTAATAGTAATAGTAATAGTAATAGTAATAGTAATAGTAATAGTAATAGTAATAGTAATAGTAATAGTAATAGTAATAGTAATAGTAATAGTAATAGTAATAGTAATAGTAATAGTAATAGTAATAGTAATAGTAATAGTAATAGTAATAGTAATAGTAATAGTAATAGTAATAGTAATAGTAATAGTAATAGTAATAGTAATAGTAATAGTAATAGTAATAGTAATAGTAATAGTAATAGTAATAGTAATAGTAATAGTAATAGTAATAGTAATAGTAATAGTAATAGTAATAGTAATAGTAATAGTAATAGTAATAGTAATAGTAATAGTAATAGTAATAGTAATAGTAATAGTAATAGTAATAGTAATAGTAATAGTAATAGTAATAGTAATAGTAATAGTAATAGTAATAGTAATAGTAATAGTAATAGTAATAGTAATAGTAATAGTAATAGTAATAGTAATAGTAATAGTAATAGTAATAGTAATAGTAATAGTAATAGTAATAGTAATAGTAATAGTAATAGTAATAGTAGTAGTAATAGTAATAGTTATAGTAATAGTAATGGTAATGGTAATGGTTATGGTAATGGTGATAGTAATGGTAATGGTTATGGTAATGGTGATAGTAGTGGTAATGGTTATGGTAATGGTAATGGTAATGGTGATAGTAGTGGTAATGGTTATGGTTATGGTTATGGTAATGGTAATGGTAATGGTAATGGTAATGGTAATGGTAATGGTAATGGTAATGGTAATGGTAATGGTAATGGTAATGGTAATGGTAATGGTAATGGTAATGGTAATGGTAATGGTAATGGTAATGGTAATGGTAATGGTAATGGTAATGGTAATGGTAATGGTAATGGTAATGGTAATGGTAATGGTAATGGTAATGGTAATGGTAATGGTAATGGTAATGGTAATGGTAATGGTAATGGTAATGGTAATGGTAATGGTAATGGTAATGGTAATGGTAATGGTAATGGTAATGGTAATGGTAATGGTAATGGTAATGGTAATGGTAATGGTAATGGTAATGGTAATGGTAATGGTAATGGTAATGGTAATGGTAATGGTAATGGTAATGGTAATGGTAATGGTAATGGTAATGGTAATGGTAATGGTAATGGTAATGGTAATGGTAATGGTAATGGTAATGGTAATGGTAATGGTAATGGTAATGGTAATGGTAATGGTAATGGTAATGGTAATGGTAATGGTAATGGTAATGGTAATGGTAATGGTAATGGTAATGGTAATGGTAATGGTAATGGTAATGGTAATGGTAATGGTAATGGTAATGGTAATGGTAATGGTAATGGTAATGGTAATGGTAATGGTAATGGTAATGGTAATGGTAATGGTAATGGTAATGGTAATGGTAATGGTAATGGTAATGGTAATGGTAATGGTAATGGTAATGGTAATGGTAATGGTAATGGTAATGGTAATGGTAATGGTAATGGTAATGGTAATGGTAATGGTAATGGTAATGGTAATGGTAATGGTAATGGTAATGGTAATGGTAATGGTAATGGTAATGGTAATGGTAATGGTAATGGTAATGGTAATGGTAATGGTAATGGTAATGGTAATGGTAATGGTAATGGTAATGGTAATGGTAATGGTAATGGTAATGGTAATGGTAATGGTAATGGTAATGGTAGTGGTAGTGGTAATGGTAATGGTGTTCCTCAGTTGTTCCTGTTCTATAACTCCACATTTCCCGCAATTCAGTTGTGGATTTTGTGATTCAATAATTCTATAATGCCTGAATCCAGATTCGAACCGGGGACTTCGAAGTTGATAGTCGAGCACACTTTTCACTTGACTCCAAAGACCGACAAGCTTTAGCCTAAAAATATTTCTTTGTGAGCTATTTTCAGACTTTTTTTATCGTATTTATAGAATGATTTTTGAACTATCACAGCTATTTGAAATTATGCTAGAAGTTAACAAGTTTCAATCGATTCGAAAATAACTGTTTGAAAGCATCGCAAGATTAGAAAAAAAAAAAATTGAAACAAGTAGGTAAGTAAGTTTTCGATGAAGACAATTTCAAACGTTAATTCACAGGTGGAAACCTTTTTGAAAGAATCTTGAAAGTGGAACCTTTTGAAAATTGAATTGTTAGTGCAGCTAGACCGATGTTATTTATTGTCTTGGAATGAATTTATTGTCTAGCGATAATGTGTAATAAAAATTTCTTTAGATGCTTATTCCAATTTTTTTGTAGAAAATATAAATAGAAACATTTGAAGTCTTTTTAGGAAATTCTGAAAGTTTTTAATTAGTTAAAATTGTTTTTAGTTCTATTTCGAAACCATATTTTTTATATTTTGCATAGTTCTAAAAGTATGGGTATACTTTAAGGTCAAACACATATTCTTTCAATAAGGGTTCAAGCTTTGAAGTATAATTTTATGGTGACAAGACTGCTCTAAACATATCAACATCTAACTTCTCAAACAAGTGGTGCATTCTAAAAGCACACAAAACAGTCCTAAAACCCTTAATTTGACTGCACAATACTAGGAAAGTAGATTCTGTCTAAAGTTTTTGTTCTCAAAGACAAATAAAAGGCGTAAGAATTCTACAACTTTGACGATGTTAAATTGATTTTTGCGATTTTAAGAGCATCAAGTTGACTAGGACTAGTTTTTTATTAAGAAAAGACATCGTGTATTTATAATGGACAACATTTTATTTGATTTATCATATCCACAGCAAAAAATTTTTTACAACTTTCCTTCTTTTTTGATTTTTTTTTTTTATAAAAATGCATATGAATATAATAAAAATGGCATAATTTTATTTATATATTACATACATACACTTATTCATTGATCATACATTTTACATTAAACATTTCATATATTTTAAAACTACATTTAGTAACAATTAAGTACATACATTCAAAAGTCAGCTAAAGATATGCCATAAATTAACAATTTCTATGTATTTGAAATGCTTCTTTTATTCATTACTTTTTAAGTAACGCTCTTCTTCTATTTACAATCCAAGTAAAAACTTAAGTATAAATGATCTAAAAACTAAAAAAAAATCATATATTATAATTAGAGCAGAATGTACATATATATAATTTAAGCTAACTTAAGAGAAAAAAAAGTAAAGGAAACTTAAAGTTATTCAGTAAAATTTTAAGTAATTTCAATAAGTTCTCAATTCAGTTCAATTTGCAAATAAGTCCTGTTTGTTGGCGGCACCACCACCACTGGCAACGGAGCAGCGGCTTGTCAATAGGGCCGCCATACGGCACTCATGTCACCCACATCGTCTACACGCTGTGTTGTTGGGACTGCAACTTCACCTTGTTGTTGCACATCCAGCTGTGTTTGGGACTCATGCTGCTGCTGCTGTTGTTGCTGCTGTTGGTGATGATGATGCTGTTGTTGATCATGCAGATGATCAACCACGACTTCAGTCTGACTATTGTGCATACCCGTCACCTGCTCGTGATCCGAGATACCAATACCGATTTCTATGCCCGATCGATTGCCGGCTAACGAACTTATCGTTAAAGAGTTCTCGTGTCCCAGGTACTGCTCTAGCTTGTCGGTGCCATGTAGATGCAAGTGTATCTGATTTTGGTTGACCGTGGAATAAAGTTGTGGGTATAGCACCATTGTGGGTGCTGTATGACCCGGGTATTGCGCCTGCGCAGCGCAACTTCCGTATTGATAGTTGTTGTAACCGTTCGTCCAGTTGTTGTACGACGGATAGCCTGCATTTAGCGAATCAATTTCGGATTTTGTCGAGCCATAGGTGGGGCTGCAGATTGGGGCTTGAGCATGTGGCACCATGCCACTGGCTGCTGCAACACTGGGTGCAATGCCAGTGTGATGATAATCGCTGGCCGCACAGAAGGGTTGCATGTCTGTCAGCACTGTTGGTAGATGGAAGTTGCTGGCGTGATCGGCGGTAAGAGCAGCCGCAGCGCTGCTGTCATAGCTGCCACCCATGCTGCTGTAGTGTGAAAGGGACGAGCTTGTGGCTGGTGCTGCAGCAGGAGGTGGCGGCGGCGGTGGCAGCCCGACTGAAGACTGCGCGTGATGCTGGTGGTGATGGTGTGAATGAGAGGGGTGATGATGGTGATAGTTGGAGTAGGCGGAAGCTGGTGTTGCTGAGATGTTTGTACTATAGCCAGTCCACTCGGCGGCACCCATCAGGTTATTTTCTAAAATAAAAAGAAAAAAAAACGATTTCTTATAAGTTGTTAAACATGAATATAGTATGAATATGATAAAAAAGTTACGCAAAAATTAAGTTTTTCGGCTAGAAAAAAAATTTCGGCCACAAATTAAAATGAAAATTATAAAAAAATTAATTTTGTAATTTTGAAAATTGTTAAAAAACTTGTAATTGGTATTACATTTAAAATTAATTAATGAAATTAATTAAATTAATTAAATTTTAAAAATTTAAAAAAAATTTGTTTATGAGCTTAAACCAAATATAAAACAAAAAATTAATCAAACAAGAACATTTGCTAAATGACAAGAATCACTAGCAGACTGGACAGCTGCTTCGATGATCGCTACACGAACTTAACGGCAGTCTTCTCTGATTTCTCCAGTCCCGTTACTTTAGTAACTATTAAAGCAAAGCGGAATTATAAGTGCCTTGCCTCACAAAAGTTGTGTTTTTTCTACCCTTTTAAAAGTGTGATAAAATTTCAAAACCAGACAACATGGTATTTTTGAAAAGCTTTGTTTTTGTGCTAATTATTTTTATTCCTTCTGACGAACTCCACCTAAATTTTAACATTTCGTTCCAAACTGTAGATGGTTTAAAAGTTTATTTTCAGAGGTCGTGCTTACATCACTGCATGTACACGGTTAGAAATCTTGTACTAGAATTGAAGCTTTTCTGTACTACATATAAGTCAACACCAGCTTTGGTTTTAAATCTAGTATGTATTTGCAAAATACTAAAAAATGGTTTTATTACAGTTTTGGTTTAAAATTTAGTACAAGCTTGGATGAAAATATTACAAAAAAAAAAAAAAACACAGCGCGATTCGAACGCACGACATTCAGTTTGTAATCTCACTGCTCAAACCGCCGGGCTATTGGACTATACATAAAAAGCGCTATAAGCAAACAATGAACCGAGTCGCCTAATATTGAGACGCAGCATTGTCAGTTTAGTATCCGGATGTACAATAATTTAGTATAATTTGAATTAAAAACAAAATGTAATACAGAATTGTACTTAAATTCAAACCAAAAAGGCTAAAAATTTAAACCATAAAACTAAAATGTAAACCAGAAAGCTAAAATGAATGCTGTAATATATGCAAATTTTTCGTCCCCGAATTTATTTATTTATTTATTTAATGTTTACCATCTACTGGGCTTTGCCCTTACAGATTACATACTTAACCTAGTGAACAAAATGTTAATTTAAGTTAAAATAATTTATTACATCAAATTTAAACTTATTTCTATTATCCGCAAAATCACAATGACGAGCAGCTAAATTGCAAAGAGATAAGCATCTAGAAATCGGTTCATTTGTACCATAGTTAGTTCTATGAAAACGCTCATAAAATAAGTTTGTATCTCTAAAATTTCTTAGCGGAGTATAAAACGATATTAGACCAAGAAGTTCAGAGGAATCTATATTATTATCAATTAAATCTTTTATAAATAAAACTCACTGAGCTTTTCGCCTGTTCTCAAGAGTGTGTAAATTTAAAAATTGACATCGCATATTATAGGAAGGCATGTTTTCAAAGGAATACATACGGCGAAGAGCGAATCTAGATATATTCTTTTGGATCCTTTCTATACGCCTGATGTCTTTTTCATACATCGGATTCCAAACGACACAAGCGTATTCTAAAACTGATCTTACCAAAGTTATAAAAAGTGTTTTTATTGTAAAAGGATCCAAGAACTCCTTGCAATTTCTTTTTATAAAACCCAGTTTCGAGTTTGCATTAGCTAAAATAAATTCTTTATGGGAGTCAAAAGACAATTTTGTGTCAAAAAAGACACCAAGATCCTTAACTATACATTCTCGTTTAAAGATAGAGTTTGTATCATATGTATAATCATAGACATAATTTAAATCTTTTCTAGAGCAAGTAAGAATTTTACATTTATTATAATTTAAACTCAAGCTGTTTTCATTACACCAAGTTATGAATAGATTAATTTCTCTTTGAAATTTAGTGCAATCATCAACATTTTTTATTACAGTGAATATTTTTAAATCATCTGCATATAGTAAAAATTTACAGAAAGAAAAAATGGAAGAAATATCGTTTATAAAAAGTATGAATAAAAGAGGGCCTAAGTGTCTGCCTTGCGGAACACCGGATTTGACATCAACTACTCTTGAGTAATAATTATCTACTTTCACAAGCAATTTTCTATTTTCTAAATAAGAAGTAATCCACTTTAACAAAATGGAATGTACTCCTAATTTATTTAGTTTTTTAATTAGTAATTTGTGATTAAGACTGTCGAAAGCTTTTACGAAATCCGTATATAATACATCCACTTGCATGCGGTTTTCAATAGATTCTAGACAATAGTTCGAAAATATTGCCAGATTAGAAGACGTGGATCTCCCACAAAAAAAGCCATGTTGATGAACTGATATATAATTTTTAAATTCAGTAAATAAGCGCTTATTAATGATTTTATCTAAAATTTTAGGTATGATTGAGAGTTTGACAATTGGCCTATAATTTTCCATTAGACCTTTTTGGCCTGACTTCAACACTGGCGATATAAACGAAAGCTTCCAATCGTCTAGGACTGTGCCCTCATCGAGAGACTTATTAAAAATCAACGTATTCATAAAAATACAAAAAATTAAGGTGGCAACCCTATCCACCATCTTGAATATTAAAATTCTGACTTCAGATTCGAAATCACTGACTCCCAAGCCCTGTTAAATGATGTTTAAAATTCTTAAAAATACATATCATTAGGTGGCATTATCGCGGTAAAAATTTAGGTGGTAACCCTAACCTCCATCCTAAAACTTTAAAACTGTGACATTATATTCGAAATAAAATCCGTTGTCAGAATTTCAAAATTAAAAGAATTCGCAAAAATACCCAAAAATCTAGGTGGCAACTCTATCCGCCATCTTGAATTTTAAATTCTGACATCAGATCCGAAATCATCTACCCCTAAAACTGCCAACCACGGAGTCCACAGAACTCTTAAAAGTCATAATACGCTTAAGCTTTTCCTATACAAGCTCATTGAATTTTTTGGATACTTGCTTTAATTGGATAATTGCCTTCAATTTCAAGCTTTTTAAGCTTTTCGCCTTCAATTTCAAGCTTTTCAAGCTTTTTGCCGAAGGCATCAAGCTTTCCTTTACTTGAAACTTCGTGCCGTTCGCTTGTAAGCTAGCATACTTGCAAGTTGCAAGCTGTAGTGGGCTTATTTATATTCAATTACAAGCTATACTTGATGCAGAATTGTCAAGGTCAAGCTAGCTTGAACTTGTATTTTAAGCAAGTACTTGAAATTGACTTCAAGTAGGCTTGTGCAGTTCTCTGCTACAAACACCACCTGGAAAGTTTTTGTTAATGATCCAATTATCCAATATATGTTAATGTATACTAACTTTTTAATTTTCTTAAGGATTATAAAGTTAAAAAAATTTCTGTTTGTTTGAAACCAATAACATTCTTATATCTTGAAAACTACAGAAAATCTTCGGACAGTGAATTTTTGTATATAGCATCATTACCTACAGCCAAAACAACTACTCTAAATTCAAAGTTTTGACTTTCAACGCGAATAGCTTTTTTGTGTTTTAATAAATTTCATTCAATCTTCTTTTGTCTAAAAGATCAATTAAATTACTTGCAAAAAATAACTGCAACAGTTCTGTTAGCTAAGGATTTATATTTTTAATCTTTTTTTTAAAAAATGGTCCAAAATGTCTTTTTCTTTCAAAAAATGGTGCAAAAGATGTTTTTGTTGTAAAAATAATAAAAACCGAAAATTGACATGTCTATGCTCTTTCATATGACGTATCACTTTTGCAGTTTGACATTAAATTAGTTTTTCTATTTCTTTTAAGAAAAATGCAATGGTACCCCCTTTGATTTTTGTGACGAATTGAGTTTTTTTTAAATGTTGTTTTTATAATTTTTTTGTACCTCCGTTTAAGCATTTTTTTATTTTGTTTGACTGTTTCCTTAACAATAGCCAGTGTTAATCCAAACTTAAGAAATACATGGAATGTGCAGTTGTTTCTTATATATGGTTATTTCATCGAAAAAGTTATCGTGAATTCTATATTCTATTACAAATTTGGAAAATCTTTTTCAAAAAGTGTATTTCATTTGTAAAAAAATGCAAAATTTGCAAAATACAAAAGATAGATGGCGTTATGAACCAATGTGTATCTCAAAAAACGCAGATAAATCTGTTCCAGTAGTTAGCATATACTTGCATCATATTTCATAATTTTTAGGTTCTTGCTAATGCACATATTTTTTTTAACTGCATAAGCTTAGTATGCTGTAGAAGCGAAAATAAATCTTAAGTAAGAAATGCATTGCGTTTTTGACAGCGAAGAAGGTAGCGACATTTTTTTTCGTTGGTTAGTATGCTGTTGAACCGAAAAATTTGTCCAATGCAGCCAAGTTCACAACCATGATTGGAGAGTTAAAATGTCAAAATTTCGCTGTCTTTTATATGTCCGTACATTTAATTGGCGTGGAAATTTGACATTCAACAATAATGTTCAACTAACACATTCAACAAACAGGTTATAGTAAGTATGTGTTAGTGTTGAGTCTACACCAAAATTTTGCGTGTATAATTAAATGCCTAAAAATGTTCGTTCCTACAGCATACTAAACTATAGTTAAAACTTTTTCTTATATGGTTTGTTTTCAAATATGGTTTATCATTTGCTTCGTTTTTCGAACTGGTATAAAAATTAACTGCCAAGAGATGGAACAGTAAACATAACTTTGACGTAACATCAATTTTTTAAACCATAATACGAATATAACGCCGTAAGCCTGGATGTGTTAAGACGAGTGTGGAAATTTTCCGCAAGAAAATTAAATTTAGATATGTAAAAAGCGCACCTGTTTTTGTTTAAAAAATGAGCTAGGCTGAACAAACATTATTTTTTGCTGTGCGTTTTATATCCACCTCTTGTACTAAGTTTACATTGAATTCGAATAGGCATTAAGAGTATTCAATATGAAATTGAACTTTAAAAAAATCATTTATGTTCTATGTATATACAATTTAACGCTATTAATTATATACTGCTGTCATAGCCAAAATGCTTAATCTAAACTTTGGATTAAAAGAATTTTTAATCAAAAAAGTACTTACTATCCATACTTAGTTTTAAAGTATTTCAATCTAAAAAAAATTGAAGTTTTAGAATATTTTAAGACTACGATTTTACATAAAGCTTTCGTATTAAGAAATTTAAAAAAAAGGTGGTAAAATTTTCTTAAATAAACAGTAAAGTTAATAAAAAAATTATTTTAAATATATTTTATTTATATAAAAAAATTTTCTTAAATAAACAGTAAAGTTAATTTAAAAAAATAAAATATATATTTTTTTGTCCAAGTTGGGTCTCAAACCCACGTTTTCGAAAGCTCACTTGCATTCGTAATGATGCAAAAGCAGCGAAACTTTGTTTACAACTGAGTTAGACGAATGGACAAGACTTTAAAGTTTTGTATGAATAAATTGTTAAAAAAACGTTTAAAAAAATTTTTAAATGATCAGACAATTTTTTCTAAAAAATCTTAATGTAAAAATTGAACAAAAAAAAATAAAAAACTTTGTTATCAACTGCGATAGGCGAGTGTGTAAGATATCGGACCGGCAGACGAGAGGACTTGGGTTCAAATTAGGAAATGGCCATTGACAAGTTTGATTTTAAGTTAATGTGTCTATATTTTATTATTTTTTTTGCGAACATGCATTCTCAAAATTTTAAGCTTCTTTCGAATTAAAAAGTAATCTTTTTTGGATTAGAAAATTGTAAACTTTCCTTAAATTAAAAAGTTTTTTTTGCGGTCTTGTCCCATATGTAATAAAAAAAAAAGTTAAAAGCTAAGTCCAAGATTTTCAACCATGCACTTCTACTATGAACTGATACCAACTGAAGAAGACTAGATCTAATTCAAGCACTGGTATTAATTTTCCAAAAGTATATTATAAGAAACTTTTTAATCTAAAATTGTTTAAAGTTGTTAAATGGTGATTTATAAATTACGAATGAACTAATATATGCGATGATTTCAAAAGATTTACTTTTATCTTTTTGTTTAGTAAAATAACAATAAATTAAGAGCTAATATAGGATAATATTAATTATTTATACGAACTACCAAGTAAAACTGAGTATATCAGCTAATATAATATGTATGAATTAATTATGTCCTTATTTCATATATAACATTACTATATGGGGGCGGGGGAGTAATGAACTACGAAAAGTAACGGAGGGGGAGGGGTAAGAAACTGATAATCGGCCACCTGGTTTATGGAGCTTTGATAAACATACTCTGAGTTCAAAATTTTGAAAAAACTCAAAGACGTCATCAAAAAAATTAACATTAAAAACTTAAAAAACTCGGCTATGAAAGCAACTCTTTGCTAATTAAAGTTATTTTACTGGCCTAAAATAAAATTTAAATTTATAAATTGTTTTACTATAAAACGTAATTAATTATATAGTGGATAGAGCAAAGTTCTTGTGTCGGCATTTAAAAATTGTGGTTATTAATTTGCAACAAAACATAAACACAAAAATTTTAGCTACAAAAATAAATATGAAATACATATTTACAATTCATGAACACACGTTTGTCTAAATTAATTTTCCTGCTTATAACGAAAGGGTCCTGCTGTGACAGATGCCAATATTGAGCTGACAAAAACAACGCACACACGAAGCGTTATCAAGCCTGTCCTACTTGAAAGCTTTACGAAAGGGTTAAAAATAGCTTTAATCTTTAAGTAAGTAGCCGGAAACTCAGCAGCACCGCCATGTTTAAAGGCATGGAGCCAAATTGTGTTTCAAAATTTTTAACATATTTTGATTAATTAATTTGAAGTAAGAGTAGCAACAGCATTGAATAATCAAAATATTGCCAAGTCCCAAAGATCTAACAGCTTTTGCTCTGTTGCTCCTTAATATTTTTATATAGCAATTTTTAATTAATTGAATTGAGTTTGCAAAGAATGTTACAGCAACAGTATTAAGGAATGATTCTCTTAAATTATCTACAATTTTGTGACAACTCAATTTAGTTGCTAAATTATAAGCTGTATTGCTTGAAACTAAGGCAAGCATTTTGAAGTATAAGGCAGAACAAAACGCTGCAATTACAACAAGCAATCAACGCCAGTGCAACCGGCAATAAAAGCGTCTAACAGTAGCAACAGCTACGCTGCTGCTGCCAACTTCCATGCAACCAACACTTATCACATTTTAATGTTTCAATTAGAGCCAAATTAGCGAAAAGCAAGAATGAAAAACTGCAACTACAACAACAACAACAGCAACAAAACACTAAATAAACAAGTTGTTGAGGTACCCTTTTTCTTGGTGACTGGTGCACCACCGGTGGCACCAGTGGCACGTCGGCGTGTCCGCTGTTAAATAAATTATTAAGTTGCATTGCATTGCAGCAGCAGCAGCAACATGTAATTTACGTCAAAGATTGCATTGGGCAATTTTACCCTGCCCGACTAGTCCGAATGTGTACTCGACTGTCTGTCCATGCGTCCCTTGCAGTTGCCTGTCTGTCGTCAGAGACTGAGTCTTGTTCATCGCGGTGCACTTGAGCATTTTGGGTGTTCTTCAAGTGCACGCAAGAACAAAGCACCGCTTTACACTGACTGCCTTTTTGCTGCCCTCCAGTTGTTGTTGTTGTTGTTGTTGTTGGATCAGTCGTTTGTGGGTGTGTGTGTGTGTGTTTGCTTCTACTTGTCATTAATTTCCCTTCAATTGACATTTGATAATTGCGTAGGACTTTTGATATTTTTATAGCTCTCTCTCTCTCTCTCTCTCCTCAACCTTCAACTTATGCTGATAATAATAATTATGCGTACTGTGTTGTTGCTGTTGTTGTTGGTGCACCGTAATGTCCAATGAAGGGGAACCATAAATTAATTATGGCCATAATGATTTTAATATCCGTATCCCAACGTAAACGACAACCCGCTGTTTTTACTTTGCAGGACTCAATTTCAATTGCATTGCTGCACAAAGGATGTTGTTGGTTGTTTGTTTTTTTTTTGCAAAAGCAAAGGATTTTCCAACAAGACATTTTTAATGGGACAACTATAGACATTTTCAAACATGGGACAACTTTAATAAAGGTAAAATATATAATTTAATTCGGTGAAATACTCTAACTCCTTCAAGAAATTTTTTTAACACATTAATGGACATAAGAATTTTTAGACAGTTACTTTAGAAAACCATTCCCCTCCCCCCCCCCCCCCCCCCAGATGTCAAATAATTAGAGGTGTGAAAAAGTTCATGGTGATAAAAACATAACGGTAAGCAACTTGTTTTGAATGCTAACTCTAATATGTGTATTTGGAAAAAAATTGAGTTTAAATTTTTACACATTTTTCTCCTTGTACTTATTTTTTCGACCACTCATTTCGGACGAAACTTAACAAAAGTTACCGTACCAAAAAACGTAAACACATTTGGTATAACATTTTTGCTTTTTCCTATTTTCTGCAAATTACACTATGCGCCAAAATGGAAAAATATGTATGTGATGACACTAAACTTTTTTTATAGAATCCAGCCTGCAGAATATGGAAATTGCAATACAATATTTTCTCTATGAATAGGATTTCATGATGTATATTTTTTAAATTTTTATCCTTTTTTTTTGGATAATGTTCCATATATTTTAACATGTAACGAGTTAAAATTGACTGATTTGGTTAAGCAAATATCAGATTAATGAATTTACTTTAAATTTGGTTGACCAACTTTGCCAATCAGTTCAGTAGTTTCGGCGCAATCGAACGAAATATAAAAAAGTGGTGCGGCAGGGAGATCCCGGGAGACAAGTTCCTAACGCTTTTTCTTCAACTACGAATGTAATTCGAAATAAAATTTGTATATTTTTATTTTTTTTTATTATTATTTTTTTTTATATACTTTTTTCAAGGCAAATAATGTAAATGAACAATCAAATCAAAAAGTTTAAGTTAATATTAAAGGAAAAAAATTTATTTGTTGAAAACTATGAAGTAAAATTCTTATGGGAGATGAAAATAGGCAGTTACCGTTGTCAGCGCTGATGGTTTCACGACGCAACAAGGCGTTGAGCATTGAAAATTCATCATGTTCCTCGAATGTAGCTTGAATCGATTGAAAAGTTGGATTGAAAACTGGACTTACGAGTATAAGACAATAAAACCCATCCACCCTAGCGTCAACAACTTTTTGAAATTCTTACGTCAGATTCAATAAACACACTTTTTTAGGGTCCACCCTATTGTCAAAATAATTTTTAAATTCTAACATAAGATTCGAAATCAGCAAAGGGGTCGCCAACACATACACAAAGATTATAAAGCGAAAAAAAATACATTTTGGGGGTCCACCCTTGTGTCAAACAGGGATGGTCACGATTACAAATCATGATTACTGATTATGATTACATGTATTCAGATTGCACAGATCAGATTAAAAAAATCAAGTAATCGTAACATGGAATTACATGATTTTTTTACAAATCCAGAAATTAGTAATCAGACAGAGCTTTCAGTAATTACAGATTACTTCTCGTCGGACAAAAAATTCAAAATTTGTGTGTAATTTTATTATTTCAGTAATTGCTATTTACCATAATGGTTTACCATACATACAATATTTTCTTCAGCAGCTATTAAAGTGATGTCAATGTTTGTTAAATTGGTTTTGCTAAAGAAGTGTAACAATTGTGCTCAGAAATTGTTTCTGTATTTAACTTGCCTCAGTTTTACAGTTAAACCACATATATAAAAACAGATATAAAACAATATATTAGCTAAAGAAATCTGCAATCAACGATTGGTAAAGCCTGATTACTGATAAATTTCTTAATCAGAATAATTCATTCATTACTGGAAAATGATTGATTACTTAAATTATTCACTGATTACTTTTGCATGATTACTGATTTCTCAAAAAAAAATCACTGAATACTTTAAAGTTATTTATGATTTTTTTTTAAGTAATCAAGTAATAAATTTGTGTATGATTAATTGTAGTCAGTAATTTTTTTATAATCATTACACGAAAGTAATCATTACTGGCCAACCCTGGTGTCAAATAACTTTTTGAAATTTTTACATCAAGTCCGAAATCAGCGATACTGCCTTAATACTGTTCTTAATACTGCCAGCACATTTACAAAGAGTATAAAACACACATATTCAGGGTCCACCCTAGTGTAAAAAAACTTTTTGAAATTTTAACATCAGGTTCAAAATCAGCGATCCCTTATACTGCTAGCACATATACAAAAAGTTTAACACAAAAAACACACTTTATGGGTCCACCCTAGTGTAAAAAATATTTATTAAAAATTCTAGCATAAGATTCGAAAACAGCGATCAGCGCATCTACAAAGAGTATAAAATAAAATTTACATATTTAGGGTCCACCCTAGTGGCAAACAACTTTTTATTAACAGCAACTATTAACAGCACATACACAAAAAGTATAAAATAAAAAAACCTCTTTTAAAGTCCACCCTTGTGTAAAAAAAACTTTTTGAAATTTTAACATCAGGTTCGAAATCAGCGACTCCTTACACTGCTAGCACATATACAAAGAGTTTAACAAAAAAAAAAAAAAAAAACAAACTTTTAGTGCCACTAGGGCGCACGGTTAATTTTGGACTATTTTTTAATCCAAACTTTGGTTTACAGGAATTTTTAATCCAAAAAGTACTATTTTTTAATGCAAACATTAATTTAATTCAGCTGGGTCTCAAACCCACGTTCCCGAAAAGAACTTATTTGCATTCGTAATGATGCAAAATAAGCGAAACTATGTTATCAACTTATTTGGACGAGTGGATAAGGTATTGAACCAGCACATCAGAGGACGTGTGTTTAAATCACGAACTGGACAGAACAATTATTTTATTTTACTTTAATTTAGCCGGGTCTCGAACCCACGTTTCTGCTCGCTTCATTACTTACTGCAACCTTACTTGCATTCGTTATGATGCCTAACTTTCCTAACAACTGAGATGGACGAGTGGATAAGGTGTTGGACCAGCACAACAGAGGACGTGTGTTCAAATCATGATCTGGTTAAAAAAGTTTTTTTATTTGAAATTGATATTTATATTGCTTTTCTCAACTTCTTGCGGATTGAAAACTAATATTTTTTGGATTGAAAAATTTTTAACTTTTCCTTGGATTAAAAGGTAATCTTTTTTTGGTATTGTCCTAAATGTAGTCCAAAAACTTTAAAATTTAGTTCAAGATTTTTAACCGTGTGGTTAAAAAATATTACCAAAAATTTTTTACATAAGATTCGACATCAGCAGGCAAAACCACATTTTTGGAGTCCACCCTAGGGTCAAAACACTTTTTGAAATTCTAACATCAGATTACACTGTATTACACACATTTGCTGCAGTTTCCATTTCCTCGAATTTAATTGGTATAATGATTTTTACGTATGAGTTATAACACACAAATAAAAATAACAAATGCAAATGAAACGGAGATACACAGAGAGAAAGAGAGAGTTGCGCAATCGTCTACTCGTTTGTTAGTCTGCTCGAATCTTCCCTCCAGGAAAAATCGGAAGACTTCCATCTAAATGTTTCCAAACCGTTTCTTTATTGTATAAATTCGAAGACTTACATATGGACGTGATGAATAAACATTCCCCATCATATATTTTGGAATTATGTTGGTAGTTTTGAATTTATGTTGTTTTCAAACCGCTTCTTTAAGAATGCATGTTGAAACTTTTACTTATTGTCAAGCAATGACAAAAGAAAACAATAATATCATTTTTTCCTAGGCGCTTATTATAGAATTCGATAGTCTAGTAGTAGCGCGCTTGACTGTCGCTCAAGCGTCCCGGGTTCGAATCCTGGCCGAGCATTTTCAAAACAAGGCAGAGGAATGTTTCTGCATTAATTTTCAGAACAAGCGAGAGGACTGCTTCTAATTCACTTTTTAAGACAGCGGAGAGGAATGTTTCCACTTGACTTTTAACACAGTGCAGAGGAATGTTTCCCTCTAATGACATGCTATGTAAAAAAAGCAATAGAGTGTGCAACGAAGGGGAATGCTTCCTACATTCCATGGAATGTTTCCTGGTTACATCCAGGAATGCTCACATTTCCTGGAGGGTTAATAATCGCATGCACATACATACTCTCCAGGAAAAATCGGAAGGCTTCCATCTAAAAGTGATAAAGAAACATTGCCTACCGTATCTTTCGGAAGCTGAACGGTAGTTTTGTACTCTGTCGCTCAAGGGTCCCGGGTTCGAATCCTGGCCGGGCAATTTAATAACAAGAGAGAGGAATGTTTCCGCATTAATTTTTAAGAGAGCGGAGAGGAATGTTTCCCTTTAATGACATTCTATGTAAAAAAAAGAAATGGAGTGTACAACGGAAGGGAATGCTTCCTTCATTCCATGTAATGTTTCTTGTTTATGTCCTGAAATGTTTCCATTTCGCACGCATACTCACACAGCAATCTCACTGTTATATGACGGTTTCTACCAAAACGCACCACCCACAAGCCGCGTAAAGGAACTTCGTTCCAAAACATTTTTTCTGTCTCAAATAAAAAAAAATCCCTTTAAAATTAAAAAAAACAATGGTACAGCTTATCATTTTAGGCACGAAGATGGCTTTCTTAAGAAAGAAACAAGCAACTGATGAAGAAAATTCATGGAAGACTACACTCAAAAAAATTTACTTTCCTTAAATTAAGAAACTGTGGCTTCAATTCATAAGAATGGGTTTTTCTAAATTCTATAGAGGTTTCTCTTTTAAGTAGAGAATTTTTACATGATTTAACGATCTCACGTCTTGAATTCGTTGCAACGTTATCAAAACAGCTTCTTTGTTTTGAAGACAATTTTTAACTTAAGGTATAACCTGCGGTTACAATTTTTTTTCAGATTTTTTTCTTCATAAATGTCTGCTAAAATCCTTCAAAAATAATGCCTTAAAAAATTGTTTAAATTCGATTTACTTTTCGAGTTACAGAGCTATATATGTTTATATACACTCGCGCCGAAGTGCAGTAATAAAACTTTAAATGTGTTTTTCTCAAAATCACTTTTTTCAAACTGGGGTGTCGTTTTTCTCTAGAACCAGTAGTCGAATGAAAATGCGGTGGGCGGCGGGCGGCGTTTTGCAGGTAATCACGTCAGGCAGGTCCTAAACTAGGATAATTGGGTTAACTCTACTACGAGGTCCACATTAACTCTACAAATAGAGGCAAAAACCCCCAAAAAACAGCTAATTTTAATTTTTTTTCAAATTCGCGCCATTTTGTCAATTTTTTATATTTTGGAAATATCCTAGTTCAGGATATGCCTGACGTGATCACCTACAAAATGCCGCCCGCAGAATTTCGATACGAAATCTGGTTATCAAGAAAAACGACACCCCGTTTGCCTTCTTATTTTAACGTACCCATTTTCATCGCTCTAGGAGGGGGATAAAAAACATCGAAGTTAGAAAATACGTCTACTTTCACGTAAAAAGTTGATAAATTCAAAAACAACTGAGCTGCAGTAATTTTAAAAAATGTTATTTTTGTGGGCTTGAACCGCAGGTCATACCTTAAATATAAGAAATGAAGGTATGATAAAAGTTAAATTTCCAAAAACTGTATAAAAGCAGAAATAATTTGAAGAAAAACTATATTGATATGAAGTTCACTCGCAACATTCTATAGCTTGATTTCTTAAATTTGGAGAAATGTGAGTTACAATACTTGAATATTTCATAGAAATACATGCAAGTTTTTTCTTTTTTGTGCACCACAAGTAATAATTTTCACAGGATGCAATTTGATATCTTTAAAAAGTTTTTTAAAAAGTTAAAAGGTTTTTTTGAAAAAAATTCCAAAATTTTTCATAGAATAATATTTTCAAAGAAAAAGTTTCTTTTAGTTATTGCCGATGATTAATAAACAGAAGAAAATTTCTTATTTTCAGAGAAAATGTTTCTCTTAGTTATAGCCAATTATTAATAAACGGTAGATAATTTCTTTATTTAAGAGAAAATGTTTCTCTAAGTTAAAGCCGATGATAAGTACAAGGTAGAAAAACTTACACAAATGTCATAAGATTTCAACACACTTGGGCTAAGTTTCTTCAATTTAGCGAAATAGTTCGTAAATGATTGGATAATTTTCTTAAACTGTTTACATTTAGAAATTCAGGAGCTCCATGGCGCTAAATGAAGCCCGATTTCCTAACGAGTGAGTGCTATTCTTCTAGATTTTCTGGACATTTTTTCTGAGTGTAACGAAGTTATAGCCAATTAAGTGAAGGTACAAAAAGTCGATTTTTATTGATTTATTTTGTTCATCAAATTTAAAGTAATTTACTTACCTTTAAATTGATATTTTTGTAGCAAAGTCATTCAATTATAACTTGAGTATGTTCAAAAAAATATGGAACTGTTTCAAAAAAAAAAAAACGGATAAAAATTTGAAAAATATCTACCATACATGGTATGGGCATTTCCACAGAAAAGTCTACCGTGACCAAACAATTAAAACTTTGTAAAAACTTTTTATTTTATGATGTTATCTAAGAGAAATATTTAAAATTTTATTAATTACGGAAATTTATACATAAATTCGTCAACCATGATGATCAAATCATCTGCACTGTTTCAGAAATGTAGTTTCCTTTTTCGTAAATGTTTAGTAAATGTTTCATAAACTAAAATGTTAAGTAAAAATGGAAGTCATTTGCTAAAGACAATAGAATAATGGCTGAGGCAAGAAAAGGACAATATTTTAAATTTGTTTGTTAATTACTAAATTACAAATTTACTTTACTACCTAATTACTTAATCACCCAATTTAAATTTAAGAAAATTTTGTCGCGTGGGTTATGTCGCGTGAGTTACGGCAAATATTTTTTGGAAACTCAATATATTTTTAAATAATCAAAGTCCATAGGTAAAGTGGATTTATTATGAAACTACACTGTTTTTCCATTATTTAAAAATGAAAAACAAAAACAAATTATGTGGGAAAATTCGAAGAGTTTTTTATAATTTAAACTTGCTTGTAAAACACACTTCCTTTTTTTGTCGCGTAATTTACCACTGTCCTTCTTAATTAGTTACAGGAACGACAATTTTGGTAGATCGTACCGTTACTATGTCTTGTAAGATATATGTACACAAGAAATATTTTTACATTAATAACATAAACTTCCGAGAAATCGAAGCTTTAAGTCGTACGCATGTCGCGTGAGTTACGATGGAATTGCCGATATCGAAATCATATCCATAAAAAAGTTTTTATTGCTATTTTTATGCTCAGCAGACTAAAATCTATACGAAAAGTTAAGTGGCATATCGATCACAAAAATGGTGCAGCATAAAGTAATTTAAGTAAAAATCACTACAAATATTTTATATAAAAAAATAAACTGGCCATTTCAGCCCTTGGAAGGACTTTGACCTAGCTTCTATTGATCAATTGTGTTGTGCGTGTTATTAAATGTTTGATCACAAATGACCGAGAACTGGACCTACGTGTTTTGAACCCGGGCTACCGCAGTTCTTTAGCTTAGGGGCCACGCACTCTACCCACTAGGCTACGGCCGCCACGAAATATTTTATATATCGATTATAAATCTTAGTTTTGGTTGTCCTCTCCAAGCCGCACGACTAAGCATGGGTCCAAACATGGTTTAATAAAAAATCAAAACAGCCTACTCACCCGAACTACGACCGAACACGGGTCAAAAGTGGCCATTTTAAAACAATATTTTATCAGTGACGATATTTTTACATAAATAAAAACATGATCACACGAATAAAAAAGGCGCAACAATAAAAGCCCATTCCATTGTCTTCAAATGTGATATGCAATAGGTTTATACGACAACAAATTCATGTGCAGCTAACAAAAACAGTCTTCACTGCACGTTATATGATATAATTGACAGTCATCATTCGTTGTGTCTGGTTCTTATGGCGCTTGCGGGTAAATTCTTTGCACCCATGCTTTTCTTATGGCAGCATAGAAGATTTCTGCTTGTTAGTACTAGAATGCCCAAAAAGTTTTAATGTTTAAGTAAAAGAAAATCAAATGGGTATAAATATTTTGGTTAATTTGAATGAAATATCAATAAATAAAGTATGCTTTATACAAGAAAATATAATTTATATACAAATAAATATATTCGGCCAATGTTCGACCATAGTTCGACTGCTATTCGGCTCAAAAATCTTGCAAATTAACATGTTTCGACCCTATCTTGCCGATAGTACTTCAAAACGGCCACTGTTTGAGCCTTGTCCGTCTTTAGTTAAACTAAAATTTAATTTTTATTCGAGTTATTGTTGCTCAAAGAACACGACTGAAAATATAAATATTCATTCTAATCGGAGTTGATTTATAGTTAGTTATAAGTGATTATGTTCACGTTAGAAGGTATAGAAGAAGTTCGTGGGACAGCAAAAGAGTCACAAAAGAACCGAATTTCTGCTGTTCGTTTTCGAGATCGTTTTAAAATTGTCGAATACATTAGAAAAAGGAATTCAGGAGGCCAACACATCGGCTTGACAATCTGACAGCAAAACCCTTTTCGAATGGTCAAAACAGTACAGTACATTAGAAAAGGGAATTTAGGAGGTCATCACATCGGCTTGACAATCTGACAGCAAGACCCTTTTAAAATGGTCCAAACAGTTCATACTTTTACTGACTTGCCTAGTAGCCACAATACCCATAAAGCCTAAAACCAATTAAGAACATCTTTGCCTATAGCTTTGTTCTGGCAAAATTGGGAACTTATTATTTTGGCGCCTTATTTATTTTGGTGTGTGTAATCATTGGATTTTAAGTTTTATGAAAAATTATTGGCTCCTCAACGGATGTTGTCTTAAAATACAATTTACAATGTATAAACATTGCTGCTTAACAGAGGCTAGTCATCACAAACTTAATCATAATTGATTAAAAGTAAACAAATGATTCATTTAAGATTTCCACAAAAATATTTTGTATATGCTAATGTATTTAAAATTTTTATAAAAGATTTCAAATTGTATAAATTAATAATCTCATACCGTAAATTCAAGCATAGCGAAAATAGACAATGAAGACCAACATTTAAAAACTAAACAAACTCTAGAAATGGCCGGAAATTCCATACCAACTAAAGTGATCACGCGGGTGTTATTTAAAGTTGGCTTTAAAAAAAACGGAACACGTTTTTGCATCATTTATGAGCTTAATTTATGATACAATTTTAGTCTTTTTTCCAGGAATTCAAAAACAGGTAACAGTAACTGATAAACTTAAAAATTGAATAAAATGAAAGCATCACAGAAGAAGTGCAAAAAACTTTAAATGTGAGCTTGATTAAATAGAAGAAAACATTTTGTTGTAACTACTTAAGTTTGAGATTTTTTTAAAGTGCGTTAAGCCACAAATCAATCCAAATGCGGTTGAACAGATGTTGTAAGCCAAGCCATGCCACGTACAAGGTATCGGTATAATTGCATTAACTGCACTTTAAGTTATACTAAATGTTGATAGATTATTAACATGTCAGTTGCGGAGAGGACAAAATAAATTAAAAAAGGAGAAGTAGAAATACTCAGAGGCCGAGAAATAAGCTGTATTCTGGCTCAGGAGCTGATTTCTGCAGGTGACAGAACATTCAGCTTGGCTTATTCTTCACATGATCTCATCTCTTTTTTTAAATACGTATTGCACACGATATTTGACCAAAAAATTCTTTCAATCTCATAACACCTCAACATAAGCTCAATGCACAGTAAGAATGTGAGACACTTTTTGGGGTCGCAAAGCGAAAATCTGTGGTAAGACTCAGAAAACCACAGCGACTTCCGTTCCCTGCAATGGTTTCTTTTCTTGCATTTTAATGGAATTTAGCTTACAACAACAACAACAATATTAAATTCGCATTGCAACATGAATTCTTAAGCAACGCAAAGCTGAAGATAAGCTCAAAATGCGTTGCTTCTGTCTTCAAGCCTTCAAGCTTGAGTGTGAGTGTGAGTAACGGGTGCAGTGCAACAGGAATGAAAGACAGAGCAAGCGAGATAGACATTTGGCCAAAAGGCCAAATCGATCGACGATGTCTTGATCACAGTGTGAGAACTAGCTTTCAATTTGTAGCTTCTGTAGCAGCACCCGTCTCTGACTTACACAAAATGTGTGCAACTCCTTTTGGGTGTAGCTACCTACAACTTTCTTTACACGTTGTATTTTTTGACACAAATGGCCGACATCCGGTTTTATTGTTTAGTTTGTATTTGCACTGTGTTTGTGCGAAAGGAAGTGTTAGTAATTCGCACAATTTGATTGCAATTCTTCTTAGTTTACTGGGCTGTATGATGCGTGGATTCAAATCTTGAGAATAATGAATATACATACTTTGTGGTCTCTTCAATTTTGAGTATAGCATAAACGAAGTGTTTTTGTGGTTATTAATGCTGAGTGATTTGTAAAGAGTTTGATTTGCCGGATGTAGTCAGGGAAGAAATTTTATCAGAATAACTAAAAATTACACAACAAAGCACTCAAAAGTTTTAAGAGGTAACATGCGAAAGATAACGTAAAAAATATAAATACTTAAAAAGAGATGTTAAGAAACGAAATTAAAAACATCACCCGCTTTTTCGACCGCACGCACAGAGTGTGATTTGGCCAATCCAGCAATTTGGCTAGTTCTAAATTTTTGTGATATGATTCCTTGGTTCATTCCTAAAAAAAATTGTTCTAGAATTGGGGTCTATCTCAAACACCCTCTTGGTTAAAGGGTGTTTTATTGAATCAATATAAATAAAAGAGACTGCCGTCCGCGTGTGTACCAGAGAACTGCACAAGCCTACTTGAAACTCTATTTCAAGTACTTGCTTAAAATACAAGTTCAAGCTAGCTTGAGCTTGATAATTTTGAATCAAGTATAGCATGTAATGGAATATAAATAAGCCGAAGACAGCTTGCGACTTGCAAGTATGCTAGCTTACAAGCGAACGGCACGAAGTTTCAAGTAAAGGCAAAAAGCTTGAAAAGCTTAAAATTGAAGGCAAGTATCCAATTAAAGCAAGTATCCAAAAAATTCAATGAGCTTGTTTAGAGAGAGCTTAAGCGTTGGAAGTTTTAGGGGTAACTTATTTCGAAGATGATGTCAAACTTTAAAATTTAAGATAGCGGATAGAGTTGCCACCTCGATTTTTTTTATTTTTACGAATTTTTGTAATTTTGATTTCGAATATAATGTCACAGTTTTAAAATTTAAGATGGAGGTTAGGGCTGCCACCTAAATTTTTAGCACAGTATTGTCACTTAATAATAAGTATTATTAAGCATTAAGTATTAATAAGTGGTAGAAAAAAATCCGAATCCGTTGTCAGAATTTCCAAATTATAAAATTTTGAAAAAATAGGGTTGCCACCTAAGATTATGTCTTTTCAAGAGTTTTAAACGTCATTCATTTATCAGTGTTAAGGGGTCGCTGATATCGAATCTAAAGTCAGCATTTTAAAATTCAAGATGGTGGATAGGGTTGCCACCTTGATTTTTTGCAGTTTTATGAATTCGGGGCTGGAAAAAAATGGTACTCCAAAAATGGGTTGCTGAATCCGAATCCGTTGTCAGAACTTCCAAATTATAAAATTTTGAAACAATAGGGTTGCCACCTAAGATTATGTCTTTTCAAGAGTTTTAAACGTCATTTATCAGTGTTAAGGGGTCGCTGATTTCGAATCTAAATTCAGAATTTAAAAATTCAAGATGGTGGATAGGGTTGCCACCTTGATTTTTTGTAGTTTTATGAATTCGGGGCTGGCAAAAAAATAGTACACCAAAAATGGGTCGCTGAATACGAATCCGCTGTCAAAATTTTCAAATTATAAAATTTTGAAATAGGGTTGCCACCTAATATTATGACAATAACAACAGAAAAAAGTTACACGAACTCCGCATAATAAATGAAACGAACAGCGAAACAAATGATCGTCAGTCGCTTCCGACGGCAGTGCAGTCGCATAGAGTCGAAACCAGAGTTGAAAAGTAGAAAACTTGACTTTTTCCACCAACTCATGTGGGGTAGAAATAAAATAGAATCACGTCAGACATAATATTATGATTCGTTTTATTCGTTATATTACAGACATATTATGATTCGTTTTTCAGAAGCCAGTCGCGAATTGTAAGGAATAAAATAAATCAAGTTCCTGCATATCAACTCAAAGCTTGATATTTTTTCAAGTAGCTTGATTTTCAATTTACTTGTTGCAGATCTCTGGTGTGCACTCATAACTCGAGAACGGATCGGTCAATTTACAAGATTTTGGGCTTGAAAGATTCATATTAGCCCAAGGAAGGACGCTTTGGAGGATGAAAGAGGGCTTGGCATCTCACATACAACTCAAATTTGCGATATCGAATAGCTTTTGAGTTATAGTTCGAACTGCCTCAAAATTTGGTATTTGACCACAATTTGCACGTGCCGTTTCACTGATAATATTTTATGGGCGTTGAAAATGGGGGCGTGGCACCTCCTATACAATTAAAATTTGCGATATCAAATAGCTAGGTGGCAATTTTGAAAATGAGCTGTACAAGAGATGGTCGCATTCTTTTTGGAATTTTTTTTGGGGGCAAGTTGGGGCACAATTTTTTTTATTACTCATTTAAAAAGTACTTCTGCTTAAGTCAATTATTATTTTTTGCCTATATTTTGTAATATAATAGAGTTTTTTCTTTTCGAAATGTAGTATTTTTTTGGAAAACTACTTACTTTTTTTATTACACTTTGTCTGCCTAAAATATAGTTGCCCATTTTGTTTTTGCGATTTTCGTAATATTTAATCAATTTTAGTAGCAGTAAAATATTAGAAAACAAATTCATTTAGCGATAAAATTTTTTTCATTTAAATCACTCCAGATTGCCAAAGCACACACTGTGGCACGGTTAGAAATCTTGGAATAATTCGTGGAATCTTGGGATAACGATTGCAGAAAAAAATTATCGCATACGAAAGGAGCTCAAAGGAACCCATATTTTCATAAAGGCATTCTAAAAAAACTGTTAACCAAATCTTAAAACGAATTTTCTGAACAATCATGTTTTCATGTTCATTTTCATGTTCAAACTGTTCTCCTCGATATTTCAAGAACAACTCTATGAATTGACTAGGATTTTTTTTATTTTAAAGTATATAAATTTTATTGGATCCTAAACCTGAATTTTGATAATATTGATCGAATACTTTTTTTTCAGAACGCTTAAAATAGCGAAAATTTAAAAAAAGAAAACGCTAATAAAAGTTCATATCTACGTCATTTTTGTAATTTTCAACTATTTATTGATATAATAGGTTCAAGCTTCAATAATGCATTACATTATTGGTGGCTGCACTTGATTGTTTTGATTACAGCGACAATATTTCTCTTACAAAATGTTTAATATTTCCGAAAAGACACAAGATGGCGCAACCAAACTTTTAACACTTATAATAGACACTCTATATGTAAAGAAAATCACAATTAGATAACAAAAGTGCACAAAACAACACCTTAACTTCAAATGAATACCAAAAAATCTTAGTTTTTTAACACATTCTTTAACAAACAAAAATTAGTTTTTTAAACATTTACTCAAAAATATGCTTATGTAGTAAGGGAACCAACTTAAAAGTTGGTACCTCAATTTATTTTTAATTACACCACCTAGCAAAAAAAAACGCATCACCAAATGTGTTTTCAGAAGAGTTAAAAAATCACCCAAAAATAGCATCACAAAAAATAGTTGGTTGATGTCTTAACTGCATCTCATGGTATGAATCAAAAATCTGCAACGAATCACATTTTTGAATCAATGAGCCACTTGCTCTAAAATGAGTATGAATAAGTATAAGTAGTTTCCAAAGTAGAACTCATATGTTATTGATTCGAAAAAAAGTGAATCGCATTTTTGAATCATGAGCCACTTACTCAAAAATGAGTATGCACAAGTATAAGTAGTTTCAAAGTAGTATTCATATGTAATTAATTCAAAACAAAGTGAATCATATTTTTGAATCATGAGCCTCTTACTCAAAAATGAGTATGCATAAGTAGAAGTAGTTTCCATAATAGAACTCATATGTAATTGAATCCAAACAAAATGAATCAAATAAGTATAGAATGAATTAAATATTAAGGGTTGCCATTTGATAATATGAATTTTTAAGAATTTTAAACATAAGTTAACAGTTTTAGGGGGTCGCTGATTTCGAATCTGAGGTCAGAAGTTTAAAATTCAATATGGTTAATAGGGTTTCCACTTGATTTTTTTTTAGAATTTCCGTTGTTAGAATTTCAAAATTATGTAATTTTTTATAATAGGGTTGCTACCTATTAATATGTATTTTTAAGTGGCAACCCTATTATGAAATTCTGCCAACGAATTCGGATTCAGCGAACTATTTTTACCTAGTGAATCTGTTGGCAGAATTTCAAAATTATGTAATTTTTTTTAATAGGTATCTTTAAGTGGCAGCCCTATTATAAAAAATTACATAATTTGAAATTCTGGAAACGGATTTGGATGCAGCGACCCATTTTTGCCTAGTGTTCGCGCCAGTACCGAATTCGTAAAAAAATTAAATGGCAACCCTAACCACCATATTCAATTTTAAAATAATGAATTCAGATTCCAAATCAGCGACCCCCTTACACTGTTAAATAATGATTAAAACTCTTGAAAATACATATTATTAGGTGGCAACCCTTAATATTTAATTCATTCTTTACTTATTTGATTCACTTTGTTTTGAATCAAGTGCATATGAGATGTACTTTGGAAACTATTTATACTTATTCACACTCATTTTTGAGTGGATCATGATTCAAAAATGTGATTCATTGTAAATCTCTGATTTGAATCACTGAGTTGTGAACGAATAGTACTCGAGAACTACTTATTTTTAAGTATTGGTTGCAGATCTCTGGTATGAATGCAAAATGGATACCGTGTGATGAATGCAGTATTGCTGCTACGGCAGTTTATTTGGCATACATGCCGGCCTAGGAACTGCCTATAGAAAAAAAGATACAAGCGGGTATGAAAGCGAGCATGTCTCCTGACCTTCCGAGGCATGTTGCCGGCAGAGTTTTTGGTCTCTAACATGCCCAGTATTGGGATAAGCGTGTCTTTGAAAAAGTTGATGTTGAGAGGTTAAATAAAAATTTTGTAAATAATTCTTACAAAAAATTCACACCAGTTCTGGGTTAAAGGATAAAACACTTGAAAAAATAATAAACTTTTCCATTTTAAAACAAAACTTTCCATATTTATACACTTGCTCTTTTGTATATAGTAGGGTAGGCCGATTTGGTGATATTATATTTGCACAATTTTACCCAGTTAGAAAAAAAATGATTCTAGGGGTATATTTTTTCTCCGTGAAATAAAACGTAGCTCCCTAATTTTCACTTATGCAATTTTAAACCATTTTCTACTGGAGCCCCCTAATGGTTCGATTTTTTGGAAAACCCTTCTTTGGAACATTTGAACGAAATTGATTGGTCGAAAATTAAGTTAGACCACTCTAAATATTAGCACAGTGAAGTAGTTCTGTTAAGTAAATTTTATACAGGGTGCTCCAGCGGCTCGTTTTTTTGAAAATCTGATGCCAAAAAAGAATTTTCAGTTTATAAAACTTTTCTTCGCAAAATTGGAACTAAATCTATAGGTGGAAGACGAAATTTGAATAGGACTGAATATTAGCACAGTAAAGTAGTTCTGTTAAGTAAATTTTTCTTCCTTGGAACTAAATACTTCATTGTGCTAATATTCAGAGTGCTGTAACTAAGATTTTATGATCCGAGAAATTATTTTTTGGGGGCTCCAGTACAAAAATGCTGAAAAATTACAAAAACGTATGCCGCTAGTATCCTTTTTTGTCCTCTAACAGGGAAAAATTGTACAAAAATAATTTCATCAAATCGGCCTGCCCTAAAATATACAAAAGAGCAAGTGTATAAATATAGAAAAATTTTGTTTAAAACAAGAAAAAGTTTATTATTTTATGGAGCGTTTTACTGGTGCTAACTTTTGGTAGGAAATGTTGATAAAATTATTATTTAACTTCTCAAGCTTAGTATGCTGTAGCAACGAAAATTTTTGGGCATACTCTAACTTTCTTTGGGAAACTCTAGACGCGAAATTTTGGTGCAGATTCAAAATTTTTGTATAGAAAAAAAAGCACTTGTTGTTCTGTTGACAGAATCATATTTTTATTGCTGCAATTTTATATCCTATAAAAGGCAAAACTACACATTAATAAACTATATAAATGCAACAATAAACTTGTTAAATAACAAATTCAACACTTAAACATGCTTACTGCTTATTTTTTATTGTTGAATGGCAAATTTCCGAGCCAATCCAATGTACTGGCATATAATCGACAGCGAAATTTTGATATTTCAACTTTCCACTCACGAATGGAAATTTGGCAACATAGTAATAATTTTCGCTTCTACAGCGTACTAGCTAGCGAAAAAATTTTGCTGCCTGTTCGCTGTCAAAAATCTCCATGTATTTCTAATGGACATTTTTTTTTTCGTTCCTACAGCATACTGAGCTTTAACATGAGCGTTGAATTGCATTGTTCACCCAAATTAAATGTGTAAAAAAAGGGATTGAACTGTTGGGATTTTCATTTGTTAAAAAATTTAAATGCACTGCAGTATCAAACCACTAAGAAATTAAAGACGAAGGATTTACATCATAAGACTTTTACATTACAAGATTTACATCATAAGATGATGACTTATATAAATGAGCCACAAAATGCGAAACAATCGAGTAATACATTTATTACTTTACTTTGCTGGCAGTCAATTTGTAAAGCCAAGAACTCGTCAACAAAACAAGACATCAAACTTTGTAAATTACATGAATAATAAACAAAAACTAGGCAACACTACTTACCTTGTATCTGCGGTGCGTTCGGCTTGTAATCGTGGCAATCCGAATTTAATGTATTGTTCGATGACGAATGATTGCTGCTTAATTGCGCTAAGCTGCTGGCTGTTGGAGCAGTTGGTGGAGGCTTCGAAGATGCTGTGCGGCGTAATGACTCTAATTCACGAAAATGGCTTGAAAATGGAGCAGCATCCAGAAATGTACGCTGACCCAAGCCCAAAGCGCGAAACTGATGACCACCGGGTGGACCTGAAATTAAGTAATAACGAAAGAAAAAATTAAGAGAAAACTTAGAAGCAAAGAAAAATGTAGGGCAAAGATTTATAGCATAGCAATTAATTCGAAAACTTCAAATATGATTGATATTAAGCGCCATTTTGAAGAACTTTTCATGTGATTGTTGTGAGAAAAGCCATCCATACAACAAACTATAAAAATACTTGGCAAGAAATAATTAACATAGTTTCAAGGTAAATTGTTTATTCAATAGCAATATGAGAAACGGGAAGACCTAAAACTGCACTCAACGGTCGTCAATCCTGAACTACATTGTTGTAGTCACAGTGAAAAAAAAAAAAAAAATTAAAAAAAATTGATTTAAAAACAGTTGAAAACCGCAAACGACTTTTACCTGAAACAAAAACTGGCTCAAGTGTTCCACAACCGCCATCAATACCAACACCAACACCAGCAACAACAGAACTATGCAATACTATCACAATAAAACCATTTAACGCTGCTTGAAAATACTTTTTTTGTTTAGACATGCTAGCTACTGCTAACGGGAAAGTCTACAGGATTCGCATTAAGACTGACTGACATACTAACCCAACCTTCAATATCCGTATCCGTTCAACTGCTGGCCTTTTTAGCAAGTGCACAAAAGAGAGGGGAAAAACGCATATCAAAAAAGTGGCTGCTTTAATGCGAGCTCTGCGAAAACTGCACGATCTAGTTTTTTTCTCCTATGACATGGATCCTCACACTTAAGGGATTATAATGGGTCGTAAAAACAATTTTCTTACTTTCGAATTTTTTTTTATATATTTTTTTAAAATTTAACTTAGTAACAATAAGCCTTAAAATTGCTTGCGTAAATAGTAATTATGTACTTATGTCTGAAGTATGAATGTATTTGTATGTCTGGCTGTTGTATGTGGTTAGTCGGACAAAAAAAAAAAAGAACAAAGTGTGACGAAATAACAACACAGTCAGTCGGCGGTTGCAATTCTGACCACATGGTTTGCATGCAAAACAATCAATAATAAGCTACACCATCCAACCCATCTATTGTCGGCACAGCATGATCGTTTTTTTTTTGTGTGTATTGTGTTTTTCTCATCGATGTCAGGTTGCTGATATTCGAACAAAACAGTTAACAAATATAGAGAATTATCGAGGTATTACTGTGGATTAGTGACTTTGTTTTGAGTGGATTATCCCAGTTGATAAGTTGATAAGCTCGAGACATTTGATGTAAGTAAATGCCGAATATCCGTATGACACAATATGAAATGTCAATGTACCTACATTAGACTGGTTCTAAATTTCGATTCCGCGGCTATGGGTATTTAAAGTTAGAAGAAGAAAAATTTTTTCTGCATAACTTTTTTAAATCGAAGGAAATTACACGGTTTCTTTGGGTATGATTCTTTTCTCAGAATGCATACTCTAATCTGCTAAGAAGGTATATTTCTTACTGGTACAAACATTTTGGTGAAAGTTTGGAAAATGATTTTAATATCGTGTATAAGCATAAATACTACTGACCTCCATGATTGAGATAAACAAATTTGTTAATCATTATTTAAAACCATTTTTTCAAACCGATCTAAAATGCGTTTTTCTCATTAGATCAAATGAATTTGGTCTTGCTAGAAAAATCGTCTATCTATCGATAAACGATTAAATAAAAGTGTGACAGATTTTGAAACATAGACAATGATATTTGCTTTATGCATATTGGTTTTATGTAATACTAGCTGAAAAGCGTATTGCTGCCACAAAAGATATAATGGTATAATTCAAGAATAGCGACAACTCTCTTTTTTAATATTTTTTGTTGGTTTATACGGATTTTAACCTCCTAAATCCAAATCTGGAAGAATTTATGGCCGCTTGCAATTGGCTTAGAAGTTATAGGCCTCCAAAGTTGCAAAAATGGATATCAAAAGAAAGGTAATGCGAGTATCTATTTAACGAGGTATTAAACATGAAAATCCATTCCAAACTGTTTAAGATATTCCTATTCTTGTATTTACAATTTGTCTGGAAAACTAGTGGTTTCCCTTTAGTGCATCCAATCCCGGACTTGTTTTAGTCCCGACAGTCCTAGGATTGCAAGGCCTAAAATCCCGGAATTTTTGGGATCCCGGGATTGCCTTCACTACAAAATAAATTCCAAAAAATCCACCAAAAAGTTCAATAATGCTACCTAAGAAAAGCCTTTTTAAGTAAAAATCTTTCTCAAAATGTCTGTACAAAATAACACAATGTGAGAAACACATGATACTACCTTAGAAATACTGGAATGTGATTTTAATAATAAAAAATAAAAATATTTTGTAACTATCGGAACAAAATATGACGTGAAAAATATAAAAATATAAACCTTTCTTGAACTAAACTTACAAAATATTACAAAATACTAACTTAAAAAACTTCAATGTGACCTTAAAAAATTACAAAAAAACTTCCCTTAACAAGCTGTACAAAATATCACAAAATTCGTACTTAGAATTAATAAAATTATTATACTATTTATTTTGTGATCTATTAAATTACTATGTACATGACTTTAATTGCGAGCATTAGATCAAGTAAGTTTTTTCTGGATTGTGAAAATAGCCACCTTTTAGTTGAAACACTAGCTTCCTAGCGAAGCAAAAAAAAAATCGTTTTATTTCTGAGATGCATTTCGACAATTTGTTGAAAACCAATGAATATTGAAATAAATAAGAAGCAACTAGAACAGATGGCAACATTGGTAGAGTTGATGGCGGTGATCTATAAATAGCTTACTGCTTTAAAGTGTCATATGATTAGTGGCCAATTGAGCGTTCAATTTGTTCTATATAATTCAAATGAATGAATTCCAAATGTGTGAAATCATATACGACTTTAAACAGTGAGTTGAAAAGACTACTGAAGAGGAATTGTAGCGATTTCCGAAACAGACTGTCTAGCCAGCTAAGTGATTGACTGCATACAGCGTTGTTATTGTTGTTGTTGTTGCCTTCTTAAAAAACTTACTTGATCTAAAGCTCGGAATTAAATTCATGTAGTTATTATACTATTTTATTGCTTTTTAAATAATTTAATGAGCCTTCCGTATGATCTCATTTAATTAATTTTTTGTTTAAGAATTCATCTTTGTTTCTCAGAAATAAATAATAAATACTATCCAAATATTTAATTGAAACTGTGCTTTTTAGTTTTTTAAAATCTTCTGCATTCAGCATTGTTTTGTGTTGTAAAAAAGGCATAAGTACTTTGGAACTTAAAATTACGTCTTCCAAAAAATTTATTTTCTAAGGTTTGTCAATCCCAGGTCTAGTCCCGGATTGTGTTTTCCCAATCCCGAAATCCCGGGATTATCGAAACGTCCCGAAATTGGATGCCCTATTTCCATTTTACGAAAGTACTACACTAAAAATGCTTATATCTTTAAAAGTTTTGCATTGATTGTCATGTTTGATACCTTGTTGAATAGGTACTTTAATTACCTTTCTGATATAACCCATAAAGTGTAGTTTTGTTGGAAAATTTAAAAGTTAAAAGTTTTGTAGGCCGAAATAATTAAGGAAATATTATTTAAAATTTAAAAGAGTTATCATGTTTAATTTAAGATAAATGCTTATCAATCTTACTCACATGAATGTATTTACAACGAAAAATAAATATTCTACGCACACAATTTTTTTATTGTCTTGATCACTTTTGTTTTCTCTTCTTATTCTCGCGCAAGTGCAAGCAATAAGTTGACAAAGTTTAAATAGTAAGTTCGTACCGAGTTTCATTGGTGTGTGACTTAAAATTCGAAAGTTATATTGAAAATTTGGAAAAATTATACTGTAAAAAAAGTGCCTTAACCCAACGCCCAAATTGTGGTCGAATACTGAATTCTGAAGCTGTGTGGCTTATAATTCCAAAACCTTTCGATATCTCAAATTGGGGCTGCATGAAAGGTGCCACGCCCCTTGTCCAACGCACATTAAATGTTATCAGGGGAACGGCACGTGTTAGTTGTGGTAGAATACTAAATTCTGTGGCTGCCAACCTATAATTCCAAAGCTTTTCGATGTCTTAAGTTTGGGCTGCATAGGATGTGCTACGCCCCATTGCCCAACGACCAACAATGTTATCAGGGAAACGGCCGGTTGAATACTGAATTCCGAGGCTGTGTGACCTATTATTCCAAAGCTATTCGTTCGCTATTCGCAAATTTGGATTGTATGGGAGGTACCACGCCCTATTGATCAACGACTCGGACTGCGATCATATCGATGCAGCAAGTATCCATAAATTCTAAAGTAACCAAAGAATGCCGTGCTGCGTTAAGTCAAATGTCAAACTATTTTTAAATCAGCTTAATATGAGCATACGTGGAAACGAAAAAGCAGACGAGCTTGCTAGAAGCGGTACCCCGGTGACATCAGTTGTTCAGAACCCACCGAGCATTTCAATGGCAACCGTCAAACTGCTGCTCAAAGAGTACACAATATCAAAAGCCAACTTAAGATGGGCTGAACTCTCAACATGCTGAACAACTATGTTTATTAGGCCGACTCTAGACCTAAAGCGATCGAGGGCCCTTCTCTCGCTGGGGAGACTGGGGAGATGCCGTTACCACAAGGCATTGCTTAAATAGACAGCTTAAATGAGTTCTGCGGAAGGTGCAGGAACGAGAAGGAGGAAGAAACAATCGCTCACCTTCCATGTTCCTTAGACTGACCCAAAATAAGCAAAGGGTTTTGATTTTTGAGGCATGTTGAAAAATAGCTTCTCAAAAGCACTTGCTGAAATTTTTGTACCAAAATATTAACCCTTAGGCACTGCTAGTCTCCAATTTTCGAAAATTTTCGACACATAAATAAAGCTATTTTTCAAAAATATATCAATAAAATGTGAATGTGATGATCGTTGGTTTATCTCATGATCTAACTTTTTGTTTTCGAGGTCGCTGAACACGATTAGACTATGTTTGGTTTTATCCGATCAAGGTTTATTAAAATTAAAATTAAAGGTCTTTTTAAATTCAAGCATAAACACAAAAAATATGAATTTTCACATCATTGCTTGACAGTAAGAGGTTGAAGTTTTTTTCAACCAATACAAATAGGCCAGATTTTTAGCCCTTCAAAAGAGATTATAGTCATGAAAACCTTGTAATTTTGAAGCTTTTCTTTTTCAAGATATTCTCTTAATGATGAAAAAGAAAGTTAAAAAAAGGAAGTATTGCGTCTGATTGGATCCAAACGTTATTAAAAGTTTCTGTAAATTATTTCTGACTAGGTCAAAGCAGTGCTGCTGTCAGACCTGACGGACGCTATATTTCGGTCTGTGTCTTTATAATTCTTCTGAATTATAATGAGTGTATAGTCATCAGAACTGAAAAACTGTGTCTGCTTGAGTGTTCAAGACAAGATATTTCTGGAATTTTGCACAAGGCAGTACTGCAGAACCTTTATTATTACATTAGATTGGGATAGACAGTATCAAAGCTATTGAATTTGTTCAATTTTTAAATTGTTCAATTTTAAATTCAACGCTAGTTTAATTTGTATTGAAAATTCATTAACACTTCACGTTTTACGCCATAACTTCTGAACCCTTCAGATAACACCCTTATTTTATATTGTTGGAAAGATAATGGAACGTATAAAAATGAAAATAATGATAATGAAAAAAAATTATAGCATCTGTTGCAGGCACGGTATTAAACTTTGAAATTTAGAAAGGGTCAACTTACTGCAATTTTTTCAAAAGTTAAATATTTCTCCCTGAAAAAAATAATAACCTTTCCAATGAAGCCTTACTTACGAAAATCGTATTTAAATTGACTGAGCTACGTTGTCTCAAAATTTACCCTATATTGGCATTTGCATGATTGTGGGTCCGCGAAAAAATAAATTCTTAAAATCTCAAACTCCACATTTGGTTTTCTAAACAATAAACCAATCAAAGAACAAACTTTGAGCCAAATCGGAGATGGTCAGTGCAACTGATATTACACTTCAATGTGAAATGAGAGAATACGATTTTTTGTTTTTTTTTTCATCATTTAGATCATATCTTGAAAAAGAAAGGCTTCAAAATTACAAGGTTCTCATGATTATAATTTCTTTTGATAGGCCTAAAATCTTTTGGATTTTGGATTTAGAATTTGGATTGGTCGAAAAAAATTTCAAGCTCTTACTGTCAAGCATTGAATGTGAAAGATCATAATCTTTTTTTGTCAATTTTGTGATATTGCTTAAATTTTAATAGAAACCTTGATCGAACAAAGCCAAATATAGTTCCATCGTGTTCAGCGACTTCGAAGACATAAAATTATATCATGAGAAATCCATCGATCATCACATTCTATATTGATATATTTTTGAAAAATAACTTTATTTATGAAACGAAAATTTTCGAAAATTGGAGATTAGCAGTGCCTAAGGGTTAATATTGAACAAGGGTTAATATATGGCACAAAAATTTCAGGTAGTGCTTTTGAGATGGCATTGAAGCTATTTTGCAACATGCATCCAAATAAAAAACTCTTCGCTTTTTTGGGTCACTCTAATGTTTCTGTCCCGCGTTCGCTAGAAAAATTCACAAATACCTGGGTCGTTCTTCTTTTCTGAGTTTGACGACCTGTCAAGGACAAGTGTCAAACGTCTAATAAGCTTTACCGAAAGCTCAATGTGGTTCCACTCGGACTGATGGCCAAGTGTGTAGCGGTATTACAATGGACCTAATTGGTCTAAGTGAGCCGAGGTACGGCAGTATGGTTTATGTATGCGCAGCAGCTGCCGTCTCAACCTAACCCTTTCATATAAAAGTATAGAAAACAATTTTGAAGATAATGGGAAAAAACGATCTGAGAGCTCTCTCTTGCTTTTTTAACAGAGGGGTTAGAGCTAAGTAATTTATATCGGAAAAAAGTTTTTCACTTTGGACAAACTTTTTCTGCAAAAAAGTCCTCAAAACCATAGACAGGTGTACGATAATCTTCGAGGTGCTCCAATTTTGATTTTAGATTTACGTAACATTTAAAGACTTCATGTGGACCTTGCAACTCAATGTGGATAAATTTCTATAGTTTCTCTTACAAAAAATGTGTAATCTAGTGGATTTTGATGGGAGAAATTGAGTTATGGTATTTATTTATACCAACCTTAATAATCCTATAGTATGATAATTGTAATTTTTCGATCTATTTTGTGAGTAAGTTTCGAAATTTGTTTCGACGGTGTTTTTATTTATTTTTATTCGATTAACACTTATTTTTTTAATGTAAAAGAAATATTTAATAGTAGTTATCTAGTTATAAAATTTTTAAAAAATTCATAGTTTTCTAAATAAAATTAAAATAAAATATTAAGAAATTGTTGAATTTTTTTAGCAATATACTTTTATGTACCTACTAATACTACAATGAGACATTTTTGTTAGACAAAATTTTAAATGTGAATGTGTGTCACAGTGAAACTCAATTTACATCGGAATTCTTAGAATAACACATACGATCTAAGATCAAAAATAGGGTACCTCAAAATGTATCATACATCTAAGGTGAAGTGGACTTTTTGCTTAGGAGGAGGAACGTAGAAAGAGAAATTTCCCTCTAGATAGCAAAAAATTACTCTACTTAAAAAGGGTAGTTGTATCATTTTTATTAGGTGTATTTCACGTTTAATTCACTTTTAAAATTTATAAAATAAAAAAGTATTTTTTTTTACTAGTTGTGAAAATATTTATATTTTTTAGTTTTAAATATTGATTTTACGCCTTTCGTGTGATCTATGTCTATGAAAACAAACAAAACATGAATGACAGTTGCTCATTAATAATCATTTTAATGTAAAAATTCATGAACACAATCTTTTTCGGGTTTTTTTTTCTAGTTTATAGTCATTTAGCAAGCTCTGAAGAAACTAATTTTTCTTAGTTACATTTTATTATATTTCAAAAGTAAAAACTCTTATTTACCTGAAGTCGGTTTGATGAACTTGTAATATTTCTGTTTTCAAAATTCTAAAAGCTCCTCCTTTAACTTCAAATTATTTTGAGAGTGGTATATCTTTAGACTTTTATATAGCACACATTTTGAATTTGAGGCACTCTTTAAAGTTTTGACTTTGGTAACAAATACCTTCGCCAGTGTAAAATAGACTTTCCTCAGTTCTTCTTCATCTTATAGAAAAATGCAATACCTGAATGAAATTTATGCAGCTGAAAACCGCATTACATACTAAATTCCTTCAAGTGCTTAATTTTGTATGCTTGACGAAAGATATTTGATCCTCAATCAATAGCTTTGATAAAAATAATGTCCAAAAACTAAGAGTTCACATCAAAACACTAGGTTTTTCGGGATTATAACTAGTCAATGGTCTTTTGACCTTTTGAGGGTTTTGAAATAAAATATTATATCGCTAAGATTTATGTATTTATTCCCATCGCAAAGGATTCTAAGATTTGTAAACATGATAAACTGCCAACAAAAAACCTCGTGCCAAGAAAAGTAAAGCAATCGATGATCAACTTACTTGTTTTAGAACGTGGCTCCCGAGGTCCATCGACGGTTACTTTAATGGCTTTTGCGTAGGTAGCCACCTGCGGCGGGCTGGTCGCAACTGTTATCGTCAGAGTAAAACTCTTCCCTAAAAATAAAGCGAAAAAAAAATCTAAATTAAAATTCAAAATAGGCAGAGTCAGTGTGAAAAAGGCATAAAAACTCAGCTTTAATATTTGGCAATATTGTAAAACTCAATATAGTGCAAGGTGATAAAAATGATTTGTAAACCATAAAACACTTTGCATACTTTGTGAGCGAAAAAGGTGGGTAACACTGGCAGCGGCATAAACAAAGGTACTCTCGCAAGAGAAACAAAATTAAGTGGCGCGCGAATTAATTTAAAGTGATCGTAACACGCGCCGACACAGATGTAGGCACGAGTTAGTGTGCGAACTGTGTTGATCCTTTTCAGTGTCGAACGACGAGTGATAAAAATGCAAATCAATTAAGAGAATTCCGAAAAAAGGAGTAATAATTTTTGGGCTTATTTTTTATTTTTTTCCAAAACATGATGAAAGAGCAAAACTTCCGTAAATGCTTATTTATGCAGTGCATCAATAATACTCAAAAGGACTTAAAATTGATATTATGAAAATTTGATACAATGTCGCCTGGAGCGTATATTAAAAGGAGCGTAAACTTTTTAATGCGGTCTTTTTAAAACATCATTAAAAAAATTATTGCCAGCAACTTAATAAAGTTATTTGCCTAATGAAGACAATCCTTCAAAGCGTTAACAAGCTAGCCATAACCAACCCTCAAACCTATGTTTGATAAACACACACACACACACACACACACGGGCACTAAACACATTACTGCTGGGGACACATATTTGCAAATAATAAAACCACAAAACATTTACAAACAATCAAACAAACAAACAAACGAGAGCCACATTAAAAATACCACTACGACTACAAAAACAATGCTCATGCAGTCAGTCTGGTCTGGCTGGACCAATACCACATCTTTACGCCGCCATGTCTGTCGGCGGAATACTTGAAAAATGGCCAAGCCTCTTTTTTAGCGGGTTATGCAGTAGCAATGGCAAGTGTATAAAATAATTTGGGGTTGAGTTGGGTGGATTTTTTGCACCGTTACCCAAACCAACCACCCACAAAAACCAAATACTATACCAAGTTAACCGCAAAACTTCGGTCGCAGGCACAATGAGACACGACACACGTACACACAAATAGATACATACGCAGTTACATCTATAAATGCAGGATGATTCAATAAAAGCATGCAAAGAGTAGCGCCAGGATATTTACTGCACGAGTGGCAAAATAAAGCAGTCAATGAAGTCACATAAAATAGCAAAAGTGACAAAAATGCAGCAAGTGCGCCGGTTTATTTTTGGGCGAGTTACTTTTGCGGTTTGTGTAAAAATGCATTTCGATTCACGTTGCAAAGTGCTCTGATGATAAGTTTTTATTTTTTATTTAAGGCACAGTTTAACTCCACAAAATTAGTTGTAGTGAAAAATATGGGAAGTATTTGGTTGTAAAAAAATAGTAAGCTTATTTAGCATATCATTTAGCATACCAGTAGCTCGTTCCTGTAACAAAACCGGCAAGTTACCGATTTATGTGACGTCACGCGTTATCGATTCCTAGTAACCGATTTCGTGACAACTTATGTTTGTGTACGCTGAAATCGGTAAAAATCGGTCCGTGATGAAAAAGAACACATATCGAGAAGAAACGTTGCGAAATTGAGTCAAATGGCAAGCAGCTGTCTTCTTCCTGCATTTATTTTATTTTATGTGCTCTAAAATTCCATAATAAAAAGGTGATGGTCTTGTTATTAAAAAGAGCTAATTTGATTATTTATACACAACGGGCGAAATATGTGTTAAAGTTAAATGATATTGTGTTCATATTAAACGAATTTGTTTTTGAAATAGAGCTTGAAACAATTTCATTTAAGTTAAACACAAATGTTTTTAAAGTTTAATTTAAAACAAAAGTTTTTGTTTTCAAAACAATGTTTTTAAATATACTTTCATTGTAGAAATTTCAAGTTTAAACACATTTATCTAAACGAAAAATTTAATGGAAAAACTTAAATATTTAAAACAAATGTTTTAAAACATAATTTAAAAATATTGTTATTAAATTTAAAACAAATAAACTAAACCGCCACTTTTTCGATGCCATTTTTTTAACTTTTTCGAGTTTTCGCAGTCAGATCCGTGATCAGCGACTCCTGGGACCACCGAGTAAGAATTTTTTTGACTTCATTTGATGAAGTTTGCATTTCATTGCGGCTTGAAATATTTTCAATATCAAAAAACTTAATTGGTTCGTATCTCATCTTATGTTCAATATTTGTAAGACTAATTAAAAAATATTTGCAAGACTAATTCAAGACTAATTCAAATGTAAAATCGGGGCCTCAGTTTTCAATCGGGGCTATAATTTTCAATGATTCTACTGTACTTAATTTTTTAATTCAATCTCTGATAGCGACGTATTTTTTGTTATTAGAAGGAAATAATAAGAAAAAATTATACAAAAAATAGAAATGAGCTTAAAGTTGAAAATTAAACACGCTTGTTTTAAATTTTGTTTTGTAGAAACAAAAATGAGTTAAATATCTATTTTAAAATATTTTGTTTAATTTTAAAGTATGTTTTTTTCTCAGTGTAGGTGTTATAGGGTTTGCGGAAATAATCAACTATTATAAATGTAAATAATTTGACAATAACTGATGTGTAATATAAACTTAGCAAATATTTGCAACCGGGTTATTTTGCATTGCTCTAACAAATATTTTGTTTCTTAAATTTCCTTCTTTTATGTTTATGGGCATTCTTTTTAAATTGCATTACCTTGAAAGTTAAAACGTTTTAAAACAAAAACTTTATTACAATCAGAGTATTAAAATAAAAAAAATGTAACTTAAGCAAAAGTACCCGTTTTAGAATATTAATTGCAAGTACTTGTTATTTTATATATACACAACATTACTGTCATTTATACAGATCGGTAGAATTCTCACTTGCCGCAGAGTGAGTGAGAAAAACATGAAGTTTTATCGACTCACTTTTCTTACACAAACACTTTTTTTAAAGATTCTATTGAGTTGAAATCGGAACATGAGACAACTTATCGATTTGGAACAAACGAATAGAACAGAAATCGATTTGGATTTCACAAACAGTGTAGGTGAGAATTACGTCAGAGTGACGTCAAATCGGTAACATGGATCGGTATCTGTAGCTCGTTCCTGTAACAAAATCGGCAAGTTATCGATTTGTGTGACGTCAGCCGTTATCGATCCCTTGTTACCGATTTCGTGACAACTAATGTTTCTGTACGTTTAAATCGGTAAAAACTCGGACCGTGATGAAAAATAACACAAATCGAGAAGAAAAATTGCGAAATTGAGTCAAATGACAAGCAGCTGTTTACTCGAATGTATTATTTTAGTATTGTATATTATTTTTTTTTACTTTATAACAAATAGGTACTTGTGTTGTTAATAAAAAGTGAATATTTGCAGTTGAAGAAAATTAATTATGTTATAATGTTGTGTATTAATGGGTGCGGTTGTAAATAATGCAAATAATTTTATACTTAGTGCTGTGCTGCAAAAACTTAGCAAATATATGCAAACGGTTACTTTTTCATAGCTCAAACAAATACTGTTTTGCTAAAATTTTAAACTTTTATGTAAGTAGCAGAGATCTGCGCAACAAGTAAATTGAAAATCAAGCTACTTGAAAAAATATCAGGCTTTGAGTTGATATGCAGGAACTTGATTTATTTTTTCCTTACAATTCACGACTGACTTTTGAAAAACGAATCATATATCTGACGTGATTCTATTTTGTTTTTACCCCAAATGAGTTGGTGGAAAAAGTCAAGTTTCTACTTTTCAACTCTGGTTTCGACTCTATGCGACTGACGATCGTTTGTTTCGTTGTTCGTTTCATTTATTATGCGGAATTCGTGTAACTTTTTTCTGTTGTTATTGCCATAGTATTAGGTGGCAACCCTATTTCAAAATTTTACAATTTGGAAATTTTGACAACGGATTTGGATTCAGCGACCCATTTTTGGTGTACCTTTTTTTTGCCAATTCATAAAACGATAAAACGATATATGACGTTTAAAACTCTTGAAAAGACATAATAAGAGGTGGCAGCCCTATTATTTCAAAATTTTATAATTTGGAAATTCTGACAACGTATTCGGATTCAGCGACCCATTTTTGGTTTACCATTTTTTTTTTGCCAGCCCCGAATTCATAAAACTACAAAAAATAAGGGTGGCAACCCTATCCACCATTTTGAATTTTAAAATTCTGACTTTAGATTCGAAATCAGCGACCCCTTAACACTGATAAATGATGTTTGAAACTCTTAAAAATACATATATTAGGTGGAAACACTGTGGTAAAAATTTAGGTGGCAACCCTAACCTCCATCTTAAATTTTAAAACTGTGACATTATATTCGAAATCAAATCCGTTGTCAGAATTTAAAAATTACAAGAATTCGCAAAAATAAAAAAAATCTAGGTGGCAACTCTATCCGCCATCTTAAATTTTAAAGTTTGACATCATCTTCGAAATAAGTTACCCCTAAAACTTCCAACCACTGAGTCCACAGAATCATTAAAAGTGCTATTACGCTTAAGCTCTGTCGAAACAAGCTCATTGAATTTTTTGGATACTTGCTTTAATTGGATACTTGCCTTCAATTTTAAGCTTTTCAAGCTTTTTGCCGAAGGCATCAAGGTTTCCTTTACTTGAAACTTTGTGCCGTTCGCTTGTAAGCTAGCATACTTGCAAGTCGCAAGCTGTCGTGGGCTTATTAATATTCAATTACAAGCTTTACTTGAATCAAAATTATCGAGCTCAAGCTAGCTTGAACTTGTATTTTAAGCAAGCACTTAAAATAGAGTTGTGACGCTAGAGTTTTGCAACGTAATCGTAACATTAGGATATACTTTTTTTTAGAATTAATATTTTATTTACCTTGATAAGCCTTTGTAAATAGAAACTCCTTTATTAAAAGCAAAAATAAAGGCTAAAAAATCAGACTGAATAATTTCAAATATTAGAGTTAAAATTTGCAATTTATTATAGTGCAAAAAAACATGGCTTTTTGATTGCAACATTGCTTGCATGTTAACAGTAATATTATTTTAAAATTTTCTCTAACAAAATTATTTAAATAATTTACTAAAAAAAGAATTACTAATAACACTATTCAACACAAGGAAAAATAACAAGGTTTCACCAACGGATTCTGATAGAGGGGCCCAAAAAAAAATATACGTGTATCGGCGTTTTGAAAGTTTACGTCTGAGTTTTATTTTAGAGGAGGTTTAATTTATCCCCTTTTTGAACATTCTCATAGTGAATCGGCAAACGAAACGTTTTTGGTATAGGATGTGTTCAGCAAATTTATGTAAAATATTACGAGGAACATTTTCGTGAAACATTTTAACCCTCTAACTCTTCAATGTATGGGTCTTTTTTTACCTGTTTTTGATAAAGGGCAAATAAGACCCATTAAACAGGGATATAATATAAATATTCCACAATAATATTTGCCATAAAATTTTACAATAAGTTTCTGTTGAACCAAATCTCAAAAACCAACTGGAATGCCAAAAATAAGTGAAAACTTAAAATGTGTTTAAGGGTTAATTTCTCACTTATTTAGAATTGGTGTTAAAGTGTCCCACACAACTCAGTGTTAGGGTGTTAGTTCCTATAACAAAAATGTTATACGTAAAATTTTACTCAAAATCACCATACAAAAGTAACCTCTACAAAAGTCTTGATGTTAAAAAGGGTTGTGGGCCAGATAATATTCCGCCCATATTTCTTAAAAACTGTGCTTTTGACTTGTGTAAGCCGTTGACTCATATTTTCAATACGTCACTCCGTGAAGGGAAATTTTTAGGCATCTGGAAAATATCGGCAATTACTCCAATTTTAAAATCGGGATCAAGGCAAAATATTGCAAATTATCGACCGATAGCTAAATTACCACTTATTAATTTTTGAATCTTTGGTAAAAAATAAAATTTATAACTCCATTAAAACTAGATTATCTGAGATGCAGCATGGATTTGTGTCAGATAAATCTACCTCTACTAATCTAACTTTTTTTACCCACTTTCTATCCAATAATATGGAAAAAGGTCATCAAGTAGACGTTATATTCACGGATTTCGCAAAGGCTTTCGATAGAGTTCAACACTCTGTTTTGATTAATAAGCTAAGTAGCCTCGGATTCAATTCCGCGCACCTTCTATGGTTAGAGAGCTACCTTGTTGGTCGTCAACAATATGTTCAAATTGTTAATAATTTATTTAAATACATTGACAATTATTCTTGGGTACCCCAAGGTAGCCACCTAGGTCCTTTGTTGTTTGTTCTGTTTATCAATGATCTTCCGAATTATGTTCGCTTTTAGACTCTCATGAAGACTCCTTATTGCTCCCTATTGCTGAATTTTGATGCGAGACCAATAAATTGCATCTTAATGTGTCTAAATGTAATGTAATGTCTTTTTCTATGAAGAATCAACTTTTCGAAGGTTCTTATGGTATTAATACGGTATTGATCGAGAGAGTCGACTTGAAGAAAGACTTAGGGAACTTGAAAGACTTGAAGAAAGACTTATTTGAGCGAAAGTTAAGCTTTGTCAAACATTTTGATGCTATTATATCAAAAGCGAATGCGATGATGGGATTTTTATCGCGCAATACTTAAGAATTCTCCGATCCCTTTACCATGAGGACCATTTTCTTTTCAATTGTAAGATCGGTTTTAGAGTATAATTGTGTTATCTGGGACCCTCAATATTCTATACATATTTAAAGAATTGAAAATATTCAAAGGCGTTTCACTAGGTTAGCAATTCGCAAGCTCCACTGGGATTTTATGCCTTCCTATGAAGCGCGACGTGCTCTTCTTGGACTAAAGTCTTTGGAGTTCCGGCGAAAGTATTTTCTAGCCTTATTTGCTCGGGGTGTAGTGATGAATCATATTGATTGTGCACCACTTCTATCTCCTTTCAAATTTTATGCACCTGAAAGAAATTTTAGGCAAAGGCAATTGTTCTATATACCCTACAGGAGAACTAATTATGGCAAATGTGACCCGGTTTACAATATGACCAAAACGTTCAACATTATCTGCTGCTCGATTGAAATCACCCAAAATAGGGTAGCATTTAAAAACGAAACCATGCTGAATTAATTTTATAACCTACGATTAAATTATGCACTTACAGTAACTGTATAACAATAAATGTTAATAGTTGATTGAATAAATAAATAAATAAATATAATATCAATAAATACAAGGAGGGTGTGGCACCTCACATACAGCCGAAATATGTGATATCAAATGGCTTCGGAATTATATGTCGCACTGCTTCGGAATTTGGTATTCGAACACAATTTACACGTGTCATTTCATTGATAACACTTTATGGGCCTTGGACATTGATAACAAGGGTGCGTGTCACCTCCCATACAAACGAAATTTGCGATACCGAATAGGTTTGGAGTTTGGAATTCGGTATTCGACCACAATTTACACGTGCCGTTTCACATTTGCTTTCACATTTTATGGGTGTTGGACAAGGGGTTGTGGCATTAACGCGCCGGGTTTCAACTACTCGTTACATATATTTAAATTTTTAGCTTTAAAAAGCAGGTTATAAAATTGCTAGTCTTTATTAAGGAATTAAAATATAAAAGTTTCTGCGAAATATATGCAACAACAAAAAATTATTACGATAATTTTAATTGTGAGCTATAAAGATCAAGTAAGTTTGAAGAAGTCAACAACAACAGCAACTTTGTATAGAGTCAATTGCACAGCAGACTAGTCAGAAATGTTTCGGGAGCGGCTTAACTTCCCTCTTCAGCAGCCTTGAGTGATTAAGCTGTGACCAACCCACTGTTGAAGTTTTATATGATTTGACACCTCTTCGAACATATTCACAAGAATTTTTATTTTCTCATCGGCCATTTTATCATACGACGATTAAAGCAGCAAGTGTTTAAATCAGTGATCGACAGCTTTACCCCGAAAACTTTTTTCACCAAAGCTCTTTTTATTTTTTTCCATGTAAAAAGCATCCACATTCTATGTAAAAGTAATAAAAAATAAGTTAAAAGAACTAAAACCCGACTACTAAAAAGCAGAGATAAAGAAATGGGAAACTCCGTTGGAGAGGGATAGCATTATGTTCAATTTTACGTTAAATTGGCTCCAATACTAGCACAAAACACTTATACTATGTCGTAAAATCAACGGAAAACAACCCTGGCTTATGGTAGATTGAAGAAATTCACCAGTTACGTTTGAGGTCCGATAACTGTAAAACAGCATATTATTGCAAGAAAATGGGTAACGAAAGGTATACCACAAAAGACATCGGAAAAGCAATGGAAAACATCCCTGAAAAATCATGGTGAAATAACCTTAGAATAATTACACCATAGGAATCTGTTCAAGCAGTGTTGCCGCTTGGAAAAATACATGGATACTTTTTTAAGCCTCAGTTTAAGTTTAAATACTTTTTTAATAAATAATTTTTATATGAACATATGTTTTTATTTGCAAAAATATAAAAAAGGAGGCATTTCCTTAAATTCGACAAAAACTTTAAGAAAAATTATGACATTGAGACATTTTTGAGCATTACTTTTTTTATCAAAAAATGCATTAACGCAACCTCTTAACAAAGAACTTTAAAATTTTGTGATAAATATAATAAGTCTGCCTCATAGCTCAGCTGCTGCTGAATGATTTTTTCTAATTTAAAACTTACTATAAACGATAAGACTACACTCAGAAAACAACACTTATCTTTTTGTGATAAAAAATTTCTCTGTTTTCGATAATAGAAATTTTCTTTATTTCAAATAAAATTGACTTCAATTATAATAAATTTTCACATATTCGAAGAAATATTTCCTTCCTTGTGGGAAATGAAAATATTTCATGTCTCTAATAATGATAAGTATTTTTCTCTCACTGAAAAAATCTCATTTAAAGAGAAAAATTTATAGAAAATGAAAAATGTTCTCTATTGTTGATAAATAATTCACTATGCGAAATATTTTCTTCAGTAACAACAAATCCTTTCTCAAAAATTAAAAAGACCTCTTCTCAAAAATCGATATATTTTTCTTATATTGAATGAGGTACGAAAAAAATAGAAAGCGTGAGATTGATTAATGTTGTGAAAAGCAAGTGCTGCATATTCTGCATATTATGACGATTGTTCTTTCAAAAGGGTTTTTTTTACTTAACATAACTACACAAATTGATGTTGTTTATTACTACTGTTTCTTACAATTTACAAAATCGTTTTTCAGAATAAATTTCTGGAATATTTATAAAGAGTCCCGAAAAACAATGCCACAACAATAATTCTACCTCTTAACACATTTTTAACAAATATTTTTAAAACCGAATCACAATTTGATATTAATACTTCTACTTTGCGTAGAACTGAGTTAAAAAAAATGCTTTACAAAAATAATTTTTTAATCTTAGTTGCGGATATACTTCTGTGTTCTAAAGAAAATTGTACGCAATAAAGAAATATGTTGTATCAATGTTAAGAAAATATATCTTACTTTCAAAGAAAGTGTTATTTTTTGTGAGAAACTATAAACGTAACTTAAAGAAAACATTTATTAAAATTAAATAAATATTTCTCTGTTTTCGGGAAAAATTTATACAATAAAGAAAACGGTTGAACGTATTATAAAGAAATATTTTTCTATTCAAGAGAAGGTGTCTTTTGTTAATGAGAAAATAATTCTCTTTTTCATGGAAGCTTTTTGCCATTTTTAGGGAATTTTTGGGATCACATTTAGAGAAAAGCATTCTCTGGAGCAAAGTCAATACCATTTTTCACTTAATATGATGCCTTTTTTCTCATATTCCGATAAACTTTTTTCTGAGTGTAGTCGATTTTTTTTGGGAATAGGTAAAGGTATATTGTTTTGCAAAATACTTAAAAACGAATAATTTTTAACTTTTAAATTTAATTTAAATATAGGGCAATAGCAACCCATTTTAATTATATTACACTTAACTGAATAAGCTACACTCAGAAAACAACACTTATCTTTTTGTGATAAAAAATTTCTCTGTTTTCGATAATAGAAATTTTCTTTATTTCAAATAAAATTGACTTCAATTATAATAAATTTTCACATATTCGAAGAAATATTTCCTTCCTTGTGGGAAATGAAAATATTTCATGTCTCTAATAATGATAAGTATTTTTCTCTCACTGAAAAAATCTCATTTAAAGAGAAAAATTTATAGAAAATGAAAAATGTTCTCTATTGTTGATAAATAATTTACTATGCGAAATATTTTCTTCAGTAACAACAAATCCTTTCTCAAAAATTAAAAAGACCTCTTCTCAAAAATCGATATATTTTTCTTATATTGAATGAGGTACGAAAAAAATAGAAAGCGTGAGATTGATTAATGTTGTGAAAAGCAAGTGCTGCATATTCTGCATATTATGACGATTGTTCTTTCAAAAGGGTTTTTTTTACTTAACATAACTACACAAATTGATGTTGTTTATTACTACTGTTTCTTACAATTTACAAAATCGTTTTTCAGAATAAATTTCTGGAATATTTATAAAGAGTCCCGAAAAACAATGCCACAACAATAATTCTACCTCTTAACACATTTTTAACAAATATTTTTAAAACCGAATCACAATTTGATATTAATACTTCTACTTTGCGTAGGAACTGAGTTAAAAAAAATGCTTTACAAAAATAATTTTTTAATCTTAGTTGCGGATATACTTCTGTGTTCTAAAGAAAAATGTACGCAATAAAGAAATATGTTGTATCAATGTTAAGAAAATATATCTTACTTTCAAAGAAAGTGTTATTTTTTGTGAGAAACTATAAACGTAACTTAAAGAAAACATTTATTAAAATTAAATAAATATTTCTCTGTTTTCGGGAAAAATTTATACAATAAAGAAAACGGTTGAACGTATTATAAAGAAATATTTTTCTATTCAAGAGAAGGTGTCTTTTGTTAATGAGAAAATAATTCTCTTTTTCATGGAAGCTTTTTGCCATTTTTAGGGAATTTTTGGGATCACATTTAGAGAAAAGCATTCTCTGGAGCAAAGTCAATACCATTTTTCACTTAATATGATGCCTTTTTTCTCATATTCCGATAAACTTTTTTCTGAGTGTATTAAATTACTTTTTTATGTATTTATATATTATTTTGTATCATAGCTGTTAAATAATTATTATTAATCGTATTCATTAGCAATTCGATTATTTTTTTAGAAATGTGAAATAATTGATTCAGTACAATTATTTTCTGTTTGTAATTGTAATATAATAACATTCATAAAATAATTACGATTTTTTCAGATGACGAAAATAATTAAAAATAATTAAAAGTAATCAAGAAAAATAATCAGACTACTTTTAGAAACTATGTTTGATTATTTCAAAAATTTCAGTCTAAAATACTAAAATTGTTGTTGTATTTTTTGATAAATTAACATAGAAATTGTTAAACAAAGATTGTCAAAAACAAGAACGAAAAAATGCATTACAACATTTGCTCCGTTAGTTTTATCGATCACTTTTTCTTCTTTCTTGTTTTTTAAAAACTTTTTTAATGATTATTTACATATCTATTTCTTTATAAATTAAATTTTACAAAATATTCCGTACTTTAAAATAAAATTCTTAAATAATCAAACAGAATCAAAGTAGTAGTAGTACTTTATTGAGTTTTTAATTAATCGATATTACAAAATATATACACCAAAGCCCCGATTTGCGTCGTTCCGATCTGCGTCGTTTCGCATTGCGTCGCTTAAGAAAATTGGTGATTTCCTTTTTTTAAGTTCGGTGAATTTTTATTCTTCAATTTTTAAAAAGGGGATCTCCCTTTTTATTTGGTTTGTAGAAATTGGCTTTGCCTTTTTGCTCTATTTGTAGAAAGGTAATTAAGATTTACCTAATTCATTCAGTTTTCCAAATATTTGCAGCAGCGATGTGTCTTTTTGGCGTTCCTAATCAAAATGAGCCAAAAGAGAAAACAAATCAGTTTAGAATTACAACTGGAAGTCTTAAAACATCTTAAATCTGGTGAAAAAGCTGCTGACATTGGCAGAAATCTTGATTTACCTCCCACCACAGTAAGGACAATCTGTAAAAGAGATGCTGATAAAATAAATGAGTTTGCTAAATCTGCGACAGACTAAACAAATAACAAAACAGAGGAGTCTTTTGATGGTCAAAATGGAGTCGCTTCTTAGCACTTGGATAGAAAACCAAAATCAACGAAGGATGCCACTAAGCAAGATATTCAGAATAAAGCCTTAATTTTATTTAATGATCTTAAAGACAACTGTCCTTTATCAAGCGGTGAATGTTTAGAAAAATTTGAAGCAAGCCAAGGTTAGTTCAACCGCTTCAGAACTCGAGCAAATTTGCATAATGTTGCGTTGAAAGGAGAAGCAGCTAGTGCAGATATTTCAGCTGCTAATAAATTAAAACTTGAGTTAAAAGCCATTATTGATGAGGGTGGATATTCTGCTAAGCAAGTTCTAAATGTAGATGAAGCAGGTTTATTTTGGAAACGCCTACCGGGAAGAACCTACATTTCCAAATCTGAAAAATCTTGCCCTGGATATCAGCAAAGATCGGCTTACTCTTCTCTTAGGAGGAAATGCAGAAGGGGATTTTAAATGTAAGCCTTTTCTGGTCTACCATTCTGAAAATCCAAGAGCTTTAAAAAATGTAAACAAGAGCGATCTTCCAATTTATTGGCGCGCCAACAAGAAGACCTGGATGACTGCATCTTTATTTAAAGACTGGATAGAAAATTGCGCTGTTCCTGACTTAAAAGCCTATTGTTCTTCTGAAAATATCGATTTTAAAGTGTTGTTGTTATTAGACAATGCTCCAGGACCTCCTATTTATTCAGATGAGTTTTCTGAAAATATAAAAGTTGTTTTTATGCCTCTAAATACAACCTCCATCATACAACCAATGGACCTAGGTGTAATAGCTAACCTTAAATGTTATTATTTAAGACGGACGTTTAGTCAGCTTATTGCAGAAACTGATGGAGAAGACAAGCCATCTATGAAAGACTTCTGGAAAAATTACAACATATTAACGGCGATCAAAAATATCAACATGGATAGAAGTAAAAGAAATATGTATGAACGGAACTTGGCGTGAATTATGGCCAGAATGCATAAGTAAAAATATAGAAGATTTCAATGATGTACCAACTGTCCGTAAAGAACTTGCAGAAATAGCTGCAGAAGTAAACTTTCAAGGCATGGAGGAGAGCGATATTGACGAGTTGCTGATATCCCACGAAGAAGAGCTAAGTAATGAAAATTTGATTGGATTGAATGTCGAATACGCTTTGGAAGATAAAATTGTTGCACCTGAGGTGATTATTGAAGAAAAAAACTTACTACTGTTCTTATTTCGGAAGCAATGCAACTAATAACCCAGGGAATGGCTATATTTTCTGATAATGATCCAAACGACAAACGTAATTTAAAAGCGACACAATCCGTTGCGGATGCTATCAATTGTTACGAAGAAATTTATTTGAAAAACAAAGCGAAGACACTTCAACTAACTATGGACAAGTTTTTAACAAAATCAACACAGCAATCAAATCCCTCGACAACAATTACTACTGATTTAGAATCCTGCAGTTCTGATTGAATAGTTTAATATTAAATTTTCTGTAGATTTAAATGATTTTTTTTTTTGTTTTATTAAAACGAATGAATGCAATTTTATGAAATATGTACCTATCTTCTTTTCTTTTAATTTTATTTTTTGTTGCAATAAAATTAAATATACCAATAAAAATTAATAAAAAAACAGATTTTTTTGTGAAATATTTTACTTTAGTACTAATAAAACAAAATTTCGTTAAAATGTGTGAGAACATTTAGTTCGATTTGCGTCGTTTTGATTTGCGTCGAGTTTTACTGGTCCCAATTAACGACGCAGACCGGGGTTTTGGTGTATATATAAACAATCAAGCGCGTCGGAAGCGAATTTCATCTGGGGGGGGGCAGTACAAATGGGGAGGCAGTACAAATAGTGGTGCAAAAAAAGTTCACAAAAATTTCTTCACATGAAACATGAAGAAGAGAGAAAGAAGAGGAAAATATATAATACAAAAATATTATCGTTGCAAAAAAACTGATATTTTGAATAACTTTTCCTTTTAAATTGTTTATCTAGCTAAAAAAGTGGGGGGCAACTGCCCACCTTTGCCCCCCGCTTCCGACGCCAATGTAAACAATTTCTTATTTGTTGCAGCCGCTAATGCTGTAATGTATGGCCTGCCTGGTCTGTTACACTATTAACTAAATTAATAATCAAAAGCCACTTTGCTATAATATTATTACAGAATAATTTACTCCTGCTCAAGGAGTATTTTAACATTTGCTTTTGACGATTATCCTAAAAGCCGTTGTGACGTTGTGAAAGAGACAACGACAGCTTGTATACGGCGAGACATATACAAGCACTAAAAATACTAAACATTTGATAAATTACATCAAATGCAGATTTTACGTTCACATATAGAATTATAAAAATACGCAATCACTAAAAATATAATATATTAAATCATTAATGTTATGGTCACGATAATCACTAATAAAATTCAGCCGTTCAGTTGAATTCAATTGCAGCGGCTAGGTACAGTTCGCTTCAATTCGTTTAGGATGTCGTCAAGTATTCCTCTTTTTATAAAACAGTACTATACAAGCCATGTATAGCATTAGCAGCAGTAACAGAGAAGGAACCATGAACCCAAAATTCATACTGTAGCTCCCAACATATTTGTTAATAAAACTTATTAAGTTTTTGTATAACTGTTATTCGTTTAACTGTGTTAACTGAAAAAGCCGTATCAGCGTATGGGCGATTTCAGTTAAAAATTACTGGTTGCACTTCACAACCTCACCGTTGAAACGATGCGAGTCGACCTCAAACAGAATCAAAAATAATATCTATAAGTAGTTGGATTATTTTTTCTTGATTACTTTTTATTCTTTTTGATTATTTTCCTTATTCCAAGTAGTCGTAATTATTTTTTGATTACTTTTAATCTAAATCAATTGCTTATCAAACACATCTCCCTTAAGGATTATATGTTTAATAATTATTTTTAAAGTATAATAATATAATCTAATTGTTTATTAATCGTAATCGCAATTTAACAGCTATGTTTTGTATATAGTTTTTTGTATAAATATCAAACCTTTAAAATTCATGTAATAAACATAATTTATAAAAAATATAAAAATAACACAAAATATAACAGACTGAAGTACTGAAATGTACATATGTTCCTTGTTAAGTCAGTCGCCGGTAGTCTAAAATTGTTATCTTCTTTTTCTTCTTCATCTTTCAAAAGTATAGTTTTTGAGAATTCACCGTAAAAGTTGCGTAAGAATACTGACGTTATCTCCGCTACTACATCCGTTTTAGTAGGTGTCGAGCGCACAGCAGAAATATACATACTCTTTACACTCATTTATTTCAAAACTACTTTTTTCGGCAATGTGTTGTATCGAAAACAAAAGCTATCCAGCCGAATCATGTGAAATTTTAATATGTTATTCACATCAGTGGCTTTCGCTATCAAAATTTAAAAAATCGTATATTTTACACTGAATAACCAGTAAGAAAACCTGTTTTTAGAACTTAAATATTAAAAGCGCGTCATACTGTCAATTTTCAGTGTTTTTTTCTAGTCCCGGCCATAGCTGAACTCTATTACTAGAAGAGTAAATATCAACAACAGTGACGAAGATCTGTATTTGAAAGGCTCTAATTGAGCACCTTTTTGAACATAATTAAAAAATTTTTATGAAGTGGATACATTTGTGACCTTTTCATGGATACTTTTTTTAGAATCGTCGCGGCAACACTGATCTGAGGTGAACTCACGTACACAATAAATGAGTTTCACCAAAGTACATAAAAATGGAAAAAACATATGTTTTGACGTCACAAAATTTAAGTTTCCTATCTCTTTATCTCTGCTAAAAAGCACGCTCTAAAAAGTATGAAACAAAAAATATTCTCACCTCAAATTGTTATGTACACTGAGAAAAAAACATACTTTAAAATTAAACAAAAAATTTTGAAAAAGAAATTAAACTCATTTGCTTTTCAAAAAAACAAAATTTAAAACTAGTAAGGAATTATCTTCGACTGGGCCGAAGTTAAAAGACCCCCACGGCCGAATTAGAGTATATATAAAGTCTTAAGCAAACTGTTAAATATATTTAAAGAGATTTTCCCGTTTTGGTTAAGTCACTTTGTATGGGAGGTAGGTGTGGTTTTCATCTGATTTTTACAAATTTAATACTCAAAATAATTGTTAAATATTTAAGACACTGTGCGAAATTTGAAGTCATTAAATTGATTTTTGTGGAATTTAAAGAGATCTTACCGTTTTGGTTAAGTCACTTTGTATGGGAGGTAGGCGTGGTTTTCATCCGGTTTTTACAAATTAAATACTCAAAATAAATATTTAATATTTAAGATACTGTGCGAAATTTGAAGTCATAAAATTGATTTTTGTGGAATTTAAAGAGATCTTACCGTTTTGGTTAAGTCACTTTGTATGGGAGGTAGGTGTGGTTTTCATCTGATTTTTACAAATTTAATACTCAAAATAATTGTTAAATATTTAAGACACTGTGCGAAATTTGAAGTCATTAAATTGATTTTTGTGGAATTTAAAGAGATCTTACCGTTTTGGTTAATTCACTTTGTATGGGAGGTAGGCGTGGTTTTCATCCGATTTTGCTCAGATTCGAACTTGACCTTCATTTTCGTATAAAAAGCCTATATTTGAATTTCTTTATGATAGCTCAAAAATTACGGCTGCTATCGTGGACACAGACGGACAGACGGACATGGCTAAATCGACTCAGGAGGTGATGCTGATCAGGAATATATATACTTTTCTATACCGGCCACCATTGCCGTCGGAAGCGGGGGGAAAGGGGGCAGTTTCCCCCACTTTTTTAGCTAGATAAACAATTTAAAAGGAAAACTTCAAAAGTTATTCAAAATAACAGTTTTTTTACAACGATAATATTTTTGTATTATATATTTTCCTCTTCTTTCTCTCTTCTTCATAAGCATGCTTGCGGATAACCATTTTCTTTCTCTGTGTTTGCAAAAAGATAGAACAAAATGTAGAGTTTCTACTGCAAACCCACCACATCAGTTTAAAAGCACCCTTAAGTATGTAGCTTAATGCTTGTTAATTTTGCAATTCTGGTAAGTAAAAATTTGACATGTTCTTAGGGGCTTTCCATATTGGACGACATGTTGTACGATAAGTTAGATGGAAAACTAATGGGACTATTTGATTGAGCGTTCGAGCTAAGCAACAATAGCTAAGCAACTTTTAGATGCCCTAACAATTGAGCAGTAATTTTACATAGTTGTAAATACAATATTGTACAATCGGCAGAAAAAACCAAAAATTTCGACTATTATTTTAGCTTACGCATGGTACTACATGTTGTACAATCTGCCATGTTGGTCCAATGTTTTGGACCATGCGAAAGCCCCTACTGTGAATTAGCTGATGAAAATCCACCTCGACGCTTTGAAGAAACATCAAATCCGGTTTCTTCAGTACAGTTGCCATTATATGATCGGCTACGAAAAGATTATTTCGAAATTTTAGATCTTCCCTCAAATGAGATAACGGCTAGATTCGATCAAACAGGTTGATATTTTACTTTTTGTTATTTTTGCAAGTTTACACCAGCTTCACTCAACCGACTCACTTTGATTTAACATTCGGTGAGTCGGTTGAGTGAAGCTAGTGTAAACTGGCACTTTGTAAATCTTATTGTACATTTAAACAGATCTTGACACTCTGGAATCGTTGGAAAATATTGTAATCGAAGCCTTCAACGGAAAAGTGCCTTCTGAACAAAATCTAAAAACAAAACTAAATCTTTATGCAGATCACTTTTTTGCAGATGAAATTGCTGAAGCAATTGCCTGGCCAAACACCTTGAAATTGTAGTGGCATTGTATCCCAATTTGCGAAAAATTCGGATACTGTAAAAAAACTATTAAATGAAGTTGAAAAACTTATTGCTTTGCTTTTGACTGTGCCTGCATCAGCAGCTTCATCTGAGCGTTCTTTTAGTGCACTAAGACGACTTAAAACGTATCTTCGAGCAACTATGACACAGAAACGACTCACTCATGCGGCGACTCACTTATACACATTCACAAAGATAAAACCGAAGAATTGAATTCGATAGAGGTGGTGAAAGAGTTTGTTTCTTGCAAGGACAGAAAGAAACATTTTGGAATAATTTAAATTGATATAACTTTTATATAATATATAAAAGCAACCATTATTTCTTATATTTTCATATTACCATATGAAAGATCCTTTAAAGAATGATCTCTAATATTAAAATTGGAAGAACTGTTAAAAATAATGAAATTTTAATATTTTTTATATATTTTTATATTTTTTTTATTTCAAACTAAAATAAAAAATTTGTTTATTCACATTCATGTTTCTTTGAAGAAATTTTGGTGAACTTTTTTTGCACCACCATTTGTACTGCCCCCCCAGATGTAATTAGCTTCCGACGCGCTTGCTGGCCACGACTTCTTATCGGCGTTACAAACGGAGTGACAAAATTAATATACCCCCATTACGTTTTTTAAACGTGGGGGTATAACAAGCTTGTTTAATTTTTAACTATAAGCTCATTTCTGTTTTTTGTATAATTTTTTCTTATTACTTCCTTCCAAAAACAAAAAATACGTCGCTATCAGAGTTTGAATTAAAAAATTATGTACAGTAGAATCATTGAAAATTATTGCCAGACAACTCCGATTTTACATTTGAATGTTTCAAAATATTTTTGATTAGTCTTGCAAATATTGAACATAAGATGAGATACGAACTAATTAATAATTTTGATATTGAAAATATTTCAAGGCGCAATGAAACGCAAACTTCATCAAATGAAGTCAAAAAATTTCTTATTCGGGGTTTTTTTATTCGGGATTAAAGTTTTTCCATTAAATTTTTCAATGAAAGTATATTTAGAAACATTGTTTTGAAAACAAAAACTTTTGTTTTAAATTAAAATTTAAAAACATTTGTGTTTAGCTTAAATGAAATTGTTTCAAGCTCTATTTCAAAAACAAATTCGTTTAATATTAACATAATTTCATTTAATTTTAACACATTTTTCCTTCAGTGTAGAAACTATACAATATTTTTGGTGATTAAATAAACAAATTACACAACTTATATTTATGGTTTATAATACTAATTTATACTGATTTTCCGAAGATATATGTGGTAGTATGCCGTGTCATATATATTGTCATATGTCGCCCTCTAGATGTGTAATGAATGCACTTTGCCCTAAAGCTTTTGATCTCTTACTACTGTTAGAATGTATTGTTTTGTTAGGGTAGGTGGCATACGGCCACGGATATCTTCTGAACATTACTATAAATTAGTATTATATACAATAAAATATTAGTTGTGTAAGTTGTTTATTTAATAGACAAAAAATATTGAATAGTTTGTATAACAATTTCAGGTGAGAATATTTTCATGTTTCATACTTTAATTTTACTTAATAATATACTTTCATTTTTATATAATCAAAGGTATTAACTAGTAATCAATTGTTTGATGATCAAATTATAAAATGAAAAATGTTTATTATGCCACTTAAAATTTTTTAGTTCATGACTTAATGTCCTATAGAAGCCGCCACAAGCAATTAAATGTGACGCCACAAAGCCAATAATCAGTGGACGAGGAAACGTTTCCAACGATACCTCGTTTACAGTCGAACACTGATTTAGATCAAGCCTAAAACTCTACCAGAGATTGTGTCTGTTCCAGATTCCTCTTATTTTTCGCTTTTCATTTGGAGTTCGATGGGTCTGCCGATGTACCTACACCATAGAATTGAAATGAGTTTTTTGCTTTGAATAGGTTTGGAGTTTGGAATTCGGTATTCGACCACAATTTACACGTCTTGAAAATTATTACTATTACAAAATTATCTAAATTATTTATGGACAAACAAAATATGTCTTTAAATAAAATTAGTATTTGTTTTAATTTTAATTTTTCAATTTATTTTAAATTAATTATAATTTAATAAATTTAACGCTCTATTTTAGTATGAAAAAGAATGTTAATTTCTTTCAAAATTTGTACAGCTGTCAACAGCAAGCATGTATGTTATAATTACGTACGCTATAATAATGTGCATATTTTGACATCATATAATTATGCAACATTTTCTGCTATCCGGTAAAACGCTTGTCAGAAGGGTTGTAAATGTCAAAAAATTAGGTTAAGAGAAAAAAAAGACGCGCAATCAAATGTTGCCAACAACAGCAATAGCAACAATACAAGCATAATGGTAAAAGAGCAGCAATTTTTTGAAAGCAGAATAAACATATAATAGCATATCAGAAAAATTAAAAAAAGCAATTATTAACTTTGTAGAAAATGGCTGAAAAAGCGTTACTGCGACTTCATGTGGCGATTTGTTGATTAGATGACAAAATAACGAACGAGTCAAGTGGACACAACTGACGTGATTTTATGTTGCTGCTGGTTTTCTTTTTGCTTTATTTTTTATAGTGATTTTTGCTTCTGTCAGTGAAGTTAAGTCCACATTTATGCAATGACTATTTTTACTCATTTTAATAATGTTCCATTTTTTTCCTTTTCCCTATGTTTTTTTTTGTAAATATTGTAATGTTTGCTGACGCTGACAGTCCAGTCCGTGTGCAAATAATGAACAAATTTAAGTGTCAGTTGATTGGAATGACATTTAATCAAGCGTAACCATTCAATTTCTTGCAATGGACACGCCAACCTTGCGATTGTTGGGGGAGATTTTGACAACCTCTATGATATTTATGCTTTTATAGAGTTCTTTAAAAGTTTTTGTTACATATAAGAATAAACACAAATAAGAATAAAATGAACATTTCTACCCGAAAAGGTTCATAAATGAATGCGAAAACGGTAGTTTTGGTTCACTGGGAAGACGAGCCTAATGTTTATAAAGAAGATCTGAGTAACCGATAATTTAATGATCAGATTTCATTTCGAGCTGTGCGTATCAATATATTGTTTACAGCTTTAACTGTAACAGATTTTCTTTATAATCATTAGGCTCGTCTTCCTAGTGAACCAAAACAACCGTTTTCGAATTTATTTATGAACCTTTTCGGGTAGAAATGTTCATTTTCGGCACTCATATATGATCCTTTTTTGTATCATTTGTCGGAATGGCAAAAAAGAAACACGTTATATGATAATTTAACTGCATTATTCTGTATCACGAACAAGCGCACCAACGATGAGAAAGACACGAGAAGCAATACTTTTTTCCATACAAAATCGTATTGCTTCTCGTTTCTTTCTCATCGTTAGTGTGCTTCTTCGTGATACAGAATAATGCAGTAAGTCAATTTAACTTCAACGAATGCTAAAATATCTAGTTAAGCCGAGTTTAAACGTCCAATTTTGGCGAGTTAAGCTCAGTTTAATTTGACTACAGCTTAAACTCGCACTGAAAACTTGGGCCTTAGTGTACTGACTCAGGCTAATATAAATATGTGTCCAGAATAGCCATGGTACACAACATGCCATAAAGTTTTAGCTTTCCAAAATTTTAAATTAAATTTCAAAAAGAATTTTAATAAATTCTCGCTTCTGCAAATTAAGTTAACAAAACTTTGAAACATGGTCTGGTATTAATAACTTCAAAGACTCCGGATTATCTTCAGCATTGTTCAGAAACTTATTTTACTAATGCTACCGAAGAGTCGTCGACTTGTTACGAGCATTACCTTTAACCCTTCGATGAAAAGGGTTAAAACATAACCAATGCATAATCGAGGAACGTATCTCAAACACAAATGAAAGTTCCAGATTAATGACTTAAATTTGTTTGTTCAACTCATAATTGATGAATGAATGAATGACACGCGTCATCAATATGAGACCGTCTTTTAAAGCTGCTACGTCAGTCGTTTATGGTTTATGTAGTGCAACTCTGTTCATCCTTACTTTGATGTTGTTGTTGTTGTTGTTGTAGATTTATCTTAAAACTTATTTTTGAAATTATTTTGAAAATTTTTTGTTGTTTTTTTTTTGATTTATCAGCTTTCTTTTGGCTATTGTTGTTGTGTGCTGATGACTAATTTAGATTAACTCATCTTTGTTTTGTTGTGTTTTCGAAGCACATGTGATGTTATGCTGATGAGATTAGGACAAAAGTCGAAATTTTTGGTCGACTTTTTTTTTTGTATTGCTATGAACAATACAACTAAATTTTAAGTGATGAGTGTTGTTGAAGTGATCTGCTTTTAGAAATAATAACAGCTTTCTTATTGCAGTTTACATTGTTTTGTGATTAATTTGTTGTAATTAAATGAATTGTTAGCTCCAGTATAAGAATTGTAAGTTGGAAACGGTATTGAAGTCTATTAGCTTTTAAGTTTCACCGCTTCTTGGGTAAAGCTAATGAAGTGAATTTTTTTGAAGTTGATGTCTTTATTCTATATTTTGCGGGTATTTCGAGATAAATATCTTTCTTTTGCCCTTATTCAGAGTGAGAGAGTAGTGCTTTAAGACATACTTATTTTTGATAAATAAATTAAAATTTCGATATGAAATTTTTACGCGGATGGAAATAATATTCTTATATTAAGCAAATAGTTTGCTTGATTTAAAAAAATTTAAGTTAAGTCTTATTTGCTCAAATCAAGCATTAAAAAGTAAAATTAAGTAAAAAATAATTATAATGAGCGTTTATTGCTAAAATTGAGTAAAATAAACTATTGCTTAAAACAAGCATAATATACTTAATCCCAGAACCTGGAACAAGACTTGAATCAAGTATAGACTTTCTTAATTTAATCAAAAGCAGAGTTAGTTATTAAAAATATTATTGAATTAAAGTGATATTACAAGTTGGAAAAAATAAAAACAAACTCAATATAATTCTCGGATGCAGGCGCGTACGCAGGGGGTACTTTGGGGGTTAAAACCCCCCGAAATGAACGAATTTTAACGAGCTTCGAGAGAAACACTACAACATGGCAACCGTTGTGTGTTGTTGGTCATGACAAAGATCTTTAGATGACATTGCACATTGGAAAAAAAAAATACAAAAACTCAATTTAAAGCATTTATTGCGGAGAGACAATTATATATAGACTAAATATTTTTTTAAGTGCACTGAAAGAATATGTGTTAAAATTTTATAAACTGTGTTCATATTAAATTAATTTATTTTTGAAATAGAGCTTAAAACAATTTGATTTAAGTTAAACTCAAATGTTTGTACAGTTCAATTTAAAACAAAAGTTTTTTTTTCAAAACAATGTTTCTAAATATACTTTAAGAGTAAACATTTACAGTTTAAAAACACATTTGATCAAAAATAAATTTAAAACAAAAACTTAAGTACTGAAAACAAATATTTTAAAACATATTTTTAAAATATTGTTCTTAAATTAAAAACAATAAAATTAAACCGCTATTTTTTCGAGGCCATTTTTTTAATTTTTTCCAGTTTTTGACGTCTAATTCGTAATTAGCGACCACTAAAAGCCGTCGAATACCATATTTTAACTTAATTCGATGAAGTTTGCGTTTTATTGCATATAAAATATTGAAATATTTTAAATATTGAAATAATAAGTATGTTTTTATTTCATCTAATGTTCATTATTTGTAAAACCAATTTAGAAAATATTTTCACACAATCAAATGTAAAATCGGGATTTATCTCAGCTTGGTCTCAATTGTCTGGCAATTATTTTCAAAAATTCTACTGCACATATTTTATCAATTCAATCTCAGATAGCGACGTATTTTTTTGTTATTGCATAGAAAGAATAAGAGAAAATTATAAAAAAATAATTGAGTTTATAGTTGAAAATTTAATAAACTGATTTTATTTTATTATTATTATAGTATACAAAAAATTGGAATAAGTCTAAACCAAAAAAAAAAAACAATAAATTAATAACCCCCAAAATTTTTTCCTGGGTACGCGCCTGCTCGGTTGGGTAATGATGCAATAGGCATTAAATGGACTATTTCATATATATCAGAACTATAACAGAACTAATGACATGGATTAAGCAAATACTTTTCTTTAAAAGAAAAATCAAAGCATTCTAATATTGAGAAAACTGTTTTTTTGGATGAAGCAAATTGTTCTACATTCTAAAAAAAAAAATAATTTCAAAATCGAGCAAATTAGTCTCGTTTTCAGCAAATTGTTTACTTGGATCAAGCATATTCTGCTCTTAGTAAGAAAATTGCGTTTCTAATCTCAAGCAAAACATTCTAGTATTAAGAAACTAGTTTACTTGAATCAAGCATATTGTTCTCAATTAGGCCATTGTAGTCTAAAGGAGAGTGCGATAGGCTATCAACCCAGAGGTCCCTGTTTTGAATCCGGGCTCGGGCATGCTTCTTTTCACTTTCTTTGTTCTGTCCTACATTTAAGAATTATGGAAAAACTAAAAGCCCACAACTAAATTGTGGAAAATGTGAAATTAAAGGACAGGAACAACTAAGGGCTGGAAATGCTTGCCGAGGTTAAGGCATAACACTAGCCTCAGTTAAAAGCAATTCAAATTGTCTTTCACGGTTGTCTCGCCTGATCAATAATTCACGTATGGTTCCATCAATTCCTCTAAATAAATCTATCCCTTTCCTTTCAGGTCAAAGACCAAACCTTGTTTGTATAAGGCGCATTTCTTGGTTCTGATCTTTAAAAAAATATTAATTTAAAATAAATTTCTCAAATTGGGCAAATTATGCCAGTTTTCAGTAAATTTTTGTTTGAATTAAACAAATTGTTCTTAATTCAAGGAAAATGAATTTTTTTAAATTACGTAAATTATTCTAATTTTCAGTAAAAGTTTTACTTGAATCAAGCAAATTGTTCTCAGTTCATGGAAAATAAATTTTTTAAATTGAGCAAATTATGCCAGTTTTCATTAAAATTTTTGCTTGAATCAAGCAAATTGTTCTTAATTCAAGGAAAATAAATTTATCAAATCAAGCAAATAATTTTAGCTATCAGCAAATTGCTTACTTGAATCAAGCAAATTGTTCTCAATTCAAGGCAAATAAATTTCTCAAATCAAGCAAATTATTCGAGTTTTCAGCAAATCGTTTACTTAAATCAAGCAAATGGTTCTCAATTCAAGAAAAATAAATTTCTCAAATTAAGTAAATTATTCTAGTTTTCAGTAAAATGTTAACTTGAATCAAGCAAATTGTTCTCACTTCATAGAAAAAAAATTTCACAAATTGAGCAAATTATGCCAGTTATCAGCAAATTTTTTGCTTGAATCAAGCAAATTGTTATCAATTCAAGGAAAATAAATTTCTCAAATTAAGTAAATTATTCTAGTTTTCACTAAAATGTTAACTTGAATCAAGCAAATTGTTCTCACTTCATGGAAAAAAAATTTCACAAATTGAGCAAAAGAAAAATAAATTTCTCGAATCAAGCAAATTATTATAGTCATCAAATTTTTTACTTGAATCAAGCAAATTGTTCTCAATTCAAGGCAAACAAATTTCTCAAATCAAGCAAATTATTCTAGTTATCAGCAAATCGCTTACTTGAATCAAGCAAATTGTTCTCAATTCAAGAAAAAAAACATTTCTCAAATCTTGCAAACGATTCTAGTTTTCAGCACATTGTTTACTTGAATCAAGCAAATGGTTCTCAATTCAAGGAAAATAAATTTCTCAAATTAAGTAAATTATTCTAGTTTTCAGTAAAATGTGTACTTTGTTCTCAATTCAAGGCAAATAAATTTCTCGAATCAACCAAATTATTATAGTCGTCATCAAATTTTTTACTTGAATCAAGCAAATTGTTCTCAATTCATGAAAAATAAATTTCTCAAATCAAGCAAATTATTATAGTCATCAGCAAATTTTTTACTTGAATCAAGCAAATTGTTCTCAATTCAAGGAAAATAAATTTCTCAAATTAAGTAAATTATTCTAGTTTTCAGTAAAATGATAACTTGAATCAAGCAAATTGTTCTCACTTCATGGAATTTCTCACAAAAAAAATTTCTCAAATTGAGCAAATTATGCCAGTTATCAGCAAGTTTTTTGCTTGAATCAAACAAATTGTTCTCAATTCAAGGAAAATAAATTTCTCAAATTATGTAAATTATTCTAGTTTTCAGTAAAATGTGTACTTGAATCAAGCAAATTGTTCTCAATTCAAGGCAAATAAATTTCTCAAATCAAGCAAATTATTCTAGTTTTCAGCAAATCGCTTACTTAAATCAAGTAAATTCTTCTTAATTCAAGAAAAATAAATTGCTCGAATCAAGCAAATTATTATAGTCATCAGCAAATTTTTTACTTGAATCAAGCAAATTCTTCTCAATTCAAGGCAAAAAAATTTCTCAAATCAAGCAAATTATATTAGTTATCAGCAAATTGCTTACTTGAATCAAGCAAATTGTTCTCAATTCAAGGAAAAAACATTTCACATATCTTGCAAATGATTCTAGTTTTCAGCAAATTGTTTACTTGAATCAAGCAAATGGTTCTCAATTCAAGAAAAATAAATTTCTCAAGTCAAGAAAATTATTCTAGTTTTCAGCAAATCGTTTACTTAAATCAAGCAAATGGTTCTCAATTCAGCAAAAATAAATTTCTCAAATCAAGCAAATTATTCTAGTTTTCAGCAAATTGTTTACTTGAATCAAGCAAATTGTTCTCAATTCAAGGCAAACAAATTTCTCAAATCGAGCAAATTATTCTAGTTTTCAGCAAATTGCTTACTTGAATCAAGCAAATTGTTCTCAATTCAAGGAAAAAACATTTCTCAAATCTTGCAAATGATTCTAGTTTTCAGCAAATTGTTTACTTGAATCAAGCAAATGGTTCTCAATTCATGAAAAATAAATTTCTCAAATCAAGCAAATTATTATAGCCATCAGCAAATTTTTTACTTGAATCAAGCAAATTGTTCTCAATTCAAGGAAAATAAATTTCTAAAATCAAGCAAATTATTCTAATTTTCATCAAAGTGTTTACTTTAATCAAGCAAACTTTTCTCACTTCAAGTAAATATTAGACTCGAATGCAGAAAAAATACTCTAGAGTTTTAAGCAAATGTTTCTTGAATTATGTATTTCTTTCTTAATATCATGTGTTTTTAATTTGCTCAGTTCTAGCAAATTAATGCTTGATTTTTGCATTGATTCAAGCATAGAATGCTTAATTTTTTTCTTTCCGTGCACTAGATGAAAAATATGCGCTAATAAGCTCGTATTTTATACCAATTTTGATTATTGACAACTTTTGTTATTAAGTTAGGATAAGTTTTGTTATTAAGTAGGGGAAGTTGGGGTATTGTAGGACAAAGCGATATTTTTCACTAGTAATTGCGTCGGCCAACGTCCCTTTAAGAGTTAAAGATTCAAAGCTACCAAAGTAGCTCAACCCTTCGTAGGGGTGATGCCTATCTTAAACCACTTCCGTACTCTGGGGCACATACGGCACCCGGTTGGAGAATGCAAACCAACAACGAGCTTGATAGCTCTGCCCGAGATATGGGCATGAACTACAACCACCACGAAAACCCAGTCGTGCGAAGTATCATCACAAACGCTGTGAGTGATTGGGGAAAAAATTGGGTTACATAAAGCATTTTGTAAAATGACTTAACACAAATTGCTAAGCTTTTTTATAGTGAAAAACGGTATTTCCCAAGCAAAGTGATTCCAAAATCAAAAAAGGTAATTTTTTTTCTCGGAAAAAAATATATACAAGCAATTAAATATTTTTGGAATTCACAGGTGTATTCGTTGGAGTTCAAATTCGAAAAATTATGAACGATGAAAATTTCCAGACAAATTGAATAAAGTCAAAAAAGAACATGAGCAGCTTTATTTCATTATGTGTAAATTTTTTGGATAGCAGAAAAAGTGGCGATTACGTCGACGTAGTAAAGCGGGATTCACTGAGATCACCTTCAGCAAGTTTTTTTGCAAAAATTTTAATTATTTTAATCAAGTCAAAGAGCGTGCAGGAAGTTTTTGTTATTCTCTCATTGAATGTGTAGAGAGATGTGGAAAAAGCTCAAAAACTTCATTTAAAAAAAAAAAATTGCAAAACTTGCTGAGGTTGGTGAATCCGCCTTAAATGAATTTCTGAATGCCTATGGAGGGAGAAATGGGATGCAGACTGTTCATCAAAATTAGTTTTCTGCAATCTCATTTCAACTTTTTCCCAGAGAATCTTGGTAAATTGAGCGATGAAACGGGTGAATTATTTCTAGTGTTGTGCAACTCATACATGCGGTACTTCAAATGTCCCATACATCAATATTAATTGTACCATCACCCCAAAAAAATATATTGAACCGCTTCAAATTTTCACTCAACTCAAACTTGACATTTAAAACTTTTGTGTTTTTATCATTCAAGGCATTATGTAATTTCACTTTTTAATATTTAAAATTAACAGATATGAAATTAAGAGTCCGTGACAAATTTTTTCTGATATAGGATTTTAATTCAACATATTTCTTCTTATTTTTAGTCTTTGTTTCTCCTTGTATTGGGTATAAGGACACGATTTGAATACAGTTTTTTTTGCATCAATTATAAAGTTTGGGCTTATTTTGTTGATTTGAATGGTTGAAAATAGATTATTCTACTATTTCCATAAAGTTATAACATTTTCATTTTCCTACCTTTTCTTTTTCTCATAACAACACTTTTCAATAGCACTTTTAACACCTCACAACCTCTTTTTAAACGACATAACCTCATTTTAGTCCACTCATACCTCATTCGAAATAGGACAATGTAAACGAAAAAAACCTAGTAGCTTTATATGATTTCTTCCTAAACAAAATCAAGAAGAAAACCTAATGGTTGTATCAATTTTTTTTTTTAAACATAATCTTCATAAACAAAATTAAGAAGAAAATCTAGTAACTCTATTAGATTTTCTTTTTAAATTTTTTTAAGAAGACATAGCCAATAACTTTAAGAAGAAAAGCTTTTTGGGTAAAAACTACAAACTAAAACCACCGAGAAAACTTCTTAAATTTGCTCTACTTTATTAGGTTTTTATGTGGCGATTTCTTTGTGTGTAGCTACTAGGGCTTTCAAGCCTGAATGGTTTTGACGAATCCCGGGATTTCGGAATTTGAAATTCGTGATCCCGGGATTGTTTGGGATCCCGCAATGCAAAAATTTTAAAATATTGGTATTTAGCTGATTTAAAGGCAGGTGCAACTAATAACTCTTTCTATTAATTTCTGCGTTTTGGCAAAAAGAATACCATATCACTTTTTTAAATCCAAATGTAATCGCTATTTATGCTTAAAATATTCAAAAACACTCAAAAGTTTATAAGACGTTTAAAAAACACTAAGACGAAATCATAATTTATAATGCAGACATGGGTCACAAAACAGTTGTAATGTAGAAAATAAGGAAAACAATGCAACTATAATTGCAAGACAAAGTTTTATTCTGAAATAGCATTTTGTATTTTAAGGGGAAACACTTGTAAATTTATGATTGAAAAAATATCTGACTAAGCCAGATCGAAAAAAAATTAAATTAGAAAATAAAAGTTATGATATGATGATTGTAAAAATTTGCTTCTTTAATAATAATTGAAAATATTTGCTAAATTTTAAAATATTGAAATTATAGTTATAATAAGTTTTTTAACCCTTTCAGTATAATTTCCCAATATATTTGACACGTCAGAAAGAAATTTTTTAAATTTTTTTGAAATGAAGTCGTTTGATTCTATGAAAAAAAAAGATGAATCAACATGATAAAAATAAATTTAGAGAGATATTTGGCATTAAAGTCAGTTGGTTTTCCGATTTTGTGCCGAAGAAAAACAAAACAATTTTTTGGCCTATTTTATAAGAAAAAATCAACCAGACAAATATCAAATTTAGGTTTTTGTATCTTTGAATGGCTTTAATGACACACCTAATATACACACCTAACCATAAACTGTTCGATCACCGAATTATTAGAGTTTGTTCAGGTAAAAGTCTCAATGTGTACATAGGTGTCGTTTACATTCCTCCCGGCTCAAGTGAAACAGCATACAACGAGCTATGTGAAACACTGACCACCTTTACCACCTCCCTAAAAGAGGAAGATAAAGTTGTTATTCTTGGTGACTTCAATTGCCCAAATATATCTTTTGTCACCGACGAAAACGACAACTTTCTTCTACCTGTAAATCTTTCTAATGCCATAGACTTCAACTTAGCACCTTTTATGGCAGTGACTTGCAGCAAGTCTCTTCTGTACAAAATCAGAATGGCAGATGGTTGGACCTAATTTTTACTAACTCGTATGAAGAAGTGAAGGTTAGTCCATGCATGGGAGCAGAAAATTTATTAACCAACACTGTTCATCATACAGCCTTAAAAGTTGTTTTCTCTGCTAATGACATCAACTTTACACAGTCTTATAATAACACCATTGCGTACGATTACTTCAACGCCGATTATGAAAGAATAAAATGTTATCTTAGTTCTCTAAATTGGAATCATATTCTATTCAATTTAGATTTAGACAGTGCTGTCTCTATATTTTATCAGCACATTTTTACCGCTATCGAAAGTTATGTGCCAATAATAAAGAAAAATAATAAGCTCACAGAACCATGGCTAGACAACAATCTCAGATTTTTGAGGAATCAAAGAAATAAAATCTACAAACTTCTCAAAAACACTGATAATATAAGCGATGAACTGAAGCTCAGATATGACGAGCTATCAAGAGAGTTCTCTATCAAGTCAGAAGAAGCGTACAAGTTGTACACGAACATCATCGGAGAAAAAATTGTCCAAGAGCCGAGAAAATTCTTTGACTTTGTTAACATGAAGCGCAAATCTAGCGGCTATCCATCGCCTATGTTTAAAGGTAATGTCACTTCGTCCAATTCTCTTGAAATAAGCAACTTGTATGCCGATCACTTTAAGGAGGTCTTTTGTCTTCCTACCACCTTATCTGAAACTTCTCCTAGCTCAATTATTATAGTTGATAGTTTATATTTAACCCAGGAAGAGATTTATAATGCAATAAAAGAACTGGATATATTAAAGGGACCAGGACCAGACTTAATACCTACAAGCTTTTTGGTGCGATGTTTAGACCAACTGCTATTGCCATTACACATAATCTTTAACGAATCACTGGTTTGTGGGACATTTCCTTCATATTGGAAATCATCCCATCTTACGCCAATTTACAAGAATGGTGATAAAAGATCAGTTGAAAATTATAGAGGCATAGAAATCTTGTCAGCCATTCCAAAACTTTTTGAAAAACTTATTTGTGATAAGCTAACAAGTTTTATTAACCCACGTCTAAATGAGCAGCAACACGGGTTCCGAAAAGGGCGATCTACCACCACTAATCTCATGATTATGGTATCAGATGTTTTAGCCAAAATGGAAAAAGGGCACCAAATAGATGCTGTTTATACTGATTTCAGTAAAGCTTTTGATCGAGTTGATCACAACATTCTTATATATAAGTTAGAAAAATTTGGTGTTGCAGGGTCCATACTAAGTTGGCTAAAATCATATTGGGGGTTGGAATTAATTTTAAAGGTTTTTTTTCGGTTTTTGAGCATTTATTTAGAAACAACGGTACAATGTATATTATTCAAAGTATTGTCCATCGTTAGCTACAACATTTTTTCATCTTTCTGGCAGCATATGGATTCCGCGCCGGAAGAACGATTCGTCTTTTGAGGCAATCCACGAATCGACCCATTTTTTGGTATCCTCGTAAGAAGTGAAGCGCTGCTCAGCCAAGCCATGCGTCATCGATCTGAATAGGTGGTAGTCGGAAGGGGCTATGTCTGGGCTATAAGGCGGGTGGGGTAGCACATCCCAATTCAGCGCCTCCAACGTTTCCTTGACGGTTCTTGCAACATGTGGCCGTGCGTTGTCATGTTGAAAAACCACTTTGTCGTGTCTTTTGGCATATTCCGGCCGTTTAACCTTTAATGCTCGGCTCAATTGCATCAATTGTTGTTGGTAGCGTTCCCTAGTGATGGTTTCGTTAGGTTTTAGCAGCTCATAGTACACGACACCCTTCTGATCCCACCAAATACACAGCATAAGCTTGGCGCCATGAATATTCGGCTTGGCCCTCGATGTTGATGCATGGCCGGGTGGTCCCCACGATTTTTTTCGCTTAGGATTATCGTAATGGATCCACTTTTCATCGCCAGTGACAATACGATGCAAAAAACTATTCCTTTTATGTCGTTGAAGCAGTTGTTCGCACATGCAAAATCGCCGTTCAACGTCTCTCGGCTTCAACTGGTACGGCACCCAATTTTCTTGCTTTTGAATCATTCCCATGGCCTTCAAGCGTTTGCCGACCGTTGATAAGTCGACTCCCAATGATTCTGACAATTCTTGAAGGGTTTGACACGGGTCTTCATCGAGCAAAGCCTCAAATTCCTCATCTTCAAACTTTTTCGGCTGGCCCGGACGCTCTTTGTCTTCCGTATCAAAATCACCACTTTTAAACCGACGGAACCAGTACTCACAAGTAGAAATCGATGGAGCATAGTCCCCGTAAGCCTCAGTAAGCGTGCGTTGTGCTTCAACCGCTTTTTTCTTCAAATGGAAGCATAAAAGTAAACCTTCCCGCAAATTGCGTTTTGTTGGAACGAAAGTCGACATGTTCACAGAGAAAAAAATATATGTTGTTTACACTTCAGTGGAATGACACATACTGAAAAATGAAGCTTAGACAATGTGCTTTGAAATGAATATAGTCACAGGTGTGCCCGATGCGATCTATTGATAGTTACGCCATCTCTTAGAAAACCTTTAAAACTAGTTCCAACCCCCAATACTTAAACGGCAGATCCCAGTTTGTTAAATTCCAGGGAGTTCTATCGAAAAAAATTGCAGTCTCCTCGGGAGTTCCGCAAGGTAGTCATCTTGGTCCTCTTCTTTTCAACATATTCATATCCGATCTGTCAGAAGTTCTTAACGATATCCCACATCTTATGTATGCAGATGATTTAAAAATGTACTATTCAATTCAATCAGATGTAGATGTAAATTTTTTGCAATCAAAATTGTTGTCTCTTGAGCAATGGTGTTTTCAAAATAAACTACATCTTAATGTCAATAAATGCAATGTTATTAGCTTTTCTCGTAAAAACAACGTAACATTACATACCTACCACCTCAATAGTATCGAACTAAAAAGGGTCAACCATATAGTGGATCTTGGAGTTGTCTTAGATTGCAAGATGCGCTTTAATCTGCACTATGATAAAATTGTGTCCAGGGCCAGCAAACAGCTCGGTTTTATAAAAAGGCGTGCAAATGAATTCAAGAATATATGGGTCACTACATCCTTGTACCGTGCATTAGTGCGCCCAATACTTGAATATGCATGCATAATTTGGAATCCATCTTTCGATTCCCATAGAGAAAGAATTAAGTCTATTCAAAAGCAGTTCTTACTATACGCGCTTAGAGATATGTACAACCCCCATGATTATTGTAGCCTTCCATCATATGAACATAGACTCAGCCTTTTAAATTTGATGCCACTATCAACAAGAAGATAGTTATTGGGCTCATGCTTCACATTTGATGTAATTAATGGTGCTATTCACAGCGAATATATTTCTAATATGATTTCCTTTAACGATCCAATTAGGCGCACTAGGTATACTCGATTGTTAACTGAATATCAGCACCAAACTACATATGCAAATAATGAACCCATCAATCGTTGTTGCAGAGAATTTAATAATATCTCTATATACTACTCACCTTCTATGTCCAAATCCTCTTTCAAGCAAACCCTATATAAATCACTCAGTAATCAGAATTAACACAGGCCTCAGATAAACTACATACATGTATGGATTTATATGTATAAGCATTTAGTTTAATAAATAAAAATTCTTTAACATCCCTCTCCAAATCTCCCATTTACGTCCTTTTGTCCTTAAAGTCTTTAAGAATAATATATATACATCGTATCTTAAGTGTGTATATAGTCTCTCTTGTTTTCCCTCCTCTTCTCTTAGTTTTGACATGGTTTTTGAAATCATGTCAATCCGGTAGGCGGAGTATGCCCACTAAGAGCACAAAAAAAAAAAAAAAAAATAAAAACAAGGAAAGGGGAGAAGAAAAACAAAAAACTTAGTAATAAGTAAACAAAACCTGTTAGAATAAGTTAGAATAAGTAAATTGCATTGCCTTGTTTGGCCAATAAATAAATAAATAAATAATGATAATAATGTTAAGAACAACGGGGAAAAAAAACAGTCAGCAAGTTGCATTATCGTCTTAGGCGGCCTCGATAGTCTAGTGGTAGCGCGCTTGACTGTCGCTCAGGGGTCCCGGGTTCGAATCCTGGCCGGGCCATGGTCCTACGCTATAACCTTTCTTTCCTTATTTCTAAACAAAGGAACTTTAAAACACATCAATTTACGACGAAAAGTTGTAGTTAGTTGGTGGTGGTAGGAAAAGTTTGTGGAGAAGAATGCTTAGTTACTTGATTTAACTCAGAGTAAGGCATAACACTTGCTTCGGATTTAATTTCACATGTTCATTCAGCTTCTGCCACATTAAGAAAATCCTACACAAACTTGAGGAGCTCACTTCAAATACTTCAAGGGAGTTTCACTTGAGATTACTCCCTTCTTCCATTCTGTGGTATCACAACGGACCTATAATGGTCTAAGTAGGCTGGTCTACCTTACCTGCCTCTACCTTAACCTATCATCGTCTTAACAAGGAAAAAAATTCAGTGTGTAATTATGGATGACGAAACGTATTTATACACTCAAAAAATTTATTAGTAAAATTTCTACGAATGATATTAGTTAACAAAATATTCGTACATTCTACAAATATTCGTACAATATACAAAGTATTTTTATTGTGATATCTTTATGAATTCATTCGAAAAAAAATTTCTAATACCTGATGTAGTATCTACGAATATATTTATTTTATATAGTAATGATATTCGTAAACAAAAATAAGACAATTCGTATTAGTGCGTTGTACGAATGATTGTATACATAAAAATAATAATATTCGTAAATTTCTCGTACGAATAACTTCGTAATTTCTTTCATAACATTCGTAATATTTACTAATGCCTTCGTACTATTTACGAATGAAAAATAATATTAGTAGAAGCAATTCATTCGTAGGCTGACCGTATGAATTATTAGTAGAGTCTAAAAAATTGAAAACCGAAATCGTTTAGCCTTGTTTGTCGAAAATCTACAGAACATAAGAAACTGTTAGATTGTAAAGTGACTGTAGCCTTCTGGTAGAGTGCGTGACCCGTAAACTAAAGAGCCGAGGTTCAAACCCCAGCTCAGACAGAATTTTTTTTTTAGAATACGAATTAAATATTAGTAATATGTACTAATATACGTTGATTCTTCGCATCCAATTAGTGGCTGAAAACTACGAATAAAATTCGTAGAATGGACGCAGTTATTAGTAATATTTACACACAAATATTTTTGAGTGTAATTTGACTTTTCTACACTTCCTGGTCCCCAATATTATACGAAAGCTAAAGGTGAGGATGTCAACGACTCCGTCAAGACGGTAGAAGTCGAAAAGTTTGGAAACAAGGCTCTCATTTTGTAGGCTATTTGTTCATGTGGCCTGAAATCAAAAATATTTGTTACAACAGGGACAATTAACGGCAAAATTTATCAAAAGGAGTGCCTTCAGAAACGACTCATACCATTCTTCAAGCAGCGCAAGGTGCCAAATATATTCTAGCCCGATCTGACTTCAACTCATTACGCCACATAAAAATTAAAGCTGCCTAAGAACAATGCTATCAATTTCATTGAAAAAGATAAAAATCCGCCAAATGCTCCTGAGCTACGACCAATAGAGCGTAACAGGGCTCTTATGAAGCAAAGTTTAAAGAAAACCGGAAAATGTGCTAAAAATTTCACGGAAATCAAACGGAATTGGCAAGGAGCATCTTCTACCCTAAAGAAAGAGGTAGTACAAGGTTTGATGAAGAGCGTTAAGCAAAAAATTCGAAAGGCTTTTAAAACCTAAATTTTTTGTTATCAAAACTATTTAATATTTTTAATAAAAGTGTCTTTAAAAAAATAAATACTTTAATATATTTGAAAATACAAATTAAATTTTATGGGGACTTTCTTTTCGATACAGTCCTTACCGTGGGAAGAGTTCAAGGGAGATACATGGCCAGACGCCAACCGCTCGTGTGTTTTCCAGGTCCAATCGGGCAGCTATTCCAGCCCACTCCATTACCTCGATGTTCAACAGAACCTCGTATTACCGAGATAATTCGTTTTTTAGTCACGCAGTAAAGTTGTCACCGATACTACTCCATCTATCCACCCTCCAACTAACTATCACCCATATTCCGAGTCAACACAATGCTTATACTTTTATGGGGGGCATCCCCTGAGCGTTGGTTCAGTAAAAAAAGAAACATTTATTTAAAAACCGACAAATTGCACCATTGGTTTTATTTCCTGAGAAGAAAATTCATAAGATCCTCAGTGGAAATATCGTCGGATATGAAGAATATTGCAATGGTTTAGAGTAGGTAATGTATAAAACCGTACCCAAAGACTTTACATTTTTTTTGTCGAGTTATGATAAAACAAATGCTTGAAGTAAGCCTTTTGATAAATGTGTTGTTGCATTACATATCCTTGGTCTTTGCACATGAATACAGTTATGCTTGAATTTCTTCGCAACAGAAAATTACATCAAAGTAATTAATTTATTAACGAGCCTTACGTGTTTCTTCTCTAGATTATAATATTTGCAACATATGCTGTGCATTTCTACAACAACTGTTCTATGTCAAAAACCCTATTTTGAAAATATTGCCAACACAATTTCTAGAAGCCAACAAGAGCCATCCTAATACGCCAAAAACACGAGCAAGTGACCCTAGTAAAGTGAGGTTAAAAGGACAGCAGCAAATGGCAACATCAACTCATGTTGGCTAACATCAGTCGCCTTGGCAGTTAGGCTCAAACAAGTGTGCACTTTAAAATCGATTATTGATACACATAATAATTGTTGCGTGTGCAACTCAAGAGCAGAAAACACAGAAACACATGAAATGCACCAAATTAAGAACAACACGAGCGCAACACTTTGACCCAACAGCAACAACAACACCACGAAAAGCCAACTGACAATTTAAGATGGTTGGCAGGAGTTGAAAGTCGAAATGCCAAACATCAGTTGGCAAAAGACAATGAGAAGCGTTGAACTGAAACGCAAATTCAACATGCATTGCATGTTGACCTCGGGCCATTCGGACATAATGTGACGACTTCTGTGACTGAACTTCAGAAGCTTTAAACGGAAGGATGCGAAAGGAGTACAGAAGAAAGTGTAGCTCGCTCGGTGATCAAAGTTGGTTAAGTGTAAACAACAAACAAAAGGGGAGGCTATAATTTGGATGTATTTTTTTGAAGCTTAACTTTAAATTTCGACGCTGCACCGTAAACGGAAGTTGACATCACATAACTGCCGAATTTTCACAACAAAACCTTCATTAAATAAGAATCGCTCGAGGAAAGTAATTTTAAAATTAGCTCAGTTCAAAAATGTAACACATCTCTATTCACTTACCTCGTCCGCTGCGTCCAACAAAACGCAAATCATTAAATTTTGCCACTTGGTTTTTCATCACCGCCGTGCAATTTCGCAGCTCCGCGCAGTAATTTTCATCATTTCCGGCGCGTATGGTCACGATGGTGCCATCACCAACATCCACCAGGGCAACAACCTTGAAGGCCAGCGGCAGAGTTTTGTTCGAACGCCAGTGGGAGGGCAGGGCGGAACACAGGAAATACGGATTGCTGGTGCGGACTGTAATTAAAATATATTGAAATATTAATTTTGGTTATGATGGCATTTTCACAACAGCATCATCATCATCATCATCATTGTCAACATCATCGCTACCATTAAAATTTAGTCAGCGAAACTAATTAATTATTTGCACAAAATCGCTTTAATTGATTTAATTGACTACTCAAAAATGTTGTTTAAAACAACAATATTGTTTGAAATTTTTCAAGGACATTATTAATTAAGCAACCTGCAGCTTTATTTCAATAATAAATCATTGAAAATTATAGCTGCTCTTAGGTGCAGAGATATTAAAAAAGTTAGTCATTTATGGAAATAAAAAAAGAACGGTCGTGTGAAAGTTCTTTCTTGCCCTCAGTTGCACCCAAGTGCTCCACATAAAAATCATCATTGATCAGCTGAATGATTCGTAGGTTCATGATAGTGATATGCTCTGCATAACCGAAAAGGACGTACAGGCCACAGTCAATAAATATCAAATTTCATTAGTTTGCTGATTTTTTTCTTGCCTTTGCAATCAAAATGTCTAAAAAAGGATGCATATTTTTAGTGAAAAAATAAAACAAAAATTCAGCAGCAAACATTGCATTTGCAGGAAGCCATATAAAAAAAAATCTACTTGATATGCGAGCTCAATTTGGAATGTGGCATGCGTCGATATCGGATACTGGAGCATGAGTTTTAGCCTGATTTTGATACCTTTTCATGAAATTTCAAGTGGGAAATAAAGTGAAATTAATCCGATGCTCTGATTATTTGCTGATGCTGAGAACATCATCATTGTATTATTAAATGTTGCTTTTGTGTTCTTTTTAGAAACAGAAAATTAAAAGCAAAGTAAGGCATAAGTCAAAATAGCAAAAGGTTTCGAGCCGTGCCGAACTTAAAACTAAAACTTGATCTGGAAAATAATGACTTAACCGGCCCTCTTACATAGGAAACAAAAACAAAAATTTGTGCAAATAAAAAGGGACATCTGCATTTTTATATTTAAATCTGCATGAATTATATACAAGGTGCCACAGATATAGCATTAATTTCCTCGGATGGTGATTCTCCTTGATTTGGCGAGTATAAAACTTTATGGATGAGGATCACCTCTCGCACCCTTCGGAGTTAGAAAGTGAAAACTAGGAAATATGTGTCATTAAGTCTTACTCTATATTTTATTTATATATTAATCGATCTCCAAAGTATATAGCATCTTGAAAAGGAGACTACATGACAGGGCGTCTACATGTAATGATCAAAATCAATGGCGCATCTAGATATATCATCAAACAGTGGTTTAAGGCTGCAGCTGCGGTTGGGGTTGTGACACACAAGAGAGAAACACTTGGGTCCGTCCTATTGTCGGATATTTTAATATTAAGGTATTCAACATCGGTGCCACAGGATTTCCCTAACACTTAAATTTTCATTTAAATAAACATTTAAATTTTCCTTGCAGAAAAAAACCTAGATTTTTGATTTTGCTGACGAGACTTAGCTTTTGGTCTTTTAAAATAAGGTCCGGTATATCTTCAAAGAAGACATTATCTTTGTTGATGGGTAATACAAATGATTTCGAAGCCCATTTCTAACAGCCCGTTGACTTATACTCTCTAGATCCTCATTAAGCCGGCATACCAGGCCTTCCATGAGACCAGTTCTACGGGAGAGATATATCTGAATATCATCAGCATAAGCATGCATGGATGAATGCGTGCAAACGCTGAAAATATCATTTGTAAAAATAGAGAATAAAAGAGGACGTAGTACCGATCCTTGAGGAACCCCACTGCAAGCAGACGAAAGCCTCGAAAAATTTTCATCGACCCACAGTGGCCGAAAAGGCTCATCTAGCGGCGTTTAATTAATAGCGCTTAGGGAAAATTTATTTTTGTTTGTGTAATATTTTTTTTCAGTTGAAAATAGATTAAGCTACAAAGTTAAACAAAATTTTTTTTAAAATATATTTTTTTTTTTTGTTAAAGTTGCAACTTTTTTTCATATTTTAGACATTGTTTATTTCATTCAGAAAAACATGATTAAGTTAATATACTTAATGTGTCACATTCTTTTGGGCTGAAAATATATTAAACTTTGATATTAAAAATAGTTTTTTTTTTAACATTTATTTATGATTTTTTTTTTTTTTTTTGAAATAACGCTTTTTGGCCTTATTCAGTCTTCATATATTTCATTTGTTTTTATAACAAAAATTTAATTATAATGCAAAAAATGAAAATGACTATACTTATAACAATAGCAATAACAGTTTTTTATTTCGATTCGGAATTACTAGATCAATCTAAGGTGCAAATAAAAAAAAAACTATTCAGAGTCGGAGCTGTCAGAATTAAGGCTGCCAGGTATATCATTCATATTAAAAGAAGCTGCTTGACCTCATCATCTAGTTGGATGTGTTTTTACGAGTATTTCAAAGTGCTTTTAGATTTAGATGCAATAAAAGGATCCGACGAAACCAATAGAGCGCGCAGCAAGTCTTCCATTGTGTGCAATCTCGAGTCTTTTCGCGTGTGGCCCAGCCTATAAATGCAAAAATCTTTATTTCTTGCCTCAAGTGCCTCTTCTGACATCATTCCTATTGGTAGCGAAATTTTTTCAATAATATCTGCTCCATGTATTAATATTTTCTGTACAGATTGAGGCATATAAAACCAAGGGTATTCGGAAACAAATATTTTTGCTGTTTCCCAGGCATATATGTGAAAAGCCTCTACGTTAACTGCATATCCACATGTCATTGTCCGCAATATTATACCAAACCTTTTTATAAGTTCCAATTTTACTCCAGTAACTATAGAGGCCAAGGTTGGCTGCTCGAAAAACCTTCTGGCGGTATTCCCAGTGCTTGTATTTCCCGAACCCGTTGTTGGAATCTCCACCAAAATACCCATTTGTTTTCTTAGTTCAAGATGAATTTTTCTTTTGGTTTGTCCAGCAATTTCTTTATTTTCTCCACGAATTTGCCAATTTTGTATCGGTATTCTGTAGGCGATATGAATTATACACTCGAAGCACCGTATCCAAGCATGAAGTGTCGACAATCCATATTCGTACATGTGGTTTTGTGGCTGCCTCAGTTGAACTAAATTTAGATTCTTCATCAATTTTGGTGTCGCACCACAAATTCCACTATGGTACTAAACACTTTTCCATCGATCATGGTCAAATGAAATTCGTGTGTTACTTCAAAAGAACTTAATTTTGTCGGCACAATTTGTGCAATTTGTCTTTTTACATTTTCTATCTCAGCCCTAACTAAATCCGCTGACTCTTTTTCAAAAATGATTTAATGGGTCTGCACAACCGAGTTGAAGAAGGCCGGTTATTTTGCCATAGTATTGCGGGTCCTTTTTTAATTTGTAAAGGAACAATACATACAGCAAATAAATGCTCATCAATTGTTCCAGTATCAGAAACACTGAAACATTAACGGTAAGTAGAGTACCCACTGCTACCGTCACAGCCCCATTTAAATATTGCTTTGTATTATACGTGCAATAGTATGGTCTACGAGAGCTTGCAAGCCAACTTCAGCTGAACGTTCAGTTACGTGTATGGCACTGGGGTAACACTCCGCTTTAGTTTTAGCCAAAATATTGTAGCTTGGATAAATGTTGCAGTTTCGTTCTTTGGCACCATATTGCATTAGTCTGTATGACCTTTTTGAGTATCCACCATCAATATAAAGAGCTAAAGCTTCCTCAGGTGCATACGGAATAGGGGTTTTTGGTTCAGAGTCGATAGATTTAAGCATTTTTGGAGCTATTGTAGATTCTGAGCCTAACTTTGAAACAACCTGTGAAGCGTTTCTTTTTCCAGCCTTGTAAAGACTCACGCTCGTTGTTACCATTAACTCTTCGTTCGGTGTTTCATTGGCAATTGTTGCAATTTTTTGAAGTGAAAACTTCTTTAGGCGCGTTGAACGATTTTGGTAGAGGGTAAATCATTCGTTTGCATCATCGTATTTTTCCAAGGAATTCGTCATTCGGCCGCAAGCTCACAAAGAAATCACTTGGCAACTCCTGAAATTAATGCATATAATCTGTTTGTTAGTATATAAATACTTAAGTAAGGTTGCAATAAGATGTTTGCAACCAAAACTTATTATTAATTCGGTTTATATTTATATATATATGCCTTTAAAGTTTGGCTGTTTCTTCAGTTGTTGTATTTGTCAACATTTTTGAAAAATTTGCTTTTACTCAAACAGCTGCTATTCATGGTGAGATTTAAAAATGGATCCATCTTCTTCTTTTTCTTCTTTTTTCTGCTGGAACTTCGTTTGCAAACAAGAAAAATAATGTATGGATTGAGTGTTTTAACATTTTAATCTTTAAGTTGTGATAAAGGAATATGTTGAACATTCAAATAATTGCATGCATGCTCTTATTTTATTACATATCGTCAAACAAAGTTTGACAATTTTCACACTTGTTGTATTTGTCAGTGGCTTTTTATTTTCACCACTGCGGCATTTTATATTCAGAGTTGTCAACTATGGCTGTGTGTCAATCAGTCGTGGTAGGATAAAAAATATCAACTTGAATAAAATTTGTGTGTGTTGAAATGAATTTGTCTTTTTTGCTGTGTCATATGGACGATGAAATTTTGACAATTACAAATTTTGACATTTCGGTCGTGTTTTAGCGCAAATATTTTATTTTATTTGCATTTTATCAATTTGCGACATATTTAATTCGAGAGCATGTACTTGCAACATATTTCGTAAACTTGTAATATTGTAAACTTAAAAAACTGTTAAAAAATTAAAAAAAATGAACGAAGCAGCAGGCAAACAGAAAATATAGCATGCAAAGTGCTGTATATTTTACGCCGCCAATTCGGTTCATCCCCTCTAACGCTGCGCAACCGCTGGGATCTTGTAATTCTTTTTGCGTTGTTGTTGTAAATTTGTTAAGTAGTTATTGTTTTACAGTAAGCTTTCATTTTTTGTGGATGTTTATTTGTAGCTACAGTCAGCATATGACATCGAATTAATTTAGAAAACAGTTTATACATATGAATTAAAGAGTATATATAATATTGGTAAATCTATTTGTTTTTAGTAAAAGTGTTACCGTATCGGAAATACATATTTATATATATATGTATATATTTACATATTTACATATATATAGTTCATATATATGAACAATTTAGCTCATTGAGGAAATTTAAAGAATATTTATGTATATTTATATAATAACAATTACGTATTAAACCTGCAAAATAATTAATATTTTCAGTAGTAATTGAATAACTAAGGTCTGCTTATCCTAAGCACTCTATTTTTTAAAACTGTTTAGTTTAATTTCTTATATGGATTATATATAATTTATAAGCTATAGATATTTCTTAATTTTAGAATATTCTAGTTTTAATACACAACGCAATATAGATATTCACCATATCATGTATATTGTGTTAGTGTTATGATATAAATTGATATAAATAAGCTTTAATTTTTTATATTAATCAATAATGAAATAATTTAAATAAATTACTTTAATTATATGTATTGTTGATATGGTAACACTTTTGCTTAAAAGAAATAGTTTCAGTAATATATAAAAAATTTAATAAATTGTTATAAGCTCTTAACAAAAATAATTCTAATTTCATATGCCAACTGTAGCTACGCGATTAGAATTCACAACACCTATAAAAAATTTCCGGCTAACTGCGCCAACAACAATTACCAAGGAAATCTACAAACAAGGACGCACAGAGAAGAACAAGATCAGAGCGGAACTTTTAAAACTTTTTGATTTCATCCTACATGTAGGACGGGCTGCAGTATGAGCTTTTGCACATCCTACATGTCCGTCAGACCTGTCAAATCCATCCTACATGTAGCATAGTCCGAAACCCCCTATTAGCATGAAAATTTTTATATAGCAGAAAGGCGGTCCGTGGCAGGACAACGTCTTCCAGGGAATACTAATATTTTATATATAGGTTTTCGCTTCGGTCGGCAGTCCTCTCACTGCTATAATTTTTTTTTTTATTTGAGTCTTCCTTGTGCACTCTGAAAAAGGTTTCTCATTACGTTGGGCAACGGCTGGATTAGGGAAAATAATGTCTTCATCCAACCACATCTTATTTCGCTTTTCGCACACTGCCAAAAGTTAGCTAATAAAATTTCTTAATTGTTTTTGTATTTGTCGGTATTGTTCTTCGCTATATTTCGAGCGATCAATGATATTAGAAAATACAAGATTTAACGATAAAATGCTAATTAGCCTAAAATCATTGGGCTCATTCGCTGCTGTTTTCTTGGGAACAGAAAGAACAATTGCAGTTTTCCAAGAACTCGGAAAGCAAGATGTTGTGAAGCAGTGGTTAATAATATGTGTCAGTGGCAGGCTTGCCAACTAGGCGGGTATTCCCACATTTGGGTGGAATTTTGACTCGATGGGGGAGTTGGGGAATGAGTTAATTTTTGGGCGGAATTGATAAACATTTTCTTTAGGTTCGAGATTCATTTAAAAATCATAGCAAATTTCAAAATTTACAGTTTAATATGCTTAGAAACTCTTGCTTAGTTTCTTTACCCAGCTGGCAAGTTGCATTTCTTCTGCTTTCCTTTTTTTTTACATTCGCTTTGACTGATTTAATCAGATAATTTACGGTCACAAGAAGTTATTATAAGAAGTTAACTTGTTTTTTATATACCCACGCGTATTGAGTAAGGGTTTTGTTACTCTGTTTGTAACGCTTATTAGGAGGCGTGGAAGGTATAGAAAAATATATATATTTTGGATCAACATCAAGTTGGTTTAGCCATGTCCCTCTGTCGACACGATTACAGCCATAATTTTGAAGCTATCAGAATGAAATTAAAAAAATATGCTCATATTAAAAAAACTAAGATAAAGTTCGAGAATGAGCTTAATCGAATGAAAACCACGCCCACCTCCCATACAAAGTGATTTGAGCAAAACGGATTTTAGCAAAAGTGATCTCTTTAAATGCCACAAAAATTAATATATTGACTTGAAATTTTGCACATATGGCGTGAAATATTCAGCACTTACTTATTTGAAATTTGTCAAAATCTCATTAATATCACGCCTACCTCCCATACAAAGTGACTTTATCAAAACGGTAAAATCACTTTAAATTTCACAAAAATGAATTTAATGACTTAAATTTTGCACATAAGTCTTAACCGCAAATATGCACTGTGAGTGTGAAATTTGTAGGTATCGAATAAACCTTTTAAGCGCCTACCTCCTATACAGAGTAGCTTTAAGCTAACGGTAAAATCTTCTCAAATTTTCCAAAAAACAGTACAATGGCATAATATTTTGCAAATAAGTTTGAATCTTAATTATGCACTCGATGTTTTTAAATTTGTAAGAAGAAACTTAAAACTCAGCCTTCCTCCCGTACAAAGTGACGTCATGATAATAGTAAAACCTTCATAAATTCCTAAAAAATAATGGTTTAAACTTGATATTTTACACATGTGCTTTGAGTATAAGAGTTTAAATTTAAAATGTTTGGATAAAAACCACTACCTATAAAAGTGGCGTCATGAAAATAATACAACATTGGCCGCGTTCAGCGCAGACAACTGTTGTGAACTGTAATGGTAGCGCTTCCTTAGTAAGCGACGTTTTTCTTTGAATGTGATGCTACCCTACACGTCAAAAGTTATATACAATTTAATTATATATAATTTTTATGTAAATTTAATTCAATTGCAAAGGTTTCTCACTTAGTCCCGGTTTATACACGTCAAGACTTGACGTTCAAGTTTTGCATATTCTCTTTTAAACTTGACGATTCAATTTACACTCGTCAAGAGTTGACGGTCAATTGTTTCTTTCACTCCTCCCTTTTCCTTCTCAAGTTTGTACTGATGACGCCGAAATACAATAAAATTGAAAATAGCGGGACAACGAACGAACACAAAACGAATTGCCCAAGAATTTACGGTACGGTCAATTTTTTTCTTTCCCTTTTGTTACGATTCCCGCACCACCGAACGCAAGACTTGACCGTCAAGTCTTGACGAGTATAAACCGGGACTTATATTTGCTTTCTGTGTTTATTAATTTAACAGCGTCAGTAGCAGCCAGACAGTCAACCAAACAGTTGTGTTCATGTAGCATAGAATTTGTTCGCTCGACTAAATGGCGTCCGCTGCCTTATCAGTTTTAGTTAGCGCTCCCAAAATTCGACCATTCAGCGAATTTTCACACAACAGTTGCCAACTGTTGTCTGCGCTGAATGAGGCCATTGACAGCTTCGAATATACTAAAATACGGATTTGTGGGTATTTTAACTTCGGTCCAGTCGAAGATAATTCCCTACTAGTTTTAACTTAATTTATCAAAAAACCTATACCAAATCTCAAAAATGTACTGCGTCTAAAAATATTTTAGAAAAGTTGCATTTTTTAAAAATATTTAAGTTTTTAGTATATAGCTTTTATAAAAAGTCAATAATACAAAAATGCTTTTAAAAAAGTGAAACATTTTAAAACATGCTTATACTTAAATTTTAAAAGGATTTATTCTAGTCGTTTCTTATAACCTCTAATTTGTTATGGTCTTTATTATTTTTTTAAAATATTTTCTTATATTTTTTGTGGATATTTGAATACGGGCTAAAAAAATTTTGCTGGTAAAATTATTTACTAAAAAAAATTGCTTTGAAGTACATATTTTTTTTGGGAGGGGGGAATCGGTGGAAAAATAGGGCAATTTGATTACCAGAATTGGGGAATTTGATTGAAAAGAGTTGGCAGCCCTGGTCAGTGGACTGAGAATAAATGGTAAGATTTCTTTTATGAATTTAATATGAATTCCATCTGCTCCGACTGCATTTGATTTAATTTTTTGAACGCATTTTTCTACATCGCTTTCACTTACTGCAGAAAACTCAAACGTTTGTTCAACATATTGTGTTGGAGTTACAAAATTTATATAAGCGGTGTTCTGCGTGCCAAACAAGAAAAAAATTATTAAGCATATCAGGGTCAATACGACATTCAGATTTTGTTTTGCTACAAATACCAAGATTTTTGACAGTGTTCCACAAATCTTTTGAAGAAAGAGATGTTTTAAGTTTGGAGAAGAAATACAATTTCCTTGAATATCTTAAGATACGTGTTGATTTGTTTCTAGCTAATCTGTAGTTTTCCCATTTTTCAACTGTGAGGTATTTTTTTCCACAAACTGTGTAATTTATTTCGCTTGTTTATAGCGTTTTGAAATCGGCAGGAGGCATCATATTTGCATAATAAAGGCACCAATTTTAAAAATTTCGATGATCAATGGACTTATCTTGTAATGCATAAGCTGGCTCATATTTGCTTCCTCTAAAACTAAGTCCTCTTCCTAAATTGTAATTCTAAGTTGTGCTCAACTTAGGGATTTTAGATCTTTTTTAATAAAAACGTCGTTTTTAGTTGTAGGAGTTTAAAATTTAGCAGGAATATGTATTTTTATAAGGTGCTTCAATAATCAATCAAAAAGGTGACTTTGAATTTATTGTAACTTACGGAATTTTTGATTTTTATTCGTATTCGTACAAAAACAAATGTATACTATTCGTACAGTATTTGTTACAGTTACTAATAACGAAAAAAAAAAAACATTCAATCTGAACTGGGGTTTGAACCACGGTTTTTTAGCTTACGGACAACGTACTAAATATTTGGTAATTGTTCAACAAACCAGGCTGAAAGATTTCGGTTGTAAATTTTTTTTAAACTCAACTAATACTAAATAGTACGAAGCCATTAGTAAATACTACGAATGTAATGGAAGAAATTACGAAGTTATTTGTACGAGAAATTGACGAATGTTAAGGAATGATATTCTTGTTAGTCGAAGATCATTCTTGGAAGCAACAGATGTTAAGGGGCATTTAAGCCAATAGCGCATATGAACTTAGGCGATAAGCAAATTAATGTTTTAAAGTAATTAAACACAAGAAGAAAACAAAGTAAAATAAATTTAAAAATCTTAATGGTTTCCCAAAAGTCGGTTTAAAAAAATCGTTTTTCTGTCACATAGATGATCCAATTTGGAAAATTTTTTAACTTTTCGTAAACTTAATAAAATTGCTAACAATCTTGCAGCATTTAAATTTGATAAAATTGCAGCGATCTAGGCGAGGGCAAAGCTTTTAATTCAAAAGTATAAAAGAAAAATTTGGAAATTCTGAATAAAGTAGGCTTATGTTAGATAAAGTACTAATTTTTAAAAATCTATGGTAAATTCTTAATAAAAATACGCTTTTATATTATAATATCTTAGGGTCAAAGGTTTTTTACGACTAAAATTTAACTAGGAAACTCGATTTGAAACATTTATTTTATATTTCTTCAAATTCACGTTTTTTAACAGGCGTCCACCCATTTTGAGAATTTTTTGGGTTTTTTCGCGTTACGTGCTTATATTACATCCAGGATTCAGAATCCAGCCTTGCAGTAAGGTTCTGGAATATGTTTAGAAAATTAATGGAGCCCCAAATGCATCTATACATGTACCTCTTTATATATTTATTCATACGCTTTGAATTAAGAAAAATTAATTTTTTAAATAATATATATAACTAGCTGATATACCCAGTGTTACTCGAGAGTCATTACTATAAACATTTTAATATACACTTCTCGATTAAATGTTTTTTAAATTCTGGAATAATGAAAAACATGTTGAATTTTATGTTTAAGCTAGCGTTAGAAAATTAATTGAACGAACTTTAATCTAAAAAAGTTTTGGAAAATTTGTATTGTTGGTGATTCCATCTCTTGCGGTGAGCTAATTGAATTCAAAGAAGGTGTACGAAAAAAATATTTTAAAAATTAAAAATAATTTAAATATTTACTTAATCTTAAAGCTAGCAAAATTACATTTTCAAACAATATAAAACTTATGGTGGGTCTCTCTGGGTCCTTGAGACATGGACATTTTAACATCTAAACAAAAAATTATATTAAAAAATATTTTGAACTTTTTAACAAAAAAATTTTACTGAAGTATATTAAAAACAGCGGAGATATTGGCATTAAAAGTAAAAACTTTGATTTTCATATAATTTTTTTCTCATTCTTAGCTATCAATGTTTTATGAAAAATTCGTTGTACTAACAATTATTGTACTATAATGTAAATTTTCTGCGTTTTTTTCATGGGAGATTAGGATCGTATCATCGCATTTGCAAGCAAAGCAAAAACAACAAATGATCTAGCAAGTGAGCTGGACATTTGAGGGCGCAACTGTAAAAGTAGACAACACTTTTTTTTTTTTTTTAAATATCAAAGAACCAAGGCATGCGCCTTATACAAACAAGGTTTGGTCTTTGACCTGAAAGGAAAGGGATAGATATATTTAAAGGAATTGATTGAAACCATACGTGAATTATTGATTAACCGAGGCTAGTGTCATGCCTTAACCTCGGCAAGCATTTCCAGTCCTTAGTTGTTCCTGTCCTTTAATTCCACATTTTCCACAATTTTAGTTGTCCAAAATTGATCTAAAGCGTTTTTTCACAAATGAGGTTAAACCCAAACGTGTGAGGTTAAATTTGAAGAAACTTGTGGTAGACATCATTCGGCTATTCACACGGCAAGGTGTATAGTTTACCCACAGTACTTACAAATGCGACGCCATCTATCTGTGAATTTAAAGCACAGATCAAAACCCATAAATATTCGGTAATAATTGTGCTTAACAGATGCGTATATGTTTTATTATATCGTCATTTAGCTAAACTGATTACATGAAAAGATTTACTTTTACAGCATTATATTCACGGTCATCTTTTCGATGAAATGGTGATATAAATACAACATTTAAAGTACCATTGATAAAGAACAGAGTGACAACGGTGAAGAAATAGCACCATCACAACAAAAGAAATTTAAGAGGTGGGGTCGGTGGGTGGGGAGACAAAAACTACGTAGATTACTAACAAACAACTGCATTCTTAGAGATGAATGGGGGACGCTCAAATTATATAGATAATTTTAAAATATAACTCAGTTTTATTATTGGTCTGGTATGAAAAAATTGATTTTTAGTCATAACTTTTGATTGGAAAGAGATGTTGGGGCAATTTTTTCACATAAATTATTTTTGAGACTTGATGTTTTTGTAAACAATATAAAAACAACATTTTGGAAAAAATAAATTTTGTTTGACAAAAATAGTTAAAAAATGTTGCGTTTAGCTCAAAGAATGTTTGCAAACAAATGCTTTGTCATATGCAAGGTAGCCAGATGTGCAATTTTTTAATTGATTTAATTTTTACAACAAAAACAGTTTTTGAGTAATTTTTTTAGTAAAAAGTTAATATTTTGGACTTTTTTTGACATAATCATAGAACATACAGTTGCGGTTAAAATAATAGCAGTGCTCTTATATTCAAACATGTTTAGATAAATAATACTAGTCTACAAATTTTCGATCCGGTAAACCGATTATCATTCCTAGATGTACTTTCAATACTCGTTCCAAATTTGTACACAGTTTTCTCCGATATTGTAACATTTTCAAGATACAGGGGGTTTTTGTCACGTGTTTAGTATTATTTATATGGAATCTAAACTACTAACTATAGAATAAAAAAGAATAGTTTCTATTTTAGAAGAAATATCAAATTTTCCATTAATCTATCAACCATTTTCGTATAATGTGCTGTAGCAGAGCTAAAATTTTCAGATTACCCAACGAAATATCAAGAAATTTTGTATCTTTTATTTTAGCAGAGCTGTTATCATCCAAAGTTAGAATTTAGAAAAAACCTGTTGATTAAGTGTATTTTTACATGAAAAACAGACATTTTAAATTTGGACGATTACAGCTCCGCTAAAACAAAAGATACAAAATATGTTGATATTTCGTTTGATAATCTCAAAATTTTAGTTCTGCTACAACACATGACACAATAGTGGTTGATGTATTGATGGAAAATTTGATAATGTTTCTAAAATACAAAATATTATTTTTTATTTTATGGTGAGTACTTTAGATTCTAAATCAATTATACTAAACACTTGCCAAAAACGTAAAACACCCTGTATCTGGAAAATTTTACAATATAGGAGGAAACTGATGACAGGTTTCGAACCAGCGATGAAAGTACATATAGGAACGATAGTGGGTTTACCGGATCCGAAATTTGTAGACAAGTATTGTTTATATAAACATGTGTGAATAAAATAGTACTGCTATTATTTTGACCACAGCTGTATATACACTGATTTGTGAAGTGATTTTATTGAACTTTGAACAAAAAAAATTTGAATGAAACATATTAATGGACAGCGGAGATATTTGCATCGAAAGACCAAACTTTGATTTTCATGTCGTTTTTTTTTCATTCTTAGGTGCCGATGTTGTATGAAAAAGTCGTTGTACTGAAAATTTCTACAATTTTGAATATATGTGAGTGTTTTTGATGTCACAATAACAAGAAATTTTTAAAATTAAATACACAAAAGACTCCGATACTAAAAAGTATTATAATAACAAAATTACCGTTAGTTAAAAAATTTTGAAGGGGGCGTGGCAAAACGAAGTATGTTACATTTTAATCTAAGATGCACTTAATATGTATACTTAGTTTGAGCGAAATCCATTGAGCCGTTTCGCTCAACGGCCAAACAAGCAAACAAACAAACAGAAAATTAGTTTTATTACTATAGGTAGTTATGTTTCCAAACTCGATTTAAGTACCTTGCATGCTGCTAGAACTGATGCATGTTGAAAAAAGAAATAAGTCAGTTGATGTCCATGCAGGGAAGGGAGAGGTACAGGCCTGTAGCCAGACCAAGAAGACAGAGGGGGCAGGCATGAATCTTGGGAGGGAAATTTTTTGTTTTTTCATTTAAACAAAAAAAAAACCATTTTCTTAACGTGTGAAATGAATACTACACATTTATTAAAAAACAGTTAATTTTATAATATTAACATGGATCTGTAGATCTTTTTATACATGAGATTAATACATAAAAAATAATATAAAAATTAATTCAGGACTTTGAAATAAATGAAGGTAAAAATACAAGATTTATTTAAAGTAGCTAGAAATATAAGAAAGAGAAGCGAAATGGGCTAGCATATGCATAAGACATTTTTTAAAAAATGTTACATTTCAGTCATTCAACTAAGTGATTGACTCTATACAGAGTTGTTGTTGTTGTTGTTGTTGCCTTCTTGAAAACTTACTTGATCTAAAGCTCACAATCTTAATTCATGTAATTATTCAATAGATCATAAAAACTAATTAACTTAACTATGGCAGAGCACGGCCAAATAAGTTTAATTAATGTCAAATTAATTAAATAATCTAATAATTGATCGATTTTTCGGTCAAAGTCATGTGTAATTGAACATTTGGTTGTGAAAATAGCCACCTTTCAGTTAGAACACTAGCTTCTGGCGAAGCAAAAAAAAAACTCGTTTCATTTCTATGGTTCATTTCGACAAACAATCGAACACCAATGAATATTGAAATAAATGAAGAAGCAACTAGAACAGATGGCAACCCTTGATAGAGTTGATGGCGGTGATCTATAAATAGCCTACTGCTTGAAATGTCATATGATTAGCAGCCATACAATTCATAAGAATGAATTCCAGAATCTGCACATTCATATGCTAGTTTAAACAGTGAGTTGATCACAGCTTAATCACTCAAAGTCTAGTGATGAGGAATATGTAGCGATTTCCGAAACAGACTGTCTAGTCAGCTAAGTGATTGACTCTATACAGAGTTGTTGTTGTTGTTGTTACCTTCTTGAAAACTTACTTGATCTAAAGCTCACAATCTTAATTCATGTATATTTTTTGTTATTTTAAACTAAACTAATTTAAAAACAATAAACAAATATATCAACAAAATGTATATTAATTATTCATTTAAAGTTTTTCATTTTCTGATTTGGCCCTTGCCACTCTGGCTACAGGCCTGGAGCGGTACAAAATCTCAAGCGACAAAATCGCCACCATAGACAAAATCTCCAAAGTACAAAATATACAAAGTGAAAATATCAAATTATCCGAAGACGAAATCTCCAAATTTTTTATTCTTATTTCTTTTTAATTTTTTGGGTTGGGCACAAACTATCCAAGTCAGCTCTCCATTTACATTCAATTGTGTTACGTTTTCACAAATACATATCTCGAAAACTACAGCCAATCCAGACTTGAACAGACTTTATTTGGAAATTGTGTGTACGTGATTATAGTAATCCCCTGAGATAATCCAGGGTCACACTCACTTCAGATTTTTTTGTTAAATTCTCTGATCAATACTGAAATCTTGTGTTTAAAATTTTCTCATTTCTCACTTACCTAATTCGCCGGGAAACTCCTGTTGCGCCTCCAGCACCAAACGCTCTGTCCACCACAGATCTTGATGCATTGTATTGTTGTTGTTATTATTGGAGGTGCTGCCATTGCTGGCGCCACCTGTTGGTGAATTGCTGCCATTGCTTGTATTGCTGGTTGGAGCATCACACATGGATGTCTTATAAGCTGATGCCGGTGATGTCCAGTCTGTGGTTGGCGAGCCAGAAGATGTAACCATGGCGGCACCACTGTCAGCGGTTGATCCAGTATAAACTGTAGATCCTGCTGTACCGCTAGGCAAATGCATTCGATGATGGTAGGAATTTTTGGGAGCTATTTTGACGAAGCTTTACAAAGCTTAACACCAGTGTATAAGCAGAAATTTTATGAGTAAATAGCGAAAAGGAACTCGCTAAAAACGTTAGTGCTGAGAACGATTAATAAATCGCTTCAGCGGTATTTTTCCAAAAAAAAACAAGCAACAAATCACAGTCAAAACAAAAAAACCACACTTGAAGCTACTTTGATATGAGCGTTCTCCAATTCGATTAGTCAGAAAAAAACGCTTTTCTGCATTTATTACGGATAACTTGATATTTGTCACTCTTGTTTTTACGCATTTATTTGCATAAATCATTAATTTATATGATGCGATCGATGTGTTGTTGCTGTTGCGAAGGCTTTAAGCTTTTCAAAGCTTTTACGAGTAAATTTTGGACTGCTTGCTTGCAGCCCGGCGCTTGTTGTTGCTGTTTATTGCTGATAACTTTTGTGCAATGCTTTGATAACAGTTTGATTTGGCATGATTGTTGTTGCTGTGGCTGGTTGCTGCTGGTTGTCCAATTGTGCGTCGCTCAGCTGTTGTACACCGACGCGTGTGAATAAAAGCTGCTGCTGCTCCTCACCTCTTTGCTGTTGTCCGAAACTCTTTAAGTGACTCACCCGCGAGCTCATTCACGACTTTAGTGCGATATTGACGCTGAGCGGAATTTTATGGATTCGCAGAAAAATCACACACAACCGGTTGTTGTTGGTTTTTTTTTAACTTAATTTTGTTTGTTATTATTCTTGTATTTTGCTTTTAAATTTCACGAGCAGATAGCGAGACTTTAATATCGGTCACTAGAGAGCTATTAATATTTATTTTTTTGATTTTTCAAGTTTTTGAATTTATTGGTGTGACGCTGATTAACTAACAATAAATTAGGTATTTAAAAAATAAATGGACTGAACGAATTGATTAAAACATGAGCTTTGATACTCAAATTAAAAAATAGAACGAGTGAAGCTGAAGTTAATTCATAAACATTTCTTAGGAAAAGCTAATAACCCTTTTCCACACGGCAAGAATGAAGAGCACAGCATCACAGAAAGAACAGCACAGAAGAAAAACTTGCCAGTACAGACTGGCCAGTACAGAAAAACTTGCTTGTGCCGCAGACTTGCTGGCAAGAAAACTTTCCGTGTGGAAAAGGGGTATTAGCATATTCAATGAGCGTTTAAACTTGGCACAAGATGACAAAATATGAATTGTAGTGGCAATGGCCCATAACCATAGTCAAAATAAAAGTCGACTATAAATTTATTATAAGCATTTTTAACAATTTTTTTAATATAATATGTTGCCAAAAAGCTTGCACTAAATTTAGAGTCGACTTTTATTTTGACTATGATTATGGGCCAATGAATAAGAAAAAGCTTTACGTGTAAATGTGTCAGAGTTGTGAGTTTTAAAAGACCAAATTTAGTAAAGGCCCAGTTATTTATAATAGACGTAATGTAAAGTAACGTAATGTTATCAACTGTCATCGTGACGGGACGTAATGTAAGAAAACGTTGTAGCAATTATAATAGGCAGTAGCCAGGCAGTTGTTTGTCGTAAATAATTGCTCGTTCCTGTACAAATACAATTAGATCTTTGTCATCCATAGCTGTGGATACATAAAACTATCACATTAATAACGAAAACTCAACAAAAAGCGTAGTTCAACAATATAAAATAGCGCAATAATCGAATCTAACCTCAATGTTTAGTTGTTCTTTGAACAGACGTAATGTAAAGTAACGTAGAAACCGAAATCCAACGGATCTTTACGTCCCGTTACATTACGTTACTTCTATTATAATCACTTGTATAAGAAAAGTATTGATTGAAACAGTAAGTGACAGAACACACTGCTGCAGTGACATTTCACTACATTACGTTACGTCTATTATAACTGGGCCTTAAAGAGCATAAAGCTTTAAAATTGCCTCCAACTCAAGCTTCAAAGTATTTTTCTAATAAAAAGCTTGTTAAATTTTAAGCTAAAGTTAAATGATATTTTAAAAATTGTTTACAGAACGTGTGTTTTTTTCATAAGTTTTTGTTAATTTTATTGAAATTCTTAAATCAGCAGAAAAAAATGTTGTCTTTTATCCTTTGTTATCAAATTATCCTTTGATATAATTTTTGTATTTGAATTGATAGCACTTAACTTCTAATTGAAAGCTTTTCAGCTTTATTGCACACTTTTTAGTTATTTTATTGTTTATTGTTTCTTGTTCTGTTTCATTTGTTAATAAGTTAATATTTTTGTTTTGTTTTGTTACTTTTTAATTTATCACAACTAAAACTTTCATAGCCGTTGCTAAGCTTTCTTAATTCACTGAAGCTCAAGAGTTAATAGTTAGATCTAAGCTTTTTTTTTTGCTAGTTTTTAATACAATTCGGCAAAATGTGAAACTTACTCCATTTGCTTTGCTAAATTAATTAATTATTTCCTTTACATTTTGAACTCTTTATTTTAACAAACTTTTTTATTGCCATAATAAATTGATTTTTTTTTAACAAAAAATTAATCAAATTCGCAGCTTACGGTTTTTATGGTGTTATTTTTGTCGCTCTCAATTAGCGCTCATTTAGCACATTGCACTGAACTTTTTTTTATGAACTTTAAAGTGCAAATATTGTGATGAATATTATTAGTAATTTTTTTGCGAACTTGAAGCTACTTTTTTTCTCAATAATTTATTTATTGTTAAAGTAATGTTATAAAAGTTGTAGTTGTTGTTGTTTTTACTAACGTGGAGCGCAATGCTGCTCCCGCGTACCGCACACAATTGCTACTGCGACCTAAAGTGGTCGTCAACAGCGGTTTAACCCATAGAGCCAAGCTCAAGTGGTAACGAAAAGAGTAACAAAAACAAAGCACTTGAAAACACGAGCGCGCACACACACACACATCCACAACAGTTCTCTTTCAGCTGTTTATTCAGCTACCAGAATTTCACTGCTAGGTACTCAGTTCGCACAGCTTGAAGCCCGTCTTTGTAACGTCCTACTCGTTGGCGCTCTTCTTGTGCTCCGTAGGGGCTGCACCTAATCTCAAAGCTGTTGTTGTTGTTGTTATTGTTGCTGCTGTCGCTCATTACTTTTCTGTTGTTGTATGAAATTGTTTTTGTTCGCCGCTTATCTTTGCGCCTGGCCAATCCTCAACAATGTTCTCTGCATTTTGTCCATCATTTTCTTTTCTGGCTGCAGCTTATTGCCTGTGTTTGTTGTTGTTGTAGTGCCAGATTCTGATTGGTTGTTGTGTTGCTTTTGTTGTTTTTATGGTTTCGTTGGTTTCGTTTGTGTTTAACTGCGTGTGTTGTCTGTTGCTGCTGCTGTCTTTTGGACATTGTTGTTGTTTTAGTTCTGTTGTTTTTCCTTGCAGCCTGCTGCATATATTTATGGTGGGCGGAGTCTCCGCATATTTGTGTTTTTTCTTCTCATTTTTGTGAATGTATTTTTTTCGATTTTCTTATTCGATTTTCATACATCGTAACTCCAGCTTTATTTCATCTTTTTTCCCATATTTTTTTAATCTTGTGACTTGTTGTTGCTTTTAAAATCTTTCTGTTGTTTGACTCGTAATTTTCAATTATTATTGTTCCACGTTTTTGTTCTTTTTGTTGTTGTTGTTGTTGCTGTTGCTGCTGTTGCTGCTGCTGTTGTTGATATTTTGATCTTTGTTCTCTGCATGTTTTCAATTATTTCACAGATTTCAAGGATTCGTTTTATGTCCTCGCTGCGTTGTTGTTCGTTCTTCATAGCTTGCGGTTAATTAATGGAGGTTTTTATTATGTCGTTTTATGGCTATAATTGGTGTTATTGTTGTTGTTGTTGTTGTTCTTAGCATGAGTGCTGCGTGCTAGAAATTAGTTACAAATTTAAATATTGGTTATTTAAGAAAAGATTTTGCAAAATATTTTTGTAAAGAGAGGAAAATTTAAATGGAATTCAACTAAACAAAAAAAAAAAAATATATGATGTAAATACAAATTCTAAATGTTTGATAGTTTCAATAATTCTTGATTTTAAATACAAATTCTAGTTGTTTCTTAATTTAAAATCGTTTATTAAGCTTTTGAGGTCAGGTTAGAACAATTAATTGCTTTAACGAATGTTTTCCGAAGAAACAACAACAACAACAACAACAACAACAACAACAACAACAACAACAACATTTTAAATTTGAAAAGGAAAACATCACTAGCTGATTTTATCGCAATTTCCGCCCTGCTACAGGCTTCATCAGAAATCTTTGTGATGCCACCACTTGGGATCGAACCCGGGGGTGGGTCGTCGTGACAGCGCATTTTAGCGCACTGCACCACAGAGGCGATGAGATTTCATATCATAGAAAATTCACATAATAATAAAATAATAAGGTCATACAGAAAACTTTAAAAAAATGCTTGATTAGTTTTCATATTATGAATTTTTAATAATACTGAAATTACATATTTTTAAAAAGTCATTATTTAAGGATTTTGGCATAAATAGCTGTGAAAATTGTAACATTTTAGAGAATAATTTTTTTAAAACTTAAGGCTGGCTCGTGGACAAGGGGACTTTTAGGGGTTAAACCTTCCCCCTCTTAGGATATAGAATATATAAAAGTCTAATATATTAGCAACGCAACAGCGTAAAAAGTTGCAAACCACTTCAATTTTGAACTGAATTGAGACCTATACTTTCAGATCATAGATAATATAAGGACTTCGGCAGAGATTGCGATTTTATGTTCGGGCGGGGTTACGATGATGCGGCTGTCATGAACGGTACACTACGAGGAGCACAAGCGTATGTAGCGGAAGAAGAGCTACAGGATGCTGTTATTAAAGCTTAATAGCCGATACACATTGACTGCGACTAGCGACGAACGTCAATTGTCAAAAAATAGAACGCATGTTTTCTTATGAAGATGTATTTTTTGAAGACGGCACGACAAAGAGAGAACACGACCACAATTGTTGCTGCCGCAGACTTCAATCTATTTTTAATTTGATAAGCGACAAGAGCGAACATAGCAGAGTTTGTTTATGTTTTGTATGAAATACAGATTGTCGCTGTTGCATTCATTATAATCAAGTCGTCGAGAATACTGCAACATTTCTCTCTGACGGCAAGTTTTCGTTTTGTCTGTAGACGACTGTTGCAGTCAATGTGTATCGGCTATAAGAAATAGCAACCGAATTTCGAAATACCACAGTATCGCCTCTCGCATTTTAACTTATAAAAACAATAAAAACTTTTGATTTAATTTTGATGAAAATTGCTATTAATGTGGTCTCAGTTCCAACTAAATACATTTGTGATCAAGATTCTCCACTCATATTCTTTGTTGTTTTTCCCCAAAAATTAATAACTAGAACAGAAAAATTAAATAAGCGTATTAATCATTAGTTTAGTAACATCAATGAAAATGTTTATTAGTCAGGCGCGTACCCAGAAAAATTTCGGGGATTTTTAATTTTATTTTGTTTAGACTTATTCCAATTTTTTTTTATATAATATATAATAATATTTTATTTTTCGGTCTAGTGCATTTAAAATTTCTTCCGTGGTCACTTCCACATCCCTGTCAACATTTAGAAGAGCTAACCCATTGAGCCTTTCTTCTCCAGTTTTACTTCTCATGCATGTTTTGAGTCTTCAAAGCGACGAAAACGAGGTTTTTCTTGAAGCGACTGAAACCGGCAACGTTGCACCAATCTTCAGAAATCGGTTTATTGATGGATATAAGCCGTATGCATTGGCGTCGGAAGCGGGGGGAAAGGGGGCAGTTGCCCCCGCACTTTTTTAGCTAGATAAACAATTTAAAAGGAAAAGTTATTCAAAATATCAGTTTTTTTACAACGATAATATTTTTGTATCATATATTTTCCTCTTCTTTCTCTCTTCTTCATGTTTCATGTGAAGAAATTTTGGTGAACTTTTTTTGCACCACCATTTGTACTGCCCCCCATTTGTACTGCCCCCCAGATGAAATTCGCTTCCGACGCGCTTGGCCGTATGCAACGCCGTAGATAAGGGGGATTCAGGGGGTTCAAACCCTGCCCCCTTAGCAATCCAGTATATTTTTATATATTAAATAAAAACATAAATATTAAAAATGACTACATTGTTTTTTTATAATTCTAAGAAATAGTAATTTTTTAGAATTATATTTAAGCTTAGTGCCAAATTAGTTCATGAAGCAAACCGCTTGAACAACAACAAGTTATTTGCTAAGAAACCCAGGGGCGTAATAAGCGGGGGTAAGGGAAGGTAGACTACCCTCCTTACCAGTGGCGTAAAACGCGGGGCCGCAGAGCCCGCATTGCGGGCGGGCGCAACTAAGCCAGGGGCGCCGTCAAGTTCCTTGATGAAAATGATAAATAAAGTGGAGAACGACGCACAGTATAAAATAAGCGGCCAAAAATCTAATACATTTCCAAGTAGCATTTTTTAAAAATAAAATTTTTCTTGTTATCAAAATTATATATATATTTTTTTATTATCAAAATAAAGTTTAAAATTTCTTATGTCTGGCAACCTTGCTGTTTTTGTTTACATTTTTAAAAAATGGTTTTAAGTTTATCATAAAAGTAAACACTAAAAGCGGGATACAAATTTTTAAATATTCAATTTTTAAAAAGCTTAAAAAATAATTTTGAGAAGTATTGACTTCACAAAAACTTCATTAGACCTGCGTTACACCAAATCAAAAAAAAAAATTCTTGCTAATACGGAAGATATACATTTTTTTTAAGGTGACCTATTTAGTTAAAATGTAAGATATATATGATGTATGGCAGCTGATTATTTTTCAAAATTATACACAAAATTATTTAAAAACACAAAACAACTCAATTTTTAAAATGTCCTTGCTGTAATCAAAAAAGCTTACAAATATGAACAAAAAAGTTGTTAATTTGAGTAGGTAGTATTTTCCAAGGTTGAGTTACTAAAATATAATTAATCATCTAAGAAATTTATGTAGTGAATTTCGTTGTTTTGAGACAAGACCTAATGAAGTTTCAGGCAAAAATGGGTTTCGTTTATATGGGAAGTGGGTGTGGCAGAGGTCGGATTTGTGTGGTACTTTTTCAAGATTTCTTAATTTTGTCTTTAAAGATATTCATGCCAATTTTCATAGCTCTACGATCACTCTTTCTTTTTTTGGCCAAATATTTTGAGCAAATGTTGTCTTTGTTTGGCAAAATTCGATTATGGTCGGAGTCATTTACCCGTTTGCTTTCATATTTTCAGCAAGCCAGCTACTGATGTTATTTGAATCAGTCAGATGGTCATATTTTGTGACGTTAGCAAATTCTTTAGTTAACAGGTAATGTTAATGTTAATGTTGTGTGGTGGAGATGCGTACTGCGACCTAAATGAGATCTATTGTACCTCCTTCTCAAAGCTCCGCTGGGTTTGCGGATTACAGAATTTCATCCAGCCCTATTTCTCTAATGAATTTGAGAATGTTCTTAGGTTCAAGGGATGAAACCTGCTCTAGACTCAGCTCATAATTCCCCAGTGCTAGTTTACGTCTGCGAGCCACGGCGTCGCAGTTTGTAAGTAGGTGTATTGGAGTCTCCTCTGCTTCTTCACAGAAACGGCAGTTACTATCGGTCTCTATGCCCAATTTCATCAGGTGGTATTTGAGTTTACAGTGTCCTGTAAGGAACCCCGTTAGAATCCTAAGATTCGGTTTGCCTAAGCTTATGCACAATTTTGCTCTCCGAGTGTTAAAATCTCTGAGGAGCAATTTGGATTGTCTTAGCTTTGGGAGGCTTTTCCAAAGGTTTGATCGTTTATGCCTCTCCTCCCTTCTTAGTTCTTCTTTTATCGAGTGTGTGCCCAATCCGCAGAATGGTTCTGGCCCTATAAATTTTGTGGCTGCACCCTGTCGTGCTAGTCCATCGGCTTCTTCGTTACCCTGTATTCCTTTGTGTCCTGGGACCCAAAGTATAGTAACAGTGTTATTCTTGCCTAGTTCGTTGAGTTTTGTTAGGCATTCCCATGTTATTCTCGATGATATCTCACAGGAAACTAATGCTTTGATTGCTGCTTGGCTGTCTGACATCACAACTATATCCTGACCTTTGTATTTACGGTCCAGATTGAATTGTGCACACAGCTGTATTGCTAGGATCTCCGCTTGGAAGATACTGGGTGTTGTCCCCATAGGTTCAAAGTGCTTGGTTCTTGGCCCGTACACCCCTGCGCCTATACCTTCCAATGTCTTGGACCCATCTGTATACCATGCTATACTGTGTGGTTTCTTGACCTGCGATATCATCTCGCTGTCCCACTCTTTCTTGGTACTAAGCTTAATTCCGAAGTGTTTTTCGAAGTTATACCTTTTTACTATATCGTCTCTTGGTAGATCGATGTAGGGAGTGTGCTTTGCAATATCCTCCTTCTCTCTACTGCTGATAGTTTTACCTGAACCTGTCCCCTCTTTTGCAATGCACAACAGAGTTCGCTTGGCTACTCCCTCTATGACAAGGTGTAAGGGTGTTAGGTCCAGAATTACTTCTAGTGCTGCTGTAGGGCATGTTCTCATGGCCCCTGTGATGCATACACAGGCCAGTCTCTGCACCCTTGTTAGCATATTCCTCATTGTGGTTAGCTTGGTTCTCTCAGCCCATGCTATTGCACCATAGGTGAGGATGGGTCTCACCATCATGGTATACATCCAGCGGAGAATTGTTGGGTTACAACCCCAGCTTTTCCCCGCCAGGCTCCTACATACCATGAGTGCTCGCGTTGCTTTGTTTATAGTTACCTCTGCATGTCTTCTCCAGAGAAGCTTTGAATCTAGTGTAAGTCCCAGATACTTTACTTCTCCTTTGAAGGGAATTTCAGTGCCATCCATTCTCATTGTTCGGAGGTTTGGCAGGCTTCTTTTGTTAGTGAAAGGTACTATGGTGGTTTTCGCTGGGTTGATACTTAATCCCACTGTGTTGCACCACTCCTTTGTTACTGACAGTCCTCTCTGTATCAGGTTACAGAGTGTATCCTCGAACTTCCCTCTCGCTATTAAGGCGATGTCGTCTGCGTAACCCTGACATTTTATGCCATTCTCGGTTAGCATCGTTAATAATTCGTCCACAACAAGACTCCACAGCAGTGGAGAAAGGACTCCGCCTTGTGGGCAGCCTTTTGTTGTTTTGATTCTTATAGTGGTGTTGCCCACTTTTGTTTCTGCAGTTCTAGTGCTAAGCATTTGGCATATCCATCTGCTGAGCGTATCATTTACTCCTTTTTTGTGTAAAGACTTCTTCACAGCCTCGTGAGAAGTATTATCAAAGGCTCCCTCTATGTCTAGAAAGGCACAGAGTACGGTTTCTTTGTTTTTGAAAGCTGACTGGATGTTGCTAGCCAACTGGTATAGAGCAGATTCTGTAGACCTGCCTGCCCTATACGCGTGTTGACAGGGGTGCATTGGTGCCTTCTCCAGAATCTCAGTTCTTATATAGTTATCTATTACCTTTTCCATTGTTTTAAGTACAAATGAGGTAAGGCTAATGGGTCTAAACGACTTTGGTAGCGTGTAGTCTATTTTCCCTTCTTTTGGTATGAAGGTGACTATCGCCCTTCTCCATTTCCTTGGGATATAGCCCAGCGCAAGGCTGCTTCTAGTTATTTTGACTAGGTGAGGCAATATAGTTTCTGCACCTTTTTGTAGAAGTGCAGGAAAGATGCCGTCTACACCTGCTGATTTGAATGGTTGAAAGGTTCTGAGTGCCCAATCTAGACGAGCCTTAGTACAAATGCTCGTTGCAAGTTTCCATTCTTCTTGATTTGGAGTGATCTGCCTGTCTGCTGTCTCATACTCAGTTACCGGTGTACTGCCCGGGAAATGAGTTTCTAGAAGGTGACTGGCTCGTTGCTCTTCTCTAAGCGTATAGCTTCCGTCTGGCAATAGAAGTGACATTTTTGTCTCCACTCTGCCTTTAGCCATTGCTTTGTGTATCCTGGCTGCTGCTGGCGTGGAAGAAATGTCTTCACAGAAGGTTCTAAAGCTCTGTCTTTTGGCTTTCCTGATTTCTTTATTATACTCCGTCAGAGTCGCCGTGTAGTTGTGCCATTCTCCGTTGCGCTTTGCGGCATTAAAGCTGCATCGCACCTTCTTCCGGAGTCTGGTCAGCTCAGCGCTCCACCAAGGAGTATGTTTTGTTCTTGCCTTGTGCCCTGTTGGACAGCTAGATTCGTAGGCATTATATACTGCATTGTTTACTTGCTCTACATAGCATTCAAGTTCTAGGATGTTACTAATTCTACTCCTAGCTTTTACGTTCTGTAGGTTTTCTTTCAGGTTGTTGGTGTATGTGTCCCAACTGGTATTTCTTGGGTTTCTTTTGGGTTCTGTCTCTTGACATTTCGCCCCAAATCTAAACTCTATTATTCTATGGTCAGACATTGAAGGTTCCATTGATACCCTCCATTCCCTAATCATATCCCCCACATCTGGGCTTCCTATGGTGAGATCTAAGACCTCTTCTCTAGCCCTAGTTACAAAGGTAGGTGTTACCCCCACATTGAAGAAGTCTAGATTACTACTTAAAAGAAATTCTAAAAGGTACTCACCTCTGGTGTTGACGTTGGTGCTTCCCCAAATTGTGTGGTGCGCGTTGGCGTCACAGCCGATGATTAGTGGAAGGTGCTCTTTCCTGCAATGCTCCACGAGTCTTTTTATCTCCGCTGGGGGAATGTTGACATCGTCCCCAGGAAAGTAAGCGGATGCGATCACTATGGCGCGGTGCTTGCCATCAGTTTCGATGTGAGTCTCGATAACTGAAAGGTCCCGCGTCATAAATTCTGAAAGACAAATATAATTAATATTTTTCTGCATTAGAATACATGCTCTGGGATTGATTGTTCTCTGGTCCCAAGTTACCTGACCCTCTTTGCAGTAGAGGCCACTTACTTTTCCCCTGTAGCACCAGGGTTCTTGGATCAGCACGAAGCCCAGTTGTTCTGTGGTAAACCTCCGAGCAATAACTGCCGAAGCAGCTTTTGCATGGTGGAGGTTTACTTGGGCAAATTTCGTGCTGGTTACTGTGCCGATCGTCATAGCACTGGACTGCTGCCCCGGTCTTCTTCAGGCAGCGTTGCTACTACCTCAGTCGGAGGTTCGCTTTTACAACCTTCAATCGTGAGAGCGGCGAGGTTCATGCCCTCTGCTTGATCTTCGATTGAAGGTGTTGCGGTGATGACCGAGACGGAGGCGAACTTCTCCGTAACAACTTCACCAGTTGGTTGTATTGGTGGCGTTGCGTCTTTTCCTTCATTTGGAGTCGCAGATGTGGCTTCTGTGGACGATACCACTGTTGACGTTACAGCTGTGGGCGCTGCAGCTGTGGATGTTGCTGCTTTGACCGGTTTGGTTGGTGGCGATTTTGTGCCCAACACCGGAATGGTTCCAAAGCGGAAGCTGATAGTGGAGCCCCTTGACTTGATAGTCTCAAGTGACTCCCTATCTATCGAGAACGTGAGCATATGCCCACTTCCCTCATCCTTGGAGCTCAATATCTTCCAATACTTAGTATTGAGACCATCGTTCTGGGCGGCAATTAGTCCCATCGATCTATTGATCTCCGTGCTTGAACTTCTTGGCAAGAACATTCTAACGGTATGCCCTTTTGGGACCTCCTCCCCTAGGCAAGCCATAAGTTCTAGCCCTTTCCATTGCTCGAGCTTTGGTGCTGCTGCTCGCAGCCATTCTGCTGTTGAGGGATTCGAACAGTCGACCAGTAACATGCCCGGACGAAAGTGAATTCCCTCAAACTGTAGCTTGGTGGACCAGCCCTTCACTACTTCGCTCAATATGGCTTCTTCTAGCTCCGATAGCTCATCCGGACTTAGCATTTGCCGGGGGTATTCTTTGGGCAGAACCGCTATTTGGATGCCCTTAGTTATGCTTGCTTAGCTTTTTCTATTTTTCTGAGGTTCTGGCTCGGGTACCTTAGCCCCTGGCACTGACCTACTGTTGCTTCCAGGAGCTATTCTGGCCTTCTTGCTCTCTGGACGTTGAGGAGGCGTTATCTCGCTGCAGCTCCTCTTCGTTGCCTCTGGTACCGGTGCTTTACCCCGATGCTCTACCGCTCTTTCATGAGCTACTTCGGGTGCCATGCCCTGTTCCAGATAGCGCAGATACCATCTTACGCCTGCTCCACTAAGGCCGACTCTTAGTGGGTCGTCTAGCCCTCCTGGCTCCCCGCGCTGAGGGAGGTGGACACGGCGACGTCTACTGTGGAAGGGCTTGTGTTTTTGCCCTTCTTCTGATTCCCTTTTCTGTGCCGCATCCTTGGATGTTGACGCAGTTTCCGAGATTGGGATACTTTTTGGAGCCGACGTCATATCATCCCGGTGTTCTTCCGGGGGAATTTTTACAGGATGTGATCTCCTGGGGCTCGCAGTTTTTCTTTGGTGGCTGGTACTAGGCCTTTGACCGCTGTGGATGGTATGCTCCACTCGATCTTTGCCGTACGGGTGCCTCCTCATCTGTGTGCTGCAGTGTCTGTGATCATTATGGATTCTATGCTCCACCTGATCATTGCTGCGTACAGTCCTATTGACTTGTGTTCTGGCTGGCGGAGGAGGATTTCTCCTAGGTTTGGTGCCTTGCCGTTGACCTTCTTCTTGGAATCTCTGTTCCATGAGGTCTGCTGCTCTGCTTGCGGTGACTCCCCGCAAGTCTTCCTGTTTGTTGTGTTTTGTTTTTTTTGTGCTCATATTTAAGATTCGACCGGTAGCTCGTGTCCGAGGACAAAAGCGTCGCAGTCTATGTTTTATGGCTGGGAAAGGGTGGTCAACCATGCCAGAGCCCGCATACCATGGTAAGGCCACAGTTACTTCATGAGGCGGCCTGTTATCATGAAGGCTCCGTTCCAATACAGTCGGTATACCCCCTGACTGCAAACCATCCAATGGGCACGGTGCGCATGACACCCTGGATTAGGGGGGAGTAACTTTTAGTTGTCGCTTCACAAAAGATGCAGGCTCTGCTGAGCTGTAGGGTTATGCCCTACAGGGAGGAACTACTCCAACCGGCAGTATTGTGTCATTGCAACTTAAGCCCCTACATCGCGTCAAGATTGTTACTCGGAGTAGGGGTAGTTAACAGGTAACGTAAAATACAAAACATTTAAACTAAACATCTGAAATTTATCATTCCACCCATAAATAATTATTGATCCCGTTTATTCAATCATTAAGTTTGTTTACTTTTTTAAATCATTAATATGTGATGCTTTTTTACCTGCTTTGTGATAAAATCTTATAAATTTTATTATATTTGATATTATAAAAAGTATTTCTTACGTTATTGCCTTTTTTTAATAAATTCTATTAAAATAAAATATATAAAATAAGATGTTTTTAAAATATAATTGTTGTAATAAATGATGATCATCATATGACCATTGAATTAAAAAAGTCTCTTTTTGTTTGTCAAGAGTTCTCTTGTTTTCTCCTTCGCTTCTAGTAACCTAGTAATAACACAGTTTTACTCTAAAAGTAAAAAACAGGGCGCTTTTAGAAACCTGCGGGCGGACGCACAAAATAAAGTTACGCTACTGCTCCTTACTCTTTTAGAGTTGGCCTAATTGTTATTTTTTACTAAAATTTTTTAATATATTGATTTTTATAAACAATAACTATGAACGCATCAAAGCCAGTCGTACTTTTATTACCATTTTCATAACAAAAACCAACTTTTGTCGTCTATTTAGTTTTAATTTATACCTAAAACTATCTTCAGTCGGTCAATTCACTTTAAGTCGTATCTTAAACAACCTTCACTCGGCTAACTCACTTTCAGTCGTACCTTAAACGAACTTCAGTCGGCCAACGCATTTTAAGTCGTATCAATTGTAAACGAATCCAGTGTTCCTTTGTGGTAAAATGCAGAAAAACTTCAAAATAGTAGTATAAATATTGTTAAAAAAATACGGAAATAGTAATACATAGTAATGTAAAAGAGAGCAGTGGACCAAATGGAAAAATGGACCATTTTTAGTCCAATTGTACAACCATGTCCTTGACCAAAAATAAAAACCGAAAATGATATTTTTGTTTGACCAAAAAATTTTAATGATTTTTATTTAAGATTTAAGAAAAAAAATCAGATTACTATTTTTATATCTGAGCAAAAACTTGAAAATCATAAAATAATGATGAATGCTTAAGTTTTTGGATATAGCTTAAAGATAACAGTCCCTGGCACAAATACCTTGTCAAAAAGTTGAAAAAATAAGTGGAATAAAACAAGCCCACAAGAACAAACGTTTACTCAGTCACCACACATATTCCCCTTTTTAAAACCTTATTAATACATTTTTGTAGAACTTACTGAGATTTAAATTTCTATCCAGAAGCCCAACATTTGCAATAAAAATTTAATGATCGAAATCGGCCAACATATTTAAAGAAATTTTCTTAGCTCAAGAACTCTGATGCATAATCTTTAATTTCATAGACTTAACACTTAAATTTAAATACAATTATTATAAATAAATAAATAAATAATGAATTTAAAGGACTTAGTCAAACTATTGAAAAAAGGTCCGTTTTAACTTTTAAACTCGAGATGATGGCAAGAAGAACACCATTTTTAAATCTGCATTTAAAATTAATTTATTATAAAAGCATCACTTTATGTCATTGTTGATGTTCTAAGCGAAATTTCCCAAAGCTCTAAGATAATTAACAAGTGGAAATTAGGCATATTCGCTCTCAAACCAACTCATTTCTGTGGACTTTATTATAAGTCTTGTTTCATGAAAGATGTGCAAGTAAATATGAAACTCCTGACTGAATCTCTTGAAGCGTTGAACTGAATATTTTAAATACCATAAAATTTATTTCTTGCGCCCTTAAATCATTAGAAAAAATAAATTCGGACTCTGAAGGTATGGATAACCTAATTAGTAGTGCTGTTGCATTGTTAAAATCTTTAAATGTTGATGCTGAAAAGGAATTCTCAATTCGCCATCGCCGTCGTCTTGCGCTGAAACGTTTGGATGATAACAATGCCAACTCGGCTTATTTTTCGAATGAACTGTTTTTATAGAAGAGAATTTAAACTTGTATTGGATAAGAAAACCTCACTGATGCGAGATAAATTAAGCAGTTGCTTAGAAACAATAAGGCCTCTGTATGAACTCTTTAATCCAATTCTATCTTCAACTAACTTGCAGACCTGCGCCTAATGCATTAAATGAGGTAATGCATTGACTATTATTGTATCATTGAACCAAATCAATGGTAATGGAAATTTATTGCATTGCTATTAATTTTAGCAATTTCAATGCATTCTTTTTTTTATATTACATTAATTTGTTATCAAAATAATGCATTAAATTTTCATTACCATTAAAGCGTATGGCAAATAATGCATTGATTTTGCATTATCATTAAAATGCAATATGAATAATGGACCATTATTACATCATCATTAATAAAGCACTTTGAAGTAATATCAACATTTTTTTATTAAATCATGTAAACTCAACTAAACAAAAAAAAAAATTTCAAGAATAAACTCAAGATCAACTCAAACAATAAAGTCATTAACCCTTACACCCGGAGTTTCATTTTAAAAACTGTCAAAGATATGAAATTCTTGCATTCAGTTATCGAAATATAACATAAATATAAGATATTTGGCATTCTTGAGAAGTCTCTAATCCTTTATTTATCCTGAGATATATTGTCCCAATAAGATTTTTTGTGTTCCCAATTTTCTGCCAAATTTGCTGGGACATACGTATAATAAGAAGCGAAAGAGCGAAAGCATATTGGAATTATTATTTAATCAACATATGACATTTAAGAAAATAAATGGTTGATTTGTTCCATTGTTGTTGCTTTCAATAAGTTGTAAAGAATTATTTGACATTTCATTTTATTACTCCTTTACAGCGTTTAATTTTTTTAAAAAATTGTCGAAATCGTCTCGTGAAATTCAATTTCGATAGCAAAAGTACTATTCCGTTGAAACCTCTTCTAAGCGGACACTCATGGCACCGATTTATTCGTCCTATAAATAGAGAATCGCGTCCACTTAATACAGATTATTCGTTTATTTTATAGCAGATATGCATTAGTACGCCTCTGAGAAAATACCTTTCATCAAAATTTGTTCTATAGTTCGTTAATGTTAATATAATAATGGTCCATTATTCATATTGCATTTTAATGGTAATGCAAAATCAATGCATTATTTGCCATACATTTTAATGGTAATGAAAATTTAATGCATTATTTTGACAACAAATTAATGTTATGTAAAATTAATGGTAATGGAAAACGTTTAACATTAAAATAAATTTTGATTATTTTAATGGTCATGTAAAATTAATGCATTTGCCCTAGACTGCTAACTTGACCTAAAAGCGAATTCTAGAATCAATAAAATTGTTACCAAAAAATTGTTTGTTGGATTCACTTCAACTGAAAGCGGAATTTTAATGGTCCAGTTAGCCTCGCATGGCACAGCAGCGCATGCAACGCAGATAAGCAGCTAGCACATAGCTAAATAAATGGTGATTATGCAAAGCATAGTCACATGGTCAAAATAAAACAATAAAAAAGAAGAATACAATGATTTTATTTTAATAAATTAACCGCACTTGATCAAACAATTTTACAACTTCACATCTGTTTTGCCAAAATGTCAAATACATAGAAGAATACACAGATATTAAAATGAAATAGATCTTCCATGTTTGTCTATGTAGTCAGAGATGCATTTCTGTTTTTATCTGAGCATTGCCATGCGTTGCCATGTTGTGCATAATCAGATACACACAAATCCTATTAAACAGATTTCGATGTGACGCTTGTTAAGCCATGCACTGCTATGCCATGCGAGGCTAACTGGACCATGAGTATTCTATGATTTATGCGAAGGCGTAGAAACTCTATCGGGTACAGCTTATGTTTCAGAATGCAATAAAGAATCTAGTCCTGCAGTTAACAAAATGTCGCGTTTACTGTGCACAGTGCCTGTTACTGTTTCAGGAAATGAGAGAATGTTCAGCAAATTAAAATTAGTTAAAAATTATTTAAGAACCACGTAAAGTGACTCACGTCTTAATGACTTATTAATACTTTCATCGGAAAAGGACATAGTTGATCTCATTAACTTATATAATATTGCGCAGCAATGGGCTACCTTAAAAAAAAAAGAATTAATATTTAAATGTTATACTTAAAAATTAAGTTTGTATTTTTTATAAAAAACACAATTTTTTTTAATTAATTTAAAAAATTAAAAGAAAAAATGTTAAAGAAAATAAAAAGAAAAAGAAAAGAAAATAAAAGCTCTTTTTTTTATATATATAAACTATCAATTTTTAAAACAAAAATGCTGATTCGATAATGTTGAAATACTTTTATTTTATTTTCTTTGATAGAGGGAACGATATGAAAACTGCCTTTAAGAGATCTTCTTCATTTGAAAAAGATCGAAAGATTGAAAAGTGTTACTGTATGTGGGTTAAAAACTTCAGGATTTCTTTAAACGGTACCAAATATTAACGAAAAAGTCAGTTTGAGCTGAAAGTCAGTTTACGGCCCTAGCGTAAATAATTTTTTTCATATGTTTATTAAACATATTTTGTTTGCACTCCTTAGTTTTAAAGTGCACAAATAAAAGGCATAAGTGTAGTTTATGGCCCTGCGTAAATAATTTTTTTCTTATTTTTATTAACCCTTTGAGGACGACAAACAAACCGCTCTAAATTTTAAAATTTTTTTGTTGAATTGTCATCACCGATGGCATATTTCTATACAAAGTGAAAACTGTAAGTATTGAAAAATGCAGAAAAACCCATCCGGAAAATGTATTTTTTACTTTGTTGGAGTAGCTAATTCATAAAGGTCTTGACATAATTGGAATGAAAAAATTATATCCGCTCGTATTTGAAAATACTTTGTGGTAACCATATCTGTAGTCTCTGAGAAATTGTGCCGGTGCTTGTAGCTTCGCTTTAAAAATTTCTTAAATGTTTCTTTTGTACATCTTAGCCTCCCTTTGATTGACTTCCGGTCAACTGGCCCTCTATTTGTCAACTTTACTGTACGTATTCGCGATTACTCACCAACATTATATCGAATTTTGCTTGATTTTTACTTTTAATTAAAATGGCGCTTTGCGATTTCGCAAAATCATGGCTAGAAACGAAGTTTCAATAGCATGATGAATTTTTACCTTCGGTCTTTCTGAATCCAGCGTCGAACGAGATGGTCAGCTTCTATTAAAGTTATAATACATAAGCTAATGTTAAAAGTTTTTACAATTTTATAGAACGTGTCATTAAATTAAACCTAAAATTAACTTGCATAGTATAAATAATATAAATCAAAACTTTAAAACGAGCAATTTCTTTAATTTTTAAATTTATTCATTAATTTTCGATTGAATTTAAATTGAACGTGAGTAGAAATAGCTTTCAGTTTCATAATTAAATTATGAAACTTAAATTTAACTTAAAATTAAATAAAACAATATGATATCATTCCAAGCTAAAAATGATTTCGATTTATACAACAGATAAAAAAAATATCTTAGAGATTGCTACGTTTTTGTTTTAAATAATATTTACCACAACTTTTGGAGACAATATCAATTTTTACTCATTTTGGTGCCGAGAATGTGGCAAGGGTAAATTTTATTAAAAGAAAAAAAAAAAATTTTGATATAAATATTTCTAATGAAAATCAATCAACAGATTGGCACCAATTTTATGCTCACCTCTGCATTAAATTGCATCATCTCTTCACACGACCTTTTCACCATTCGGCCAGCTCGTGCTTAAAAGCCTCGTGGGATCAGTTTGAAAGATCAGGCAAAGTGGACGGACGTCACGCGACCACAAACAAAACCTGATTCCTAAAACCGCGTTTTAATCCATATTTAATAATCGTAAAAGTCGTAAAATGTGTTAAAAAAATTTTAAATCATAGTTAAAAAATTCAGTATTTAGCTTTAAATATTTTTCTTAATAAGATAAAAGAAAGTATAAAAAAACAGTGCATAACGTAATTTTGCGCGAAGTGGCATTAAGAACGAAAAAAAACATGCAAAATGTTATAAAATGTTTTTATATAAAACTAGAATAGAAACTATAAATGCGTTAATATAAATAAGTGCTTATTAAGTGTTAGTATAAAATAAAAAAATACTTAAAATAAAAGGCCATTATCTAAATTTAACATAAAGATACATAAGTAATTATAAAGAAAAAAAGCATAAGAATGTGCATTCATACATATATTTCTATACATATGTAAAACAAAATTTGTAACCACCATCGGTATATAATGTTTTTTATACCACTCAAAAAAAAAAAACATAACCTCAAAATCGCCACATTGTTCTCTCTATCTTTGAGAAAAAAATAATGTTTCATTTACGCACAAGAAAAAATTAGCAAACTTGTTTAAAAAAAAAAAATTAAGATTTACTTTACTCTTGATTCTTATATACTTTTTTTTTAAACTTAGATTGCGGCCTTTATTTTAACTTAAGGGAGTGATTTAAAAATATGCAATACTAAATACAACTTATAACCGTCGAAAAAATGGGAGAAAAACAAAAACAACATAACATAAAAATTTCTTAACATTATTTGCAGCTTAATCACTCTTACTATGAAAGTATTGTAATTTCATCGTGGGAGCGCCAACAGTAAGCAATGTAAGTCTCTTTACTTTTTTATATTCTTCTCTATTTTGTTTTGATATGCCACTCTCTCGTTTTAGTTTTCGACCAGTTTTAGTAAATATTCGCACATTTTTTTTTGTATGGCAATGACGCTTACAACAAATTGTTATTATTTTTGATCTTTTGATTATTTTAATTAAAACCAAAGTTCATTGCCTTAATGTTTCATTTTTCAATGTGTAATATAGAAAAATGTTAGTATCTTAATTTTTTTTCTATTTAAACTAAAATATTTTTATAATCCCTAATTTACAAAATTTAATAAGAACATGAAAATTTAGTAACATTTTTTTTTTGTATACTTTAAATGACAAAAAGAAAAATGCAAAAATTTTTTTTTATAGTATTTTCGCCAAGTTTAAACTTTGTTGTTTTAAGTTATATCTAATATGATTGTCACAAAATTATTAATGATATTATTATTAACCATATTATGAATAATTATTAAAAGATCATGAATTTATAAATTTACCTTTTTGATTTCTGGCGTCAGTGCGTGTGGTTGTGTGATTTTTAAGGGATCAGCATAATTATTATTTGGTCATAAACGCTGATCATGGTTGGGAGGGCAAAGGTGAATCAAGGTCATCATTGATCACCACAGATAGGCATAACTCCTTAGTGACCATGTTTAGTTTGATATTACATATACCTACTCTCTTCTTCTTCTTATTTTTCTCTGTATCTTTTACTTTAACGCTCTTTTAAATATGCACGCAAATTTTAAATAATTTGTAGGTAGCAAAATTTTTGTGAGTTGCGGTTTGAATTCCACCCCGATTGCCAACGAGCCAGAGCCGGAAGTTCAAGCGTGCATCCGCTATCCGCTCACAAACTTAAACAAATCACTACATATCAAACGTTACATGCTACAAAATCGGGATTAATATATACCTATGGAAAAAAAATATTTTTGAACTACCTAGTTGTTTCTTTCTCTTAAAATTAAAACAAGTTCGAAAATTGTGCTTAAAAAATAAAATAAACTGGCCATTTCAGCCCTTGGAAGGACTTTGACCTAGCTTCTATTGATCAATTGTGTTGTGCGTGTTATTAAATGTTTGATCACAAATGATCGAGAACTGGACCTACGTGTTTTATGCCGACTCCGAACGGCTCATGTTCTAAAGAAGCTTTACATGGCAATTTTTACTCTCTGAGGTTTGCCATTGTCTGCAGAGAGGTGACGACCGAACAGAAAAATTAATTCGATTGAAAAAACTTTCTGTCTGAGCTGGAATTGAACCCAGGCTACCGCGGTTCTTTAGCTTAGGGGCCACGCACTATACCCACTAGGCTACGGTCGCCATGAAAATTGTGCTTACACGACTTAAAAATGTAAATAGGTTATTTTTCACCCATTCGTCGTCAAATGATTAAACGTATTTTGGACTCTTTAGTCCAAAAATGCAAAAATAAAATGTCGGCCTCAAATGGCTTTGGAGATAAAATTCGCGAAAGTTTAAAAATTTAGTGAAAAATATGAAGTTTGTGGAATAAAGCCGAAAATAAACAATGGCTGCATTCAGCGGAAGGAAGGAGTGGAACTGGAATACTTTTATTTGTTTTATATGATTTTTCAAATAAGCGAAAAAATCAAATTAAATATTTTCATTAATTTATAAAAATATGTAAAAAGCCTTCTTTTAAAGAACATAATTAATGTATGCAACCAAAACGCTTCAATTTAGTATTTGATTAATAATATAATTTATTTTAAATAATGTTTTGAAAATGTGTAATATTAGGTTTAAAACTATTTTCATTGATTGAAAAAAAAAAATAATTGGAAAAGATTTCTCTTAAAAACCTATTTATTTTTTCGTTTTGTTTTGGAGATCGGTTAGGGAAAGACCTTGAAATGTTTATTGGGAAAGCAGCAGCCCAGTGGGCAATTGCAGGAGTCCGAAGGCCTTCTAGCAGGCCTGCGTTAGGTTCTTATAGGCCTTTCACACTCCTTGCAAACACCGTTTTATTGCTTGTATGAGTATGAAATGGAAAAATTTGTCAGGCCTTCCGCTCTCCTTGCTCAAAAGAGACCTGCCAGAAGCGCTCTTTCGAGAAGTCACGTTCTAAGGAAAAGCAATATAAATATCAACTTGAAATAAAAAACTACTAACAATTTCAGATTTGAACCACGGTCCTCTCACGTGGCGGCCCGACATCTTACCCACTCGTCTATCGTGGTTGCTAAAAACCAATAGCTAATTTTGCATCAATACAAATGAAAGTAAGCTTTCGGAAGCCCGGGTTCGATACCCAACTTGGAAAAAAATTTTTTTGTTATTTTTTTTAAATCTACAGTTTTTTACACACTATTCTGTGTATTTAAATTTTTTTTTTAAATTTTTTTATAAATTTTCTTCATACAAAACTATAAGAAAAGACTTGGAGCTTTTCCATATAAATATTTTCATATAATATAATATGTAATGTGTTAGTTTTCGGGAGCCCGGAATCGAGACCTAACTCGGACCAAAAAAATTTTTTTTATGTTTTTTTCTAAATAGAAATTTTTTTACAAACTGTTCTGTGTATTTAAAATTTTTTGAGTTTTTTTGTAAATTTTTTCATATAAAATAATATGAAAAGAATCAGAACCTGCAAAGTCTCTTTGGACCTGCAAAGGTAGGCATAACGGAAGTACTCATCAATGCAGTGATTATGGAAGGTGTATTGACACCAGTAATAGCAGTGCTAGCATGCCTTCTTTTGCGGAGCACTCGCTAAAATGCCCACTGGGAGTCCCTAAACACATACTATTGCAATTTTTGGATTATGTGCTATGTTAGTAGCACTCTTGCTCTCTGCACAGACAAAAATTGTTGTGCAGGTATTAAAGAATGCAGGCGACCTTACGCCTCAACAGATTGAGCAACTGACCAGCAAGGAGAAGTTAAGATGGGCGATCTATTCATTCATACCTTATAAATCTCCAGGTCCCGATGGCATTATACCAGCTCAACTCCACTATAGCTTCAATGCAATAGTACCCTGGCTTCAGACAATCTACTATGGTTGCCTACGCCTTAACTATATTCCAACAGCTTGGAGAGAGACAAAAGTTATCTTTTTACCGAAAGCGGGTAAGTCCTCTCACACTAAATCGAATGAATTCAGACCTATAAGCCTCTCTTCCTTTCTGGTTAAAATTCTAGAGAGACTTATTGGGCTTCTTCTTAAGCCGAAACTTGACAGGCTTCTAAAATCCCAACATGCCTACATTAAAGGCAAATCTACGGAGACAGCTCTGCACTCTCTTGTGTCTACCATCGAAAAATCACTTGAGAACAAAGAATACGCTCTTGCTGCTTTTCTAGATATAGCAGGGGCATTCAATAACGTCCTTCCATGTGCAGTCACCTCGGCCTTGTCGGAACTGGGGATGGAGGATTTTCTCGTGAGTTTCATACACCAGATGCTTTTGGGCAGGGTGGTGAACTCAGAACTGGGGGATCCTCCACTCGTAGGTTTGTAAGCAGTGGCACTCCGCAGGGAGGAGTTTTGTCTCCACTTCTGTGGTCCGTGACGGTTGACCAGCTGTTGCGTATCATGGAGGGGGAAGGCTACAAGGTTGTTGCTTATGCAGACGATATTGCAATAATTTTTAACGGAAAGTTTCTCCAGACTCTCTGTCAACTCATGGAGAGAGCACTCTTAATTCTCTCGAGATGGGCATCCACGTGTGGTTTAAGTGTAAACCCCGAGAAAACAGATCTCATTCTTTTCACTAGGAAATATAAAACCCCCAACTTGGAACCTCCGCGTCTGAACTGCACGAGGTTGCTCTTTAGCGACAGCACGAAATACCTAAAGGTGTATAGTTAAGGAACGTGTTAAAAAGGCAAACATAGCACTTTTTGCCTGTAAGAAAGCTATAGGTAAAAAATGGGGTTTCTCCCCGAAAATAGTACGCTGGATTTATACAGCAATTGTCCGCCGCATACTAATGTATGGCTCACTGGTATGGTGGAGGGCCCTTGATAAGGCAACCGCACTTCAGAAGTTTGCAAAGGTGCAAAGAAGCGCAGGTCTTTGTATCACGGGGGCACTGTCCTCAACACCAACTAGCGCACTCAATGTCATGATTCACCTTCCTCCTCTCGATATCTTTGCCAGGGAATGTGACAACTCAGCAGCCCTGAGACTTAGAGAATCTGGTAATTGAATAGGTAACAACTGCGGCCACACAATTGCTCTGAACTCATCTGCACCCGACAAAACAGACTACTGTGTGCCGTGCTTAAATCTTGAAAAGAACTATGCAGTTTTCATCCCTTCACGGCTAGACTGGGCAAACAAAATCCCCCTTAAAACCTCCGCCATAAAAATCTTTACAAATGGATCCAAACATCGAGAACAAGTAGGGGGAGGTATCTACTACCAGGATCTCGAAATCGAAGCGTCCTTTAGACTTCCTAACTATTGTAGTGTCTACCAAGCGGAAATGATGGCTATTCACGAAACCACTAGGATTCTAAGTCAAAAAGACCTTGAAGGAAAAAGTATTTCCATCTTTTCAGATAGCCAAGCTGCACTGAAAGCACTGAACTCAAATATTGACAACTCTAAAACTCTCACCGAGTGCCGCAAATCTCTTAACGAGATGGCAAGGCTACTCAGGATTCACCTCATATGGGTACCCGGACACAGGGATATCGAGGGCAACAATTTGGCCGGCGAATTGGCAAGGAAGGGTACGATCTCTAACACCCTCTTAAATGAGGACTTTATTGGTATACCCATTTCCTCCTATAAACTCCAGTGCAAGAACAGATCCCTAGGTCTTGCACAAGAACGATGGGAACACCTTGATACATGCAGGATAACTAAGCTAACATGGCCTACCTACGACTTAAAACGCACCAACTCACTGCTTGAGTTAAGCAGGGTAAACCTGTCAAAAATAGTAGGAATCCTAACGGGTCACTGCCTGATCGGAGCGCATGCCCTTCGGTTGGGAGTTGTATCAAACGATTTCTGCAGAAGCTGCAGATGTGAGGAGGAGGTAGAATACGTTCAGCACCTCTTCTGCGAATGTCCGGCTCTAGCTAAAAGGAGAATGGTAACTCTGGGACTTCTCTTTTTAAATGGACTTGCCGAAGTCTCATCCCTGGAAATCAAGCATATCCTTAAATTCATTATCCGCTCGAACTGGTTTGAAGAGGGAAATCTCTACTAGGTTTTTAAAGAGATCATGTGGTATCACAACGGGCCTGCACTGGCCTAAGTGTACGAGTCGTCCATCGGCTCAGCCAACATTACCTAACCTAACCTAACCTATTAAATAATAATTGTATTATTATTATTATTTTTTGTTTTACATTCCAAAGAGTCCTGAATAAATTTTCAAAGTATTCTTTCTTTTATTTAAGAACAAACGCATTTTGTTCTTTAATTTCCATAAACGAATATTGAGGATGCATAGTTCTATAGTGACTTTAAAAAAAATCTTTTCCAATGTGCCAGGGCGTTGGCAAGCCAAGTATTCTGGCAGCCCATAAAAATTTTCTGCAACTAAATAACCATATTCATATTCCGATTTCATTTTGCACAGTGGATAAAGCTGATCAAGCGGCGTAAATCTCTTCGTTTGAAGTCTCAGCGCCAATTGAGAACTTCGTGCTTGTGATCGTGTCGATGTAATGTTCGAGCTCGAACCCAAGTACGCGAACTATGAAATGGAGACCAAAGCTCATTTATAAGGTTGTAGCACTTGAGAGCGAGCTCGTTCGAACTGTCAGAATGGATTGCAAGAAAGCAAGAAAACTAATGCATAGAACAAAGAAAAGCACAGTGACAGTTCAAACATTCGTTTGCGGACGACAGCAGCATTTGTCATTGGCCGCATTCAGCGCAGACAACAGTTGGCAACTGTTGTGTAAAAATTCGCTGAATGGTACATATTTGGTAGCGCTAACTAAAACTGATAAAGTAGCGAACGCCTTATAATCGAGCGAACAAATTCTATGCTACATGAACACAACTGTTTGCTGAACTGTCAGATGCTGTTACTGACGCTGTTAAATTAATAAACGCAGAAAGAACGCAGCAAATTTAAGCGAGAAACCTTTGCAATTGAATTAAATTTACATAAGAATTAAATTGAATCTAACTTCTGACATGTAGAGTAGCAACATATTCAGAGAAAAACATCGTGAACTAAGGTAGTGCTACCATTACATTTCACAACAGTTGTCTGCGCTGAATGCGGCCATTCATATTCATTTTAAAAACGCCCAAGCTCTATGGAGATTGAGAGAAAAAGGCAAAATATGAATGACACACTCCTAAATGATCTACAAAAAATCTCCGAATAGGGTCTTGCTAATAGAGTAGAGTTCAATGCAAGCAAGACCCAGTGCTGCCTGTTAACCCACAAGCGGATGGATTGCCCATTAGCTCCCCTCTATATTAATGGTGTGGATCTTGTGGAATCAGCCGCTCTTGACGTTCTGGGCATATCGATCCAATGTGATCTTCGTTGGAATGATCATATTTTCGATGTGTCGAAAGAAGCGGCCAAGTGCCTAGGTATTTTAAAACGGTGCAAGAAATATTTCACTTCAGCTGATCTTCGCATGATCTACACCTCATATATTAGGCCGAAAATGGAGTACAATTCGTATATTTGGGCAGGGGCTTCAAGATCTAATTTGGAGCTTCTGGATCGAATTCAACGTCGTGCGATATATTTAATAGGGGATGAAAGTATTTCATCCACTCTCAACTTTCTTGGGCATCGATGCAATGTTGGTTGCATAAGTCTTCTGTACAGGTACTACCATGGAAAGTGTTCAAGGGAGATACATGGCCTGACTCCACCAGCTCGTGTGTTTCCCAGGTCCACTCGGGCAGCTGTTCAAGACAAACCCTTTACCCAAACCCAAACCTCGCATTACCGAGAGAATTCGTTTTTTAGTCGCACGGTTAGGTTGTGGAATAGTCTCACTGCGAGCGTATTTCCCGGCAGTTTTGAGCTGTGCAAATTTAAAATAAATCTTCACCGATACTACTCCATCTATCCACCCTCCAACTAACTATTACCTATCTTTCGAATCAACACAATGCTTATGCATTTATAGGGGGCATCCCCTGAGCGTTGGTTCAGTCTAAAAAAAAAAAAAAACAAGGGCGGAAAAAGAGTGCATTTCTCTCAAGTGCCACAACCTTTTTGGAACCTTGATGGAGACCACTGATCTAAAGCAGGGATGATAAATTCGGTACTAAAGAACTGAATTCAGTACTTTTCGCTTTTCCAAAGTACCGCATTACCCCCTCGATTATTTCAGTACTTTTTGCAAATATTGTCTAGAAACAGTACTATTAAAAATGAATTAAAAAATTTTAAGATGGCAGAGTTTTGGGCTTAAGTTGGTCAATTAAAAAAGAAATTATTAACTTATGTGTAATGAATACTTTACATACCTTATTCGTTGGCTAACGTTAAACATATTTTTCATATAAAAATTTAATCAAAACACAATGTCGAAAAAGGCTTCAAGTAAGCACCCTTTCAAGAATATTTCAAGCAAAAATAGCTTTTAAAATCAAATGGAGCGTACTGCTATAACACTGAAATTTCTCAAGAGTAAAAAAAAAATCGTATTAAAGAATTATTAGATTAAAAAATGCATATCTGATATAAACTGACATTTTATTTATTATCAACTAATTACGTTACTAATGCAAATTTCCTAAAATAAAATACTATATATTAATAATTAAAACATGAATTTATGTTTCTTATATATATTTCGTAATTTTTTAATTCAAAAACTTAAAACTTTAATATATGTGTTTAATTTTTTTATCTGTTAAACTACTAAAAATATATACAACTTAAAATTTTTATTTTATTTCAGTACTTTTAGTACTATTTTAAATCTGCTAAGTACCAAACCAAAGTTTGTAATTATCATCTAAAGTGTTCACTTTGGCTGTATTTCTTTATTCATTCCAGACGTTCGGAATGACTTTTTTTGTTTCTTTATTCAGTTTTGATTATTCGGAATATTCTTTTTGTATTTCTTTATTCTTACGGAATTTTCCAAACGCGTTATTTTTATACTATCAGCTAAGGTAGAATAAAAAAAATATTTCTTGTGTGTGAGGTTATATTCGATTGTTTGAAGTAAAATGTCGCTAAATGAAAATGGAAAATTTTTTTAGTTCAAATGTTTTAGATTGCTTTGTTGCATTTTTATTTTTTAAATTTTATCTGGTGTTTTTGTTGTCTTAAATTAAATACGAAAAATATGTTTCTGATTTTAACAAAAAAAAAAGTTCTTTCTTTTTCAATATTGTTTCTTTATTCATTCTATTCTGGATAAACAACAATCTATTCTATTCGTTCTCTTCGTTATCCGGAATGAATAAAGAAATACACCCTTTAAGTGTCAAAATCAGTTGTAGTGAGTAACAGAACCCCTAAAGTAACGGAATGTACGAATTTCGCTTTATTTATTGAATATTGAAACCTAAAAGTTTAAAAAGCATTTTTAATTATTATCTATTCATATTTATATGAGAAAACAAAAATGAAGTGTTGGAAAAATCCCACAAGAATTAAAAAAATCCCTCATTGAATTATATACATAGGTCTTTAAACATAAAAACACAATTGCAATGTTTCGTTGTGATCTTCCAATTTATATTCTTATACAGTGCAATTGTAAATTTTCTTATTTACAGTTTTTTATTTAAATTAAAAAATTTGATTATTTTAAATGTGAAAAGTATATTCCTGGAATTTTTCAGTGACAAAATTATTGAATAACTTCTTGTTGCTCTTGTATATAAATATTTTAAAAATTATAAACTATATATTTTTGATATATTCAATTTCAGATTCAGCACTATTTTTGTCAAAAAATAAGCTCATAATTATAACATATGTTCTTCTAAATATCACTTACAACAACTTTCAGTTAAAATGCTGATAACTTCACTTAAGTTGGTGCAGATAAAAGTAGATAAAATATTTACGACTTTTTTAAAAACCAACTTAAAAAATATTTTAATTTTGATAAAAAAGTAACTTAAGTGACTTAGGTTAATTAAAAAAAAAAAACAATAAGAAATCAGAAAGAAACAGGCCCAACCGCATTGTGGGCAATGCTCCTAGTTACTCTTAAGCAATTTAAATAAATTTTTAATTAAATGTAAACATTGATAGCATAGCTCACACATGTTTTAACGTGCTTATCACTAAAACAAAATAAATCATTTGTACCGAACATACGAGAGTAAAACAAAGCAAAACTTGGTCTACCGCAACTCCGGATTGCTCGATTTTAGCTGCTTGCTTCTGTGGGAAAATTCTTATCGCCTCTTCAAGTGGGCTCACACATTGGTTCTATTCGCACCCAGATTTGCACGTTTAGCGATAAACTCTTTCCTTCACTGGATAGTTCTATAAATATTTTTGAGTTGTGAGAATAAAATAAAATAAAAATTCTATGCAAGAATAACAAAAACTTATAGAAAAAAATGCTGTTTCAAGGTCTTATTGTAAAAATTCCCACGCAAAATAATCGGTTGTAGTGATTTTTTTGGGGGGCTCGTATAAAAAAAAGTTTTGATAAATACTACTTCGCGAATAAAATATGTTTAATGTTCTTGAACATTGATATATTGAGATAAAACTATCATTTCAATATCAGTTTCAGTGTTAGTTTGACTAAGCAGTGAAGTGAAATAAATATTCTTTATAAAAACAAGGAATAAACACACATCTCTCACCAAGGGCGTCCACAGGATTTGTTCTAGGGGGAGGAGGTCAAAGGTATAAAGAAGTCTAGAATGCACATAACGAATATGTATTGTATATAATTCTATTTTCTGAGATTTTTGACAATTACTTTGTAATCATGATACGCTGGTTGACACACGCTTGTTAAGAAAATGTTATATATTTAAAAAATGGGGTAAAAATCTTTCTCGTATCATGCCGGAAACATTTTAAATTTAATTTTTTTTTTCATGTAATATCAAAAATTTTTTCTCAACAAATGTTCTTAGGGCCGTTTTATTCACTTTTTATAAATCGAGCTAACTTGAGCAGTTTCAGTAACTTTTGTTAACTTGACTTTTCGTACAACTTGCGAAGTTAAATAATTTAATTTCTCAAGTTAAAATTTCATTTCATTCAGTTCAAGTAAATATTTTATATGTTGAAGTTAAGTCAAGTTATAAATACTTAAGTTATAAAATATCCCAGGGAATTTTTTGATATTTGATGGGAAATTAGAAGAGAAATGACTTTTATAACTGTTGAAATAGAAATTTGTTGATGTTGAAGGCGATACAATGTCAAAAAAATATTTTGTTATTAAAATATATGTGTTCAGAATAAAAACAAAGTGATTTTCAAATAAACGGTGTTTCGAATTAAGATATGCTTTAATTCACTTCGTTAAATAACGACGTCTAATAAAAATATTTCTAAAAGACATGCGCTTTCATGAACATTTTAAACTATCTTGTGTTACTATGCCGTGTTTGATTTTTTTAGTTCTTATTTAAAACATTATATAGTCCTTTGACAATCGAAAAAAATGGTGTTTATATTTTTGTCTTTGTATTTTGATAACAGAGGGGGTTAAATTCGAGTCTTTCAAAATATGGTCGACGGATAATCTATGAGTTAATCGGCTGGACCAATTTTTAATTAGTTTGGTTTTGTTTTGGTTATTAACATGAAACCATGTATGTAAGATGTGACCATGTATTCTATTTTTTTACAAAATCAATATTACAAAAATAGTTTCTTTATATTGACTTCTAACTAAATTATGTTAAAATAAACCCGACTACGATGTATATAAAAATGGCTTGAAAATAAATCGTTAAAAATAAATTTTTTCCACTTGAGGATCTAGAAACCTACTTTAAGCGCAATCTTTAAATGCGTTTTTCTTGGAAAGTTATTGTTCATGCGACGTGCAATGTAGTTCAGCTCTTTGTAAATTAAAATAGATTTTTTTTAAAATACTGTTTTTAACCGTTTTTTTACTTCTAGAAAAATAAGTTGGTTTTTTTTTAAAAGTGGTCTTAAATATATTGTTTTATTTTTAGTTTCTCTTAGTCAAACTAAATTTACTGAATAGAACAAAAAAAATTCCATTTTTGACTCAAGTAGAGATTTGTGACTTGAAGGCTGCACGACATTATTTTTCCTTCCAACATACAGAGTAAATGGAGCTATAGTATTTGCACCAGTTCTGTTGAAATTCTTTCAATGAAGCAAATTCAGTCACTAGAGCTGTTAAACATAAAAAGGCATTTACAAAAATTTAGTAACTGAACTTGAAAAGAAAGATTCATCAGAAATGGTGCCTTATTTTGGGATACCTTAATTTACTCTCTATGCACTACTACTTCTTGAAAATCGAGTGACCACCAAACTGAAATTGGCAAGCTTCATATTCTCTTGCCAATTTCAAATGGCTCCAGCTGCACGTACTTATTCCACATTGTGAACTGATGCAAAAATTTAGGTACCGACTACTCATAATTGTGCAGATAATAACAGCACTTTAATTTTACTGCACATCAACGTTTTTTTTGGCAAACTAATGATTGTTATCTTTGAAGCTGATATCGATCAGCGGAAATTAAAACAGGTCATTAAGGATATAAATGCAATTCAAGCCCTTGGAAGGACTTTGATCGATCCCCTTTTGATTGTGTTGTGCGTGTTATTGAACACAAATGATCGAGAACTAGATATACAAGTAATGCCGACTCCAAACGGCTCGTGTTATCGAGAAGCTCTACTTGGCAGGTTTATTTTATAATAAATATTGATTGTATAGAATAAACATTCTGTCTCAGAAGTGAATTAAACCCCTGCCACCACTGTTCTTAGCATACCGACCAAGCACTGTAATCAGTATGCCACGGACGCCAAAACATTTTTAATGGTTAGCGGAACCTAAATCTTTAATATTGTGTATAAAAAAGTTGGTGCTGAACTGTATCGGTTCTAGTCAGATAAAATAAAACGTGCTTTAAATGTTTTTATAGTAACAGTTTTGTTGTCACAGCACAAGTGTGTACCAATTGAACTGTGAATGAAGCGAAAATCACAAGTTACACCAAATATCCCAAGTTAGAATTTATAACTGGTCATATATTTGGAAGTTAGAGAAATCACAAGTTGACAAAAGTTATCAAACGAAAGTTATATCAAATCTTCAATATGTCAAAATATTTTTGAGAAATTCAAGTGAATAAAATGGAATAACTTTTGAAATCGAATAAATCCCAAAGTTATTCCAACTTCTCAAGTTAAAAAAGTGAATAAAACGGCCCTTAGTAATTTAATAAATAAAATAATGTGAGGTCTCCTTTATTTTTAAATAGTTTTGGAGGCTTATAACTCATAAAACTCATCAAAAATTTAAATTTTTTTAAGCTGAATACATTAACCAATGTATTGTTAACAACCACTGCAGAGATTTTGGCAATTTCTTATTAATTTTCTAACCTATTTGTAAAAGTTTCCGTGTTAAATTCCATTTCTTCATACAAAAATACATTTTTTAACTTATAATGCCATCTTATACAGCAGCAAGCTGCAACTATAGCTTTAGTCGCGCTATTAAAGCTTTTGCAGAGAATATATAAGGCTACTTTCTTGAGTTTAAAAGCACTAATTTTGCTTCATATGAAGAGTAGAAGTAGCTGTCAGCTTTTAAAAGAGTCCCTGCCAAACCCAAATAAGAGCTCTTGCAAAGCTCTTTTTTCTTTTTCGTTTAAGTATGTATGTGTTAAAAATAAACTCAATATATACATAAAAATTGATAAGTGTTTGCGATGATTAGAATGACAAATAAATTAAAGAAATAAAGTTATTATTATATCAGACTAAGAATATGTTCGTGTATTCGTTCATGCTGCGAATTTCGGTGCGCTTTTGAATTTATCGGAAATGTGAATGTAGTACTTCGAAAAACTACAACGGGCTTAAAAAATATTTAAAATTAAGAAAAATAGTGTGAAAATTTTCAACATTTTTTAAATTCAACTAAAAATGATTTAAATACTTTATTCTTAAATATAAATATCATAGAAATCATAAATTTTGTTTAAAATAAAATTGTTAACTATAATATTTAGCTTGCTTCAACTCCCAAGATTTTCTATTTTTAAGAAGATCGCCATTTTTTTCAAAGAAGCTCTTTGTCAGATTATTTGTAATCACTTGTTATTCCCAAAAAATTTATTGCATTAATTTGCAGTCTTTTACATCTATTTGCTTTAAAAATGCGATACAAAAATACATTTTAAAGCAAATATTATACTGAATCTACGTGTTTCAAAACAGCTCTATAGTCATGTATATTACTTTAAAAGAGCCTTTACGGAGAAAGTAGTAAGTTTTTGCGTTCTGCTCTTTTGCAGATTTTATAAAATCCTTTACAGAGCTGTATAAATTATTAGAGCTCAAAATGGTAAACAAAATGATATATCGAGCATTTTCTTTAAAATTAAAAGCAACTAGCCGCAAACAAAGCTGCGGTAAATCTTTAAATGCATATTATACACCTATAGAACACTTTTAGAGCTCGCACCTAGTTGCTCCAACAATTTTACTTGGGTAATTAGTTGACAACAGCTGTATGTAGGATTAAGACCATTTACTCCAAAAATTCAAAACAGTCTTAGCTTGGCGTCTCGTCTAAAATGGTTTAAGGGCTTTGTCCAATTGCAAGAATACCCTTTGTGTTATAAAGCATATTACATATGTGTTATAAAATTCGTACACCCAAAAAAATCCTGTAGTAAAAATAAATAAAAATGTATTTAAAACAAATGTAAATTAGTAACTCACCGTCCAAATAAAAATGTAATTATTTTTACTTATTTCAATTATTTACTTTTACTACATCTTTTTTAACTACAGAAAATAAATACATTTACATTAAAATTAAATGTTTTTTCATTTATTAATTAAAAAACTGCAAAACATTTTCTGCCACAGTACAAAGATTGCTTTTACTACAAGAAAATCAAAGAATTTTTTTATTAAAAAAATGCATTTTAAGAAGAATACTTACCACAGTTCTTCATAATGAACCTTTTATAATTATTTTAGTTGATATAAATACAATTGCTATCAATTACATATTATGCAAATTATTTTAATGTAAATATTCATTATTTAAATAAATGCATGTAAACAACTACTTACTACATGCAACTACTTTGTGTAGTATTAATTATTTAAATTCAGTAAAAATATATTGAATAACTACATATGTATTTAAAAATAAATAAAACTACATATATACGAAGTAAATAAACATTGTGTAGTACATTTTACTACAGTATTTTTTTGAGTGTACTAATTTTTTATAAAATACTTTGAAGAAAGTACACCTGACAGAAAGTTTGCCCATCTCTGGCATCCTGTGTTTGCTAGTTGCCCATCGCGCATTTCTATGTACAAAGTCCAAAGCTTATGCTTGCGTATTTCTTTCATACTCAAATCAAAATTGCTTTGTTTATGTTTTCGCTCATTCGCTCACAGTCCACAAGCGCAACACGTGCAAACAAAAACCTATTACGATCCACTAAAAGTACTGTTCCACAGCTGATTATGACATTTATCATTTAAATTGTAAAATTTTTAGTGCTCGTTTCTGGGTGCGAAATTTAGTTTATTCTTAAAATATATTTTTTTATTGTTAATTTATAAGTGCATTACATGCAATGTTAATTCCACTCAGATTGCTAGCGAAAACAACACATATTTTAACGCAACATGGCCGAAAAACCACGCATCCACGATTTATGCCCGCTTTTACAAAATTCTATGCGACGACAGAAAGTGGAGCAGCTCCCTCAGCTGACGGAAAGATAACAATAGGTGATGTAACAAAAGAACTGAAGACGCCAGCTTATCCGGAATTGGTGCCGCAAAAATATGGTAAATAAAACATGATTACTGAATGGCTATAAATAAATACATTTACTCCACAGTGCAATATGCGGAGGATGGCACTCTGCAGCTGACACAATCAGCCTTGCATCACTTGCGTTGGATGCTGCAGAAGGACACATTGAAGCAAGACATGTTTTTGTTAGGGCAGCCAGGACCGCTGCGGCGTCAATTGGCCATGCAGTTTCTTGAGTTGACGCAACGCGAGCTTGAGTACATAGCACTGAGTCGTGACACCACCGAAAGCGATCTGAAGCAACGCCGAGAGATTAAAAATAAGGCTGCTATTTATTATGATCAGGTTTGAACCCATTAATAAAGTTTTCGATTTTTGAAAATATATTTATTGCCTTGATTTGTAGTGTGCAGTTCGTGCCGCTGTGCATGGAAGAGTTTTGGTGCTCGATGGTGTGGAGCATGCCGAGCGTAATGTGCTGCCTATTTTGAATAATTTGCTTGAAAACAGAGAAATGCATCTGGAAAATGGAAAGTTCCTAATGGCGCCAGAGCGCTTTGATAAATTACTCGAGGTGAGATAAATAAAGTAAAAAAACCGCTGTGCTTGAGAGTAAATTTATTTTCGTTTTAAAAATAAGTTTTATGAGAAAATAATAGAGTTAAAATTTTGCAGACTTATACCAAAGAACAATTGGAATCATGGGGCCTGCTGCGTGTCTCTGAAGACTTCCGTGTTGTAGCTCTTGGCTTGCCAACACAAAAATATAAAGGCACACCGCTGGATCCACCGTTCCGATCAAGATTTCAATCCAGAAATGTCACTCACTTTGCCTACGATGTAAGTTGATGAAAAGTTGATATTCATAAATTTCTACCAACTGCAAATCAAAGTTATGGTTTTAAAATAAATTTTCTTAACCATTCCAAGTCCTAAGCAAGACTCTGAACTCACCCCTTTCGAATCAGAGCTGTAAAATCGGCATTCATATTCAAAATTTTTAGTACAACTGTATAACTACATAAGAATGCATTCAATGAATGCAAAATTGATTACAGAACAGAATAATAAATAAATTTTTTATTAATTTGAATGGTATTCACAAAGAATTTTAGAATTTTCAATTATTCTTGTTTTTATTCATTATTAATTTTTTATTCCTTATTAATTTTTTATTCATTATTAATTTTTTATTCATTATTCTTTTGTTATTTATTCATTATTAATTTTTTATTCATTAATTTTTTATTCATTAATTTTTTATTTATTATTTATTCGTTATTCTTTATTCATTTATTATTATTATTTATTCATTTATAATTTATTATTATTCATTTAATATTATAGCAATAAAAAATTAATAACAATTGAATAAAGAATAAAAAATGCTAATGAATAACAAATGAATTTTTATTGAATAAAGAATAAAAAATTAATAAAGAATAACAAATGAATAATGAATAAAAAATGAATAATGAATAAAAAATGAATAATGAATAAAAAATGAATAATGAATTAAAAATTAATAATGAATAAAAAAGAATAATGAATAAAAAATTAATAACGAATAAAAAATTACTAATGAATAAAAAAATTAAAACTGAAAATTCTGAAATTCTTTGTGAATAGCATTCAAATGAATAAAAAGTTATTCATTATTCTGAATAACGAAAATGAATAATTAATCATTTTTTTAAAAATGTATGTGAATTAAAAATTTTATTTATTAATTAATTTTGCATTCATTGAATGCATTTTTATTTCGTTATTCACTGATTCACTTTTTTGTGAATAAAATCAAATTGAATCTTCTGAAACTGAGGTTGCCAATTCCATTTCACAAATCGAAAGTTTAATCGTAAATCCTGTGAGCAGTTATGTACATGTAAACTTTCAACAGACGAAAATCGTATAACTATATATATATAAGGGTGTCAAAAAAAAAAAATCGTGTTTGATGTCCGCGGCTTTTCCACTTCCATTTGACCTTAAAAACACCCTCTGTAAAGTGCATCTCAATTGGTAAAGGTTTAGAGGTCGCGAATTAATTTTCTAATTTTCCCATACGATTTGTGGGAAAAAATCAGTTTTGCAGGTAAATTGAATTTAGAGCCATTATATTCTAAGCAAACTGGTTAAAAAAAGTGTTTCCTCAAATTTTGTCTGTTATGACATATCTAAATTTAATTTTTATCTGATTATTATTATCCACGCCCCCTTTTCAATGTTAAAACCTTCCTTGGTGTGTGTTTAATAACTTCCTGAAGTGTTATATTTTTGCAATTTGGTAATTGCATGCCTTAGTGTTAATTAAAAATCTTGGCTTACATGCCTTTCATTGCTTAAATTTCCAAGAAATTGACACCACAAAAACTTTTGTACCTGAAACACACAAAAAATTTTTCCTACTAATTTTATTTTAAGTGAAATAGAAAAATAAATCAAACAAAAATGAAAGTGCTGGCTTTGAAAGTGAATAACTCGGTCATGTTACAAAGGAATGCATTAATTTTTTTTTAAAATTTTGATTAGTTTTCTGTTAAATCGTGTTGAAATTTTTTCATTTTCGTTTCACTTCTAACTTTTATAATTTTCCAAAAAAAAATCTTAACGAATTTCTTTATTTCGCAAAAAACTTGCTGAAAATATTTATGGCTGAAAAAATATTCAAAAGCAAAAATTTCTTTCTTAATGATCTTTCATGTGCATAATGTAGGATTGACTTAAAGTTTCTATCGTAAAAATGTAAAAACGTTTTATACAATCGAAAAATCAAGCCTAACTAATATAAAAATTTAATATTTGCTTTTTGTTTATTATTATTAATTTCGTAATTTTGTTTGCATAAAAAGTAATGGAGTATATGAGTAAATGAGTTATACTCTCATATACCTCTTTAAACACTGCCACAGCAACAATTTTTCTATCGGGTCAAAACTTTAGACCTAAACCATCTACAGACCCAGCCGCACACACACACACAAATTTGATAAAAATCGGTCCAGCCGTTTATGAGCAGCTCAGTGACAAAGCCATGTAAAGAAGAATTTTATATATAAAGATAATCATATAATGAAAAAATAACGATCAAATAACAACACCGTGCATGTCCAAAAATCAAACAAGCTTGGGACATTTTAGCATAACTCGAGAACGCTGAATTTAATGGTGTTAATTAAAATGTTTTTAAATCCTTCAGTTTATTTTTGAGAAATTCGAGTTTCAAGGTCAAGTACATGTTAATGCTTTCGCGGCTTCATGTCTTCAGATGAAACATTAGGTATTTTTCCGTACTAGCTTAAAGTAATTGTAATAGAATAGAGAGTAACATTTTGCATGTTATTTTTCTCTCTCGAGCTTAAAAAATTTGTAAAATAACGCTTTAAAGTAACTTCAAGTTGCTTGAATCGAGTACGGGAACCTATTGTCGAGTAAAGCTGAGAGAGTAAAATGAAATTTGAGAATAGTTACTCTCTAATAGAGTTACTCTCACAGATTAAACTCTACTCGAATTTACTTGAAGTTAGTACGGGAACAGACCTAATGCTGGAAAAAATTTTTCAGCACACTTCGAGCAACTTTCGAGCTCGAGAGAGCGATTTTATGCTAGTTTCGAGCTAGAAAAAGTACGGAAACTCGTTCAAGCACATTGCAAGTTACTACAGTCGAGTACAGAAGCAGGCATATTAACAATTAACTGGGAAAACTTTCCCTTACCCTTAGGGTCCAAATTGACCCCTTTACTCAAAACAGACGTTGTTTCGTATAAAAGATTCGTTTAAACAAAAAACTAAACTAGATTTGTAGCCTAAATCGAAATTGTTTTGAGAGGTAATTTTGATATTTATTATTTTATCGATATCCAGCCTCGTTTTCGACTTACCCACCAAGAAAAGTTTTGACTTAAAATTAAGGTGTTGGCAAATTTTACACACAGATTCTTATTTTACTCTACTATAAAATAGTATAAAAATACTATATTTCGTATAAAAATAAAGTATAAAAATAAATACTTCGTACGTATTTCTAGTTCCTTCTATTTTGAATCACTGTGTTATCTTATTAATTCAATAAAATATAATATTTTTTCTCAAGTTCTTTCAAAACAAAAAACAAAACGAAGTTAACATGACAATCAAAAAACTGTCACAGAAAAAATCACTTTTTTTCATAACTTCGAAAACTGACTCCTACAGAACTGCCAGCATGGTTGTCGTTAAAAGAAGTTATTAGAAACTTCTTAGGAAAACATAAAAGTCCCAATAATAAAGATACCTTAATACATAAAAGGTAAGCATGCTGCTCCGCGCACAGTATCGCTCAAACTGTAATTATTTTTTAAGGTGCTTTTACAACATATACTGTCCTGATGTTCATCCTAAAAGTATGCACATAACTAGATCTAACTACTTCTTTTTTTCATCCTTTTATAAATAAGTTTTGACGTATTTAATGAATTTCTTTTGATGGATTGCACCAAAAAAAAATAATTGTATAATACGCGAAACGACGATACGTGGATCATATAAAATATTATTTTCTTAGGAAATGCTCATCGACTTGCAGCAAATAGCGCCAAATGTTTCTGTTGGTAACTTAAAGAACCTTATCTCCTTTGGTCTAGCCGTACAAGCCGCTGAAGCGACAATAAATTTGCCTGATTTTCCGCTTGATAATCTGCATCTAGCAGCGCGCATAATGGTAAATTTGTTTTCCTTTTAAAATTGCAAAATTTAATAAAGCAAATGTATCATCCTTCAACAGAATTCAAATCCAGCTCTAACAGTTCACGATGTCATTGTGTTGCTCTATCCGTATCAAACCACGCTAAAAAAAGAACACATTGATCGTATCAAAAATCTTTTGGATTCATTAATAATCAACACAAAATCAAGTTTTTCTGTGCAACGCATCACAGCACAAAAGCAAAGCGAAGCTTCCAATATTGTCCATTTTAATATGGATAGTGTTAGCATTTTGGTGCCTGGTGGACATAAGCATCTCACAGCTACTGCGTCATCCAAGGCCTTTGTCGACTTGGATCATCAACGTAATGTTCTGGCAGCTATGATTCAAGCAATTGCTGTGAGCGATATCTGTCTAATTGGTACATTTTTAGTTTTTAATGTACTATCTATTTATTTTATTTATTTTTTATTTTATTGAATGCAAAGTCATTTTAAAGCCAACCAGGGCCAATTAAATTATTTAATTCGACAGTTTAAACAAATTGTTCTCCTTCGCAGGTCAAAAAGGTGTTGGCAAAGCTATGCTCAGCCATCAGCTGCTACATTTGTTGCATCAATCTGTGGAGCCTATGGTGCTCTATGAAGACATGACTTCACGTGATTTAGTCCAACAACGCATCACTACCGCTGAAGGTGATACTGTGTGGCGTGATTCTCCACTGGTACGTGCAGCAAAAACTGGCGCTGTAGCGTTACTGAACGGGCTGAATCGCTTACACAAAAGCACAGCTACCGTGCTGCAGAGGTTGAAATATAATTTAAAATTTTTATTTCAATTTTAACATTTACCGCATGCCTATTTTATCCCACAGACTCATACACGATCGGGAGCTACAGCTTTGCGATGGCACGATTTTGCTACGTCACGATCGTTACGATGCTTTGCTTAAAGGGGGGCTTACCAAGCTCGAGCTCAGTGAGCGTGGTATTTTAAAAATACACGATTCCTTTCGTTTGATAGCTTTGGCAGAGCCTCCAAATCTTGCATCGCCTACCCAAAATTGGCTTACTCCAGAAATCTTGAGTTTGTTCCTATTTCTCGAAGTGCGTCCGCTGCAGCAGTCGGAAGAGTTTGAAATTATACACAAATTATATGGCGACATTGATGAAAGCATACACAAAGTTATCAAACTATCGCACATACTGCGTGAGTCAACAGATCCCACGATGCAAAACTTAGCTGGTACTCTGTCTACCCGCCAGCTCTTGAAGATTGCCAGACGCATGTCTGCTTATCCTACAGATAGCCAAGATAAAAATGCTTTAAATTCGGTTTATGACATCATACAAAATACATTCCTGGCCAAGTTTATGCCTGCCCTGCCACGTGCTGCTCTTGAGAATTCCATACAGAGAGCTGGCATCAAGAAGCCTTCAGAGACACGACACTCGACCGCAAGTCGTAAAATCAGTATTGAAGGCGATGTGCTCAAGATAGGCAACACTCAAATGAAATTGCTTTCTACCACGGAGGAGTCGAAAGTGCCGAGCACTTTGTTTTATGATGTGCCACAACATATTGCCTTGTTAGAGCGTCTGCTGCAGGTTTGTGCCTGATCAAATTTTAGTAGGTATTATTTTTCAACATTTTCCCCATTACTTGCAGGATTTCCTTATTGGCGATCATCTACTTTTGGTGGGCAATCAAGGTGTGGGCAAGAATAAGCTCATTGACAAGTTGCTGCAGCTGATGAATAAACCACGTGAATATCTGCAGCTACATCGTGATACTACGGTACACAGTCTGACGGTTCAGTCAACGCTGCGCGACGGTCACGTAGTCTACGAGGATAGCCCGTTGGTGAAGGCTGTCAAGACTGGCCATATACTAGTCATAGATGAGGCGGATAAGGCACCTGTTAATGTTACTTGCATTTTACGTACGCTGGTCGAGAATGGCGAAATGATGCTTTCCGATGGACGTAAGATTGTTGCTGCCGGTGAGGGCAAAGCTGCTCGAAAGGAGAATTCGGCACAAGAAATCATTGAAACGCATCCTGATTTTCGCGTTTTTGTACTAGCCAACCGACCAGGTTTTCCATTTTTGGGCAATGATTTCTTTGCTTCACTGGGCGATGTCTTCAGCTGTCATGCCGTGGACAATCCTTCACCCGATTCGGAAATTTTCCTGCTGCAACAATACGGTCCTTCGGTGCCTAAAAAAACGCTTGCCACCTTGGTTAATGCCTTCGGTGAGCTACGCAGCATGGCAGATGAGGGTTTGCTAAACTATCCCTATTCCACACGCGAGGTGGTCAATATTGTTAAGCATCTGCAAAAATATCCCAATGAATCTATGTCGGAGTTAGTGGGCAATGTGCTTGATTTCGACAAGTATTCACCGGAGGCCTTAGAGCAGGTAACGCAGGTTTTGGCCAAGCATGGGCTGTCCATAGAAGCGTACGCCAAAAATGAACTCTACGTGCTGCGCAAGAAGAAGGAAATTCAGCTGACAGTGGAACGCAAGAGCGGCTTGGGTGTGTCAGGTTTGTTGTTGGCATCTTAAGGCGAGGGGCAGGGGGTGGGTTAAAGTTGAGAGGTCTTTATATTTTTTAAACTTTTTTGTAGGACCGAAATACGGCAAGGTAGATCCTAAAAATGAGCCACACGTTGGCGGCAACACTTGGGCTGGCGGTACTGGTGGGCGTGACACGGCTGGTTTAGGCGGCAAAGGCGGACCATATCGTCTCGATGCTGGCCATAAAGTTCACCAACTGTCCGACGAGGAAAAGGATGACATTCCAGAAGAAGTAAAACGTGCTGCTCGCGAAATGAATCGCAAGGCTTTTGAGGAGAAGCTGAAAGAGATACGTATGTCGGCGCATGACCACAAATTATATGTTGAATTTAGCAATCCGATACGCAAGCAAGTGCAGCAGTTAAAGGCTGTAATGGATGCTATGCAAACGAAGAGCAAGGAACGTCAATGGCAGAAATATCAGACACACGGCGAGTTGGACGATACGCGTCTAATTGAGGGCATTACAGGTGAGAAGAATATTTATCGACGACGTGCTGAGGCAAATCCTTGGGCGGATCATGTGCAGGAAAAGCCAAATAGATTAAAGCTAGTAGTGGACGTATCTGGTTCCATGTACAGGTCAGTCAAAAAAAGTTTTTAAATGTTTATTGTTAGTAAAGCTTTACTGCATTATTCTGTATCACGAAGAAGCACACCAACGATGAGAAAGACACGAAAAGCAATACTTTCTTCCATACAAAATTGTATTACTTCTCGTGTCTTTCTCATCGTTGGTGTGCATGTTCGTGATACAGAATAATGCAGTTAATGTCTGTTGCGATTCAATGCAGATTCAATGGCTACGATGGTCGGCTGGATCGTGAATTGGAAGCTGTTGTTATGGTCATGGAAGCATTTGAAGGTTATGAGAAGAAGATCGTTTACGATATTGTCGGCCATAGCGGCGAAGGATGGGAAATACCATTTGTTTGTGCTGGAAGCCCGCCAAAGACCGATAAAGAACGTTTTGAAACCATAAAAATGATGCATGCGCACTCCCAATTCTGTTGGTCAGGCGATAGCACTGTGAAAGCAACAAAAGAAGCTGTCAATACGCTTAGCGAAGAAGAATTCGATAACTCAATTTTGGTGGTGCTCAGCGATGCCAATCTACAACGTTATGGCATACACCCAAAAGACTTGGCCACAGCGTTGATGAAGGGTGAACCCAAGGTTAAGGGACACGTTATATTCATAGGAAGCTTGGCGGAAGAGGCAGACGAGTGAGTGTTTTGTTTTTCTTTGTAGTTGAAATCGGATGGTTTTCTAATGCTTTTTCCTTTTAACAAATGTTTAGAATCAGCAAACAAATGCCTGCTGGTCACAGCTACGTCTGTATGGATCTGACAAGCTTGCCGCAAATATTGAAACAAATTTTTACCTCATCGCTGTTATGATAGAGCTGTTATTGAGATTTCTAGATAAATTGTAACTAGTTTTTTAATTGTGTAAGTGAAATGTTAAGCTTTCTACTTTTTAAACATTTTATTTAAAACTATTTTAAATGTATCATTGATTTTTAAAGAAATATATTTTTTATATTTTAATCTAATAAATTTTAACTTCTAAATTAGTTTCTTAAAAGAGGCATTTAAAAAAAAGCTAGTATGCAATACTTTTAATATAAATGACTTAATATAGCATATAGCATTTTAAATTAAGATTTTATAAGAGCATTAAATAAGGCGTTCACCAAACTCACAATTTAGAAGTTTTTTAACTAAAACTATTGTTTATAACTGAATTTTAGTAACAGTTTTTAAACTTTACTACAGTTACTACAGTTAGTAAAACTTTGGTTTGAAAAATAATTTTATATAAAAACAATTGATTTAATGTGTGAATTTTATAGTGATAATAATCGATTTAACACATTTAATTTAAAATTTTAAAGCTATTTTTTATTTCTATGTTTAATATTTTGTGAATGACTTTATACTTAATTTAAAAAATAACAAGTATGCATTTCTAAATATTGTTTAAGTTAAAAGAAAATACTAACATTATGCTTAACATAAAAGTAGTTATTTTATATGTACAATTTTTTAAAATCTTCATTCTTTTCAAAACAAGACAAATACGTTCACACACTCGCATGCACAGACTAGGAAATACATACAAATTAGTTGAATTAAACAACTGCCACAACACAGACAACACGCACACAATTGGACTGACGTAGAGGCAATAAAACTTAGGCACTAAATTTAAAAATAATCCAAAATAAATAACTTTGTTTGAGGCTCTTTGGAAGCAGCTGCTGCAGATGACGCTAATGTTGCTACGTGTTCTGTTCATTTGGCGCCACTACCACCCAATCCTCAACTTCACTGCTGACCAGCTCATGTTGTATGGCAGAGTCATCATGTTGATTCTGCTGCTGCTGCGTCTGCGTGGCTGGCGAGGTAGCTGCATTTTGTTGCTGCTGACTCGAACGTATCTTCTCGAGTTGTTGTTTCAAATTGTTGTACAAATCGAGCAGCTCCTCCTGCAAAGTGTTTAATATTAGTATTGTAAATAAATTTCATACTTTGACTTGGCTTTTACCTTCTCACTCATTTTCTTGAGCAATTCTTGTTTTTCCTGTCGTTCCACTGGATCCATTTGTGCCAAAAGCTTCTCTTTAAGATCTTGCGCATAGTAAAGTTTTGTGTCTACCCGCAGATACTCTTTGGCTAATCTACGATGTTCTTCGTAGATTTCTTGTGACTGTGCATTGCCAGGTATTGGCTGCTCTGGCTGCAATTCGGGATCGAGTATTTCATGCAGCGACTGATCTGGACCATCATTGTCGCTATCGTCTTCATCGGGTTCATTGTTATTGCTGTGGTTGCTATTGCCTATAGTTTGTGGCATCATCGGCTTGGCGTCGGTGACAGTGAGACGTTCTTTGCCATCGCTTTTAGCTGTTCAGAAAATAGAGAAATTATTTTTAAATATTTTTTTTAACTACACAAGTTTTATTAAATAACAAGAATATTTTCAGAATGCATGCAAAATGGAATATATTTTTGTAAAAAAGATGCCTACTGTAAATAATCCAACAGCTGTGCAGATCGGTTTGTTGTGATGAGATTAAAGTTGTTGAATCACACATTTTGTTATTTGTTAGTTTATATTTTTTTTTTTCAAAGTTTAACTTGTTTAAAGAGTACAAAAAAAAAATTAACAAATCTAAGCTAAGATTTCAAAAAATTAGGTCTCTTATTATTATATGGAAACCCTTAAAATATTGGAAAACTATAGGATTTACAAAAGGTCAAGTTAAGCACCCTCAAACAAATACAGGAAAAATATCATTAATGAAACTAAATGGATATATATCTATTATTTTATAATTCTAAAAAATATATAATTTTTTTTAATTATACTAAATGGCTTTTAAGATTAGAACAATAATTATGTATCGGAAAGTACTGTTTAGTTTCGCGATAATGAAATTGTTTTCTTCGAATTAAATATATGTGAGTTTTAGTGTCATAATTAAGAAATTTACAAATTCGAAATTGATTGGTTTTATCCGATTACTATTATATTACCGGTCACACTGAAATATGGCCAATTAAATTTTAGAAAATTAAAGTTATGCTACTTTTACAGGTAGTTTGAACCTTCAACAATATATGCTGAAAATATGTCCTAATGTCATAATGAAATAACTCCCAAGGAATTAGGGTTTATTTCGAAATTTTAACTTCAAAGTTTTTACGAAATGAAATTTTGAAAATGAAATAACTTCAAAATAAATTTTAGTTTATTTTTCTTTTTTATTGTCCTTGGGTATTGGCAATTATTTAATAATTAACACCAAACTAAATGTCCTGATTGGGGATCGCTCTACAACAAGGATAATTTATCTTCTGAATATGAAGTAGACAAATTAGTAACAGTTTTTTATTTTGGGAGTAATACAGGGTTATTTATTTCGGGTTTCGGAAAGTATCGCACTTTACGAGAAGATTATGATCGCGATAATCGTCATACTGAGCGAACAATTTCCAATATAGTGAAGAAATTTGAAGAAAGTGAATTGGTGACTGATATTTTAAGGCCTGTTCATCATCGTATAAAGACCCAAATTTGTCAATTCCACGGCGCGCTCAGCAATTGGGGTTGTCTAACGGCTCGTTACGGCGTATTTTGAATTTAGCTTATGCATAGACGGCGCATATTGGAACAATAAGCATTAAATGCTGATTTTTCAAAGTAAATTTTTGGGCGATGAGGTCCATTTCGTGCTCGGTGGATACGTTTTTTTAAAAAAAGGTTCAAGGAGCAACCTTTACAGTCAATTTTAAGCGCTGAGGCCGTATTTTAAACGATTTTTTTTGGCTTGATATTAAAAATATGGATCTGGACGATCAGTCCTTTTTCACGCGGAATTGGAAAAAAGAGTTTTAATTTTTAAGATAAAGCTCAAGAACATTTTGGAAATTTTTGATGCAAATTTTTTGATAAAACTTTGATGAACAAATTTGCATTTTTTCATGGAGAAATTTCTTGGAAGACTTATTTCGCGATCCAATTGGCCTTCGAGATCGTGCGATTTGACGCCTCTGGACTTTTGTCGGTTAGGCTACGCAAAAGATCGTGTTTACGAGAACTAACCTCAAACTCTTTACGAATTAAAAACCAACATTCGTCAACTCATGGCCGAGCTAGTACCCGAGTTGTGCGGGAATAATCGTCGAAAATTACCTCAAAAGGATTGAGTCCTGCAAAAAATACTGTGGAGGACATTTGAATTATACTGTATCCCTGCAAACATTTTCAATTGCCTCAGAATTACCAGCGAATCGCTTGGAAGATGACAATCTCCGGCAAGCTTATTTGGGAGTCATCTGGGTATCGCTGACTGTAAGCAAGTGAGGCCATAAAAGCGATTCACCGGGAAGATTAGCAAACAAATCTCCTAAAGGATTAGCGATTCGCTGAAAAGAGTCTCAATCGAATTGCTTAGAGAAGTCTTTAGCAATTCCCGGAAAGACTCACACGAATCGGCAAAAGGGGTCTTAAGCGATTCGCCAACAAGAGTGGCAAACAAATCGCTTTTAGGGTTCCTTAGCGATTTGTTGCGAAGCGTAGAATGGGCATTCATATTCAGAATTTTAAGTACAACTAAATAACGACAAAAGAATGCATTCAATGAATGCAAAATTGATTTATAAATAACATTTTTAATTTACATTCATTTTTTAAAAAAATAATTAATTATTCATTTTCGTTATTCCAAATAGTGAATCAATTTTTTTTATTCATTTAAATGCAATTCTGAAAGAATGCAATTCACAAAGAATTTCAGAATTTGCTATTATTATTTTTTTTTCATTATTAATTTTTTATTCGTTATTCATTTTTTATTCATCATTCATTTGTTATTCATTATTAATTTTTTATTCATTATTAATATATTATTCATTATTAATTTTTTATTCATTATTAATTTATTATTCATTATTAATTTGTTATTCATTATTAATTTGTTATTTATTATTAATTTTTTATTCATTATTAATTTTTTATTTATTATTAATTTCTTAACCATTATTAATTTTTTATTCATTATTAATTTTTTATTCATTATTCATTTGTTATTCATTATTAATTTTTTATTCATTATTAATTTTTTAATCATAATTCATTTATAAACCTTTTCTAATTTTTTATTCATTATTAATTTTTTAATCATAATTCATTTGTTATTCATTATTAATTTTTTATTCAATTTAAATTTTTTATTCATTATTCATTAGTTATTTTTTTTATTTATTATTGATTTGTTACTTGAATAAATCAATCAAGCCCCATATTATGCTTTCGAGACTATTTAAAAATGTGTCTCAGTAGTCACGGTGACTGCTGGGACACATTCGTTGAAAAGCCTGATTTTATATGCCGTTGTTTATAACTTAATTTACTTTTCTGACCCAAAACGAAATAGTTAAAGCTTTTTTATGTCTTTATGCTTACACATTTATGGGACATCCACTGAGCGTTGGTTCAATATAAAAAAAAATTGCAACATCTTATAAATTCGACAATGCTTCATTGAAACAAGGCAATTTAAACTACTCTGTACTGTACTCAAGAGACAGTGGGCAGAAATTGAATGTTGACCCTAATATATGATTTTAATTATCCCGCAAGTCACAAAGACCTGTCCTATAAGTCACAGTTTGTAATATTTTTCTACTTTTTCTACAAAGGTAAGCATATTTATTAAAAAGGCAGAAGAAGCTGACTTGAATATTTAAATGGTTTGGCTAAAAAATTCTTCTTTGAGTGCTCAAAGGTAGATAAGTGTGAGTTTTCAGTGTCCCAGTAGTCACATACATTTAAATAATAGTAACACAAAACATAGAAACTGTTTGGATTTTTTTTTAAATTAATCAGGTGTATTATGGAAACCGACAATTGTCCGAATAGGTTTTTAAATTGACACAGATTTCATTTTGGTTTCATAGAAATCGATTATCGAGTAAGAAACACAAAACCAATTTCAAAAATGAAACCAGTTTCTTAATTGATAACACTGTGCGGCACGGAAATCTGTATTTAATAATTTCAACATTTTTCACATCATTTTAATATGACGAGTCTCGTGGTAACATCAGTTTTGCCACTTTACTGAAGACTTTAGTACATAAAAAATTTTTTAATTACTCCAGATATGCACTCATTTGCATGTTGATAACTCTTGAACCATTAAGATTTTCATTCTTCTTGTATTCTCAAAGTTATTTCTTGTATTCTGGCCAACAACTTTGCTGAACAAATATATACGAAAAAATCGTTTTAAATTGTCTTTAAACTTTAAATAAGCCACATATGTCTTGCTCGCTTTCAACGCTTCAAAGCAAATAATGTTACTTATACGCAATGTTGTTAGAATTTTTTGTTTGACTTTAAGCAAGACTTTTTGTAAGACTCACTCGATAAGACCCACTGGAAGCGATTTTTTCTTATTAATTTGCTCAGCAAAGTTGTTGGCCAGAATAATAGGAAGAACTGAAGAAATCAAAATGAAAATCCTATAGCTCAAGAGTTATTAACATGAAAATAAGTGCATATCGTGAGTAATTTTTGATATATCTTAAAAAAAAATTTTGTTCTAAAATGTTCGGTAAAGTTGTAAAACAAATGTCACCGCGAGATTCCCCATACCAAAATTAAGTGAAAAAATTTGGAATTATCAAATACGGAGAAAAAGGGTAAAAAGCGCACAGTGCAATCAGCTTCTATGGCACCGAAATGAAATCTGTGTCAATTTCAAAACCGATTCTGACAATTGTCGGAATATTACACAAAAGTTATTTATCTGTTTAAAAACAATAATTCCACTGCTTTATAAGTTATGATGACATCGTTATAACTCATACTTTGTCAAATTTTGGAGTCAAATGTCCCAGTAGTCACAATGGAATACCATATATAATTATTTCGAATATATGCATACAAGATGTATGGGTGGGATGATTTAATGAAATGAAGGTAGTAGTCCAGTGCGACGGACTCCAAAAATATCTGTTAATATACTCTAAAAGTTTCAGACCGAAATATAAAATATTTTTATAGATACGGCACAGAGGTTATGTTATACAATATATTATAACGTGTCAGTTCGAAGTTCACTCAATATACGTTGTACAAGCGTCAGAAGAATAGAAAAACAAAACAAAAATAATTATCCTTTTGCCTCGCAGCTGTTTCATGCGCACCTATTGAAAAGTATAGGCAGCGTCAAAACGAACGCTGAGGTAAAGCATGAATATTTTTGTTTTTTTTTTATTCTCCCGAAGCTTGTACAACGAAACTTTGTCAAAAAAAAAAAAAAATGAAAATAAATTATTTTTTGCTAAAAGTAAAGTATGTCAAAAAAACTATATATATAAAAGTGGATGTATGTGGGTATGTATGTATTTACAACATATATAGACTCAAAACCCGCTGAACCGATCTTTATGAAATTTTCAGGGAAATTGAAACATCTTGAGAGTGATCCTGGGAAGTTTGGTGTTGATTGGACAAGGAGCCGTGATACCTCCCATACAAAACAAATTTACTCTATCGCCCACAAACCATAAAAATGCTATATCTGTGTCAACAAGGAATAACGACTAAACTCAAATTATCGTAAAAAACGATATTTTTACTGTAATAACTCCTACCTTTTTTCTAAAATATATGTAACAATACAAACGGTAATAGGTGCAGAATTAAGTGGTTATCAATTCTGTGCAAAAAATTGTTTCCTGCATTCTCTCAAAGATTGGCAATGAAGAAAATGCCATATCGCTTTTTTACGATATTTTGAGTCTAGTCGTTATTCCTTGTCGACACAGATATATCAGACGATTTTGGTTGTAAAAAACTAAAATTTTGTTTATATGGATACTATCGGAAACTGTACTGAAAATGGGCGTGGTCGCACTTTATATGTGACTACTTTTTCGAAATCATGTCAATTACTGAGTTGTACAAGTTTTAACAGAAAACTATACATATAAATGTTGCCACGCCCATTTTACGGCCCACAAATCAATGGAACTTCTCTATATAAGGCGGTTTTGATCGAATAAAACTAATATTTGGTAGTTTAGTTCATATGTTTACTAGGTCGCAATATATTTACGCCCACTTTTCGAAATCATGCTAATTCCTGAGATGTTCACGTTTTGATAGTGAAAAATTGGTACGGGACCAAGTGCTGTTGACACGCCTACTTTTTCCGCTACTACTTTTTCTTTATAAAAAAATGAATATATCTATGTCTTAATATAAAAAACGCGTAACTCGTTTTTTTCCGAAATCACGTTTTTAGCATATTCTAGTATATCACTCTCAAATAAACCTACATATCTTAAAAAAATCAGTGCGCTATGATTGCAAATTCGTAGCCTATTTTATATAAAAACTGCATTTAAAAAGTTTTTATATCCAAAGTTTTGCAGATTTTATTCAGTTTTTCCCCTCTCCTGTATAGAAATAAAAAATTAAGTTACGCCTTTTCTTTATTAAGCCATCGATATGTATGTGTGTATATCACGTAGACACCGAAACCGCTGAATCAATTTTTAAGAAATTTTTAGGGAAACGGTAGCAAAGTCGTGAGAATGTTCTTGTGAAGTCTGGTGCTGATTGGAAAGAAGGGCGTGGCACCTCAAATATACTCCAAAATTTTCAATATCGAATAGCTTTGGAATAGTAGGTCACACAGCATCGGAATTAGTTTCGTGAAACTTTAGAAAGTTATATGCATACCAATGATAGTTTTTGCATTGGAAAAGGAGGCGTGGCACCTCCGAAACAGTCCGAATTTGCTTTATTGAATAGCTTTACAATTATAGAGCTCACAACCTCGGTATTCGGTATTCGACCACAATTTACACGTGCCGTTCCACTAATAACATTTTATGGGCGTCAAACAAGTGGGCGTGGTAGTAACGCGCCGGGTTTCAGCTAGTTAAAAAAAATTAAAAATTGGGAAAATATCGAAACAAAAATTAATAATAAAGCAGATTAACAGTGACATAGGCGCACCAAGAGTACATTTTTCACACAAGAACTTATTGCGAAATTTTTTCTGTAGGCTAGCAGCGACACCTAGCGTGAATAAAAACGTCAAAAACATAAATTTTGCATACGATTTTTACATTGAGCTAAAATCCTAGCTCGATTTGATGAACTTATATTGAAGAAATATCAGCTTGAAGTTGAAAAGTGTGTAAAATTCACACAAAGAATCGATGAAGGTTAATTAAAATGCATATAAAAACTTAATTTCTTAAAATCGGCTTATCTAAATGTATACATATCCTGAAAACTGCTATCCTGGATGTAGTATATTATACATAGGGACAATTTATTTTTTGCACTATGACAAGTTGTTGTTTATTGTGTGAACGCGTCGTACGATTTTTTCCCACCAGTCCTACGATGTCCCAACAGTCACAATTTCTACTTTCTATAGAAACTTTCTTGTAGAAACCAAACTTGGTGCTAATTTTTAGTTTCTGTTGAAGTCTATTTGAGCATTTCATAGCATAGTAAAAGACATCTGGCTATGTATAGTGTTTGGACCAAAATCTCGATTGACAGTGCAGAAGGCGGAGGTGAGGCATTTTTATTTTAACCAATGAAATATCACCTAAATATTTATGAGCTATTTTTTTCGGTAAAAATTTTATAAGTCTGTTCATAATCTATTGTTAAATATCTATTCGATCAGTATATAACATCAAAATACAAAGCTAAAGGTCTAAACATTAAGGATTCTGGAGTAAACTGTCCCACCAGTCACTATGGAAAGCCCCATTAGTTTTGTTTGGTATATCATATGAGCTTATTTTCGAATTTATTTTTTCAATAAGTGACTTTAAAAAACCTATAATTTGCTATATTTGCGGAATATTTTGGTAATTTTTTATTAAAAAATTGATGTACGAGTATCTATATATTCGCTTAGGCGCTTTGTATTGCCAACCGTGTTTTTATTTACTTTGGTAACAATTATGTACCAAATTTTTTCACCTATGAATTTTCAATAATTAACTTAAATTTTAACACTTTCAAAGCGGTTGCTTCATGTTATGTTGTCGATTAAATTCACTTTAAAAAAAAAACAAAAGTTCACTCTGCTCTGTTGTTATCATCAAACACCGTTATGTAAATTGTTTATTTAACCATGAAAACAATTGCATTTTGTTGCATTCCGGATTTTGTTTTTTTTTTAATGTGGTAAAGTATTTTTAAATACTATGACACACAAAATAAAAGAAAAAACGACAACTAATAAAATTAATTTTCTGTCAGTATAACAACTAATAAATCTTTGAGAAATTGGCTGGCGTATCCGCTAGTTTGCGCGCATCCAACAGATGTAAACGTTTTGCACATTAACACAACAGCGCTCGAACGAAGACTGAAACAGATTCTCACAAAGTTTGGGCAACGGTACAAAATGCTCCTACAGATTGCGAGATACTCAGATACAAAAACAACAGCATCTAACAACGAAATTATTGGCAAGGGGGACGCACGGAGGCCAAGGAGTGGAGGAGTCGCAACTCTGAAAAATTCTTAGCGACTGAATGAGCACGAGTTCTTTTGGGATTTTTCATCAACGTTTTGTTTTGACCGAAAATACTATTATTAAGGCAATGCACAGTGGGACCAAATTCAAGTTAAAAATTCTTAAATAAATGCACGTAAAATTTTAATTAGTCTCATTAAAGCAAAAATGTAGCAAAATGACACTTTTATGAGGCATAATATTAAGAATATTTGTTTGCATTTGTGAATAAATGGGTACGAAACTGAATTAGAATTTGAAGCCATGAAGTGTTTATAAATGAATCATATGCAAGATCTTTGTTTGTTTAAAAAAATAAATCATTAAATGTGGCAGCATCATAAATTTAAATGTTGCCACTTTGAATATGTTTATGGCTAGGAATCATTAAATTTGCAAAAAATAATTCTGTTCAATTTAATATCCTTTTTTCGCATTTACAAAGGAGGGTTTTGACACGAGTTAAATCAATATTTTTATGAGACATTCGTAAAAAAATTTATATTTAAGGTTTTTTAAAGGTAAAATTTTGGCCACTTAGGCTTTGTCTTTTTTTGTATTGTCTAACATTTCTTAACCCTTAACTGATACACCTAAAAAAATGACACTAACAGTACATCTGGTTACAGGGACCACACCAACTAAAAATGCTAAAAAACACAAATTTAGTTAGAAATTCATGTTGTTTTTTTAAGAACGGCATAAAAGAACTTGTTTTCCTATTTAGAAAGAATTTTGTGAATTATTTTAAATATTTGAATAAAATTGAATGGAATTTTGATTTGAAAAATAAGAGAAATCATTTTTTGTTTTTTTGTTGTGGTCCCACAGACCAGGTGTACTAGTTAAGGGTTAAATAACATTTCAAAATTTGTGATTTTGTTGATATGTAATTGGCTATTTTAAAAAGATATTTTCTAATAAAATTTTTGTTGACTGAAGAATAATATTTAAAACTTTTTTTGGTGGACTGATTAATATTTGAGAATTTTTGTGAGTTGTGGAAGAAAATTGAAAGATAAATTTATATAAAAATAATAAAAATCTTTTGAAGTTTTTAGTTAGAATTTCTTGGTATGGCCCAAATAAATATTTCTTTAAGAGACAAAATTTCCAGGAATATTTTATGTTCTGCTGTTTTCTGCATTTCATCATGGTTCTCAGTAAAAAGTAAATCATGCTTCACACAGTTCACTGTTCCGTTTTTCGAACGTCACGATATTATTACTTTTTTATGCTTTTTCATTTGACTTTTTTATCTTCATTTTTTCACTTTCGTTCGTTCGAACAGCTGCTTAAAACTCAATAAATGGCTAAAAAATCGCTGCCAGATTCTCCAAAAAGATTAATTATTGTAAAATTTGCAGCAGGTGAATGTTTTGCATCTGCGGGATATCCCGTTATATGTTATAAGACAGAATATTTTTTATTTTTTTTATTTTTTTTCTGTATTGCTAAACAATAAATTTAAAAATCCAAACTGTTGCTTTATAAATCTTCTCAACGGTTGCCAAATAAATTTTGTTTAGTCAGCTGCTGCCGTAGATTCTACAACAAATTGTCGCATCGGCAACACTTTGTTCTGTTGCTGTAATGCAAATGCTGTCTGTTCTTATAAAGCAAAATGTTTGTTTAAAATTTAAATAAAAATATCTACCGAATGAGTCATTTTGAGCTGAACTGAAGCAAGAACGACGAGCAGAAGCAGTAGCAGCAGCAGCAGTAACAACAATAAAAGTAGCAACAGCAATAAAATAGCTGCCACAGGCGTTGATGTATGTAGAGCAAAAGTTCACCTCTCCTAACCCCTTACAAACGACAGTGGAGCAATTAATTTATAAAAACGATTTCCTAAACGATCACATCTGTTAAAACTATTCCTTTCCCGCCACACACTTGCAAACACACGCGCACACCTACATCATGAGCAACCATATTAAACAGAACAAAAGCAAAAAAGATATAAAAAAAAAAAAAAAAATTAAACAAAAAATTAACTAAAAATGATTTGAAAAGCACTCAGATTCCGAAATTTGAATGCTCATCGATGTGTATCTGCACTCAGACAGTGGGTCAAATTGGTCAATTTAAAATTAAAAATAGATGAATTTTCTAGCAAGATGCGCACTCTATCATAATTGCCAAAATCTTGTGAAAATTTTCGATCCCGAAGTTCTGAGCGGTCTGTCTAGATATTTTCGTTTCGTTTATATTTCGTTTAAATCCTTTATTTAACTAAAAAAAGTTTTTTTGCATAGAGCATCGTCACGTCATCGTTCACGTCATTTCGATCACGATTCGGATTTCATTTCTCCGAATTGCTTAAAATTTTGACAGTCGATAGACAAACATTAAAAACGATGAAATCCGAAATTTTCGTTTTTTAATGCATATTTGAAGAGTACAAAAAGAAATATTTTGGATTTTGGGTTGGCTTTATCAAATTGATAACGTTACTTTGTTTAGGTGATAGTCGTGGTTTTTACAATTTTTTTTTTAAATTCAAAATCCAGAGTATGTTTGAAATATAACAGGTAAGGTGTAAAACATCAATTTAATTTACTCGTTATTCTGCAACTTATAAAGGTTTTTTCAATTTTCTATGAAATTTTAAAAGGTTTTACTGTTGTCATAAGCTACTTCGTATAGGAGATAGGCGAGGTTATTATAAGATTTTGTCTAGTTTCAAACTTAGAATAAGTATTAATGGGGTAGGGGCTATTTCGCAGAATTTCAAAATCTTGAAAATAAATCTTGAAAAAAATCTTGAAAACAAAATCTTGAAAAAAAGTCAAACTCAAAATCTTGAAAAACCTACATAGTATGTATTTTTTAATTCTAGCGCGCAAATTCTATGTGTAGGTTTTTCAAGAATTCTCTATTATAAATCTTACACTATTTCGAAAAGTGATATAAATTGAAAAATGTTTAAATATGTCATAATTCGAAAAATGTTAAATTCCAAAAAATTTTCAAAATTTTGACCAAGTGTCAAATTTCGATTGCAAAAAATTGTCAAATTTAAAAAAACATGTGAAATTTTAAAATAGTGTTATATTTTAAAAAGTGTCAAATTTCGAATAAGTGTCAAATTGAACAAATAAGGGAATGATTCTACTTTAGAGTCCACACTCCAATTTTTTTTCAAATATTTTTATTATAGTTTTTTCTAAATGACCTCTATATTTATTATGTTGACTTTATATGATTTAAATACAAATTCTAAAGTTTAAATTTTTATTATATGTATTTGGACCTTCTAAACTCTAATATAAAAAAGCACGCTCGCAAGTAGTTTAAAAGATAAAATTCGTGAGAAATTATCATACTTTTGCCAAAATTTGACAAAATCTTGAAAAAAAGTCAAACTCAAAATCTTGAAAAACCTACATAGTATGTATTTTTTAATTCTAGCGCGCAAATTCTATGTGTAGGTTTTTCAAGAATTCTGTATTATAAATCTTACACTATTTCGAAAAGTGATATAAATTGAAAAATGTTTAAATATGTCATAATTCGAAAAATGTTAAATTCCAAAAAATTTTCAAAATTTTGACCAAGTGTCAAATTTCGATTGCAAAAAATTGTCAAATTTAAAAAAAACATGTGAAATTTTAAAATAGTGTTATATTTTAAAAAGTGTCAAATTTCGAATAAGTGTCAAATTGAACAAATAAGGGAATGATTCTACTTTAGAGTCCACACTCCAATTTTTTTTCAAATATTTTTATTATATGTATTTGGACCTTCTAAACTCTAATATAAAAAAGCACGCTCGGAAGTAGTTTAAAAGATAAAATTCGTGAGAAATTATCATACTTTTGCCAAAATTTGACATTGTTGTTTTCGAAATTTGACACTTTTTCCGCTTTTTCTCAAAATTTTACACTTTATTCGATATAACAACTATTTTAAAATTTCAAGATTTTTCAAGATTTTTTTCAAGATTTATGCATATTTTTTTTCTTCTAGATTTTTGTTTTAAGATTTTATTTTTTCAAGATTTTTTTTTTTCAAGATTATTTTTTTTAAAGATTTTGGTTGTTTCAAGATTTTGGCATTCAAGCATTCGGCCCGATCGCGTATTAGAGATTAAACGCTTCTTTATAAAATTTCAAGTTTTGCACGTTGGGCCAGAAATTTGGAAAAGTGGCCAAAAACCATACCTTGGCGTTGCATAGACACAATTAAGTAAATAAACCTTGGTGCAGAATATTTGGAACAAGATATTTTTAAAGCACGATGGAAAAAGTGGGCGGGATTTGGCAAAGGAGCGTGACACTTAAAATAAAATTTTGAATCTAGTCTAATTTATAATTTTTTGTGATAAAATTTTTTCCTTAATGAATTTTTTGAGTTAACTTACCTTATCTTTTAATATATTTTTAATATTAATATACAAACATTTCTAAAATCACAAAATTGGCATGGTAAAATTTCATAATGGTTAAATTTTCTGCTATATTATGCCTCAGGTTTCAATAAAAATGTGGTTTTTTATATTTTTTTGAGGTTTTGACCATAAAAGTTAACATTTTACTAATAGTGCACAGCTTAAATATGTCTAAAAATTGGCATTATTACACTCTCTTAAATTTGTGTTTTCAAAATTTTGACTTTTGGACAAAGAATGAATTTCGTGGCTCAGTGTGCATTGAATAAATTTTTGTAAGGTTTTGAGGATTATAAACCGATTTCATGCAATCACTTTGTCTGGAAGATCAGCGTTACTCTCATCTGACTTGGCTCATTTTTGTGGAATTTTACGGCTAGAAAACCCTACTTTTATTGTACAAGTTAATTTTTTTAAACAATTCACTGGACAATAATATTAGGCTTAAAAATAAAGTAAATACTTTTCTTTTGAATATTCATATTCACTTATAATCAGGGACCGTAAAGGTTATGATTTTCTTCAAAAAAGTCAACAAATAATCGTTATTTTTAGCCCGATTTTATTTCTATAAAAAAAGTTACAATTTGACTTTAATTTTTTAGACCAAAAATACAAATTAAAATTTGACATTTATTTTTTGATCAATCATAAAAGTTAAATTTGACTTTTATTTCTTCAATCAAAAATAAAAGTACAAATTTCATTTTTATTTTTTTCGATCAAAAATAAGTTACAATTGTACTTTTATTTTTTCGATCAAAACCAAATTTAAAATTTGACTTTTATTTTTCCGATAAAAAATACAGAATTAAAATTTTACAATGCTATTTCTTAATAACTATAATAAAAGTTTAAATTTTTAAAATAATTAATAGAGCATATTTTTTATTCTTTTACACCAATGTATATTGGTAACATTTTTGCACAGAAAAGAAAAATCATTGCCATCAATCTTCATATCGTTGCATTGTATCGCTTAGTTGCTTATCATTGCACATTCTGTTTTCATTTATTTCACAAAAGACTGGAACAGCCACTGCAAGCATATGATGTAGGAATTAAAATATGACTTTTACTTTTGATCGAAAAAATAAAAGTAAAATTTTAACTGTTATTTTTGATCGAAAAATAAAAGTCAAATTTTAACTTTTATTTTTGACCACAAAAATTTAAGTCAAATTTCATCTTTTACTTTTGATCAAAAAATAAAAAATCAAATTTCAATTTTTATTTTTGATCGAAATAAATTGATCAAAAAAGAACGATTATTTATTGACTTTTTTAAAAAGAATCAGAAAAATTAAAATCATTAACGATTATTATTCCTAAGCTTACAAGCGTTACTATTATTATTGATCGAAAAAGTAAAAGTCAAATTCTAGCTTTTATTTTTGACCTAAAAATATTAAAAAAGAATTTTAACTTTTATTTGTGATCGATATAAAATCGGTCAAAAAATAACGATTATATATTGACTTTTAAAAAAAAAATCAGAAAAATTTAAATCATTAAAGATTATTATTCCTTTTAACAAGGATCACATTGCTATATTCAAATATCGAATAGACTAATGCTTTTCATCTGAATTTTTGAATAGAAATTTCGAAAATAACTGTTATTTTCGGTTTCTGCTTATAACAGGTTTTTCTAAAAAAATTTAAAAATAATTCCACTAAAAATTCAGCTCGCTTATACACAAAAAAATTCAACTAACTGTGTTGCTTTAAAACTTCCACTTTCAAATTTTATAAAAATAAAAACAAACAAAAAAGAAATGAAAAGGTTGTTATTTTCTGTGATTTAGGATTATTTAAAAAAATAAAGTCATAAAAAGTGCAGAATTGCAGCTTTGATTTTTTTTATTTTTGACCTTTAGGTTGAACCACTGGATTGCAATATCAGGACTTTATTGCAATCTTATCCACAGAAGACTTCTCATATATCCTTAATAAAAATATCACATATACTCGCAACTAAAATATTCATTTGATTTTTCTTAAATTTTAAAAAGGTTGACATATATTTTGATCCAGATTTTAATACGTTCTCGCTTCGTTGAAATTTTGCACTAATTTAACACAAAATCTAATCGATTGAATAAAATTATACCATAGTTCAACGTCCAATAATTGTCAGTTGAACAAATAAGCTGTAATTTTATGACATGCATCATAAAGTGACATTCTTATAGCATCACTTTGTTTGTTATAAAAACATAAAATTTTCATATGAATATATTTTTAATGTTTAACTCTTCGCAGTTAAAAAATTAAAATCTATAAGTTTAAAATATGATTTGCGACAATATTTAAAAGAAAAACTATTAAAATATTGACAAAAAAATTAAAGAAAAACAAAAAAAGACAACAAAAATGGGTGCTAAACATGCTGGGCATGAGTGATTTATTGGAACAATCTTAAGGTGGTGATAGTGTTTAACTGACTCAGCTCATTGCTGGCTGCCATCTTTGATGTTTAGCTAGACTTTAAATCATCTGCAAGATGTTTGAAAAGTCACAATATTTTGATTTGTATAGTTCTATTTCTTGCAAATTTATCTGATAATAGCGATTGCCGAAAATTCACGTTTGGCATTAAATATATTTTTTGGTTTCTTGTGGAAAATGATTTGATTTCGCGAGTAAAGCAAATACACACGTTCATTTGTTGTATACAATGAAAGTAAGATAGTTTTCTGGGAACAGTGTTGTTCAATAACAATATTTGTTTGGCGGTAATGACAAAGAACTCTTTTAATTACGCTTGGAACTATTTCATTTTCAACTAGTTGATATACCCGGTCTTACTTTGGACTTAATTTTGTAGAAATTTTTTTAAGGAATTTAATTTTAATTTTCTTTAATATTAGGGGAAGTTTGTTGGAATGTGGATTAAAATGAAAAAGAGATGTCTTTGAAGAAAAATGTATTTTTAAGTTGGGTACATTTCTAATTTTAACTTCCTAGAATTATTTCAATGGTGACGGGACTCTGCATAAAGTACTTTTAACGGATTTAATTCATCTTCTCACGAGCACTGCTCGGTATCGGATATATCGGGAGGGTTCGTTTATGAACCGTTAGAAAGGTTAATTCACTGCCTTTCAAAGAAGTTTTTAAGATAAGTTTTCCGTTTGTTATTTTTTCTGCTAAAAACAATAATGTGCATCAAAGTCTTGAAATAGTAATTAACCCTGTAGCTTTCACCCTGTGAAAATATACCCTCCCTACCACACGATTTTTTGCTCAACTCGACATCACCTTTCACCTCCGTAAATAGTTGCGCTCTATTGCGGGGCACTCTGTGTACTCAAACTGAATAAGAGATATTTAAAAGTAAAGAAAGATGGCGAATTCTGTAAGATTGACATACAACTTTTTCAATTTTGCAATTGTGAAGAAAATTAGTACTGTGACAAGTTTCTCGAATAACATTAATTAATTATTTATTATTTGTCGGCCTCTGTAGTCTAGTGGAGAGTGCGCTAGACTATCAACCCAGAGGTCCCTGGTTCGAATCCGGGTTCGTGTATGGTTCCTTTCACTTTCTTTGTTCTTTCCTACATTTAAGAATTATGGAAAACTAAAAATCCACAACTAAATTTTGGTAAATGTGGAATTAAAAAAGGACAGGAACAACTAAGGGCTGGAAATGCTTGCAGAGGTTAAGCCATAACACTAGCCTCGGTAAAAAGCAATTCAAATTGTCTCTCATGTTTGTTTCGCCTAATCAATAATTCACGTAGGGTTCCAATCAATTCCTCTAAATAATCTATCACCTTCCTTTCAGGTCAAAGACCAAACCTTGTTTGTACAACGCGCATGCTTTGGTTCTTTGATCTTATTTATAAAAAAAAAAATAGCAAAGATATAAAAATTTTTAGGAAAATATATTTTAATCGAAATATAAACACGTAAATGAAAAAGTAATCCAATTTTTATGTAATGATTATGAAAAAATTCTTCCCAAACTCAACACAAATTACAAAATAATAATTACGCAGACAGGGAATTTTTTACTTGCTATAGATTTAGATTAAGCCACTTGAGTTATTTTCAACATGCTCCCATTTTTAATTTAAATACAAAAATAAAAAACATAAATAAAAAACTAACGAATATAAAGATTTAAATGTTCAATTTAATGGATGCGAAAAATCTATGTGTGTCTGTCCGTCTGAGCATTGAGCTGTCTGTCTGCTGACTCATTTTGTGCTGAAAAAAATCACTCATTTTGCTTTTATTTTTTTCAAATTATTTATTCTATTGGTTGTTTAAAGTTAGTTTTTCTTTATATTTTTTATAGCTTCTTGAAGATTTTACAAACCGATTTTAACAACAACGTATTTTTTTTATATACCCTACATTTTAATGGCAAATATTATTAATTTATAATGCGAGTAATAACACATGTTTACAAATTAAGATCAACTTTTGCACCCGAGCAGATGAGAACGATTGGTAATTTTTGGGCTATTGGCAATCTCTAGATTTTCGGGATTTTAAAATGCAATCCTGGGATTGCTTTTGGGATTTAAGTTTTTTTTTTTCAATTTAGTAGAAATTCAATGTAAAAATTTGGCATGATATAATATTAGATACCTTAAATCTGTATACTAATACGTAAACACAAAACTTTAGCCCACTTTTAACCGACTTTTAGGCAACACATTCTAATGAAACGCTTATCATTTGAAAGCTTTGGTTCATAGCAAGTGCACAATATAAGTTTTATTCAAATGTTTTGTCAAATGTTTATCATTAAGATTGTAAAAATTAGAAATAAAAAACATATTTTTCCCCATATACAAAACAGCAACAAGATACCAACCCAACAAACATTTTATGAGCCCTCAAAAAATATGACTCTAAAATGCGTCATTTATGTGAGTGTTTTATGAGTGTTCATAAAAATGAGTCACAAAAGAATCCTTTTTATGTATGTTTTATGAGTGTTCATAAGAAGGAGTCACAAAATAATCTTTTTATGCATGTTTTATGAGTGTTCCTAAAAAGGAGTCACAAAAGAATACTTTTTATGCGTGTTTTACTAGTGTTCATAAGAAGGAGTCATAAAATAATCTTTTTATGCATGTTTTATGAGTGTTCCTAAAAAGGAGTCATAAAAGAATATGCGTGTTATGCGTGTTATGCGTGTTTTATGAGTGCTCATAAGAAGGAGTCATAAAAGAATATTTTTTATGCGTGTTTTATGAGTGCTCATAAAGAGGACTCATAAAAAATGCTTTTTATGCACTTTTTATGCGTATTTTATGAGTGTTCAAAAAATGTAGTCATTAAAGAATACTTTTTATGCGTGCTCATGAAAGGGAGTCATAAAAGAATGCTTTTTATGCGTGTTTCATGAGTTTTTATAAAAAGGAGTCATAAAAGAATACTTTTTATGCGTGTTTCATGAGTTCTTATAAAAAGGACTCATAAAAGTCCTTTTTATAGGAAAGTCCTCGCGTGCCCATAAAATGGAGTCATAAAAGAATACTTTTTATGCGTGTTTCATGAGTTTTTATGAAAAGTACTCATAAAAGTCCTTTTTATAGGAAAGTTCTCGCGTGCTCATAAAATGGACTCATAAAAGAACACTTTTTATGCGTGTTTCATGAGTTCTTATAAAAAGGACTCATAAAAGAATATTTTTAATGCATGTTTTATGAGTGCTCATGAAAAGGACTCAAAAAATATTAATTTTTATGCTCTCCTGTAATTCTTGCGAATTTAAGTCCTGTATAAAGTAGGCGCTTGCTATGCTGGTGCCAAAATTCGAGGAATTCTACTCTTGCTGCGATCAGCTTGCTGCGTTTTTAGTGAGCAGCAAGCACTATAAACTAAATTGAAATATACATTGTGAGTGCGTAAAACTTCGAAGTGCGTGGAAGTGATTTCATTTTTAACTATTAAACATATTTAATATAACAAATAATCAAGTAAGTTCTTATAAATTTATCAAAAATTGTAACGAATAATAATGTCAAGAAAACAGTGCAAGAAAGAGTCTTCGCACATAATTACCTTTTTTTTTTAAAAAAAAAAAATTCGTTTATAGCTGGCGATGGGAGAAAAAAGTAAAGAATATGAGGTAGCAAATGAGGAGATTTTCAATTATCGAACTCCTGATAATAATTTTCTGGAAACCATGGACACTTTATTGTGCAGTGGACAAACAAATATTAGAAGGCAATAAGGTATGAAAAAATAATTTGATCCTTTATTTTGAAGGTGTTGAAAAGAGTCATTATTTATGTTATAAGGGAGTCTATACTATTTTTATGAAGGAATATAAGGGTCATAAAATAATCTTTTTTATTAGTCTTAAAAGAGTCTTTTATATGAGTTTTAAAAGAGTCTTTCATATGAGCCTTAAAAGAGTCTTTAATATGAGTCCTAAAAGAGTAATTTATATGAGTCATAAAAGTGTATTTAATTAAGAGTGTTTAATGAGGGTTTCTAAAGGTCATAAAATAGTTTTGAATATTAGTCTGAAAAGAGTATTTAATTGGAGTCATAAAAGAATATTTTTTGCGTCATAAAAGAATCACTAAAAGGAGTCATACTGTGGTGCCTTTAACCTAGGAAAAAAGACTCAAAAAAAGAGTATTTTTGAGCGCATAATGATGATAAAGCCTCATAAATAAGAGTCTAAAAAGAGTCTTAAAAGAGTCTAAATGTTTGCTGGGAAGCCACACATTCTACTCACACATTTTCTCTATTGAGCGTTGCTGTGGGAGAACAGAATGCGAGAGTGAAAAAAAAGCAGAGCTGATGGTTGCTGTAGCTTTTTCTTTATTATTTTTGCAGACACATTCTGTCCAATTCTGAAAAACTTTTTCCGGGGAATTGGAAAAGGGAGTTTTAATTTTTAAGACAGCAGATAAAGATATCATTGTTATGTTTACACTCATGAATATTGACGGTTGATGAACAAATTGACATTAAAAATTTCCAAAATGTTTTTGAACTTCTTAAAAATTCAAACTTACTTTTCTGATTCCCCGGGAAAAATCTCTCAGAATTGGGTTGATGGAGAAAACAAAATAAAGGGTTCCTTAATAAGAGTGCACGATTTAATTAAAAAATAAAACGCAGATTTATTGAGCCGGTGTTGATATATTTATTTCATTGTAAAGTAGACATGTTCCGATTAAATATTAATAAAATTTCCAAGCTGTCAAATTTCAGAAAAAAATTTTAAAAAATTTATATCGTATTGGGACACCCTGAATTTTCATTCATACAAACGGTTTTCTTGCCTGTATATTTTGTTGCTGTTTTTTTCTTACTTTCTCCGAAATTCTTTTTCATTTCTTAGTACAAAAAACTTGTGAAAGAAAATTCGTTACTTATGTAGGTGTTGTCCATATAACACGTCCCACATTTAAGGGTAGAGGAGGATTGTACATTTATGACGAAATGTGGTATTGGGAGGGGGCTGAACATTTATGACGAAACGTGAAATAGAGAGGGGAAGGGGGGTCGGTCATGCGTTGCGTCACAAAAAATATTTTTGTTTAAATATTTTATTCAATATTTTTTACGGTTTTTTTTGAAAATTTCAATCAAGTGATTTGACTTTTGGCGGTTGAAATGCTTTAACGTTTTGCCATAACACGTGATATGACAAAAGTTATAACTTTTATATTAAAACGTCGACGTCAAAAGTTGTATTATGCTTTTTATTATTTATTTTAGAAGAAGGGTAATAAAACGTATATCATTCGAAAGGTACTGCACTATAGTCGCGTAGATACATGTTCGATTTTAAATCGATGACCTAAGCGCGAAATATGAGCGTTGAAAGTGTATATTCTCATTAGTAAGGGATCTCAGGATAAGTACGAGGTAGAGCAAGGTATCGGATGAAAGATTTGGATGAGGAGGCTTCTACAATTAATTAGACAAACGGATTTCACTTCCAATGTATAAATTTAGAATTGGCTGTACAATAAACCCAAAAAATAGTTCAAATTGTCTGTACGTGACCGTGGAATGCTTCTGCTGTATATTTCTACAGTTAAAGGTCTTTTTGTAAAAACATGATATGCCACAAACTAAAAAGTTCGAAATAATCGACTCTTAAAGTTGGGTAAAAAAACGGTTAATTTGTATGAAAACATGCAGATGTTAAAAAAAACTATAATGTCTGGGCCGGAATTGATAAAATAATATCTGAAATCTCTTTAGCTGATGTTGGTCTGGAATCAAGTTTTAAAATAATTAATAATAAGTTTTATAATAATAATAAGTTATAATAATAAATAATAAGTTTTAAAATAATTAATTACTTTCAGGTTTATTTTAAATAACAAGCGAAAACATAATTGAAAATGTCAGTTATTTGAAATAACAAAGTTGTCCAGCAAATTTTTCAAACATTTATGAAAAGAAATTCCAGAAACTACAAATTTTTGATCGATTGTGAATTCTATCATATGCTTATGAAAACGAAATTTTAAAAGTTTTTATTTTTTAATGTTTTTTTTTTTTAGTTTTATTTTATTATTCTTTATTTTATTATCAATTTATTATTTTGTATATTAGTTTAATTTTATTGTTTATGTTTTATTTTCCCCTTTTTTAGATTTTTTTTGTCATGTGCTTTTAAATGCGAAATAAATTAAATCATATTGATAAAAAAGTTTTCATAAACACAAAAAGATTTAAAACTTTTTAAAGTGGTTAGATATTTAAGTAATACCCACTGAACCATATGCGAAGGTTTTGAGTAAAGTGATAGTTTTGAGTACGTTTCCAGGTAGAAATTTATTTTTGTGAATTATTTTTTTTTTTTGATTATATGATCAATATTCTCGCTAGAAAATATTAAATTCGTGCAAATTGTCTTCATAAAAGAATTTAATTCTTTTGCAAAATTATTAACAATTTTATTTTGACCCGAAAAAGAAACATTCTTTTATCATTTTAGTAGGAAATAATTACTTATAAATAAACCATGTTTTGTTAATAAATAATTTCAGAAATTAATAATAAATGTTACTTTTTCACATTCTTAAATGAGTTCAAAAAAGAATCATGAAATTTTTTCCTTGCTACTAAACCACAATCGTAAAGTGAGAATTTTGCGTACGTTTTCGGATAGAACCTTTTTTAATTTATGTATTTTAATTAGTAGATCTAAACTACATACCTGATAGGACTGATTTTTTAAATTGTTTCCATCAATAAAATTGTTCAATGGAATAAAGTTTTAGTTTTCATTCTAATTTTATTGCTTTCTAATTTCTAATAAATTTAGTTCTGCGAACAATATTTTGTTGGCCACAGCCCTGGATATATTATATACTACTTTGTTCAAAAACTACTTTGTTGTTTATCGATATGCAATAGTAAGATAATTTATTATTGAAAAAATATTCATTTCTTAGTGCCGAAAAAGTGCCGAGCAAATAAGGTTCGTTTTTGAGAGGAAATTCAGTCGAATGAAACTGGCGAATGAGTTCAAAATGGTTTATTTCTGAGTCTCAAATAAAAATTTTTCCATAATTCTTTTTTCAACTCGTTTTCGACAAAAAAAAAGTACAATTGATAATTCTTTTTTTAACTCATTTCTGAACCTTTTTCGCTTTTGAGAGACATTTCAGTCCTACGAATGAGTCCAAAAGGTGCATTTATGTGTGCCGAAAATGGACATTTTTACCCGAAAAGGTTCATATATGAATTCAAAAAAGATAGTTTTGTTTCACTGGGTAGTTATTCGAAAAGTTCTTTTCTGTTTGATTTTTGAACAAATAAATTTGGTTTCTAATTCTTTTTACTTTTTTTTCAAATCAAAAGTATAATCTTTCGAGAATATACTGTTAAATTTCTGTAAGGATACTGACGTTATTTTATCCGTTTTAGTAGGTATCGAGCCACAGGTTTCGAATGTTTCGTGTACATTCATTCTATTTATACTCATTCATCTCGAAACTATTTTTTTCGGCAAAAAAAAAAACTATTCAGCTAAATCATCTGAAATTTTAATATGCTATTCGCAACATTAGTGGATATTGCTGGAACTAGAATCAACGTTTTATTTCAAAAACATCATATATTTTACATTTAATAACCGGTAAAAAAGAAGCTGTTTTTATAACTTAAATTTCAAAAGCATAAATATTTAACCATATTTTTATGAAGAATGAGTGTTAAAATATACCTTAAAATAAGCGCGTCGGAAGCTAATTTCATCGGGGGGGGGGGGGGGGGGGGGAGTACAAATGGGGGGCAGTACAAATGGTTTAGTTTAAAATAAAAAAAAAATATAAAAAAAAACATATTAAAATTTCATTATTTTTTAAAGTTCTTCCAATTTCAATATTAGAGATCATTCTTTAAAGGATCTTTCATATGGTAATATGAAAATATAAGAAATAATGGTTGCTTTTATTAAGCAAGACTAGGTATATCTTTATATGGATTTAAATGCATTAAGGTACAAAAAGGTATATCAATTTAAATTATTCTAAAAGGTTTTTTTTCTGTCCTTGCGAGAAACAAACTCTTTCACCACCTCCATCGAATTCAATTCTTCGGTTTTATCTTTGTGAATGTGTATAAGTGAGTCGCCGCATGAGTGAGTCGTTTCTGTGTCATAGTTGCTCGAAGATACGTCTTAAGTCGTCTTAGTGCACTAAAAGAACGCTCAGATGAAGCTGCTGATGCAGGCACAGTCAAAAGCAAAGCAATAAGTTTTTCAACTTCATTTAATAGTTTTTTTACAGTATCCGAATTTTTCGCAAATTGGGATACAATGCCACTACAATTTCAAGGTGTTTGGCCAGGCAATTGCTTCAGCAATTTCATCTGCAAAAAAGTCATCTGCATAAAGATCTAGTTTTGTTTTTAGATTTTGTTCAGAAGGAACTTTTCCGTTGAAGGCTTCGATTACAATATTTTCCAACGATTCCAGAGTGTCAAGATGTGTTTAAATGTACAATAAGATTTACAAAGTGCCAATTTACAAAAATAAAATATTTAAGTGCAAAAATAAAAAAAAAGTAAAATATCAACCTGTTTGATCGAATCTAGCCGTTATCTCATTTGAGAGAAGATCGAAAATTTCGAAATAATCTTTTCGTAGCCGATCATATAATGCCAACTGTACTGAAGGAACCGGATTTGATGTTTCTTCAAAGCGTCGAGGTGGATTTTCATCAGCTAATTCACAGTAGGGGCTTTCGCATGGTCCAAAACATTGGACCAACATGGCAGATTGTACAACATGTAGTACCATGCGTAAGCTAAAACGATAGTCGAAATTTTTCGTTTTTTTCTGCCGATTGTACAATATTGTACAACTATGTAAAATTACTGCTCAATTGTTAGGGCATCTAAAAATAGCTTAGCTATTAGCCGGATGTGTTCTGCTTGAGAGCTTGCAATTATGATGTTGCTTTACAAGTTGGATCGTTCGAACGCTCAATCAAATAGTCCCATTAAGCCCCTAAGAACATGTCAAATTTTTTCTTACCAGAGTTGCAAAATTAACAAGCATTAAGCTACATACTTAAGGGTGCTTTTAAACTGAAGTGGTGGGTTTGCAGTAGAAACTCTACATTTTGTTCTATCTTTTTGCAAACACAGAGAAAGAAAATGGTTATCCGCAAGCATGCTTATGAAGAAGAGAGAAAGAAGAGGAAAATATATAATACAAAAATATTATCGTTGTAAAAAAAACTGATATTTTGAATAACTTTTGAAGTTTTCCTTTTAAATTGTTTATCTAGCTAAAAAAGTGGGGAGCAATTGCCCCCCTTGCCCCCTGCTTCCGACGCCAATGCCTTAAAAGTTTAAATATCGTTGTTCATTATCTTAACCTTTAAAAAAAAAATCCTAAAAATACCTTAAATTTTCGAGCGCTAGACCACCGGCCTCTAGCGTCTTAAGTCTAATTTCAAAGTTTCGAGAAATCTTGCTTTGGGTCTTATGGTTTCGTGTCATTAATTTCATGCTAGAAGCTTCAGATTTTGTGTGTTTATGCAGCTACAATAACACAGTTTTGTCTTAAGTCGACTTAGGACGCGTTCAAAGTGGACGCTTTGGCTGAAATTGATTTATAAAGCAACTTCTTGAGCTTATTGGTGTTTATTGTGCGCGCTTTCTGCTGTGTGAGCAAGCGAGATGGAGATATAAGCGCTTTAAACCATTTAAAAAGTAGCTTTATGGTCGGAGTCAGTTTGCACGTTTTTCAGTAAAACCTCTCAGCTAGAGCAAAAAGCGTTTATTAAGAACGCGGCTTTAAGCTTTGATTGCTTATCGACACAGATATCAGTGTTATAGTTGCTATTTATTTTTAATGTTCAGAACATTTTTTGTTCTCTTCAAGTGAGAGCTAATTTTATAGTTCTTTTTATTTTTTTTCTAGAACAATATTTATTTTTTGAACAAAACACCTCTGCTTATATTTATCTCTCATTATTTATCTCTCATATATTATGTTTTTTTTTTTGTTCAATTCTGGTTTCAATCCCTGATTTTAGTTTACATTACAATAATAATTTTTGTATCGGAAAAATAATTATACAAACAAACTTTTTTTAAATAATGGACTTAAAAATTCAATTCAAAGATTGTCAATTCAAGTAACTTTTATTTCACTTGTTTTCCAAAAAAGTTGATTTTCAACCCCGGACTCAGATCGAATAAGCACTGAATTTTTGGAATTTAAAAAAATTTTGAGATCCTGGAATTGTCATCCTAGCTGAATTCGAAATTTCGATTCATTTGCCAAGTTTGGTTCTAGTTTTTGCGTGTTGAAAGCATTTGTTTTAAGTACTCAATCAAGTTGTTTATCAAATTGCCATACACAAAAACCAAAGAAGGTATATATGTATGTCGGATCCGATACTAGAAAATGTATGGCTGTCTTTACAAAATGTTAAACGCCCAATTAAGCAGCAACGTGGGCACAACTTCTACTACACCTTTCTCGGCAAACGTAAATTTCCGGATTTCAAACAAATAATCAAAAATTTGTTGCAATACAGCAATATTGTAGGTTGAGTGTCTGTCAATATTGCTGTATTTCTAATTCGATTGAGCGAAAAATTGAGCGACACGTGCGACAAGCAAGAAAAACGGCTACACTAAAATTTGATGAGAATCAAGAGACATTACCTAGGTTTTTGGGAGGAGGCCTGATGAGCAATTATTGTTGGACTTTAATGCGTGAAAAGGATCCTAAACAATAAAAAAGACTCAGTTTAACCTATATTTATTTCTGTTTTGTTAAATTTATTTATTTATTTAAATAATAAATAAGGAAAATAATTACATTTATTTGTTTAATTTGGGCATTTCAAATTAGTAAAAAATATATTGTATTTATTATATATCTCTATTCTTAAACAAAACGAATAGAAACGTTAAAGTTTCAAACTCAATGTTCCCAAATCAAAAAAAGATGACCAAAATTTTGAAACTTAGACTAAGGGGTTTTTGGGTCTGCTGAACTCGAATTTTAACTTAGTTTTCGGAAAAACAATATGATGGACCCAATATGGCGGAGATATTAAAAAAAAATTTGCAAAATTTTGACGACAACCCTGGTAGAGTTAAAGGCTTGATCTAAAAAAAAAACTACTGCTTAAATGTCATATGATTAAGTGGCCGATGAGAACGTTAAAGTTCTTACGAATTTGTTCGAACACGTGCCAAATCATATAAGACTTTAAACAGTGGGTTGATAACAGCTGAATCACTCAAGACTCTATACAGAGTTGTTGCTGTTGTTGTGTCCTTCTTCAAACTGACATGATTTAAAGCTTACAATTAAATTCATGTACAAATTTTGATTTAATTTTTTAATGATGTCGGTTTTTAAAGCTAGCTATTTCAATAAAAAGTTTATAATAGTTTTTCAATCTCTGATAACAAAGTATTTATTTAATCATCATTATCACTATCAGATTCATCATTTCTATCATCTGATTCGATCACTTTTTATTCGATCAGCATACACATTTAGATCAACATCTCTTTCTTTACTTTTAAAGGTACGTATACTATAGATAGTGAGCGACTACAGAACGTTTTAAAGGTTAATATACTTATTGCATGATTTCTAAGCTTCTTCGGACATTTGCCCAATAGGTAGCAAGGACGAATTTGAATAGGAAAAAGGAGCATAAGAATGAAGTTCACGCGTGTCAGGTGCTTTAAAGCTCGATAACAAATTAAAAAAGCAGTTAATTGCAGGGACCGAAAATAACAGTTATTTTCGAAATTTCTATTAAAAAAGTCAAATGGAAAGAATTAGTCTATTCGATATTTGAATATAGCAATGTAATGCTTGTTAGCTGAGGAATAATAATTATATTAATGATTTTAATTTTTCTGATTCTTTTTAAAAAAGTCAATAAATAATCGTTCTTTTTTGACCAATTTATTTCGATCAAAAATAAAAGCTAAGATTTGACTTTTAGTTTTTTGATTATATATAAAAGTTGAAATTTTATTTATATTTTTTTGATCAAAAATAAAAGTTAAAATTTGACTTAAATTTTTGTGGTCAAAAATAAAAGTTAAAATTTGACTTTTATTTTTTGATCAAATATAAAAGTTAAAATTTGACTTTTATTTTTTCGATCAAAAATAACAGTTAAAATTTTACTTTTATTTTTTCGATCAAAAGTAAAAGTCATATTTTAATTTCTATATCATATTCTTGCAGTGGCTATTCCAGTCTTTTGTGAAATAAATGAAAACAGAATGTGCAATGATAAGCAACTAAGGGATACAATGCAGCGATATGAAGATTGATGGCAATGATTTTTCTTTTCAGTGCAAAAATGTTACCGATAAACACAGATGTAAATGAATAAAAAATCTTATCTTTAACTTATTTTATTGTTTTAAAAAATTTAAATTATTATTATAGTTAATAAGAAATAGCATTGAAAAATTTTAAATCTTTATTTTGGATCGGAAAAATAAATGACAAATTTGAACTTTTATTTTTGATCAAAAAAATAAAAGTCAAATTTTAACTGTTATTTTTGATCGAAAAAATAAAAGTAAAATTTTAACTTAATTTTTGATAGAAGAAACAAAAGTCAAATTTTAACTGTTCTATTTTATTAATTGTTTTAAAAAATGCAAACTATTACTATAGTTAATAAGAAATAGCATTGAAAAATTGTAATTTTTATTTTTGATCGAAAAAATAAAAGTTAAAGTTTGAATAAAAAATAAGTCAAATTTTAACTTTTTTATCAAAAAAAATAAAAGTCAAATTTTAGTTTTTTTTATCGAAATGAAATAAAAAGTAAAAAAATAACGATTATTTTTTGACTTTTTTGAAAAAAATCATAACCGTTATGGTCCCTGGTTAATTGCAGTCTTTTATTCTTGAATAATTTACAGAAAAAGTCACACAACGAGGTAAAGACAGTTTAATGACGGAACAACGTGGTATACGTTTCCTCTACAAAAATACTTCTTTTTCAGTAAAATTTTTCGTACTTTGGTACTTATTTCTGAGAACCATGCCATTTTATAAAAATTTACAAAAAAATGTTTTTATTATCTGTTTACCTTCGCAAGTTGAATCAACATTTCGGAACAAAAATTGCTTGAATATTGTTATTATAACGCGCTTTTTCAAGCTAGCCCTTTTATTTTGTATCGTTACGTTTTAATTTTTAATTTTATTGTTTTAAATGTCGATAAAAAATTTGTTGAACTTATGTTTATCGATTGTACGACTTCGAATAATTGTAGAAGAATGTTATTTTTTTTTTACTTTTGGTCAGCTATTCTTAACCCATAAACAGCGGTTGGGTATTTCTTTAACCATGAAAATGCTTCTGCAGAATTGATCGTATCTCAGGATTGTTAATAGCTAAGTGTTTTATTTTTTGTTTGTTGCTTTAAAAAAACATAGAGCTATAAATTGTTTTTGGAATGTGTCAAGAAATTTTAACACTAACTACTACATTTTTAAAGTAAAAAGTGATTAAGTTAAAAAATCAGAAAATTTTTCTTATCATTTGTAAAAATTTTATATTTTATACCTGGTATTTATAGAAAATTCCTGATATAAAACTATACTGTAGTTGCAGAAGGAATTTGTGCCCATTTAGAACACATTAACGACGGTTGGGTATTTTTATACCCAACTCATATCTCGACTACGGTGAACGATACAAAGTTGAAATTTAATGTGGTAGTTCCTGTGATCAATATAGGAAAGCACAAGAAATTAAAATAAAAATCGTACGAAGCGTTTGGAAGCCGCGGTTAATGGGTTAATTTGGAACCAAAGTGCAGCGTTCTCTTCTACCCTAGAAACAACTTTTGGTTGCTTAGGTCCAAAATTGTGTATAATTGTGTAACAATAAATAAATCCTTTATTCCACAGTTTCTTCTTTGCATTACTTTATTTATTTATATCAATAAAAACATATTTTAACAAATGATCGATCATAAAAAAGTGTTTTTATTGTAGAGTACAATCTACTTCGTTCAGGTTTTACTAAAATTGTAAAAAATAGTTTTGTTCTGATTTTATTTCGCTATTAAAAAACGTTTTAAATAGAAAAACGACGTAGTTTTGTTACTCGAGCTCTTTTGTATACAAATAGTGTAGATTTTATGAACGGATGTGGTGAGGTTTCGTTCGAGCCAAGTAAATAATTTGTGTCGAGCTATTTTGTGCGTTATAGTTTTTCTTTTCGCATAAACATTACTATATAATTTATGAGGAAATGTTTTAATATTTCTTTGTTTAGCGAATCAACTCATATTACAAGGTTTCAAAAAAATGGTGGAACTTATTTGATGGAAGAAATTTTTTTGATTTTTAAATCTTAAGCAAAAACAAGAAATATTCCACCGAGAAACTTTTCAGCTGTGAAGACATGCAAAATTTTTAAATCCATTGAAGCAATCCAAACAGCCAATCAACCATTAAGCAAAATCAAGAGCGCAAAATATTAATTAGGTCAGGGATATATTGAAAAAAAAAAGAAAGGAAAATTCACCGAAAAATAAACCACTAACTTAAAATGTTAAACTACCTAAGCGAAATCTAGACGAAAATAGCCAACAACAGGTGGACCAATAATAAAATTAAGTTATGTTTTAATAAAAACAGAAAAGTCTGCAGCGATAGATAACGTTAGCTTTGCCAACGTTTAATTTTCGAAAAATTCTACATTTCGATTCTTATGATTAAATGATTCATATAAATGAAAATTTGTATAATATTGCTGCTAGCAATGTTGGCTCTAGCGTCAACAGCTAAATAATCGGTAGGTACATCTTTTGGTTTAAACGAAGCAAAATGTATTTGTTGCTGTTTAAAGTACATAAGTAAATAAATAAATAGTGAAATAAGAAAATACAAAATAAATCGGCCGCTTATTTAAATAAGCAAAAATTAATTTTTTTTTCTTTTTTTTTTTTGTGTTTTACAGAAATATAAACAGAAAATCTATTTTGAAAATTTTCAACACAAAAACAACGAAGGCGATATGAAAATCTTTGGTGCGAACGACATGTCGGGGTGTTCTTCCTTGAAGAAAGTGCGACGCCGATATGCAAGTGATGACGAATCGCTTGGTGCGAAATGGTCGATGGCATCAACTACAGTCGATCAGCGGCGTGCAACCACCGGCAAGTGCACGAAATGCTCAAACAGCGGTCGAACTATCTGTCCCACTGCTATCCAAGTGCGTCTATCTGTGCATTTGTTTGCTTGTTTGCGTATTTTTGAAATGTTGTTTTAATTGCAAACATTTTGATTTGAGTTTACGATACATGCATACATTCTTGCTTACATATATTTACAATTTACAAGCCTAAAAACAATTTACGTGCTAAAAATATTGCAAAGACACGTATCCATATTTAACAGCACGCATTTTTGCAATATTCTAACTCGAATGCGTAATCTAAATGTTCTCGTTGGGATTAGAAAAAAAAAATTAAGATTTATACACAAATCCGCCGAAAATATTTATCTTTGAGTTATTTTGATGCTACGGACTGTCGCCAGTATGTCGAGCTGAAAAATGTTTGCGTTAGTGCGTGCGGTTGAGTCATCATAAGAAGACTTCGCTTTCCTTCCCACTCACTCTTACTATACAGAGTAAGCAACAAAACAACAGACTTTGATGTATGGTCAATCTTGGCTGGCATCTCTACCAAGCACTAAGTTTCAAAAATTATGAACTCGTTTTAAATTTCCTTATGGTTTTTAAAAGTATTGGATTTGTTTTTTTAGGGACATAACTGCTATGCAACTTTTTTGGAATTGGTTAAAATTAATGATTAAAACGGGTTAAAATCAGGGACCGAAAATAACAGTTATTTTGAAAATTTTAAAGAGAAAAATCATTATGTAAGAATCACTGCAAAAAATAAGTTAATACACCAAAATATTTGTTTATCTCTTCACTATTCAAAAATATGAAGAGTTTAATATTTTTAAGTTTTATTTTTTCTCACAAAATAAAACTTACTTTTGAGTTTTATATTTTCCCTTACAAATAGTAGTTATCTTTTAAGTTTTCTTTTTTCCTCACGAAATAAAACTTATTTTCGAATTTTACTTTTTCCCTCACAAATAACAGTTATTTTTTGGGTTTTATTTTTTTTCTCACAAAATAAAACTTATATTTGAGCTTTATTTTTTCCCTCACTAATAGCAGTTATTTTTTACGTTTTCTTTTTTCCTATATATACAATATAATGTGCCATAAAAATATAATGAAATATATAACCGAATCAGCACGTTTCTTCAACGATGAAAAATAATCGTGCATGATTCATTAAAGACTCCTTAAAGACTTGGACTACTGGGATGTGTCTGACCGGTTTGTATGTTTGTATGGATGTATATTTATATGTTTCACTTTCACTTCTAAACTATTTATCATGATAAGGCAAATGAGGTATCGTTGGAAGCGTTTAGATGATCTCCTGGTTAAAGGCTATGTGACGTCATACTTAATTTAATATAGCGCCCTCTAGAGGACATAAAGTCATGCAAAACATTTTTTTAGTGACATAAGCAGATGAGGTACTGTTAGAAGCGTTTTGATTGTCCGATGAAGAAAAGTTGTGTGACGTCACATTTAGTGGAATATGGCGCTCTCTAGAGGACAAAACCCCTAACTTCTAAACTACCCTAACTTCTAAACTACTTATCATAATTTGACAAATGAGGTATCGTTGGAAGCGTTTTGATCGTTCGCTAGTGATAGGTTATGTGACGTCACAAAAAATTGAATATGATGCCGTCTAGAGGACTGTAAGTCAACTAAACCCTTATTTTCTAAACTACTTATCCTATTTTGACAAATGAGCCATCGTTGGAAGCGTTTTCCACGTCCGCTGGTTATAGGCTATAGGACGTCACATTAAATTTAATGTGGCGCCCTCTATAGGTCATAAAGTCATGAACTAAAAAAAATTTTTTTATATAATAAACATATTTGTTTATAATTTGATCATCAAACAATTTATAAGTAGTTATTACTTTCGATTATATGAAGATTATAACCCTAAATTAATTTAAATAAAAAATGAGTTAAACAAACTAAAACCCGACTACTACAAAGTACGCTCTAAAAAATATGAAAGATGAAAATATTCTCATCTGAAATTGTTATGTTCAATGTTTTTGTCTATTAAACAAGCAACTACACATATACAATATTTTATTATATACTAGCTTAAACCCGGCGCGTTGCTGCCGCGGCCCCGTTGCCAAACGCGAATAAAATGTTATCAGTGAAACTGTATATGTAAATTGTGGTCGAATACTCAATTCCATGGCTGTGCGACCTATAACTCAAAAGCTGTAGAATTTCTCAAATTTTGGTTGCATGGGAGGTGACACGCCCCCTTGTCCAACGCCATACAAAGTTATCAGTAAAACTGCATGTGTAAATTGAGTTCGAATGCTGAATTCCGAGGCTTTGTTTGCTTTGTTTGACTGACTCAAAAGCTATTCGATATCGCAAATTTGGGTTGTATAAGAGGTGCCACGCCCCTTTGTCCAACTCCCATAAAATTTTATCAGTAAAACGCCACGTGTAAATTGTGGTCGAATTTCGAATTCCAAGGATGTGCGGCCTATAACTCCAAAGCTATTCGATATCGCAAATTTGGGTTGTATGGGAGGTGCCACGCCCCCTTGTCCAACTCTCACAAAATTTTATCTGCGAATCGGCACGTGTAAATTGTCGAATACCGAATTCCGAGGCTAAGCGGCTTATAACTCCAAAGATATTCGATATCGCAAATTTGGGTTGTATGGGAGGTGCCACGCCCACTGTTAGTAGGAGGTTGAAATATACTTTACGACCTATTCTCATACCTACAAAATATACATACAAAATTTCATGAAAATCGGTCGAGCCGTTTCGGAGGAGTTCGATTACGCACCCCGTGACAGAAGAATTTTATATATTAGATAATACTAATTCATAGTGATATCCAGAAGATATCCGTAGTCGTATGCCACCTCATATATATGGTCATATGTTGCTCTCTAGATGTATGGTGATATGTCATCCTCTTGATGCACTTTGCCCTAATACTTATAATCGCTTTCTACTGTTACAATTAGGGTATTCACAAGGTATGCTATCATGTCATATTGTCCTAAAATTAAGAAACAGCTGTTTGATTACGACACTTCAATAAACATGGCTTTCAGAGTTGTAAAATATTAGTACTTTTTTATATGGAAAGCAACAATAAAATATTTAAACTAGTGCAAAATCTTAGGACAATATCACATTATGACATGATAGCACACCTTGTGAATACCCTAAATGTATTTCATTTCATTTATTTATTAAGTCTATGAACAATATTCTTACAGACTACGATAACTATATACAAAAAATTTAATATATCTTAAAGAATTAAATTCTGTTTAGTAATGACTTTAGCGAATCCTTAGAATTAGCAAAATCTACATCACAATATTCAGACAACTTATTAAGTTCAAATAAAGCTCTATACATTGGAGAGTTTAATGCATAGTTTGTACGGCGTAAGCCTAAATAAAATAAATTAGAATGCCTTAGTGTTCTCGTCGGAACATTAAAGTTAATTAAATCCAAAAGTTGAGGGCAATCGACTTTACCGACTGATATATCAAAAACAAATAACATTGCAAGATTAATTCTTCTAATGTGAAGACTTTTTAAGTTAATGAGCTTGCATTTGACATCATATGAAGGGCCAGGTTCTTCAAAGTTAATGTATCGAAAAGCAAACCTAACAAATGACCTTTGAATCCGTTCTATGCGATTAGAATGTATAGTATAAAAAGGGTTCCATATAAAAGAGGCATATTCCAAGATTGACCGCACCATAGAAATATACAAAGATTTCAACGTGACAAGATCATTAAAGTTGGAAGAGTTTCGCCGCAGGAACGCAAGCAATGAGTACGCTTCAGAGAACTGCATGAACGCATTCATTTGCACTTATTTGTGATTCACGTAAAAACGTATGCTGAGATAACAGTACGCACCAAACAGACGAAACGAAAGAATGCACATTTCGCTCAGTTGATGTTGATGCTTGTCGTGTGTAAATAACAGTAAGTGTCATCAACAAAGCAACGAAACATTGGAATCGAAGTTGATGCAATGATAAAAATCATAACCACAACGTAAATACGTGAGCAAGCTAAGTTGTCGTACACTTTTAACTGCTTTACAGGCAACACATTTACATAAAAATTATATCGATGGAAAGGTATTCTGGAGTATAATTGTGTGAATATAATTTTCATTTCTATATGTCCATATAAAATAATAAAAGATGGATTTTGATGTGGTTTTCACTGTACGATAAAGGAGTTATTTAAAGTTAGATTTTAAGCTATAAATATTTGGTTTTAGCTTTTTAGGCAATTGGCGTGGGCTTGAGTTGAATCATAAAATCTTAATTTTGAACTTCTTGTTAGCAGCGTTGTCAATCATTCAGTGATTTATATTTGCGGTAGACAACTAAACAATAAATATATACATAGGATCAACAAGCGGAAAACCCCAAAACACTCTTCAAACTAAAAGTGTGATGCAAATTATATTTTTCGAACACAATCCTTTAAAATATATTGAAGAAAGCAAAGCAAACAAACCATGAAAAAATCTAACTACAGGAACTGCTTGCGCAGCTATACAAAAGGATCGTGTTTTTCTTATTTTTGGTAGGCCGAGGTTTTTTTCTTTATTACTGCAATGCAATAAAAGAAACGAACCGCTTTTCAACAACTTTTTATGACTCCGCGTTAGCGTTTTAAAATTGCAAACAGATCAATTTTATTAAACAGAATCCCTACAAAATACTACACATAAGGTCAAAAACATAAATACACTTACATTTTTAATTTCAATTTTAAATTAATATATGTATTTCCGATATACAGCCGTGCTCAAAAGAACTAGGCACCCTTTAAAATCACCTGAAACAAAGAGATTTGTCAATTTTCGACCAAACTAAAAACGCAGAAGATGCTTGTTTTCAATTATTTATTAAAGAATATTAATACTTTGTTGGTCCCCCCTTCATTTTTATGACATCCCTTACTCTACGCACCATACTACAAACTAAGTTTTTGCAGGTTTCTTCAGCTATGTTGTCCCATTCTATTTTTAAAGCATTTTTAAGGCCTTCTTCTGATGTTATGCTGTGCTTCCTTATTGCCTGCTTTAATTGTGACCACAAATGCTCGATGGGATTTAAATCCGGCGACTGGGCAGGCCAATCCATGAGTGGCACGTGGTTTTGTTGAAACCAGCGCATAACTGTAGCGGACTTGTGGCAAGGTGCGTTATCTTGTTGGTAGACAACATTTTCCATGTTGGTATCGCCAAAAATCCGTGTAAAAGATGGTATTAGTGCATTGTCGAGCGTATTTATGTACCGTGCGCTATTCATACGACCCTCGCAGACAACCATTTCACCTACTCCACTCGCAGCCATGCAACCCCAGACCATTATACTGCCTCCTCCGTGCTTAACTGTAGGTACCAAGCAGTCGGGGTTATATTCTTCACCTACTCTGCGCCTTACGTACGTAACACCAGGTGTTCCAAAAATCTGAAAAATCAAAAAAAAAACAACGTGATTTTATCTTGTATAATTTTAATGGGAACTGTGTTCTAGTGTGATGAAAGTAATTTTTTTCATTAGATAACAACCCTGGTAAACTCACCTGGAAATTTGACTCATCAGACCACACGACATTTTCCCAATCTTGTTCAGTCCAATTTTGATGCTCCAAGGCCCAATTTAGTCGCGCTTCCACGTTCTTATGTGAAAGCCATGGCTTCTTCCTAGCTCGGCGACCATTTAATCCTGCTGCTGCAAGACGTCTTCTCACCGTCTGAGAGCTTATTTTGTATCCTGAACTGTCTTGCAACTCAGCGGCTAGCTGAGAAGATGTTTTTTTCCTATTTCTTAAAGATGATCGCACTAACTGTCGGTCCATACGGCTAGTTGTGACCAGTTTTCGGCCTGTTTTCGGTTTGTTTTTATGAGTTCCAGTTTCAGCATAGCGTTTTAGAGCGTTCTGGACGCCACATCTGGAGTACTTCATTACTTTTGCAATTGATTTCTGCGAATATCCTGATTCATGTAATATTTGTATTTTTACGCGGTCATCATGCAAAATTTGTTTGCACTTTCTTCGATTTCCACTAGAATTCATGTCGAAAAATTTCACTTTTATGATATTATTAAATATTCCGTTCTTATATTGACTAAACGACAAGTAAACGAATGATAACTAAATTTGGAAAAATTTTATACTTCACCACTTTCGACAATAACACCTCATAAAGTAGGCTGTATAGCTTTATAACGGATTTTAAAACTGATTTTTTTTTCTCTTTTATTAAGTGTAAATAGAAAGGAATAATGAAAGATTAGTAATTGCTTTGTTTCATGTGAATTTATAGGGTGCCTAGTTCTTTTGAGCACGGCTGTAGTTATTTATTTATAGGGCGAAGTAGGGTCATGTATAACACGTTTTTATTTTCTCCAATAAAAGTGTGAAAAATTTAGTTTGGATTGGTTTAAATTACTATTCCTTGCAAAAGAACAAATTTGAAGTTGGTGTTTTCACGGCTGTTGAATACTTTAAGAAGTGGATGAAGTAGAACAAGAATGTCAAACATGACTTTTTTTGACTTTTTCAATTCGGTGGCGAGATATATAACACCAACAAAATGTTGGTTTATATACCAGACACTTTAATTTTTTGTTTATTTTAACTTTTTATGTTTAGTAAATGCATTATTTTGAAAACTTAATTAAATTACATTTTTCTATTAGTTTGATGGCATTCATCAATTTCTTTTACTCGACTATTATCATAAGCCCTTTCTTCTAATAAACGTTAAAAAATTACAAATAAAAAAATAAATAAAATAAAATAAAAGTAAAAAATGCAAGAACTTCAATATAACACACAAAATTATAATAGCTGCTTTTTTCCAATTTGCTCTACTTCGAAACAAAACTTTATATACAAAACAAATGTCTCAAATTTTCTTACTGAACTGAATATTCCGCTGTTAAGTTTTTCTAAAATTTCACAGTTATTCATAAGGTGTGTCAGTGCGTTTCTAATTTGAAATCTGCATACGTAGTGAATTGATGAGGAACTCACCCTCGTTGATAAAGGAAAAGCAGCGCAAACAGCGTGTGCTCAAATTTCCAATGAACTCAACGAAATAAACCTGAAACAATTATGTCATTAAAATGGCAATATTGCCTTTTCAATAACAATGCATATCAATGCAGCTAGCAAGAGCGCACACTGCACAACATGACACACATTTCTTGCTGACGAACGAAAGCATAGCAGGAACAGTGAATTTTCGAACCTAAAGCAAAGACGAAGCATTCAATGCAGATCTCTGGTACGCTTTAGGGATAATGTAGTTAAGATGGGAAATAAAATTAAATTTTTTATCAAAAATGACACCTAAATCTTTGATTTCAGTGACACAATTGATCGGAGTATTATCCAGAATGTAAGTAATTGAGTGAGAATGATCTAACTTTGAATAAGTGGAAAAAGCACATTTACTTCGATTCAAAGACAACATATTCTTAACACACCAATCATAAACAGAGTCGAGATCAGCCTGAAGCTTAGAAGCATCTTCTGAATTGTTTACTTTTAAAAAAATTTTTAAATCGTCCGCAAATAACAAGCAGCGGGAATAAAAAATGGAATCAGTTATGTCATTTATAAACAAAATAAATAATAACGGACCCAAAATACTTCCCTGAGGGACACCAGAAGTTACTAAGAATGGCCTAGATTTTTCATTTTCAACATTCACAAAGCAAATTCTATCAGTTAGGTATGAATTGAGCCAGTTTAAAAAGTTTGAATGAAAGCCGATTTTAGATAGTTTATTAATCAGAATTGTATGAGCAACTTTATCAAAGGCTTTTGAGAAGTCTGTATAAATAGTGTCAACTGGACACCCTTCTTGAAAGGCATTGATACAGTATTCAGAAAAAACGGTAAGATTTGTAACAGTCGAACGACCAGGAACAAAGCCATGTTGATATGGAGAAATTATGCTTTTCACTGCAAAGAAGATTTTATCTTTAACAATTCTTTCGAAGAGCTTTGAAATAGTTGATAGTTTACTAATCGGTCTTTAATTAATGATATTGTTTTTATTTCCTGATTTATAGATCGGAGTAATAGAAGCAATTTTCCAATTGGCTATAAATTCACCTGTGTGTAAAGATTTATTAAACAAAATTTGCAATGGATTCATAAGAGATGAGCAGCATTTTTTAAGAAAAAACGGGGATATGCCATCGATATCTAACTTGTTTGACATTTTGAGGTTAAGAATTCCATTTTTAATGTCAAGAATCGACAACTCAAGTTGACCAAAATCAATGGAGGATGATACATTGTCTGACGATGAAACAGAAGAACCTAATGAAGGCATAAAGTTTGATTCAAAGAAATCAGCAAAAATATTTGCCGTTTCAGACGCACTTTTAGAAGTTTTATTATTAAGAAACATCGAAGAAGGAATTTATGAGCTCTTTTTCCTAGAATTAATAAAGCGCCAAAACTCTTTTGGGTTTGATTTAATTTTCATTTCAAACTTTAAAATATATTGCTTATAGAGGTATTTATTTAAAAAGTTGAACTCCCTCATGTAATGCCGATATCTGAAAAAATTTTCAATAATACCTGTTTGAGCATATAATCTATAAAATTTGTTTCTAAGATTTTTAAGTTTTATAAGCCCCGGTGTGAACCAAGGTATTTTATAGTTTTTTCTATGAGTGCGAGGTATATATTCATTACAAACATTAGAAATAGTATATTTAAAAAAATTAAATGAATCCACCAAACTCAGTGAATAAAATTGAGTACTCCAATCTACGGTAGAAAACGCGCGATTAAGTAGATTGAAATTGCATAAGTTAAAATTGAAATTAGAGGTAGAACTATAATTAGATGCGGGTAACAAAAATTTATAAAACTCAAGAACCACATTTAGCGGAATATGATGCATGTCTGAGGAGCAAATGGGAAAAGCCGATTCCTCAAATTTAAAATTTAAATTATTGCTGATAAATATTAAATCGAGAATCTTATTCAATTTGTTTTTAAATCCATTGATTTGAATTAACTCAAGGTCTAAAAAACTATCTATTACAAATATTTCAAGATCACTACATACATTAGAGGGAATAAATCCAGTATTACAATGATCATTATTCCACACAACTTTACTTAAATTAAAGTCACCAAGGACACATAGCTGATTATCAGCAAGATTATAATCGACTAGTGATTTTAAATTGTTGATATGAGAACTATATAAATCAATTGAACTATTTGGTGGGACATATGAGACACACACAAATAATATACCAGCAGAACCTTTAACATAGATGCAAAGCTGGTCTAGAAGTGAGTCCGAGTTATTCCGAGGCACTACTGATGCATAAATATTTCGCTTGACAGCAATCAGAACACCTCCACCACGATTGCAGCCAGTTTTAGCAGCATCGCGATCTTTCCGGAAAACTTGGTAAATATTAAGATCAAAAAATTCTTCGATGAAAAAGTCACTATTTAGCCTATTGTTTAGTTAGGATAGCTGGCATACGACCACGGATATCTTCTGAATATCACTATGAATTAGTATTATATACAATAAAATATATTATGTGTAAGTTGTTTATTTAATAGACCAAAAACATGGAATAGTTTGTACATAAAAATTTCAGATGAGAATATTTTCTTGTATAATACTCTTTAGAGTGTACTTTGTAGCAGACCTGTGATTTTCAAATACAAATCCAAATAGAAATACATAAGTAATTGAAAAGTAAATACCAAATACAAATACTACGTATTGGTATTTATTTGAAAAAAAAAACACAAATACTTGGTATTTGAAAAAGTAAATACAAATACCAATACTTGAGTATTTGCAGAGCTGAATTTTCAAATACATGCGAAATACTATTTAAAAGTATTTAGTAAATACTTTCAAATACTTCAGTAAATACTTAGTCATGTATTTATAAATGTAACGTACCATTTTGTTTTTATATACATGTTAGCGAAAAAAAAACCAAACAAGAGAGAAAGAAAAAACACATAAGTACTATCAATATAAGTATACCGAAACAAAAAAAAAAAAACATAAAAAAACTTATATATAATTAATTTAAATAGCTTTAAATTTTTTTATATGTTGTGATTGGCCTCCAACAGAACTAATTGCAATATGCATCATGCGATCGATTGAAAATTTTAAGAAGTAAATAATTAAAAATGTTTTTAATACAATTTTTTGTTATTTATTACTTAAAACTAAAACATTAATTCATTTATGAAGTAACAAAAACAAAACAAAACACATTAAGGATATTCACAATTGCGTGGTTTTCAATGCAGTTAAAAAACCACCACAGTGTTGTACCACACTTTACCGAGCTAACATGCATATAAAAATAAATGGTACGTTACATTCAATGTTGACTAAGTATTTACTGAAGTATTTGAAAGTATTTACTAAATACTTTTAAATAGTATTTGACAGTATTTGAAAATTCAGCCTTGCAAATACTCAAGTATTGGTATTTGTATTTACTTTTTCAAATACCAAGTATTTATGTTTTTTTTTTTCAAATACCAATCGTAGTATTTTTTTTTTGGTATTTATTTTTCAATTACTTGGACCAGTATTTAAGAAGTATTTAAGAAGTATTTAAATAGTATTTTAAATACGTTGTATTTAAATACATCACAGGTCTGCTTTGTAGTTGTCGGGTTTTAGTTTTTTGAACAAATTTTTTTATAACTAGATAGCACATAATCCGTAAACCCTTTTGGGCTCGTTAGATACTCTTAGGGCTATGTTTTTTTCTATAAATTCTTGATATTTTTAAAAAAATTTACCCAAAACAGGTAATTTTTCAGGTGGCGAGATTATTATAGTTTTGGGAATGGAGCCAAATTTTGGCAGGTTTTTTTTTTAAAGACCTATATATAAAGTAAAATTCCTTGGAACATATTTTTTTTTAATATTAGTTAGGGCCAGAGATATGATTTTTTTACTAAAAAATGCTCGTTTTTGACTGTTCCAAAATTTATTACGCAAAACTGTACCAATATTTTTGAACAAAATCTTCTTTATTCTTGATTTTAAACCTAAAACTAAACCTAAAAAATAGCTTGGACGAAATCGTCATAGTGGATACACCACGTACGCAAAAATATAGTGGACACAGGGATATAAAATCCTAAAACTAGACACGCACTTTCGTTAATCACTTTATTCGATCGAAATAAAAAGTTTCGTTTTGTTATGATGGCATCAATTATCCGAAAGAGCTAAAGCCTTTCTTGAAGAATTTTTATCTTTTAATTTTATTTTTATATTGACCATTTTATATTAGATACATAAGTTTTTGACAACAATGTAATCTTCAATGAAGATTCGCTACCAAAACGTATTTTTATTTAATTCTGAAATGCGTTACTAGGTATGGGGAAAAATCCTCTATAAAAATATCATTTAAAAGCTCATTGAACATTTACATTAACAAAGAACACCTTGAATTTACCCATTATTTTAACTTTGTTAGAAAGTTCGAATGGGTGCAAAGTGTACAAAGAATCCAGCGCAGATGATATATATTTTTGCAGACAAGTTTACAACTAAAAGGAATCTACTTTCAAGTATAACATTTAAATAATTTACACAGAGTCGTGGTTAAGCGGCCAGTTAACAGAAAAATCCGTGATAACGTCTAAACAACACGAAAAACGCACTTTTTGAGCGCCAAATTGCAACAAATTCGCGCAACTACACGCAATAATTAAATAGATAAATAAACAATATTAACGAGTGTAGCGTTCGTTTTAAACTGAGTGAGCTTTATAAAAATGACGGGAAAATTCAAAAGCATTTGCAACGAAAGTTGCACATTAGCAAAGAAGGGGCAGGAACGTGGCAGCAGAGAAGAGGGTGAAAAACAAAGTAGTATTTTTAATTAACATGCGACTGTGAATTAGCAAACATAAAACAATTGAAAAGAATTGCCGATGAGATGAGCGCAGAATGGAAAATCTTGCTACTGCATTTTTTTTTGGGGACCCGACAATGTTGACGCTGATGCTACTACATTAATAATTGAGTGTGGCTAATTTTATGAGCTTGCTTGATTGTGGGATGATGTCTTCAAAGGAAGAGGAGGTGCAGCAGCACAAGTTGTAGCCACTTTATAGATGTGTGCTGTGCTTGGTGTTGAAGCAATTCGGTGTGATTCACTGCATCGGAAAATGATTGAAGAACAAACAAAAAAAAAACACCAACGTGGACTATATTAAAAATGCATTAATTGCTGCAAATCGAGGCTACGCGTTGTCACAATTTCGAGCATGAGTAAGAATAAAAAAAATTCTCAAAATAGTTTAGAAAATAATTTATTCACTTTATAAATCATTTCATTCGTTCGTTAATTCTACTACTCATTAATAGGGATGAAACGATTTTTCGATACAATTTTCAATTGAATTTCATGAGATTTAATGATCGACGAGTCATTGCGTTGAACACTTAATTTGGCATTGATTCATGACCGCTGCTCCGCCACCCATCAACGCATCAATTATTATTTAATGAAAATTAAAATGAATGACTTTGAGTGGCGGGCATTGTTTTGATCTCGAAAATATACCTGGCTATAAAATATGAAAAATGGTTTAATTCAGTGAAAAAGTATTTATTACTTTCTAATCACGCCTAAAAACGAGGAAGCGAGGGAAAACAGCTCGCATTAGTGTTACAAGTCTGAATTGTGCTCGCTTTATAGTGCATTCGAGTTCGGTTTTGTTTTATATTTTTTTTTTATTTGCATTAATTAAGCATTCAACGAAGCATTTAATGAGTCAATTCAGTTTATTTTTGTTAACAATATTGATGGGAGGGACATATTTGTATATTACACAAATTTTCGCAATGACAAAAATATTTGTGACGAAAAACAATAACAGCTTAAGTCTGATTTTGCTGTTTTGAGAAATTAAACTTGTAAGCTTTCCCTCGCCATAGTGCCAGCTTCGCGTTCAGCAATCCCTTAATATTGCCAGCACATATACAAAGAGCATAAAACAAAAAACACATTTTCAGGGTCAAGCCCTAGTGTCAAAAAACTTTTCGAAATTTTGAGATCAGGTTCTAAATCAGCGGCCCCTTATACTTTTGGCACATATGTATACACGAACAAAAAAAAAACACATTTTTAGGGTCCACCATAGAATTTTTAAAAAATTCTAGCATAAGTATCGAAATCAGCGATCAGCGCATCTACAAAGAGTATAAAACAAAAAAAACATACTTAGGGTCCACCCCATGATAGAATTACCAGGTATATTATTATTCGCTAAAAACAGCTAGGGATAAACTGTCATTTTGGGCATATAGTGTCAAAATGTAGCGAGTAGGTGGAAACAGTGTTGCTTCTTGTATTATTTCAAACCAGAAATCTGCAAATGATAGGGGTATTCACAATATGGTATATTTGTGATAAGTTTTTATAAAATATTAAATATTTAAAAGTTATTGTGAACGAACCTTTAATAAATTTTTGTATTTTTAAAATCAGCTCATTTTTGTGTGTTATTTTGTAAGTAAGCATAAAAGAAACAATATGATTAAGGGCCGCTTTCTCAATGTCCGGTTAGGCACTAATCAGAACTTTTACCAGCAGTTAGCAAAAAAGCCCTTTCTCAATGTTCGGTTAAAGCTTAACTGTCAGTTAAGTGCTGATTAAGTTAACGGCAAGTTGTGTTTTCGGTTAGCGCTACTAATCGGAAGAACAGCTGAATAGAGTAAACTATTTTTTGTTTATTTAAAATCCACATATTGCATTTGCTTATATTCTCCATAACAAAATAAATAAGTTAGTTAAAATGTAACACAAAATAACGACGTTTATATTTTAACTAATCAAAAATTAAACGTAAGATATGGCATAAAATTGACAGAAGTAACTTACAGCAGAAAAATCCCAAACTTCAAGTTCATATGTAGACATTTGGGCAAAAAAATAAATATTCCCTTTTACTTCTTGGTGTGTTTGCATTACTTTTATTTGACACCAATTTGACACTATATGCCCAAAGTAACGAGTAAAAGTAGCGATTAATACTACCTGGTAATTCTATCATGGGTCCACCCTAGTGTCAAAAAAATCTTTACATCAGATTCGAAATCAGCGACCCATCACATTTGCTGGCGACTGCCAGCACATACACAAAAGTATACAATAAAAAATATATTTTTAGGGTACACCTTAGTGTTAAAAAATTGTTAAGATTGTAACATCAGATTACACTGTACAATATTACACACATTTGCTGCAGTTTCCATTTCTTAAAACTTAATTGAAATAAAAATTCTCACGAATGATTTAAAACAAACATATAAATATAAATAACAAATGCGTTTAAACGAAATTTCTACGTGTCAGAAACAGAGACACACAGTTCCAAAAATTGACGGAGGAAGGAATTCGAAACAACAACAAAAACATATGTTTTTAAGCATTTGCAACGTCGCAACATTAAAGGTGTGCTCACAAAAATCTACCCTTGCAAAAACGCATTTGCAATGATGCAACAAGATCGTGAATTACCCTATACTAAGTATCGATTACTTTTTATTCTGTGTTAAATTGTTATAGTTATTTTTAATTTGATCAAGGTTATTTATTAAAAAGTTTTTATTTCATTAAAAATCTTTGCTATTATATAAAAGGAGACTCACGAAATTTGAAGCCAGAAAAGCTCGGATTATTTTTTGATAATTCTTTATATTTATTTTTTGATAACAATTTGATAATTTTGGTAATTTTGATAATTCTTTGTTTATTCAATTCCTATGATAATTTCCAGTGTCATAGCTTACTAAGTTTTTCAAAAAGTCTATTCTTTAATTATTGGCTGTATTTCTTTATTCATTCCGGATAAAGAAGAGAACGAATAGAATATATTGGGTGTATTTCTTTATTCATTCCGGATAAAGAAGAGAACGAATAGAATATATTGTTGTTTTTCCAGAACAGAACGAATAAAGAAACAGTATTGGAAAAGAAAGAACATTTTTTTTTTGTTAAAACCAGAAACATATTTTTCGTATTTAATTAATTTAAGACAACAGATACACCAGATAAATTTAAAAAATAAAAATGCAACAAAGCAATTTAAAGCGTTTTAACTAAAGCAATTTTACCATTTTCATTTAGCGACATTTTACTTCAAGCAATCGAATATAACCTCACACACAAGGAATATTCTTTTTATTCTACCTTAGCTGATAGTATAAAAAGAACGCGTTTGGAATATTCCGTAAGAATAAAGAAATACAAAAAGAATATTCCGGATAATCAAAACTGAATAAAAAAACCAACATAGTCATTCTGAACGTCTGGAATGAATAAAGAAACACAGCCATAGTAGAACTAGACAAGGTCCCTTTAAACCAAGTTCGGAGCGCTCATAATTCGGACTCTGAAAAGAGCCTTATTAAAGAGGATTTTATGAGTTCCCTCTTATTTATGAGTTTTTAAAGTGTATTTTTTGTATTTTCATAACGTACACTCCTAAAAAGTACTTATTTCGGATTGTTTTTGGAGTACTTCAGTTAAGGGCTCAGAAAAAACTCATATTTAAGAGTGTTTTGTGAAAAGCCTCCTGAATATGAGTTTTGAATGTGTATTTACTGTATTTTAAAAACTTGGCGTTTTCAAAGTACAAATTTAAAGAAAAAAGCATGTTTTGAAATATTGTTCATTGACATAAAATTGAAAATATTTCATTCCGTTCAGTAATCGTGTTTGAATATTATATTCTGAAATGTTTGGATAAATAATTCTAGTCTACAAATTTCGTATCCGGTAGACCCGTTAACATTCCTATATGTACTTTCATTGCTGGCTTAAAATTTGTACTCAATTTCCTGCTATATTGTAAGATTTTCAAGATCTTTTGTTTTAGCGGAGTCAATCGTCTAAAGTTAGAATTTAGAAAAAACTGTTTATCAAGTGTATTTTTACATAAAAAACAGACATTTTAAATTTGCACGATTCCAGCTCCTATTAAACAAAAGATACAAAATTTGTTGATATTTACGCTACCGCACATGACACGACAGTGGTTTATATATTGATTGAAAAGTTGATATAAATACAAAATGTTTTTTTTTATGGTGAGTAGTTTAGATTCTAGATCAATAATACTTAACACGTGCCAAAAACGTAAAATACCCTGTATCTTGAAAATTTTACAATATATGAGAAAACTGCGTACAGATTTGAATCCATAGATAAAAGATTCTTTTCGATGCTCACATTCAAAAGAAAACAAGCTAATTTTCTGTACTTTTATGTTTATTTTATAAAGAAAAAAAGGGCAAAATAGGAATCATAAAAGAGTGTTTTAGGATTCATATTGATGCCTCATAAGGGCGACGAGTTTCAAAGGAAAACTAGCACTTTTTGGAAACTTTTAAGAGTCTATTATGAGTATTAAAAGGCCAATATAAGATTTATAAAAGACTCTTATAGGAGTCCGAATAAATTACTTTTGAGAGTCAAAAAAGTATCATTTTGTACTGATATTTGAGCTCTTAAAGAGGGACCACTTTCAAAGGAAAAACTGCTCTTTTATGAAACTTATAAGAGCTTATTATGTGGGCTCTGGCTCCTAAAAATGAGTCATAAAAGAGTATTTAAAGACTCATATGGTTTGCAGGGGTAGTACTAGGGCTGAATGTGTTCTTTATCTTAGTGACCATAACTGTCAAACTTCTCTATTTTGGTATTTTTGCCAATTCTTGCTTTCATATTGCATTCTAATTGGGTGCAGATTTTGTATGAAATGCCAACTTCGTTTTGACAGTTTCGGTCACCGGCTCTCCGCCCTAACACTACCTTGTCTAATTTTGCCATGAATACAGCCATTACAAAATTTACGTATATATTTCCTCTCTTTTTCGCAAGAGCTTTTCTCAATGTAATATGGCAGCAATCAAGAATGATAGAATAAGAGATTGCGCTTTGCGCAGGTCCGTTACTTCTGCTAATGGAGTCTGACAACCAGCTGTTCAGTTGCCTACGTCACAATATTTTATTTCTTTGAGAAACGTACTGCGATCGGTTGTGTTTTATTTAATTGTGTATATATCGAAGTATATTTGAGAGTTTTTATCTGAAAATTTAAAAAATTAAGTGTGCAGCTGCTTATTGCGGTAACAGTAACAAAAAAATATTTTTCAAAAACCTGATGTTTGCAATAAATACAAAAATTAAACCAGGAAATTGTAGAAAATGCACAGAAACGAAAACGAAAATACAAAAATATATTAACTTAACAAAATTTGTTTCATTGTTTAACAACTATAATTTATTTGTCTTTTCACAGGTAAATTTATGGAAATAAAATATCAGGGAATATTGAAACTACACCAATTAAACTAGTAATAAACATTTTAATAAATCCAACTCGAAAAATAATATTCACTGAAGTTGGTTTCTCAGATAAATTTTTTTTGACTAAGCTGCTTACTGGCTGCAATAAAATAATAGTAAAAATAATGTTTTCAAAGGAGTACTAAATAAATTTACCTTCTTCTCGTTCCAATAAATTTCTTCTTACTTCTTTTATTTTAATTATACAAACTGAAATGTATGTAATTTTCATTTCTGAGTAGAAATCGTATGCAAAGTGAACGCTCGCCAAAACAGCATTGATATTATGACGTACATGCGCAGAACGACAATTTTGTTGTAATCTTTTTCTTGTCTTCGGCGCAATCTTTGTATTCTATCATTCTTGGGCAGCAATGCTGTGGAGTTGCTTTTAATAAGATTCTTGCTGTCATACAGTGTTCAATAATTTTCTTTGCAATTGTTTTGAGGGGAGTTGCCAGAATTCAGTTATAAGCATAAATTATGTTTTGCAGCCTTGCCATCTAGCTTTTCCCGACTTGTGATTGTGTCAGTCTATCTATCTGTCAATCACGCGAGAACCACTGAACCGATTTAGACGATATAGGTACCAAGCTATTGCTATTTTGCCACTCCTACTTTTCAAGTCTACTATATGCTAAAAATGCTGTGTTTCAGACGGTTTTGGTCGTACAAGACTAAAATTTGGAATTTTATTTGTATGTTTACTTTCGGCAGCTGTACTAAAAATGGGTTTCACCGCCCCTTTTAACCTCCAAAAAATCAATGAAAATGCTATATTTCAAATGGTTTCGGTCGTATAATCAGTAGTTTAAAGTGCTTGCATTGTTTTTTTTTTTTGAAAGTATCTCATTTAGTTTGACAACTGGTTATTTTTTTTTTACTGGTTGATATTGATGATGATACACGTGTATAAAATAATTTGTTGTTTTCCTTTGTTTTTAGTGTGTTAGTTTGCAATAGTTTGTAATAAGTTTTAAGAACGTATCTAATCTCATTTATTTGTTTTAAATGAGTTGATTTGCTACTAAGAATTTGTATGGGAAATGAGATAACTTTGTTTCTTACTTGGTTAAATGGGCTGAAATGAGTCATTTGGCCCAATTTTAACGTAGTATAAGACTAAAATTTGATAATTTAGTTCACACGGTTATTTTTGGAAACTATACTAAAAATGGGCGTGTCCCATTTTAGTTATGCCCACTTTTAGGAAGATAAGCCTGGAGTGAAGACGTTTGGGGCGTATTAAACTAAATTTATATATATTCATGTTCAGAATCTAAGTTAAAAAAATTACATTTTTTCATTACAAATTTAAAAAAATTTTTACCAAAATTTTTATTAATCCTGTAATGCGGACTTATTAAAAAATCAAAATACAGTAAATTTCAAGCAACTTTACGAAACCACAACAGTTACTGCTTAAAGAAGGTTATTCAAATTAAATAAAGTACTTTTTTAATATTTATACCATTTTTTCATTATTTAACAAACGCAATTATTTTTATATTTTGCATTTACGAAGATACAACAAAATACTTAAATTTTAAAATTTTAAATTTTGACATGGTGTTTAATATTTTTATCGCAGGCGAAGCAGCGGATATTTGCTAGTATAATATATTAAAAAGAATTTCATATCTAAAGTACAATATATTATAACATTTTTAAAAAGTTCGTTTTGAAAAAAGATCTAGCATGTCAAATATTTTCTCTATATTTTTTAGTGTTTTTCATATACCTGAATATTGCTAAAGATTTTCATACTTTATCGCTCGATATGCAATTTAATAATGGCTCGAATTTGGACATAAGGCTCATATCTGAAATCTAAAAGCAATTTTTAAAATACTTTCGCATAAATTTCGAAAAATATATTTTTAAACACAATTTATAAAAAATTTAAGTGCCTGTAATTAGATTTTTTTTTTGTATCGGAGAAACTGCTGTTTTTTTCTTGTAGCGGAGCACTTCCAGAAGACGATCTCATACTCTGTTTTGTCGTAGAGAGTCTCGTTTTATTTTTAATTGGTCAATTTATTCTGCAGGTTGGGGGTGCATTCGAATTTTAATTATAATTTAAAATGAGAAAGAAAGACATAAAGAAGCTTGTAAGGGAAAACGTACGGATAATAAGATGGAGGTATTCCCAATTCCTCCTGATCCACCACTCTCCTCATATTTTCTTTTTTTACAAATTTTTACCTAAGTAAGATTTTTAGTAGCGAGGGGAGGGTCTTGATAGTGCATCGTGTTCCTTTGCAAACTTAACTAAGTAATGGCAAAAATAAAGTTAAAAAAGAATACAAAGTTTTAGTTAAAATTTTTAAAAAAAACTTGTATTTAATATGAACATACACTTAGATCAGGGCACTTGATCGGCACGCGTACGCATGACGCCTTCTACTTAACACGTGCAGGAGAGACCATGACTAAACAATGTTATTTCAAATCAACATATTGAAACAACCAAGTAACAACAACAAAACAAAAATTTAAATGTTTGTTCTAAAAAAAAAGTGAGAAGAGAGGTGGATTAGGAGGAATTGGGAATGCCTCCAAACATTTTTATTGGGTAAATGAATCTTTTACAAGCTTCTTTATCTTTCTCATTTTAAATCATAATGAAAATTCGAAATGGCCCTACAATCTGCTTAATAAATTGACCAATTAACCGCATTAACCGCGACTCCCAAACAGTTCGTACGATTTCATGTGCTTTCTTATATAGATCACAGGAACTACCACATCAAATTTCAACTTTGTATCTTTCACCGTTGTCGAGATATGAGCTGGGTATAAAAATACCCAACCGTCGTTAATGTGCTCTGAATGGGCACAAATTTATTCTGCAACGACAGCACAGTTTAATATTAGGAATTTTCTATCAATAGCAGGTATAGTTGGTTAATTGGCTAAGAGAGCTTTTAAATTTTTTTTAAAATAGAAATTTTTTACAAATAATAACGCAAATTTTCTGATTTTTAAACTAAATCATTTTTGACTTTGAAAATGTAGTAGTGAACGTAAAAATTTCTTCACACACTATAAAACCAATTCACAGCTCTATGTTTTCTTAAAGCAACAAGCAAAAAATTAAACACTTAGCTGTTACCAATCCTGGGATATGGTCAATTCTGCAGAAGCATTTTCAAGGGTAAAAAATACCCAACCGCTGTTAATGGGTTAAAAAAAAGACCTTCTACGTAGGGTCGTAGCCAGCATTTACCCATGGGGGGGGGGGGAGTTTTTTTGATGAAAATTTTTTTATTCAAAATTAAAATATACAAGCCTTTGTTTCATTTAATTTTCAAGTTAAGTTTTTTATATATGTAATTAAATATATTAAGGTGCCTTGACTTCCATTAGAAAAAAGTTCCATTTTTACCCCTCTAAAAATTAGCTTTGGTCAATTTTATAATGATTCCCAAGAATGAACAACAAAGAATAGTTGTAAAAAAAAAGAAACTGCCAAATATTAAAGGTCAGAAAAGGCTTTTCCAATTTTTTCAAAAAAATTTTAAAGTTTGCATTAAAGATAATGCTGTTTTTCGTGCCTTTTTTAAAAATTTTTTGTTTATTTTGACTAAAATTGAAATAATTTCATTATTTTTAATGCGATCCTCACTTTCACGATATCGTTGAAAAGGTTTTGAGTGTTTGCATTCATGGCCAGAATTTCTAAAATTTATAAATATTAAAGCTAAAATATTAATTATGTAATAAACACCTTATGAAACAGTTTTGTAGGAAATTAAAACAAATAAAAATTAAGTTATTTGAATTTTGAAAGTTTTTGTATAGAAATAAAATAAAAAAAATTTTAAAATTAAGTATTCTTTTTTTGCAAATTATACCAACACGTCTTTTTCTGTTACTGTGCGATCACTGGTATGCTTAGGGATGCACATCCGTTCAAACGTATCTCATCCATTGAATTACGGAGGTATGTTTTAAGAAATTTGAGGGATGAGAACGATATCTCATTTATCTCAAATTAATAAAATTTTAGAGACAGAAAAATTTTTACATAAACTTCATAAATCTTATTACCTAAAAATGTACAAAATTACTTAAACGATTGACTTCAAACTTTTTCTCAGGTCAGAATTCTGAAAATTGTAAGTTAACTTTAAGTTTAGACTCATATCTTTTATTCGAAAGTTAATTGTTTAAAAATTCTTGGCTATAAAAGAGTCACAATGAAAGGGGGAGAAAAATGTATTTAATAAAAAAATGTTTTGTGCCGTAAATCACAAAGAGGCTGTAATGCAATGCCGCCATAAGCAGAGCTAAAGAAAACGCAGAGCTTTCTATAAGCTCCATTTGCATATTTGGAGAAAGCCGACCAACCCCAGCGACAAAACCATGGATGCTGAAATTTTTAAGAACCTCTCGAGGGAAAATTAAAATCAGTTGTTGGCTGAAGTATACTTTAAAATCTATCTAGGCAGTGCGAATTAGAAAGGTTTTTTCAGTACACATGTGCATATCATTTTTGTTGGCTTCACTGTTATCATCACTACCATCATCTACAACTGCCGATGTCAAGGGTAGTAAAAACAATAGTGATGATTATTTTGAATGTATCACGTTTGATCTGATAAATCACGATACATTAGTTCTCACTATTGTTGTTTACATGATTCAACTTTTAGCACAGACTTTTACACTTAAACGCAACTTCAGTATATGATTTGTTAAGTTTTTTAGAACATATTAAATTGATTTAGCGGAATAATTATTTAAATGCATTAATTTTTATTAAAATTTCGACTCTCTTGAGAGTTTGAACCCCGAAACCCCTCTTGGCTACGTCTCTGCCTCTACGACAAAACGAAGTATGAGATCGTGTTCTGGGAGTGCTCCTCAACTCCGTAATAGGTATCCGTAATAGGTTTCTTTATAAAGAATCTGTTTAAATTTTCAGCGAAATCGAGTTAACTAACATAAAAAGTTCTATAAAAATCAAGCAATTTTTTCTATTTTTGCTAATTTTAAATGTGATACGCATTGTCCATTGGGCTCGAATATGTGCAATAAGTTAAACCTTATCTGCAAATCTTGATATATTTTTGTTAAAAGAAAAGTTTCCAGATCGTTGTACAAATAAGTGGTAATAATTTTGTCACAAGTGTCAAATTGTGGCATTAGATTAAAATTAGCTTCGCCAATTAAATATTATTAGTTAACTTGAAAATACAGTATTTTTTAACTTACAAAATTTTGTAAATGTACAAATTTGAAAAAAAAATGTTTATAAGCTCGAAACTTTTGTTTAAGAACTGCACAGATTTTACACAAAATTTATTTCAATAAAATGTTCAAACTTGAGTGATATTAAAATCAATCGACGTGGAAACCCGAGAGGAAGAAATTCATGCTCTAGTTAATTGTATGCTATTTTTGAAAATTTCTGCATGATTAAAAGAAATTCTTGAACCATTTGTAATAGTTTACAATTAATTACGCACCACAAAATTACTCATAGATTGTTTTTCAAAATGTTGCCAATGCTTTTGCAAATATGCGAGACTGCATGTCTGTTAACAGTAAACTGTAAGACATACCCAGTTTTTTTGTTTTATTTCTGACAAAACTACTGCATAGACATTATAAAACCTATTATTTTTAATGGCGACAACAAAGCAGTTTCTGAGTGTTTTTGTATCATTGATTTAGATGTTTTTCCCTCAACGTGTTTAGTTAGCTGCTTGTGATCAAAAGTGAAATATTTGCGTTCTCAAGAGATTGGAATCTTTTTAATAATTTTTTTTTCTAAACTTTGACTGTGGTGCGAACTGCAAATGTTTTTGTTTCATGCATGCAAAATAAATTTATATACATACTCGTTAAAAAAGAATCGTCTACTATGAATTGAATATTTATTTTAGCAACTGTTAGAATTTTATATCATAAAATAAACCAAGATAAAAATTGTTGCTTGATTTTGCTAAACTATATAAAACTTTTTGCTTACCGAAAGGATTAAAGGCAGCAAAATTATGCTCATTCGGCGTCGAGAGTTCCCAGGCATTCTAAAAAAAAACAAAGAAGAATTAATAGAAGCATGTGTAAGTTTACAAACGACTTACGGGATCAACATCCAAACTTAATGGTGGCATTGGCACACTTGCCATTTGCGTCATGCCATTACGTATGGTGCTGTAACGCCTACTGGACTCTGTCGATGGCGTCAAACAAAATGGATTGGTTGTAAAGCTTTCTTGACTTGCAGCTGCTTCTAACTCCTCGGGTATGGCACACCAACGTGGAGCATTTGATTTAGGTTTTAATGATTCGATTGAGTTGGTTGGCGTGGAAGACGATGATGTGGTAGATGAATGATCTGATGTTGTATCTGTTGGTGTCGCTTGTGAATTCATTGATGTACCGATGCTAGTCAAAACATTACCGAAAACCGATTCATTGCTGTGAAAGCTGTCATTGGTTTCACCAGGTCGTATAATCTTCAAATAAATAACGTTATTTTGTACTTAAAATTGTACTTTTGCGAACAGAGGGGGAAATAAATACCTGCTGGTTTACAAATTCATATTCCAAAGCTTCATCACCATCGGGATATGAGGCTGCAAGTTCATGCATAATACTAACAACATGCTGCATAGATGGACGTAAATCTGGAGCAGTGGCCCAACAGGAAGTCATTAATTTTTGTATGCGTTCGGGACAGTCTTTGATCAATGCTGGACGTTCACCTGTTGGGTGAAATTCAATTGATGACACAAATTTTTTTCAGAATTTCCTATAAAAACATTTTTAACCTTTATGTATTTTCCACATTATAGAGTAGGTGTTGTCAATTTCCTTGAATGGCTGCTGTCGTGATAACACCTCCCACAGCACAATTGCCCAACTGAACACATCACATTTTTCCGTATATTTGGAACCTTCAAAGACCTGTCGAAGGCACAGTTAAGATAAAAGCAGATTTAATTATAAAATACAGCAATATACTTCGGGTGCCATCCAAGCAGCGCTGCCTTTGTTGTTAGTCATCCAGGTTGACTTGTCGGCAACAGTGCCAAAATCGCAAATTTTCAAATGTCTGCCCTTGTTGGTGAGCAGCAAATTTAGCGGTTTCAAATCACGATGAATCAATGGCTTTGGTTTCATGGCATGCAAGTAAGCAACACCCTGTAAAGTAGAAATCATTACATAATAGTTGCATAGTTCTGCTTATTTATCTTATTTCAATTGGAATACCTCAGCGCACTGACGCGCCCAGCTCATCGCATGCGATTTGGAGTATGGCGGTTTGACTTTGCCATGCAGAAAGTTGTGTAACGAACCACCTTCGGCATACTCCATAATCAGGTATGTGGATTGTTGATCAGCAGAAATACCATATAAAGCTATTATGTTGGTGTGACGCACGCGTGACAGTTGCTTAACCTGCAGAAAATGATTTACATTTAAAGTAAGTTGTAATAAATAAGTGTACATTTTACTCTTATAACAAATATTAAGGCTATAACTTTCATACGTGCCGAGCTATTGTATTAAAATGTTTATCAGTTCAATTGGTTTGCTCACGGTAATATATTTCTATCAGCTGATCGTAGTACTAACATTTTTAACAATTATTGCTCAGCAAGCATCGCATCGAAATTAAAATTCTATTAGACTAAAAATTCGTTGAACAACGATAGGGTTGCACTGCTCATAATAAGAATTTAACGTTCGATACTCGTTGTTCGATAACCAGCAAAGATCGAACGTCGAAAGCAACTCATAATAAGGGCCTATATGTATTATTTTAAACGCGTTGTAAAATGGCCTGATAGTTCACATAAAACGGGGTAGTACTTATGAAAGTATCACTTAAGAGCACTAAAGTACTCTAGCCTAAAATTGAAAAGGTAAGTCACTGTTATTAAAACTAAAAAGCGAGAAAAATATCGTCCGGATTCGATGATGGTACGTGATGTGTTATACACAATTTACTCTTAGAAAACGTTTTAGCTTATCCTTATAATAAGATTATCATTTTCTACCTTTAATTGTAATTCAGAAAATAGAAGAAACGAACAGTCAATTTCCAAACAAAGTATTTGTACCTACTTTGGAACAATCAATTGCACTTCAGACATCACCGAAACCGTAGTTAATAAAACTTCTAAAGTTTACTTGACCAACTAGAAAGACAATTTTTGCTCTAAGAGATTTGTTAAAGTTTTCTAACCTAATTTTAACAACGGATTTAGAGAGATTAGGTGTGTTTCCGTACTCTACACTGTGTAAGATTTGTATAACTTCTGGTTAGCTCGAACTGAGAGAGTAAAAATGAAATTTGAGAATATTAGCAAAAGTACGGAAACAGCTTCTAGCAAGTTTCGAGCACAAAACAGCTGATTCTGACAGCAGACGAGTCAAACGTAAATAGCGCCAATTGAAATTGTCGTAATTTTGTTTGTGAAGTAAATTTTTTTAAGCTATAAATCTTTTAAGCTATGTTTTAAGTTATAAAATTACTTCAAATAATTTATTTATAGTTAAAAATGGAAGATCAAAAGAAACTGCATAAGTAAATTTATTTTTAGCAGCACAATTTGTGAATATTTGTGAAAAACATAAACAAACATTTGACATTTGCTTGTTCTTCTTGATGCTTCTTCTTATTGATGCTTGTTCTTAATTTACTCGAAGTCTTGAGTTCTAGCACGCTCTGTGCACATTCTGTGCTCAAGAGAGCGATTTTATGCTTGTTCTTCTTCTTCCATTTCTTACACAAAAAGTACGGAAACAGAAAATAGCGACTCACAAGTCACACAGTGTGAGTACGGAAACAGACCTATTGAAAGTCAAAGGACCATTTTTTAGTTACAGGTTAATGATCTTGGCCGTTTTAAATTAAACTTTTACAAACATAATGAAATCGTTAAAGTTATATATAGTTATTTTAAATCTTTATAGAGAAAAATTACTGTTAAATTGTGCCACTTAAATTTACACAAGAACTTTTATTAGTACTACAAGAAAAATGTATCTACGAAATTTAAAAGAGATTTCTTATGTTAGGTTAAGGTTAGGTTAATTTGGCAGCAGGTCCTTAGACCAACCCGCTTGGACCATATTATTGGTTCGTAAGGATACTACAGAATGAAAGAAGGGAGTAATCAAGTAAAAATTTGCGTAGGATATTCTTAATGTGGCCAGTGATTAAATTGCTGCAGTCAAAGTAGATAAAGTCGTAAAATTAACGCTTAAAACTGCTTAAGCTTATGCTTAAGAAAAATCAAACAGTCGCAGTCAAAGCAAAGCAAAGCAAAAAAAAAAATATCTGATAGACTGCGAAGCACTTCAGCAGTTTTTGTTTTGATTGACTGAAAATGTGAACAAAATCGAATGTCGAAGCAACAGCAACGGTTCAACTTTTGCAAGTCGACGCAGCATCTGTTTTTTAACAGTCGTAGAAGACTGTTTTGCTTTTATGTTTTAGGCTGATACATTTGTTTGATCGTTTTCGTGCCAATTTTTTTGCTTTTCAATCGAATATTACTTTTCGATAGGACACTAGGGTGGACCCTAAAAATGTGTTTTTTGGTTTATACTATGTATGCGCTGGCAGAATCTGATGTAAGAATTTCAAAAGGATTTTTGACAGTTGTGACACAAGAACACATTTTTAAGTGTTAACCTTTGTGCATAAACAACTTTTTCAACAACAACAACAACGACCACAAAGAGTATAAACAAAAAAACCTAGTATCCAATCGAAAAGTGATTTGCATTCGAAAACTAAAAAAATTGCCACGAAAGCGAACAAATGTTAGAAAGTATAAGCTGTTGAAAAACTGATGCTGCTTCCACTAACAAAAGTTGAACAGTTGCAGTTGATTCGACTTTCGATTTTGTTCGCAGTTTCAGTCAATAAAAACAAAAACTGCCAAGCTGTCTTCTGCTAAAGTGTTTCGCAGTCTATCATATGTTGTTTTTTGCATAAGTTACAGCAGCAGCAAAGGAAATGGAAAATATTAAAATTTTTTAAACGCTGAATGTGGCAGAAGCTCTAGAAAACATATGATATTAAATCTGAAGCAAGTGCTAAGCCTTGACCTCACAGTCAAACCAAGTAACTAAACGTTTCTCACCACAAACTTTTCCTACCACCATCAACTACAACTTTTCGCCGTAAATTGATGTGTTTTAAAGTTCCTTTGATTACACTATGCGACAAATATCAGGTCAACGTCTCGGGACGGAATAAATTAAGCACCCAGCTAAAGAAGACATATAGGTAGGTATTCAAAATCAAAAAAGGATTTTCAAAAGTTAGTCAACATTTTTTTAATGGCTATTTAAAAGATTACAATTTGAGTGAAATTTAAAAATTTTTTTAAGTTATTTTTTTTTGTACTGGTTGCATCTAAAAAGAGGTTAAGAATGAGTTTATAGTTTTTTCGGCAAAGTTGTTCTGATTGATTTTGTCTATCACTTTTCAAAACAAAATATGACATTGGCAACTTTTTGAATTTTGTGTGTGCATTTTTCCGTTTTTTTAGTATAGGGAATACCAAAGATTTAACACTTTTATAGAGTTTTGTTCGATAGGACTGTTTATTTTAAAAAGTTTACGTAGTACGAACTCTTTGAACCGGTGGTACGTAATCGAAATCATCGTTTTTGTTGCTATCGTCGCTATCATCGCTATCAAAATCCCAGTATGAATCATTTGTATATTTGTAACAGTTTGTTCCAGGGGTAGTGTTTGTGTTTGAGTCGAAGTGCGATAAACGAATAAAGTGCGGAATAAAGGTTGAGCTCTTTAAAAAATACAGAACAAATCAAAAACGAACCTTTCGTTAATGTTTATTTTCATTCACTGCGTTCAAGTGTTTAGATACCTATTTGGTATTTTCCTTAAGAAATTATATAAAACATCTAAATAAGTTAAGTGAAGCACTTAATGGTAATGTATGCTTAGCATATTTGTAGAACAAGTCAATCAGGACAACTTTGCCATAGAAACTTGGAACAAATTCCCAACATCTTTTAAGATACAATCAGCACAAAATATAGAACTTAAAAAAAAACTTTTAAAACTTTCCCTTGAATCTCAAAACTTTTGAATTGCCATATAAAAAATTTTTTAGCTAACTTTCTAAAATCTTTTGTGATTTCGAATACCTGAATATGTCTTCTTTAGCTGGGTGCATAATTCATTCTGTCCCGAAAAATTTGTCGCACAGTGTTATAAATAAGGAAAAAAAGGTTATAGCGTAGGACCATTGCCCGGCCAGAATTCGAACCAGGGACCCTTAGCGACAGTCAAGCGCGCTACCACTACACTATCGAATCTGAAGTAATTAAGTGATTACTTAAGAAAATTTAAATTTTTGTACATTTGTTTGTTTTAAATAGCTCTACAATAGAGTTCAGCTACTACAGCTTTTTCACACTTTCTCCGCAATAGATCATTTTAAGAACCAACCCAATATCATTGAAATATCTCAAAGATATCGATAAAAGTGGTCCAAAAAAAACCAAAAGGGAGAAAAATTTACCCACCATAATATGGGTTGGGCTTAGGGACAACACAAGACATAACAACTAACCATGCGTTTACATAGATCTTATAATTCATTAGTTTTCAATCTACTTTTGAGTTGACCTTTAGACAAGTTAACATCAAACACGCTACAGTTGTTAACAAAGGTACTCATGCGATTTAATGGAGCAGTTAACATATAATTTGTTCTATTAAATGGTAAATAAATCAAGTTGTTAGTTTCTACTGCTTCTACGGTTAGTGTTAAAATTTATAAGAGAAAGAAGTTCTGGAGAATCGAATGCACCAGTTATAAGTTGGTGTAAGTATACGATATCAGCAGATTTTCTTCTCTCACTTAAAGATTGCATCTTTAATAATTTTAAACGATCCTCATATGGAGGAAGATTTAATGTGTCAGTTCCACTCATGCCTCTCAGAGCAAACCGAACAAAACGTTTTTGAATTCTTTCCATACGATCAACATGCACATTGTAATGTGGGGACCATATTTGACTTGCATACTCCAAGTGAGGACGCACGATTGAATACTACAGAGTTGTAGTTGTTATTAAGCTATCAAACTCTTTGGCCCACCGTTTTATAAAGCCAAGCATATAAGATGCTTTTTTACAAATTCTATCAATATGCATGTTAAACGATAACTTAGAATCCTTGCATATACGAAGGTCTTTGGCGGTAGTTACACGACTTAAAGCAGTATTTTTAATTTTGTAATCAAAAATAAAATTTTTCCTTTTACGCGAAAAGGTCATAGTTTGGCATTTATCTGGATTTAAAAACATGTTATTTTTAGAACACCAAACCTCAAAGGAGTTCAAGTCTGACTGGAGCAGGTCTGAATTGTCATTAGAATCAATTGTTCTGTATATTTTCATATCATCTGCATAAATAAGCAAATGAGAGTGTTTGATGACGTGGGTAACATCATTAATTGCCAAAATAAACAGAAGTGGACCCAGATGGCTTCTTGAGGAATACCCGATTCTGCAAAAAATTCAGAAGACAACACGCCTCGAAACCGTATTTGATAAGATCACTCCATCAAATACGATTTGATCCAGTTTACAAAATATTGTGGAAATCCCTCATCGATTGGTTCAATATACTCAAAAATATCCTCTTAGGTAAAAGATATATGCCCCAAAGAAACTCTGGATGCGTAGTTCATATAATCAAAATACGCTAAATCAGGATAAAAAGAATCTGAACAAAATGATTCTTTAAAAAGATTGGCAAATAAGCCACAAATAATTGTGAAATCGTCAGTAAATCCATCCTGAAGTTTGAAAGAAGAAGGAAATCCATCAGTCTTCTTCTTAACATTAATAAATCCCAAAATTTTCTTGGATCAGACAAAATACTCAGCTTCCTATTATCCAAATACTCATTATATAATGCAGCTCAGCAATTCTCAAATTTCAGAAACAAACGTTTGTATGTTTCTAAGTCATTTGAGTCAAAACTACAAACATATTTCTTCCATGCCCTATTTCTATTGTTGCGAAGAGTCTTTAAATCCTTTGTGTACCAAGGGTACGCAGAATTTTTCGCAAGTTTGAGACTATATGGTATAGACTGTAAAAAGCTCTGTAAAATAAGATTACGAAATTAAGAAAAAGATCTCTAAAAATTGGTCAAAAAAGGAAAGGAAGCCGTAAGGCGATGAAATAACATTAGAAAAATTAGTGATATAAGTACCCAAAAATCGTATGGAAAATGACGCTTCAAAAAATATACCGGTTTTTGACTTGCTTTGAACTTTTGGGACCCGTTTTCATTAAGTGGTACTTTCAAAACTTAAATAAAACCCTAAAATACGAAAAGTCTCTTTCGAAGGGACCTCGTGACTTAGTCATCGCTTCTCAATGCAGTTCATATCTCAGGTAGCGTTTTAAAAGACTTAATGGCTAACGATAAAAAAAATAATTTTTTTTTATGTATGAAGAAAATGTTTCCAGAGGAACTTTGGTGGGTGGTGAGGCGTGCGATAATGTTGGTAGTTTTTGCGTGTCCCTTTGGAAACCACCCGTCTCTGATTAGAAAATACCCTTTGATAATTTTTTTTTAATCTCATGACTAACAGCCCTATTCTGGCAAATTAACAAATTGTTAACCAGTATTTTGAATATTTTTATGTGTTTTTTGTAATTTTGTTATTTCAAAACAAAATTAGAAGCTCAAAAATAAAAAAATTTAATAAAAATTGTCAACTGCTTTTCAGTTATTGACAATTTCATTAACAAATTTTGTTTTTTGAGCTTTAAATTTTGTATTGAAAACAACAAACATATAAAACAACAAATATTCAAAATACTGGTTAACAATTTGTTAACTTGCCAGAATAGGGCTGTAAGTTCCTACAATATTACTTTGTAATTGAATTTTTCTCTTTTTTATATTCGTTGACATGTTAAAGTGATTCAATTAATGCCTTTGCAAATGAACATTGGATAAATAACCTCTGTTTCTATTGCTTTCTGTTCAGCGCTTGCTCCAAACTCCTTCACAGCCACATAACGATTTCTCCAGACGGCTTTGTAGACAACACCATAGGAACCATGTCCAACTTTCTGTAAAACGTAAGACACAATATGGTATATATTCCAAAAATATACAATAACAAAACTTTTTCACAATACTAAAGCCACAGTTTACCTCTTGCAAATCAACTTCGCCAAAATGGACAAACGGCTGCATGAGCCACATTGAGCTATTTGAGCTGCCGGGAGTGCTGGCGGACGAGGCTGTCGTTGATGGCGTACCGATTGTTGTTGGCGTTAGACTTGCTGTTGAAACAACAGCTTCTGGTTTATTTTGCCCACCTTCTGCCATTGATTTTGATATATAATACTTAATTTTTTATTTATTTAAAGGACACAGCTCCTTGGGTCTACGTTGTATATGCTTTACGCCTGCAGGTTTTGGGTGGGTGCTCCTGCCTGCAATTTGTTGTTGTTTACTGCGAAATTTCAGCTGCTCCCTTTAACATTAGTTTTGCTTGCATTTTGTGTTTTTTGTCCCATCGATTTTGTAGCGGTTTCTTTTTTTCACACTATTCGCGTTGAAATGCAATAAATTCAAGTTATTTGTAGTTAAACTTCAATGGAAATACTATAAAATAAGCGAAATTAAAATTTTCGCTGATAAAAAGTTACGATAGCATCGAATTTTGCGTTGACAGCTTTAGCTGTCATACGAACAGCTGTTGAGCTGTCAGTTTTTCTATGCAACGCGTTGCCAACTATGCAAAATTGCTGCAAGAGGTTCTTGTCTTTGCTTAGTTGTGTTGCGAGATTGTTGAGATTGCCGTTTGGAAGCTATGTCGTAGTAACAAAAATATTGCAGGACATAAAACAAATGCAAGGTTTATATTGATTATTATATTAAAATTTGCATAATTAACGTACATAACTTCAAAATATGAAATAGTGTCTTTAAATTTAATGGCTTTAAATTTGAGTAACAGCAAAGATATACCATATATCTTGTTAAAAAAATTTTTATTAAGAGAAAATACTTTTATTAAAAAAAATTATATATATATAGTTCTTAATAATTCAACAAAACACATAAGTACCAATATAGAGAGTATGTATTTTTCTTTAATTTTATAATTTTGAAATATGAAAGTGGGATCCTAAAAATTAACAAAATTCCATAAAGAAAAGTACTAATTAAAAGCAGTATATTTTTTTAATTTTTTAAAGATGGGCGTTTTTTGATACTGCGATTTAAAAAAAAATATTTTACGTTGTAAAAATTAAATATATAAATATTATTATTTCTTATTAAATTTTTCTATATGACCTTGTAATTAATTATGTTGATTTTCTATGAGTTGAATACAAATTCTAAATTTTTGTTAGTTTAAATCATTCTTGATTTTAAATAAAAATTCTAGTTGTTTGATAGTTTAAAATCGTTTATTGAGCCTTAAGTCAGATTAGAAAAATTAATTGCTTTAACGAATTTTTTCCAAAGAAAGATTATTTCTTATGTTTCAAAACCAGAAAATAAAAACTAAACACAAATTATTAATTTTTATTTCCAACCAGTTTCGAGTAATTTTAAAACAAAGGAAGTTTTACGAAATTATTTGGCACACTAAATCGAATGGAGGACTATGGTTTTAAAAAAATTATATTTGAGTTTTTTTCCTTTAAGTTATAGTATGATCATATGCAGAGATTTAGGAAATACGATTAAGCAAATCTTTCTATGTAATCTATATATTTTATTCGAGTGTAAAGCAGATTTATTTTGACATTTTTTGACATGTCACACATCAAAGACAACTTTAATTGCTTTTAACCGAGGCTAGTGTTATGCCTTAACCTCGGCAAGCATTTCCAGCCCTTAGTTGTTCTTGTCCTTTAATTCCACAATTTCCACAATTTAGCTGTGAATGTAGGAAAGAACAAAGAAAGTGAAAAGAATCATGCCCGAGCCCGGATTCAAACCAGGGACCTCTGGGTTGATAGTCTAGCGCACTCTCCACTAGACAACAAAGGCCGGCAAATGATGTCGCCAAACAAGTGACGAAACGTCGGGGAAAAATTTAATTTTTATATTTTTTATATTAAAAATTGCAATTAAAAATTACTGGCCAAAAACCTCTACATAACTAAGTAAGTACTATTAGTTTATCGTTCTCAAAATTTGAACCCAATCAGAGACATGTCCTTCTGGTCGAAACCAATCTGGCATAGAATGCCACATACTTTTTATATATTCTATATATAGTAGCCGACAAAAATCTACATACAGCATCGAATTTTTCTTTTCTTCAAAAAGTTGTAAACTTAACTAGAAACATAATATGTAGTTTTATTAGAGATGATTTTTTAATTAACAAAAATAAAACAAAACAAGTGCGTGTGTCAGTTCCAACGCGCAACTTGAGTCTACTACCTAAGATCGATTACCTTAATATTTGAATATATATAATACCCAGCAGGCATTCTAGCTCAAAATGAGCTCTATATGAAATATTTGCGATTTGCAATTGCCTCTGAGAAAAGGGGATTAAGGAAGGCATCTTTTATATTATTTTTTATATATAAAAAAATATTATTTATATTACATAAATACGCTGTAAGGTAAATTGATTGACTTCATTATATACATATATGACACCAAAAAAATATTTCAATATTGAAACATATAAATAAAACTAAAACTTATTATTTTTTGAAATTGAAACAGCAAAAATTGTTATTAAATATTTCTATACGTATAGTTATTTCACATTGGTCGCTCTTTTAGCTCAATTACAACTCGGCGCATTGCACTACGACAGCAAGAAAAAAAATTTGTATAGAATTATTGTTGTATTTGTCCTTTTCTCGTTGTTGATATATTCTCGTTGGTTTCAACCCATGTTGTTGACTAGGAAAACGTAGCGCTGGAGTATTTGGTTAACGCTCGATTTAACAACCCTATATAATTTTCATGCTACGGGCTTATATATGAAATCGATTCTTTGGTAGTAAATTCCAAAAATTTGATCTACACCGAAAATTCAAAATAGTGGCATTCATGATCCGGAGCTCTTTGCTGAGTTCTTGTGCAAAAGTGCAAAAAATAACTATAAACTGTGAACACACCTCGCAGACAGACAAAATAAAATTAAAGTGCTTTGACAGTTAATGATATGAAATTGAGTTTATAACCAACATTTTTACCAAATATTTACGTTATGGTTAAAAATCGACAAAAGGTTTTGATATTTTATTACTTGTTTTTGATATTTTCAACTTGTTGTTGATATTTTTTTGCTGCTGTTATTGGCTGATGCTTAAAAAATCTTTATTGAATTCAATATTTGGTGCTATACATATACCTTTTTTTTTCTTTTGTATTAATTTATTTATTTAATTTAATAATATAATTAATTGTATTAACGAAAAAAAGTGAAAGTTCAATTTCACTTTCACTCGGAAGTGAAATGCAGAACCTGCCTGAATATTACTAGAATAATTGAAGTTCACAGTGTTACGGAATATCTTTAATTTATTGCGTTATATATTAAAAAATGTAGGTACTAGAAGAGTACACAATTCAACATCACTATTCACTTGCTGTGAAAAATCAAAAAGTGCAAAAATCACAAATGCAAAGTCTGATCTCTTGTGCAAAAAAGCACGTGTATTTTGTTAATGAGGAGCTCCTTTTTGCTACAATTGCGCTTTTTTGCACAAAACCTCCGCCTCGTGAATACCCATAATAAAAACTTAGCACGAGAAAGTCTACATTCAAAGCATTGTACTTACCTTTTCAAAGCTAGCTTAATAAGAAGAAGAAACAAATTTTTTTTCATAAATAACAGATTATCAACTTTTATTAGATTGTGCTTGAAATTCTGTTGACAAAAATACAACGACCATCAGTGTCGGGTTATGGGAGGTTTCACTGTATATGGCTGTGTGTTTTTGTATTGTTTTGTCACTTTAAACAAACATTTTTAATGAATTCAAAAAAATACTAAAAGTTTTGTTTTATATTCACTTAGTTTCAAAAAATGTATATGAAATATAATTTTTTATAACAAATACTTATGTATAAAATTGAGAAAAAAGTTTTTAAGTCAGAGTCTATAATTCTTTTAGTTATAATCAGTGCTCTGATTTTGATGACCTAAAAACTTCAAAAAAAGAAATAAAAAAATTACAAAAATGACCTAAAAACTGACAAAAATTACCTAATAACGCAAAAAATTGCATAAAAAAATAAACAAAAAATTTAGCCTTAAAAATAAAACATTACTTAATTAAAATTTATTTTATACTAGCATATTCAGAGTTTTTATCTAACACTTGTTTCATTTTTCTACATACCCTTTCGTCAGTTTCACCACGCCCAGAACTTTTTTTTCATCGCAGTCTATAAACAAAGCTACTGCTTTGTCGAGAGGTAATGTTTTTGATTGAAGGGGCTCTAGTGTTAAAGGAATGTATTTAAAAATTAGCACTTTGATATTTTTTAGTACGAAAAAAAAATATTTTAAAATTACCACTAAAATGACCAATAAAACCGAAAAATGCTCCAAAAATTAAAAACGTTCAAAAATGACATCAAAATAACTTAAAAATCGCGAAAAATTACCAAAAAATGGCCTGAAAACTAAAAACGATGAAAAATGACAAAAAAATGTCCGAAAAACTTTTCATTTTCGGAATTTAAGAAACATAAATGGACGTTTAAAATAATTAGGAAATGTCTAAGAAGCAGCATTAAACAGATGAAATGCCAGCGAAATTCTAGCCCTGGTTATAACAAATATTTTATGTTTATGTTTACGAACATGAGCTATGTTTTTTTAAAAGATATTTTAGATTTTTGATTGAGAGATATTTAGGAAATTTTTCAAAATTTTAACTGGGAAAATATGGAATTTTTTTCATATGTTCGTGAGAAATTCCAGTCAAATATACTAGCTACACTGCTCTTCTCTAAACTAATAAACGAAATCGCTGTTCAAAAACAAATAAATGCGTTGACAACTCTTGTGTCGATAAATGTAAAAATTTAATTATATTTTTTAGTGCGCGTCCTTTAAGCCCGTATGATACTTCATTGCTTTGTCGAATTTTTATTCATTGACAATGAAATTAGAGCAGTTGAAATAGTGATAAAGCTAAAATTCAAGAAGTGTGAGTGTATACGCATATAGTACGAATTGGACAAAAAAATGTGCGACGGACAGCATTTTTAATGTATTGTTATTGACGTTTCTCTCAATTCGTCACTCGTTAAAGCCCGTATGATACCAAATTTTTTTCTCCAATTTCAAAATCTGAAAACAAGTGGCGCGTGGGCTAGACAGATATATATTGTTGGAAAAGGATGAAAACATGCATCATGCCAATTTTTACATCTCCGCAAGGTTACTATTTTATCTCTCTGTTCTTCTTGGCTGTGGAAGAAAGAGCTCAAGCTTGTTTTTGAAACTTAATATTTGATTGAAACTGAACGACGAACGAATTGAGAGAAACGTCAAAAACAGTTTTAGCAATATTACAACTGCTCTAGTTTCATTGTAAATGAATAAAAATTGGACAAAACAATACAGTACCATACGGGCGTAAGTTTCGATCAAATATTAAGTGTCAAAAACAAGCTTGAGCCCTTTCTTCCGCAGCCAATAAGAATAGAGAGATAAGAGAGTAACGTTGCGGAGATATAAAAATTTGGCACGATGTATGTTTTCATCCTTTTTGTACAATATATATTTGTCTAGCCCACGCGCCACTTGTTTTTAGATTTTGAAATTGGACAAAAAAATGAAGTGTTATACAGGCTTTAGAAATAGGAATTTGTTTGCAAGAAATAGGCTTTCACCAGAACATCTTAACATTTTGGTGGTTCCTTTAATTGTGCATTCACTTATGCAAAAAAATATTGGCTATTTAAGAACTAAAATTGCAACATTTTTTTTTTATATTTATTACCTGAACTTTTTTATATTTTAATATAAAACACATTTTTCATATTGAATTATTTTCTTTTTAGCTGCCACACAAAAGCGGTACAAAATTTATTCGAAAAAAGTTAAAAAGTCGACTTTTTAAGGTCCAAAAATTCGAAGTCGACTTTTGCTGGCAGTTGAACATCTCTAGTGGAGACCACTTTTGCTCATGTTCTAAAATAAATGTCTTGCGATACCTTTTAACATTCATATTATGCCGTCTCCACGGGAGAGGATAATAATTTTCCATACTGAAATGGAATGAAAGAAGAAGATGCTAAAAATTACAGCTCGTTGCTTAACACGCGGTCTCCACGAGATATAAATTATGTTATGAAAGTTTTGTTAACATGAATATTGCAAGTGGAGTCCACTTTTGCTCATGTTCTGAAATAAATGTCTTGCGATATCTTTTAACATTCATGTTACACGCGGTTTTAACGAGACATAAATCATGTTATGAAAGTTTTCTTAACATGAATATTGCAGGTGGAAACCACTTTTGCTCATGTTCTGAAATAAATGTCTTGCGATATATTTTAACATTCATTTTCGCTTCTTCTTCTTTCATTTCATTTCAGTATGTAAAATTATAACATAGAATGCACACGTACAAAATGTTGCTAAACATATTCATGCTAAGAAATTTTATTTGACAGTTGTTTTAACATGAGTGTTAAAAGATATCGCAAGACATTTTTTTCGGAACATGAGCACAAGTGATCTCCACCTGCAATATTCATGTTGAGAAAACGTTTATAATATGATTTATGTCTCGTAGCTGTAATTTTTAGCATCTTCTTCTTTCATTCCATTTCAATATGGAAAATTATGATATAGAATGCCCGCGTATAAAATTTTGCTTAACATATTCATGCTAAAAAATTGAATTTGACTGTTGTTTTAACATGATTCATGTCCCGTGGAGACGGCACAACATGAATGTTAAAAGATATCGCAAGACATTTATTTCAGAACATGAGCAAAAGTTATCTGCACTGGCAATATTCATGTTAACAGAACTTTCATAATTTTGCTGTAATTTTTTGCTTTTGCTTTTTTCATTTAATTTCAATGTGGAAATTATAACATAGAATGCCCACGTTTAAAATTTTGCTTAACATATTCATGTTAAGAAATTGAATTTGATAGTTGCTTTATCATGATTTATGTCGCGTGGAGACGGCATGTTAAGGAGCTCAAATTCAAATTTTTTAAAATGAAAAAATCTTTAATTGATTGATTAATTAATAATTATCGAAATATTTTCAGAAAAATGTTTGTGTTGCTTTTTGATAATGATTATGTTTTATTTTTATATACTTGGTAATGGATTCAAATGATGCCTTTTATATACAAATATTAAATGTAGAATAATGGGTGCCATCCAACTTTTTTGCCCCCACTGCTTAGCCTTGAGTTGATAGTAATTTAAAAATCCACCAAAAAGCAAACCAAAGCCCCAAACCCACACTCAAAGCCACTTCTTTCAATTGAAAAGATTGCAAGCTTTCAGAATAAAGAATTAATAAAAACAAAAATTTTTGTTGTTGTATTTCTCAAATGTAAATAATTTAAAATCCTTTTTGCATATCATTATGTAGCCAGCGACAGCAAAAAAAAACAGTATAGAAACTTTGCCATTCGTTCTTTTATCTTGCGTACAAGAATATTAAGTAGAAATATATACTATATAAATACATTAAATATCTATGCCTGCCCCCATGAAGCTTTGCCAACTCATACCCTATGCCCTAACCTGCAGCCTGGCCACCACCCAGAGCTAAATCAAAAAGTTTACATTTGGTGCTGACTTCACACTCAACCGGATACATTCACATATAAATCTAAACGCAAATTTGTATCTGATGGATGGATGAACGACAACTCGTTCGGTCATTTGGCAACTTCGTCCTTTACAACAACAACAACAACAACAACAACAAGAACAAGAACAAATGAAAAGCTTGGTTGGTTGTCTGAGGGTGGTCGGGTCAGGTTGGGTCGCTTACTTGTTACAAGTTGCGTACCCACATGCATAAAATATTTACGCTTGAGTATCTCCGCTCGCATATGTATCTGCATCCTTTGCATATCCTTAACAACATATCCTTTGTTTGTCCATTTTTTATCCATTTGCTATGCACAAAATGAAAGAAGTAAAACAACTTAAAACAAATGCGTTTGGCATACAAGAAAAAAAAGGCATACAAACACAGACAAACAAACTCACACGAAAAACATCTAAAGGATAGCATATTTATCCTTAAGCTGAACACAAATGCAACAAAAATTCATTTCTTTCTTTGGCTGCGTATTGAAATTGTTGTTGTTGTTGCTGCTGTTTGCTTTTATATCACTTTCCTTGCTTTTATTTTATTTGCATGTTAAAAACAAAAATAAAAGTTCTCACAACAACAATTACAACAAAAAAGGTTACAATAAATGCATTCACATTATGCTAAATCCTTGTACATCCTTTTTTGTTGTTTTTTTTTGTTGGAATCTATGTTTTTTTCAATTTAATACTGCGGCCCTTAGCTTAAAAGCATATTTGAACTTTTTGAAATTTGATGATGATCTTGATAATAATGAAGATGATGATGCTGGATGAAAATGAGTGGATGGAGATCCTGTGTTGTAAGAGTAAGACGATTTTAATCTACTCGTTACTAAGAGAAAAATAAAAGATGGCTAGAAACAATAGCTGGAGTTTTGTAAAAATTTAAAATAACTTAATTTTCCTGAGAATTTCTATTTATTTATTAGAAATTCATTAATGAATAATTACTAAATATAATTAAATATAATTAAATATAATTAAATATAATTAAATATATTTATATATAATTAAATGTAATTAAATATAATTAAATATAATTTAATATAATTATATATAATATAAAACTAAAAAATATAATAATAATTACTAAAATATGGCACTAGTTATAAAGGCTATCGGCCACTAGATTATCTAGATAAGGAGTAGATATTCTCGTATTTAGAAAATATTTTGCTAATTAATTAATAATATTAATTAATAAATATTTAGTAAACAATTTTTACTTATGCACGTTAATTACACTAAAATGAAAATTTGAATTATTTATTTTTTCATTGCCTGCATTCAGCGGAAGGAACTGTTCCACAACTTTCGGGCTGAATGGTATGCGCTCACAGAACATGTTCCTTGAGTTGCCACAATTTATGTAGCGAAAATATTTAATGCTACTTCGCGAGCGGTTTTTCGGGTAGAATGTGGCCATTGTTGTTCTTGCGACACGATAAGGCCATTCGACGAAGCGCCCTCTAGCAGTGAGTAGCATAAATATGCCGTTGCGCCGGTAATTCAAACCTCTGAAAGGGTTAATGTAAATTAAAAAAGAAATATGAAATAAATTATTGCCACCACGAGGTCCGATAGGGTTAACGTAAATTAAAAAAGAGATATGAAATAAATTATTAATGAACAAATTCTTCTCTTGCCTAGTAATCAATATTCCTATATTTGGCCAAATGTGCTTATTTTCAGAAAATGGTTTACTTGGATCATAAAAAATTAAGGGTTCTCATCTAAGCATGTAGCTGACCCGTAAACATTGTAAGCCTTGTGAACTTACATGCGCGTAAACTATCTCTTGACGTTTTTGGCTGATAATTACCAAGCAGCGTGACTTCTAGCTTAGAGTTAGACAATTCCAATTTTGCAATTTATTTCCATTTTTGGGCGGAATTTTTTTCCCTTTATTATACTATAGTTATTTCACTACCATAGCATTATCATTAACATTTTCATTTCGATTACACAGGTCTGCAAATTTAAACTCTTATTTTCCCCTTTTGGATTTGAATGCTGGTTTGGGGTATTTTGGTGCGTAGATTACGAATATGCACTTGAATTTTTCCTATCACCATCAGTTTTTTTGAAAAATAGCTTTGTGTGAATTAAAAGAAAGGCGTCTTTACTGAGGTATTTTTTTTATTTCAATTAAGAAACAATAACATAACTTTAAAACATTAAAAATACATTTGAGGGACAGTAATAGATAAGTTAAAAATATGAAATACTTTTGTGGTATCTTGCTTTTTTTTAACGAAGCTCCGATTGTTGTTCGCTTGAAATTTCGAGATGGATCATCTCGCTTTAACAGCCAAAAATATTCTGCCACCATTTTTTTATTCCACCTTCCCTGTTCCATCTCTTTCTAATTCTGGTGAAATCTTTCGCCTTGCTCTTCACTTACAGCTGCCAAGTTATCAGGAAAGTAGTCCAAATGTGAATTAAGGAAATGTATTTTAATGCTCATCGAGCATCCCATTTTGCCGAAATTTTCAATAATTTTCTCTACTACTTCCTCATAATTAAGACTTTTGTGGTTTTTTAAAAAAAGTCTCACCACTTCCTTAAAAGATTTCCAGGCTTCTAACTCAACTTCACCCAGTTTTTCATCGAAAGCTGTAACTTTCATCAATTTTCTTATATCCGGACCAACAAAATACTTTCTTTCAGTTTAGCTTCAGACAGAGATAAAATAATTTGGTGTAGATACTTAAAACCTTCTCCTTCTTTGTTCAGCGCCTTCACAAATTTTTTCATCATTCTCAGTTTTATGTGTAAAGGCGGAAGATTTCTTTTCGCTTCTTCAGCATACTAAGCTTAAGCGTTACAAATTGCACGGAAGTACTGATTTTGCCCAAACAATTACAATGCTATTTATACAAAAATAAACAATCTACCTTCATTAACCCTCTTCTAACGATTTCAGTTAATTTCTATAAAAAAAACAACTTGGGGCTTACTAGAAATGAGGTTTTAAGCAAATAAATCAAAAATCTAATTTTTTTTTATAATAATGTTATGTCACTTAGTTCATTAAGTTACTAAGTAACTAAGTAAGTAAGCAACTAATTATTTATGAGAACTTTCAGTAGTCTCTAATGAAATCATTCAGATCGTTTTTTGTTTAATAAGAAACGATTTAAATACAATATTAATTAATAACTTGAAGGCCTACATAATTTTTGCAAAAAAAAAAAAACAAAACGATGCTAAATAACTTTAAAACCTGACGTGATGGAATTTTATAAATGTTTTTCTCGTAATCAGCGCCCCATAATCTATCTGAGTCAATCATCAAAACTGAAAGGGGAAAACCATTGCAGACCTGTGTTACCCTTATTATTACCATTATAATACCATAACCATACAATCCTTCTCATACATTTTTATTCAGTTGATCTTTTCCAAAAATCAAGTGGAATTTCGCAATTTCAATCTTTTACAAAAATTAATATATAAAAAATTATTCATATTTTTACAAGTTCTTTAAAATTTCCTATGAAAATTTCATTACAATTTTCCAAAATATCCTTTTTCATTGAGTTTTCCTGCAAAAAAATTAAAATTTCCTGCCTTATTATATGAGGGGATTAACGTTCAAAAACAAATAAGAAATCTAAAAGGATATTAAGGGATTAAAGTTAACCAAAGTCTACCTCTAGCTTAGTGTACAAATTGATTTTTGAATGTGCCAAAAAAGCTGTAACGTGGTGTTTTATAAAAATAATTAAAGATTACAAAAACTCGTAAGCTACATTTGTTTTTTTTTTGTTGCTCCTATGTTGTTAATGGTGTTATTAATAACTACAATCTTTTCTCGCACAATATGTATTCTTTGTCTTCTTTGACATCCTCAAACTTACCGCTATTCGGTCACAAATGTTTTCTTTTTATTGCGACACTTTAAGTTTCTCTTCTGTTCAGCTGCGATACAGTGAGCAGTGGTCTGCAAAACTTCGATTCTTCGTGCGGCGTATTAATGTCCTTTCCACATTTACAAATTGGCTCAATTGCAACTTTATAACATACAGTCAAACACAAACACACACACATGCACACACTAATGCACGGAGATACCTTCAGACATTCACTTATTATAGCGACTCAAACAATAAAAACGACATTTTTTCACATGCGCCAGAATGTTGAAAAACAACAAATACAACAACAACAACAACAGCGGCAACTGCGAGAAAAACTCTGACCATATGTGTTCGTATTCCTTATTCTACCCCCATTGCGACCATTTGTACCAGGCTGATTTTTTTTTCACTTCGCGCCAATATAATAAAACGGCACATAAAATAGAGTCACCCGCTCACAACCCCTCCACACCAGGCTATGTGTTGCATTTCGCCCAAGGCAGGGGTATCATAGCACAAAATTGTATTACACCTCAATAACAACGATTCGGACATGATATCCTGTTCATGCTCCGCATAAGGATGCGCTGCTATGTGACAAGTGATGCGTGTTTGTTGCGGAGTTCCTTAAGTGGTGGAGTGTCCTTTTTTTCTGAATAAACTTTTCTCCTTGACAAAAATTATACGTTTTTATTGGGGTTTTTTTATACGCTTAATTGAATGGGTCACTCAAAATCCAATGACTATTTTTTTTTATATTCTGCTCTGGTTCTGGCCACGTTGTTCACGCTGATGAGCATTTTTTGGTCATTCAAGGAAGTTTTTTTTGGCATGTGTGTGAGTGTAACAGATAAGCATGTAGTCATGTGTATATGTGTCTCTGCGTGGCTTGTAAGCTTTAAAAAAAAAAAACAAAAAATCAATTGGTAACCATGAAAATGAATTGCCACAGTGGAACACAAATATATCAGGTACATTTTAAAAAACGAATTAATATCCTGTTTTTTGTATTCGTAATTGCATGAAATTTTCAGCTGAGTGATTATTTTTATTGTAATTCAGAAAAAAGTCACTTGAAATACATTTCATGACTATTCAGAAAAATTAAATTGAAAATTAAAAAATATCAATAGTGAAATTCAGAAACTTAATTTTTGTTTTCAGAATTCATAAATTAAATTAAAAAAAAAATTAAGAATTCTTAATGAAGTTCAGTTCGTTTCAAAATTCTTAATTAAACTAAGGTAAGATAACTGAAAATTCAGAAGATTTCAACGCTAAAAAAAAAACCTATTGAAATAAGGGATAAATAAATTATATTTAAGAAATTCCATAAGTTAAAAAAAGGCCACTTCAAATGTAGAAAAGATTTAACTGAAAGAAAAAAGGAATTCTAACTGAAATTCGATTCCAAGAATAAATTTTAAATTCAGAAAATATCATTTGAAATTCAGAAATTTTACTTGATCTTCAGAAAAGATAAATTAAAATTCAGAAAAGATCAACTGAAGTTTAACAAGGCTCAATTTAAATTCCGTAAAAATGAATTGATATTAAAAAATAAAAATTGTCTCAATCTCATATTATTACCCTTGCCATTACTATTACTTTTACTATAACTATTACTATTACTATCACTATTACTATTACCATTACCATTATCATTAGCCATTGGTGGCCTCATGCTTCATTGTATGAAAGGGTTGTCCGCATTCCTTAACTGTGGAATCAAACGAAGCAAACGGATTTAAATGTATTACAATTACCAATACCATTACCAGTACCATTACTATAACCATTACCATTACCATTAACTTTACCTTTACCTTTACCTTTACCTTTACCTTTACCACTACCATGTCCATTATAAATACCATTGTCAGTACCATTAGCATTACTATTACTATGAATATGACTATGAATATAACTATGATTATGAATATAACTATGATTATGACTATTACTATTTCTATTACTACTACTACTACTACAATTACTATTACCATTACCATTACCATTATCATTATAATTACCATTATCATTATCATTATCATTATCATTATCATTATCATTATCATTATCATTATTATTATCATTATCATTATCATTATCATTTCCATTTCCATTTCCATTTCCATTACCAATACCAATACCATTACCATTACCATTACCATTACCATTAGCATTAACATTACCATATCCATTACAATTACCATTACCGTTACCATTACCAATTCCATTACCATTACCATTACCATTACCATTTCTATTGCCATTACCATTACCATTACCATTACCATTAACATTAACATTAACATTACCATATCCATTACAATTACCATTACCGTTACCATTACCAATACCATTACCATTACCATTACCATTACCATTTCCACTATCATTACCATTAACATTACCATTCCCATTACCATTCCCATTCCCATTCCCATTCCCATTCCTATTCCCATTCCCATTCCCATTCCCATTCCCATTCCCATTCCCATTCCCATTCCCATTCCCATTCCCATTCCCATTCCCATTCCCATTCCCATTCCCATTCCTATTCCCATTCCCATTTCTATTGCCATTGCCATAACCATTACCATTACCATTCCCATTACCATTATCATTACCATTTCCACTATCATTACCATTAACATTACCATTCCCATTACCATTACCATTACCATTCCCATTCCCATTCCCATTCCCATTCCCATTCCCATTCCCATTCCCATTCCCATTCCCATTCCCATTCCCATTCCCATTCCCATTCCCATTCCCATTCCCATTCCCATTCCCATTCCCATTCCCATTCCCATTCCCATTCCCATTCCCATTCCCATTCCCATTCCCATTCCCATTCCCATTCCCATTCCCATTCCCATTCCCATATTCCCATTCCTATTCCCATTCCCATTTCTATTGCCATTGCCATAACCATTACCATTCCCATTCCCATTCCCATTTCCATTTCCATTTCCATTACCATTACCGTTACCATTACCAATACCATTACCATTACCATTACCATTAACATTAACATTACCATATCCATTACAATTGCCATTATCATTACCATTACCAATACCATTACCATTACCATTACCATTGCCATTACCATTACCATTACCATTACCATTACCATTACCATTACCATTACCATTACCATTACCATTAACATTAACATTACCATTACCATTATCATTGCCATAACCAATACCTTTACCTTTACCTTTACCATTATCGTTATCATTACCATTACCATTACAATTCCCATTAGAATAACCATTACTATTAACATTACCATTACGATTTCCATAACCATTACCAGTACCATTACCATTACCATTACCATTAATATTACTATTACCATTACCATTATCATTACCATTAGAATTAGCATTACCCATTACCATTACCATTACCATTACCTTTACCATTACCATTATCTTTACCATTACCATTACCATTACCATTACCTTTACCATTACGATTACAATTACAATTACAATTACAATTACAATTACAATTACCATTACCATTACAATTAATATTACTAGTAATATTACTATTAATATTACTATTACCATTACTATTACCAATATTACTATTACCATTACCATTATCATTAATATTACTATTACCATTACCATTATCATTACCATTATCATTACCAATACCATTACCATTGCAATTACCATTACCATTACCATTCCCATTACCATTACCAGTACCATTACTAATATGGGTTTAGAAATAATGTGCTTTTTTGTCAATGGCTTTCTTCGTTTTATATATCTATATATTTATATAGATTAATCTCTAATCTTTTTCACCTTTTCTTTTCAGATTTTACATAGGTATTTATACTAATTTAAATGTCAATTCAACTAAGCTATGAAAAAGACAAACTTTATAATTTTTTGACAACTTCTCGTTGAGAAATAACATAGTTTTCCATCCTTTTTTGAAAACTTATAGGGTAAAGTATTTTTGAGATTTTTTGTCAGATTTTTCGGAAGGTGTTTAGAGGGCGCGGCTAATCGAATTTTCCCTAAAAATCAGGTTTTTCGGAGATTTTTCGAATTTCAGTCATAAGTTGGTCAATAACAGACATTTTCTAAATCTTTGAGTCATCATTTCGTTAAAAATGTCCAAAGTTTACTTCAAGGCCAGTAATACAAGAACATTTTTTTGAAAATCGAAATTTTGAAACATCGATAAATTATTTTAGAAACATCTTGAAAATATGCTGTTAAAATTTTAAAGCGAACTTCGAAGACGTTTGAAAGTTTGAAAGTTACAGCCGGCTTCCATCAAGCCCAAAACTTTAAACTTATTTTTCTCAAAACTGCATTTTTATAAATGGCATGCATCATAAATAAAACAAATTTCAACCAATCAATTCTAAATTTTGCATACACATACTTTACAATTTTTGCAAAAATTATGCCAGAGCGTGCTTTTTGAAAAAAAAAATTTATTAAAAAAATTTTTAGTAGTCTTTTCAAAATATTTACGATCTTCTTTGTTCTTACCACCATTTAAGAAAAAAATTTTTTCGGGCTCTGGCATATTCAAGAGGATGTAACGTAGATATAAAAAAATTTGTTGCCTTTGCTTCATATGAATAACGTCGACGCTAGGATGCACGCCAATTCTGAAATCTGTCTTTACACTCCTTACTATAACAATAAATTTATACAATTTTTTGAGTCATGAATTTTTTTTTTGTATTCTTTAAACATGCATCAATATACCATACATTTTTCAAATGAATTGCTTCAATAATTTACTCTTGAGAAATGTTTATTCTTAAACCTCGATTTCATGTATTGCTGGCCTTAATGTACATAAATCTTTAAAAAAACACTTCCTAACATTTGAAAATTCCATCAATTTGAAAAAAAAAATAATGATACAGCTGAAAATATGGTGAAATTCTAAGCAAATTAAAATCTTATATATATTACTCAAACGCAAATTTTTTCCAGCGTAAGGCTTTTTAAGTACAAGTCCAATCTTAATAAGTGTAGTATGGTTTGGTAGGTTTGGTAGATGTGCAACCTGGACTTTTTATTTTTCAAAAATTTATACATTTTAAGTTATAGCGAGTTAAAGTTTGCTTATAATTAAAGTTTTTTCCTAAATGACCTCTATATTTATTATGTGTTTGCTTATAATTGTTTTTGTTTTTCTCTATTTAATTTCAGCATATGCCTAAAAATATGTGAGGTATTTAGCGCCACCTATCGTCTAATAGCTATGAAACTGTTATACTGACGAATAAACTTTTATAATTTCACAGCTTAAACTGTGAATTGACATATTCAATATCAAAGCTATACTGGAATGATTTCTTATAGTTGAAAAAAGATTTCTAAACTGTTGGTCGGAAAATTTTTTAATTTTTTAAAGTTTACACAAAAATTTAACAAGAAATGGGAAACTGGTAATGAAACAATTTTGTTCAAGCATTTTTCAACTAAAAATCAAGAAATATTCTAACTCCTGTATATTTAAAATAAATTTGGTTATGAAATTAAATATGCTAGCATTATATCGTCGTTGCACTTGCAATACCGTGTGTATTGCAAAAAGGCCAAAACTAATTTCATTTCAATTTTGATAAGTTGAAAATCTATTCAATCGCTTAAAATAAAATCTAGGTATATTAGATTTTGGTGTTCTAACGCCACACGGTTTTACTAGTATTTGAAAAATATTGATTTAAGGGGGTCCTCTGGTAATCCGAAAAATTTTTTTTCGATTTTTTTTTTTCATATTTCTATTGCTCAGATACTCAAAAACATTTTCCCAAAAGGATTTTTCAAAATTCGAAATAGTTTAGGAGATACAGGCATTTTTGTGTAGGTATGTTTTCGTCAAAATAACGCATCAGCAAAGTTGTTTATTTGCCTGCAGTCATTAGTCGAAAATTCTGTGGAATTCTTCCAAAATATGTATTGATATTACAAAATATACACACACAGTATGTATACATGCAGTATGTATACATGCATGTTTTGATTTAGGGGTTGAAATGATTTTGATCCCAGGTGTTCACATGAAAGAAGCAAACGAACGAGATTCAGTTTATTTTCGAACGCTGAAAGCTACGCGTGCGCGATAACTGCTGTTGTAAAATAAAAGAAAAATCGTTTTGTGTTTTTTTTTTTTTGCTATGGATAAAAAAAGCCACCCAAACGCGATAGTTATCCGTATAACGGCGACCCCGTTGTCACAAAAAAGGAGTGCATCGCTCACGTGCAAAAACGCATGGGCACACGGCTGCGCAAGGCCAAAAAAGAAAACAAAGGCATCGGTGGAAAAGGCACTGGCAAACTGACAGACAAAGTCATAAGCGAGCTGACTACTTACTATAGACTTGCTATTCGACGTAATAAGGACTCTGTGGAAAACATGAGAAAAGAAATATGGTCAACATATTATCACAAAAGTTCAAGTGATAGTAATCCACAACATATGTATTGCCCACCTGGTGAGTCCAGCTGGTGCGCCTATCAAAAGTCAGCAGCAGAAGGCTCATTAGCCTCATTTCACCACACGTACGCCCCACTTGATGGAAAGGTTCTGCAAGTAATGAAGCCCATATACGAAGCGTTATCATCCGACGATCTACTCAACCGATGCACTGGAGGTGAAACGCAAAATTGTAACGAATCGTTCAACTCGCTTTTGTGGACCTTTGCGCCGAAACATATCCACTGTGGTGCTACCACAGTCGAAATCGCAAATTTTCTGGCAACCTGCATTTTCAACGAAGGCTTCACAAGTATTTTAAAAATAATGTCAACAATGAGTATTGTCATCGGCCCACAAGCCGAGATGTATGCTGAATCTCGCGACGGAAAACGACTTCAACGCTCAGAGCTAAAAACGTACGCATCATCGAAAGAGGGTCGCACAGCCCGCAGAGCCCAAAAAGCCATGGAAAACTCGTTTTATGAGATGGAGGAAGGCACACTTTATGGGGCTGGAATTGCCGATTAATATTCGTAAGTATTGTATTAAAAAAATATGTGTTAATGTCATTTGTGTGCCTCAAAATTGAAGTCAAAACTTTAAACGCGTTTTTCTCGAAACCATGTTTTTCAAAACTTTGCGCACGATAACTCAAACAGTTTTTGACCGATTTTGATATATGAGGCATGAAACGACGCAGAATTTACGCCGCTATAGCCCCTACCTCAAACTTGCCGAAAAAATAATGTTTACTATTATTTTTCTACACTAGACTACAAAAAAAAGGTCGAAATTCGATTTTTCATTTTCAAAGTGGCGGCTCCCCCACTAAAAAAATTTCAATTTTTGTTTCCGAGGTAGGGGCTATAGGGACATTCATTCTAAGTAACTGAATATTTTTTTTTTTTTCAGACGATGTTTACTCTTGGAATCGTGCGCAATTTGGACCCACCTTTTTTCCGGAGAACCTCGTTACCAGGCCGAGAACTTTCTGAACGGTGCATAAATTCACTTTTTCAAAATTTTGTATTTTTTTCAATAAATTAAGCTACCCAAATCAAAAAACGGAACTAAAATATCTTTACTCGTTCTCTTTCCACAATATTTTGAAAAAAGGCTAAAATTTGGCATAGATTACCAGAGGACCCCCTTAACTCTCGTCGCTCCAAAGTAAGAGCTTTTAAATCTTTGTAACCGTTGGCTGAATCGTTGGTGTATCAATTACGAAATAACTAAAAATATGCAGCGTGTAAGCCTGCCTTTTCAAATAGCTAGGGGAAAGCATACAAAGTGAAAACCTGCTCTAATAACACTGTACAACAGGAAATAAACCCGTGGGGTTTATCGACTTTATTTTACTTAAATAAAGTCACTTAAGGTTATCATACGACATCGGGAGGTGGCTCAAGAATAAACTCCAATGCTCTACTGGTAATTAAATAAATACTTTCCCCTTAAGGGAGGGTCGGATAGGGTTAATATGTATGACAAACACCCTTATTTTTCCAAGATGGACATTTTTCCTTTTGGGACCTAGCCCCTCCGACTCCTCCGGCCACCCATAAATATTTTATGATTTTCGTATAGTTTATAATTTTTTTGTCTTTTTAAATAAAATTTTTTATTTTTGTTTGAGTTTGTCGAGAATATGAAGTCAATTTTTTTGGGTCACCTAAGGTTTTTGTACTACATCCCGAGGCGGAACCAGGACAAAGCCTAACGCCCTACTGTTAATTAAATCTGCTGCATATTTTAGCAATTTTGTAATCGATACATGTCCACCAACGATTTAACGTTTCAATCAAATGTTACTAAGCTTTAAAGGCTATAGTTTTGGAAGAGTAAAAGCAAGATTGCTTAGAATCTTACCATTTTTTAAGCTGCATCATTAGGGTTTTTCATTTTGATGGAATTTTAAAAAGTTTTGAAGCGTTTTAAAAAAAATTATGCAAATTTTAAATTCTGCAAAATATATTTTATTAAATATATTACACCCAAATGACCGAGCATTTTGCCAAAACTTCTAATTTATGTACATTGTCTTTCACTTGTCTTTCAAAATGATGACTCAAAAACTTAGAAAATGTCTATTATTGATCAACTTATTCTTGGAATTCGAAAAATATCTGAAAAACCTGATTTTTAGGGAAAATCCAATAAGAGCGGATCTTTTCAAATAAATCTGAATTTTGCGACACATTTATTTATACAAGTGATATAACTGTAAATGTATTATAAAGAATATTTTTGTATTTAATAAAGTAACTTTGGCCCACTGTTGCTGGCGGACTCAAAAAACATAAACTTTCGATAAGATTAAGAAGGACAACGGTCAATTTTTATGGTACTGATTATCGTTATTTGTTGTTATTGCCGCTGCTCAGCAGCACAAGGACACACTTCATAAGGATGCTACTGTTGATGATGGCAATGATGTTTTCTTTATCAATATGTTTGCTTTTTCTTAAATTTTAGTCCGTTTTATGGAGGAGTTTTTTTATTACCGAAAAAAGGTCGGGTGACAAATAAATGTTGAAACACTAAAACATGACATTTTTGCGTATTCGCTGCACGACCGCATTTTTTGTTATTTAAGCATTTTTTTCATTCGTCATTATTGTCCTTGTTTCAATGTTAGCAATACAGTAACATGTGAGGGCGGCGAGGAAGTGGGGCGGACTTTGGTGTGGGTTTCAGGCGATATTTACTGATATTGTTTGATGCTTAACTACAACAAATTTACTGCTGTTTCCTGATGTAATGAATGATTCGTCGGTGTTTTGCTTTTTTTGCACATAATATTGAAAGGGATGTAAGTCTCGTGCTTCAAATGCCTTCGTCTATTCCTTGCTTGCTAGGTTAGCGCATCAATTGCCCAAGTTCAGATTCGATTATATTCGGCAAACTTGAGCCATTGTTTTCCGTTGATTTTTTTTGAAGTCTTACAAATCAGCGAGATTAGTTGGGGGAAATGTTGGTGAGGTTGCGATGTTGTTTTAGATGTGCTGTTTTTTGCCAAATTAACTTTGTGTTCCGCAAAAAAAATATGAGCCATGAAAACAAACCATAAAAAGCGGTTACAGCTCCCATGTGGGTAATCGGCGCGAAGAGTGATGACTCTTGTGTCTGTTGTTTTTGTTATATTTTCATCCTTACGCAATCTAGTGTTTGAATAAACTAATATTAAACGTTGCATAGCTTGCAGCAATGCTCTATAAATCGAAAATTTTTATTTATTTGCTACTCAGCTATAAAAAACGTACAAACTTGAGGATATAATATCTATGCAGAACATGAACTGTGACATTAAGTATATGAGCTTTATGCAAATATTTGTTTACAGAGAAGAAATGAAACATTAATGATTACAGAATTTGTTTATAAAATGCAATTTGAAGGAATAAGGATATAGTTTTAGATGAATTTTGTTTCATATGCAATCAACTGTTAAATGAATATGAAGAGCAATATTTAGGACTATGAGTAATGACAACACCGTACCACAGTTATCTGAAAAAAATTTCACATACGAAGTACGTGAAATTTCACAAACATACACGTGAAACCAGAGGCAAAGGATAATAAAACTGCATTCTCACTTTTTCTCCGTATAGTAAGGTTTCTGTTTAAAAAGACTTTTTAGTTACAAAAAGGAATTGTTTAAAAAATTTATTTAAATCAGAGGTTTCCATTAAATCGCTATGTTTTGCATTTATTTCAAATCCGTTATCAAAAAATTTCGAAACCTATCCATTTTTTCGCTATGTCAAAAAATCAAATGTTCGATTAATCGCTTATCCCATTTCTTTTTTTGAGTACTTTTATTTTCAGGTCTCATTTGATAACTCTTATTTTTAACGTATTTAGAAATAAAATCACTTTAGAGTCTTTAAAGACTTTTGAATTATAAAAATAATTTTAAAAGTCTTTGAAGACTTTTTTCATTAATTTAATTTTAAGAGTCTTTTAAGACTTTAAGTTTATAAAAATCTTTTAAGAAATATTTTTTAAAATAAGAGTATTGTATGTTATTTATTTGTTGAATATGAATTTTTTCAATAGTCGACAAGATTCATAAAATCAATCGGTGTAAATCAATCGGAATAAATTGGTAACTGGTCACAAATAAACATATTTTTTTTGGAAAATAAAATTCTTTGGAGACTATTAACTTTTAGTTTAACTTAAGTTTAAGAGTTAAAAGTTAGGCAAAACTTTTATTTTTAAAAGTAAAAGTCAACAAAAAGTTATTTATTTATTTATCATTATTATTATTATTATTATTATTATTATTATTATTATTATTATTATTATTATTATTATTATTATTATTATTATTATTATTATTATTA